>OY728157.1:1181007322-1182487219 GCA_963277665.1 Viscum album | reverse complement strand
GGAGTTGTGGTCCCAATGAGACGATTTATGGGGGCATAACGGTGTGGAATAATTTTTTCATTGGGTGTCCATTTCCAGCGAGTAAGTAGTCTATCTCGCGTGTTTTTCCACAAGGATTACAACGGTGTAATATTTTTGGGTATTCATAGCCTTTTTAGAGATCACATTAAATGTGGAAACTTGAAAGGACATTGTTAAGAGGTTTCTTTGACACTCTCCAACACAACGCATGTTCATGATGTTAGTGACACCCGGCAATGGCACTGACAATGTGGAGTTATCGGACCAGTTCAGGGTTACCCTCTAGCAGGGCTGGGTAGTGGGTTACCAACTGGTGTATCGAGGTTTACCCTCCAGTGAGGTTATGCAATGGGTTACCCGTTGACTTTAGGGATTACCCTCCAGGAGGGTTGGGATGTGGGTAACCTGACAACCTCTTTATGGATTTCCCTGCAGCAGGGCTGGGCAGTGTGTCACCCGGCGATCTTTTTTGGGTTTACCCTCCAGCAGGGCTGGGTAGTGGGTCACCCGATGAAGTTTTTTGGGTTTACCCTCTATCAGTGATAGGTAGTGGGTCACTCAGTGACCTTTTTAGGGTTTACCCTCTAGGAGGGATGGGTAGTGGTTTACCCGACGAAATCTTTCAGACTCTTCTCCTTTCGATGAGGTGAGTCAGTGGCATTGCTCTGTGATTACAGGATTGGGACTTCTAGTGGTATGACTTAGTGATGAGTCGTCTTTGGTGTGCAGGACTATTGGGGATCAGTTGTGGATACCCTTAGAAATGATGGCAACATTTCCTAGAATGAGCTTGGAGATATAGATCCCCTTACGCACACATTCAGGTTTCTTATTGAGAATATATTTATATGTATAAATCCTACCCTTGTTACCACTCCATGGGTCCAGTTACTCTCCTTCTAGGAGGGGGGAAGACACCTGAGGTATTCCATTTGCTTTTCGTGTCTAGATCCACTTGGGTTGGATGGGTCTACTTCCTTTCATTTGTGGGTTGAGATGCATTCTATCTATTGTACTCTTACTTTGTTCTATGTATCATTTACCGTTTAGTACCTCATTTGTTTCTCCCTCGATCTTTCGAGGCATCCTACTATGTATCCTTATAGTAAACCCTACTTGGTATTTGCCCGCACTTAGCATGCCTTTGCAGACGATGGATAGGTCGATCAAGATTACGAAGGAGCGTAGAGGACACAAGAGCTTAGGCTGGGCTCAGTGGACATAGTAGGAAATTCAGGTGAGAGACTCACCAGCTATTTACTTTCATTCACCGGTTGCTGGGTTGTGGCACCTTTCTGGTTGGGCGCGTGTTTTTCCTTTTTTCTGTTCAATATATGTCACTAATTTTTAGCACTTTTATTTTCCTATTTATAGTCTGATTCATGACTGTGGTTGGGTTATAAATGTTTTTCCTTTGGTTTCCTTTTTACTATGCACATCTGCATTGAGTGGGCTCTGTGTGTGTGTGTACAGGTACTTAGGAAAAGGCCTTCCTGAGATTGTTATTCCTTCGGTGCTTGTCTCTAGCCACTAGCGTATGGATGTGGGATTGGGGTAGTTTTGGCTCGAGACTAGTAGGGTTGTGTCATGACATAACTATTATAGTATATTACTATTTAATAATTTATTTGGTATTATATGTTGAATGGTACCAATGTAATAGATTTAGTGGATAATTGATCTTTTTGGAAAACACATGATTAAGGGGAGAAACCCTGTAATATTTTCACTTTGCTATTATAATAATGAAAATTATAGTTTATATTATATTTTTTATGACTCTTAAATTGGTTATTCATTTCATAATATATGTTATCTTATCATGATTTTCCTACTTTTTTATCTAAAGAATATATTTTTGAACCTGAGATTTTATTTTTGGAAGAATGCATTTATTGATTATAGTTCTTTATGATCAAGGTATTCACATATTTGGAATGTGAACTTAATGTCCACTTTATAATGTTTTGGGAATATAATGATGATTTAGTGACCTTATTTCTAAATTTTTTCAAACATAATTTTGAACAGAATTTAGGTCAACTATTTAAGGATGGGATTATGTTGAACTTTTGGTGTTATTGGATATTTTTTCTATCCACTTTGGTATTTGTAAATTCAATAGAAATATTTTATTAAGTTTTTATGTGTATTCTTATCTATTAAAATTTAATTCTAGTGACACAAGTACAAAAATTGAAATTTTTGGATATTCATTTCCTGGAGTAAGAGGAAAATTTAAACATTATTAAATCACAACCAATTGATGAAATTGGGCGAATTAAATAGAAATTTATGAGTTCAGTATTATTCGTTATATTATTAGAGAGAAAAATAGTTACCAAAATATAAAAAAATGGTTATTAAAATAAAACCAATTTCCCATTATCATCATTATTAATGATATCAATGGCCTTTTTTACACACTTGGATTATAGACTTATGATCTTTAAAATCATCTTTAAAGTGTCCTTTATCACTCTCAATCAGTATTTTGCTGATAGATTTCTATTTTATTTATATGTGTTACATCACACATATGTTCCCCAATTTGGAATACTTGTATGTGTTATTAATTATGAACATTACACATCACTTTATATCTTATTAAGTTTACATTTTATTAACACTTTTTAGGATGTGGGTTTTTAACAATGTTTTTTCAAATTTTGAAATACTTAATTAACGAGATCATGTTCAAATATTAGGATAAAATTTATTTATGGTGGGAATAATGTAACCCCCATAATATAAATTTAATAAAAATAATTTTGAAACTCTATGTGACATGTAACAATGTGCTTAAGACCTGATGAAATATATTCATCAAATTTAACATATTAAATATCTAGTGGAATATAAAACCTCAAGTCTAAATGACCTGTAATATATTATACTATTATAAAATAGTTATCTAATTGAATTTTATAAATATTAATATATAAATAATTAAAATTCTATTTGTTACACATATAAAATTAATAAATTATTTTTCTATTTACTAGAAATAAAATATTGATCAATTAAAATATAATGTTTTTTAATACATTTTTCTCAAAAGTGTTTTTAGTTTATTTTTTCACACACATATTAAAAATAATTCTTAAATATTTTAGAAAATTAATTTTTGAAAATTATCTTAATAATTGGAATAATCATATCAAAATTATTTTTGGTTTTGTTTAGGGATATTTTGGAAATGTTTCATTTTCTAATGAATATTGGAAAATATTGATTTTTAATTGAAAACAAATTTTTTGATAAATTATTTATAAAGATTAATTATAATATCAATTTTCCTATGAAAACATTGTTAAATTATATATATATTAATAGTATTAAATTCATTTCAATCATTTTAATTCTGAATTATGGTAAAAGTAATTCAAATCTTTTGATCATTTTCTCTTTGAAAAAACACATTATCATCATGTGTCCAAGATTAATTTGAAATAAAAAATTTCCAATTATATGGTTTTAATTTAGAAAAAATATTAATTATTTATAATTTTAATAATTTTATTATATAATAATTGTTAACATAATTTTCGAACAAAATTAATATTAAGAATAATAAAATTTATTTGCAATGGTGAAGGTAAAAACTCAATTATCCAGAGGTTAAAGAAAAAAAGATAAGTGTTAAAATGACGTAAAATCATGTATATAGTCTATTTTTGGGAAATATTTTGACCCTAAAATTTCTATGTCTTGGGAATACTCCATTTTCTAACCATTTTACATTTGAAAATTGTGTGTGACAATTTTTTTCTTAAAAAATTATAACTGTGTCACTCTCATCACATACAAAAGGCCAGTCTCAATCATCTCTTATTCATTCATTCACACCCATTTTGATCTGACACTTGATGCATTATTCACTTACCATAATACCTCCAATAATCATATATTCAATATTTTCATATGAAATCCAACCTAGGATGGATTATTTTGCAAAACTAATGTGTATTACTAAAGAAGATGTAATATTATTCATCAAGGATATTTATTTCATTTCCTCCTCCACCTCATCTAAGTAATACTAAAGTGTGTTGATATAATAACCTCATTTTATTCTTTATAATATATTTTTAATTTCATTGAATGACATAAAAACACCTCCACTACCACCAAATGAGTTTCAAATTTATTATTCATCTGTACGGTGGACTACCGTCTCACGAACCGATGTTATTAATTTCTCTATTACCACATCCCATAGTCGGGTATGAATATGGATATAAAGAACCAATATTATATTTATATTATTATTATACCTATATATTAATTATATTATATAATACTATTTTTCTTTTCATTCCATTGGAGATATAATAATGTATCTCATCTGTAGGTAGACAACCACCTTATGAAGCGATGTGATTTGTCATTAACTAATGCTTTTCATGGAAACTGATAAGGACATAGTTAATCCTTATATGTGATTTACATAAAATAATTATGTTATTAATAACATATTTATCATTTGTAAAAGATAAATTACATCATTTCATTATTACCATTCCACTAAAAGAAATTTGATACCATCATTTATTTATGTGTGGTCTACCACTTCCACGATACAATGTGTCTCTCTTATCCACTCCACACCACATAGATTGTATATATACGTATATTTTATATAATAATATGTTATTTAGGATATTATTATTAACATATGTATATAAAAAAGTACCTATCTTCATTCAAAATTATTTTTAAAAAATGGAAATGTTACTCATGCATATATATGTCATATCATCTCCAAGACATTAATGTACATCAATTATCAAAACCACCATTCATGAATTATATTAAAAAAATAGTTCATACAAAATTATGATTATTATGTCCTGATTATTATTCTTGATAATTAGAAACCATTTATAATGTGCATGATCCAGATCATAAATGACAAGACACGCATGAGGGAATAAGGAAATTAACACCCAAAATAATGAAAATAATGAGGTATTATTAATGACTAGGTAATATGATGTTATAAAAAGATAATATATGATATTATAAATATAAATTTGGTTCGATTATATGTTAATAACTTGTTTAAAACCACTACATTAGAGGATAATTTACATTCATCCAAAATGATCCATGAGGCAAGGGACTTCGTCTCAATTTCTATTCATTGAGATATTATGTAATGCGAGGAGCCTAATTTATTTTATATGGTTTATTAACTGCCCAATGAAATGTAATATCATGACTAATTAATACATAAAGGTATTTGACATTTATTTTTTATTCATTTCATCCATGTCTGTTTGACTTGAAAATTACAAAGTGGTAATAGTTATTTTACAATCTCATATTCTTTTATGTTAGTTAACATTCTCTTGAAAAAATAAAATTCCCATGATAATTTTTCAATGGTAAATACATTTACCTAAATTATCCACATTATCAATTTATGTATATGATTATTTCATAAATAGTATATAGTTTTTACATTTGGTGTTTACCTGTAAAATTATTGGATTAACTGGGGAAAGAAAAATAAATATGTATCCTTTACTGAGAATTATTTTTTTAATTAGAAAAATAGTTCAAGAATTAAAAATATAATTCAATATATGAGGAATTATTTTGATATAAATACATTGGAGAAACCAAGTTATATATATTCCTTTGATGCACTAACACACCTCATGAGACAAATCAGGTTTCTAAACTAGATGAGTTTTTACCATGTATTTATAAATAAATTGGAAAAATGACAAGAGATTCTACACAGTAGTATTAAAACATATTTTTAATGTTATTAATGGTATATGTATCAAGTTCTTGATATATGACATACAATAATTAAGAACATCCATGGTTGATAATTCAGTTATCATGTTATCCATGGAATTTTTTATGTGATATTCTGACTAGATATAGTTCACTCTCGATATATTGATTAAATGAAATATGTTTTTAGTTAATTAAAATTTTATATATATTATGAATTAAATTTTTCCTTATATTATGGTTATTTAAATGGAATTAGTGTTATGTAATTTTACATAAAATTTTGATTATTCTTATTTATTCATGATATCTTCTTTGCATGTAAACCTTACTGAGAATTTGATGTCACCCTTATTTTGTATCATTTCCCACATATATGGATATGAATTCTTAGAATTAGTATTAAATGATACGGTTCATTTCATTTTGTTATCTATTTTTTACTTTATATTCCCAGTGAGAAATGGGTATAAAATATATATATAGTTCTTGAAAACTCCTAAATTGATCATACCTTTTTGAATTTACCCTTTGTATATATTTCCATGTAATTGTAACGTCCCAGTTCCAGAAGCTGACCAGAGGTGCCCCGTACATGATTGGTCATATGGACTCAAGTGCATTTTTCCAAATGCCCGAGGCTACTGACTAGTAGCGAGGTACTTGGGAGTGATAGTGGGGAAACTATGCCCTTATTGGTAGAGTAACACAATAGAAATAAATAGATAACAATAGGAGAAGTAATAATAACATGAAATAAGTTAACAATAGAAGAATAGAAGTAATAAATTACTGAAGCAAACATATATATAAATGATTCATGATACATATGTCTAGGAAAATATCTAAACATGTCACAATACTAGAATACAGTACTAAACCAAAGTACAATGAAAAAAAATAAACTCCAGTATCATCGCAAGCCTCAACATGGTCCCATGCTCTCTAGGTCCACGTAAATCAAGTACCTGAAGTAGAAGGGTGTTTTCACTTATTTAAACATGCAACGATATAATCTATTCGAGCTCAAAATCATTACCCAAATAGGGTGTGAGACAAATCCCTGTAGAAAACCAACAAATGATATGTTCCTAATAGTAAGTGAATATATATGGAAGGCAATAATCAAAACTAAAAATTAAACAAGGATGTTATAAAAAGTATAAAATCCTACAATTCCAATCACATTAGTTTCATTTTACAAATAAATCAACCAAACAAAATACAAGCAACCATCTCAGAAATTTATCACATATTATCCCATCTGGTTTATCCAACAATCTCAAGTAACCCACTGGAGTTTTCTCATAGCCTAACCCCTCTAGTACAAATTACAAAAAGGATATAATAACCCTCTAGGATAGCTCAAAAAGTTTACCCTTTTTGTCTCATGTAAACAAAGTCTCTCTGAGGAATCACTCACTGTCAATTCACCTATTAGTCTTTTAATGTAAAACTACAAACACTATTTGGAATCACTCAAAGTAAATTCCTCATGTTTTTTCATAATATATCTATATAATATTTGATTGAGCACACAAATTCAATCCCCACTGTGGTCTCACAACGTGATAATTATAACAGACACGTTGGGAAATCCCCCACCATGAATTTCCCCTATGGTCTCACTACACCAGGTCCTGAAACCCCATGTAAGGAAATCATGCACAAATGATAGATGAAATCAAATGTAAATCTCAAGAACTAAATGGATAAATAGTCTACAACATCTCACATCATGTTAGATAAATGCACTCCTTCCGGACTATACGAGGAATGAAAACAAAGCAGCCTAATTGAAAAATCCAGACCAAAAGGTAAATATTAAGAAAATTTGGGCAACACATCCATAACAAGGTAAATAACACTTTTTATAATCATGAATTGTCTAATCAATCACACAGAGAATAATATGAAATATTATTTCTAAATAACAGAAATATGAAATTCCATGAACAATGGTATTAGGAACTTTTTCACATATAAATCAAATAATAACTAAAGGAAAAAACCTCCTTCCATTGCGTTTCATGATACATATATGTGAACATCAGGCCTAGAATCACCCTAGAACACAGTATATCAATAAAACCCTCGAAATGTTCAACTGAGGATATATCATGAAAGAGGAAAAACTAGGAAGTGAGGCTCTAGAATAAGGAAGATCTTACTGTGGGGATTTCAATGCAATCAATGGTGGTCGATTTAGAGAGTGGATGGCGACTCATGGGCTCAAAGAAGAATTAGTGGCCTCGTTCACTCATGGAAGAGAATGACCTAGAAGAATATATTTTTCTGAATGCAACGTGACCCTAGTCCATTTAATGAAATAAAAAGAATGTACATGGCGTGCTATTCAAGGGTACATGGGGCGTACTTTCGTTAACCAGCCCCTACATTAGCTGGTCTCCAGGTCACCCCACATGGCCAAATACTCAGCCATTTCATAGCAAGTACATATCCACATATGATAATTGGGTACACGGTGTGTACAAAATAGTACAGGGCGTACACTCCTTAAATTTCTAGAAACACATCTTTTTCTCATAAAACAGCCCGAAAAGAAGGACTAACCTAAAATGAAAATATGGATTCTTATTGTAATAAATCAAGAACTGACATGGGGATAATGTAGTAAGGTTCATTGTTGAATTTTTTTAAGTTACTCAAATTCATAAATTTAGAGGTCAATTATAATTTTCATCATTATTATATGCATCCACCTTGAAATAATGAATAATTTAAATCACTTTTTGTATATCCTATTATAATTTATATTATATTTAAAACTAGAATATTAAAAAATATATACATAATATTTTATCTTATCATGTCATATATCATAAATAACTATAGTAGAATTTTATTTTCAAAACATTTAGGTATTTGTTAAACTCGTTACCTATCTATGAAATTCATACCATGTCATGGTGTGACCATCTAATAAATGAATCCTAGTAGACTATTTTTATGAGTAATATCTTTTTTAGAATGATACTTTAAATAATTATTATAAATAGTAATCATCTTCCAAATATTTAACTCATATAATTGTGTATTCAAAATTATTTTAATCAGAATAACAAATGTCATGTTGATTATGATTTTTTCTATACTTATAATTCATTACATGTTCATTATCACTATCACCCTTGGAACTGATTCCTTTAAATTATGTCCATTTAAATATTATGTTAACTAGTATAAATATATATGCTATGTACCAACCTCAGTCCTATAACTGAAGGGCCACATGGCCTCAAGTGTGCCTACCCATTTACAAGTGTCTTTCGACTAGAACCGAAGACCTAGGATGTGTTTGTGGAGAGAATATTCCCTCTAGTCAATTTAGAACAGTGTTATAAATAGTTGTTAAATAGATAAATCATATAAAAAATAAAAAATATATTAGAAGAACATGTCAAAATCCATGTAAAAAATAATTATCAAAATCAAGTCACAGTATATTATAGAATTAATGAATATGTCATTTCTTTTGAAAATAGTAAAAAAATTAAATATATATTAAGGTTTTCTATATATTTCATGATTAAAAAACGAACATAAATTCCAATATATTAACATGAATCTAATGAACTATCCTGGTCAAATAATACCAAGTTCCAATCATACATTATGCAAGAATTCATGCATCTATAAGAGGATTCATCACCTTCTCTACACCTACAAAAAAAATATTCTTCTCAGGTAACATAAAAGGCCTAAATAGGCTAGGATATTAACTCAGTCGGCCACAAAAAAATCACTGAATATGTTTTCTATTAAAACACATGGAATTGAGAAAATAAAATAATGGAAGAAACGAATAACAATAGTAAATGTGTTAGCATTGGTTTTTGATGGAATACTAGGCTAATAATACCTACTTCAGTCCATGATGGTATATCTTTATACACCTATTAATGGATTCAATAACTGAAAACAATAGAATAGAGGAACCATACTCAGTATATCATTATACGGTCATCATGCCTGGTATCATAGTTGTAGGGATTCTATACCCAGTATAATGAAATATGGGATACCAGGCCTAGTATCATCGTATAGGGTCAACATTCCCAACATCACAAAATAGGGGATTCCATTCGCTATATTATAGTATAGGGTAATCATTCCAAGTATCAGAGTACTATAGACTCCATGAACATTATAAAAAAATAGGGGATATTATGACCAGTAACATAGAATAAGGTATTTATTCCCAATATCATATTTATAATTGGTTTCCATGCCCACTATCTAATATATAATGGGTCTCCATGCTCATATAACGTTTATAAATGTTCTTCATGACCATTTTCCATAACTATAAATAATATCCATACCCATGCATCAACATCGATAGGAAATAATTGTCCATAATATGAAACGATGTGTAGTTTATAAATCATTAACCATCAATAATAAAATCAGTGTTACCAATGTTCCATTTAACTGGGTGACGTGGTCATGCAACTCACATCCATTTAGTTCTTTATAATTATCCCATATTAGAGTAATTCATAAACTATATAAATGATTTCTTTTCTATTTTCTATTTTATAAAATCATTTTAAAATGATTATAACATCTCATGGGGTGGTGGAAATAGAAGGGGACATAAAAATATCATAAGGATCTCAATTAATGAAAAATACTCTTAAAAAATTCAATTTAGGGGAAAAGCATGGTGAAACCAGAATATGGAACATATCACTTGTTAAAAAATGAATAATTCAAGGGATAAATACTAGAATCCCTACATTATGATAATAGTACTCTCCCATACAATATCAACCAATTGTTTGAATTAGATCGAGATAATATAGAATAATTTATCAGTGACATAGACATAGGGTATACGTGATAGTATCAAAATAAGATCGATGATAGAAGTAGGAGTAGAAAATGAGCCAAAGGAATAGAAAACATTTTGGTATCTATCTAATGAGGAAATCTGGGATTGAATTAGTGTTCAGATGAGGTAACATGATTAAAATATTTAGAAAGGGGGTTAGGGTGATCAACCATAAAGAATGGGAGTATTCCATTCTATTGGATAAGAAAAAAAGTTGATGGGTGATGTTAATTTATATTTATAAATATTTTGGTAAAATCATCCACTTTTTAAGGGGTGCATGGTATAGCCACAAGTTCATCCAAAATGTGTTCTAACCAGGCACCACACACAATCTATGGAGCGATCCCAAACTATTTGATGTGTACTACTTGTCTAACCATGCTCAAACCATTATCACACCACATCTAAAAGTTATAGAAACCCCACAAGATTGTGTACCTTTTTCTCCATGGTTTCTCAAACCATGCACCCTCTTGGACCCCACTTCCCATACATCACATTATTAGAAATACTTTTAAACTATCTCCCATTGATTCTACTACACATGTGGCTCTTCCATATTCTCCATCGTTTGGGGTTACATGTTTTTAAATATCCCAATACACACACAACTAAACTATTAACCCATTAAGACTCCATGTTAGGTTCAAGATAAATAATTATAGAGAAATTTATATGATCCATACATTAAATTAAATATATGTTTTTATAGTATATCTCTTTAAATGAATCTGTCCCCATGCTCACCATCCAATGGTGGAAAATATTGTATGAGAGAAACTCAGGACATTGAGCAAATATTTTCGTCTCCCACTCCGATGTCCCAACATGTATCAGACCATGCTACTATATCACGCGTATTAATAAGACATACCATAATTAGTGGGAATTCATGCTCTAGTAAATGAAATTTATATGATAATCCTCAAAAGAAGAATCATCAAATAGATCAACATCCTCCTGGTCAAAAGAATGTGATGGGTCAGTATGATAATTCCAAAGGTATGAAACAAAAAAGATTTAATGCATGTCATAGTATCTCTATGTTAATAAAAACTAATATGATACTTGTACGAGTCTCTCTATGATCTCAAATAGAGTAATTAAGTATTGGAAAAAATCCCATGATTTTGTATCTACTATTCCCTTATTGGGGTTATAACCATAAGTAGACATGATTCACGACCTCAAACTATAGATCTCTTCGATCAAAATAGGAATAATATTTCTGTCTAGACTGAGTAGTATAAATTACCATCCTAATCAGCTGAAAAAACTCTAATAACTCCAAATAAGATGAGGAACCAGTAGAACTGCCTCTCCAACCTCTATCCATTATAGGGGCCAATGACACAACCTACCATATAGGGCCTCATAATGATCCATATGATTCATCACTAGATAATTTTTATTTTAGGATAACCTGATGAGAGGGATATTAATCTCCCAAGAACTATCAAAATCAAGTTTTAATTCTTGAATCATGTCATCTAACACCTTTATAGTTTGTTCCGAATGATGATCGATCTGTGGGTAACTATTTCTGCTACGAAGAACCTATGTACACAAAGAATTTTGTAACCAATTATATTATCTCAATGTAAAATGGGAATCCCTATCTGAAATTATTGTATGTGAGACCCTATGCATCTATATAAAAGCATAGGAATATAGACGGCGAGTATCATCAACAATGAAAGTCACCAATATATAAAAGAAGGAGGATACATTTTTCAGTCGATATATTACACCCCAAACATATACACTACCTAAAAAATACCATGAAAATAAAACAAAAAAAATCAATTTTAGAATCCACCCATTTCCATTACAATGCTGGTAGCAACTGTACAAATCGAGTATGTCGCTAGGGCTCCCCGTTCGCCTATTGATAGTTGGAACACCTAGTGGTAAAACATGTGATATGATGATTAATCTTAGAACACAACTATTATAGGTGATTATCATGATACATCTTAGGGATACCTAGATGGAAATCAAAATAAGAACAATGTGACTCTCATATTATAAACTTTCTCATATCTATGGGTACCATACACTCCCATATATATGAAGGATGTCATTAAAATTGGTAGAATAATATGTAGGCATTTCCTCCTTAAAAAAATACTCTCTAGTAGGACCAAGCCCTCGGGATATGATAAAATATTCATCATTGCTCTCTCTAGATTAAATGATTATATTGATATTGGTTCATGTACATACGTACATGATAGTCACGATCCTATATATAAATCTCAAAAAAACATCCATTAGAAATCATTCGCTAATGGACTCCCAAAAAACCTATGTAAGTGTCCTCTTCATAAGTTCACTAGAAACATCATTTCCCTTTCTTCTCATATATTCAAGATCGATGTAAAACCACTATAGATATTAATACCATCTTATCTAATTGGGATTCATGTCATGATGTGTACAAACATACATGAGGTTATTTTGGTCTCTAAACTCCACAAAATGGTCCCCTAGAATGTAATTCCTCCAAAAATATCTGGAGTGTAGAATTATGGCTATGTCAAGATTATGAATTTGATAATTCTACTAATGGGGCCTCAAATAATATGACATGTATACAAAAACAATATCTTCCAACATCATGACATCTCCTATCTTGATAAACTATTCATCACAAAAAAACTATATATATTTTTCTTCTCTCTGGGATATTCTATAACAACACTAAATTTAATCTCTCTTTATTCTTCTAAATGTTTATATCATAGGATTGAGAAATTATAAACCTAAAATACATCAACATCATTCATATAAGAGGCCCTTATATGTTTGAAAAGTCCTGTATAAAAGTCTTGTAGTAACCACCTTATCTAAAAAAACTATGAAATCCAAAAATGTTATTGGGATTATACTATATAACCACATCTCTATCCTTTACTAGGCTAGCTAAAAAACCTTGATTTGGGATAATATGACCATGGAAGATAACCAGATAATCCATGAGTGAGATTTAAAAAACATTCCCTATAACTACTTCTCTCATAGTGTATTCATAATGATCTAATGTTGAGTGGCATGTTCACTTCAAATATGTTATTATACCAAGATTTCATATATTAGGACAACCAAAAAGGATTCTATATAAGGAGGGAAACCCTATTAATAAAATCCATGATGATTGAGGTGTCATCGTATGTCTTAATTCCATAACAAAATACCCATACAGGTCATACTGAATAAGGAATTTTATATTTAGAATATCATAATTCCTAACTCGAACTGGATGATAACCAAATACTAGGTCAATCATCGAGCATACCCTTAGTCCTATGATATTTTCAGAAAGATCATAAGTTTTAGGTAAGGGATACATATTTTCATATAATGTGGATATATTTTTTTAATTTAAAAATCCTAAGGGTCAGTCTTCCTTCTTGGTGAAAGGGACATGTGAACCCCAATAAGAAGTATTTGGCCATGTAAATCCCTTGGCCTTTAAGCCCTCTATATACATCTTAAGCTATTGAAACTCTATTACTGTCATACATTAATTAGAAATGGAAATTGGGGATGCTCTAGGAACTAGATCAATATTAATCACTACCTCTCTATGAAGAGGTAGTCTGGATGATTTGGCAGGGAAACAATACATAGATTGATCAACTGATGGAGGAAAATTAATGTGATGTAGTTTGTAATCATATCTAAAAAATGATTTTGATCTAAAAATTCACTCCACATAGCCCAATATTCATTTTTCTGTGTATACCCTCCTTTATACCCCACAATCCCTTGCAAATATAGGTTCCACCATCGAGTGATGTAAATGACACCCTTCATCGTAACAATCCTCATAGTCATGATAGGGAACCAACCATTCCATCCATATAATGATGTCAAATCCCATCAGATTGAGGATTAAATGGATACATAAGAAATGAAAAATAAATTACTCTATAGACAATCCTTGAACTAGAGTTTAATCTTTGAATATATACCCAAAGATGTATTAATCGTCATAACCACACATGAAAAATCAACATAAAGATCAAGGATCTTCCAAACAACAATAGATACAAAAGAACAATGATGAACCTATATTAAATATGGAATATATTACAGTATAGAATAATATAACAGTTCCTTGAATTGTATATGGACTAACATCCTACACCTCTGGTATAGGCTACACTAAAGGAAAAATCCATGGAACTGTGCTGCAACCACACAACCCGAAGAAGGTTAGCTCTACTTACCTAGTATATCTGAAGCCTGAATTCAGTGATATCAACCTCCCCCTCTTTCTGTATGTCCATTCATAATTTATACCCCTTCCTGGTGAGGTTCTACTAATCTTTATCCTAAACATGTGGCTCGCATAGATACTCTCCCATTCAAAATAGATGGGATTGTCCTAAAGAAATGATGAAAAATCTGAAATCATCTACAACCTCTTCAATAAATAGTCTCTATAGTTAACTAGGGGATTTTATTCCCTGGAATCATACACTAGTGAAAACCCACATAACTATTAGCGGGTATCACTTTACAACCGCTTCTCACACCTATAGTACCAGAACGTCACTTCAGACCGATAGTTGAACCACTAATATTACTCAAATTTTAACTTCCTTGTCTCACACCATATTTTTTCATTAGTTTATTCATGGTGATAAGGCCTTATTTTATAATATTATATATTTTATTAAATTTGAAAATATTCACCTAATAATTAAATTTATTCTTCTAGTCATCCTCAAATAATCTCTCTTTCATTAGTGCATCAGGAGAATGGATATCTATAAAGTGTTGATGCACACCCAAGCAATATGAATTGACTGTAATTGTCCACAAACCTACTTAAACGTTCATTAATTACAGGGAAATATTATCCCATTGGTTATTCAAAAATAAATAATCAGTGAATAGTATTTAGAAATCCCTCCAAGTAACATCCAGATATTGACCCACCTCGCCCAAAATTTCCCACCAACGTTTGGTGGATCCTCGAAGAATGTATATAGTGAGTTTCACACTCTACTAAGAATATGTCTCTATATGATTGAATATATACATAACCATATCAATCTATATTTTTATAGAACTTTATCCACCATCCTTTAAAAATGTGGGCTAATATTTCTATAAGAACTCTTGAGTTATCTCTCTTATTGGATTGGTAGAGAACATAGCTCCATGTATCGTCTTCATAATCCATTGAAAATCTCCTCAAAGATAAGAATGATCATCCATGTTGGGAATATTATGATTTTCCAATGGTGGAACAATAGGAAGTATCATTTCAGGCTTTGGGTCCTCCACCTCCAGATCATGGTCTTTACGACATTCCTAGGGAATGACATGAGGACTTCAGGGTGGAATAGCTCTAAAAATACCAACAGAAACCTTATATCAGATTTAATTGTGAATACATAATAGATATATGAATTGGTAATGTAAAAACAATTCAATATAAAAATCAAACCCATAATCCTTCACAAAGAATTAGGTTTTGGTGATAGAAACATTATATTGAACACTAGAGGCTCTACCTACTACCCACTACAATGGTCAGGTCTTGTTCAATATATTTGATCTTTATTTTCAATTTCATTTAAATATCATATTTATATTAAATTTCAAAATAAATGGTTGATCCAAATTGGTTTCCACTTATGATCAATAAGGGACCATACATTTTATTATCCAACGTGTGGAGTCAATATAATCAATACAATAACACATTCTAGTCCATCCATCCAAAGGCCCAGGACTAAACATTCAATACATGACTACATAGAGTGTTTGTTATAGCCTACCCTAGGAAAAACTATTTATGTTATGGTAGGAAGCCTATGTAAGAACTATTCTTCCGATTACAATACATAAAATTTTAGTTAATTTAACATTTATAATATAGAAGTAACATATAGAAATGTCATATCGTAATGTGAATCATCCTACATGGCATGGAATAATGCATGAAATGTGAATTCTAATAGGAGCCAAAAATGATGCATGTTATAGAATACCCTCACCTCATCGTGAAATGATAAAGAAAATCTGTAATCATAGAAATAATAACATTATAATTAAATTTAATAAACCAACTACAAAATCAAATGAACAATAATAAGAATAATATAGAGAATAAACATTTTCATACATGGATATTTTGATTTTTTGGTACATGCGTTAGCTACTCATACTCACAACTCCTTACTAAATCCCAATACAGTCATAATCTCTAAAAAACATTCTTAAAATAGTAAATAATGAAATTTATGGGGCCTTTGATACCACCATGGGATGTCTTGCCCTAGGTTATATTTAGAGGATCCTTGAACTGGTGATCTTCATGCCCTCAAGAGCACTTCCATATATGTAATAGGGTATCTACTAGCCGCAAGGGACTAGGCTGTGTATATTGGGAGACTATTCCCTATTGTTAGAGTAGTATAGGGAAATGAAATATAATTAAATAGAATATCTATAAAAAATAATGTAAATGAAAGTAGAAATAAAATTAAAAATAAAGGCACTATATAATAATACTAATATGTAAACCTAATCATATATTAAAGATGATAATGTATTCTCTCTATAAAATTTATAACACTTGTATACCAAGAAGCACGAAGTCAATATTTTATATGATATGAAAAAGAACAAAAATTAAATAATATATCAAGCATCTTTTTCTCCAACCTGATCATATGATACCAATCTCTCATCCTATATCATGAAAAATTTCACACATCTATAAGGGGATTCTTCTTCTTATCTACACCTGCAAGAATATAGTCTTTTCGGGTACCATCAGTGGCCTGGATAGTGTGTGAGATAAACTCATTAGGGGACCACCAATGGAGTTTATAAATATAGAGACTGTTTATATAACATGGTTGTGTGAAGATATAAAAAAAATGGAGGAGTAACAACTATAAATGGGTCAGTTGTGGTTTCTAATGGAAAACAAGAAAAACATTACCTTTGTTCAGCTAGTTCCTAAATATCTTCAAACACATATCAAGGGATGAAATGATCAATATCAAAACAATAGGGGACTCTTTCCCAGTATCATATTATAGGGACACCATGGCCTTTTCATAGTTTTAGGAATGACATTCCTAGTATCATAGAATAGGAATACAATGAACAATATAATAATATAGGGTCGTTATATCCAGTATCAAAAAATAGGGACACCATTCTCAGTATCATATCATATGGACATCACGCAATGTATTGTGATAGTAGAGACTCCAGGATTAGAATCACTAAATAGGGTACACAACGCCCAATATCACATTATGGGTCCTTAATTCATAATATCACATTTATAATGGTTCACCATTCTCGGTATCACATATTTAATGGGTCTTGATGGATGTATCATATGTATAAAGGGTATCCATGCCCATTTACAATAATTAACAATGGTCATCATTCCAAAGCATAAAAATTGATAATAAATTGTTGTCTATAATATAAGCTAATTAATTGCTCATAGATCTTTTACATTTAATAAAAAAAGAGGGTGTAATCTTTGTTCATTTTTATTTGGTGACATGGGCACACCATTCACCTCAATTGAGTTAATTATAATCATCTAATATCAGATTCATTCCAAACCACATAAATAATGACTTTGTGGTTTATAAATTTATAACATCAATGTAAATTGATCAAAACACTTCATGGGGTTGATGTTATTGAGGGGGTCTAAAAAAGGCCATAAGGTTCTTAATTAGGTAATCCATTCTATAACAGATTCATTTTAGGGGAAATGCATGGGGAAACCAATGTGTGAACCATATGAAATGTTATAATGTAGTATAAAATTTAGGGATAAATACTAAAACACTTACCTTATGTTCATAATACTATCCACGTCCTATATATGACCATCATTTGGGTTTGATCGAGAGGAAATAGTAGAACAAATCAATTCCCTAAAAATTGGACATATGAACCTATATCAGAATAGAATCAATAATTTAATGTTGAATGGATAAATAAGAAAAGGTATTAGAGACCACAATAACATCTTTCTAGTGTTACAATCATCAATTTAATTATAGTTTGTATGTTGGAAGAAGATCAAAATCCAAATAAATCGAGATTGGGAGATCAGACATGACGATTGGTTAACACCCTATCCATTGGAGTATTAGAAACGAAGAGGGTTTATGATAAATTTGATGTAGGGAATAATGGGATAAAAATATAGGAAACATGTTTTTTTCCTTGGGATTAGACAAACTATGTACCAACAGTGCACCTCCCACTGTCTTAGGTGGGACCCCTCATAGTTTATTTCGCAATGTTTGATTAACTTGGTGTAATATATGCTCTAACCCTTGAAAAGGCTGTCTAAACCCTCCATGGGTGTACTCTTATGGATTGATAGTTTCTAAAAATATAAACCCCTTGAATACATCTGTTCTATGCTTTATGGATAGAGAATCCAAGCACACTAGATCACTCAATTTTGACTAACCATACATTCTAGTCCTCTTCTCCACCGTTAGAGGTTCTGATCTCATATCGAGATCCAAGAACCACTAAAACAACCATGAACTCATTAAGAATCTATATAATGTCCAAAATTAATAATTATAAATAAATATAAAGTATATTTACCTCGAATAAATACAATGTTCTTAGAGTTTATATTAATCTTTTTTACATATCATAACACTTCTAGAATATTTTGTTATAATCAATTAATGTATATATTAGAAAAATATATTTTTACTTTATTTTAACTTCTATAAGTCCAAACGTTGACCATTAGTATCTTATAAAATATTTTAATTTATGAATATAATTATTTGATTCACAAATCCATTTGTGTTTAGGCATAATTATTGTAACACCCCAAGATTTAATGAAAAATATTCTTTTTAATTTCATTAATGTCTTGTGTTATATGCTACACCAAAAAGATCTTGCACAACTCGCATCCTTGACTTGCCTTGCATTACACACAATCGTGACCTTCCTCGATAGCGTGTGTAGTACGCAATACTGAGTTTCACTAAACAACGATATGCTATTAAAATATTATTAAAACTAGCCATTATGAATAAGTAATAACCATTTTTTTGAAATTTTTGAAATTTTATTTTTCAAAATGGACTTCATTTCTGGATTCGGAATATCAAAATTAGCTTAGGGTGAAATTTTGGTACTTTTCAGATAACTTTCATTTTCTGATGAATAGTGGAAATTACTAAATTTTAATTAAAAACAACCTTTTTAATAGAAATAATTAATAGTGAAAAATTATTAATTTGATTCGTTTTAAAGTATATTTATAATATATTTTTACAATTTAATATAATGTTGGTTATTGGATGTAATTTCACATTTAAACCAGACATAAACAACTCTCAATCTTTTGATAGTTATTATCTCTTAAGAACACGCTTTTTGTTTTGACGACGGGAATTAATTTTTAAATTAATTAATGCAACTGATATGTTTTGAATTTGGTAAAATAGACATCATTTTTTAATTCATAATATCATATATATCTTAGGCCTAATTTTTGGTATTTTTCTGGAAACTTTCATTTTTTAATGAATAGTGAAACCACTAAGTGGTAGTTAAAAAAAATGAATTTTTCATAAAACATACTTTTACCGCTTCTGTGAGTGGAATTTCAAAAATCCGAGAGGCACGGTTGATGTCAGTAAGTAAAATGTGGTTCAATGAGATGAAAATAATTTTTGGTGAATAGTAACTTTTTACTTTTATTACCATAGTTAAAAGTAAATAGGGTTACTAATGGTAAAAATGATATTACTATTACCCTAAAACATGTCATAATTCTATTGGACATGTGTAATTCGACCAAAAACAACCTTAGGAATAAAATATGACCATTTAGGCCCACTTGGATTAGATTAGGACATTTATTATTAATTTATTTAAAGAAGGGTTAAAATAGTTAAAATCAAAGTTTAATAAGTAAATCATTTTTAATATAGGGTTATACGTAAGATAAATTCGACTATAAATAGGCATTAGAAACTTAAAAAGATTTCCTACATAATGATATTTTATTTGTAATTTTTAGACATTAAATAATTTAATTTGTTTAAGACACAAAGATGATGCAGTAATTATCTTATTAATGAAATATTGACATAATTGATGTTATAAATACCCAAATAAATGTAATTTCAGACTTTTTTATGAAATAAACTAATTTTCTAGGTTAATATGACATGTTATTATTGATTTATTTTACTTTGTTCTAACTAATCATTCAGTTATGATTTTCACAAAAATAAATTACAAAATAGTGTCAAAATTGAAATAAAATATTTTCTAAAACAAATATTATATTATTAATTGTTATTTTATTCCTAAAAATCTAAGGTTAGGCCAAATGACATAGATAAGGTTATATATATTAATAATAAACAACTTGGGGATCGTTTTTCTGCTTATAGTAAGTTTATTAACCCTATAGTATAAGAACACAAGAAGACACGGTAAAAGTAAAATTATTTTACTTAATGTTAAATCTAAATGATAAGGTTACAATAGGAACCTAAACTTGTCTAAATTCTATTGGATGAGATTATTTCGTCCCATACCCACCTTAGATTCGAAATAAATCAATTTGGAGCTATTTAAAACCGATCTTGACTTTATAATAAAATAACATTTTTAGTTTTTCCAAAGGAGCCCCTCTCCTCCCTTATAAAAGGGCACCTCCTCGCCCTTTTCCTCACACCACTTTGAGCCTTCAAGCTCGGCCCACCCCTGACAATTTCTTCTCTACACTTCCCTATAAACCTATTAGAGGTTCTGTTCTTCTTCAAAGACCTATTTTAGTAACTTAAAAGGAGGTCTCAAAGAAGCACTTCAAAGAAGAGGTAATGTCCGTTACTGATTCTTTCATCTTTGTTTCTTATTCCACTTATTCTTCTTTAGTTGTTTCATTATGAAGTAATAACATCAGTATCACTCATATAATGATATTTTATTATAATTATGAAACAACCCTATTTCACCATCTATCCATCCTACGAAAAAAGAAATCATCGAGCGTGCGTACGTACGGAATACCGTCTCCACGCCGTGGTGTAATCTATTTTCCACCACCACCTTACTTGGATGGGTATAATGGTGTATATAATGACTATATATGACTATTATAAAGTGATATTGATTCTGAAATAGTATACATACACTTCAATACAATTCCACGATCATAGGAACGATATCATCACTCGTGTGTACGTACGGAATACCGTCTCCGCGATGTGATGCGACTCGTTCTACATGATATTTATTTCATAATGATTATATAAATGAATTGAATGAATGAATATGATATATATTACACTAATACAATTCTTGAAATGAGGTATCTATAACCTAAAGAGAAGAATAAGAATTTATTCGACAAAACACGCATAAGAACAAAAAGTTATAAACACACGAATAACAAGTAACAATGAAATATTACTACAAATAAGCTAAAGAATATGACCATATATGATATCATAAAAATAATTATGATTCTGTAATAAGTCAATAACACTATTTAAATCATTATACAGGAGGTTCGGACACGTACAAAGCATATCGGACCTAAGGTAAGGGAAATATCACAATCTCATTTTTATCCAAGATTGTTTATACTTTGGTATTTACTGGGGTGTATTTTATCATCCACAACCATGTTTTCTCAATATGTAATTTTATTTCCCTACACCTACAATTGATTAAATCCAATTTTTCCCTTCGGTGAGTTTTTAGTAAAGGATGTGAAAGAAATCTTTTGTCATTTTTCGTACGAGGTATTGTTTGACTTTTCCGACGAAAGTACGAAGAATGTTTTTTTAACTTATACGGCATGAATGGATTTTTATAACATTATTTCCAAGAAGCTTCATTTAAAAGTTTTAAAGTTTATTTTTAGTCAACTTCTTTTAAAATTGTATGACATGTTAAGAAAGGAAAAGTGTTTTTGAAGTAGAAAGGATATTTTCCTCAAGAATGGAGTTCAAGTATTTTATCAAAATTATTTTCCATCTAAGATAATACAGGGTTATGTTTCTATCCCTGTTATTACATTGATTTGATTATGTTGTGATGGAAATATTTTTATGAATTCCTATATCTTATATGAATTGTTTTATGATGTCACGATGTTTAAGATTCCCATTTTTATTACATGGGTTATGCAATGATGTATGATTTATGATTTGGTGGCACACATAAGAATGATATCATTATGAGATGGGTGGGACCTATATCTCCCTCCAATGCATTGGGTAAAGATTTTATATCTCATGAGATAGACATGGCTGGAATGGTAGGTTATACCAGTTCAGTGAAACAGGACAGAAACGAGGAGTGAACTCTGTTCAGAAAGGGACTTTGCCCACTATGATAGTCTTGGCAATGAGTCTTGACTAATAGGAAATGATTCTCTATGATTATGTGTGTATGCCACAAAGTTTCATGTTTTATGTTATGATTATTGGGATTACATTTCACTACTATAATTTATCCCAGGTTATGAAATTATGATCTCTTTTGCAGGTTACGATTTCCAAAAGATATGATCTTATGAATATGACGTGATTGATATTTCTTTTGTTTACCCTTACTGAGCATTTGAGCTCACCCGTTTATGTTTTCTTTTCCCCAGGACATAAATAAAGGATTTAGGTTTATAAAAAAAGAAGATCTTTATGGGAGATGTTGAAGATCATTCACCACAATTAGAAGATTATATTCTGAGTTTCCAAAGACACTAAACTATTACGGTCCTTGTGTGTGTGTTTTTGTTATGTACTAAGTATTCCGAAAAAGCAATGTAATGTCCATGTACATCAAGCTTCTGGTCTCTACAGTTGGTATCAGAGGAAAGGTGTAGTCAACCTTTGGAAACTAGGATGCGAAAACGTTAGTGATATCCCTAGAGATATGTCTAAGGTATGTCTAGGGATGTCTCTATGGTTAATTATACGTATAGGTTATAGTCCTAGAATTGCACTAACGATCACAGAATTTAACCTAAGATGTTAGATATTGAGGGTACTTCCCCTTTACTATGTTGTTTTCTCTAGCACAATTTTTTCCTCTCACGGAATTCTTTTTCTGTTTTAGTTAATGGAGGGAACCAGAAGGAATTAGGTTAACATTGAATCCAATGGACAAATTGGTGACTATGAGCAACAAAATTGTGTAATGCCTAGAGAGTAAGATATTGTGATTATGCCGAATCATTCATCACGATATATGATTAACAAGGTGAAATTTAGTGGTATCCCTAATTCATCAAAGAAGAGGAAGATAGACTATTATGCATGTTCTCATGTTGAGGAGCATAAAGAAATAAAGATTTAGATTTCTAAAGAAGGGAAGAAGAACCTTGAAGAATACCACAAATGGAGGGACCGATGTTATCTGTGAGGAGAAAAGGGTCATAGAGTGACAGACTGTAATGGAGTTCAATGTATTATTTGTGGAGAACATGGGCATTACCCAACTCAATGCCCTGACCTAATAAGTTACTTCTAAATCAAGGAAGGACTTATTCCATGATAATAATTGAAGAGGATGGATTGAAGTTTTTATGTATTGGTATTCAAGAATAATGTTGTTGAGGTACTTTTATTGTGTATTAGAATATTTTTGTATTATTCTATTATGGTTTTCAAAAATTTTATGGTACCGTTAACCATGGAAAGTGATTGAAATATTTTTGGTAAGCAGATGATATGTGCATAATGAAGGGATAAGAAGATAATGAGATGTTTGATTGTATTCATATAAGGACTAAGTGATATCATGGTTTGAGTATAATGAATTTTGAGGATTTTGGTTTGTGGAAAGTGTAAACTTTTAACTGCATTCATGTTTTCACTAAGGTTCAATGGGTATTCATTATTCAAGAGAATACATGATTAAGGTATTCACATGTTAGTAATTTGACCAACAAGACATATTTTATGATATATGAGGGATAAATGATGGCATTCACGTGATTGTTATGTGACATTTCAAGTAATCATTTTCTTTATACTATGATCTTGGACCGAAGTATTTTAGATAAGCCTAAAGATTGGAATGGATTATGTTGGACATAAGTTAGTATTGTTTAAGGATAGAAAATTTGTAGATATTATTGATGGGATGTTATAGTAATATAGCTTTAGAAAAAGGACAACCAATAGGACGGGCGACAACCCATCGCGTCGGACAAGGCTGTGGGAATCAAAACCACAATCGAACTGCAACTGGCCTTTATCACCTACCACTGGCCTACAGGAAGTCCCTGGTTAGTAGAAACTAGTTTTATTTTATTACGTGGTATGATATATGAAGTATAAGTTAATTTTTGGAATCATATACAATTAACCTCACCATAGATGGACTTATGTATATTTGATAACATTTGCAAACCTTTTGTTTGAAACATATGGAATGACCCATCATTCAATCACATGATCTGTTAACACTTCACAAATAACAAATTCAACTTCATTTCATTAAGAGATGAAGTAGAAATTGTTCAAAGCACGAACAACAGTGAGATTGTACCAAAATAAAGTAAGTATTTATTCTAATTCAAATTATTCAACTTTAGGGAAATGATCTTGAAAACCAAAAATGTTGTCCTAGTGCTCTTATATCTGATGAATCAGATGGTACCTTAGATCATCACAAATTTATGGCTTTGTGATTGCTGGCTTTTCCATAGCCATGTTCTCAAACACTCTCCATCAGAACATGATGGTTAGATTTCTCTTCCATATCCATATTTTCATCTATGTGGAAACCCAGTGATTAGTTTATTTGGGTAACTGTTACGTTTCATACTTTTGTTTTTAAAGATTTGTATTTTATTCCTTTTTATGATGTGGGTTTCTATTAAATAAACTTTCGAGTAGTAATCCATTTATAACCCTGACGAATTTCGAGGGCGAAATTCATTTTAAGGGGGGTAGAATGTAACACCCCGAGATTTTATGAAAAATATTCTTTTTAATTTCATTAATGTCTTGTGTTATACGCTACACCAAAAGGAGCTTTCACAACACACATCCTTGACATGCCTTTCATTACATGCAATCACGACCTTCTAGATAGCATGTGTAGTATGCAATACCGAGTTTCACTAAACAACGATATGATATTAAATTATTATTAAAACTAGCCTTTATGAATAAGTAATAACCATTTTTTGAAATTTTGTAAATTTTATTTTTCAAAATGGACTTCATTTATGGATTTGGATTATCAAAATTATCTTAGGGTGAAATTTTGGTACTTTTCGGATAACTTTCATTTTCTGATGAATAGTGAAAATTACTATATTTTAATTAAAAACAACCTTCTTAATAGAAATAATTAATAGTGATAAATTATTAATTTGATTGGTTTTAAAGTATATTTAGAATATATTTTTACAATTTAATACAATGTAGGTTATTGGATGTAACTTCACATTTAAACCAGACATAAACAACTGTCAATCTATTGATAGTTATTATCTCTTAAGAACATGCTATTTGTTTTGACGACGAGAATTAATTTTTAAATTAATTAATGAAACTGATATTTTTTGAATTTGGTAAAATAGACATCATTTTTTAATTCATAATATCAAATATATCTTAGGCCTAATTTTTGGTATTTTTCTGGAAACTTTCATTTTTTGATGAATAGTGAAACCACTAAGTGGTAGTTAAAAAAATTGAATTTTTCATAAAACATAATTTTACCGCTTCTGTGAGTGGATTTTCAAAAATCCGAGAGACAAGATTGATGTCAGTAAGTAAAATGTTGGTCAATGAGATGAAAATAATTTTTGGTGAATAGTAACTTTTTACTTTTTTTACCACGGTTAAAAGTAAATAGGGTAATAAAGGGTAAAAATGATATTACTATTACCCTAACACATGTACTAATTCTATTGGACAAGTGTAATTCGACCAAAAACAACCTTAGGAATAATATATTACCATTTAGGCCCACTTGGATTAGATTAGGACATTTATTATTAATTTATTTAAAGAAGGGTTAAAATAATTAAAATCAAAGTTTAATAAGTAAATCATTTTTAATATAGGGTTATACATAATATAAATTAGACTATAAAAAGTCATTAGAAATCTAAAAAGATTTCCTACATAATGGTATTTTATTTGTAATTTTTAGACATTAAATAATTTAATTTATTTACGACACAAAGATGATGCAGTAATAATCTTATTAATGAAATATTGACATAATTGATGTTATAAATACCCAAATAAATTTAATTTCAGAATTATTATGAAATAAACTAATTTTCAAGGTTACTATGACATGTTATTATTGATTTAATTAACTTTATTCGAACTAATCATTCTGTTATGATTTTCACAAAAATCAATTACAAAATAGTGTCAAAATTAACATAAATTAGTTTTTTTTTTAAATATTATATTATTAATTGTTATTTTATACCTAAAAATCTATGTTTCGGCCAAATGACTTAGATAAAGTCATATATATTAATAATAAACAACTTGGGGATCGTTTGGCTGCTTATAGTTTGTTTATTAACCTTATAGTATAAGAACACAAGAAGACACGATAAAAGTAAAATTATTATACTTAATGTTAAATCTAAATGGTAAGGTTAAAATAGGAACCTAAACTTGACTAAATTCTATTGAATGAGAGGTTTATATTCATACCTACCTTAGCTTCGAAATAAATCAATTTGGAGCTATTTAAAACCGAACATGACGTTATAATAAAATAACATTTTTAGTTCTTCCAAAGGAGCCCCTCTCCAACCTTATAAAAGGGCACCTCGTCCCCCTCTTCCTCACACCACTTTGAGCCTTCAAGCTCGGCCAACCCCTGCCAATTTCTTCTCTCCACTTCCCTAGACACATTCTATAGGTTCTTGTCGTCTTCAGAGACCTATTTTAGTTCCCTAAAAGGAGGTCTCAAAAAAGCACTTCAAAAAACAGATAATGTCTGTTACCGATTCTTTCATCTTTATTTCTTCTTACACTTATTCTTCTTTAGTTGTTACAATATGAAGTAATAACATTACTATCACTCATATACTGATATATTATTATATGTATGAAACAACCCTATTTCACCATCTATCCATACTATGGAAAAAGAAATCACCGCGCATGCATACATATGGAATACCGTCTCCACACCGTGGTGTAATATATTTTCCACCACCACCTTACTTGGATGGGTATAATGGTGTAAATAATGACTATATATGACTATTATAAAGTGATACTGATTCTGAAATAGTATACATACACTCCAATAAAATTGCACGATCATCAGAACGATATCATCACTCGTGCGTACATACGGAATACCGTCTCCACGATGTGATGCGACTCGTTCAACATGATCTTAATTTCATAATGATTATATAAATGAATTGAATGAATGAATATGATATATATTACACTAATACCATTCTGTAAATGAGGTATCTATAACCTAAAGATAAGAATAAAAATTTATTCGACAAAACACACATAAGAACAAAAAGTTATAAACACCCGAATAACAAGTAGCCATGAAATATTACTACTATGAAGCTAAAGAATATGACCATATATGATATCATAAAAATATTTATGATTCTGTAATAAGTCAATAACACTATTTAAATCATTATACAGGAGGTTCGGACACGTACAAATCATATCGGACCTAAGGTAAGGGAAATATCACAATCTCATTTTTATCCGAGATTGTTTATACTTTGGTATTTATTAGGGTGTATTTTATCATCCACATACTTGTTTTCTCAATATGTAATTTTATTTCCCTACACCTACAATTGTATAAATCCAATTTTAACCTTCGGTGAGTTTTTAGTAAAGGATATGAAAGGAATCTTTTGTCATTTTTCGTACGAGGTACTTTTTGACTTTTCCGAAAAAAGTATGATGAATGTTTTTTTAACTAATACGGCATTAATGGATTTTTAAAACATTATTTACAAGAAGCTTCCTTTACAAGTTTTCAAGTTTATTTTTAATCAAGTTCTTTTAAAATTGTATGACATGCTAAGAAAGGAAAAGTGTTTTTGAAATAGAAAGGATATTTTCCTCAAGAATGGAGTTCAAGTATTTTATCAAAACTATTTTCCATCTAAGATAATATAGGGTTCTGTTTCTATCCCTATTATTACATTGATTTGATTATGTTGTGATGGAAATATTTTTATAAATTCCTTTATCTTATATGAATAGTTTTATGATGTCAAGATGTTTAAGATTCCCATTTTTATTACATGGGTTATGCAATGATGTATGATTTTTGATTTTGTGGCACACATAAGAATGGTATCATTATGAGATGGGTGGGACCTATATATCCCTCCAATGATTTGGGTAAAGATTTTATATCTCATGAGATAGACATGGCTGGAACGGTAGGTTATACCGGTTCAGTGAAATATGACTGAAATGAGGAGTGAACTCGGTTCAGAAAGGGACTTTGTCCACTAATATAGTCTTGGCAATGAGTCTTGACTAATAGGAAATGATTCTCTATGATTATGTGTGTATGCCACAAAGTTTCATGTTTTATGTTATGATTATTGGGATTACATTTAACTACTATGATTTATCCCTTGTTATGAAATTATGATCTCTTTTGCAGGTTATGATTTCCAAAAGATATGTTCTTATGAATATGGCGTGACTGATATTTCTTTTGTTTACCCTTACTGAGCATTTGACCTCACCCTTTTATGTTTTCTTTTCCCTAGGACACAAAGAAAGGATTTAGGTTTATAAAAAAAGAACTTTATGGGAGATGTTGATGATCTTTCACCAAGATTAGAAGATTATATTCCGAGTTTCCAAAGACACTAAACTATTACGGTCCTTGTGTGTGAGTTTTTGTTATGTACTAAGTATTCTGAAAAAGTAATGCAATGTCCATGTACGTCAAGCTTAGGGTCTCTACAATTATTGAATAATTTTTATTTTATTATTTGAAAATTATGAATTAATTTATATCAAACATGGTATTATACATAATTAGAGTAGTATTCGGAAAATGATGAATTTATTCATTAATATATTTCTTTTATGTGCATTGGGATCACATTCCTAATATTTTATAAACAATCTAGATAATTTATTTTATCAAATAAAAAAAATAACATCATGTTCATTTCATGTATGTTAAACAATTTTGAGAAATAATAATATTTTTGTATTAAAATAAATATCTAATATCATTCATAATAAATAATTTTTAAAAAACACATTCTCTTTTCAACTTAAAAAATTAGAATTAATATAAAAAACATTAACCATAATCCATCACAGAATGATATATTTGTTTGTAATTAAATACATTATTTAAAAATTGTTTATTCATCATTTGAATGAAAATTTTAAGCTCCACCAATTAATTCCTTATTTTGAACTCATATAAATATTGTCATCTTTTAGATATAAAATTTTGGGAATCATAAACCATTAAAAATAAACTAATTTGATTATATAACTCTAACTAATACCATAGAATATAATAATATTATTCTAAACATCATCAAGTATCTGTGAAATTATACTAAATATAGAATAATTATCTCATTTCATAAATATTGCATCAAGTTTTAATGACCCTGATTGGAAACTCGAATAAATAGTATTGGGATTTCTAACAAACATTGTTTCATTTTGTTATCACATTTACCCACATATACTCTAGATAATGTACTATAAACTATAAACCATAAGACTTATTTCATACATCCTCAACACTATAGGAAAACGCGAGTAACATTTTATTGAAAATCCTTCACAACATCAAATCATTCCCCACAATTATCATAGAACGAATTCCAGATCCAAAAATAAAATTAAAAGTAATATTTAATCTAAAAGGTCATTAAAAACTCTACCTCATTGAGTATATGGGATGAGACTATGGTTTAGTAGGTAAATTTTTATATAATTCATTTATAATATCCTGTGAATCATACATTTCTGAAAAACATCAATAGTTGGTTACTCATGATAGGGTTTCCCTAATACATATAATATTATTTTTTCTTAAGAATTATTCATACATTTTAATACTATTCTAAGAAGTTTATTATATAGTGACTATAATTTTAAATTGTTAATATTAACATATTGTTTATTGATTACTAATCATTTTTTAAAAAATAGAAGATTTTATCAGAGGAGTATGATGTTTTATTATAATTAATTATGATTTTTTATCAATTCCATCCAACATAAATGACGAACCATATTTGATTTTAACAAATATACATGTGGGAAAGTATCAATATTTCACTATTGTTTTAGTTTTTTACCTTTACTCGCATCACTTACTTATTTAGGTTGGGCAAGAATGAAAATCATAACTTATATAACTATTTGACTGTTTATGGGATAACTTCATACCTAATCGATATATGGATCATATCAACAATATTATTATTTAAACATAATATAATAGGTATCTCTAGTAATGTTAATCCTAATTAATATTAAAAAAATTTGATAAAAATTCTTTTAGGGTAACCTATTACGTTCATTCATTATACGGGATACTCCATTGGAACCCGACTTGTTCATAAAAAACAATTCCATACATATTTTCATTCATCGAAGGAATCAAACACTAATTATTTTTATGGGGATTAAATCTCACTATATCTTCACATATTATTATATTTTGATATATGTTTTAATATGGTAATTTACTTTAAAATTATACTCTCTCCGCCAAATCAGTATGTTGAAACTGGACTTATGTGAAACTCTATACATAACACAATGCTTGATTTAAAAACTAAAAATATTGTTTAACAGTACTTATACACATCAAAATTCATATCATGTAAATCATACATGATAAACCTTAATGTAATGTATTATAATCATTTGAACACAATGATACCTATATTAGTATGCTTAAGGTGAAAAATCACAAAGCCCTATTTTAATATAAAAGGAATTATCCATTAAAAAAAGTTAGATTTCTAAACCAAATTTCTCCTACAGAATAACACTTAACTTATAATAGACCGTAATTACTTCATAATTCTGACACTAATTTTTATGATATATATTCAAAATTTTAATTAATTCTCATAACGTAGTACAAGACAACATCATGGTAAGAGAAAACATAATATATTACAAAAGATAACATGTAAATACTTTATTTTAGGTATGGAAATTTATAAATATATATTATTCAGGATTATAAATGAATACAAAATAAAAAATATATTCTTAATAAGGTATCAAATGAAACTAACTGAATGAAAAATTAATTTATTCAAGTGTGAGATACACTATTTATGAGAATTTTATATATGACCCTATTATAAAAACCATATAATTATACCACAAATAATTCATAATACATAATAACCAAAATATATGAAATTTTTAATTATTTATAATTTTATACCTTCGAACTATTTATTATATATAATTTACATTAAATATATTATATATGAATTATAAACATTACCTATATAAATTATTCATATATTATGTAATAATTTTTAATATTATAGATTTAATATTATATAATCATTGATCATAAAAATAGTAAAAAATAATTTTTACATGGTTTAAATAACTCTTTAAATAATTCATTTAATTTGATGAATTCAAACTAGTTTTTAAAAAGATTTTTTATAATAATATATATTCCCTCTTAATTTTGTAATCAATAAAAAATTTATAAAATACACTTATAATATCCATATAAACCATTAATATATAAATTATATGAAATCACATATAATTAAAAAATGTTTTTAATACTATATATTAATAATATGTTTTTTATTTAATTATTATTTCATTATTATTTAAAAAAAATTAAAAAAAAATTAATTTTTTTATTTTATATTCATTTGATTCATCCTTAAATACCATGAAGATATTTTTATATGTTGAATAAATAATTTATAAACCATTTTTCTAATTATAAATTCTAATTTATTAAAAATAAATTTTATATTTTATATTATTTTATGATATATTATATCTTAATCTAATATTTTTGAAATTATCAATCATATTTTCCGACTAATAATCAGTAGTAATATTGTCTCTATTGGATCATGTTGTGTTATATTTCAAAATATAAATCCCATTGATAATATCATATGATGTAATATTTTAATCACATGTAACAATACTACCTCTCTATAAGACATCATATATTATATCCAATTATGTATAGAAAACGTGAAATATTGTGTTATATCGATGCCTTCGATATCCCATATCATATGGTATGACTATATAACAACCAACAATATCACTTATCAAATGGTCTACCGTATAACATAAATTGATTTTTTAATGATTATCAATATGATATCCATGTAATATTATAATTCATAATTTTTCAACTTGATTTAATGATTTATTTCTATAATGTCCCATTCCTATTTCACTGTTGATAGTAACTAAACTGAGTTACCACATGACCCCATTCATTCCTCCTTATATACTAGAGGTTGTTGAAAAAACCGGGTGTGTATGGTGTTACTATGGGGAGACTATGCAATAATATCAGAGCTTGCAATAACACAATAAAAACTAAGTAACTAGATTATAATAATTCTGACCACACATATTCAATGATCAATAACCAAAATAAAATATATAAAAAATGTTTATGTAGAAGAAATTAATCATATAGAGTCATCATTATTCAAACATATAATCATGGACCCACAACCTCTCTAATCACATATATAAAATATACAAAATATTAAAATATAGATGGCTCTACTGAATACCCACTTAAAACATCATCCCTATTACTATTATATATTATCTATCATTATTGACCATGAATCCTGAGGCCTTTCCTATACTAAAACCATTGAGAAGTGAAGGATTCATGGGTACCCATGTTTCATTAACTATTGATAATGTAGTGAGTATAACATATTGGTGAACCTCCAATATGATATCATAAAAAACCAGTAAATAAATGTATTCATATTTATATACATAGAATATAAATATACCATATTGTGGAAGAAAAAATAAATTAACATTGTTGATCCATTTTTCTCAATTGAACCATATGGTCCACCGAATCCTTCATTAGTATGTTCCAAGGTGTCTTTTAGCATGTCACATAACAATGAAAACCAATATCAGGCCCATAACCAAACCCATCGAGAAATTATTATAATATTTATTTGTATATAAAGTCATACATTATGTATATGATTTGATCCTAGGTGACCTAATATCATTAGGAATCATAGATTTTCCATTGGATTTGATCCTATGAAATAAATGGTTGTCATGATCCATGACAATCTATATGAAGTAATCCTAGGAAACCCATAGTCATCAGGAATACAGAAATAAATGTTAAACTGTATTATGTAATCCTTGGATATAAAATATAACCATGTTTAATTTAGATACCTAAGAGGTAACCTTAGTTTATTAATTTTCATTGGGCCTAAACACCAAACCCTATAATGGAATACTTTGAGATCCAATATAGAATGCATGATGTTTATGCCCATGTTGAATTTCTAATTCATCCCATGTATTTTATACATCACGAAGGGTAATAAGTTTCTACCATAACATCTCATATTTGAATAACATAAGGGTTTTTCATCTACCCAAACTCATATTACCTAAATGGTTTCTAAAAATCAAGCACCTGAACTAAAATTTTCACTATAGCTATCTTAGGATCACATCATTGATCTTAGTTCTAATGTGTCCCCTAAAATCTCCACAACTAATTTCACACACACACCCTAATATGGATAAACATTTCACCATGGAACTCACCAGGGAACACTAATCATAATAATATCCATGTAACCCTTACTAGTTTCCTTACTAATTTTCAGTAACTCTATACTGAAACAGACAATCAAGGGGAATCATGATCATCGGTATTAGAAAGATCAGAATATAACCTCACATTCCTCATAAGAAAATCAGCATCGAAATTAGTTAAAAGAGATGAAACAGTTCACATAAAACATCCCACATCCTCTTTTTTCTATGTTCACAAAAAATATCTATAAATATATACATGGTCTTCCCTCTTGGGCAATTCTATCTCAAACGGTGAGGGACAGTCACCCATGCTCAACTCAACTAGTCTGAATGATTTTTTGAATGTTAGGTATTTCATACAGCCAATCCCAAGGACATTCATCTAAATCCATCACTAACACAACATGTATGTCCCTAATTATATTTATATATATGTAAACTTTTCTTCAATCATTTAATTTCATTTAATTAACACATGTCAGTGTTGAATAATTAATGTAATCACTTGTATAATCAAAGAATTTACCATTTAAGGACAAGGAAACCATGCTGATGCCTATGTGTCCATCGTGGACCTTGGATAATTTTTTCACACATAAATTTACATTAAAATTAATTAAATAAGTTATTTGATTATAAACCTTTGATATCCCTTGGTAGAAAGACCCCCAAAATCACATTCCATAAAAATGTGAAAATCTTAGGTAATTCTCAAAGGAGTACCAACCTCAATGAAAGCTTATGAGCTTTAATAAAACAATAATTATTTTTGTGTAATTATATATAAGAAAAAATGGAGATCTCCAACTTATATACGGCCCTATATAAATTCAAGACATCCAAATAAATTAATTATAATCCGTTAATAATTTATTATATTATTATAATTAATTTTTTAAATTAACAATAACTAGTTTAAATGCGTATTACCCCACTAGAAGACCTCATTGTCTAAAAATGGAGACTAAACACTCAAAAAGGTCCCATGAGACATCCCTCACCACATCCTAAGAAAAATATCTAACATGATGGATTTATTTAATAAGAAATTTATTTAATATACTAAAAAATTATAAATAAATATTCTTGATGACATATCATAATGAAATAAAGTGTGGAAGTGTGATATCTTTATATAGAGTGATATTGTATCCATCACACAGTAAAACACCCATAATATCTGTCTGTATCCCTAAATAAGTTATGGAATATATCAAGAACAATAGTTTGTGAAATATGAAATATCTGTCTAATTAATAAAAAACTGAAAGATGGAAGTGTTGAAAATAAAACTCCATTATTAACAATAAAATTTTATCAAAACCCAAGCATAATTTATTGGGGTATCATGGAGATGATATGGGGGGAGATCATAATCACAGAATGTGATAAATGGGAGAAAAATAGGCTATAACAATAAAAACAATTAATGTGTAAAATTGTAAAAAAATTTAATATTTAACACATAGGTAGGACAAAACAGAATGTTTCATGGAATTCACTCTAGGGAATAACATAAATCATTATAGGAGCCTCAAATACTATAAAAATAGTTTGTCTCTCACCCTCACATGCTATTTTTAGAAGCAACACACCCAATCTCTTACACCAAAATGTCTTACTCCATGATGTAACCACCACCATGCTTTCCATTTTAATCTATGGATCCCCATGTATGAAAAAACCAATGAACAAGGACTATGTCATAGTCATTCCCCATTTCATAGTCTATAACAATGCATAAAACTTATGGAACACAACTTTTAACTCATTGAATCCCCCTGGACTTAGTGTTTCACCCACTAACAAAGTGTTCCCTATATCATGGTAATCCATATTGGATTTGGTTCCCTATAACAAAATTATTTTTTCTTTATTATAAACATGTATTAATTTTTTTCAATATTAATAAACTATACATCACATCGTGGTTGATCTTCTATGTGACATAGTTTGTGACAATTTTGTAAGAGTAGTTGTCACACTGAAAGGACATAGCAGTTCACATCTATGATGAGAACACATAAGTGATATGAAACTATTATTGAATGTATATTCTATAGCTAGATGATATCATTTTTCTGACACAAATGATAAATGTTGTTAGGGAGAGACTCATAAGACATTAAGTCACCTTATCATGGTGTAAACTCTTCGTACTATCAAATATAATAGGATAAGAAGAAGACAACCAGGAACGAAATGCACATTTTTATGTGCTACAACTTGTTCCTATATATGGGTGAGTGTATTGGTCCTTATAATTTATGATTATTAGTAATGTGGATTAGGAGTTTCACACTTATATTTTTTGAAAAAATTCGTGAAGGCATATGATAATGGTGAGGTAGGATATGTTGGGTGCGTCACATTTAATATTACATTAATCGATAATGTTGGAAAGGATTAAACCCTTTTATAATTTAATATAAGTTATTATCTCAGGGCCTTTGATAGAAATGATATAGCCTAAATGAATCTGTGACCATGGTGATCTATAAGCATGTTTTATTCCTGGATATTCAAAGAACGATATATCAAGAATATAGTATGATGGAACTGACATGCCACTTGCATGATTTGATATATTGTGATAAAGAGATTATATTACATGGTAAGATTCTATATGATATGAATTTTCATTTTGGAACAAACTTCCTTATATATGGGTAATTTGGTGTATTTTTAGATGTTAACCCTGATCATTAAGCTGCTTCTCCAAATACCCCCACAGAAAGAGGACTAAAGGGTCACACACTCTGTGTATCATAATTATCAGTTAAAAAATAAAATTTTATATATTATTTAATAGGTTCTATAAATATAATTCATTTATGTGGTTTAATAATTATTCATGTATGCATGATCAAATTTATTCTGTCACTAGTTGTTTGAGAGAATATATTGTGAGTGGAATATTTAATACATTTTTTATTATTCTAGTTAATATTGGATTTATCTATTTATTTGAGAATAAGGTTGTGATATTAATATAATAAATAAGTATACATTTTTTAATGCTCGATAAATATTGTGTTGGAATGGTTGAAAATTATTAATGATCTAGTGAGAATAGATTATATTGAATATTATTAATTAAATAATATTTAATCATATTAATCAATTTATCACATGTTGATAAATAATAATATTGAAATTTATATTTGACATGGGATTATTATAGTATTAAATAAATAATAATATATCTTGTGAAATTATTTTATTTTAACCATAGAAATATAAATAACTGATTATGTTATTTTCTAATATGTCTATTCGGTTGTTCACAATGGATTTGATAAAAGCCCCTCCGGACTAGAGATTTATATTCTCCTAAAACAATCTCATGAATGGAGATAACTCATCATCCACTGGTTCAAGGTGATCTCTTTCGAAGCGGTTCTCAAGGCGATCAAGGGAGGATGATGGAAATAAAAGGATCTTCTGTGCTATCACTAGGATACTCCTTATGCGATGTTCGGAGAATCAAGGGACACATGTAGATCACCACTAGATAATATATACATTTGGATTCTACAATTCAATTACCATTCATAGTAGGTATATTGTAGGAAACATCAATGATGAAATAATTCCTTGTAGGTCATTATTTGAATGATTAAATTACTTATAAATAAAATGTGATTACCATTCTCTCTTGATTCTTGTGCAATTATTCTTTCTGTATTTATTTGATTCAATTTCATGATTAACAACGTTCATTGTCATATAGATCATAAGTGAATATTGATTATTGAAAAATTAATGATGTGAACCGCCCATCACATGCTTCCATTGGGCCTAGAACCTACATGTTGTATCATAGGGTGGAACATAATTGCTTATAATTATTTAAGATCATTAGTGATTTACACGCATATATATTTTAATATTCATAATTAATAGTTATTTTAATATGAAATGATATATCTATGTATACCTTATTCTTTTATCATAGTTCTAATTGAGGCATTTATTTTTTTGATTAAAATACCATCAAGGAATGTATCTAGGTGATTTAATGATACTACCTAGATAACATAACAGTTCACTCCATGTAACCATTGATACATACCATGAGGTTGTGTTAAATGCAGAAGGATTTATTTAAGAAATTACTCTACACATTTTCATTAATGAAATATGGTGTTGGTAATTCTTATACCATGTGTTGATCAGAACAAATTGGTGCAGGGTGAGCCGTACAGCACACAGTGTGGCCCATTGGAGACATCATGTTATCCCATTTATAATAGATGGTCCATGTATTCAATATATGAAATACCTTATTGGTGACCATGTAACACAGAGTCAACATGAGAATTATCTCATTGGACAGGCTATGAAAAAAAAATCTAATAAATATACTACTACCAGTGTCCCTAAGAGTGTGTCTTATATAGATGGTGAGAGGTGTTCTAGTCTTGTTGATCCGATCTACATGTTTTGTACTTATATTATGTTACAGAGGTATAAAATTTTTTTTTTTTAATATGATGACGATGAGACATGTACTTTCCTGAGGTCATAATGATAATACAAAAATGCCTCCAATTGGATGCTTGTTTGGATATAGTGGATGCTGTCAGGATTCTCTCGACGGTACCAGGTAGTTTATTTTTAAATTCGGTAGCTCGATTATTTTGGTGGTCACTGGTTTTTTTGGGATGATGGAGACTTGGTGGTATGGTTTCGGTTACCCTCATCGACAATCTACAGTGGGTGCAGTAGTTGAACAATGACGTCAATAGTGGCGATGGATGATGATGACATAAGGATACACATTATGTAGGAGGCAAGTGACTTGAATAAAGGTGATCTTCTTGGGTGTCGTGATATGATTGAGTTTTGAATTATTAATCTCTATTTCTTTTGGTTTCGGTTCCCTCTCACCCAAAAATTGGATTTTATAAAATCAAATAAAAAATGAATTTCGTCCTAGGAATGATCTTCATATCATGTAGGAGTCATATTAAAAATTATTACACTATGTAAATTGAAGTATAACACTTCACCGAAAAAACCATATATTTCTGTAATAATCCACGAAGTATACATAGTGAGAGTATGTGATAAGTTATGTATTCCATATGCCACAAGAGTAAAATAGTATAAGACAATAATACATATTGGGTAGATTTATATATGTATTTACCATGTTTCTTTGAAGATATATTTTTGTAGAAGGTTATTTTAAAATGAATTTATTTAATTTGTTCGAACATATAATATATAACAATATAATAGAAATTAAGATAAGAATTTAGATAAAAGGATTGATTAATTAATGATTATAATTAATCAATTTGAGAATAATTTATCTTAAATAAGAACGATTAATGTATTGAATACTAGTTATATTAAATGAATAATAAATTTCATGCATTTTTCTGATCAGGAGATGGATCAGACATTTTCTGTGTGATTTGAGTTATTTAATTTATTATTTATTTAAATTATTTAAATGTGTTTCTTTTATCATCATTATTATACAGGGCCTACATTCCAAAGGATTCTTTTATGTAAACCCCTTCCCCCCCCCCCCCCCCACCTGTGTGTGAGTAAAAGGCATATGTAGTGGATGGGTCTCCCAAGCTAGTGAAGACGATTCATGTTGGGAGCAGAGACAAAAACAATCCATGAAGATACAAATATAGATACATGGAACGATTTAAACACAATCCTCAAGTGGTTCAAGGTGTTTCTCCCCTAGGTCAACATCTATTTAATCATACTCTATATAACATAATCATTAGTATACTCTCATGATCATATAATTTATTTTATTTCTATCAATTGTATGATCATTTCATTACGTATGTCTTGTTTTGATCACATAATTAATGAATTAACAAGCATGTGAGACAGAAATAATATAAACTAGCATATGCTTAAATATTATACAAGACATGGTGAATCACCTAAGTAATCCCACTTAAAATTTACATGATTTTAAAAAAGATAATAGTTAGGAATTTATTTATAAAGGGTAAAATTCTTTAATAAAATATTATGTCACTATAGCCTTTCATTACGTCGGTTACAATCCAACCATAGTTTAATGTTTTTGACCAGCCAATGTTGGGGTGATTTCGATTATCAGGGAATTGTAACATGATGTTTTGGGTTGACATAACATGGTTCATATCAATGTTTGACTACCAGGGCAGTACTTTGAGTAACTATGAGACCAATGTTACAGAAATATGAATCAATGATTTCATGATAGGGGAGTTCACTCAAAAGATCATGGAACTGTGAGTTAATTCAGTTAGCATTTGTAATGCCTACCTAAAAACATTAATGTTTCTTGATAAACCAATTTTTTTTTGTAATAAAAAAGGGATATGGATACATTCCATTTGAATGTCCAAGAAACAAGATATTCTAAAGAAAATGGTGAGGGAAATTAGGTTTCAATAAAATAATGGGAGACTAATAAATGTAATATTAATTTATTTATCAATATTTATCAAATAATGTACTCAAACTATGATTATCTTATTTGAAGAAACAACACAAAATATGGCATCAAACATATCATTTTGATGCATACATGACATGGAAAAACATATCACTAACACTAATTTCCATGACTATAGAGGTGAATACTGGTCATCCTTTTCCATTAAAAGAAATTGTATTTGCTGTAAGAACCGTTACCAGTTTCTCTTGGAAATGAGGAATGTGATAATGAACTATATCTCTAGGAGAAATATTTGAATGATGCTATAGATGTTTAGTGCCTCATGTTGTCATCCAAACCCATTGTTATTTTAAAGCAACATGAATAAATGATTTCATATAGCATGATGAATCACATTCAAGATCACTATCTAGATAAGGTGAGACAAGAGAGATATGAGAACTTCAATTCATTCGTTATAACAAATCTAGGAGTGTATGTGCTAGTTATGCCTCATGTAGTCAATATTATTGGCTACATTAAATTCCTATACATCATTGGAATTAAATGAAAACATTATTTGTATAGATATCTCAATATTACCTCACTACCCAAGACATTCTCTAGTTTAATTTTGAATTATAATATGGGAAATTATGATAAGAGTCTATCGTAATATCTAACCTTTATTTACTATGTGAATAAGGACATGTGGTATGAAAAACCCACTATCCTATTGGTGAATATGACAATGATGAATATGTAAAAGGGGTGTCAGACCTATAAATAGTCTAAATATACTGATCACCATTATTCCACGAAGGGGAAGATCTATATGAAATGAAATTAAAGGGTGAAAGTTTGTTTTTATTATGGCGCACCAGTCCACTCGTAGAGAAAATGCATCCAATATCAATGGGAAACTAAAGGTATGTACGTTAATGAGTGAAATCATTAAATTTATATACATTTCGTAATAGATAAAACATGTGTATCTCACATCTATATCCTAATTTAGGAACAATTTATATTTCCTAAAATTGAAAGAGGATATGTGGATCTTTGAGCTGCCAATGGTCAGATGATGGTTTCACATACAATTTGTCACTATCATCATTCATTTAAAACATGAACTATTTTGGTTTTAAGAGGTTGTTATTATGTAAATATTGTTAACAAGAAAATAATTTTTGTATCATTTTTAGATGCATATGGGTTGATAATCATATTTGGAAATAAAATGTGTTTCTTTTATAAAAAAAGATATGTTATAATATTAATCATTTAAATAACTGTCCATATATATTAAATTAGAAAAAATGTGATGTAAATTGATAATAAATCAAGTTCATAGGACATATATAATACCCAGCTTTGGAATCACCCCCATGGTCATGTAAATGAGGGGATTTTGAAATACCTATGTCAAGATAGTGATTTATATTATTTTGAGCTAAAACCACTTGAGAGATTTCATTTCTATTTACAAAAAAATGAACAAATCACTCTTTAGTGGACATGGTTAAAGGGGCCACATAGCCTCTAGGATTGGTATACACTAATGTGTGTGCACCATTTACAGTAGAAGCTAGATATGGTTATACATTCATCATAACTATTAATGATGAATTCAGTAGATATGGATATATATAAGTTTTGAGGTATAAGTCCAATTACTTTGAAAAATTCAAGAATTTCAAGAGTGAAGTAGAAAATCAACTTGGTAAGAAATAAATAAAGTACATTCGGTTTGAGGTGGTGAATATCTTAACCATGTGTTCATCCAATTTTTTCAGGTGTTTTGGATTCTATATCAACACACGCCCCCCTTATACACCATAGTGGAATGGTGTTAGTAAAATGATGAAAAATACCTTATTAGATATGGTAAGGTATATAATGTTTCATAATGATATTCCGTTATACATTTGGGGATATTCATTATAATAAACTAAATAATCATTAAACTGAGTACAAAATATAGAGAGAAATAAAATTTCATTCAGTATATGGAGTGAAAATAATCCAATTTTAACACATACACGTGTATTGGGTGGACAAGAATTTTTTACGACCTTCTCATGAAACAAACATGCACCCTTGGGAATGTTGTGTATCTGAATAGGGAATCCCCAGGAAAAAAGGGATACTACCAATACAAACCCTCAAACAATAAAATAAATGTCGCTAGAAAACACGTATTTCTTGAGAAGGAGAACATTTTATGAATAATATGGGAGAAATATTGACTTCGATGTTGTTTATGATCATGATTAAAGAGTGTTTTCATAGGAACACATTCCACATGTCCATTTTGAGGAAGTAGTTCTTGAAACACCAGTAATGTGTATGACTATAAGAGAGGTTAAAGAACATGAGGGATAAACTTTTTGGGTAACTAAGGATGTTGAATCATTATTTATGGACAATGATGAACCTATATCTTAGATGGAGTCATTAGATATCTCATAAGTTGTAGTATTGTTATAAGTTATGAATTCTATAATAGATTCAATGTATTAGAACCATGTTTTTGTTCTGGTCAATGTTCTAGCTGATGTAAAGCTTGATGGATGCAAATCGGTATTCAAGAGGAAATTGTTTACGGAAGGTAAATTATCTACCTCTAAAATGAGGATAGTTCCTAAAGGGTTAAAAAAATGTTAGGAGATGAACATGATGAAACCTTTTTCTATTTTCCATGTTTAAATGCCTCATAATCATACTTGTTATAGCATCTTACCATGACTACGATATTAGTCTCATGGATTTTAAAATTGCATCCCATAATGGGAACCATCCTTAAGATGTCAGTATGACAAAACAAGAAGAGTTTGTGACTCTAGGTGATGCCCAAAATATTTTTATGTTTCATAGATCTATTTAGGGATTGAAATGAGCATCGAGGACATGGAATATTCGATTCAATGAAGTCATAAAATAATTTTGTTTAATTGGGATAATATGATCTATACATTTACAACTAGTTTTAAGGTAATGTCGTCGTTATCCCAGTAGTATATTTTGATTACATATTACTTATTTAAAATGACATACAAATATTATAATCTATTAATGAAAAATGTAATAAGTGTTCCTCCATGAAGGACTTGTGGGAAGTACCCTACATTCTAGGGATTTAGATATTTCATGATAGCTCCAAAAGTCCTCCTGGATTATGAAAAAGAACATATATTCACATGATATTGAAGTTGCATAGAATGGAACATTAAAAGAGTGGATATGTTGTAATATCACATGGTTTACATATTTCTATAAACATGTTTCATCATACACAAAAAGAAAAATAGATAATGAGTATATTCTCACATGCTTTAGAAATATGATCAATAATATGTTTCATTTTAGGCACTAGAATTGATATTTCATGTGAACTTATCATGGTAGGAAGACATTAAGGAATCATAGAGAACAATAAAGGACTTCTTTTAATGATATACATATGTATCTAAAAAGAAAGAAGGATATTTTCCTGGTCTATAAAAGTGATGAGGAGCTGATCATCTGGGGTTATACTATTACTGGATTTAAAAAATAAAAATGACTTGAATTTTAAATCAGGATATTTTTTGTGCTTCTATGAAGTAGTTGTGAGATGGAATAGTTCAAAACAGCTAGTTCTTGCTGATTCTATCGTAGTGACTGATTATATCCCAGCTTCTAATGCATCCATGGATGTTGTTGGGATTTGGAACTTTTTCCCCGAGCATGATGTGGTAACAAGCATTAAATACACTATTACATTGTATTAGTATAATACTATTGTGGTGGCTCTTGAAAAATATTCATGTCATACTAAATGAAAAAGCATATAATCTGGAAGTATCACCTTTGAAATATTTTCTATTAGATGGTTGAAGTAACAATGATAAGAGTATTCATAGATTAGAATGTGATGGATCCCATTACTAAAGCATATCTCAACAGAAGCATGACAATCATGTGATAGCTAGTAGACTGAAGGTTGTTAGTAGTTGGTCCTAGTAAAAGTGGGAGTCAGTTAGAGCGTGGGCCCTGAATCCAAATTATTTTTACTTTTTGAGAAACATGTATTTATTTATTTAAATATTAATAAACTACTTACCACTTCATGATCTTTCTTCTATTAGACTTGTATGTGATAATATCCTAACAGTAGTTTTCTCACTAATAGTTCATATTAGTTCCCCACTATGATGAGACCCCGAATGTGATACAACATTATTCATGAATATATGTTCTATAAATAGATGATATCATTTGAGGGACCCTAATGATACAGGCTATCAGGGGTGGAGACTCATAGTACATTGAGGAATAATCTCATGGTGTACGCCCTTAGTAATTTCTGGTAGGATATTATGAGAACGAGACGCACTAGTTGAAAATCCCCATTTATATGTGTCATTTTATTTTCATATTAGTGGATGTTTTTATTGGCCCTTATACATTAATATTATTATTAATGAATATTATTAGTCACCAATATAGATGTATTGAAAAAAACATTGATGACATATGTTCATAGTGAGGTGGGTTATATTGGGCGTCTCATGAGTAATATTGAAATATTTAATAGAGAATGAAAGGATTCATCCATTTTGTTCGTTAATATATGTTAATGTCTTAGAACCTTTGATGGAAATGATATATCATAAATACATCCAAAAACATAGTGATCCATGGGAAATTTCTGTTTCTATAAATTCAATGACAGTGATATCATGGCATAGGCATGCAATCTGCTCGATTTGAGATATTGTGATAAAGTGATCATATTTCTCGATAAACATTTATATGAGATAACATGTTGTGGAGAAATTTTGTTCTTTATATATAGGTGATTTGGTATGTTTCTAGATTCAAACTATTGTCATTAATATGCATTGACTAATTCCACTGAGAAAAAAGCATATATGGGTCACAAACTAAGTGTATCCATAGTCTCAGTTAAATAATATACTATTATTTATAATTTAGCAGGTTGAGTAAATATTATTCCCATTCATGATTTAAAAATTATTCATGTATTATTGATCACATATATTTTGTCACTAGTTATTTGTGAGAATATATTATGAACATAATATTTCCTAAATATTTATTTTATATTTATTTAATATAATATTTAATTATTTATTGTAAAATTACGTAGTGATATTTATTTAACAAATAAATAGACATTATTAAAGGCCCAATAAATATTGTATTGGAATGGAAGATGGACATTAATGGTCTTATATGAAATGATAATATTCAATTCTATTTAATTAGATAATATTTAATTATAAATCACAATCTCAGTGCATGTCGTGAAATTAAAATATTAGTATTATTATTTGACATGGGGGTTTTCTATGATTAAATAAATAATAATGTAACTTAGGAAACTATTTTATTTTATCCCCAGAAATATACCATCCTGATTATATTATTTTCTCATAATCCAATTTAGATTTCCACATTGGATATAGAGAAAAACCTCTTGATCCAAAAGAAATTTATTCTTCATAAATGCTATCATGAATGAAGATTAGTCCTCCTCCATCGGATTAAGGAGAACGTTTTTGGGGAATTCCTGAGACGATCAATGGCAGATTATGCAAGCACAAGAATCTCCCATGCTAGCACCCAGAAACACCTATAGTGAAGTCTAGAAATTTATCGAACATGTGTAGAAAATCCTTAGAGGATATCTATATTTGGTTTCTGCAATGAAAATATGATTCATTATAGATCTGTCATTGGACACATCAGAGAATGAAGAATTCATTAGAGTTAATTCTTTATCTAATTAAATTAATTATAAATAATATGTGTTTATCCTTCTCTCTCAATTACAGAACAATTATTATTTGTCTATATCGTTATGTTAAATATGTGGATAACAACAATCATCATCTTATAGATCTCATATGTATCATTGATTATAGAAAAGATCAATGTTGTTAAACACCCATCACACACTTCTTCTACACCTGGAATCTACATTCACTATAGTTATGCACCTATAGTGAAATCTAGTTTTAGAACCACCATAATCCACCCAACAATCCACTCTATCACCAAAACATTTATATGGACTAATTACAGATTTAAAACCCACTCAATGATAATGTTAAGCTCTTAAAATCACAATCCAAATAGTAGTTCTAAAAATTAAATCCTTTCCAACAATAAAAAATCATTTATTTTTTTGGAAATTATCATCTTTTTGGGACATATGTCATTACAATGACCCTGCCAAATAACTTAACATTCTTGAGATGACTTATTATTTCTCAAATCATTAACACACCCAATTACAGTCACTAACCCATGGTCAATTATCTATATTCATTTCCAAACACACCAAATGAGCTTCCACTGTGAAACTCCCATCACATGGAACCATACTCATCAAAACCAATTCCACTTCATGTCACCATCACTGAATTAAAAATATTTTTATTTCCTGTAACCATATATCTTGATTAACCATTGTTCAATCGACTCTATCATTCAGAATATTTTGGAAATCCCATATATAAGTCTATTTTTAAAATGAATGACTGTAATCTATGATTCTCTCTACTATCAGAGCTTCATACAAAAAAACATTCAAAGAAGTGTAGTGAAAACCATTGTGTGGTTTCCAACTCACTACATATAATTAAATATGAAATAACTAGACATGCATCCTCTATATTAATATTTCTAAAAATTATAGGCTACATAAACTGAAAGGATATCACATCTCCTAATCCCGATTTCTTAATCCAATGAGGCATCATGATTTTTTCCTAACACTAACACCAATATTAAAAATTTTCTCAAATTGTATCTCCATGGATTGATCATAAACATAGGAAAACCATGACCGTGATCACTTAATAACCTAAAAATTTATAATATGACAACACCATTGGATCACATTAGAACTATCTCGATCTTAATATCCATTTTCAAACTCTATAAACAATTTTAGCATAATCACAACCCAGTTATTTTATACAAATCTAGATTGACTAGATTCTATAGATCACCAATATTAAAATATTATCCCAAAAATAAAATAATTGTTACAAAAAAACAATGAATCTACCTACATGGTTCATCCCTCCATGGACCATTCTCCATCCATTATCATACGTAATTACTAGAAATGATCAGCCTTCTAATATATGAACAACAACAGGGAATGCCAACCAATAGTCATTTCTATCTCACCAGAAATATCATCATAATTATCTTCCAAATTTAATCTTAATGGACCATGATATACTTTAACATAAAATAGAACACTCACCAAAATATAATTTCCCCATACTAATACTTAGGTTCCATAACAATTGTATTTATCCTCTTGTTTCCCTATAATTTTAGGTAAAGTCCAACACTCAGTTCGACCTAAACATTATACTCCATTCCATATCATATGTCATTTATCATGAAAGATGGATTATTAAATTTTTTTATAAAAATGATTAGTTATTGAACCCTATAAATCATTTTATTGATCCATAATTCTATTTTACCATTCATACTGGTGTGTACAACCAGTATCTCATCAAAATGAAATGGGTGTGTGCTTTTTTACCCCATGATTTCTCAACATTACTCATAGTCCCCTATGTTGTGTATCATCAAACCTAGGATCATGCACCTAATAAATTATCATCCTCCATGTGCATGTCTATTCTATAAATCCATATCCATCATAGATATCCTATTTCTATAAGCATCAAATATCACACATGTTGAGGGTAATAGAATTACCACCCATCACATTGTAATAATTCCCAAAATCCGAAGAATATACACACATTCATTTTATTCAGTTGTATAAAATTACCTATTATAAAGGGGTGGGCATCCTTTTGTTATTTTCCCCAATTTAATTATGTGACATAAAGAGAAAACTGGAATTTATCGCCCATGAAAACCAATAGTCAACTGAAAATAATGGGTTAATTCCATTCACATGTTACTCTCATATAGTAAACTTTTCATTTTATCCATAATACATAGATTGACAACATCCTATTTAATATATAAATTAAACTAGAATCTACCACCTATCCCATAGGCCATATCATATAATGGTCACAACACATGGGTAACAAATATCTACTCTCCTATAATTTACACTCTGAAAATAACATACCAAACTACCCACTCTAGGGTTCACACATATATGTATTTGGAATCACATTCCAAATGATCATACAAATAATTGAAAAAAATTCTCAGTAGATTTTTATATATAGAACACCCCCTTGAGAATCATGATCTTAAGATAATCCTAACTTAACCACTACATGTGATGGACAGATTCACAAGGATCACAATCACATTCACCAAAACATATTTATAATGTTGTCAATCAATAATGATGTTTTTCATGTATACTATATCCTTTCGTGTTTTTATGTATAATTACCCCAGTCATCTATGTGGTTAAATAGTTTATTTGGTTGTTATTTAAAAATTTAATAATTGAAAAAAAAAATTGGAACTATAATTCCACATCAAATGCTTATACTGACCTACCAAGGCTCATTATACATACATGAAATGAGGGACTAAACAATCATCATCAATAATTATTTAATTATAGACCCACAAAACCTATAATTAGAAAAATATATATTGTGTTCCAACTAAATAAAATGGCACCACCATCGAATTTGGGAAAATTCAATATATTTTGTTTCAAACAATTTAAAGAATTGAACCATCATCATTAGTAACGTCAATCAAAAAATACATTTACTTCATGTGAATCTTTTCGTCCAGGAATGCTTCATGTACAAATACTTCTTTCAAATGGTCCAACAGCCCAATAAAAAAATAATTCATAATTATAAAAATATATGAGTATGTAACAATGTGAAATCGTACAACTATAAACACAAGAAACAAGAACATCAATCTTATATACAAAGAAACACGTTCTTCCTCTCAAAATATGTTTTTTACATAACTATCTTTTATTCATCAAAACCGACGATACATTCATATGGAACATATCTACCTTCTTCCCAAATATTATATAAAATATAAAATTAGATACACTCTGTGATATGAGTCATAAAATCGATGATACCACTTTGAAATATGGTATTCTCGATAGACTCTATAATGTAACTAGATAATGCCACTGTGTGACTACATGTGCATGTACCAATAAGATAGATGCTATAAAATAGTATTTGGGGTCTTGGGTATTACCATACAGATACAACAACCCCCTATTATATTGTTCATAATCAATAATAAATATTAATGTTACATCCAATGAATACACAGAATAATGGAGTCCTACATACTCATTTTCCGATGGAATAAAATTACTGATCACCTATTTCACTGATAACATATTCAAAAAAAATTTACCATACAAACCTCTATTGTTCCCTTTTTCCAAACTTCATACACGTCTCTAACCTATTCGATCTTTCTCGATCAATCATGTAACATTGAGACCATTCCCCACCAAAGAATATGACCATAAAAGTCTACTTGGGTCCCTAAATTACATGGTTATCCACGATGGGTGTGCATAAAAATAACTTTTTATCTTATAATACAGTCTCATGTGTAATCAATACTGTAGTGCATACACATGTTATATACTCAAAATATAAACAAAACAATCTGTAGAAGCATAATGAAATTACCACTATCAATCCTAGATTTCTAAATTTGTTCACAAAGTCGACAAAAACCTACTTTAACAAGTATTCCGGTGTATTTGAGAATGTTACACAACCATTTAAGATAATATCAGGCCGATAGCTAAATATTGGGAGTATGTACTGGGTATTATAGTAGTATCAAAAATCACCATTGCCACGAATGAGGTAATCCATAGTGATCTAGTAGCATCCTATGTCTTCCATGATCCATACTAGGTTATCATGGGTATCCAAGGGTTATCAAGATAAATGATAATCTATTATAATTAATCCTAGGAAATCCAATATCAGCATGTATAAAGAATATCAGTGTGAGGTATTTCTAGGTGATCAATAATCACCAAGCATATATGTCATAGCCTATGTGATAATTTAACAATAATGAGTTTTTATGAAATATAATAAACAAAATTAATTTTAATTAGTTGGTATCATGTGTTACACACTAAAAATAGTTAATATTGTTTCAGAAAAACATCCAAATTTATCTTCTGATTCATTTAACATCGTGTTTTTTTAATAAATTGTGTTACATGTAATGTTGAGTCTTACTAGAGCATAATATACTATTAAGAATATTATTAAACATTTTTTTATTACATGCATATGCGAATGGTGTGAATGAATAGTATTAACTAAATTGTGAAATTATCATTGAAATTTTATATATAATTAATTCGTTGTTTAATAATTAATTAGAAATGAAATTAAAAACAGGATTAGTATAATGGAATTCTTTTGAGAAAAAATACTTTTCCCTAACATTTTTTTCCGTCATATATTCGATTAATTGATATTTTTGAGAGATCACAATGAATATTAAATATTAAATATTTTCAAACAATAACATTCATCCATTATGTTTGGGAGGCTTAATATAATAATAAATCATGTTTTTAGCATAAAAAGACGTATTTTTCTAAACAGCAGTCTTGCCGCCATTTAATGTCTACATTTTTAAACCTATATTGAAAAAGTTTATAGATTTTATTTTAAAACATAATAATCAACTTTAAAGTGTAATATCATTATTTACATTGGGGGATTTTATTGGTAGTTTTATGAAACGATTCATTTTGTGATAAATATTGAAAAATACTAAATTTCAATTGAAAATTCTTGTTCATTAAAAAAATTTATAATGATAAATTATATTTATAATTGGTTTTAAAGTAAAATTATGAAAACTATATATCTATTAATCCAATTTAGGTCATTAGAATCTATATTATATTTTATTCATATATAAAAACCAGGAAAAAGTTTGAACATTTTCACCTTAAAAACCTACATTGTCATCCCATTTGTGAGAATAATATTAAATGATTTTTTTGAAAATTATATGAATGGAATTGAGAAAAAATATTAAATATTTGAATAATAATAATTTATAATATCTATTAATATCATTATAGTTATTAAAAAATATATTGTGACATTATTTAAATTATTTACCATTATTAACTTATGAATTAGTTTACTTAGTGGTTACACTTTGATAATAGGGGACCAAATAACCTAGAGTCTTGTAAAAAACAAATACTATTGATATATTTATAATATATCAACTCTATGATCTAATTTGGTTCCTTATTTTTAGTTCACGATGTAAGGGTGACCTCCCATTAGTTTTTTTCCTTTCTATATATAAGAATGTCTCTCCTCTTCTATAAAGAGAACTCACTCTCTCTACCTCGTCAGACATATCAAAAAAATTATATCATCCAAAACATGAAGAAACAAACTATAAAATTCCTCCTGTCATACTAGATGTATCACTTTTGGAATAATGATATCCAAGTACTATTTTGGGTAAAAACCAAAAAGAGTTACCCAAAGAAGAGGTACCATTCTTAAATGAGTTCTTTTATTTTATTTCATTCTCCACCAATTATGTTATTTCTATATCATTAATATATAAATACCTATGTGTTTTATATATAATGAGATTTATATATGTTTATTCTCAGACCTATAACTTCATAAACATTAATAAAATGTGATACAAAATAATCATTTGTGTGTAAGACGAACCACCACCTCACAAACTAATGTCCTTCGTTCTTCCATTAACACTACTCAAGGTTAGGAATAATGTTATAAATACTATTTTATTTAAAATTTATGATATTAATGATTTATATATTACTTTATAATTATTATATAAATCATATATTTATTATTTCCATTTTCTGAGAATACGATAACATCATTTGTGGATTTGTTGACTTCCACCTCCTCAAAGATATGTGATTCATTCACACATTACATTGAACGTATTAAAAATGGTTTTAGTAAAAATATATGATATAAATTTGAAATATAAAATATTAATTGTATAATTATCTTTAAAAAATATAATATATTTCTTTCTATCTTACCTTTTATCACACTAAAAAGTTTTAACGTCCTTTATTGACGTTTGGACTGCTTCTTCTATGTGATTCTAATTTTTTAACAAAAACATGACTAGAATGATATATATATATATATAAATATGTAAAATTAAATAAAATGTTATTAATGATATAATTTTATTTTTTAAAAGATTAATGTAACTAAAATTGTTACCATAATTATCATTGAAAAAGGGGAATGTTACACAATTGTTTGTACCACTTATCATCTCTATGATTATAACTTCGATTAATTTTTAAAATCATATTCCATTATTGGTATTAAAATAATAATTTATGTATAAATAGGAATATCATTTCATTATTTTAAATTTATGTGTTAAAATAACTACCTAATTTAAATTTGATACCCAATAAAAGTCAGTTTTGACACATAAGATGAATGTGGTGAAAACATCTAACATAAACCTACTTGATTATGAAATTATATAAATATATTTTATATGTGAAATAAAATAAATTATAAACATGAAAACGTTTATCAACAAATTAAATAATAATTGTTTTTCTTATTCTTGAATATAAATAACAAGTGTTACAAGTCAGACTCAAGGTGAGTACATTTCTAGTCTCTATTTTATTTACGGAGGACATTTTCCATACTCACCACTTATTCATGTTGTGTGGTGTATATAATGAAAATGAATATATTTTATAAATTTTATAAATTAATTTAATTTAATTTTAAAATCAATTTTATGTAATATCTCTCTGGGAGTATACAGTTTCAATGATTCCAATGAAAAGATGGACTGTGGTCATATTTTTACTTCCTCGTGATGTTTATAATGTTATGCCCCAAAATTATATTTTATGGTGTATATAATTCCCCATTTACATTTTATATTGTGAGTATCCTATTTTTCATTTTAATATATTTTTTATTTAACATAATCCTTTCATGGTTCTTAAGATTCTATGTTAACAAATGGGTAAGAGTTCGATATTACAATCTCTTCAATTTAAAAGATATTTTATGATTATGTCTCAAATGTCAAAATTTTATGATCTACCTATATATATATCATGAGACATTACATATTGTTTGTTTATCTCTTGATAGTATTTGTTTTACATTATTTTCTTCTCCTTATGCTGGTAATATTTTAAAATAATTTATTTATGAAATATTTTTTGTCGAAATTTTTTTTTCATCCAAACCCATGTTGTCTATAAATGTTTAAAAATGTATTCTTAAAATATGAATGTATATGTTACTCAATAAATGTTTAAATTTATTTTCAATATTAAAAGGATATTTTTTTCAAAAAAAAATTATTTTATTTTTATGGTATTTAATTTCATCAATGTTAATAATACACATTGTCAATAATCCCACAATGTATATAATTTCCATTTATACCATCCACTAATTTTTTGGATGGTAACATTTTTGTTCAAGGAAATTCTTATGAAACCCATTTCATTTCCCTGGTTCTATTATGATTAAAATGTATTTATATAAAACCCATTTTGTTTCCATGGGATTATTATGATTTGAAGAGATTTATGAAGAGTGTTTTTTATATAATGATAAGATACGTGAAAATTATATAAAAAAGATGATCCCAATATAGCATATATGAAGGGTTGAATCCCATATGTGGTCATATGTGATCCTAATATAGATTATAATAGGGTTTAACCACTATTACACCTCATGAGAAATTTCTGATCATGATATATATTATACATAGGGAAAACCTATTTATTGAACTCAAATGGATTGGGTTATGATAATATTGGATGTCAGATGTATGGTTATTCCAATTAAAAGGTTTTTAATGGGAATTATGAAATTATTTCTCTAAAATTCCAAATGGGTTCTCATTTAATGTTATGGGTTTATAATTACATCCATATTTGATATTAATATGACATGGGTCATTATTATTTATTCTTATGAAAATTTCTTATATCAATGCCTTTTCTTAGTTATCAAACATGATGATCCAGATATTGATGGGTATGAGTTATTTAGGATTCAATCATAAAATTTGATTATTTCATTATAAACTTATGAAGTATCATGATAATTTATAACATTGAATTTTTAAGGATTATTTTTACACTTACTGATCATTAGAACTCACCATTCTTATGTTTCTTTTCTCAAATTTTTAAATAATTATTTTGAATGAGTTATGTATATAAGTGATTTTATATAGATGATTTTCACAACCCCTCCCAACAAAGTGTACCCCTACTAGGCTGTCAATGTGAAAAGAGTGATAATTCCCCCGTGTCCCACCACCATTAGGCCTCGGGTTGGCGACTAGCTCAGAGGGTATATTAAAGACACTAATGGGAGGCATTTCCCTCTAAGATGAAACATGCAGAAGAGAGATAAGATAGAAACCAACAAACTCCAACCCAACCAGTAAGATGAAATAAATCCCACGTACATATATGAAATGTCCTGAAAAAATAATACAACTTATAGGGGAAAACTATAAGTACCCAAAAGGAAGTAAAACAGCAGCAACAATAATCCCAAACAGCTCCTACAACCTCAAGCTAGTAGTAACCAGCCTGATCTCCAACCTTCTCCAAGTGACCTGAAAATCAGTTTATATGAACATATGGTCAGTATAACAGTATAATCAGTTGGATCCTCCCCGAATCCTCTCATAAAAAAGTAATGAAAGTCTGCTAAAGCATAGTGAACCAAAAGTGATACCGACTCGTCACCTAAAAAGATATACTAAGTTCACATGATCACCAGGGATACTTTCACCAAGTAACTCATACAATAATATATCATATAATAATGATTAACGCGGGTACACCGCTACTGCTTCCCCACTGGTTTGCCACTTTTAACTAATGTCGCACATCCTGAGCATTTCTCTCCAAAAGGGTTGCCTGCAGACACCTGGGTGAAGCACCACAACATGAACCTCGTGCAACAAAACAACCACATCCCCGTAATACAATTAACCATATAGATTCTAGGAGACGCCACAGCCCACATAACATGTATCATATCTCAGGTATTATACCACAATCCATTACAGCCCATACACCGAGTAAGGATCCCCAAGTAATCAGAGCCTATACACATTACACCTATAGAAGTCCATAGGAAACTATATTCAGAATATATGTGTGTGAATAACCACAATCCATTATTTTCCTTTACAAACATATATGAGGAAAACTAACCACTGTGCCTACTAGCACAAGTAACTACCAAGAGAAGAGATCAGGCCCATAGGGGTAGTCATCCATTCATCCTCCCACCTAAATGTCGGGGAAAACACCCCCAAGGGCTCAAAATCCCTTGGTTGTCAGTTTACCTTACAAACAGGGTGGAGTAGAGTATAGAAACACAAAAATTATTGATTATAGTATATCTCACAACCACACTATGGTCATTACCTAGTCATTGACTCAACTATAGCTAATTTCTTTCGGACTCATGGATGCCACTTTTAAAACTAGGTATCCTATAATCATAGAACCATTTAAAAAGATTTATTACCATAACTCATTCCCATTTTATCAGTTCTACTTTACATTAATTAATTCATTAAACATTAATTAACCATTTACGATTACGTATTCATTGACTCAACTGTAGATAATGTATTTCGTACTCAAGGATGTCACTTTTAAGACCAGGTATCCTATAATCACAGAACCATTTAAAAAGATTTATTGCCATAAATCATTCCCATTTTATCAGTTCTACTTTACATTAATTAATTCGTTAAACATTAATTAACCATTTACGACTCCATAGTAAATTTCACTAGCATCACACACAATGTGCATTTCCCTTTTAAAATTACAACCTTATCATTATGCTCCAACAAACACCAACCCCATGGGTTAACACTATTTATTCAATTATTCAATGTAGAATTACTTTCCCACATTCCCAAGCATTCTAGAAAAACATTCTTTGTTACTAAACACAAGGGTCTCAACACGGTGAGTAGATGTACAACTCGTCGAGTCTTTTCCACATTTAGAAAGAGCGTAGACCCATCCTCCATTGAGAAGCTAAACTCGAAAATCATGTGCCATACCCCATGCTTCTTTACATCATTCAGAAGAAGGGTAAGAAAGACCAGCTGCCTTAGGCAGCGGGTAAAAGTGAAACTGATATCCAACCAAAAAGAAACAGCAAGAATCCAACAATCACACTCATCACATTCCATCATCCCACATGTCCTCCCTAACACCCAAATGCATAAACAGATGCATCTTGCCACATTAGGTGTCAACTTCTACCTCAATCAATATGCCTCCCTGCACCCACATATCACAACAGCCGTCCAAGCTCGCACCACAACATAAGAAATAGTAAAAACAAACATCATATAAAATGGGCACTTGTCCCTTAAACAACCAAGAGGGTAAGTCAGAACCCTACAAGGGATTATCTTTTATCGAACCACCAGTTCTTTAATCCATCTTTTTTTAAACAATTTATTTTTCATACGTTCCAACATTGGGAAACCTAAACAATAAGATATAACAAATAATCAAACATGATTACTACACCATTTTGATTAACGTCAAATTACAATAATAAAAACTAGATTGATATACATGACTCTTTATCGTTAGAAGAATAATTATTAATTAATTATGATTTACTTTATTTCCCAATTTCCATCAAGAATGAATATCTATACAAAGTAAGCATAGATATCACGCTATCTAGCAGAAAAAGAGGCAATAACATATGGTGGATATCAATTTATTTATCACGTTCAAATATTTATTATGTCAATTCCATTGTGATCTAGTGGGATAAAACATTCTAACTATACATTTTCACATAAAATATAATAGATTCAATGAACCCCCTACCTCAAATGGTTCTTGACTTTCTTTATACAAGAACAGTCCACACAATAGACCATGATCACCTCCTCTCGTGACAACAGCATCCACCTGAGGATGCCATGGTACGACTACACCAACCAAAACCCAATAAAAATACATTAAAATCATGGAGATGACATTCTATAATATGGAAAGGACAAACAGTATAAGATGAAACCCAACAAAACGATGATAAAACATATCTTATATCAAATATTGGTGGATACTTCTTTGTTTCACTGAAACAGGGGGTGTACATGCAGCAAGAAGGACGTCGAGGAAAACCAATCCATGGGGAAAAGATAAATCTCACGGTTCTTACGGGAAAAAGGGAAAGGTTCAAGCATCTCACACAAGAGAACAAGGAGGAAGAACAAGGGAGGAATATATCATTTGATATAATAGAGAGATGGTTTAAGATATACTTGATTAACCACTAATAGAGGATCGCATTAAGCCATGTGGTTTGACCAAGTGAAAACATCCCGAGCCTTAGGAATAATTAATATAAGAGTTATGGCCTTTGAATCGCCCATAGAGTCCTTAAAACGAGGATTTAACTGCATTTTATGTCAATGGAAAACAATAATGGGGTGAAACTGTAGGAAGATGGAAACATTGTTCACAAATTCAAAATATGCAATGGAAATAGAGGTTACCGATAGAGGTTACTGACAGACCTCACCCTTCTGGGAACACTGTCCACCTACCATTCTGGATACACTATACACCATCTGTTCTGGAAACATTGTACAACTACCGTTCTGGAAACACTATATACTTATTGTTCTAGAAACATTGTACAACTCCCATTCTGGAAAAAGTGTTCATGGAACTCAAAACTTGAAAAGGAAATAGGGGTTCCCGATTGAACTGTTTACCAATAGAACTGTTCATAGAATTAGAAATTTGGCAAAAGAATGAGAGGTTACTGTAGGAGGTTACGGATAAAACTATTCACTGCTGGAACTGTTAATAGAATTGGAAATTTGTCAATGGAAAGAGAGGAACCATTAGAGGTTACTGATAGAACTATTCACTGATTGAACTATTCATAGAATTGGAAATTTGGCAAAGGAAAGAGAGTTTACCATAAGAGGTTATTAAGAAAACTGTTTATGAATGGAACTCTACAAGGAATTGGAAATTTGGAAAAGGAAAGAGAGGATATTGTTCGAGGATACCGTTAGAACTATTCACTGATGGAACTGTTCATAGAATTTAAAATTTGGAAAAAGAATGAGAGATTACTGTTAAATGTTACCGATAAAAAAATTCACCAATGGAACTATTCATAGAATTTGAAATTTAGAAAAGGAAAGAGAGGTTACAATTAGAGGTTACCAATAGGAATGTTCATCGATGGAACTGTTCATAGAATTGGAAATTTTGGAATGAAATGAGAGGTTATTGTTAGTGGTTACCAATAGAACTTTTCACTAATAGAACTGTTCAATAATAGAACTGTTCATAGAATTTGAAATTTTCCAAAGGAAAGAGAGGTTTCTTTTAGAGGTTACCGATAGAACAGTTCACTGATGAAATTGTTCAATGAATTTTAAATTTGTTGAAGGAAAGGGAGGTTAACATTACAAGTTACCGATAGAACTATTCACCAATGGGACTATTCATTGAATTGGGAATTTAGAAATGTGTTTGGGATAAGTCACCTTGATGAACCGAATCACCTCAAACAACATATATTCATAAAGTAATGTACCGGAGAGGTTCAATCCTTTACATCAGATACTTCTCAAAATATTCTCATCATCCAGAAATCAAAACCAACCTAAAGTGAAAATGAAATGGGGTTCGAACAACCATCCATCGAGATACCACTCAAATGAAAGGAAACCATGAAAGAAACAAAAGGAAGCCATCTCATAAACATTAATGTTTTATTACCAGATAGGCTACATCGATAAATGAAAAGAGTTAAACATCAAATAACTCATGATACTGAGCATGTATTTTTGACTCAATCTCCATGGTACTCTACTCAATGCCACCATGTCACCACAAGACACAAACCAAGGGGATAGAATGTCCACACATCACCTTATACTTGCGGTCTTGGATCTCCAAAGGTTGCTCCTCAATGGTTTTATCATCGTCAACATCGATCACTCCCCAATCGATGATGTGAGATTCATCGTGAAGATAATGAAGAAGTTGTGATACATGGAAAACATCATGTATCTGACTCATCTGTGATGGAATTTCTACTCGATATGCCACAACTCCAACACGATCTAACACCTCCAAATAAACAAAAATGTGTGGATAAATCTTACACCCACAACCAAAACTTCACTGCCCACTGCGGAGAGTCACCTTCAAAAACACATGATCCCCAACATTAATCTCTTAGGGTATCTTCCTTTGATCATCATATGATTTCAAACGATCTTGCGCTATCTTCATACTCTCACGAATCACCTAAACTATCTATGTTGTATTCTGCACTAGTTTCGGTCTGAGAATTGCTGACTCTCCAACCTGAGTAAATCCCAACGGAGAACGACAAGGTCAGCCATACATGGATTGAAATGGCACAATACTGATGGGAGAGTGAAAAATATTACTTTAAGAGAACTACACCAAGGGTAAGTTCCTCATCCATGAACCTCCCAAACCAAGAATGCAAGATCATTACATGTCTTCAAGTGTCTGGATGGTTCGTTCTGTCTGACCATCTATTTGGGATGAAATGTAGTGCTAAGGCATAGCTATGAACCGAAATCATGATGGAGAACTCTCCACATCCTAGATTTTATGTGAGGATCTCAATTAGAAATGGGTTTTCTTGGTAATCCATGAAGTCTCATCACCACCTCTAGATACTTAATTGAAAAAACATCCACTAAGCTGGACTCCTTGATTGCTATGAAGTTGGCCGATTTTGATAAGTGATCCACTACCACCCAAATTGAATCATGTCCTTATGGGGATCGAGGTAAACCAGTATCAATTTCCATTGATATGTCCTCCCACATCCACTGAGGAATCACTAATTGCTGGGGCAGACAACCAGGAACACGGTGTTCAGCCTTCACCTTCTGGCAGACCAAACATTAAGAGACAAACTCTTAAACCGCACATTTCAGCATAGGACACCAGAATTGGCTCCTCAAGGATCGGTACATCATTGTCAAACCAGTATGTACTGCCTATTGCAAACTGTGAAACTCTCTGAGAACCATCTCACTCATCTTCAAACTAAAAAAATCCTTCCATGATACAACAATCTGTGATGTTGATCCTCCATCCATCCATCGTGGGCCTCACCAAAAACAACCTGGTCTCTCCAAACCTCCACATCAATATCACCCAACTGGGAATCATCATCTTGCTTCATGATAGATGACTACACCATCATCTGAAAGAGTCACCCCAACTTCTCCCATATCAAGATGTAATTCTGAAATTTCTTTCATTACTCTCCTTTGAGTCACCAAATTCACACACTAAATCACTACCTGACTTCTGACTCAGTGAATTAGCTACAAAATCTCCCTTTCTTAGTGTATACGATATATCTAAGTCGTATTCCTGTAAGAACTCCATCCACCGACATTGTCATATGTTCAAGTCACATTGGGAGAAAACATACATCAAACTCTTGTGATCAATGAAAACCAAAAAGCACTCACAAATGAGGTAAATTCTCAAAAACATTAGATAAAACACCATGGATGCGAACTGAAGATTGTTAGTGGAATAGTTATGTTCATGGGGACATAAATTCCTAGACCCATAAGAAAAAATTGACTTTTTCTGCATCAGAACACAGCCCAAACCCAGATGTGAAGCATCGTAGAAAACATCAAACTGAACTACCTCAGCAGGAAGACAATGAACTAGAGAACATACTAACATCTCCTTTATATACACAAAAGCTACATGACACTGATCAGTTTATATGAATGCCTAATCCTTTCTGGTCAATGTTGTCAGAGGAGTCGAAATTCATGAGATATCACCTACGAACCTCCTTTAGTAGCCTGTGAGACCAAGGAAACTTCACACATCTGACATTGTCTCTGGGGCCTTCCAAGACACAACTGCTTCCATCTTCGATGGATCCATAGCTACTCCCTGCTAGGACAGAACATTCCCTAAGAAAAGGACTTCTTGAACCCAAAACTCACACTTAGACAACTTACCAAATAGCTAATGTTGATAAAGAACTCTCAAAACACTGTGTAGATGCTATGTATGATCCTCCTCAGATGTGGAGTACACACGAATGTTGTTGATGAAAACTACAATTAACATTTCACAGAACTCACAAAACACATCACTCATAAATCCCATGAACACAACTATTGAATTCTTCATGTCTAATGACATTACATCGAACTCATAATGCCAATGATGACAATGGAAAGCGGTTTTCGATATATCCTCATCCTTTATACGCATCTGATGATATACTGATTGAAAGTCGATCTTTTATAACTAACTTGTTCCATTCTATTGATCAAATAAATCATCAATCCGTGGAAGATGGTAGCTATTCATTATTGTCAAATTATTTTAGTAACGTTAATTGACACGCAACCACAAACTGTTGTAAGCCTTCTTTACGAACACAATTAGTGCACCCCATGGTGACACACTTGGAAAAAAACCACACTGTAACAGAATATCATGATGTGTAAGTAGCTCTCGTAACTCAGAAGGGGCCATCCTATATGGAGACATATATATAGGATACTCTCACAATTGTAGCTCGATCCCAAACTCGATCTCTCATCAAGGGGGTAATGCTATAACCTCTTCTAGAAAGACATCAGGCTACTCTACTACGACCCTAGGAATCAACAATTACTGAACCTCTAAATAAATTATCTTCAACTCAGCCATCATGGATGACAAGGACATAACATGCCTCTGACCCATCCGAGGGTCTCGCACGCCAACAAACACCACAGACTCTCCATTCGCATCGGTGAAAACAATCTGCTTCCTGTAGCAATCCACAATAACCTGCACCTAATGCAACCAATCCATGCTATGGATGACATCATATTTCTATATTCGTAATCATGGTAATTCTCCCCAAGATCGGTGCTTCCCCAACACTGTCCCACATTTCTACATACTTCAAAAAAGTCTTCTCAACCTCCAACTGGCGTAGTCAACATCAAGGGCACTGGAAGCCTCTGTACGTCAAGTCGCAAAGCATGGACAAGGGTAGGTGATAGGAAGGATTTTTTCTCTCCTGAATCAAAAAAGGTATGCACAATGGTAGAAAACAAGAAAAGGGTACCTCGAACGATGTCTGGCTCACCTAAAGCTGGCAACGCTAGAGCATGAAGCTGACCACGACCTATTCCATAAACTCTCTGACCCAGATGACAACCACCACTATGGTCGTGCTCGGATCTCTGGGGACAAGGAGTATCATGGGGATGTCCGCTGCCTGCCTCATCTACCCTCTTCTAATCTATGGCTGGGGAAACCTGTTACTGCTACCTAGGCTGGAACGGCCTCAACGGAGGAACCTAGGGTGGTGCACCTAGCGCATGATGACTACTCTGAATGGTCAAGAACTCCCGATGCTAATGACCTCAACCACCATAAGAAAAACAAGTGCTTTATACCTTGGAATAGTCTTGAGAGTTTCTACCTCCAATGAAATGGGATGTGAAGGGATAGGACCTACCCGGACTAAATGGAAAACCTTTTGTCCTAAAATCAGTAACCCCGGACCATAGCTCTATTTCGTGAGGAATTACAATGACATCCCACTCGTGATGATCCGGTTCTAGCCAAAGTCATCTTGACAACCACTGCCCTCTCCAGCACCTCAAGATATGTATTTAGTATAAATTGGGTGACCTGGCACTGGATCTCTGGATGCAAAGCCTCCTCAAATGGCCTTTCCCTGGCCTCCTCATCTTGCAACAGGTCCAAAGATTATCGTAAAAGGTTCTTGAAATTTACTCCAAACTCTCGCACACTAGAGCTCCCATATTTAAGGGTATGAATCTTCAAGATACTGGACTCCTTCACGGTTGATGGAAGAAACTTGACTCTAAACTTGTCTCGTAACTCCTCCCATGAGACCACCGACTTATCGTGATCCCTGAGGAATAATAACAACTACTACCTCGATGCTCCACAGAACATCGTCACAACCAATGACACCCAGTGCTCCTTATAAGAATAGATCGAACTGAATCCAATCTCGACCTCCTCTATCCAGTCTACTGTGACTGCATCTGAGACTGAGCCCTCGTACTTTTGTAGACTCTGGTGTTGAAACTCTTAGAGTGTCTTCTTCAGGGTGTCATCATTTTCAACCACTACCCTGTGGCGATCTGCTGGAACATCCTACAGGACTTCATCTATGTGGTCCTGACAGTGACATCAACCTAGATCCATACCTATAAAATAAAAAACAATTAGGACTCTTAAACCTGGAATATGGAAGAATCAACATTAATTAATTAATTGTTTTCTTTTATTCAATTTATATTAACCTATCCCAAGGTCTACACATTCAAACACCGGAAAAAAGTAGAATGATGTGTGATCCTTTCCTAGGTCTCTACCCTGCAACTACTATAACCTCATTTAGTAACCATTGAAAACATAATGTTCCGTACATCAGATCATAGGGGCCCTAAACTCTTACGTCTCATTCAGTCTCTAGTGTTCACATCACTTGCTAATCATAAATTACATCGTTGCCCTACTAACCCATGAAACCTAACCTGTTCCTAACACCAAACTCCATCCTGTCTCTCAACCTCCCTCGGATACCACTCTGTCGTGACCCCTCCTCATAATGTTTACCCCTCCTGATCCGTCTATGTGAGAAGAGAGATAATGACCCCCAAGACCAACCTCCAGTAGGCTCCGGGTTGGCGACTAGCACTGAGGGTATAATAAAAACACAGATGGGAGGCATTAACTTTTAAGAGAACACATGTGGAAGAGAGATAAGATAGACACCAAACAACTCTATTTCAACTAGTAAGATGAATTAAATCCCAAGAACACATATGAAATTTAATGCAAATTACTTCAACTGAAAGGGAAAAATCCACATGAACCCAAAAAAAGTAAAACAACAGCAACAACAAGCCCGAACAGCTCCTACAACCTAAATCTAGTAGTAACTAGACTGATCTCCAACATACTGCAATTTTAAAAAAAGAATTTTTTACGTACATAGGGTGATTATAACAGTATACTCAGTAGGATCCTCCCCGATGCCTCTCATGAAAAAAAAGAAATAATTCAAAAGCATATTGAACAATAAGTGAAACTGACCCGTCACCTAAACAGGTATACTTAGTTCACTGCCTCACCATGGATACTCTCACCAAGTAATGCATACAAAATATATCATATAATAAAGAATATCATGGGTAGAACACTACTACATCCCATTTGGTAAGCCGCTTTGCCCCAACGTCGCACATCCTGAGCATCTCTTCCCAAAATGCTTTCCCACAAACACATGGGCAAAGAACCACAACATGCACCTCATGAAAAAAGACCACCAAATATACGTAATCAAAGTAACCAGGTAGTTTCTGGGAGCCACCACAGCTCACATAATGTGTATCATATGTCAGGTATTATACCTCAAGCCATTACAACACATACACCAAGTAAGGATCCCAAGCTATCACATCTTATACACGTTACACCTATAGTAGTGTATAGGAAACTATATCAAGAATATATGTGTGTGAATAAATACAAGTCATTACAGCCCTCTACCCACATAAATAAATAAAACTAACCGCTGGGCCTACCATCACAAGTATATACCAAGAGAAGAGTGTGGGGCCAATGGGGGTAGTTAGCTATTCATCCTCCCACCAGAATGTTGGGGAAAACACCCCCTGGGATCAAAATCCCTAGGCTGTCAGTTTCCCTTACTGATATGGTGGAGTATCATATAGAAACAAATAAAGTACAGAATGTATTATATCTCCCAACCACACTATGGGAAAAACCTAGTCTTAGATTCAAATTTATCTAACGTCTCTCCGACTCACGGTTTCCACATCTAATACTAGGTATCCTATAAGCACCCAAGAATTTAAAAGTTTTTATTTCCTTAATTTATTACCTTTATATCAGTTCCACTTTACATTAATTAATTCTTTACACATTGATTAACAATTTATGATTCTACATTAAATTTCAACATCATCAAACCAAAAGTTCACTTCCCCTTTAAAATTACAACCTCATCATTATGTTCCAGAAAACTCCAACCCCATAGTTTTACAACATTAATTGAATTATTCATTACAAAATTACTTTCCCACCTTCTTCGGCATTCTAGAAAAAAAATTGTGATACTAAACATAAGTGGCTCGACATGGTGAGTAGATGTACTACCCGTCGAGTCTTTGTTTCCTATTGTAAGAGCGTAGACCCATCCTACCTTGAGAAGCCAAACATGGAAAGCACGTGGCATACCCCTTGAATCTACGACCCTTTTGGAAAAAGGATAAGCAAGAATAGCTTCATTAGGAAGTGGGGAATAGTAAAATAGATAATCATCCCAAAAGAAAGAGCATGCATCCAACAATCACATCCTTCTTCTTTCATCATCCTTGGTGTCCTCCCCGACACCCACAAGCATAAACTAATGCATCTCGCCACTCTAGGCTTCAAATACTACAACCATAAATAGGCCTCCCTGCCCCTACATATCAAACCAGCCATCCAGGCTCACACCACAACACAAGTAGCAGGAAAAACATACATCATATCAAATGGGATCTTGGCCGTTAAACAACCAAGAGGGTAACTCAAAACCCTACATGGGATTATCTTTTATCAAACCACAAGTTCATTAATCTATCTGTGATTAACCGATTTATTATTCATAGGTTCCAACATTGTGAAACCTAAACAGTAAGCTATCACAAATAATTAAACATCCTTACTGCACCCTTTTGATTAACATCAAATTACTAGAAGAAGAACCAGATTCATTTACATGCTACATTATCTTTAGCCAAAAAATCATTAATTAATTACAATTTTTATTCTTTACCAATTTCCATCCAGAACAATCAACTATACAAAGCATGCATAGATATCACACTATATAGAAAAACAAGAGGAAATAACATAGGTTAGATATCAATTTATTTATCTAGTTCAAATATTTATTATATCAATTCCTTTTTGATCCTGTGGGATAAAACATGCTAACTATATCGTTGCACATAAAATAAAATAGAAGAAATGAATCCCCTATCTCAAATAGGCCTTGAAGTTCTTTATACAAGAATAGTTCACACAACAGATCACGATCACCTCCTCTTGCAACAACAACATCCACTCGAGGATTCCACGGTACGACCGCACCAACCAAATCCCAGGAAATCATCATTAGAAAAATGGAGATTACATTATATAATATAGAAAGGATAAACAAGAGAATATGAACCCCCAAATAATGACGATAAAACATACTATATGTCAATTATTGATGGATACTTCTTGGTTGCAATGAAACAGAGGGTGCACTTGCAGCAAGAAGAATGTCGTGGGAAACGAATCCACATGGAAAAGTTTTATATCATGATTCCTACAGGATATAAGGAAAGGTTCCCGAATATCTCACAAGAGAACAAGGATGAATAAAAAGGGAGGAATATATCTTGTCCCTTAGAAGATTTAATGGACCGATGGTTTAGGATATGCTTGATTTCCAATTAAATGAAGATTGAATTAAACCACATGGTTTGATAATGTAATAACATTCTGAGCCTTAGGAATAATTAATATAGGTGTTATGGGCTTTGAATCAACCATAGAGTCCTTTAAACAAGGCTTTAAAAACATTTTATGTCAAAAGAAAACATTAAAGGGGGGAAACTCTAGGAAGTTGGAAACACTGTTCACGAATTCAATGTTTGGCAATGGAAATAGAGGTTATTGATAGTGGTTACCGATAGAGGTTACCGATATACCTCACCATTCTGGAAACACTATTTAACTACCATTCTGGAAACACTATACACCTATAGTTCTAGAAACACTATAAACCTATCGTTCTGGAACACTATACACCTACTATTCTGGAAACAATGTACACCTGTCATTCTAGAAACACTATACACCTACCATTCTGGAATCACTATTCATAGAACTCAAAATATGGAAAATAAAATAGAGGTTACAGATAGAGGTTACCAATAGAGGTTAACAATAGAGGTTACCGACAGAACTGTTCACTGATATAACTATTCATAAAATTGGAAATTTTTCTATGGAAAGAGAGGTTACTATTTGAGGTTACCGATAAAATTATTCACCATTGGATTTGTTCATAGAATTGGAAATTTGGAAAAAAAAATGAGAGGTTATAGTCAGAGGTTACTGATAGAACTATTCACCGAGGGAACTATTCATAGAATTAGCAATTTGGCAATTGAAAGAGAAGTTACCATTAAGTGTTACCAATAGATATGTTCATTGATGGAACTATTCATATAATTACAATATTTTTCAAAGGAAATAGAGGTTACAGTTAGGGGTTACTGATAGAACTATTCACCAATAAAAATGTTCATAGAATTAGAAATTTTCGAAAAAAGGAGAGGTTACCATTAGAGGTTACCGATAATACTATTCATTGATGGAACTATTCATAGAATTTTAAATTTGGAAAAGGAAAGTGTGGTTACCGTTAGGGGTTACTGATAGAACTGTTCACTGGTGGATCTGTTCATAGAATTACAAATTTGGAAAAGGAAGAGGGGTTACCGTAGAAGGATACCAATAGAACTTTTCCCAGATGGAACTTTTAATAGAATAGTAAATTTGGAAAAGGAAATAGAGTTTACCATTAGAGGTTGCCGATGTAACTGTTCACTGAAGGAACTCTTCATAGAATTGGAAATTTGGCGAGGGAAAAATAAGATACCATTAGAGGATACCGATAGAACTATTCACCAATGGAACTGTTCTTATAATTAGAAATTTAGAAAAGTGTTGGGGACAAGTAACATTGGCCTCACGAATCACCTCCAACACCATATTTTCACATAGGAAAAGACCAGAGTCGTCCGGGAAATTACAATGATGATGATGTCATAATGTGAAAATTAAAATATGGGATTAGGGGGAGAAATGATCATTTATGTTAATGTTAATTTTTTATGTAGTACTTTGACATAATTCTCTAAAATCATAAACCTAAAAGGTCTTATATTATGTAATTCATCCATGTTTTAAATTTCATTTTGTATGGTTAATTTGAAAATTTTGGGTCATAATTATTGACTTCAAATCTAGGATTGTAATTTTCTGAATTTCAAAACATGATCTAGGAGTATGGAACTTGGGATCTTATAGCTGTTATAAAATTTTGGTTTATATACATTCTATGATTAGGATGTTTTCACTAGAGATTAATTAAAATGATATGGATACCACCATAGGTCTATAATATTAACGATGATCATATGATCAAGTTCCCAGTAACCATATTTGAGGGGTTTATATAGTAACTAATATTTATTTTATTAGTGAAATATTAAGAAACATTTTATTAGGGCTGATGTATATTTAAAAGTTCAGTTTACTATGAATTATTATTTAATATTTCATGAATGTGGTGTTTATGTTATTTGATGATTTATGGATTATGTGATCTTTGATATTGAGGTAATTATGGGATCATAAGTATTATTTTATAAATATCCACATGATTGAAATGTTATATAGTGACTAAGTGATTAATGTTAATTCATAATAAGATCACAATATTTTTTCACATGAAATATGTAAGTTTTTTTATAACTATTTAGATTAAAACACTCATTATATTTGAGTTTATTTGGGTTATTTGTGATATGGTTTTTTAGACTAATTTTTTTTTATCTTGGGGTATTAATGTTGAATTTTGAATATTATATTATCATATGATGCTTTTTAAGTTTTGGAAATTATCATGCCATATTCTAACAATTTTTTTTGTTCATGTTTACATATATGTGAGAATCAAATGTATTATCTAATATATGGTTTTTTTGGAATAAAATATTCATTAGTGCTTTAGGAATACAATTTTTATCTCAAAAACTCATCTTCAAGAGAAAAATATGATATTATCTTGGAAATATAAAAATTATAAAATTAATTTTTTATTTATGTATATTTATTTATATATCCAGTCAAGAGAGTGAAATAAATCCATCAATTCTTGGAAAATTTTCTTCAGATAAAATGTTTCCCTATTTTTATCTTTTATATTTATATAAATGAATTTTTCCACACTTATTTGGTATGGGATTTTGTTTTCATTGACTTCTTCTTGACTGTGTTCTCTATCCATGTATAGTAGTCAATGAGATTTAGTTATTCCTTCCAATTCATTATTTTAATTTTATTTTAATGTGCCTTCTATAATGAATCCTAGTTATCTGTAACATCTGCTAACCTTTGGGAGGATGTTTAATTAACCCTATTTATGATGTGGGTTATAATAATGAAATTATAAAATAATAATTCTTTTAAAACCTAGATGAATTTCAAGGGTGAAAATAATTTTAAGGGAGGTACAATGTATCATCCACAAATATTATAAAATATCTTCTTTAAAAATAATTTAAATTATTTTGAGTCTTTAATTACACACAATTAATATTTAATCATTCATTATACTAAATTCCAATTATATCATTCATAATACATAACTTGAGTTTCTTCAATAACTCCTGTTACACGTAAGGTTGAGTCTTACTAGACAACAATATAGTATTAATATTATTACTCAACATGGTTGTCATAACATAGATATAGGAATGGTAATAATGAATCGGATTAAATAAATTATGAAAATATTTTTTATGAAGATATATATAATGAATTCATTGGTTACTAATTAATTACAAATAAAAAAACAATTGAGAATAAAAAAAATGTTTTTTGAAATACTATTTTTCTTCCCAAAAAAAATTTATCTCATGAAATTAAATTAATAACTATTTTTGAGTGATCATAATTAAATTAATATATTATTTATTCAAATTTTATTTTTGATTAATTGAGTTTTTTTTATAAGATTAATATTAAAAATAATAATTTTAATCATAAAAATATATATTCTTCTAAAAGGGAAATGTTCCACCTTTTAATATCGTAGTTGTTTTGAAAACCATTTTATAAACATTGATAAATTTAATTTTTCAATTAAAAATTATTCTTTTACGAGTAATATCAAAATTTACATTGTGTGAATTTTTTTATGGTAAGTTACACTTGCTGATGAATATTGATAAATACATAATATTAGTTGAAAATAGTCTTTTAAGTCAGATAATTCATAGCACGAAATTATATTATAAATTGGTTGCAAAGATAAATTATATAAATTAATTATATATTTATCCAATTTAGATGATTTTAATCATTTTTAATTAATTTTATAGGTAAAAAGTCAAAAATCTTCTAAAAATTTTCTCATTCAAAATCGGATTTGTTGTCCTATCTTTATGATTACTTTTGAATGAAATGCATACAGTTATGTGAAGTTTATTATTAAAAAAGGATTATATATTTGGAATGAAAAAATGAATAATATAAAATCAGTTAAAATTAGTTCTTTACCCTATATATTAGTTAATGTAATTAAAATCAATTATTGTTATTAACGTAATACGGTTTACGTAATGGTTAATATTTAATCTAAAGTGGAAAATATAACTATAAACAAGTAAAAACCACATTTTTGTCACTATTTCCACAATATATCTTATTTAATATTACATTGTTTTTTATTGGTAGAACGTGATACAATGATGACCTCCTAATTGTGTTTACCTTTTTTTATTTACAAAAAAGCTACTCCTATTCCTCTATAAAAAGGAACTCACTCACCCCACTTATTCACGCATATAATGACCTTTGGATAAAAAATATATTTCTATAATTTTCTACCAAAATACTCCATATCATCCTAGATAACTCTCTTTGAGAATATAACAAAAAAAATAAATTCATTGGCGCAATCTAATAAGAGTTACCCGAACAAGTGCTTAAAATATTCAATAATCACTTTTGTTTTATTTCTTTCTCCACCCATTGAATTATTTTTATATAATTATTATATAATAAAATAAGTATATTAAATATACTTATATTTGTTTTATTTTTTTATTACCTAAAAAATCACACACTTCCATCTAATGGGTTACACAATCATTGTTTGTTTCAATGGGGGACTATTGTCTCACGAACCGATGTCATTTGTTCTTTGACTACCACCACTCAATGTTTTGAATAAAAATGTAAATACTATTTTATAAATGATATTTATGATAGTTATGATGTATATACAAAATTTTAATTATTATATTATACATACTTTCATGATATCTATTTTTGGGTATATGATAGCATCGTATGTGGATGCATGGACTACTACTACCTTAAATTGATTCATTGAAACATTACACAGAATGTATTAAATATGGATTAAAGAAACATATTGGACATAAAGGAAAAATATATTATATTAATGACATAATTATATTTATAAATATTTAATATATCACTTTCTTTCTTAACTTTTCACACAAATAAATGTTTTAACATCCTTTGTGGGCTTGTGGACTACGCCTCCTGAAAGAGACATGATTCTTCTATTTTAAAAAAATCACTAGAATAATATACATATATATATATATATATGTATGTATAATTTAATAAAATGGGTTCTATTATTTTATTTTCATTCTAGAGATATAAATATTATTTATGTTCTTTTTATATTGAGCATTGAAAAATAACAATGTTACTCATGCGTACGTACAACCTATGGTCTCCTGGACTATATTGTGGCATCATTATACATAACAATATTCTGTGATTTTTTTAAAATAATAATTTATATATAAATATGATGATTATTTCAAGAATATTATTTTTGATATTTTAAAATAATTTCCTCATTAACCTTATTCAACATACCAAAGTTTGTTTTGGCACATAAGAAAAATTTGGTAAAAAAGTCCAACTTAAGCCTATTCAATTAAGTAATTAAATAAATAAAATATTTATTGAAAAAATAAAATTAATAATAAACTTGGGAAATTTTCTTGAAAAATTAAATAATTAATCAAATTTTATTATTTATGAATATATATCACATACAAGAGAAGTCAGACTCTATATAAGGGGTTTTATAGTCTGCCTTTTACTTCAACAATACATCTTCCATATTCACCACATATTTTTTTCTATATGTGTTATATAATGAATATGAATGTATTTTATAATTATAATACTTTAAATAATTTATATTAAAATATCCATTTCTGATATCGCATTCATGGGGATTATTAATTCAAATTTACCAAAGTGGTGGTTGAGTTCTATAAAACGTTTCTTTTTTTTATGATGTTTGTTATGTTACACACATAACATATTTTATAAGTTTTATATATTTCTAGTTGACGTGTTATATTTTACATGTCATTATCTTCATGATGTTCTATGTTTCATTTCACATAATCCATTCTTAGGGATTAAGATTCAATGTCAACAATGTGGTAATAGTGTGAAATTACCATCTCATCAATTTTTGAGATTATTTGTGATTATATATTCAATCTTGAAATGGTATGTCAATACTATAAATATTGCCTTTTATTTCATATCATATGTTTATTTCTAGATAATAAATTATTTTCTTTAATTTAACTCTTTTTATGTACTCAATGTTTCAAAATAATGTTTTTATGAATAATATTGTCTTGGAAAAAAATCAGTTTTCTTCCAAAACCATGTTTTCTAAAAATATACATCAAATTGATTTAAATTTTTTTCTAAGAAGAATGGATATTTTATAACATAAGTTGTTAAAATAATTTTTAACATTAAAGGTTTAATTGACACATGAATATTTTAATCTTATTTTAATTGTAATAGTCTTTATCAATGTCAACAACCCTTATTGTCAATTAACCTTAAGTATGGTTATTCTGTATTGATACCATCAACATTATTTATTAGAATGGATAATGAATTTTTCACTGATAATTTTATGAAACCCTTTTCTTCTCAATGTTTTTATTATTTTTAGAAGTGATTGATGTGAAAATCATTTATTTCCCATTGGTTTACAATGTTTTTATGATTTTTATGGTAAAATTTTTTATCCAATAGATAGTACTTGTGAGTTATCTGTAATTATTTAGATTTATTAATAATACATGAATGTTTATGACCCATTTTATCTCAATAGTGACCCCGATATAGCCTATATGAAGGGTTGGTCATCATTTATCTCAATTGAAATGGTTTATCCTGATATATCTTATATGAAGTTAGATCACAATTTTAGATATCCAATTCATTATTTAATGATAATGTTGGATGTTGTCTATTTTTTATTCAAATTCAAATAGTTTTATTAGTGTTATGATCCATGATACCAAAAATGTTTCTAATTTATTTTTATGGGGTTATAATGTTTCCCATGATCAAGATTAATATCACATATATCATTATAAATGATTATTATGACTATTTACTTTGTTAAAGATTTTACCATTTCATCATGTTAGATGACATAGGTATTTATGGGAATGATGTTATTATGATTCACTAATTCACTTTTATTATGTCTTCATACCCATACCCATACTTATTCTCATTGATGACATTCAGTTTAATTTTTTATGTTCAGTCTTACTGATAAGTTGAACTCTCCCTTGTCATATTTCTTTTTCCACATGTTTTAATAAATTTTTTAATGAGTTTTGTTTAGGAGTCATTTTATAGGGATGATGGTGATGACATAAAGTTCAAAATAAAGGATGTTCTTAGTGGTAGAAATTCTTATTTAATGTCATGGAATTTTTTATGGAGGGTTTTGACCAAATTATCTCAATATAAAAACGTAAAAGGTCCCCCAGAATGTATGGGACCCCTGTATTCCATTTTCCATTTAATGTTTTAGATAAAAAAATTAGTTCAAAATTATTAGCACCAATGATGAGAATGTAAATTTATTGATATTTGAACATGATATGAGAGTCCAAGACCAAGGATATTATAGTAATATTATGTTATCTAATATGATATGCTAGAATTTCATATCCAAGGATAACACAAAAATATTGCCAAGTATGTAAATACATAATGTAGGGTAGTACCTTGTTAATATAATATATCAAATATGAATCTAAATGGGGATGTCTGTCAACTTAGACACATATCACATGAAATTTTTTGTCTTATAAAGTGTGTATCCTAACATTTTATCTATAGAAATCTCATTCTCACATCATCGATTGTTTTTGTTAGGTAAAACTCACAATAATCATAAACCCTTACCCATATGAACCCTCTTGGGTGCTAATATCTCACTATGTCCCTCATTGGTGTCCCCGGGATCTCATAATTTCATAAAAATCTTTATTGGGCTCCTCTATCATATTTCTATCTCTTGGGTTGGATCTCATAAATTTGAGAGTGTAAAATTTATTAGAACTATAATAATCACCACATGCCTTCATAAAAAAATTCATAATATTATCCATAACAAGTAATGGAACATGGATTATCTCACTTTTATAATGATCTCATGTTGTTCCTCACACAATCCATATCCATAAATATTCAAATGTTCTACCCAACTAGGTAGTACTTCATAAGTATAAAGGGGGATAACCACCCAACGATCATCTCAAATAGCTATAATTAGTTATGTCAAATCATAGATTTCACCTAGTCAATCCCTAGTCCACCCATCTCCAGCTATATGATCAGGTAACTAGTGGATCATATCAATTGATATTATAAACCCCATTCATTTTATTTCATTTATTTATCACCACCGACGGTTCATGTGTTATAAGTAATTCATTAATTATCAATGCATCATCTATAAACTTATGAGGAATCCAACCATGTGAAGAAGGGTACATCATGTACCAGGGGTGTTTTTCAATTCAAATATACACATTAAACATAAATTAAAAATATTATTTAACAATAAGTTGTTAATCTCCATTGGTTAAAAGACCACACATATCATATTCCAAAAAAATCAGAAACCATGTGAAAATTATCATGGGGAAACCAAAATCAAACTATAGTTATTCCCTATAATTGAATCTACGAAACTCTAAAATAAACTTATCAAAGACTAATTAGATATAAAAAATAGATAAGAGTCCCTAAATCAATAAAAATAATAATAGGATGTTAATTTTAATAAATTTATAAATATATTAAAAAATGAATCTATATTTATAATTAATTCTAACATGAATAAATTTGAATTAAATCAATGAATGTTCGTATCTTATCAAAATATATAATAAAAACTCAAAAAATTTCAATGTAACATAGTCAACACCATCCTAATGAAATTCCCTAATACATTATACTAATCCAAGAGTAAATTTAATTCAAATAATGAAAAATCCTAAATAAATTCATTATTACATGTATAATCACAAAATAATATGCCAAAGTGAGTGATCATCATCATAGGTTATCCCCTAACCAACACATATAAAATACCGAACATATTTTTAGGATTATACCACACTTTGGTGGAATATTCACATGATCCCTAGTTTATTACCTCTAAAATTAGTTATTATTTGATGAAAATAATAACTGAGGAATAGTAGGGGAGCACAATCCATGAATCGACAAGAAAATACATCAAAACCTACCCAAAAGGTGCTTGAAAGAGATGAGTGTTGGAGAGATCTTGGACATAAAACGGGATATAAATATGAAATAGTGGTGAAAACCCCAAATTTACTTGAATTGTTTAAATTCTAAAACTTGTCAAAATTTATCTTCATACCTGAAAATATGGAATGACCTATGGAATTACATATTTCTTAGTAAACCCTGGGTAACTGAAAATGAGCTTGGTACACATGGAAAATGTAGAAGGCCTTTCCCATTCTCGTCTATTCATGGATGCTATACACCAAAGAAAACATGCAGAACTAACAACATTATTCTATAGGATGCTCCATGCACATAGATTTCCATAGTTACTCCTCCCAGCCAAAATGCTTAGTAGGAAAAGACTCTAACATATATAGACCTAGATTCACTCATTGGAGGCCCAAAGATTTCCCATAAATTATGTCCTCACAAATCCAATGTCACAATAGATCGGGTGATTCACCCACCAATTCAGGGTTCTTATGTCATGGTCCACCAATGGTGGCACAACTATAGTGAAATCAATAAAATGGTATAATATGATCTACCAATCCATCCATACAAGAACCCAAAAAACTTTTATGCCCCATTATATATCCAAAAAACTTCTCCTTGATATTTTCAACATCTCATAATATCAATTTAAATGTCTATTATCCAAATTAAACCCACCAAACCATGAAAAATATTTCCATTGAAAATTCTCAACATATATGGTGTGGTTAATTACAATGATGCTCCGTGATGATTTTATTCTACTATTAGGTTTTTATGTATTCATTCATTCTAATTCAACTTAGTAAAAAGAAATGAAAACCCAACAACCCAATAGATATAATACATCAAAATGAAACAATATAATATCTAAAAATGATAAGACATTGAAATATTCATTGAAGAGATACAGTTATAGTATCCATTCATAATATTGATGAATATTCCATAGAGATAGTCATTATACTCTATTTTCTATGTTGTATCCAAATTATGATATGAATCAGCCATGGATAATTTGGGATTTCCTTAATCATATATGAAATACAAGGACTTAAAATAGAAAATGGATAGGGAGAAGATAGATATAGGAAGGGAGTAAATCAACATTAAGTGATCCATGATTTATAAATTGGAATATAAAGGTGATTTCTCCATATAAAGTCCCTCAAGAAAATCCCATTTGAAGACACATTATATTGTAATATATATAACATATTTATAAAATTATATAGAAATTAATTCATTAAAAATATTAATACATCATTGATCCTCCCAAGTGTTTCATATTATTAAGAACATAGAATTGTGATAGCTAATGTGAAATAATACCTGAGTATAATTCTTTTCATTTTTTTTCTCGGTATGTGATAGGATGTTGGAGTGAATCATGTATTATGATTTCATAAGGTATTTGAATGATTTATTTTAAATTATATCATTATTAAATACCAATATCTCCATTTAAGATATAGATAATATATATATATATACTTGGTATTTATGTCTATCAATGTATTTTACATGAATGTAAAATTAATGTATTCTATTTTTTATTAGATGTGATTCAAGAAGATATGAAAAGTTTCTTCCTTATGCACTGTGAAATTAGAGTCGCATCCTAATTATAATTCCTAATATGAATGTAATTATACTGGAAAATAAATACAATTAAAGTGGATATATATTTCATCATTATTCATTCAATATATGTGTCAAAATTAATAAATTAATTTTAATGATAGGAAATCACGACATAATGTCAATATTCAAAGAATAGTGACTTTGAATTATTTCTATTTCTACAAAATAACACCACATTGACTTATTTTTTTTGTGTATTGTAAATCATTGAAAAATATAACCCTGAAATTGGTGTATATATTTTTATGAAGAATAATATAAGGTTTTTTATTATGGATAAAAAAATACATTAAAACATCATGTCATTTATTTGTATAATACAAAAATTATGAATAAACATAATTCATTAAATTAAATATATATTGATATTTTTCAATAATTCTAATTTCATAATATTTTAATATGTATAGAGACAATAATTTCGTAATTTTTTCGGTGATGTTGGAACATAACTCATTATAACGTAATCATATTTATTTCATGTATTATTATTTATATATAAATAATGAATAGTTTTTGATATCCTTAATACATCTAATGTAGTGGAACATAGTTTTGGTTGTTATTTAATTTAATTTTAGGAAATACTAGCACTCATTGTAGATTGTGACACAAATCATGGTTATAGACAAATTATATATCTCAAATAAATACTAACAATTTATTGTTATCATGATTATTAGAATAGTATAGAAATTATATTATGGGAGAGAAACTGAGTAGAATAGAGAGGTCTCTTGATTCATTGTGACATTGTGATATATTTGATTCCCATTATAATTTTCCCCAAATATGATGTTTTTGATTGGGGAACAATGTTTGAAATCAATTGAAAAATGATATATCACATCATTTATATAAAATTTATTAAAGAAAAATGGTTTAAATAATCAACTAAAATATGGAGTCTGATGATATAGATAGGATCAATTACCTAATTAATATTGAATAAACATATATATCAAAAAATTAAATATATCATTATATAGTTTTGTGCATAATGTTAAAAAAGATGGAAGTTATCCTCATCTGGGAAGTGATATTTATCTATATTTTTATTATATATAAATTGTTTTTGGGAATATATTAGTGACACCTAAATTCTATATCCTACAAATAGTTAAATATATTTTATTTTAGTGCACTGATAAATTTTTATTTGAATTATACTTGGATATTTCACAGTACAAGAGATATAAGTAAAAATTAGTGTGCTCATGTGAACATTAATTTAAATTTTCCATTTAAATAATCAATTTAAATGAATCTTATATTGATAGATTGAAAATTATTCAAGATTATAAGTGATTCTTATTAAAAATGGTTGAGCGGTATAAAGAATTAGACTATTCTATACAACAATATGATTCAACCCACTTTCATGGTGACTTTTGACATATATTACAACTGTATGGTCCAACCACAAGTTCTCCTACCATAAAGTATATGATATATAATTCTATATATCAAAACAAATTTTGTATCATTTTTCCCTCATAGATTATTTTTTGAGCTCTCATTTTTTATTTGAGATGAAAAAGAATAATGAAAATTGAAGAAGATTGTCTTTATATAGGTTTTTGGTGATGATGTCTCAACGTTTAAACAACATGATGTTGATTTTCGAGTGTAAAATGAAATATTTTGTAATGGAAAAGAAAAAGGTATTTTTATTTTCAAGGAAAAATATGGTATTTAATAATACCCATCACTATTAATCATTATTATAAATAGAGGAATCCATGAAGTATTAAAATTATAAAACTAGAAGTGAATAAAATGATATAATTACATATATAAGTGTTTATAGAATATTATTTCATAATTATTTATTTGTGTAAAAAACCAAAAATAATGACCTATATAAAAATCAATGGAATAATTATAAAATAATGAATTCATCTAAAAAGAGGAAAACCACCAATTTAGTTGATAGATTTTTATTCATTTGGTTTGTTTTAATCTAATGATACTTGGGAAGTTCCCATTAAAAATTTAAATTTATATTCCATCATGTATATGGAAGAATAATATGATTTTATTTAAAGAATGGATTATTATACTCTCTAATAGATGGGGTGAACTCTAGTGAATTATAATTACTTGAAAATTATAATAAATTCCCGTATTACTTGATATTATCATTATTTTGTGAAAATCATCATGATGCTTTCATATTATCCCATAAAAGTATAACCAAATGTTAAAGTGTAATGAATCAATGACATAATGATTTTTAGAGTTCACTCACATAGGGAAAAATCATGGAGAACCTATCAAGGGCGTGTATATTTACCATATAACAATGACTTCACTAGTTTGTGATTATAATATTTTTGATAAGATCAATCCTCATCAAAGGTCTATGGAATCATTCACTCTTCCACCAATTTTATTTAAATATATTTAAAAATAATAATAATATTCACACAATGGTTGAACTCCCAATTTTAACAACATTACATATAACACCATGTAGAAATGGATGTTCTCTATAATTATTGGATACTAAATTCATGATCATCCCCTATATTAAAAATTATTCATTACCTACTTTCTTGATAGTTGATAGATTTAAATCCAATCAAATACCACTCATTAATTCCATATTTTCAATAAATTCCAATCCTTGTTCACTCAATCCTTTTTCTACTTCATGATGTCCCTTATTACATATCATTTCTTATCATCATCTATATATGTGGTTAAAATATAACCATGCAATATTGAAATTAAAATATAATAATTTGGATTCATCATTATATAACTAATATCACTTAAAAACCTTTGGATTATTTTTTTCAATTGAACTTATACCATAGATATTCAAATAGGCAATTAATGGACGTTCTAAAAACTATCATACCATTTTTAAATTCCAATGTTACCATGTCAATTCGAGTTATCTTTATTTCAAAATAACACCACAACAACTAACATTGCAAATTGATATGATGATTCTTTATTCACCCACTAGTTTCATTATATTCTAATATAAATCAAAATGGTTTGATATTAATTTATATTCCTAATTAGATTAATGATTAAATTTTATAGCCATGATACTTTATTTTATTTCTTATTATCATGGTGTGGTTCTATTAAAAATGATGTAACCTTATTATCATAGATTTATAGACATAATAATATTTTCATCCATTAAAATTATTATATCAAAAATCACATATATTTTATGAGAATCAATATATATAAATTTCCAAAAAATTCTTCCCCATATCCTTTATGATTTTACCAATATATTACATCCAGTTAAGTGTTTTTAAATTGTGGTAATATAAAAACCTTATGTATCATATATAAAATATTTTGTATGAGATTATAAAAAATTATTATATATTAATTAATGTCATGATCTTATTATTTCACCTTTACTTCATATATTAACATACATATCAAGAATATTTTTTTGTATAGGACTTCAAAATTTTTATAATACTACACTTATTTTGTCATCCTAAAGTGAATTTCAAGATTTGTTCTTGTAACTCCTTGAACCTTTTGAGTATATAATTATCCATATGAACTGAACTCTAAACTTCTTCACAAACTTTAATATAATTTTTATAAATTCCACTATAATTCCTTTTATTAATATAACAAACATTACAACATGTGGCTGTAATATTTACCCCAATAATTTTTTTATCAATCTTCTAAATGTTCCTTCATGTATCTTTCTCAAATCTATTATTTTCTAGTTTAATTTATTACCCCCATTAATATGAATCCAACCCAATATTCATTATACCACTTTTAATGTAAAATTCAATTGTTTTATCCTTTTCATGATGTTATACTTTTTTTCACATATAAACTACCACTTTTCAAAAAACCAAATGAGACATTTACTGCAAGTGGGTTCCTTAGACCCAACTCATGTATGTAAATTGATTTAAATTACAGATGTAAAATTTGATATATAAATTTGTTAACCTTATAATAATAGTGAAGATACGTCATTTCCCACTAAATCTATTGTAATTTTAATATATTAAATATCATATTAAAAGGTTATAGCATTTCCTAGGATATAAGGAAAACACAAAGATACCATAAGAGTAACCTCAAACATATGTATTATGGTCTAGATACATAACAATTTTAGTACGTAGGTAATTTTTTACCAATTGGTTATAGGGTATCATAAGAATTGATATTTATTCCCATTAATTTCACACTTGGTGATCTCGTGTAGGTGAGATCATAAGGAAAGGTATGTTAATAGGAAAACCACAAGTTTCTAGTGTCATTGGTTATTCTAATCGAGGAACATGTGTAATGGTCTCCCAAATGATATTATTATCAATGTATATAATATTATTATTTTGTTTGATGTAATATGAAATATATTAAATTGATTTCATAGTGAGGTAGCTAGAGTGGGGCGTTTCATTGATTGTATATTCATGATATAATTTTATATTTTGAAAAGATGTTATATCTCAAGCCAACGTGAAATGGATGGTGGTGCCATAGAAAAATTCATGGCCATATTAGATAAAATGTTATTCTATTCGGTTATGTCTATGAATAATATAGAATTAATGGGTGATGAAACATGGTGTGAACCCTTATTTATTATACATTTCAAGGAAAATAGATTATATTACAAAGTGTGTTTTCATAAGAATGGTCGTTGATTCTATGTATTTCACTTTTCACACTATGAGCATGAACATGTTTCTAGATAATACGCATCGTTTTTGAATAGAATTCACTACTACGGAGATATGGTTTTAGAGGTGAAAACATTTAAGATATTCAAATGTATATCCAATTCTTATGAATATAAGTATAAGTTGTTTGGGATACCACCATATGGTCCATGATATTTCTAGTTATTGAAAAATAAATGATAGATAACAAAATTATTTTTCTAGTATTGAATAATTTTAGTTTATTTTATTTATTAAAAGTAATCATTACTTATTATGTGAACACATGAATAATATTATACCATTGTATATTATTTTAATCTTCAAGGTTCATTTATTATTTTTATGAATTATAACCTTATCTAACCCATCCCTTTTAAAATGTATTGTAGTAATTATATATTAAAAGAAGGCAATAAAAATATAAATGATTTTATGAAATATTTATTTGTTTATAAAATTTCATTTATAAAATATTTATTGGGATTTATATATCAGAGATCTAGATAACCCTTTTGGGTATTAATTCCCACTATTTATGTAAAGAGGATATCATTTCTAAGGGACTACTAATTTTCCATGAATTTTAGAGTTCCTATACCTTCATTCTAAAATCCTATATAGAGGAATGATCCTTATAAGAGATAGATCCAATAACACCATCAAAAATTAGAGGAAGGGATTTAGGGTGATCATTATAATGATTAAGGATCATCTAATCACATTTCTAGCACACATATTCTAAAAAAATAATATTATAGACTCTTGAAGAATGTGTGGAGAATACTGTAGGATGATATGTATGATCTTTTTTGAAATGGTTATTGGAGATGAGTTACAGTCAAATATGCATGTGATTTGAATTAGGTATAATTTTGATCAATTTTTCTTACATGAATTCACATGACAACATCACATATTTAATTGGGATTATATTTTTATAGATAATGTTACATTACTCCAGTGATAAATTTTAAAACATATGGTCCACTATCTTCCACTGTGCACCCCAATATGTTTTAATTTTCATATGAGGTGTTACATTGATTTTCAATGTGAAGAAACATTAAATTTTATTTATATTAATTATATTTTTCATTTATATCTCAAAAAATCCATTTTTTCATAGTTATATTCTCATGGGTCTATGTTACCATTATAAAAAAAATCAAATTTATTTAAAATTATGGGATTTAATTTAACAAGACAGATGCATATTTATATATGTTTGTGTGTGTCTATATATATTAATTTTTTTATACAATATTGTTGAACCCCATTTTTTTCCCAAGGAATCCATAGTGTTTGGTCAAAGGAAATGTTTCTTCCTATGGTTCATTCATGGGTGGATGACTATATTAACTACCTAAATAAAATAAAGGTGTTTCTTTAATTAAGAGCCTATTTTAATAGTTTTAGTAAAACTTTTAAAAGGGTTCATCAATATTTCATGAAAAATATTATTACATATTTAAAAATGAAATTGGGTGTGAAGGGGGTAATATTTCATTAGGGGGAAAACATGCAGAAAACATATTTTCTAAATATGCAATATATATTCCCTTTGATGTCATCATCAACCATATTCCACCATCTGATATCTAATACCCCACCAACTCCTTCAAATGATTACTCCCCCACTACAATTATATCATGTGGAAGACCATTCCATCATCATTGTACCTCCTGGACAACCACACCACAATCAATGGTCTACCCCATACCTCACCTTCAATGATCATCATTGATCATGGTCATCGCACACCACTGTGGTGTGCTCTAACTATAGGTGCCCCCAACAACATATGTTTCTTATCTTAGAAACATGTGCTGATGCAACCACCTTGATCATCGTGATATCTTACACATGACCCCACTACCGAGATCAATGTTCTTATTTAGCCTACTAAGGATCAAACCAGCAACTAAAAAACCTACATGGGTTTTCCTGACAAGAAGCCACCATACAAAGGTCCTACATGACCCAGAATAGGCCTGGGTGGGGAGGAACCAACCTACAATGGGCTGTGGCGGGTTCTAAATCATGTTGATGATTTAAATAATATTCAATAATTTAATTTAAGTTTTATATTAAAAGTTATTTATTATTTTATCATTCAAAAAAATTAATTTATTATTTAATAAAAATTAAAATGATATATTAATATTTTATGAGTAAAAAATTAATTGATTAACTAAATGAACAATTTTAATAATTTGAATTATTATACTAGATCTAATTTTTCCAATTTCCCTCAAACTTGATTTTATTAAATTTTAAAATTTATCACGTATTTATTTTTTCTTTATATGTGGTCTTAAGCAATGATTAAAATTTTAGTATGGAAATTTTTTATTTAATTAATTATTATAGCATTGCACAATAAATATATTAATATATTAATTTTAATATGTCCATTTCTTCTTAATTTCTTTTAACATGTATAAGGTCCTACACATCGATCGTTATTATCAAAATGTATTTTTTATTCTTCCCCCCCCCCATAAACATGTGAATTAGTATATTTATAAAATGATGATGATGTTTTAAGAAGTTTATCATTTCTAATGGATCTGATATTGCATAGGAGATGTGAAAAAATAGTTCTAGGGTGTGAGCTATGAAATGAGTAAAGACAAACTTATGTATTACAAAGCTATGGTTGTGGTAGATCCACTGTATATAATTTTTTCAACCGATATTAGATTAACATGATCAGTTAGGTAGTTTCTTCAATTTTTTCATTATTTATCATTTTTGTGTATGTGAAGGTTTCTGTATACCTATAAAATAATAATAATAATAATAATTTATAATAATGTGGTGAATGTATAAGGAAGTAATTGAACCATATGGATCATGGAAAAAAATTAATACATGTCTGTGGTGTCTTCATCCTAAAAAATGATGTCAAGGGTATGGCATTGAGTCTGGTGATCGTGGGCAGTCTACCGGGCATTCTTCTATGGAGCTCAATCTAGTGTAGGTAAAACATAGGGAAACGTATTTTGTTTTATTCAATTAGAAGAATTAGAAATAAAATAGTTAATATATTCTTGATTTCCATGTTGATGATATTGAATCTACACATTATTATTTTTCTTTGAGATGATGGTTTTACCTTTTTTAGCATGAATGTGGTCTTTTTCTTGTATTTTTTATTTTTTAATCAATTTTGGTAGGTACAGCTTCTCCTAGATCCTGATACATTTTGGTTTTATAGTAACCCATTTTTCATTTTATAGTGTTATGACATTGGATGAACATATTTAATAAAAACATATTTCTTTCATTAAGAAATAATAAAACAACTAAATGTAATTTTATGCCATTACTCATATCGTCACTAAAATTTAAAAAAAAGGTGTATGTCGTTATCATTATCCCTAGATTGGGGTGACTACAACTACTAGGGGTTTCATATTATAATTAGGGACTATATTTAAAAAATATGGAATTAAATAAGTAACCATAGTTAAATTTTATAAAAAATCTGTGACAATCATTATAAGAGTCAAGGATATTAATTCAATGAGTTGGTATATCACTCAATAAAAAAAGAATCATGATTAAATACAGTAAGAATGTCTACTGAATATATTGAAACTCTCATAGTTGTGTCATAGCCATATCATAGACTATAATGTGAGGGTTTGATGATCTTTACCACTACAATACCCAAGAAACTGTGTATTCCTAACATACATGTGGGGGGGGGTCTTCTGTTCAACAAAATAGTGGGTGACATATAAGGATTTAATTAATCTTTACTCTCTGAATAGTAATCATAATAATGTATGAATTACTAAATTTAAAATTTTATTGAAAAAATTTAAATAATATACACTAGTACAATGTATCATTGATCAATTATAGATAAAGAAAATATATTTTCTAGGAATACCATTCAAGAGTGGTAAAGGTTCATTCGAATATTACTATAGAAAGATACAGATTTATGTCATAGAGTCTTCAAATTACACTAATGATCCTTAAAAATTAATAAAGGAGGATAAAAATATAAATTAATCATGTAGATGATGAACTATACTTATAGTGCATCATGTTTTCTTATATGTATAGTCAGTTGAAAAAATACATAAGGATGAACATTCTAATAAGATGATAACACAAATCTATATGTTATATCCAAAGAGAACAAGCAATGAATGGCATGTGATATCATGTTCACTATATAAGTGTATGATAGAATGATATAATTAGGAAGAACCTTATGTACTCATGTTAATTTGTTAAATTATGATTATCTAATCCAATGGGTTCAAGATGAATGAATAAATATTGACTAATCTATTTCTTCCCAATTTACCATAATGATTCTTAAATTTTATTGAATAATATAAAAATAATGATGTGTAAATGTCAATATATGGTCATTTGGTTTTATTTTTCCAAGCTAATAATGACATAAGGAATACCACTTCTTCAACCTTTATGGTGAACTAGAGGAGGAAGTAAAAGGAAACGGGGTCAAAGGATAATCCCTTGATGACGAAACTAATACACCATCCATAAAAAAAATATAATGATACAAAGGGAGTTAAATGAGAAGGGGTTTTTTAATTTTCATATGGAAATAAAGGACACTCAAAGAATAATTTAATATTTTGAAAAAATAGGCAATTTTTGTTTTTTATTTAAGGTATTTTTTCATCAAATAAAATCATACATTATTTATTGTTCGTTACTGAATACAACATGTATATAATACATATATTTTTATATATAGGATCCAATATAATTTTATTATATTAAAAATGGTGAGATAGATCTGTGAGTTGGAAATGATGTGAGACTAGTACCCATGATCTTGGGTGATTATCATTTAATTTTTCTTAGTGGTCTAGTTCTATAATAAGTTAAATGTTACCATGTTTCTTCAATATCTAGAATCATAATTTCAGCATAAATTTTGGACTATAATAAATCTAATTTTTTTTTCATGTATTACATTGGATTATTATATATATTACATATGGAGCTAGGCGTGAAGACTGTATGAGATTCAGATGCCTGGTATTCCCAGAATGAATTTTCAAAATATATTAAATTTATTACATATCAATATTTTGTAGTTTTCTTGAAAATTTGGATTAATTCTTAAACAAACAATCATATAAGAAATATGGGTCCACCATTGTATTTATATAATTGTATTTTTCTTTATAAATGACTTAAACTCTAGCATCTCATATGTTTAGGTTGAGTTTCATCACGTGTGAATGAATAAAATAAGTAAAATAAATAAATAATTAAATTATTTTATTCTATTGATAAAAAATTGTTTTCCTCAATAAATAAATCATTATGTGGAGATCATATGGTAATAATTATGATCATGTAAACCTATAGGATAGTTGGAGGAGGTCATTCGTGGGGACATCATCTGATTGGATCTATATCAAAAATAATTGTTCCCTTATAATTCAAGGATCTCACCAAAAATAATTATAGTTATTAAATCATGATTAGAGAATGATCCATCTTAAGGTAGGAAATTTTTTTATTCATATTTATCACCATTGATATATTCCAATGACGAATATGAATCAATGAAATGTCAAATTGACTAGAAGATCATTTGTATTGTGGGTATGAGATATATTGTATTTTGGATTGGGGATTTCATTTTTTTTATATTATCACCTCTACATTTAATATATAAAAAAAAATAAATTAATTCCAACAGGATCATTTGATGTGGTTCATTCCTTATATTTGTGTGTTTTTAATTTCATCCCCCAATCCTCATTTATTATAGGAACTTTTTTTATCATGCGGTTCGATTAATAACTATTAATAAATCATTTTTCACATGTATCTTGGTCAAACATATTTATAATGTAGATTAGAGTTTTAACATATAAGGATATTGATCTTCAATGATGGGTAGAGACTGAATTAGAGCAATTCACATGTATAATGATTTGTTGGGAATAGGTTAAATAGAAAAGGGTTTTCTGTTGTTATATGGTGACCAAATTCCATGGAGAGGTGATATTGAGGCTCACATAGAAATTTTCATGATCAATAACAAAGATTGGTGGTGAAACTAGAAGAAAAAATATCATTAAAATGTTATGATGACGAACTACAAAATCTATGAATTTCTCGGTTAAATGGAATGTAATCTGAAATTACACGCCATGTGGGGCCCCGATGTTTCACTAGGGTTCCACAAAGAATATAAATTTCTCAAATCATGGGATAGATGTAAAATATCATTTGAACATTACATGGAGGCACGGTGTGGACCGATGATGGTACCCAGACATAATGAGTTGTGCATGGTATCATACATGCTTTCAACATGGGCATAAACACAACTATCTAGGAATGAACATGGCTAGGAATAAATGGGTATGTAAATGTCATGTACTTAGATAGACACATGCATGTGACTCTATACATGTGTAGGACCTACTAATGAAGTGAATTGTTTTGTACTACAAGAACACAATGCGTGCTCTTTCAATGATTTCTTATAAACCATATCCTCTTCATCTTGAATATATTTTATTAGTGTATCTTCCTTGGATCAATTCCTTAAGGGATCATTATGGAGTCACATCCTATTCAATGGATAACAAAACCCTATATAGAAATCAGTACTATATAGAGTTATGGTAATCCACCAAAGATATCCATTTCCAGATCCTATATTACCATAATTTCATGTAGCGGGGATCTTGTTCACTTTGTGACAAACACTATCTTAAAATCAATCCCCTACACAACAGGTTATTCAAGATTGGGTCATTGTTATACCATAGGGCTTTGGGTTTGATCAGCATCTGTGTGTTGTTCTCTAAAGACTTCCATCGTGTATTTATTATAGAGTTACACAATGTGAATTGCATATCAGATAGAATCTGTTAGTGCTATTTGGATTATGGAGTGTGTTCTCCCAGATGAGTGTTAGGTGGAACCTTAAATAATGAATCCTTGGACAACATTACGATAAGGAAATTAACTTGAGACTATATGAAGACGATGGGTATATATTGATGTTATCATTATATACTATTGAAATATACCACTGATTAGATGATTATAAATCTCGATAAAATATTCATAGTGATTTAATGGTATCATTATGGTTAATTTTATATTCACCCATCAATGGGATTCACCTGCGTCTTTTATGTCTTATGAAGATGATTGGGATTTTGATAGATTTATAGAGGGACCATGATCATATAGAGCTTAGTTATATATAAAGCTTAAGGTGTGTTCTTATAGTATCATTAATAGTATTACTAACACAATTTACAATCCGGACTTGTTTTTTTCTTTTTAGTCGAATTGTATTTGTAACTATTTATTTATAACACTTGTTTTTATACATTAACAGTTAGATTTTAGATGCATGAATCAATAATTATTACTTGTTTTACATTTCATAATTTTATGTTCATGAGATGTTTTAATTCTTACAGGTACATTAGGTTATGTCCTCCCACTTTTTATTCCAACATAACGTTGGTCTCTGATCCCTAAAATATTGTATGTAGGGTTGTGGTAGTTGTGTCATGGGCCCCATTAGGATGGGTCATGATTGAGTAATATCGTAGAAGTCAGATCTACCATAGAACCATAGTCTGTGATTTCGGTTTTGGGAGAAGGTATTATGTTTTTCTACTTCATCTTTCAGGATATAGAATGTTGTGTTGGTTTAGTGAATGATGTATCAATACACTAGGACCCTGATTACCTTCTTTTTGACATAGTACATATCGAAAATGGTTGTAGAGATAAAATGGAACATACATCATATGGGAATGGATTTTTATTTCCATGTTCTTCTAAATTAACCTCTACAAATATTCCCATTTATTTTGGTACATCATGATTATTTCAAAATTCATCTTTTCTATTTCCCATCTACAATTTACTAGAAGGATCACAAAGATGATATCTTAAATGATGAGGATTTGAAGTAGGGATATGTTTAGGAGGTGTTACCACTATGAAGTGAACTAGTTTTGCTACTACCTATTGAGAATAACATCGTAACCTATGTTCTAGAATATGAGGTCAGATGCTAAGAACACATCATGATTTTCACTGATAGAAAGCCATCAGGTTCAAAGGATTACCCAACCCCAATGTAGATAAATAATTTCTTGAGGTGTTGAAATGGTTCATCCATATTTTTAGGATACATACATACTAGATGGTGTTAAAAGAAGTGATCCTACTCTATGGATCTATAGGGTGATGGTGGGGATTAGTAACCTAGTAAAATGATGAGGTGACACAATAATTTTCATAGTTAGAAAGTATTTCTGGAGAAGAGTTTTCTTCATATTTTTTGAAGGTTCTGAATATTCAGTAGCTTCTATAGACTCTATATTATAGTATGACTATGAAAGTTTATTAATAGTGGTTCAACAACCATTATCAATAATGTGTGTATATAGTGCTTGATCGGTTGTTCTGGGCTCAGGAAATCAAGTGATAAATAAATAATGTTTTATGGGTAAGTGTGATACATATATGAATTTTTATATATAATGTAGTTTTAGATATTCATTTTTTATTCAATAGTTTTCTAGTTGTGCTGATATAGATATTTGGTGCCAATAATGGGTATACAGTAGCCGATACATTGGATGTTGGGAGCCAGCGATAGATACAAGGACATGGATGTGAAATACATTATAGGAGGAAATCTCAAGATAATGGTTTTTTGGTTTAGGGATCATATGATGGATCTATTCAATCAAGTTAGAAGATGTGATACTCTTTTCAAAGACTGATACATCTTTCATGGGATTTTTTAAACATCTATAGGAATTGTACAGAGTCAATGGACGGTCCTTCTAGAACTTGGATGTGGTAGGAGTTGGTAGTTCTTTAAGGAACTAAAATTGTAAGTAGAGAAGGAGGGTGTCTGGAAGATTTAGATGTAATGACTTGATTCAACCACCAACTACATATGGTCCATGAAAGTCCCAAGTAGGTGGGTGATTGGAGTGAGGGAAGTTGTAGGCGGTCATGTATTATGACTAAGATCTCCAAATATGATATGAGGTGTGATATGATTCGATTATACCATATATTATGTATTAATATACATGACTGTGAGTCATTCCTCTTTTTACACATATCTAGTTTGGTGCATAAGAAAATATGGTTGAGCCTTTGGCATGAACTATTCAATTAGAGACCCTCACTAGAGGTGACTTATTTATCACACACATTTTTATATGGTGTGACCAAACTAATTGACGAAATTGTTTAATTTGGGATAACATTCTTTAATAAATTTTTATTTACAACTTAATCATAGGTATGGAATGGTTATCAATAGTTGGATCTATCAAAGACTGTTTTAGTTAGAGGATGTTGTGTTTTACCAATTTTGTGATGAGGTTTTCTGTTTTGGGTGAAAAGGAATCCTAGGTAAATTAGGATGAAAACATAAAAAGGATAGAGTAGATGATCACACATCAGTTGGATAACATGACACTCGGGGTAGTGGATTCAATGAGAATTTATTTTCCAAATATGGTCGAGATGTATGAGTACATATTTCTTGAGGATGTTATGTGATTATGTCTATGCTGGGAGGTTAAATTTTTCCTGAATCTACACCCTAGTATAGCCTTGATATCCATGTCATCATATCGAATAGAACCCATAGAGAATCACATGTGGAGGGTGTAACTAGAGGACCTATAGAGGATGTTACTTGTTAAGCATAGTGTTTCACCCTGGGTATCCCCATTGTTTTTTCACAATGTAGGTGAATGAGAGCTTGAAGTTGTTTGGGGATTACAATTTATATGAGCAGGTGATCGTAAATAAAATGTATCTTCTGAAAAGGATCAATGAACTATTCGATTATTTGAGAGGGACATGAATGTTAATGAATATTGATCAGAAATAAGACTATCACCATGTACATACTGAGGATTTCTATATTTAAATAACACATCAATTTTTTTCATAATATTTATTACATCAAATAAATGGATTCCCGAGAACCATAATTGTTTACTACCATTAAAAACAAAGAAATATAAACACCGGTACATAAGTGAGCTACATCATCTACCAATGTGTTATTCATATCTATCACCTGTTTTAGACATATATACAGAATATATATCATCGAAACATGTGGTAATCAAACATATGAATGGGTGATATCATATGCTTGGTAAGTTTTGATAAGGGAGATATATAATAATAACATGAAAATTAGGTTATGATATCAGGATAATAACATTTAAAAACACAACTTCCATAAAAAAGAAAATAATCATGAGTCATACAATAAATATTGGAAGTTCATAAGACATGAGTCATATGAGAATAAAATAACATGAGCCATGATAGTATAAGGCAAGGAATTTTTATCATAAACATAATCATAGAAAATAATTTTTATTTTATTATAGTATTAATACCAAGACCATCAATGTGGATAATGTCTTTTATGAATCTATGTTTGGTACTACTTCCATCCCTATATTAAAATTACAGGTTCACTTCCTGTTATTTCTTCGTCTTACTAAGCCATTTTCACTTCCCATTCAAGCCAATTATTACTGAACCAGATTCACATCCCATTCTATTTCATTAAATCCTTTGAGATATGAATCATTAACCACTAAATTTTAGGTATATATGTTTCTCATCCATCAAATAATGAAACCATACATATGTGTTCGACAATATCCCAAAAAATCATAATATCATAACACATGAAATTAAATGTGTATCATATGGAATTCATCATATCATAGCCCGTGGAAAACATATAGATTTCATAATAACATAATCAAACAATAACACATAAAAAGAATCATATTTCATATACATTTTATCATTGTATAACTCATAGAAGGGAACCAGGTTTATTAATCATTATTTCATCAAAATATAAACCATTCAGAGAAACAATATGAATGTTATTATTAGATCATATTCTTAAGAAGGAATAGGTAACAAAAAAATATGATATCATAAATTGAAATTTATTTTTCAATGATAATTTAAAACATTTCAGGGGTAATATATCATTTACTATTACAAAAATAATTTTTTTCAACATAAAATGTTTTTGAAAACATTCTCTTTTTGAGACAACCTTGAAAACATATAATTATAAATTTAAAATTATTTAATGGACATTTTAAAACATAAACAAATTTCCTAATCCTTTTACAATAAAACTATCCTAAATTATATTTTAAAAAATATTGGGAAATTATTATTAGAAAAAAAATGTTTAGAATAAAATAATATTTCTGTAGGAAGAGAAAAATAAAGATATATTTTCTTGAAAAAAATTACTTAATTACCTCATGTACCAAACAGTGGAAAATGGTATCATTAAATTTTGACATTATTAATAACTATTTGATAATAAATATCATTAGATTTATTTATAGTCAAATAATTATATATAATAATTAGTGACTTAATCATAAATAGCCTCGATAAATGATGAGATTGTAACATAAAATAATTACTACTATGTTATGATTAGATCATAATAACCATGTAGGAAATACATTAAATGAAACATTAAATATCATGGGGATAAATAAATTCAAGATATTTTATATCAATGTGTCATTATATACACTTCATAATGGAATATAGGTGGGTGATATAACTTACATCTCAAAGATTGAAAATTTGAAACAATTCAATCCCTACATTGGAAACATTTTAATAGTCACCACCATGAATGAGAGATAGAAAATTTATATGTCAACCGAAATAATTATTATTATAAAAATCATATAATAAATTCATAGTAGGTATAAATACCAAATAAATGAAATAGGCAATGAACATGGAATGTGTCTCACATAAGGAAAAGTGATATGAAAATCACTTACAGCTTGAGAAAACATTGAATTGTAATCCCCATGAAATAATAACATTAATTAAAATATTAATTATCATAAAATGAGTTATATTCAAGATATATCATTTCACATGGTAATATATAAACCACACAAAATAACGAGTAATTAATATGGAATAAGTATCTTAGAAACAAAAGCGAGATTAGAAATCCCCTTACCTTAGTTCTTGAATTTTTATTCCTCATTAAAACATAATTTATTTTAAATATATTTTTTATAAATATATTATAAAATAATATTCATATATATAGTTTTATATATGAATTTATAATGAATATTTATTACCATTTTTTAATGATTCTATTTAAACGTTGCGTTGTGGGTAAAAAATGCTTTGTTTTATTAAAATGTTTTAATTTGTTATATTTATAGTTATATTATTTCAATCATGATTTAATAATATAAATAATTATATACAGGATATAAATCATATATATTCAGTAATATATATTTTTTAAAATCAACAAATATAAAAATAAGAAATTAAATACATCTTTCATAGAGACAAAAAGACTCATATATGCATAAATAATATTTCCATTCTCTTTTTATATTGAGAGAAATAAAACCGTATGATATATTATATGAAAAAAAATTCTATTGTAAAAAATATCACATATTTTTATTAAAACATTCTATAACATATTCCCTTTAAATCATGGTCAAATCACATCTTTTTGTGAGATGTCAGTTCATCGTAAAAACAAACAATGTTATTTTTTCCCACAAAAGGAAAAGCATAAAGTAATGTGTAATGTTAGAATATTATAATGATAATAAAAAATTTTAAAAACAAACTATATTATATAAAAATTATTTACATTATTATTACCAACCATGATAGTTGTTAATTAAAAATTTAATGACATCAGTATGCAAGGCGGTAGTAGGCCGTATATACAACTGATGCTTTTAAAACTGATTTGAAGGATTTATTTGATGTTGTATGTATTAATAATAACATAACTATATATTATTACAATTAATATACTATTTCATTCATATAATAAATAATTAAACAAAATTAAAGGTGTTTTAGGATGAGAAAAAAACCAAACCACATATTGATAAACATTACCTCTTATTCTTGTATCCTTCTTATGTTTTCACCAAAATTCATCCTTATTATGATTTATGAAAAAAATGTGGATTCAATTATAAGTGGAGTTAATTTTATATGTCATTTTGTTATATATTAGAAAACCCACAATTTTTATGGTGATGTTAGGGGGAGAGGTTGGGGGTCTTTTATATGGTAGGTGAGTGGAACTCTTGTAATTTTTTTGAAATAGTCAATTCCACACATGTTTATTATTTTAATGTTTATCCACCAATGGACCAATATATAACCTTGAAGGTATATGAATTAAATTTTTCCATTCAATGGGTTTTTCATATGTTCATAGGTCATTTTTTCCCTTTTTATTAAAGAATTGTCCCGTGGTAAACTCATTTTTCTCTTATTCATCATGTTTAATTTTATCTAGATTATATTATAATTCATTTAAAGAATTAGGTATGAATTATTAGATTTTATAAATTATTATGATACAAATTATAAAATCCATTTTACCAAATTTTAATTACTTATGTGAAAAAATTAATTTATAATTAATCTCATACATGTGCTGAGAATGTGGGTTTTTAAAGAGAAAATGATCAAATGTTTTCAATGTTTTTATATTAAATGTCAATATGAAATTAATTTCAATGACCAAAATTGTATTAATATACGAATTTTTGAATTAATTAATCCTAAAAATAAAAATGAAATATAATTATTCATTATTAATAATTTATACTAAAAATCATTTTTCAATTTAAATGTATTATTCTTCGCCATTTAAAAAAATTCAAGAATATCCCGAAAATTCATCCAATAAAAAGTATGATAGTATAAACTAAAATATGAATTTTATTTTATAATATAAAATTTCTACAAGTGTCAAAAAAAATTATAGTTAACTGATGAAATAAAATCATTTCATTAAGAAAATAGTATTTTAAAACCTATAAAATTTATAATGAAAATTGAATATTTATTTATCAGTATATTTATATATTTTAAACCATTATAATTATTATTATAATGTATTTATTAGTATTTAATATTTATGTATAATGTCCTAGTTATAAATTCTGCGTTTAAATAATAATATTAATAATATACAATAGTTTTGATAAAAATCAATTTCACGTGTAATGAAATATAAGGCAGTGTTCTTATAGCGCAAGATTATCCTGGTGTGGCCGGAAACACACCCCATTAAAAAAATATGATTTTTTTTATAAAAACATAGGGTGTTACATTATACCCCCCTTAAAATGAATTTATCCATTGAAAATTTTCACAGTAATACAAACAAATGATGATATTTCTACCTCATTATATCATCATGTATTTACATAGATTTCTCAAACAAATGGTTCTGAAAAAAACATTGTTCATGTTTCATGTTTTTTATAACATTCTTTATATGACTAAAAATATCCATTGTTTATTTGAATAAGAAATATATTTCTCTAGCGGTATGACCACCAATCCTAGTACATGTAAAGGGTATGGTATATACTTCATCAGAAGTGATCCTTGAATCACATCAAGGACATGCGTGTTTTTTTGTTGAAGCTCCAATTTAAGGTTACCATCACAATGTGATCGTTATTTATAATGGGAACAATATACCTATATCATAATTTCTTTTTGTTAGCATATATCATAAAAATATTTCATTTAAATATTGTTAGAAATACCTTATCACTAACTTTAAATTCTAGTTCATGTTAATGATTATCACTGAAAGGTTTCTACTAACATTGTGCATCCTTGATATAATGTTTAATGGATCTATACTTCTATTCCATTTATGAATTAATCTTTGGTATTAATAGCTTTCATTCCCCATCTTCATTATTCAAAATTGACAGTCTACATTTCATTCCATAGTGGGATCCATAAGGAGCTATAAAAATTCTAGAAATGAATATTATTTTTGTTTGAAATCTCATCAATGAAAAGTTTTTGATCAATATAACCATTGGTATTTGATTAGTAAGATCTCAACATATCCTATAATTTTTGAATTATTATTTTAGATAGACCATATTCTTGAGGGTGAAACATAGTGTAAATAATTTCATATATATCATGATCTTGTTGAAAACCAAACCAGATCATTGGGTTAAACGTCTTATCTTAATTAGAAACAGTGGAATGTATGACTCTATGAAACATTAATAGCTCAATAATGTATATCTGAGTAGGTTGATTTAGATATATGTCTTATCTGATAGCGATGAATTGTAATAGCATAGTATGGTAATTTACTACAACCCATATATCATAATTCCATTTAGTGATTTTTTGGAGTTCATAAAAAAAATATAGTGGAATTACCCTATTTTTATTATATTCTTGGAAAAGTATGTAAGACCCCATAAGAATTTTTTTAGCCTTAAAATTTTTTATTATAACAACCTATATAAAATCTCTGCATAATCTCACTTCATGACATCCCCCAAGAATTATTCTTTCTAAATTTTATACAACTTCATACTTTCATGATTAATAGAGAATGAATAACTATGATATTCCTCTAACTACTCCTTCATAAAATATTGTATATAAAACTAAATACATGGTTTCTGAACATTATCATTTCCTCATGATCAAGGTTAAACTCCATAACATTTCTATCCTTATTTCACAGCTCTTTATCTTCTTTATGAGCCTCATTAATATTTAATTGGGTTGTTGTTTGAAAGTATAATTGATAAAGATATGATTTTCCATGTTATTTAATATTTCCATATCCATCCTAAAAAATCTATAATTATTGTATATTTTTCGATCATCAGTATGTATATGATATCTTGGTCCTTTCCACTCAATGCATCATCCACCTTTTTCGCATTCCTTGGGAGGTAATGCAGTAACCATTCATATTCCATAATTATATATAACCATCTTATCTAGAGAATACTTAACTCCTTTTTGAAAATATATAAATAAAAAAATTATGATTTGTATATATATATATCAAAATTTTCGCTGTAATGATAATGCCACTGTATCCTGAGTGTAAAAATTATGATAACAAACTCCAAATATTGTTTTGGGTAGTTTTTCTCATGAATCACCAATTCGCATGATGCAAAATCTATTCATGTCATTATTTATAAGAAAACATCCCAATACATTCATGGATTCATCAATAAATATTATAAACCATTCTCTACTATTTTTTAATGTAACAACATGTGTTCTGACAGATATTATATTTAGTTCCTTGAATATTTCGTCATATTCATCTTTATAGAGGACTTGTATACATTATGAGTATACATGGTTAAAGGATTATATGTTTTTAAAAAATTATTCAAAAAAATTATTTAATATCCCTATAATTTTAAATAAAAAATTAATCTCATTCATCATGGTTGGTCTAGGACATCATTTTTTATCCTCTTTCTTTTATGGATCTACTAATATACCCACTATTTTGATTATATGACCCCAAAATGAACTATTTTGGATCCTAAATTTAGACATTGTAAATTTTACATATATTTTATCATTCCTTATTTTATTTTTTATAATTATTAATTAGTATTCATTATAATTATTTCTCTTTAAATACATAAGGATATAAGCAAAAAAGACTACAACAAAGTACACATGGTAATATCTAAAGAATCTATTAATTAAATCTATGATGATAGTAAGTGAATTAGAAACACAAAAAGGAATTACAATATATTCGTAGTATCAATACCTTTTACGGAATTTGGTAATGGTTATATCCTTACTCGTGATCACAAATGTATTCAATTCATAATGAAGATAATTCTTGGAAACAAATTTAGGTCTATATAGGTTATTTGTTGGAGTAGATTACTCAAGAGGGGGGGTGAATTGAGTATCTATAAAAATTTCTGTTGAAACGTTTTGTTAAAAAGGATTCCCAATTAAAATAAATACAGCCCAATCAATCAAGGTAATATGGTAATAAAAGATTGAATGTTCAAATAACTTCATAGCAGATTGATTAATTCTCAGCAATATCAAAATGAATTATTGATAATACATTTGAAGCTATTATAATAAGTCAAAAAAATTAAAATTTAATCCGCGAATAAAATTAAAAGTAAAATTATGTGATTTTTGAAATTTACATTAAAATATAGAAAAACTAATTTAATCAAAATGGTAGATAAAAATGTTGTTCAGTCTCAAGACAAGACCTAATTCACTCCACAAGGTGATCACCAACCACTATGAAGTTTATATTAATTAATCTAATCCACACCCTAGGTCGGGGTAAATGACAGTGCACTAGACTGCATACGTCACACGACCTCTTCCACTCTTCATCATGGGTATAATCTACCAAGTGACAGAAGGACATCTTCCAAAATTATTTTTGGGAGTAAACAAATGTAAAAAAGTTAAGAGAGGAAGGATATCTTGTATCTCTCAGTTTAGAGTAGAAGACATTTTGTGTTTTAATACAGACACACACAAACTGCTTGAAAGATAAAATAATACACAATAGAAATAATTTGATTATAAATGGTTAAAATTATTCCGAGTGTTGTTCCATGCAGCTCTGTACTTGTAGGATTAATAATATACAAGTATCAAGTCCTCTTGAGAAAATAAATAGTATCAAAAGTCTTCTAGTTCGACGGTGTAAGCTATGGTGCTCATGTTCTTCTGGAAGGTGGTATTGTAATGATTTGTTTAGCTCTTATCTACGATATTCCTACTATTAGATTTTAGAATTTATCATGTGATCTTCATATGTTTTTTGTTGTAGGTATATGTTATCATAAAAAAATATGCATGCGTCTTCTTCTCTACTACTGTATATAATTTTGAAGCTCGGCTTATTTTTCTTTTTAATTGCTGGTACATACATTGGAGTTGGCATGATGTATTTATTCTACACCTCATACATCATACTAATAGGTGACTCATCTACAAATAAATATTAATTATGTTAGTTCATTAAAATGACTCTAATATGATAGTTTGATATTAAATTGAAAATGAAAAAATAGATTAAAGAACGGTGTGACAGTCTATCTAGAAACTTTATCCCTTGGAAAGTGTGTCACTAGAAAACAATGTCTTCTTCTTTTCCTTTGAGTGGTGGGATGGTCGTGATGACATAGATTCATTGAGACAAGGAACATATAGTAGAGATGAAGTGTAAGGATCACAATGTCTGGTCCTTTTCCAAACTATGAAATGTATCATAGTGATGGTAGAAAGGAACCTATGTCACAGAATTTAGAAGATCTACAAAACTGTTTATGGTGTCTATGTCACGGTGTCTTGTTCACGGTTTCTAGATCACCGTGTCTGGGTCACAATGTCTAGGTCATAGTGTCTCGGTCATGGTGTCTCGGTTACAGTGTCTGGGTCACAGTGTGTGGGTCCTTTACCTGAAATCTAGAACCAGTGGGAGACTCATAGTTTATCAGACATAGCCAAATATCTGAATTCATATATAACAGTGATATTCATAGAATGAATTATACATGATCATTCATCAAATAGATTAATTATAGAACAAATAAAATATAATTTCAATAATCAAATAAGATATATATGAATTAATATCTTGGGTATGTTTATTTAAAACATAAAGAAACCAACCATCTCTACACATGATTTGAAATAGATTAAATAAAAGTAACATTATTTTTATCATTAAAACATGATTAAAAATGAGGAGTCTAACAATCCCCACATTTTTTTATCACAAATCATGTTAATTAGATATCTGTTATTATTATGTTTTCACTCTTAGGGAACCTTTCTCCCCCTTTTGGGATTATCAAAAAGAGAACATGAAAAATAAAGAATGAACATAAAGAAGATAATTGACAACAATAGGCTATCATTCATTATATAGAAAAATATGTGTCATTAAAAACAGAGGGAAAAAGTAAAAACATCCCTACCATGATACAATTTTCAGTTTTCTACAGAGCCATATATCTTATATTTTCCCTTGACAGAATAATCATAAAGATTGGCTGGAGTAGATATAGAAGTTGAAGAAGTGAGTGATCCAACTATTAGAGAAAGAATATGGGGTCCATTAAAAATATAACCTGCCAAAGTAGGTTTGGTGGAAGACCGAGACATGTTTTTGACAATGATAATAGGTCTGATCTAGCTCATATCCTGAGATACATGCATTGAAGTAGATACAATGGCAGTGGATGAGGATGGAGGTAATTTAGGCCTCAAGGGTGAAGCTACTGGAGCCACAATATCAGTGCTCAGTACGTGAAGATAAGGCTTTAACAACTTAATGAAGTCAGTAATTATGTCACCACTATACTACATTTTATTCTCAAAATCATATTTTTTTTCTCCATGAATTTTTCCAATAAAAGAGTTAAATCATTCAACTTTTTAACTTTAGTCTTGATGGCTTGAGTGACATGAGGTATTTTCAAATTCTCTTCAATATACATGAAATGATTGGTTATATCATTTTTAAAGAAAATTCAATTAATGTATAAATACAATTTCATATTAATTTCTTCATGGGAATCATTTGAAATCTTCAATTGAATCCTTACCAAATCAAGTACCATGTAACTATTCTTTACAACCGTAGATAGAGTCTCTTTGTGAATGACACTTAACACTGATTGACATTCCTCTTGAATAATAATTCTGAGAAGATCACTTTCAAAGGTTTCATATTAATGCTCAGAGGCACTAGAAGATATAATAGATGACTTGAGGGACTTTAAATTTTTCATAAATTTATATAGACATCCCTTATACTCATCAGTAATTTTATGGAGACCAGTAACTAGCTCCTGTATCTCTTGGATGATCATCTTGTTTCTCTCAACCACATTGTCACCCAATGAAGTCTAGTATGATTGAATTATGGACGAAACATCTTATGGAAACTAACCAATAATATACTCAATAGGATTATCAAAATGAACTTGTCCTTCTTGTATGTCTTTTGTAAAATCATCAACCATAGCTCTGAGAGAATTCACATCATCACTTAGCTGTTTTTCTCAATTTAGACCTCTACAATTCTTTGGATATTTTTTTTTCTGAATCTGACATATGATATTCTCCTACATCAAGGAACCATCTCTTCCACATATGTTTTTTATTGGAGGGGGTTGGGTGTTCATTAGATTTTCTACTCCAGCCAATAATGTAGTCCAAAGGATTTCAAATCACTCTAACTCACGAAGGCAAGAGGTTATAGTGATGGTTTCAGAACTGTAGATGAGGTAGGCATAGGTTCATTGGGAGTGATCACATCAAGAGTTGAGACTGGTTTCAATTGAAACATAATATATAGTTCTATACCTTTAACTGAGGCTTCCTAGGAATCATCGTCATCAATATAACTAGGGAACTAATTCCATGTATCTGTAGTGCTTTGATCAATAGGATTATGACCTTCTACATTTTCTTGACTAGGGTGCTACTCAATCTTAACAAATGCATCTCTCACAAGACTAAGAGATTCAGTTCCTTGTTCCAGTTCTAAAATACCATCTTCAATACTCTCACCCATATCTTTTCTAGATAGATGGATGTATTGTTTATTTCTTTCCTTAGAATAAAGGATACATTCATGGTTAGCATGTGCTTCCAAAAGATCTTTAACCACATCGTCTTTGTAAAGAGAATGTTCTTCTTCAGAAACATTCTCATATTTTATACTATTAATATAATATCTTCCATAAGTAGGATCTTTTTCAAAATTTACACTTCTTTTAGTAACAAGTGATTCCATTCCACCTATGTCTTTTTGGAACCTATCCATTGTCTTCCTTGTCCAAGAAAGTTTCTTCTATTGGTGAAATAACTACCTCTTACTCTTCTTAAACAGGATAGTCAAAATTTTAATATAGTTCCAAACCAGTATCATCTATTATCATAGGTCTTGATGGATGGCCAACCGGATTAGAATTTTCTTAGATTCGTTCATTATCTCATTCCAAAACCTTTTTCCACAGATTCCAAATAAATTTCATCCTTTTGACTCTAACCATTGAGATACAAAATTCACAATCTTTGATGAACTCTTCATTTGGTCTAACCAACCCTTTGGTATAAAACACAGTAGAGATTATCAATGAGTACACTAAAGTGGTATACTTTGAGGTTGTCAGTACAAACTCTCACATGTGATATATAACATACTTGAATAGGTTAATCCAATTACCATTCTCTAATAGATGTATAAAAAATATATCATGATACTTGAGGGTAGAAAAAACATTTTATTAGGACTAATCAGATTCAGAATAAACTTAAACAGTAATCTTGATTCACCATCTTACTCAGCAGCTATAACTCTTCTCTTAATGTTATTTCAAGTCAAGCATCTCAAGGCCTCTTCTAAAACAAAAACATCACTAAGAGGAGGAGGACCTCTCTTGTAGTCCTAAAAAAATATATCAGGATATATCTCTAGGAAATAATCCCATATCCTTGAGGAAAACATGCATCTTTGGTTGTTAATCTAGCTCCTCACAACAAAACCATCTTAAATATCAAATGATAACTGGACAAACTTATAAAACTGAGCAATATGCCTTAGGGAAATTAGCCTTTTCTCCTTTGGAACCAGTCTAGCCATTCATATTCATTAAGTACATTCAAAACTAAAGACCTACATGACATCAACCAGTTATTGTAGATTTCATTCTCTGTTACCACTATTCTATCATTAAGGATTGGGTTCAAAGGTCCCTCTAGTGCTAACTTCAGTTCACTTTTCATTTTATTCTAAGAACTGTGTTTCTTAAGAGATGAAGAATATGGTCACCTAATTATGGGCATTCAGTGAGGGGTTCATGACATGTAGAGATATAAATGTGGTCATACAGTTTGAGAGAGAAGGTTTTGGGTCTGAGAGAAGAAATTTTAAGTGAATAAAATAGTGAAAGATGTTTTGTTTGTATCATTTAAGGATATCAAGCGTAAAAAATTCAAAGATCTGGATAAATATAATAATATTATTAATATAGCGATATTGTTAATAAAATATAAATATATCTAAAATTGTTATTATGATCAGAAAGGAACATAAATTCATAGTGAGACCGGAATAGGTTGTCACGGTGATAACTTTGCGGTGTGACACCAAATGATGAAACCATATCATTTTAAACAGTTTGTGAAAAACTGTAATCAAGTGATAGTAACAATGAGACTGTAAACCTGAAACAACAACTTTAAGAAAATGACTTGTAGGACAATTAATAGTAAGTGAAAAACATTAATCAAGAGAGAGTAACTGTGAGACAGTAAATTTTGAAACAGTATACTTTCTACTTGAGATTTATCATTACCCATCCATGTATAATGTAATCTATTCTTTCTGGAATTAATCATTTAGTGAATATATCCTAAATATTAGATTTATTTCGAGTGAATTCCTAATTTATATCACCTTTTTATAATGGTTTCTCAAAATGTGATGTCTTACATAAATATGTTTGTCCTAGAGTGCGAAACATGTTTTTTTGAGATGTTAATAGCACTTTTATTTTTATAATTTATAGGTATATGAATAAATTGATATAAAAAATCTACTAATGTGTGTTTCATCTACAATATTTGTGCAAAAAAACTACCAGAAGCTATGTATCCAGCCTTGGTAGTTAATAAGACAACAGTGTTTTATTTCATACTACACCATGATACTATATACATTCTTAAATGATGACATGTTATAGAGGTTATTTTTCTGTCTAACATGCAACTACAAAAATAATCATCTGAATAACTAACTAACTAGAATTACTATCCTCTAGGATAGAACAGTCATAGATTGGGTGTATGTTTGAGGTTTTTGAAAATCCATTTAACAGTATTTAAATGATATTCCATTGGGTTATCATGAAAAAAAGCACACATACATACACTAAACATAATGTCAAGTCAACTAGTAGTTAAGTCTAATAAGCTTCCAATCATTCCTCTATAAGTGGTTTGATCAATAGATTTTCCATCTTCTATCACAACCCAACATACTAGTTGTACACATTAGAGTATCACTACATTTAGTGCCATCCAAGAAAAAACTTTTTATAATATCGTTAGTATATTTAATTTGATTTAAGATAATATCATCTTTATTTTGAATGATTGCAAATCCAAGAAATTATTTTTGTTCACTCATTAAACTCATTTAAAAGTCATTATTCGTAACTTTAGAAAATTCAATACAGAAATAATTTTTTAAAGATCCAAAAATAATATCATCTAAATAAATATGAACTACTAAAACATCTTTAGAAATTAATTTTATAAAAATAGAAGGATTATCTATACAATTCATAAAACCTTTGGAACAAAAAAAGTACTTAGTCTATCATACCAAGCTCTTGGAGATTGTTCTAAACCATACAAAGCATTTGATAATTTAAAAATATTATTTGGAATGTTAGAGTTTTTGAAACTAGGGGGATTTTCAACAAATACATGCTCAACTATTTACCCATTTAGGAATTCACTCTTGACATCTATTTGATATAGTTTGAAATTTAGATGTGCAACATAAGAAAAAAGATTCTAATAGTCTCATGTTTAGCTACTAGTGCATAGGTCTCCTCATAGTCCATTCCTTTTTCTTAACTATAGGCATGTGCAACCAATCTATCTTAGTTTCAAACTATATTTCCGGATTCATCAACTTTATTTATAAAAACAAATTTATTTCATATGGTAAATGATTCTTTGGGTTTGTCAACATGTTTCTAAATGTTGTTTCATTCAAACTGAGTTAGTTATTCATGCATTTAGATCACCCAAAATTCATCATTGATTGCATCATTAATGTCTTTAGGTTCATGTTGTGCCAACATAACTGGATGTTCAACCAAATTTATAAGGGAAGCTCTAGTTTGAGATACTTTAACTAAATATTATACAATAATATATAATTTATGATTCATAAGTGTTCTAACAGATATTGAAAAAGAGGGGCTAGTAATTTAATATTCTTCAACAGGTTTGTGTTCATTATGACTTGAATCTATAAAATTTATAGAACTGAACGGTTTAATAGATTCTTTTATAGGATGGATAGAGGATTTATCATTGATGTCCAAATATGAAATATCATCCTCCATGTTATATAGAGAGGTATTATGATCATGTGGATATTCTCATTGCACATGACATGGACAGATTCCTCCACACATTTAGTTCTTTTTTTAAAACTCTATAGGCTTTATAGAGATTTAATATCCTAGAAAAATAACTTCATTACTCCTGGATGAAAACAATTCAAGATTGTATTTAGTCTTAAATATATAAAATTTAAAACCAAAAACATTGATGTAAATTACTTTTGGTATTCTATTATCCCATAACACATATGGAGTTCTTTTAAGAATGGTTTTATTGAACACTCTATTAATTATATAGAATGTTGTATTTACAAATTCATCCCAAAATTAAATAGGTATGTAATATTCACTAGGCATGGTTCGATAAATATTTTGTAAGTTCATATTTCTTGATTTTACAAATCCATATTGTGAGGTGTTATAGGGGCAGAGACGTTATGACTATATATTTTTTGAGATAAATAGGATTCAAACTCTTGATTATCAAAATCAAGGCCATGGTCACTTCATATCTGGTGAGATGAGAAAAGGATTAACTTTTTGGATTAAAAAATAATGTCTAATTAAATCTATAAAAATAATCTACAAAAACATAAACAATGTGCTTCCCATTTAAACTAGAAACTCTAGATGGTCAAAAAATCCATTTGAACAAATTCAAGAGGTTGAGAAGTTGAAAAATAATTCTTTGGATTGAATGAAATTTTATGTTGTTTTCTTTTGACAACGTTTACAAACATTATCATTTGGAAACACAAGTGTGGGTAGGGTTTTGAAAAAACATTTTATAGTTAACATTTTAAGGGAGAAAAGATTGTACTGTCTTAGTCTACTATGACAAAACCAAGACTCTTTGTGAAATACACTAAAACATGCATCATTTTGAGAAACTAAAAAATATATGTTTACAAAGTAAACATCATCATTTCATAAAGTAGAAAATACTAATTCATTTTTTGAAAAAGAAACATTACAATGATCATTTTCAAATTTAACAAGAAATCCATCATCACATTATTGTGAAATAGTGAGAAGAATATATTTCACTTCATCAACAAAGTGCTCATTGGAAATTAAAACTAATTTAAAGATTCTGATTTTTCCAAGGACAATTATTTTTATGTCAGCATTGTCACCAATGGTAAAATGCCCACCATCAATTTCTATTATGTTTTTGAATAATTAATAGTCTCATATCACGTGTCTTGAACACCCATTTTCCAAGTAACATAAGATTTTACATGAGCTCTTTAAACAATGTTCCAACAAAATAGACAAATATAAATGGACTATTTTATATCTGTTTGGGTATAGTAATATTAGTAACTAGTGATTTATGAACCAAAATTTTCTTCAAAAGTTTCGTATAAGAATTATGTAATGTATTTGAAAAATAAGATCTATTTGTTCTAGAAATTCATAGAAAATTAGAGACCATACCATTATTTGAATTAGCAGAATGTTTTTGGGAACTAAGAATAAATCATTATGTACTAGATGTAGAAACAATTTTTTTTTACAAAATTTCATTTACCAGGTTAATATCTAATACAAATAGTGTATTTAGGGGAAATTTGTTTATCAAGAATTTTTAACAATGTTTCCTTATCATTAGTAAACATTTCAAGGTCCATTATTAATTTATCAATTTATAGCTTTATTTTATTTTTTTCATTGAGTAATTGAACATTTTTATCTCTTTGTATTGTAAGTTTGGTTTTAACTATTAAGGTAATAGAATGTTTCTTCATTAAAGACTCGTATTTATCTTTTCATTCATTACATTTATCTTTTTCATGTGGTAGTACTCAAAAATTTATTATTTCTATATAATTTCAGAATTACTTTCATCTCCAAAATAATAGTAATATTTTATTAGAGATTCTAGTGTTACCTTAGATGTTTATGTCATAAAACACATATTTTATTCATTACAATTTTCAACATGTGAAGATTATGAGTCACATGAACTGTTCTCAAAAGAACTCCATGATTATTTCATTTCTTTCCTATACTTTATATCATTTTCATCATATTTATTTTTATAATTGAGCTTGGGACAATTATACATTACATATCCCTTTCGCGTACATTCATAACATACAATCTCTTCAAACATGTCATTTCTTTTCTAATCTTTTTTCCATCTTCCCTTTTGATCATATATTTTTTCTGAAGTTATTCTTTCTGAATAATTTATTTATTCTATAAAATTTCATAAGACTTATTTCTAATTGAGCCATATCCTCATCAATATTAGGTGATGATTATTCGCTACTAAAAATTTATTCAGAGACTTGCAGTTTCTATTATTATTTGTGTTTAAATGTGTTAGTTTTGAATGTAATAGATTTTCTTTTGGGTTCATCATCCTCTTACTTGTTGGCATTCAAATACTATTCATAAATCATTAGATTCCCAATGAGTTCATTGACGGGTAATTTTTTTTGTATCATTACTCTCTAATAGTGATAGAGCTTCCTCTCCATCTATTAGTTTGGAATTTGGGAAATCTCTTAATTATTTTATTGGTAGTGACTTCTCAACCAAGAAAAATCATTCTATTGAAAATTTTGTTGAACCTAATATACATGTTAGAAATAGGCCCATAATGCTTCATTTTAATGTCATAATATTTAATAGTATAAGTATTGAGTCTTATTTCTTCCACACTTGAAGTTACTTCATGGGAAACATAAGAGGTATCCCAAATTTCATGGACAATTTTACATGAAAAAATTCTGTTAAATTCTTTTCTTTTAATGATATGTACAAATAATTCATGGATTATTAATTATTATTGTAACAGGTCTTGGGTAGGTCATCACTATTAATTCTATCAGCATCAGTAATCATATATTCATCTATAAATGATTACCAAATTTCAAAGCCCATACTTTCTAAATGCATTTTCATTTTAATTGTCCATTGGGAATAATAAGATCTATTAAAGAATGGTGGTCTGTTTGTTTCATCCTTTTGCATTCTATTATCCACTATAAATAAATATTTTGAATGATTTAGAAATTTAGAAATAACAGAATTTTATAGATGTTTAAAGTACAAGTAAAATTACATTTTAAAATTTTAAAAAACAGAGTCTTAAAAAGAATAAATACTCCTCTAATACCAAATTTTGTTTGGAGTAGAGTACACAATATGGGGGTGGATTGAGTATCTATAAAAATTCCTGTTGAAAAGTTTTCTTAAATAGGTTCCCCCATCAAAATCCATATATCCCAGGACAAAAAATTATAACACCTATCCATGATTAACAATAAATGTGAAATATAGGAATTTATAAAATATACAGTAAAATAGAGAAAAACTAAATTATCCAACACAACAGATAAAACATTTGGTTTATTCTCAAGGCGATACCTAATCCACTCCACATGGTGATTACCTACCACAAAGTAGTTTATATTAATAAACATGATGCACACACTATATCAGGGTAAAAACAGTGCACATGACTTTCTAGGTCACATGACCTCTTCCAATGTTCTTCGTAGGTATAAACAACCAGGTCACAAAAGGACCTCTTCCACAGTCATCTAGGGTAGTAAACAAATTTAAAAAGGAATGAGATAAAGTATATGTTGCATCCATCAGTTTAGTGTAGGAGACATTGTGTGTTTTAACACACACACACACACACACACTGATCGAAAGCAAAAAAAATACACAACACAATAAAGATGATTAGAAAATGGGTAAAGTGCTCTGAGTGTAATTTTATAGAATCTCTAAACAAGTAGGATGAAGCTGTTGAATGTATCGAGTCCTCTTGTGAAAAAAAGAGAGTATCATGAGTCTTCCAGTTCGAGGTTTTAATATGTGTTGATAATATTATTCTAGATGGTGGTATTGTGAAGATGTTTATAGATCTGATCTACCGTATTCCATCCTTTGGACTGAAGAATTCTTAGTGTGTTCTTTAGATGTTTCTTATTTCATTTATCACTTCTCATCACAAAAATACATATGTTTCTGCTTCTCAACAACTAAATATATTTTTTCGGCTTGGATTATATTCCCTTCTAATTGTGGATGCACACGTTTGAGCTGACAAGAAGCGTGTATATTATACCTCATACCTCTTAATGTTAGGTGACATGTATATAAAGAAATATTAATTATGGAAGTGTAATTAAATGACTCAAATATGACCGTTAGAAATTAAATTAACAATGACAAAATAGAATAAATAATTATTTTACAGTCTATCCAGAAATGGTATCACTTGGAAACATTTCCATTAGATAATTACGTCTTTTTATTTTCCAATGAGCGGTGAGACAGTCATGATGGCATAGTTTCATTGAGATCAAAAACCGGTAAGACATATCTGGTGTAAGGATCACGATGTCTATTCCTTTTCCAAACTTCAAACAATGTTTTAGTGATTATAGCAAGGAACCAGTGTCACAGACTTCATGAGATCTGAAACTGGTTATAGGGTTTCGGTCATGGTGTCTGGGTCACGGTGTCTGGGTCACAGGGTCTAGGTTACAATGTCGGTGGGAACATGTGTCTGGGTTATAGAGTCTGGGTCACGGAGTCTAGGTCCTTTTCCAAATAACCCGAACAGGGGGCCGACTCATGGTTTCTCAGACTTATCCAAATATATGTATATACACATAAGAAGTAATCTTCATAGAAGGAATTATACTTCACCATTCATAAAATATAATCATTATAGAGAAAATAAAATGTAATTGACAATAATAAAACATGATATATAGGAATTATAATCTTGGTAATGCTTATTTAAATCAAAAATAAACCAACCATGTATACACATAATTTGAGAAAGATTAAATAGATGTAATAGAATTTGTGATCATTAAAATATGAATAAAACAAGGGTAGTCCAACATAGTTGATCAAAAAAGTCATCAATATTGGGAATTAGATTATTTTTCTGAAATTTGACCTTATTCATCTATCGAAAATAATTTAAGAGTCATATTTATCCTTCTCTATTTTTTACAAAATTAATACGATCACGCTGAGGGGAATCACATGGTTGAATGAATCCCTTATCAACTTTTATTGCAATTTCTACTTCAATCCCTCCAACATAGTCGTGGCCATTCTGAAGGGATTCTTTGAAATTTGAGTGTCACCGTGTATGAGATATATTGAGTACTAAACATCACGTTATGGTTTACATCTTGGAAACTCTTCTATAAAGGCATCATAAAAATCCTAAAAAATTGGAATATCATCGATTTCAGGTTTCTTAATTCTTGTTTGAGATAAACACTCCTTCTAAATGGTAACTAAGACCCATACTATTGATGTAATCTAAATCAAATGTTAGTATTTTTCATTACAGCGATGGAAAGACCCATGTTTGTTTTAAATACCTAATGTATCATCTATTATTGTAAAATTCATGTCATATTTATGCAGATAAATCCAATTCCAGAATAGTGTGACATCAAACTATATATGATGATGAATGACATGATTTTGGGTAAAAACATTCCCATTAATGTCAAATAGAGTGGCATAATAGATTTGAGATTTTATCAACGTAACATTAGAAGTTTTTACTACTAATTCCAAAACAAAACATTTTTTTGGAATCCAATTACATGTATAAAATTTAACTGATATAAAATAATTATTATATTCAGAGTAAAATAAGACATTATGAGTTGTAGATTGTATTGTATATCTATGTTTTACAACATCATTATCTGGTCCCTCATCAAAAAAGTGATCACATGAGATTTCATATTCTCCCACTACTTAAGATGTTGCTGATGTTGATTATCATCATTAACCCTTGGGTTGGGTCACTAGCAAAAAAATTTCAGTTCTCCTTAAACATGAAGCATTGAAGTGTCAATGGTTCATTCTGAGCATCATTCCCTTTATTTGTATCATTATCTATAGTCTATTGACATTGTCTTCACCTTAAATGTTTTATTTTATGTCATAATATAAATCATATATTTCAATCCTTCATAATAATTCATAAAGAGTTTGTGAATTTTCAAATCATATCACTGGAGAGTGTTAAAATGGATGTGTAGTAAGAACCATTTTCGTGCACTAGTTCCCTGTTAAGACTTTATCAATATAATGTCGTTAAGGATGTTCCCCCTAGGTTGATTTATTGAATATTGAAATATTTTAGTTTCTATATATGGATAAATTTCAATGAAACTAATCACTCTATCATTTACCAAAATTCTCAAAATGTTTCTTATTTTATGACTCATCTTTATACTTATCATTATATTTATAATTCTGTATGTCACTAAAGATTTCTCATCCTAGATTCCAATGGATTATTAAAAATTTTCCATGATTATATCTATAAAATCATAGTTATTGCATTCATTAAAATTACATTATTTTAGTATAATATTTATTACATTAAAGAGACAAATTCTTGGGAATCGAAGTAGTTTTGAACCTTTAAAAATAAGAAAACATAAATTCTAGTCCATAAGTGTGATAATTCTTCTATAACTATATTACATGAAAATATATCCATTATTCTATATATCATATATAAAATATATCTTCATAACGTGGGGAATTGAAACATAATAAGGGGTTAGATGAGATGTTGAGTGGGGGAAAACTATGGATATGCATAAGCATAACATGATCATAACAGAATGACAACATGAACATAACTATTGGAAAACATTCCCATTATATCATGATTCATGATATAAAGGTTTGTAGTTTAAAACTCATCATTCAAAAGATAATAAATGAACATGAGACATGAAATCATTAGATAATTATTTGTGCCATAAAATTATAAATAGAAAATAATTTTCATTTTAGTCAGTGATATATACCAAGATAGTCAGAGTGAGAAAATTCTTATTTAGAACCGTGTTCACTCCATATTATCACCTTTTATTTTCAATCCATGATATTTTCTCATTATTGAAATGTTTTAATGAACTTGGTTCCCTTTCCATTCAGTCCATATCTTAATAAATCTGGTTCCCTCATAATTCTAGTCCTGTCTATCTCATGAGATATAAATCATTACATAATGAATTAGAAGGACACATAGTTCCCACCTATCACATAATTAAATCATATATATGGCCTCCACAATATCAAAGTCATATACTATATAATGAAATATAAAATGTAAAGGGTATATTAAGAATATAATAATACCATATCATGTGGAATATAGATTGGTTTCATAATCATTTCATCAAACCATAACTCATAAAAATAAGGGTTTTTCATAAGAGTTTAATCATTATATAACCTATGTAAGTGAAACTAGTTTCATAAATATTGTTCCATCAAAACATAAATAATTCATAGAAATAATACGAATGGTATTTTTGTACCATATCTATAATAAAGAATATGTAACACCAATTAATTTGTTTTAGTTGGTAAATTATTTGAAAAGATCATTTTAAACATGTCATGATGAAAACAAACTCTCTTGTTAGGAAAAAATATTTTAAACCCTAAATCTATTTGAAAACAAATTTTCTGAAGAAAACCATAAAAAAATAAAGGATGATTTAAAATTCATTTAAAAAACATTATATAATTTAACAAATCAAAATACCATTCAATATAAAATAACTTAAATTATAATTTTAAAAAAGCAAAATATTTTTAGAAAACACAGTTTTGTATGAAAAATGTTTTCCACCCAAAGCCAGAAACAAAGTCATGTATTATTAAATTCATTTAGTTATGTATCATATGCAGTAAAGAGTGTAAAAATGGAAACATTACATTACAATATCATGATAAACCAGTGGAGATTAATTTTATGGTAATTTTTTAGATGTAAATTTTGAGATATAATCCATGGATACTTAATCGTATATAATCATGATAAATAATTCGATTGTTACATAAAATCTTTTCTAATTTGTAACATTGGTTCATAATCTAAATTAAATAATAACATAAAATAAAATGATTTTAAAAAAATTCATGATATTATATATCAAAAGGGCTATATGTACACCTCATAATGAAATATAGGTTCATAACATAATGTATGTCTCTTAGAAAGAAAATTTATTTAAAATTACATCACTAATTTTATAATATTTTATTCATAAATTACATGAATGGGATATCATAAAATTGATTATTAAATCCAAATAATTATCACTAAATGAAAAAAATTACCTTCATTGACAATATACACACCACATAAATGAATGAAGTGGTGAAATTGGCATGTGTCTCATGGAAGTAATAAGTGAGATGAAAATTCTTTAATCCTTAGGTAACTTCTGATTCATAATCCTAATGAAACAATAACATCAATGGAAACATTAATTATAATAAAATATATTTTTTCATGATATATCAGGTCATAGATAATAATATACACCACACAAAATAAGGAGTGATGTCTTTGAAATAAGTCTTAAAAATAAATACAATAATAGAAATCACCTTACCTTAAGAATTAACTTCCGTCATACACATTTAAACAAACTATATAATAAATAAAAAACCATTAAAATCTATTAAAATATAATATTAAGATATTTTATGTTATATATTATTTGATTATTACCTTTCATTATATGTTTATTAAGGATTTCATGTTAATCATATATTCAGATTATAATCACATTGTTTTACATGCATGTTTTTTTCATTATATATGTTTATGTTTACTAATATTTTTTTTATAAAACCAATAATGATAAACATGGAATATATATAACATATATTGAGTATATATTTATTTTTTATAATTTATACAATATTGAAAGATGAAATGATATACACCAATTATGGGGATGATATCTCATATGCATGCTTAGAAGATGTTTCGGTTCTCTTGTTTTATTGAAAGAAAGAAAATTTTGTGATATGTTATAATTAGAGAAATATTTCTCAATAAAATACATTTTTTTATTATATCCATATTTAATACATTCCATTTAATTTGTGACCAAATTAAATTGCCTCATGATGAATTAGTCTGTCGTACACACAAACGATGTTATTGTATTCCCTAAAAATGGAATCCATAAAGGTCTATGTGGTTGAACAACAAAATAAATATTACAAAATCACAAAAAACATATATAATTAGTTTTTCCATTTTTATTATTAACCCTAACATGTTGAAATGGATAAAATAATAATGTTAGTTCTCGAGGTAGTAGTTTTTCATATACATGCACAATGATATCAAAACCTATTTTTTTGGAAGTGTGTGTGGTTCTATGTAATTATAATAACATAAAGAATCCAATTATATTGAATATAATATTTTTATTTTATAATAATGAAGAAAAAATATTTAAAATTATTCTAAGAAGAAGTAAAATAAAAATGTCCATTGAAGAACACTACGTCTTCTCTGAGTATCATCCTTATGTTTTCACTGAAAGATATCCATGGTTGTAGTTTTCCCTAAAATATTGATTGTATGTTTAAGGAAGGTAATTTTAGAGGTGATATGGTCTTGTATTGTTTGATCCACTTTCTTTTGAAGGTGTTAAGAGAAGGGGAGAGGGGGTGGCCTTTTAAAAGAGATGCGAGTGGTACTATTGAATTGTTTTTGAGAGAATGAATACAACATGAATTTTTTCAACACCATGTAGCTCAAATAATTCAAAATATTCATAAGTATAAGTTTTAAGGAATAAGTACTCCCTTAAAATAGGGTTTTGGAACGTTTTATGGTTACTTTACAACAGATGATTAATGTTTAGTCTCCATCTAAACTCAAAATTCTTAAAATAGCTACAATTAATTTTAAATTTAATCACTAGCCATTTTGGAAAATATATATTATCGAATTATTATAAATTATAAATTATTATTATATATTATATAAAATAATTTTTAATAGATTACAATTAAATATAAGGAAAAAATTAATTTACAATTAATCTCGTTGTGATGGTGAGAATGAATGGTTCTATAGATAAAAAGTTCAAATCATTACAATGTTTTCATATTTAATGTCAATATTAAAATGATTTCAATGACATAAATTATATATTTATTTATTTATTTATTTAAAAAATTACACATTGAAGAAAAATTAAAATATAATTTATCATTATAAATACATTAATGAAATAACAGTTTTAAATTAAAATTTACTAATTTTCTCTATTCATCATAAAAACATATAAGAAAAAAATCACCATAGGATAATTATGAAATTATTAATTTAAAATTGAATTAGAAAAAAATTTATAAAACTCTAAAAAATTAATTTTATATTCTTTTACAGAAGAAAACAAGAAGCATTTATTTGAGAAAATAGTATTTTAGATTATATAAATTCTTTATAGACATTTCTATACATAATTATCAATATTTTTACATTACATATTATATTATAATTATTATTTAAAAATTAGTTATTAATATACATTTTAATAAATATAATTGATAGGTTATAACAGTCGTGTTTAAATAACTATATTAATAATATACCATTATTTTGTTAAAGTTCAAGGACTTGTGTAGAACAAGTTAAGACAATGTTTCTTGCATGAAAATGATTAAAATAAAGTATTTTGAAATGAATTCCTTCAAATAAAATTAATTTATATTAGAATGTATTTCAAAAAATCATTGGTTTTCACATTATACCCACCTTAAATTGAGTTTTCCTTGAAATTAGTCACTTTGTTACAAAAATATAAACATACTTTTACCTAGTAATATTGTCACGAACCAGCCCGAGTCGACCCTGAACCGGTCAACCAGGCCAGCCCGCGAGAAGTCTCGAGAGGCGTTATCAATCCTCCCGGGATGGCAAAAAGCACCAAGGGCATCAATAAATTCCACAAGGGAAAAATTTCTCCCATATATATAAATAATCAAAGAAACAACGGAAATAAACAGACAACCCAAAATGAATTTATATAAAAATTGAACTAAATATTATTTGTTCACGAAACTAAAAGTAGAACAAAACCAACTACTCAACTGAACAATCCTGATGACCAACTCACTCCACGTGACACTTCTGGTCACTCTCCAACACAATGATCAAATGTCTCCCAAGGTGATCGAACTCAAGTTGAAACCTGTAAAAGGGCTAAAAGAAGAAGAAGACTATAGGCGTGAGTATTAAAACTCAGTAGGTTAGCCCGATATTCTATTCCCAATGCAAATTCCTTTAAAATAAAAGAAACATCAATATATAGTTTTAAATTCAGGATATGAATGTATGGTTTTAAAATGAGGTTTTATTCTATAGTAATTATCAGACAAAAATTTCATGTTTAATAAACAAAAATGCAAGTAACAATTTTTTCAAAGAGGTGCAACTTCAAAATGAAAATAGTTTTCAAGAGGGATGATTTAATTAATTTTAACTTTTAAATAAATAACACATACTACTGAATTTACAAACCAAACACACTATATGCTGACGGTGAGTACAAAATAGTCAATGAGCACTAGTCACGGGAACACCCCTAGGTACTAGTTTGTTGTGATCCCCAGGTACCTCGTATCTCGGTGAAAGTAACCATAATAAATATTCGTTCTCATGAAAGCGCCACTAGTAAGGAACATACCCATAACCTAGTGTCCCCCAATCATCATCATCATCATAGTTTAGTTAGTTTTTTCATCGTCTAACTTGCTATGTGAAACAGAGGCCAACCCCCACAGAATCACTAGCATACTAGTACACGTCTGCCCACCTAGATACTCAGGATTACCTTTAGTGCTCAATCAAGTCACACATATTATAAAATACACATTTCATATCCACATTCCATTCCCAAACCATAAAAACAAAAACATCCTATAATCTTTCTTCACATTTCTTACACGAATCAACAAACAGCTAAATATTTTGGTAATATAATTTCATGAAGTTTATTGAGGCTTTGCACATAAAACTCATTAAAAACACTCTTTCAATTATAAACACACATCAAAACCAAAAAAAATCATATTTGGCATCCCAAGAAACATTTAATAAAATCATTTAATTTACCATAAAACAATCCCAATTGCAAAACATGGTATACACAAGTAAAACACTCCTTCATTTCTAGGAAATGCCAAACGTGCCTTAAAACATTTTCTCAAAAATAGCGTTTGACGAAGGTATGAATTTTAATTTTTTATGGATGTGTATAAACACCATTAACAGAAGAAACACACATTCAAAAATCTCTTATAATACTCAGGTTACATATTCAAAACACAACTATTTTCATAAAGATGTGAAATAGTCCATTTTTGGGAAACTCGGGCCAAAATATGTTGTAAGCAAAAAACCCACTTGTTGGTAAAAACAAATCCATATTGGAAATCCATTTAATGACCCAAAAATACCACTTATAATTATTCCAATTCCTTTATAAATCCAGACAAATAACTTTAAAATCACACATCACACATAAAAGCCAACTGGGCAATTTACCCAACACATTTCAATCCCTTTTTAAAAAAACAATTTATTTTAAGTACGTGAAAAGGAATAAAACACGAATTGTGTAACACCACAGGTAAATAAAGAATATGAAATTTTCATATTTTTCCATATTTGTGAATAAAATATTAATATTATTATAAAGGGAATGCTATGCTCGATGGCGTACCCAATACACAACAACGAGTTTCATTTAAATCTTACGTTGCACTCTAATAATAAAATAACATTATTTTAAATGGTAGTTAACGCCTAGCCGTTTTAATGGCGGGAATAAATGGATCTAACTAAAAACTGATTATACATGTTTTTCAAATATTTCTACTTTTATCCAATAAATGTTAGAGGCTTAAAATGAAAATGAATCCAATTTTAAGCGTAAATATTCTAATATTCTTTAAAAGGTTGATTAACCGCCTTTTGATATAGAACCCTTTTTAAATATACTTTTGACAATTTTATATTTTTTATTTGACAAAATAAATTCCTTCTTTATAATCTGGACATCAAAATTTACTTTGTGTAAGTTTATGTTATTTTTCCGATAAAGATCATTTTTATTGAAAATGTTGCATTTTAATTCAAAACCCCCTTTTAATCTGATTTATTTATAAGGATAGATTATATTTTAATTTATATTAAAGTGTATTTAAAATATATTTTTACCATTTAATCCAATGGTGGTCATTTGAATTAATTTCACTTTGAAATTGGACTTAAACCAGTGTCAATCTTTTAATTGATATTGTTTCTTAAAAACACGCTATTTGTTTTGACAACGGGAATTAATTATTAAATTAATTAATGAAACATATATGTTTTGAATTTTTTAAAATAGACATCATTTTTGAATTCGGAATATCAAATATATCTTTGGGTGAATTTATGGTATTTTTCTGAAGAACTTAAATTTTTGATGAATAGTGAATCCACAAAGTTGTAGTCAAAGAAACTGATTTTTTTGTTTAAATGAATCTTTTCCACTTCAGTGATTTGATTTTAAAAAATAAGACATACATGGTTGTCCTTAAGAAGTAAATTGTGGTTCAATGAGATTAAAATAATTTTTGGTGAATAATGACTTTTAAGTTTTATTAATCGCGATTAACGATAATTAGTGTGATTTAAGGTAAAAATAATGTTTTAATAATATTAAATGACCTAGAAACATGTCCTAAACTCATTGGGTGAGTCATGGACGGCCAATAAAATCTATGGGTCATCTTGGGGACCCCATGGAGCCACTTTGGTAGGAAAATGACATAAATAACTTTTTCTTTAAAGTTAAAATAAAAATGTAACAAACATGAGTTGTTTTACGAAAAAAAATTAATGGGGTTATAAAAGTCATAATTTTGACTATAAATATTAATTAAAAAGCTACAAAGATTTCATACATCATGATAGTTTTTCATAATTTTTAGACATTATATACAATAAATTATATATGACACCATGATGATGCATTGATTACCTCATTATTTACCGATTTAAATAAAATGAAAAGATAATGTAAAATCTAGGACCTACACATGTCAGAAACCTATTGGATGGGTGTATTTCGAACTCTTATCAACTTGTCCTAGATATATATAATTCTGGGACCTTTAAAATCCGAAAATAAGTTAATAATAAAGTATGATTTTATAACATTCCAAGTGTGCCCCTCCTCTCCTCTTATAAAATGCCCCCAGCTATACAACCTTACCCACACCTCTCAAGCCTTTGGATCTTCCAAACCCTTCCCATTTGGTCTCTACACAGCCCTCTCTTACTCCTAGAAGCCTCACATTGGGATGAAGTCATCCCAAGGAAGCCTTTGAGCTCAAATCAAAAAGAGTTACCCATTTTAAAGGTAATGTCTTCCCTAGTGTTCTTTTGTTTTATTTTGCTTCTCCAACCCCCTAAACTCATAGTATTTATTTGTTTTGTAACAACACCAGTATATTAAATATAATAGGATGATTTTAAGAGGAGTATTCGAGCTACACTAACACACATCTCCGTCTAATGGTTAAATAACATATTGATTCTGTGGATGGAGTATTACTACCTCACGAAATGATGATTGTTCTATCTTCACATACCACCTCTCATGGTGGCCATTATGATGGAACAATATTTATTTATGATATATATTATATTTATTTCCTCTCTATGATTCTTTATTTTATATTTAATACATAAATTTATGCTTTTCATGTTGTGAAAATGCGATAATTTCATTTGAGGAAGTGTGGACTACCGCCCCCTCAAGTGACGTAACTCGTTCATGCAATACATGGAATGTATAAAGAATGAAATTGATGAACATATGTGATATATATTACATATATATTATGATGTAATTTTAATATATATATATATATATATCTCATCTAGTTTTAATTCCATTATTGTGCCAAAGAAATGAAAGTAGCGTTCATGCGTACGTACAACTTACCGTCTCCATGAACTGTACATTTCATTTCTTATCTCCAAATGTTATGTACTATTATAAGTACATATATATAATTGATATATATGTCAAATATTACATCTAAATTATGGATATCATTATGTAATTATAATATATATATCTCTCTTTTAACATTTATTCCATTAATATGACAAAAAAAATGAAAGTAGCGTTCATGCGTACGTACGACCTACCGTCTCCATGAATGGTGCTTTTAATTTTTTATCTCCAAATGTTATTGAATAGTAAAAAATCAATATATACTGGATATATATGATATTTAAAACATTAATTCTATTCTATAGATGATGTACATATAACTACATTGAAAATTCTTCTCCAACAAGTTCAATTTTTACTCATGTACCGAACATCGACAAAAAACGTCTGATATGAACTCACTTTCTTAACCAATTATTATAACATTATAATATGTGATATTAAATGAATAATAATATTTAAAGGAGGGCCTTAATCAATTATAAATTGACCAAATTTTATTATTTAGGAGATTAAAGAACGATCGAGTCATGTCAGACATGAGGTAAGGGATTCAACCATTCTCTTTCTTTTTAAGTACTCTCTTTTATGTCATTTATTTTAAACTCATATTTCTTATGTTTTGGGATTTTATTTTATATTCCTCATACTGTAATTTTTATTTTCATATTATGAGAGACCCTATTTGATCTCATAAATCCCTTTTTGGAAGTCTTAAGTGGCGTTGTTAGGCTGCGAGTTCTCGTAAGGGGTTTTTCATCTCACTTTTATTCCCGTGACATGTATGATATGTTTGCCACAATTTCCTTTGAGTGGTGTATTTACTGACCATTATTATACACATTGTGTAGTATAATTTCATTTATGGGTATTTACATCTTTGTTTTACGACCCTTCTTCCATGGGGTGTATGTTTCGCAAGTTACCCAACTCGGTAAGGGGACCTTTCACCGTACTATTTTTTAAAGACTTCTTTTGTTACTTCTTTTAATTAACATTCTATTATGTTGGGATATGTTATTATATATAATTATTTATGTAAATTTTATTTCCAAGTGATGAGATACCATTTTCTCTCTCATCAACTCATTTTCTGAATTTTAAAGTGACGTCGCTAGGCTGTCAGATTTCTGTAAGGGAACTTCTTAACCCACTTTCAATTCTTTGGGTTAAACCTCTACTTCTTGATTTTATTATGCCAATATTATGTGTGGAATATCTATGTTGTAATTTAAACAAATAATTGTGTGGATATACTATTTCTACACATAATCATCTCATTGATAAATCCTTACGAACTTGTATGGGAAATCATAACTCAATCTCATTTCATTGAGTTAAATATATATGTCATTGGTTTTGTTTTTCCGAGATTATGTGTGAATGACCTCTGATTGTTTCACACTTAATATACACTTATATTGTGTGTATTTATATTTCTCACACATAATTATGTGATATATTTATCCATTATTTAAGGATACAATATTTATAATGGATTTCCTCTCAATTTACATTTCCATTGAGATTTCGTTGTTGTTATGAACCAATTCATTATTATATGGCATGTATACTGTCCATTGGAATATTATATCATGAATCCCTTTATTCTCATGATATTATAAAGTTTAGATTAAATTTTATTCCCCAATTTTTTGTATTCATGAGTCTCTGATTTTGTTAAAAACTCTTTTACAAAAATATCATTTTAAATGTTCTAAAGATTCTTTATTATAAATCATTATATTTAATGTCCATGTTTTCAAAATGGTTTTCAGTGTTTATTTATATGGACATTAATGTTTTAAAATTATAATTCCAATAAAATCTTCAAAGTGGTATGGAACACTTTAATTCAAAAATCAATTTTAAATGATTTTTGAAAATGGATTGATTATTTCAATATCTTGGAATTACTTATTGTGATTGAAAATGAAATTTTTTTATTGAAATGTTTATATTTTCAATATTTTATGTGTAATGATGGTGCTTGGACATTTTATGGGTGGTTACCTGATAATCCATATGACGGGTGGGGTCGTGAATACCAGGACGGGTGGTTACGTTATAACATACAATGCATTGGGTATGGAAGTCGGCTGTATGGCTATTCCATTAAGTGATATGTGTGGAAATCGACCGTATGGTTATTCCATTTATGTATGTTTATGTCCCAAGTTACCTTTATATGTTATGTGTTCTTTATATGGGTTTTTATGGTAATTGTTTGGTTATAAAAGGGGTAAGTAATGATATCTTATTCAGTGAAGAGTTTTTTTACTACTTTATAAAGGTGAAAAGTATTACTTTGATAAAGTATTCTTGGTTTACTTGTTGTTTTAAAAAACTAACAGTTTTCCTTCTCTGTGTATCCTTTACTGGGATTTTTATGCTCATCCCATGTTTTTGAAATGTTTTCCACAGTACTTAAAGATGATTAGGGTCAAGGATGGGATCAAGGAAAGACATGTTATCTAAAACATGGAAGTAGACATGTTTATTTTTAGGAGTTTTTATTTTATGGAAACTTAGTAGAAGTGTATACCTTTTAATTTTTGAGATGCAATAGTTATATCTTAATTATCTAAAACTCTAAACCTGAAAACATCCTCAATGTGAATTATTCATTTAATTCAATAATAAGTAATTTTTAAGGCGGGGGCCATATAGTTGGTATCAAAGGTCGGTTTAGATAACTTTAGAGGTTAGGGTATTCTATAAGCATAAGTGACATTACCATAATGGCTAGGATTTCAGAAAGAGTCATAGTTTTTAGATAAAGTGAATGAGTAAGTATATCTTAGTGTTTATCTTCTTCATTAGTACATGATGATTTTGTTGATATAAGCACACTGATATTCCTGTTTTTAGTAAATGGATGGATCTAGCAGGAACCAAAGTGACAATGGGTTTGATGGAAACTATGGTGGTTCTCTGATTAAGAGACTGGATGAAATGGTGGATTCAATGAGGAATCTCGAGGTTGTGCTAAACCAACTATCAAGGACTTGTGATCTACCACTTGAACCTTGGTGAGTTCTCTAATGCATCATGTACGAGATGACCAACTCGATGTGGAAATTCAGGTAATAATTATAAAGGTAACCATTAGGGTTTATATGATCCTTACTTTTTAGGTAATTATGGGTTACTGTATGATATGATGTAAAATAAAAGGCATGAGATAAACATGAGGTTAAAATATGTTATGATCGTTTTTGAAGATTTTATCTTGTTTGGGGGAATGTTTTAAGAATTATGTACTTTTTGAGAAAGGACACCACGCAGACCATGTGACAACCCGTCACCCCGAACAATGTTGTGGGAATCGAACCCACAACCAAAGTGCGAATGGTATTTATCGCCTACCACTGGACTATGTGAAGACCATGGTTATTTTAACTAATTCTTTCTAGTTAGATGATTTTATGAATCAAGAGTAAGTTTATTTTGGGTTATCTATGGAAATGATTAACCTATCATGGAGGATATGTGATTAGGTTAATTACTTTTCAATGAGACTTTAAGAGAATCTAATTTTATTCAGAGATAAATGTTAATTTTTGTCTTGGAAGGATATGTGAATAAATCCTTCAAATATTTGGGTTTCAATCTTCGTTTGATTTACTTTGAATAATTTTATGGAAAATTTGTTTATTGAATGGTCTTTTTTGAACATTAGGTATTGTTTGACATATTTGGGAGATTAAGAATAGATTTTTTTATATAAAGAATTATCCTTTTTGGGTATTATCTGATATCATACTAACCTTTTTGGTTTTAGTTTTGGTTATGTTCTAAGGACATGGGAAGTATATAGTTCTCTTTTGTGGATTAGGTGATTCTATAGTAGTTGATTATAGCTCTTTTAATGTAAACAAGTAATCCTAAATACTCATCTTTTGTGGAAAATATGAGTTCGTGTAAAAAATCTAGTAAAACTTGAAAGTCGACATGACAAGTAAGTATGTTTCATTTTGTTTTAGTTATGCTCATAAATAAATTCCTCACTAAAAAGTAACTTAAAAACAAAAATTTTGTCTGTTAATTTTTCCTACTAGGGAATCAAATACCATTTAACCCATCACAGGTTTGTGATTTTCTGGTGGTTAACTTTCTCCTAAACATGTTTTCTATCACTCTACCTCAGAACATGACCCTATGTTTTCTCCTCCATGTCCATGTTTTCCTACCTGGAATCCTAGTATGGGTTAACACGGGTGACCTTTGTACTTCTCTTTCTTTATTTTAAAGTGATATTTTTACTGACTCTTGTTCCGATTTTGGATTTTCAATGATGTATCCAATCCCAATTTTTAAAATTGCGAGGATACAATTCCCAAATGGGGGGAAGGATGTAACACCCCAAGTAAATAAAGAATACAAAATTTTCACATATATCCATATTTTTGAATAAAATATTAATATTAATTTAAAGGTAACATTATGCTCGATGGCGTACCCAATACGAAACAACGAGTTTCGTTGAAATCTTACGTTGCACTCTAATAATAAAATAATATTATTATAAATGGTAGATAACGCCTAGTATTTGTAATGGCGAGAATGAACGGAACTAACTAAAAAATGATTATATATGTTTTTCAAATATTTTTACTTTTATCTAACAAATGTTAGAGGCTTAAAATGAAAATGAATCCAATTTTAAGCATAAATCTTCTAATATTCTTTAAAAGGTCGATTAACCGCCTTTTGATGGGGAACCCTTTTTAAATATACTTTTAACAATTTTATATGTTGTATTTGACAAAATAAAATCCTTTTTTAGAATTTGAACATCAAAAATTACTTTGTGTAAATTTTTGTTATTTTTCCGACAAAGATCATTTTTATTGAAAATGTTGCATTTTAATTCAATACCTCCTTTTAATATGATTTATTTATATGTATAGGTTAAATTTTTAATTGAGATTAATGTGTATTTAAAATATATTTTTACCATTTAATCCAATGGTGGTCATTGGAATTAAATTCACTTTGAAATTGGACTTAAACTACTGTCAATCTTTTAATTGATATTGTTTCTTAAAAACACGCTATTTGTTTTGACAGTGGGAATTTATTATTAAATTATTTAATGCAACTTATATGTTTTGAATTTAGAAAAATAGACATCATTTTTTAATTCGGAATATCAAATATATCATAGTGTGAAATTTTGGTATTTTTCTGAAAAACATCAATTTTTTATGAATAGTGAAACTACTAAGTGGTAGTTAAAGAAACTGATTTTTTAGTTTAAATGAATCATTTCCACTTCTGTGATTTTATTTTAAAAAATCCGATATACATGGTTGTCATTAAGAAGTAAAATGCGGTTCAATGAGATTAAAATAATTTTTAGTGAATAGTAACTTTTATGTTTTATTAATCGCGATTAAAGGTAATTAGTGTAATTAAAGGTAAAAATAATGTTTTAATAAAATAAAATGACCTAGACACATTTTATACCCTCATTGGATGTGTCATGGCCGACCAAGACAATCCATGGGTCATCTTGGGGATCCCATGGAGCCACGTTGTTAGGAAAATGACATAAATAACTTTTTATTTAAAGTTAAAATAAAAATGTCACAAACATGAGTTGTTTTACTAAAAAATTTAAATAGGTTTATACAAGTAATATTATTGACTATAAATATTAATTATAAATGTAAAAATATTTCCTTCATTAGGATATTTTTTTATAATTTTTAGACATTAAATAAATTAAATTATTTATGACACCATGATGATGCAGCGATTATCTCATTATTTAATGATTTAAATAAAATGAAAATATAATGTAAAATATAAGACCTACACATGTAAGAAACCTATTGTATGGGTGGATTTCGAACTCTTATCACATTATACTTGAAATATATAATTTTGGGACCTTTAAAATCCGAAAATCATTTTATAATAAGGTAACCTTTTATAAGTTTCCAAGTGTGCCCCTCCTCTCCTCTTATAAATGGCCCCCACCTCTACCACCTTACCCACACCTCTCAAGCCATTGGCTCGGCCAAAACCTGCCCATTTTGTCTGTCCAAATTCATCTATTACTCCTAGAAGCCTCACATTGGGCAGAAGTCTTTCCAAGTAAGCCTTTGAGCTCAAATCAAAAAGAGTTACCCGTTTTAAAGATAATGTATTCCCTAGTGTTCTTATGTTTTATTTTGCTTATCCAACCCCCTAAACTCTTATTATTTATTTCTTTTGTAACAAAACCTATATCTTAAATATAATAGTATTTTTTTTTAAGAGGATTATTCGAGCTACACTAACACACAGCTCAGTCTTAGGGTTAATGAACATACTGTTTCGGTGGATGGCGAATTACTGCTTCACGAAACGACGATTGTTCTATCTTCTCATACCACCTATCATGGTGGCCATTATGATGGAACTATATTTATTTATGATATATATTATAGTTATTATCTCTCAATTATTATGTATTTTATATTTAATACATACTTTTATGCTTTTCATGTTTTGCAAATGCGATAATTTCATTTGAGGAAGTGTGGACTACCGCCCCCTCATGTGATGTGAGTCGTTCATGAAATGCATGGAATGCATAAAGAATTAAATTGGTGAACTTATGTGACATATATAACATATATATTATACTGGAATTTTAATATATATATATATATATATCTCTCATCTAGTTTTAATTATCTTAGTGTGCGAATGAAATGAAAGTAGCGTTCATGGGTACGTACGGCTTACCATCTCCATGAACGGTACGTTTCATTTCTTATCTCCAAATGTTATGAACTATTATAAGTAAATATATATAATGGATATATATTTAATATATTACATCTAAATTATGGATATCATTCTAGAATGATAATATATATATCTATCTTTTAACTTTAATTCCATTAATATGACAAAAAATGAAAGTAGCGTTCATGCGTACGTACGGCCTACCGTCTCCATGAACGGTCCTTTTAATTTTTTATCTCCAAATGTTATGGAATAGTATAAAATTAATATATACTGGATATATATGATTTTTAAAAGATTAATACTATTCTATAGATGATTTAAATATAACTACATGGAAAATTATTTTCCAACAAGTTCAATTTTTTCCCATGTACCGAACATCGACAAAAACATCTGATTTGAACACACTTTTTTAACAAATTATTATAAAATTATAATATCTGATATGAACTGAATAATAATATTTAAAGGAGGTCTTTATGAAATTATAAATTGACCAAATTCTATTATTCAGGAGATTAAAGAATGATCGAGTCATGTCGGACACGAGGTAAGGGATCCAACCTCTCTCTTTCTTTTTAAGAACTCTCTTTTATGTCATTTCTTTTAAGCTCATAATTATTATGTTGGGGATGTTATTTTGTATTCCTCATAATGTAATTTTTATGTTCATATTATGAGAGAACCTATTTGATCTCATAAATCCTTTTTGGAAGTTTTAAGTGGAAACGTTAGGGTACGAGTTTTTGTAAGGGATTTTTCATCTCACTTTTATTCCCGTGACATTTATTCTACGTTTGCCACTATTTCCATTGAGTGGTTTATGTACTGACCATTATTATACACATTGTGTATTATAATTTCATTAATGGGTATTTACAACTTCATTGTATGACCTTCTTCAATGGGGTGTATGTTTCAAAAGTTTCCTAGCTCGGTATGGGGACCTTTCACCCTCCTCTTTTTAAAAGACTTCCTTTGTTACATATTTTAATTCACATAATATTATGTTTGGATATGTTCTTATATATCCATATTTATGTAAATTTTATGTCAAAGTGATGAGATACCATTTTCACTCTCATCAACTCATTTTTTGAAATTTAAATTGACGTCGTTAGGCTTTCGGATTTCTGTAAGGGAACTTCTTACCCCACTTTCAATTCTTTGGGTTAAACCTCTACTTCTTGATTTTATTATTCCAAGATTATGTGTGGAATATCTATGATTTAATTTCCAAAAACCTTTGTGTGGATATACTATTTCTACACATAATCATCTCATTGATAAATTCTTACGAACTTGTATGGGAAATCATAACTCAATCTCATTTCATTGAGTTAAATATCTATGTCATTGGTTTTGTTTTTCCAATATTATGTGTGAATGACCTACTATTGTTTAAAACATAATATCCACTTATATTGGGTGTATTTATATTTCTCACACACAATTATGTGATAGATTTATCCTTAATTTAAGGATACTATCTTTATAATGGATTTCATCTCAATTTACATTTCCATTGAGACTTCATTGTTGTTATACACCAATTCACTCTTATATGGTGTGTATACTGTCCATTGGAATATTATATCATGAATCCTTTTATTCACATGATATTATAAAGTTCGGATTAAATGTTATTCCACAATTTTTTGTATTCAAGAGTCTCTCATTTTGTTAAAAACTAATTAACAACAATATCATTTTAAATGTTTTAAAGATTCATTATTCTAAATCATTATCTTTAATGTCCATGTTTTATATATGGTTTTCAGTATTAATTTATATGGACATTAATGTTTTAAAATTATAATTCCATTAAAAGCTTCAAACTGGTATGGGACACTTTGATTCAAAAATCTCGTTTAAATGAATTTTGAAAATGGATTGATTAATTCAATATCATGGATTTACTTATTGTGATTTCAAATGAGTTCTTGTTATTTAAATTTTTTTATATTCAATATTTTATGTGTAATGATGGTACTTGGACATTTTACGGGTCGTTATGTGATAAACCATATGACAGGTGGTGCCGTGAATACTAGGACGAATGGTTACGTTATAACCTCCAATGCATTGGGTATGGAATTCAGATGTATGGTTATTCCATTAATTGATATGTGTTGAAGTTGACCGTATGGTTATTCCATTTAAGTATATTTATGTCCCAAGTTACCTTTATATGTTATGTGTTCTTTATATGGGTTTTTATGGTAATATTTTGGTTACAAAAGGTGTAAGTAATGATCATTTATTCAGTTAAAAGTTACCTTTACTACTTCATAAAGGTGAAAAGTATTACTTTGATAAAGTATTCTTGGTTTACTTGTTGTTTTAAAAAACTAACAGTTTTCCTTCTTTGTGTATCCTTTACTGAGATTTTTATGCTCATCCCAAGTTTTTGAAATGTTTTCCACAGGACTTAAAGATGAATAGGGTCAAGGATGGGATCAAGGAAAGACATGTTATCTAAAACATGGAAGTAGACATGTTTATTTTTAAGAGTTTTTATTTTATGGAAACTTAGTAGAAGTGTATACCTTGTAATTTTTGAGATGCAATAGTTATATCATAATTATCTAAAACTCTAAACCTGAAAACATCCTCAATGTGAATTATTCATTTAATTCAATAATAAGTAATGTTTAAGGCCGGGGCCTTATAAATTGAATGTCATATTTTCATTGAAGATACTGTAAAATGTTAAAAATACCATAAACTAGATTATAAACCTCACAAAATATTTTCGAAAGATAACAGAACATTTAAACAAACAATTGTTGAGCACTTTCATGACAAAACAACACTACCTTTCACAAAACAATGATTAAACAACCACTTTTCACACCATGAAAATTATCCAAAGGCTTAAAAAAATAATAAACAATTTTATTAGTTTAGGATAATATTAAAATGATGAAACTTGAATGAAAAAGGCATGTTAAAGGGAAATCCTACCTCAAATCCTTGGAGTAATTGAAACACACACCCGAAATCACCCTCCGCGGGTTTATAAACCCTAAAACTATAAAGATCAGACCTAAACAAACATAAACCCCATCATAAAAACATGGTATAACAAAACCCTTGGTCGATCAATACTAGGGGATAATACAAATCCAAGAAATAATGAAAGGAGGGGGAAGATGAAGGAGAAAGGACAAGGATTCTCACCTTTCACCATAGAAAACTCTTCGTCTTCCATTAGATATGAAACGCTAGAGAGAAGGGAATGGCTTAAAACTTCTTGGAGACACTCCTATGGTCTGGAAGAACCAAGAAAAGAATATTGGTGTCTAAAAGAGTACTAATTGATTAATTTATGAATGATTAAATTTACCTAGTCAATTCTAGAAGATTTCAGGTATCCTATGAAGTTTCTCCCTAATCTGAGACCCATATGAGCTCCAAAAAGGTAAAATAGATTATGAGGGTTAGGATAGGTTTATTTTCTTAGAGGGGGAGGTGAAATCACTGAAAAATATTAAAAAATGAAAAATATATAAATGAAACGATTTATTTTTCTTAAAACAGGAAATGGGCCCATGGGCTGGCCCAATACCTAAATAAGTAACCCAAATTCACCATTCTTATGAATTTATAATGGGTCCAAAAGGATAAATAAGATTTAATATATTACTATAGGACAATTGGGAAGTTAAATGGGTGAAAAAGGATGAAAAAAAGTGTTATAAAAGAAACAAATTCGGTTTTTAAAACTGGGAATGGGCGCACGGTTGGCCAAAATCATGAAGTAACCACCCTTTCTTCAAAAACAACTAAACAAACAATGGGGATCCCAAATTAAGGTGGTTAGACATATATGAAACTTAAAAACTCAGGATTCATCTCTCCAAATACCCATGAAAATGATCGGGATTTCCAATGGACCGGATCAATACAAAGACAAAAAAAACTGTGTGTGAAAATATTCTCAAGTTCCCACATATCTTCCTCAAACAGGTGGTTTCACTACAAATAATCGACTATGTTTGTGATATTTTTTGTGTAAAATTCCATTTATGATCCAGAATCCCCATAAGTTTTTCTTCAAAATAAATATACTTCTCAAGTTGTATAACTTATTATTTTAGTACTTGTGAAAGGTTAGGTATGTACCTTATTAACCAAAATACATTTAACATATCTCATGAATTAATGATATTTTGTGGAAGAACCATGTGATAGGACACCACCCCGTTATGATCAATAATTTCAAGGGACCAATATACCTAGGGATTTTTTTCTTTATTATCATGAATCTCATAAACATTTTTTATATAGAAATTATTAGAAACACATTTTCACTATCTTTAATGTATTGATAATGTATACTATTATCAATATAACGTTTCTTCCAACAATGAGCTTCCTTGATATTCTACTAAATTAATCTAGTCTTCTCTTCATCTATTTAGTTATCTCGGGTGCCAATATATTTATTTTCGCAACATCAGCCATTATATTGGAGCACTATATTTTTTCCATATAGGTATTTATAAGGATCCATTTTAACACATGATTCAAACATACTGTTATAATAAATATTAACTAGAGGAAGGTGTTAATGATGACCACCTTTGGAGTTCAACGAACACGGTCTAAAAAAATTTTCTACTATTTTAATTGTTTATTTAGATTGAAAATTGGTTTGAAGATGATATGCAGTGCTGCAACTCAACTTTGTATCAATAAATTCATGAATATATATATAGAACATTGAGGTATGCATCATAAAAAAATTATATGCAAAGTAAAGAGGTACACCATGAAACCATACAACTTCTTAAATGTATATTCTATAAAACTGATCCAAAGAAATGTATTTTCTGATAGTGAAGATTTTTTTGACAAAATAAGGAGATCTAATACAACCAATATATAAGTATTACATTTAGAGGTTTTGGGTGTCCAATAACAAAATCCATAGTGATGTCTTCTATTTACAATATTGTATGGGTAATGGATTCCACATCCCTTTATAATTTTGTCATTATTCCTTAACATATTGGAATACCAATAATCAATATACACACTATGTGACTTCTCTCTTAATTCCATCCCAACATATGTATTATTTCAAATAATTATACATCATTGAACTTCCAAGATGAATAGAGAATGAATTATTATGATATTTCTCTAATAATTCCTTCATGACATGTATGGAAGGAATTCATAAATTGTACCTAAACATTATCTTTCCATCATGATCATGGTTAATCTCATAAACATTTCTAACATTATGTTTCAGCTCTACATCATCCTTATACACCTATTTAATATTATCTTGGATTTATGGTTGAGAATTAAATTGATAATGATAATATTTCTCCCCTTCATTAATGATTTTTATATCTATCCTATTAAAATATATAAATATATAATCCTTTCTGATCCTCATCATGGAAAATCTAGCAAGATGCATTTGAATCAATGAATCATCCACGATGATATCATTACCTTGGTTGTAATGTCTTAATTAATCTTAATCCATTATAATCTCTAACCATCTTATCTAGAACACATTTATCTCCTTCTATGTGAATATATACATCAAAATCATAAGGATGGTGTATATATAACTATTTTTTAATAATTTTAATTCCTCCATATCGTTAATGGAAAAATTAATGCAGCAGACTCAAAATAATGATTTTGGTAATTTTCTTTGGAATCATAATTTTTCATAAGTCATTCATTATATCCATTAAATTATTCATAAAAAAACACGCTACCTTTTTGGATGCATCATTACAGTTTGCAAATCCTACTCCAATATAGTGTATTGTAAACACGTGTGTACTAAAAAACTATCTCTTTAGTTATTTGATATTTTCATCCCATCCATCATCCATAGGAACATGGATCCATTTCGAGTTAACATTGTTAGTTTATTAGATAATTAGGCAAAATATTCTACATGCTATTTATAATATCAAACAATTCCAATAAAACTATAGATCTCAGTCACTGCGGTAGGTATGGTCCAATATTAAATAGCCTCGTTATCAGAAGGATATAATGATATAACCTCTATAGGGATTATCTATACCAAAAAATAATCTTTTTTTATCCAAAAGTATCACTTTATTAATTTTTCATATAGTTTCTCCTTCTTTAGGGTATTTAGTAAAATTTTCAAATTATCTCTATTACCTTTCTTTCACTTTGAAATGATAAGAATATCATCTATAATCAATACCCCAAAATGATAAATGTAATATCTAATGAATCTATTAATTAAATCATTGATGATATCTGTGGAATTATTAAGACTGAAAGGCATCACTGTTTAACTACAGTGGTGATTCCTTTTAAAAAATTTCATCTTGCATATATACCCCTCAATAACCCTCAATAGATGATAACCATAATGAAGGTCAATATTTGAAGAGTATTGATCATTTCAAAGTTGATCAAACTATTCATCAATACAAGGAATATGATACATTCTCCTAGGTTTGATTCTTTTATATACAAGTGAAAAATTCATAATCACATTGAACCTAATTTATTTTTCAAAAAAAAAGAACAGGTGCACCAAAATGAGGCAATCATGGATGAGTAAATCAGTTATCAATTTTCTCTTGGAGATTCTTCTTAAATTCTTAGGACCCTATTGGTGATATTCTATAAGTATTATTTTAAATTGGTTTTGTATTTCCTATTACTCCAATTGAGAAATCCACATCACATTTTTGTGGAAGGCTACATAAGTCTTCTACAATGATATAAAAACCAAAAAATAGAAATATCAACAATTTCAAGTATATCCCCAACAATTTTATATAGAAAACCATTATTAATGAAACTTATTATTGATGAAATGGATAAAATATCCATCATTCTTCATGTTAATCATCACATTGATAGAAAAGAATAGGCTAGTATGGAATATCAAACATAACATCCCTTCAATGATAATTAATTTTGGATTTAGATTTAGAAAGTCAATCCATTCATAGGAAGACATCTAACTCAACTAGAGAATGAATAAAAATATTTATGATAAACATATTCACACCAATATCAATGAGAGAGGAATCATGGACTTGATCTGTGATAATCAAACCATTAGAGGTTTTTACTACTAAGCCCACACATAATTTGTTTGGTTTTAACCTAAGACCCTTAAAAAATTCATTAAATATGAAATAATTATTAGATCTATAGTCAGGTAAGATATTAGTAATTTTATATGGGATGGTATGTGTACCTCTCACCATGTCATTATCACACCACTCTTGATAAATAGTTATATATGAGATATATCCTCACCCCATAAAATAAGATGTTGTTGACATTGAATATCATTATTAACCATACTGTTTTGTAAATTGTAAGTATAATTTTTATTTTCCTTATTATTGATGCAGTCATGTGTATGATATGAACTCTATTAAACTTTCTCTTTATTCACATCATTATTTGACTTCCTCCAATCATTTCTCTGTTAAATTTTTTGATCACCTTACTTTACAAGCATAAGTCATTTTCTCGTCCCCATAAGATAATTCACAACATGCTTATTCCCACACTAAAAGCATAATGAAAATATCAACTTTTTCACTCAATGGTTATTTGATTTTCATCTAAACTCCATATTCATTTCCTTTTCCAACCCATGAGATTGATACGAAACTTCATCCTCCATTTCCACCTTGATTTAAAATCAAATAATATATTCATATATAATTTTGTCTATTATGGATAAATTCTCTTAAAAGACATGGATTTAATCCACAGTTGAATATGTAAACCTTACATTTAAGTTGGATTATAACAAATGAAGTGTACCCTGAAATCCTTATAAAATTTACATCATTGGTACAAATGGATACATAATTATTTTTACATAGCATGTGGGACTATTTATCTTCATTCATAAGAATAATACAAGGTAATTAATTATTGAATGATATGTTGTTTAACTCATCGAAAACCTTGAAGTAAATTTCAGTATGTTTCCTTGTATTCTTTATACGACTCCACCATTGATATGATTCACCTTCCAAATGGTAGACATCAAAAATTACATTTTCATGTCTCTAACACTGGAGAATGGAAAATATATATTCATTTGTACTATTCGATTTTACAGAATGTAGTGGATCAGAATAATCATTCAATGAAGGTTTATGTTTCCTCATGATGGAAGAAATACATAATTGTTCAATCTATTGTTTATTTTGAATTAGATCATTATTAATATCATGGGAAATTTTTCTGATCATAGTGACTAAATTTCTTTTTCCATATACAATAACACTTAGTTTATCTAGAATAAAACCATTTGATTTTGTATCCCATTCGGTATTTAAGCAATTCTGTTGTGTTCGAACTGTTGACAAAAAACATAAAATTTCATAGTAATAATCAGTAATCATAGTTTTGAACAACATAATTCTGAAAATAACATAGAAAATATCTAAATAATGAAATATTCATTAAATTAGGACACAAAAGGTTTATCCTAGGTCATTCATATCCATATTATATTTAAATCCTTCATTATTGTTCATAAAGATTTATTGAATTTCTAATGTGTAACCCACATGAGTGTCAAACCAAATGTGAAACAAATACAATTATCATTCACTAGTTCTCCAAAAATTCATGCTCAATACTTGGTTTTTATGTTTATTACGCAAAGGTATATTTATTCTACAACCACATACACATATAATATCTAGAAATGGATGTGTTAATTTGAAACTAGTCTCTCTATCTATGTGGACCCGGCCATATAACATTAAATAATCTTAAATTAAATTAATATTTATCATTGTGGATATTTTCAGGTTTATAATTTTAGATAATTCGGACATAACTATTACATTTCAATGATTACAAAGTAGACACATCTACTCATTTTCCATTTTTTTTACAAAATAAAAACTCTTGGACAAATGAGTCATGTCTAGTTCCATGTTTTAGACAACATGACATTTCCTTGATCCCATCCTTGATCATATTCCACTTTTATGTCCTGTGAAAAACATTTCAAAAACTTAGGATGAGCCTATAAAACTCAGTAAGGGATAAATAAAGAACGAAACCATTAGATCATAAATATATACATAACATAACCTTTTTAACATATCCCATGAAATCATAAGAATAGTGAAATACACATAGAAATCATATGAAATAAAGGTAACTTGAGGCATTCATAAGATTCGTACGTAGGGAGTAACCCTCATGGTTACATTTGGAATACCCATCACAATATCTTCCCTAAATCTCATTGGAGAACCCTTAGCGTTTAACTCCTTCACATTACCCAATTCATTGGAAAGTTACCTCGGGCTCACCTACCCTTAGATTATCACAGAACCACCCGACACCATAAAAAATTCAAAATAACCATAACTTAATAATATCACATAAAACATGCATAAAGAAACATAACATTTCCATATTTCAATCACAAGATATCAATACAACACATTGATATAATTAACACCTTATCAAAACCATTTTCAATACAAAAATAAAAGAAAAGTAAAACATGGTATTTCTTTTTCTTTTAAAAAAAAGTTATGGCTTGTAGAGGAAGCCAATACTGAAATAATGCTAATGGTGGCATAGAAGTCATTGTCGCCACATACATAAGACAAAAACATTACCAATTGTCGTTTTTTAAAACATTTCATTTACAAATATTACTTTTGAATGAAATTAAAAGTCAGAAGGGTTTATTATACAACTAATAAAATAAGATCATATATAAATTGAAGTATGCCTCAACGAAATGACATTGAGATGAAGTCCTATACAAAGATGGTATCATTATATTAAGGATAAATCAATTACATAATTATGTGTGAAAAATATAAATAAACCCAATATAAGTGGATATTAAGTGTAAAAAAATCAGAGTTCATCAACACATATTCATAGTACAACATTATCAAGAAGTAGAGGTTTAACCCAATGAATTGAAATTGGGTTAAGAAGTTCCCTTACAGAAAATAGACATCCTAACGACGTCACATTAAAATTCCGAAAACGATTTGATGAGAGACAAAAAAGGAATATCATCACTTTGACAGAAAATTTACATCAAAAAGGATATATAAGAACATATCCCAACATTACAAATATGTAAATTAAAAGACCAAAACAAAAATAAGTCTTTTAAAAAGAGGAGGGTGAAAGGTTCCCTTACCGATTTGAGTAACATTCGAAACATACACCCCACGAAAGAAAAACAATAAAATGTTTATGTAAATACCCATAAACGAAATTATATTACACAAAGTGTAGAATAATTTGCAGTACATAAATTACTCAATGGATATAGTGGAATACATATCATGAATCTCCCTAGAATAAAAAGTGAGACAAACACCCATTACCTCGTTGTAATAAATCGATTCGTATGACCAAATGATAAAAAGAACCAAATTGATCAAAGAATACCATGAATATAAATAGAACCATGATATCATATATCAAATGGAAGTACACAATACACCACATGAAATAAATAATTGGCGAACAATGGAAATCTCATCGAATTAAAAGTGAGATAATAAATCCCCTTACCACAAGTCTGACTTGTCTTGTTCGTTTCTTTATATTCCTGAATAATAAACTTTTTTCAAATTATAATTGCATAAGGAAATTATTTAAAATTTATTATTAAATTCATATAACATATTATCATGTAATAATAATTAGGTAATTATGTGATTTCATATCATACGTTTTGTCGATGTTCAGTACATGAGTCAACAATGAACTTGTTTGAAGAGAATTGTGCAGGTAGTTATAAGTACATCATTTCTGGAATGGTGTTCATGATTTAAATATCACATATATCCAGTATATATTTATTTAATAATATTCCATAATGTTTGGAGATATGAAATGAAATGTACCATTCATGGAGATGGTAAGTCGTACATACGCATGAACACTACTTTCATTTTTTTGTCATATTAATGGCCTATAAAACTGAATTAGACATATATATATAATAATTACAGTATAATAGATATTATATATAGGTAACATAATTTCATTAATTAAATTATTTATTAATTCTAATTTTGGCATGAATGAGTCGCATCACTTGAGGGGGCGGTAGTCCACACTTCCTTATATGACATTATCGCAATTGCACAACATGAAAAGAAATAAAGGTATGTTTTAAATATAAAATAAAAAAGAATATATAGGAAATAAATATAATATATATCATATATAAATATTTTTTCATACTAATGTCCACTATGAAAGGTGTTAAATGAAGATTTAACAGTCATCATTTCATGAGGTAGTAATTTTCCACCAACCGAAACAATATGTTCTTTAAACATTAGATGGAGGTGTGTGTGAGTGTAGGTAAAATCCTTATCGTAACAACATATCAGTATATTTAGGATACTGGTACTATTATGGGATCTAATAATAAGAAAATAGTGGTGAGTGATGGTGGAATGTAAAAGAAAGAAACTTGAGAGAATACATTACCTCAAAATCTGGTAACTCTTTTTTGATTTGAGCCAAAGGCTTCCTTGGAAACACATCTGTCCAAAGTGAGTCTTCTAGGATTAATAAAGGGATGCAGAGAATAAATATGAGTAGAGGTTCGATGATCTAAGAGCTTGAGAGGTGTGGGTGTGGGGGTAGAGGTGGGGATCTTTTATAATAGGGAGGAGGGTCACTTTTGGAAGGCCTTGAAATGGTACTTTATTATAAAATGGATTTCAAATTTTAAAAGTCCCACAATGATATATTTCAAGGATAAGGTGATACGGGTTCGGAATCTACCAATAAAATAGTTTTTCAAAACGTTTATGTCTTATATTATACCATATCTTTTCATTTTATTTAAATCATTCTTTAATGAGGTAATCACTGCATCATCAAAGTGTCATAAATAAATTTATTTATTTAATCCCTATAAATAATAAAAACACTTCGATGATGTAAGACTTATCTTTATCTTTCCAATGACTATTTATAGTCTAATATATAATTTATGTAAACAAAATTAAAAGTGTTTTACTTACGATATAAAAACATTTGCTATATATCTCTTCTTTTAAAAAATAATGTCATAAATGTCAGTATTACACCCATGCGTCTCCATGGGACCTCAAGTTTAGTAAAAAGCTTTACATGGTCGGAAATGACTAAAAAAAGAGGATTTGGAATCATGTTGGGGTAATTTTATATTATTATGATATTATTTTATTACCCTGAACTACCTGATTACTAATTAGTCGTGATAATTAAATATAATTATCGTCGTTACTAATCATAATGTCCAAAAACAAAAGAGTATTAATTACATAATTTAGACCTTTTGATTCTAAATATGGAATCAATTTTACCAAATTCCAAACAGATAAATTTTAGTAATTAATTTAAAAATAATTCCCATTGTCAAAACCAAGGACTGGTTTTTAAAAAGTAAAATCTATCAAAATATTGATTTGTTTTTATATCCAATTTAAAAGTGAAATTACATTCAATGACCAAAATTGTATTTAATTAAAAAAACATAATTAAATTACAACTTGAAACCAATTAAAATTACAATATTACTATATAAATAAATAGGTTGAAAAGAAATGTTTGAATTAAAATGCTGTATTTTTCACTATTCATTAAAAAATGAACATTATCCGAAAAATACCAAAAATTCACCCTAAGCTATATTTGTTAGTCCAAATTCAAAAATAATTTCCATTTAACCAAATTCAATACATATAAGTTTCATTAATAAATTATATACTTAATTCTTGTTGTTAAAACAAATACCGTATTTTTAAGAAACAATATTTATCAAAAGATTGACACTTGTTTATGTCAATTAAAAAAAAAATTAATTCTAATGACCATAATTAGATTAAGTGGTAAAAATATATTCTAATTACACTTTAAAAACAATTAAAAAGATAATATAACCATAGAAATAAATTATATTAAAAGGATGTTTTGAATTAAAATATAGTATTTTTCACTATTCATTAAAAATGAACTTTATCGAAAAAATACCAAAAATTTCCACACAGTGAATTTTGATGTCTCAATTCTAAAGAAGGATTTTATTTTTTCAAATATAACAAATGAAATTGAAAAAAATTAGTTTAAAAAAATGGTTTTTCATCAAAAGGCGGTCAATCGACCTTTTTAAAGAACATTAGAATATTTATGCTTAAAATTTGATTCATTAGAATTTTAATCCTTTATCATTTATTTGTAATTGTTAAAATATTTAACAAACATATATAAATATTTTGTGGTTAGTTCTGTTCATTCCTTCCATTACAATGGCTAGGCATTAACTACTATTTAAAATAATATTATTATATTATTAGTGTGCAACATAAGATTTCATAGAAATTCGTTATTGTGTATTTGGTACGCCATCGAACATTGAATTACATTTAAATTAATTTTTATATTTTATTCACAAATATTAATAAATATAAAAATTTCATATTATTTATTTACCTGGGATGTTACATCCTTCCCCCATTTTGGAAATTTCGTACTCACAATTTTAAATTTGGGCTCAGAAACATCATTCAAAACCCCCTATTGGAAATGAGTAAATTAAACTATCACATTAAAAGAAATTAGGAAAACTAAAAAAGGTAACCCATGTTAACCCATACTAGGATTCCTTGTAGGAAAACATGGATATTGAAGAGAAAACAAAGGGTCATGTTCTGACGGGGAGTGATAGAAAATATATCTCGGAGAATGTTATCCACACGAAAATCCCAAACTTATGATGGGTTAAACGGTATTTGATTCCCCATTAGGATAAGTTAACAGACAACGTTTTTTTAAATGTTACATATCATTGATGAATTTATTTATGAGCTTAACTAAAACATAATGAAAAATACTTACATGTCATGTAGACTTTCATATCTTACTATATTTCTTACACAAACCCATATTTTCCCCAAAAGATGAGTATTTATGAAGATTTGTTAACATTAAGAGCACTATAATGAACTTCTTGAGAATCACCTAATCCAAAAAAGTTGAAATATATATTTCCCATGTCTTTAGACCTTAACGAAAACCAAAATTTCTAGAACAAGATTAGATAATCCCAAAAAATGATAATCTTTTACAAAAAGAATGACTACTCTTAATCTACAAAATTCAATAAAAAACCCAAAGTTCAAGAAAGGCCATTAAATAAATAACTATATATAAAATTATTCAATGTAATACAAACTATGATTGAATCCCAAATCTCTGAAAGATTTAATCACATAGTCTTCCAAGGTAAATCTTTACATTTATCTCCAAATAACATTAGTTACTTTTAAAGTCTCATATTGAAATGTAATTAACATAATCACATATCCTCTATGATAGATCAATCATTTCAATAGATAACCAAAAATCAATTTATTCTTGATCATAAAATCATCTAACTAAAAAGAATTGGTCATACTAACCAGGGATGTCATGTAGTCCAATGGTAGGCGTTAAATACTAGTTGCACTTTGGTTGTGGGTTCGATCCTCACAGTTTCATCCAATGCGAATGGTTGTCACACGGTCTGTGTGTTGTCCCTTTTCAAAAACTATATAATTTTATAACATTCCCAAAAAGTGAAAAATTCATAAAAAATAACCAAAACATATTTTAACCACAAATGTTATATAATAACATTCGTTTTGAATCCCAATATGTATTAACCTGTATTTACCTAAAATTCAAGGATTATATAAACTCAAAATTGTTTTTTTATAACTATATCTAAAAAAGTAATGATAATTATTCCTTGAATAAAATTTTCTTATATCAAACATCAGGGAAACAAAAACTATAAAAAGAATTTTAATGTAATCCCATCATCAAAAGAGCCTTAATAATTTTAAGAATTTCAACATCATAAAATCTACCATAACTCATGAATACCTTATGTGTTGAATTCTTACTCATTCAAAATTATTCATGATCCATTAATAATTAATTTCAAACTTATTCTAAAATAATTCATTCCTAAAAAACAAAATCATGAATCATATCCTAAGATTTCAATAATAGGAAAACATATGTTAAGAAATAATCCATACCTTTCATTGGTCATTGTTAGTTTCTTCATCCACAATAGGAAAGGCTTTTAGTATTGGTAAATGAATAATTGTACATTCCTGTTGATCCCATTCCTAAAAATTCTTTGTAGGACATGTGTTTGGATAATCACCATACATACCACATTTAAAACATTTAATTGATCCTTAAGAAGGATCTTCTTTCCCTTTCCTAGAGTCAACTAGATGATTCCCTTTTCTATGACAGGTTCTTTCTTTTGACCTTCATTTCCACATCTATAGCATCTTTTTGTCCCTTTGAAACATTTTCCTTTGTGGTTATTTCCACATCTTTGACACATAGGTTTTTTAACATACATACCTTTATGATTATTAACTGAACTTCTGTAGGGATTTCACATCCACTATTACTTTGGTTCCTGCTAGATCTAGCCATTTACTAAAACCAAAACGTTCCATGTGAGTATAACAGTAAAATCATCATATAATACTAAGAAATAATTATTCGTGTTATCTTAAACCCATTCACATTATATAAAAAAACTATGATTCGTCGTAAAACTCTAACTACTAGGGTAATGTCACTTGTTCTTATAGAATACCATAACCTTTAAAGTTATCTAAACCATCCTCTGATACCAACCATAAGGACCCGGCCTTTACTTAAATCTTTAATTAAATGAATAAATCTCATTGATTATCTTTTCAAGTTTAGAGTTTTAGATAATGAGTACATAACTATTACATCTCAATTATTACAAAGTAGACACATCTACTCAGTTTCTATTTTTCACAAAATAAAAACTCTTGAAAAAAAGGGTCATGTATAGATTTATTTTTTAGAAATCATGACATTTCCTTGATCCAATACATGACCCTATTCCACTTTATCTACTATGAAAAACATTTCAAAAACATGGGATGATCATAAAACGATCAATAAGGGATATACAAATAAAGAAAACATTAGATAATCAATATATAGGTATCATAATATTTTTAACATATCCCATGAAATCGTAATATTTTTAAAATACACATATAAATTATAAGACATAAAGGTAACTTGAGGCATTCATGACATTCTTATGTAGGGAGTAACCCTCAGGGTTATGTTTGGAATACCCATGATAGTGTATTCCCTAATTCTCTTCGGAGAAGCCTTATCATTTAACTCATTCACATTACTCATTGCATTAGGGATCTATATCGGGTTCACCCACCATTATTTTATAACAGAACCACTGACTTCATAAACAATTCCCAAGAACCATAACATAATCGTATCACATAAAACATGCATAAATGAAACATAACATTTCCATATTTAAATCACAATATATCAATTCAACACATTGATATAATCAAAAAATTATCAAAACCATTTTCAATACCAAAATAAAATAAAATTAAAACATGGTATTTATTTTTCATTTAAAAAAAGTTATGGCTTCGAGAGGAAGTTGAAACTCAAATAATGGTCACGGTGGTAGAGAAGTCGTTGTCGCCGTGTACGTAAGACAAAAACATTCCCTTTTGTCATTTAGTAAAACGAATCATGTAAAAATATTCCTTTTGAATTAAATTAAAATTCAAAAGGGTTTATTATAAAACTAATACAATAAGGTCGTATATAAACTGAAGTATGCCTCAACGAAAAGAGATTGAGACGAATTCTCGTACAAAGACGGTATCCTTAGATTATGGATAAATCAATTAGATAATTGTGTGTGAAAAATATAATTACACCCAATATAAGTGGATATTAAGTGTAATACAATCAGAGGTCATCCACACATATTCATAGTAAGACATAATCAATAAGTATAGGTTTAACCCAAAGAATGTAAATTAGGTTCCGAAGTTCCCTTACAGAAATTCGACAGCCTAACGACGTCACTTTAAAATCTATGAAATGAGTTGATGAGAACTAAAAAGGGTATCTCATCACTTGGACATAAAATATACAGAAATAAGGATATATAAGAACATATCCCAACATTTATAATATGTAAATTAAAATACTTAACAAAAATAAGTCTTTTAAAAAGTGGAGGGTGAAAGGTTCCCTTACCGATATTGATAACTTTCAAAACATACACTCCATGATAGGAGGACTATAAAATGTTGATGTAAATTCCAATAAACGAATGTATAGTACACAAAGAGTAGAATAATGGGATAACATACACCACTCAATGGAGATAGTGACAAACATAGAATGAATCTCACAGGAATAAAAAGTGATATAAAAACCCCTTACCTCGTTGTAATAATTTGAGTCATATGACCAAAAGATAATAAGAACTAAATAAATGATAGTATAACATGAATATAAATACAACCATGATAACATATATCAAATAGATGTACACAATACACCACATGAAAAAAATTATTGGCGAACACTGGAAATCTCACGGAATTAAATGTGAGATAAGAAATCGCCTAACCTAAAGTCAGACTTGTTTTGTTCGTTTCATTATATTCCTAAATAATAAAATTTCATTAATTTATAATTTCTTAAGAAATTACATTAATTTTAATTATTCAATTCATATCACATATTATCATGTAATAATAATTAGTTAATTATGTGATTCATATTATACGGTTTGTGGATGTTCGGTACATGAGTTAACAATGAACTTGTTTGAAGAGAATTGTCTATGTAGTTATAAGTACATCATCTCCAGAATGTTTTTCATGATTTAAATATCATATATATCCAGTATATATTTATTTAATAATATTACATAATTTTTGGAGATAATAAATGAAATGTATCGTTCAAGGAGACGGTATGTTGTACGTACGCATGAACACTACTCTCATTTTTCTGTCATATTAATGGACCTTAAAACTAAATTAGACATAGATATATTATAATTCTAGTATAATATATATTTTATATAGGTAAAATAAGTTCATTAATTACATTATTTATAAATTCCATGTTTGGAATGAACGAGTCACGTCACTTGAGGGGGAGGTAGTCCAGACTTCCTCATACGACATTATCGCATTTTCACAACATGAAAAGCATAAATGTATGTTTTAAATATAAAATAGATAAGCATATATAGGAAATAAATATAATATATATCGTATATAAATATAATTCTATAGTAATGGCCACCATTAATGGTGTTAAAAGAAGATTCAACAATCATCGTTTCGTGAGGTAGTAATTCGCCACCCACAGAAACAATATGTTCTTTAACCATTAGACGGAGGTGTGCGTGATTGTAGGTAGAATAATTATCATATAAAATCCTAGTATATTTAAGATACATGTGTTATTATGGGATCAAATAATAAAAAGTTAGTGGTGAGTGAAGAAGTAAAATAAAAGAATGAAACTCGAGAGAAGACATTACCTCTAAATCGGGTAACACTTTTTTGATTTGAGCCAAAGGCTTCTTGGAAAGTCATCTGCCAAAAGTGAGGCATTTAGAAGTAATAGAGGGATGTTGAGAGATAATATGATCAGAGGTTGGATGAACCAAGGGCTTGAGAGGTGTGGGTAAGGGTTAAAGGTAGGGGCCTTTTATAAGAGGGAGGAGGGTCACTTTTGGAAAGTCTTAAAATGCTACTTTATTATAACATGATTTTCAGATTTCTAAGGTCCAAAAATGATATTTTTCAATGAAAAGGTGATAAGGGTTCGGAATATACCCATCCAATAGGTTTTATACAAGCGAATTTCTTATATTTTTCATTATCTTTTCATTTTATTTATATCATTTATTAATGAGGTAATCACCACATCATCACGGTTTCATAAATAAATTTATTTATTTAATGTCTAAAAATTATAAAAAAATCCATAATTTAGGAAATATTATTATATTTAAAATGAATATTTATAGTCTAAGATATCACTTATGTAAAAAAAATTAAAATTGTATTACTTAGGATATACAAAACTTTGTAATATTTCTCTTCATTTAATAAAATAATGTCATAAATGTCACTATTACACCCATGTGACTCCATGGGCCCTCATGTTTCGTAAAATTCTTCACATGGTAATTAATGACTTAAACAAGAGGATTTGAACACATTTTGCGTCCATTTTATATTATTATGATATTATTTTATTACCCTTAACTGCCCCATTACTAATTAATCACGATAATTAAAGATAATTACCATCGGTACTATTCATAATGTCAAAAATCAAGAGTCTTAATTACATAATTTGGACCTTCCGATTCCAAATATGGAATCCATTTTACCAAATTCAAAACACAAGAATTGAATTAATTAATTTAAAAATAATTCCCGTTGTCAATACCAAATACTGGTTTTTAAGACGTAACATCTATCAAAAGATTGATTTGTTTTTATATCTAATTTAAAAGTGAAATTACATCCAATGAAAAAAAATTTATTTAATGATAAAAAATTAATTAAATTACACCTTAAAATCAATTAAAATGAGAATCTAACTATATAAATAAATTGGATGAAAAGGCAGTTTTGAAATAAAATGTTGTATTTTTTCACTATTCATTAAAAAATGAACATTATCAGAAAAATATCAAAAATTCACAATAAGTTATATTTTAAATTCCAAATTCAAAAGTTATGGCCATTATAAAAACTTCAAAACATAGAAGCATCATTAATAATTTATATAGTTAATTTCCGCTGTCAAAAGAAATAGCGTGTTTTTTATGAAACGATATCTATCTAAATATTGACACTTGTTTATGTCCATTTTCAAAGTGAAATTAATTCTAATGAACACCATTGGATTAAATGGTAAAAATATATTCTATTTAAACTTTAAAACAAATTAAATAGATTATAAAACCATAGAAATAAATTATATTAAAAGGAGGTTTTGAATTAAAATATTGCATTTTCATTATTCATTAAAAAATGATCTTTATCGGAAAAATACCTAAAATTAACACAAAGTAAATTTTGATGTACCAATTTTAAAGAATGATTTAATTTTTTCAAATATAACATATAATATTGACAAATATTATATCTAAAAAAAGGTTTTCCATCAAAAGGCGGTTAATCAACCTTTTTAAAGTACATTAGAATATTAAGGCATAAATTGGATTCATTCACATTTTATGCCTCTATAATTTATAGGTTAATTTTTAAAATATCTAACAAAAATATATAATCATTTGGTAGTTAGTTTTGTTCGTTCCCACCATTACAACAGCTAGGTATCAACAACTATTTAAAATAACATTATTATATTATTAGTGTGCAACATACGATTTCAAAGAAACTCATTGTTGTGTATTGGGTACTCCATCGAACATAACATTCCATTTAAAGTAATATTTACATTTTATTCACAAATAATAATAAATATAAAAATGACATATTCGTTATTTACCTGGTATGTTACACAATCATTTAAAAAAATTCCAGGATATTTTCCTAGAGTTTTACCTATCCTTATGATTATCCATTGACATGTATTTAAGGATATCACTATGTTTTTCATATAATTATATCCAATGGTTCACGAAAACCTTTCTATGATTCCAACTATAAAAAACTAGTATTTGAATACAATGATAATAAATTATTTTTTCATAATAATTATAACAATACACTAAAACCACACTCGAGACCCATATTATATTAGTTCTTATAGAATGAAGGAATCATAAACTCCTATCCATAAATAAGATACGTCCTCTCTTGTTATTTTATTCATAACTGATCCCTTTATATTCATATCATGCATAATACATATATTAATTACTAGGGGAATGAAAACATATGAAAGGGTGATCTCAGATGATCTGTGTGTGTAAAAGGGATAAATGCATGCATTATATTAACCAAAGTGTGGTATAAAATTAGAATAACATTTGATGTCCATAACCTTTTAATCAAAGATAATAATCATGATAATTGGCATAAATATTTGTATTATATATGTCATAATCTATAAGATAATAAATTAACATGATCAATGAGTGCATAAGACATTGAATTTTTGGAAGACACATAATTAGAGAAAATGATTTCCATATTAATAAACACTCACAACCAAGACCATAATATAAAAAATATTAATTTACTAAACTGGTTCACTTCCGATGTTATTTCCTTTATTACAAAATAGGGTTCACATTAATTCTAACATTATCTAACTGGTCTAGGTTCACTTCCGATTATAGCTATGTCTTACTGACCTGTGATCACATGCTACTCCAATCCATTTTATCTCTTGTGATATAAATCATTACCCAAGTATTTTTAAGTAGATATTGGCCCCACTCATCACATAAAGAAATCATATATATAATTTTCTAAAATATCATAAACAATCATCATATAATAACCCATGAAATGAAATGGGTATCATAAAAATGTCATCATATTATAACCTATGGAAATTATATAGGTTTTAATACCATTTAATCATATTATAACCAATTAAAAGAATTGTGTTTTATATGTGGTTTTTCATGGTATAACTCCTGGAAGAGAAATTATTTTCATAAAATTCATTAAATAAAACATTACCCATTTATAAAAATAATATGAATTGTATTCTTAGATCATATCCCCGGTAAGGAATAGGTAACACCAAACAACATAATATTAAAATGAAAAATATTTTTGGTAAATAATTTACAACATTTCTAAGGGAAAATAACCTTTACTCCTCAAAAAAATTCTCATAATAACATAAAAAAGTTTTAAAACTAAAAAAAAGAAGATAACCATGAATAATTTTAATAGCAGTTTTGAAAATAATTTAAAACACATTTTAAAATAAAAAAAATTAAAAAAACATACTTTAAAATGAGATTAAATTATAATTTAATCAAAATTTTGAAAATATTTTTAGAAATCATTATTTTGAAATAAAATAGATCTCTATGCTAATAGATAAATAATGTCATATTTTCTACAAATGAATTACTAATTTGTCCTAAGTACCAATGTGTGGAAAATAGGTACAATTAATTGAAGATGTAATTAATAACTATAGATAGAAATTTTAATTATAAATATAGAGAGGTAAATAATTAGTTAAAAACATTATATACTTAATCCAAATAAATCCTAATAAACAATGTGATTGTCACATTAAATTTCTACTATTTTTTTAGAATTCGATCATAATACCCATGAATGAATAAAGTAAATTGGAACTAAAAATATAGTAATTTCAAATAAATTAATGATATTATTTTTCAATTGTAATTTTTATAACCCTTGTAATGGAATACATGTTCCTAACATAATGAACATCATAAAGAATGTGAATTGGGATCTAATTTCTTCACAACATTGGTAATGTTTTAACCGTAATCCACATCAATCAGATATCATAAAATGAATATATAAATCCCAATAACATTAAGTAAAATATTCATAAAATAAATTCATGTGTAGTATACACACCCCATGAAAAACATAGGCAGGTAACATGGTAGGTGTCTTACAATTGCAAAAAGTGAGTCAGAAATCCCTTTCTGCTTGAGTAAATTTTGAATTATTATCCATGTGAATGATTAAAATAAATGGAGAAATGAATTATCATGGAATCAGGTATATTAATAATATATCATGTCATATGTAATTATAAAAACCGCAAAAAATAATGAGAGGTGAAAATTGAATAAGTCTCTCATAATTTAATATAAGACAATAAATCCCCTTAACTTATGTCATGAATATTGTAGAACTTATTAAAACTTAATTTATAACATATATAAGAGTATTATATATCAATGACACAATACTTCTCAAATATATCATACAACATATGATTTTATTTTCAATTTGTTTTTACCCTTTTAATAATGATTCCATGTTAAAGTTACTTTTTGGGTAATAATTTCTATGTTTTTCATAACGGATTTGATTTGTTATATTTTTGTTTCTCATACCTATATCATGATATCATCATCTCTAGTGTAATAAATATGATTTAAATATCATATATATTTATTATACATGTATTTACAATAATCTATTTATTATATATATATGAAATCAAATATATCATTCATGGAGATGATAGGCTGTATGTATGCATGGATGTTATTTCTATTCTATTATTGGAATGAAATAAATAATATTATATGATATTTTTTAATTCCAGTATATATTTTAGTTCATATATATATATATATATATATTTTTTTTTTTTATGAAACCCAATTTCTTCAGAAAAAACATGGATGAGTATTCCTAACAGTATGATCGCAGGGGGTTTCTATGCCTCACTCAATCACACATGTTAGGATTACCATTTATTAATATTTATTAGAAAACCCAATTTTTCTAGCATCCATAAATAATTATGGCTCTATTTCCTAAGGCAAGGTGTTTAGTTGGGATTTCAGATAGATTTGTCTTTGGAACTCACATTGGTGGAGAGGATGGGAGGTCGGGCTAATCGCACCCTTCTGGGTGGGAATTATTGCATAGTCCAGAACTCTTATAGATTTATGATACATTTCTAAAACCCATACCATTCCCTGATATGTGAATAGATACCCATATTTCAATAACATTATTAAGTCCATGTATTTATAGGAACAACTATGTTAATTTCATGGATTCCCTACCATTCCCTTGTTTATTTATGATGTTTAAGTTGATAACCATATTCATGATCAAAGGAGTTATTTTCATATAGTGAGTTAGTTGGTTTCTTGGATATGGGATTAAAACATTATGATTCATTTGATGTATCTTATGAGAACATGAATCAAACCCCATGTAGTTTGTTTGACTTATTTTAAGGTCGTATTACTGGACCGATCCATGTAGTTTATCTTCATGAATTAAGAACATGAATATTAGGCACAAACCTCGATGTGGAATTCTAAGTATCCTTTTAAGGAAGGAATAAGAGTTTATTTATTTCTTATATTGTAATATGAATCTTGGTCAATAAAAAAATAAAGGACATAATGGGTTCATATTCATATAAGGCTTCATGTTGCTACCATCATCGGGAGTATGGCCCATTGAGAGATGATGAGGTGAAATCAAACTTACAACCTAATGATGATTTAATAATGGGGGAATTCTTATCATCATATTCGTACAATAATTTCTTTCCTATAAGATCACATGATCCATAATCGATTTGAGAAACATGATATAGTAAAATATCAGTAATATTTTATGAGAGGATTTTTAAATGATTCTTACATATCAAATTTTCCGTTTGATAGATACGATTACTCATCCCATGGAGAATACAGAATAGAGCTCCGAAATTAATATTATTTCTTATATATATATATATCCCTTTTTATAAAAAAAATTAGACTCATCTTGGATCGATTCATCACCAACGCACTGATGCAGTTGGGTTACACGATGTTATGGTTACGACATACACTGAAAATAATTCTTATGTAGGAGAACACAAATCATCCACTAATGTAAGAATAATTATGGTAGACTTACAAAATATTAATATACATACACCAAAGTGGATTCCCATTAGATTTCAGGCCACATAAAGGTGTCATGTGTATCCCGGATATAGAAGGAATTATATTTTTTATAGTTTAGTTACCCCCTAAACAAATGATTAGATAAGAGGGTGATCATGCTCAGAGACTGTATTATTATCCAAAGATTTTTGTCATAATAGGGTATCAAACCATGATGTGTTACCTATATCATACTTATTCTATATATTCTAAAATATGAGGAGAGATTATGACCATAAAAAAAATTTCTGAGAGCATGACACCAATTGTGTCGCATGGGTGTTTAATCATATCCCTTTAATGAAAATTCCCATATAAATGGATTATACATATAAATGATCATATATAGTGTACCCATGACATGATATTAAGTGAGAATAGATTATGAAGTTGAGATTTCCGAGGATATCAACCTAACTTTCCTTGGTTATCGTGCTGGACGTGCCTCGATTGTCTGCCCAACCTATTTTCGGGGTGTTATACTGATTTGGCAGACACGTCCAAAGGTGTCTTCTCGACATGTCAATGATTCTTTGCATGATTGAAGATTAAAATGTATAATATATTATGCATGATCAAAGTGTACTTGTCTAAGGTCCTTCAAATGATCAACCAGGTTCTCATTGATTTCATCACATGAACACAGTGGGCATGTCCATGATGCTTGACATAATCAATGTGGACATGTTTGGGGTATTTTTATTGAAAATATTCACATGTTTGATAATCTATTACATTATAGATGATTATTGTCCTTGGTTTTCCATATTAAAATGAATATAGTTCAAGGAACTCTCTCTTAAAGGTGTTGGAATATCACGGGGATATCACATGACAAGGTTTTCATGTACATATAAATTCAAAAGATCATCTTTTCATTTATATAGGGAATCACATGTCAATGTTAAAATGTCAATAACATATTATGAGATATAACTAAATTGTAAAAGGATTTTTACATGACATTAATCATTTATGAGGTATTTTAAGGACATTGCGAGACTCGTGGAGAATCATGAGATCACATGTCATTAAATTAATCACATGTTGGGATCCCATAGACATGTTTATGATCCTGAACTTTCCCAAATGACGAATTTTCATGTCCAAAGGGATTATTACTCAAGACTACATGTAACGCCCCGACCCCAGCTACCCAGAGTCGGTGCATTAATTACATAACATTGGCATGATCACAAGAAAGATCAAATCTCGAAAGACCGATTGGTTTAGTAGCCTTGGAAACACTAGATATATTCATAAGTTTTACATTACATCATAAAATGAAAAACTAATACAACAACATAATGTTTCCACAATCCACACTATTAACCCCTCATAAAAATCCCTGCAGGTCATTCATAACTTACTTCTTCACATCCCGGGAAAAATAAAACATAAAAAAAAGGGGTGAGCTCAAATGCCCAGTAAGGATAACAATATAGCGGAAACTTTCATAAATAAGAATAAACATTTAAGGCAATGTATAACTAAAACAAAAGCCTTTTAAACATGAACTTTCAACATGGTATGGCATAAATAAAATGAAATAATGCCATTTACTTATTCACATGGATATTCTACTAATCGAATAATCACATGAAAAAATCAATAACCACTTTCATAATGTTGGAATGCATAATGCCAGACTATCATAACCACATAGTCAAGGCCTCGTGCCAAGACTATAAATAAGATTTTGTCAAGGCCTTGTGCCAAGACACTAGTTTGTCTCATGAGACCTACCGATGCATCGAGGAGCTATAGCGGGCTCCACCCGTCACTTATTAAGTCCAATGCATTCCCATATGAAAAGGTTTAAACATAACATAAACATTCGTATTAAAACTAGCATACGAAATGTCAATAATTTCACCATAAACTATGAATGGTATAAAAATAGCACATCCACAGTCAAACATATCACAAAACCTTCAATACAATATAGAAGTTTTGTATCATAATAAATCAACTTCAAATAATCTTAAAATCCATCAAAGGATGTTGACATAGATGAAATCAAAATTCTTTTTAAAGAAGTATCTCCTTTTATTTTGAAATCATTTAAGATCCATATAAAATAAAACATTTTCTTTGAAAATATTCTTATAAGCTTGTATGGAAAGCTTCGACGATTTTATAACGGCGTAAAATAACCGCACCCGCCGTATAAGTTAAAAAAAACATTCTTACCTCAATTCTGTCGAAAAGGTTAAAAAGGACCTTGTTTTGAAAATTACGGAAAGATTCCTTTATAAACCACTTATAAAAGTCAAAAAGGGTATAAATGACTTTAACTCATATTTTAGTAAATAGTAAAAAATGTTTTGAAATACATTTTTAAGAAACATGGATGTGGATGATAAAGAGATCCCAGTAGATTATTACGTATAAACAACCTCGGATAATGAAGAGATTGTGAAATAACCCTTACCTTGTACTTTTCCTTGGTTGGGGTAGGTTAACCTCCTGTATAATGGTGAAATAGTTGTTATTAAATTATACAAGAATCATATATATTAATATGATATCATATATGATCTTTTAACATTGATTTATTAATAATATCTTAGAATTATCATCGTTTCGGGTGTTAACTTACTCATTTTCTTTTATATGTTTTGTTACATAAGCCATGTTTGTTGTATCTTATTCATATCCAGAATGATATCAAGTCCTTAAACATCATTTTTAAATCATAAAATGATAATTATACTTGAATGGATACGATGGAGAATGAATCTCATCGCGTTCGTGGAGACGGTAGTCCGTACGTACGCACGAGCGACAATATCATTCTTTTGATATTAAAATAATATATAAATGAATGGTATATCATATATACAGAATCATTAACATGTTATATTTATTATTTACATGAGTTAAACATCATTATTATACCCATCCAAATAATATTATATTGAATAACAATTACACCACGACGTGGAGACGGTAAGCCGTACGTACGCACGTATGGTGACATGTTATTCAAAGGGTGGATAGAATACTAAATATGGTTGTACTATACTTATAATAACATCACAGTATATGTGAGATACTGGAGTTATTATTTTAGAATGGTAAGAACAAAGGAAGAAGAAGTGGAAGAAGAAATGAACTTAGAAAAGGGTGGTGAATCATTACCTCTTCTTCGGGTTCTTCCTTTTGATTTGATCAAAAGGGCTCCTTAGGTTGGGTTTCTGATCAAACTAAGGCCTCTAGGTTGTAGTGAGGGATGTTGGGAGATTATTTGGGCAGAGTTTGGCCGAACCAAAAGGCTTTGAAGGTGTGAAGAAATGAGAAGGAGGAGTGCCCTTTTATAAGAGGGGTGAGGGGCACCTTTGGAAAAGTTAGAAATATTAATTTATAATAAATTTATATTCGGTTTCTAATGGCTCCAAAGCTTATTATTCAAAGGTTAAGGTGGGGATAAGTCGAAAACCACTCAACCAATAGAATTTAGACAGGTTTGGGTACTTATATTAACCTTATCTTTAAGTATTAACTCTAAGTTAATTAGTTTCACTTTTACAATGTCTCTTTGTATTTTTATATAATATGGTTAATAAACTTACTATATACATCCAAGCGACCCCCAAGTGGTACATTAATGATGAACCTATCATGATATAAGTCTCTTGGCCGAACCTTAGATTTTTAGGAATTTAATATCAATTAATAATATAATATTTGTTTTAAGAACTCTTTTATGTCAATTTTGACACTATTCAATAGTTTATTTTTTTGAAACTCATAACAGATTGATTACTTCGAACAAAGTCAATTATATCAATCCTAATATATCATATTATCCTAGAAAATTAGTTTAATTCATTAAAAGTTTCATATTATATTTATTTGGGTATTTATAATATCAATTATTTTAATTTTTCACTATTATAGTAATTACTGCATCATCATTGTGTCATATATAAAATAAATTATTTAATGTCTAAAAATTATAAATAAAATATCATTATGTAGGAAATATTTTTATCTTTCTAATTAATATTTATAATCTAAAATCCAACATATATAACCCTATGTAACAATTGTTGTTCTAAAAGATATATGCTTGTGTCATTTTTGTATTCATTTTAACTTAATTAAAATAAAGTGTCATTATCACTTACAAGTGGATCCATGGGGTCCCAAAATAGACCCAAAGATTCCCATGGTCGACCATGTATCAACCAATAGGGGTAAGACACGTTTTAGGGTAATTTAGTATTATTATAATATTATTTTTTAACCCTTATTTACCGGATTTACCCTTTAACCATGGTAAATAAAATATTTACCGCAGTAATTATTCAAAATGTGTAAAAATAAAAGTTACCTATTTACACAATTTGAACATCCTGATTCCTAATATGGAATCCATTTTCCTAAATTCAAAACACAGAAGTGGCAGAAATTAATTTAAAATTAATTCCCGCTGTCAAAACAAAAAGCGTGTTTTTAAGAGATAATAACTATCAAAAGATTGACACTTGTTTATGTTCGGTTTAATTGTAAAATTATGTCCAATGATAAACATTAAATTGAATGGTAAAAATATATTCTAAATATACTTTAAAACCACTCAAATTCATAATTTATCACTATTAATTATTTTGATTAAAAAAGTTGTTTTTAATTAAAATTTAGAAATTTTCACTATTCATCAAAATATGAAAGTTATCCGAAATGTACCAAAATTTCACCCTAGGCTAATTTTGATATTCCGAATCCAAAAATGAAGTCCATTTTGAAATATAGAATATATATGATTTCAAAAAGTAGGTATTACTATTCACAACGGCTAGTTTAATTAGTTGTGGTGTGTGTTAGAACTCGAGGTTGCGTACAACACACACTATCGCATTATTCGAAGGGAAACGTACCGTAGAAGCTTGGGGTGTTACATTCTCCCCTCCTTCAAATAATTGCGTCCTCTCAATTTCTAGGGTATTACTGCATAAAAAGACTCGGGTGGTTCTTCATCATAAGTTCCTCGGGTTCCCACGTTGCCTCTTCCATCTTATGATTTCTCCACAAAACTTTTACCAGACGCGTCGTCCGGTTTCTCAGTACTTGTTCTCTTGTATCAAGAATCCTGACGGGCTCTTCGCAATAAGACAGATCGGGTTCCAGTTCTAATTCCTCATAGGTGAGTACATGCATCGGATCAGGCATGTATTTCCTCAATAGAGATACGTGGAACACATCGTGAACTTTGGAGAGACTTGGCGGCATTGCCAATCGGTAAGCTACAGCCCCAATTCGTTCTAGAATTTCGAAAGGTCTGATGTACCTGGGACTCAATTTACCTTTCTTACCAAAATGTATGACTCCCTTCCATGGAGATACCTTCAGGAAAACATGATCACCGACTTGAAATTCCAAATCCTTCCTTCGATTATCGGCATAGCTCTTCTGCCTACTTTGAGCTGCTTTGATGTGATTTTGGATTACTTTCACCTTTTCCACCGTTTCCTCCACCAGCTCTGGGCCTACAAGTTTTCTTTCACCAACGTCATCCCAACAGGTTGGTGTACGACATCTCTTTCCGTATAACGCTTCATATGGTGCCATCTGAATACTCGAATGGAAGCTATTGTTATAGGAAAATTCTACCAGTGGTAAATATTGATCCCACATACCCTGAAAATCAAGTGAGCAAGATCTCAACATGTCTTCTAAGGTCTGAATAGTCCGTTCTGATTGTCCGTCTGTATGAGGGTGGTAAGCAGTGCTCAAATGAAGTTCAGTATCCAGGGATTTCTGAATACTTTTCCAAAATCTTGAAGTAAAACGGGGATCACGATCAGAAACAATTGATAGGGGTACTCCATGAAGTCTCACAACTTCATTAATGTATAGTCTTGCTAGACGTTCCAGGGGTAGATCTTCTCTTATAGCAAGAAAATGTGCTGACTTGGTAAGACGATCAACAATAACCCATATTGCATCGTTCCTTCTAGGAGTCTTTGGTAGCCCCATGACAAAGTCCATCGTAACATCGTTCCATTTCCACTCCGGTATGGGAAGAGGTTGCATGACTCCTCCAGGCTGTTGCCTTCCAGCTTTCACTTGTTGACAAACCATACATCTTGACACAAAATCAGCAATCTCCCTCTTCATGTTGTCCCACCAAAAATGTTCCTTCAAATCTCTATACATTTTGGTGCTCCCAGGGTGTATAGAGAAATTGGAACTATGAGCATCATCCAGCAATTCCCTTTTTAGATCAGGTATATTGGGAACACAAAGTCTCTTCCCGAATTTCAAAATTCCACCTTCATACGCAAAGTCTCTCAATCTCCCATCATTCACAGCTTTAATCTTCTTTTGGAATTCTTCATCATCAGTCTGAGAACTCTTAATCCTTTCTAGTAAAGATGGTTTGGCAACCATTTGAAAAAGCATTGATGTTTCACCTTCCCTGGTTATTCCCATGTCCATTTTCACTAGATCCATGAAAATTGGATCCCTTTCAATTCTCATATTGTTCAAAACTCCATGGTCTTTTCTACTCAAAGCATCTGCCACCTTGTTTGCCTTCCCCGGGTGGTAGTGTATCGTACAATCATAATCCTTGAGTAATTCAAGCCATCTCCTTTGCCTCATGTTGAGTTCTTTTTGTGAGAAAATATACTTCAAACTCTTGTGATCAGTATAAATCTCACATTTTTCACCATAGAGGTAGTGCCTCCATATTTTCAAAGCAAAGATCACTGCTGCTAACTCGAGATCATGAGTAGGATAGTTTTGTTCATGAATTTTCAACTGTCGTGATGCATAGGCAATAACTCTATCATTCTGCATAAGGACACAGCCAAGTCCTTTCTTCGATGCATCACTATAAATAACGAACCCATCATTCCCCGATGGTAGAGTCAATATAGGAGCATTGACTAATATTCTCTTCAGTTCTTCGAAACATTCTTCACACTCTTTTGTCCAAACAAATTTAACCCCTTTACGTGTGAGCTTCGTTAATGGGTTAGCCAATCGGGCAAAATTCTGGACGAAACGTCGATAATAACCTGCCAAACCAATAAAACTACGTACCTCAGTTATACTCGTAGGTGCTGGCCATTCTTGGATTGCCTTGGTCTTAGAAGGATCAACAGAGATTCCATCTTTAGAGACAATATGGCCAAGAAAAGAAATCTCCTGAAGCCAGAATTCACACTTGCTAAACTTCCCATATAATTCATGCCTCCTCAGAGTCTTCAAGATAATGCGCAAGTGATTTTCATGATCTTCGTAGGTTTTGGAGTATACCAAGATATCATCAATAAATACCACCAAAAATTCATCGAGATACTCCTTGAAGACTCTATTCATCAGATCCATGAATACAGAGGGTGCATTAGTCAATCCAAACGGCATTACAGTAAACTCGTAATGCCTGTACCTGGTTCGAAATGCTGTTTTCGGAATGTCTTCCTTCTTCACACACAACTGATGGTATCCAGATCGAAGGTCAATCTTTGAAAAGTATTGAGCTCCATGCAGTTGGTCAAATAAATCATCAATACGAGGTAGGGGATACTTGTTCTTTATCGTTATAGCATTGATCTCCCTGTAGTCGATACATAACCTCATAGATCCATCTTTCTTTTTAACAAAAAGAACAGGGGCTCCCCATGGAGAAACACTAGGGCGAATAAATCCCTTATTACTCAATTCCTCTAGTTGTTTCTTTAGTTCGACTAACTCTACAGTGGCCATTCTATAAGGGGTCTTCGATATAGGCCTTGATCCAGGAATCAAATCAATAGAAAACTCAACTTCTCGTTCTGGAGGATGTCCAGGTAAATCTTCTGGAAATACATCTACAAATTCTTTCACAACAGGTACATCCTCTATTTGAACATTCCTTTCCTCACCGACAGTTATTTCATTCTCTTCCTCCCCGATAATTGAATTAAGTTGAGCTACAGGGGGTGGATCTAAATAAGAATTAGGTGGTGACGATTCTGCTCTAAAAATAAGATGCTTCTTATCATTATCATCAAGAATCGTAACCTCTTTCTTCTTACAATAAATCTTCGCATCATAGTCCGAAAGCCAGTCCATACCGAGGATTATATCAAACTCAATCATAGGTATGACGATGAAATCAGCAGATAAAGAAAATTTATGTGCTCTAATGGGGACTGATTCACAAAACTTTGTTGCAACGATACTTCCCTTAGGAGTTTTAACTGACAACTCCCTTATTAAATCAAATTGGAAATATCTAATTTTCTTAGCAAACTGGGAAGATATGAAACAATGCGATGATCCAGAATCAAATAATGCATTTGCTAAACTTGAGGAAACCATTAAATTACCTGCCACCACGTCTTTCGGAGCTTCTACCTCAGCAGTAGTGATAGCATAAGCCTGGCCTTGATCCCTTGGCCTTTTCTGAGGTAAGTTCTCCTGATGCTTAGGACATGCATTTGCATAATGCCCCATCTCCCTGCAATTGTAGCACTGAACGTTGGTAGCTTCCTTCTTCCCCTTGCAATCATGAGCTTGGTGGCCTTTTTCACCACACTTGTAACAGACTCCCATTCCCTTCAAGCAAGTACCAGGATGTTTCTTCCCGCATTTACCACAAGATGGATATTCAACCTTTCCCTTCTTCCCCTTATTTCCATTCCCAGATTGATCAGCAGGTCTCTTCTTCTCTTGCTTTGCTTTAAAGTCATAAGACTTAGAGAATTCCTTTTCGGTCTTTATAGCACATGAGACAATGTCTTCGTACGATGAAAAGGATTGTGAGACTAATGCTCGACGGAGAAATGGTTTTAACCCATCAAAGAAACGATCAATCTTACTTCTTGGGTTGCGAATATAATCTCCAGCATACCTCGCTAACCTTGTAAAGTTAGCCTCATACTTTGTGACATTCTCATCCTCCTTTTGTCTCAGACTCATAAATTGTCTTTCCATATCTGCTCGATGGTCGCGAGGAAAGTATTTTTCTAAAAACAGATCTTTGAACTCCATCCATTCCATGTTTGATACTTCATCATCTTCCTTCATGTTTTGAATCAATGACCACCATTGATCAGCATCTCCAGTGAGGCGGTAAACTGCCATGGTAACTTTTTCCCTTTCACTACACCCCAAAGCCTGAAATATTTTCTCTAGGGAAAATATCCATTGCTCAGCTACTAAGGGATTTGTACTCCCATTGAACGTTGGTGGTTGTTGTCTCATGAATCGATCTAACATTGATCCTCCACGCTGCGGATCAGGGTGCTCCATACAGGTAAGGTTATTATTCATAACCTGAGTAAGTTGTCCAAGTACGGTGATTAGCTGATCAGCACCAGTTGCATCACCATCCCCACTATAATTATCTTGAGCAGGAGGGCAATCCCTACATGGAGTGCGTGCATTGATACGGTTTCCATTTCTTCCACTAGGCGCCATTTCTAAACAATGGCATAAACTAGATCAGTTTATGAATCAAAATACATAATCCCATACTTATAAAACACTTAACATAAATTGAACTATCTATGGATATAATCCATAATCATAAATATGTTTTCTTTGAGGAAGTATATACTCATAAACCCTTCATAATGATTTGTAAAGAAAGTGAGAGTTATCCTAAGCATATCCCCCGGGAGTGTCGTAACCAAGAGTGCAGCAAGGCCCGTTGTCATGCACGAGTTCCCGTTTGAGTCTAGCTCAAAGCGGTGTTTTCGGGTTTTACCCCTAGGTACATCTGTGCCAGAGCCGCCTCTACCTGCTCGTATCCAGACAGGGATGTATTGCTCGGAAAACTCACAAAATCTCTACAATACCAAAATTCTAGGAAGTTCTTCTATACTAATCCTCAAAGTTCATCTTAGGTCTACGTGCTCTAATCAGAGTTTATCTAAATCTAGTTTCCAAGGTTTGTACTAAACTTCCTCTGATACCAACTGTAACTCCCCGACCCCAGCTACCCAGAGTCGGTGCATTAATTACATAACATTGGCATGATCACAAGAAAGATCAAATCTCGAAAGACCGATTGGTTTAGTAGCCTTGGAAACACTAGATATATTCATAAGTTTTACATTACATCATAAAATGAAAAACTAATACAACAACATAATGTTTCCACAATCCACACTATTAACCCCTCATAAAAATCCCTGCAGGTCATTCATAACTTACTTCTTCACATCCCGGGAAAAATAAAACATAAAAAAAAGGGGTGAGCTCAAATGCCCAGTAAGGATAACAATATAGCGGAAACTTTCATAAATAAGAATAAACATTTAAGGCAATGTATAACTAAAACAAAAGCCTTTTAAACATGAACTTTCAACATGGTATGGCATAAATAAAATGAAATAATGCCATTTACTTATTCACATGGATATTCTACTAATCGAATAATCACATGCAAAAATCAATAACCACTTTCATAATGTTGGAATGCATAATGCCAGACTATCATAACCACATAGTCAAGGCCTCGTGCCAAGACTATAAATAAGATTTTGTCAAGGCCTTGTGCCAAGACACTAGTTTGTCTCATGAGACCTACCGATGCATCGAGGAGCTATAGCGGGCTCCACCCGTCACTTATTAAGTCCAATGCATTCCCATATGAAAAGGTTTAAACATAACATAAACATTCGTATTAAAACTAGCATACGAAATGTCAATAATTTCACCATAAACTATGAATGGTATAAAAATAGCACATCCACAGTCAAACATATCACAAAACCTTCAATACAATATAGAAGTTTTGTATCATAATAAATCAACTTCAAATAATCTTAAAATCCATCAAAGGATGTTGACATAGATGAAATCAAAATTCTTTTTAAAGAAGTATCTCCTTTTATTTTGAAATCATTTAAGATCCATATAAAATAAAACATTTTCTTTGAAAATATTCTTATAAGCTTGTATGGAAAGCTTCGACGATTTTATAACGGTGTAAAATAACCGCACCCGCCGTATAAGTTAAAAAAAACATTCTTACCTCAATTCTGTCGAAAAGGTTAAAAATGACCTTGTTTTGAAAATTACGGAAAGATTCCTTTATAAACCACTTATAAAAGTCAAAAAGGGTATAAATGACTTTAACTCATATTTTAGTAAATAGTAAAAAATGTTTTGAAATACATTTTTAAGAAACATGGATGTGGATGATAAAGAGATCCCAGTAGATTATTACGTATAAACAACCTCGGATAATGAAGAGATTGTGAAATAACCCTTACCTTGTACTTTTCCTTGGTTGGGGTAGGTTAACCTCCTGTATAATGGTGAAATAGTTGTTATTAAATTATACAAGAATCATATATATTAATATGATATCATATATGATCTTTTAACATTGATTTATTAATAATATCTTAGAATTATCATCGTTTCGGGTGTTAACTTACTCATTTTCTTTTATATGTTTTGTTACATAAGCCATGTTTGTTGTATCTTATTCATATCCAGAATGATATCAAGTCCTTAAACATCATTTTTAAATCATAAAATGATAATTATACTTGAATGGATACGATGGAGAATGAATCTCATCGCGTTCGTGGAGACGGTAGTCCGTACGTACGCACGAGCGACAATATCATTCTTTTGATATTAAAATAATATATAAATGAATGGTATATCATATATACAGAATCATTAACATGTTATATTTATTATTTACATGAGTTACACATCATTATTATGCCCATCCAAATAATATTATATTGAATAACAATTACACCACGACGTGGAGACGGTAAGCCGTACGTACGCACGTATGGTGACATGTTATTCAAAGGGTGGATAGAATACTAAATATGGTTGTACTATACTTATAATAACATCACAGTATATGTGAAATACTGGAGTTATTATTTTAGAATGGTAAGAACAAAGGAAGAAGAAGTGGAAGAAGAAATGAACTTAGAAAAGGGTGGTGAAATCATTACCTCTTCTTCGGGTTCTTCCTTTTGATTTGATCAAAAGGGCTCCTTAGGTTGGCTTTCTGATCAAACTAAGGCCTCTAGGTTGTAGTGAGGGATGTTGGGAGATTATTTGGGTAGAGTTTGGCCGAACCAAAAGGCTTTGAAGGTGTGAAGAAATGAGAAGGAGGAGTGCCCTTTTATAAGAGGGGTGAGGGGCACCTTTGGAAAAGTTAGAAATATTAATTTATAATAAATTCATATTCGGTTTCTAATGGCTCCAAAGCTTATTATTCAAAGGTTAAGGTGGGGATAAGTCTAAAACCACTCAACCAATAGAATTTAGACAGGTTTGGGTACTTATATTAACCTTATCTTTAAGTATTAACTCTAAGTTAATTAGTTTCACTTTTACAATGTCTCTTTGTATTTTTATATAATATGGTTAATAAACTTACTATATACATCCAAGCGACCCCCAAGTGGTACATTAATGATTAACCTATCATTATATAAGTCTCTTGGCCGAACCTTAGATTTTTAGGAATTTAATAGCAATTAATAATATAATATTTGTTTTAAGAACTCTTTTATGTCAATTTTGACACTATTCAATAGTTGATTTTTTTGAAACTCATAACAGATTGATTACTTCGAACAAAGTCAATTATATCAATCCTAATATATCATATTATCCTAGAAAATTAGTTTAATTCATTAAAAGTTTCATATTATATTTATTTGGGTATTTATAATATCAATTATTTTAATTTTTCACTATTATAGTAATTACTGCATCATCATTGTGTCATATATAAAATAAATTATTTAATGTCTAAAAATTATAAATAAAATATCATTATGTAGGAAATATTTTTATCTTTCTAATGAATATTTATAATCTAAAATCCAACATATATAACCCTATGTAACAATTGTTGTTCTAAAAGATATATGCTTGTGTCATTTTTGTATTCATTTTAACTTAATTAAAATAAAGTGTCATTATCACTTACAAGTGGATCCATGGGGTCCCAAAATAGACCCAAAGATGCCCATGGTCGACCATGTATCAACCAATAGAGGTAAGACACGTTTTAGGGTAATTTAGTATTATTATAATATTATTTTTTAACCCTTATTTACCGGATTTACCCTTTAACCATGGTAAATAAAATATTTACCGCAGTAATTATTCAAAATGTGTAAAAATAAAAGTTACCTATTTACACAATTTGAACATCCTGATTCCAAATATGGAATCCATTTTCCTAAATTCAAATCATAGAAGTGGCAGAAATTAATTTAAAATTAATTCCCGCTGTCAAAACAAAAAGCGTGTTTTTAAGAGATAATAACTATCAAAAGATTGACACTTGTTTATGTTCGGTTTAATTGTAAAATTATGTCCAATGATAAACATTAAATTGAATGGTAAAAATATATTCTAAATATAATTTAAAACCACTCAAATTCATAATTTATCACTATTAATTATTTTGATTAAAAAAGTTGTTTTTAATTAAAATTTAGAAATTTTCACTATTCATCAAAATATGAAAGTTATCCGAAATGTACCAAAATTTCACCCTAGGCTAATTTTGATATTCCGAATCCAAAAATGAAGTCCATTTTGAAATATAGAATATATATGATTTCAAAAAGTAGGTATTACTATTCACAACGGCTAGTTTAATTAGTTGTGGTGTGTGTTAGAACTCGAGGTTGCGTACAACACACGCTATCGCATTATTCGAAGGGAAACGTACCGTAGAAGCTTGGGGTGTTACACTACATGTACAACCAATTTCCTAGGAATAGTGTTTTATATATACGTGTTTCTTTACAACTACACCCCTAGGGATTTCATATCGATTGAATGGAATACCCATGTGTTCTCACATGTTTCAAGGCCATCCACATGCAGATCATTTACCACATGATGGTGCCCCATGAATCCCAACTAATCATGTTATTTTAATGACCTTAATTAGTTTTGGTTAGTGGTTATACCAATATATATACATGTGGTACACATTTATATGGTTATATCCATGGGTTTGTTTTGTGTCAAATCCCCATATATGTAAATAGGTGTCCTTATAATGACACCACATGATTTTGAAACTCATGCGATATGCATGAACATAAAATAATTTTGTGAATAATTAGTGTTTAGGTTAAGGGGATACATATCTATTTTTTCTCATATATGGTTGAAGGAAAAAAAATTTATGGATAGGGGGTGCATGGAATATGTGGGCCGATGTCCTATGGTTAGGACCATGAAGCTAGGTAAGGGGGATCATAAAACTGAGGGTATTTATATACATTCCTACAAGAGAATTAGTTTTTTTCACCTAATTAATCATTTCAATTCATTACAATGGTCGCATGATCCCCATAATTGTATATAATAAATAAGGGGTCATGCGAGGGACTCCACATGTGGGTGTTGGGGAAACCCGACAATGCCTTATACATAGACGACGATGCTCTGATTGGGAATGTCGAACCAAAATCATGAATGGGTGCATACAATAGGAAAGTATAGATCTGATGGATATGTGTGATTGTGGCCATATATTTATGGATGCATGATCATTGGCATGTGAGTTCATAATGAGGCTTAGTAGTTTCATTATTGGAATTTCAGGACATCATAGAGGATCTATATTATCCACTTCGGTATTCATGAGGATAGTAATGTGGGTGTCCCACAAAAATATAGGGCTTTCTATATCTCATATAATTAGGTTATATAAAATGCATGATCAAGTGACCTAAAAAAGATATTGGGGAGGTTTTGATATCAAGAAGAAGGGGTTCCTGGAAAATTCGAGACACCATTTCATTGAGGGATTATCTTGATGTAATTTTTTTATTGAGATTGTTTGATATTATAATCAGGGGATGAGGTCTTTTAAAAGTATTACCATGGTGGCTTATTCTGATGTGGGCCTCATAATTACATGTAGTTGATCTCGAAAGGCAATTACAATCTTCCTATATTTTTATAATTTCCTCCCTCCCCTCCTCACGTGTAAATTGTCTTATGGCCAACATGGTTTATATAGACAGGGTAAACCCGAATTTGGTGCCCCATTGCACTTTAATGACACCTTGTGCACTAGATTGAGGTGTTGTATGCTTTCCATGAAAATACTGACATGATTGTATCCTATTATCTATCTATGGCACACTAGAGAACCACAAGACCTTTGCATGATAATTCCATGACTCTCACATGAATTTTGGATATCCTATTGATAGTATAAATTTATTCATATGATAAAATATGCAGAAGGAAAGTGAATCATGTTGTAATAAAATTCAATCACATACTTCAGTGATTATCATACTTAATCACATAATCAAAACATAATCACATAATGTCTTTATGCAGTAGATGAATTTCATGAATCATGACACTAGTTCATATGATAGTATTCATGTGACGAATTATTTCATGATGAATTTTGTTAATAAAAACAATATTATGTATTCACATCATAGATATCTTGAAATTTGGGTCGGATGATATGAAATCAGTTTATATTTGGTTATTGATGATATCAATTAACATTATGTGATGATCTTATAAAAACAATTAATTGAGTATGTCGATCACCTTGGTGTCCATTCTTGTTTTATCGAGATCAATAGGATATGATAGAAGGAATGTATGTTTGGTACCTGAAAGTGCTGTTGAGTGAGTGTTGGGAGTGGATCACACACTCAACTAGGAAATTTGGATGTTTATGGTTTCAATTTGGAACTGTATATGATTGAATTATTTCTAATAATAACATCCAAATATTTTGATATTCAAGTGTATTGATGTGATCACATAGATTAGATGGTCCACATTATATCAATTTTTTATATTCAATGAATATTACCATTATATTTTTTCCCACATAAAAACTCTCATGTAGAACTCCCCCACATTATAATAATATGTGGAAGCACTTATCACCAGAAGTGAGTAAAAAGGTCCACAACCAACATTTTTGGTCCCTACACATGTCTTCCAACTGAACAATTTTGTTGTTACCCTATGACGTAACTCTATCAATAATGAATGGGAGATTTTCTTCACTTTGTATCATATCTATTCTAGTCAGCCCAACTAGATTCCTATGTACAGTTGTGCAAGCTCTTTCATGATCATAGGTCAAGATGGTGAGGCTTTGTTTACCATAGATAGCCCTTATATTTTTGGAAATGGGAAATTCATAATTAATCCAAATGGGATTCTATGAAAAATGAATACAATAAGGAAAAATATGAATTCTATTATAAAATCCCAAGACCACATTATTTAGAGATGAAATATTAGAGACATTCATGAAATATAGGTCATCATTTTTTTGTAGTCTTCACTCATCTAAAGTCTTTGATGTTAATGTTCATATCATTGATTAGGGGTGTCAAAAAACCCCCCATGAATTAGATTAATTTTTAATGAAAAAAATATAATTCTAAGGTAACAATAGATCATTTTCCAATTATATGAACATCTTATGGGCTTTTATTCTATCCACCATGAGATGATTTGTCCAGAGTGTGTCAACTGAGGTATTTTTGGTTCTACAAAAAAACCCTCTAACCCAAAGTGCATGAATTTACATGAAATCCTAGAAATTATAAATTTAACTCTTCCATCACATAATATCATGTAAACCATATCTTATTGGTTTTAGACAACTATATCAAAAAATATTTCTCGTTAGACTTTCTAATCAATGATTTAAACATCGGGATCATCATTTGTATACCTGATTCAATCATATTTGGTTCATGAGGTCCATAAAGTGAATTTGGGTGGAATGGAACATGTGTCCTAATCCAATTTAAAGTACATAGATGTCCTTACATTTCCCATGATAATGGGAATCAACCCTTACATATTTATAAAATATAACAATATGAAGATGAAATTCATGGACATTGAAATTTGGTTCACAGATAAAAATATCTATGATATATTTCCATATATATTTTGAGCTCATTTGTAGGAAAGAAAATGTCACTATCTTGTGATGTAGTCTTGGTGATAGATCTATATTTCTATGGTGATGTTGCATAGATGGTCGAAGATACCCATTTCATTGTATAATACCTAATAGATATAATCATTTCGATGTTAGTTCTTACCATACACAGGTTTCTCTTGAAAAATGATCATGAATGCTCAGAGACATGAAATTCATCAATGATATTCCTTTTATAGTTCTCTTGATATCAATATATATTTAAGGAAAATTAGGATATGTTATCTATACTAAAGGTATAATGATATATCTTCTACCTAATTCAAGGGACTTAGCGAGCCTACGTTGATTTTTTATAAGGTTGTATAATGTTCCCCAAAATCGTTATATATCATTTGATCTTGAAAACAACACCATTTTTATGATATAGTTTTTGGTATTATAGCATGGATCATTTATGGGATGTAGTTTACAGTATTATTTATTGGACCTTCTATTAATATAGTTTATTTTCATCCACATTAGACCATCTGTTTCTGTAGTTTAAAGAATTATATCTCAATCCCTCTTCTACATTATTTTTTAGTTATTTTAGCTCAGAAAATTTTTCTGTTGTAGTTTTAGGATATTTTATCTTGGGACATTTTTTTGGTGTAGTTGATTGGTCTTTTATCTTCGACTATCTGACACCATATCATTAAAACCCTTTCTTCAATGACATAATTGATTCATACATAATGGAGAGGACAAGACATGGATGACCTAGAACACCCTAGGTTTTGGAGATCCACTAAGTTGTTTTAAGGGATCACTGAGATTATAATTGTTTTCATAAAAGGTTGGTATTCCTTTGGTTTGTAGGTCTAAAACCATTATGAATCAATATCATCATTACATAGAGGTGTCTCCACTATTTTCCAAGGGCCAGGAAAGATGTTGGAGATGTAATGGGTAGATGGTGAAAACCTATGGATTCAAAAGTCCACCTAGATAGTTGGAATATGGGTTGTTTAAATCATGTACCACAAAGATTTAGTTAACGTATTATTAAATAATGCCTACATATCACGGGAAACTATGAACACCCTATGTTTCTATTTTCAACCATGATTCCATTGACACTTATAAGGATTGGAATTATTTAATTATAAGGAGGGAACTTCTATAATTGGAAGGTCTATACACTTATTATTGAGCCCATATGGAATACATGCATGATCAGGTAGAGTTCATCCCGACTCATTTTCAAGGGGCATAAAATATTTTTGAAATCACAAACGTCTGGTCAATGATGTTGTGTATGGTGATAGAGATATCCATAATGGTTTACTGAATCCTATGGATATATATGGCTTTATATTGGAGATCTAGACCTAATACAAATGGGTTTGAGTCACATGGTTTCGTTCATCAAGAGGTTAAAATTGGAGTTTCACATTCATTAATTATGGAACGGTACAATACACTCTGACAAAAATCCAAGGATATCAAATCCACTTTAATAGTCTAGTTATGGTTATTTTAAATCATTTTCAAATTTTCCTAGTTCGTGAGTATGTTATTGAATAATCTTGTTGGGGATGGCCCTGAACTGACTCAGGTGATGAGCTTTGCCATATTGACACCAAGCTCAATAGAATCATAAATCTCTTCATACAAGGTCAATGTGTATGTGGTTGGTATGTATAAGACCATATACAACAATATCTTGTCCAAAAAAATCACTTTTCTATTCCATAGTCCATGAATGGTTTCCAGTAACCCAAAAAGATAAAATAATGATGGTTTATTTATGGAAAATTCTATATTCAAGAATATATTGAGGACCATAATAATTTTAACACGAGATAGTGAATAAGTCATCATGGAAACAAGATTTTAAAAACCATTAAACTAATATTTTTCTAGAAATTGGTTTACTATTAGGAATAAATTATCTTTTACTAGGGCTCAATGAAGGTCAAATGATCTTTATTTATTATTTATTTTCTCTTGATTTTTTTATAATCTCGTGATAAGAAGATTATAGAAAAAAGAGAAATCAATATTGATTAGGCCACCGTTTTCTCATTTTCAAAATGAATGTATTATTTATATTTCATTAGCATTTTATACTCTTGTAATTTGTATAATCAAAGGATTTATTTTTTGTTTATTGAGCTTTGACCAATGTGCATGTAGTTTAAGGTCATTACACAAATTGATTGGAAATGTGGGTGATGTAACACAAGATCCCAATTAGGATACACAAGGTCAAGAGTAATTTTACATATATCTTAATATAAGTCGATTTCATTAAATAACTGATTGAGGTTCTCATATCATGAGTAATGATAAGGGACCATCATGTGAGGGTCATTATAGAACACCCTGAGATGATGATTTCTACCATAGTTTCTATAGACTCACAAGGATCATAAATCCATTCATATCAGGCCAATATGTCTCTGGTTGGATGGAAAAATATTTTTTTCATCAATAACATGGTAAAATATAAAATTATCATTTCCATTACATGGGTTATGAATGGTTTTAGGCAACCGAAGGCACTCAATATATTATATTTGATTTCTGAATTGAGGTTCTTAAAATATGATGGAAGTACGCTATACTCAGGTTTATCATTGTAAGGAACATGTAATCATATGATAAGGTATGACGATGGTTGATGGATGGAATATTTTAACATCTTGTAGTTGGGTTTTATCTTCCATGTAGTTTTAATGTCATGCATTGTGGTCATTTTCATTATAGTTTAATTTCAGATGGTATGTATGTCCACTACATAGTTATAGCCCAAATATAGTGGTGGGGAGTTTTATATTTTATATGCTATAGATAAACCCATGAGTTGGATATTGGGTGTGTCTACATATCCCTTGATGTTTGGAATTAAGCCACAGGTAGTTCATTTAAATATGTCCTTGTGTATGTCTGACCCGTATATAGGGATGGGGAATAATTTTTTTTACATGGATAGACATAGTAATTGGATATATAGGCATCAATTATTATCCTTCTTGGGTACGAATCTAGATAAATTTATTTATTGAATGAGAAATTCTCTATGAAGCTCTATCCCATACACATAGTGAAGTATTGTTTCTATTGATTCTGAAATGATGGGCCTAGGATTGTATATCAAGTCATTAATACGTATACACTAATGAAATTAATAAAAAAAACATAGTTCTTGAGAAACTATGAATTTTTATGTCATGAGGCATTGACATAGGCCCCCAAACATGAAAAATAGTATATTTTTGATGGACCCTTGACAGAAGATATGGGAAATACAATGTAAATATTTTTTTCCCAGAATTAAGACACACATTTTTAATGAGAGTTTCATGTTCAGGTATAACTTTTACAAAGGGGGGAGGTATGTATAGTTTTCATGAATATTCTCATGATTAGATATACAAGTGTCACATTGTATCATGTGATGAAAGGAATCAAAGTACACATTTCTCTTGATTAGAGGTATGGTGGGAGATCAACACCCATAATGGTTGTCATTCCTTGCGAGATCCACAGAAATGCACATTTTTCATGCATTGTTAAATCAACCATATAGTCAAACAACATGAATATATAAATTTTGATAATCCTACGGTGAACTGATATGCCTTAGTAATTCCTGGGGTTCCCTTAACAAAATGTCTATGATCACATGAGCTGTGCTCATTGTGATATTAAAGGAATACAATAGGTTTTTTCACACAAAATGGGTGCATTTATTGAATGGATATGGTTGTTTTGAATCCTGTGGAGGTTAGGAAAATATAGTGTATCTATGTATCACGATATATCTCATTAATGTGAGAATATATCCATATGATGTTCTAGAAACCCATACAGGTTGACTTCATGTGGATAAGAAAAAAGCATTATAGTTGAACATCAGGTGGTAGTGACACATGGTACATGATGTTAAAGAAAATGAATATTACATATCATCTCAAGAATGGAGTTCTAGGTGTCACTAAATATCATCTGGTGGAAGGAATAAATACACATGTATTACTTGTAATCTGTATAGTTTAGTGTCATTCAGAGGGGGCATGACCCTTATATCTTTGATTAGGGATATTTTTTCCTCCATAATCTTAAAATTATTCCATATATTCTGGATAATGAAAATAAATCACTCCCATTCTGACTGGTTTGAGATCTCGTAACTAGTTGTGGAAATGGGTCTAAATATTTTTGGCGGTTTTCCCTAAAACATTTCTCCATATACCCATGGGTTTATTTTATTCATCAAAGATATATGTCATAACCTAGTTAGTCAACATAGTTATCATCTCTCTATCTCCAACTGATTGTGAGAAAGTGATACTGATGGTTGATGGGGATATATATATACTTAACCCTGGTACATTGATCACCACTCTATATAAATGTCACTTATTTTTTAGAACCATTCTATAAAAATGATTCCATGCCAAGGGATGATTTCATTACCTCTAAAAGATATCACCACTTGGAGATATACCATAGTTGATGTTAGGATTACAGTCCATGTAATCCATATTCAATATAGAATGACCAGGACTATCATTGTAATGATATCTTTACCTATATTTTTAATAATTAATTGACCATTAATATGTTGAAAATGTGTCACGAACAACATTAATGACACTTGGAATTCACTAGCCTGGCGGTATGAGCGTCATTATGCATTTTTTTCAGAACATCTCATCCCATATTTTGTGGTTCACTGGGAATATTAGCCTACATTATGACATGATATACTATACAATGTTAACAATCTAGTTTTATAGGAGTTTGTGCTAACTAATAAAAAACATCTAGAGTTTGAAAATGAGCTTCTATGGTAGGGATTTGAGCATGGTCCAATGTTTTTTACACACTCACATGGTGTACATTGGAAAAAATATACATATGAGAATAATTATGGTCTTTTGGAATAAGTCTATGGTCATTTTTTAGTAGGATTATTAGCCTTTGTCAAGGAATGTTCCACTCTCACTTGGAAAGCATCGACTATAATGAGAATATGACCCAGGTGTGAATATACACTCCTCGACAGAATATTAGGAAAGATATTAAGAATGGTAGAATGGATATGAACTTCCTTCTTTAAGATATAATAATTATTTTATTATATATATTCATATAAATGTGACCTTTTGGTGAGGAATGTTCCATAATCACTTGGAATTCCTTATTTAGGATTGAGATATGTGATCAGTATTGATCCTTTAGGGTCCATTGATGGTTGTATTTTGACCAGAATATGAGCCTATCTAGGGGAATTTATTACTCTAACAAGGTTATCCCTAGCCATAATGGGTATATGAGCCCAATCCTAGGCCTTTTGAATATATCTTTGGCCTTTTGGGATAGAAATATGATTGTTTTCCTAGGTATATGACATTATCAATTGGTTATATTTGATTGGAATAAGGATATAAGTCCAATACTTATTCATCATCCTTTTTCATAATATACTGAAAATCCAACTTGATGCTAGGAAGGATATGAGATTTCTATAGAGTATCCAATTTTTCATAATAACCTGAGTGTTGTAAATCACTATATACATGGATATGAATATATTATTACAACTAAAACATCACCAAAATATGCTTCTAGAGCTCCTCTATTTTAATCAGAATGTATTGTATCTTCAAAAGGGTATATATAGTAATATATATTTTTATGCACTCAGTTAACAGGATATGTTGGTCGATGTGATTTATTGAAATGGGGATATATGCCCAGTTCTTTCTATATTCTTATACCAGAATATGCTGATGGAAATTATGAAAGGGGATTTGGATTTATACTTTCCCCATGACATCTTCTTTAATATGATAAATGTCATTGTATTAACTATTAATGATATGGGAATTATCACTCTATTTTGAATCAGTAATCATTCAACATGGTGATCATGATTCCAAAATATGGGTGTTTTAGAAGGTTACCTATTGGATAATTCCCTCAGCAGTATATTGAGGCTATTTTTGATTCTTTATATAGATATGATTTAGATATCTTTATATCGGTGGTACTTATGGAAATCACAATTTCCACTAGATACTAATGATGTCTTCTAGATATCTAAATGCCACACAATTTATCATTCTATGATTGAGATGTTTTCCGTGTAGTTTAATTTCATGCGGTAAGGTTATATTTTTATAGTTTAGTTTCATGAGACTAGTAGAGTATCCATTATGTATAATGTCATGTGATAAGGGTGGTAGACAAGTATTTTAACATCATTTTTTAAGGATATGGATAAGTGTACAATTTATTGTCTTCTGAAAATAAAATAAAAATTTCAGATTAACGTTCTGCTGTAAGGATGTACATGAATAACCTTTTTGGAGAGTGTCTCTTCTGATGGAGCATTGAGAACTCTTATACATGTTGTATGATTTTTTGGGATCCTTCAACTTTATCAATACATCACTTACCTATATCTCATACAGATATTAGAATACAAATCATCTCTATATTGTGTACTCGAGATATCGATGATAGGGGGATTGTTTATCATGGCATGCGAACCTTTTATCATTTGGAAACCTTATTGATTCGAGTTCCACCAAACCAATTTTTATCGCAAATTAAAAATATCGAGGGACATTTTTGGTTTGGGAAAAATATTATTAGTTCAATCATGTATTTAATGGTAGTCACTTATCCCTTGGTGTTATGTGGACAATTCTTTGCTGCACAACATGTGTGTCTTTTTCATAAATATCATAGGACTGGAAGGCTGATTTAGTTGTTGATGGTTATAGCATCTCTATTTCAATCTACACATGAATCCATTCATTGAAGAAATATAAGTCTTCTATTTTATACGTAATATGTCTATGTTAGGGTAAAAGATATTCATAGCCTATATTAATTTCCCCATTCATATTTTTAATCATTAAGAGCTCTATCAAAACATATTTCATGTCCTAATTAGGGAACCTATAGACATGTCATTATATGGATGAATATACTTTTAATTTCTTTTCTTCAAGATATAGATGGGAAATATTCATCTATTGTGTGTTGTTGATATGTTATTTATCATGAATACATGGATTTTTTTCGCGTATGGGGTGAAGAGTTCAAATATATATTGATCAGCGGGGAGGTTTTGATGCATATGGGGCATTGGATGATGAAAAATATCCGAATAGATGAAATGACCCCATATATCACAGAGCCTTTATGTAAATGGTTGATGTAATATAATTTAATCAATACACCCTATAGGGAGTTGGAGTGAATTGAATCTCTCCTTTCCCTATAGATTAGGGAGAGGTGGAACAATAACTACATTTCACCTTATGGGGGGATAAATATAAAAATTCCCCCAAGCCTATGAAATAGGGACCCTCACTACAGAGAGTGATTATATAGGATGGTACCAACACATCATTCCCTAGAAGAGATCCCAATATAATTCCCATAGTTATTTATTTTGGATCTTTTCTCTCTTATTGAATTTTAATGAACTTTAATTCCTAGATTGCCTTTTCATCCTGAAGGGAATGGCTAGTAGTATCCATGACAACACTCCACCCATTGTCAAAAATTTAATGAGTGGATAATGATAGGAGTTTGGACGTGGACCCTAGAGACTAAATTTTCTACATCTACTAGATATATGTTCCACTAACATTGTCCTTAAAAATACCACCATGGCCAGTAAAACCATCTATTTATTCATGAACAATTAACTCGAGCCCTTATTTTCATATTGTAGAGGCATAAGCTAGACAAACCTATTGTGACCCATAGGACTATAGGAGGGTATGATTATACGCTTTGGGATTTTCCTCATCTAAACATGATTACATGTCCTCAGACTCAATTGATATAATATTGAATGATGTATATGTCATTTTTTAGTCCTCAATAATTTAGTATATTCTTTGATGGGTCGATGCCCAATATTCCAACAGCGGGGTCGGTTCCCAAGATACTATTTGAGGGGTCGACGCCATTGATAATGATTTATTGTTCAGTTCCCATATTGAAGATGACACCAAGGAGAAATATGAAATAAATTCTCATATCTGTACATGGTGGGGTGCTTATTGGGATTCCATGGTTACCAAGGCTATATGTAATGAAGTTATGAGATAGTGGCTAGTGAGGATATTTTATTTATTTTGGGCCACAATCAGAGTAAAATGATGGGATTTATATGTATATGAAGGATCCATGATATAAGCCCTCTCTAGATTTTTATTATTTGGAAAACCCTTACAGTATCCGTTATAGTATTACACGTCATGGAAAGTTGGTGTATGCACAACCTTCTCTACATCTACTTGTGTAATCATGGTCTTATGTAGGTGATGATGACAAGAATCTATGGGATCCTCCTTGAACAGCCCTGTGTTTTTTAGTTGAAATGATTATATTCTATATCTCTCCCCTGGTATGGAAGGAATGTGTTGTTCCACTCTAGGGATAATCCCCCACAGTGGTTGAATGTGGCAATGAGGGCCAGTTCTTCTTGTACAGACTATTGTGGGAGAGAAGAACTATAAGGATTCATACTCTGAATGAATTAAATGAGATTATTCTGAATTCAAGATGGATCTATGGTTGCGATACTACATGAACACTAAAATCACCAAAGTAAAATTATAAGTTGTGTGTTGGTGACAACATACAGCATGGCCTCGATGCCAAAGAAGTTTTTCCTATAATCTCAGAATTTGTTTTCATATTCAATGATACCATTATGAATGTGGAAAACATTGATGGATGGATAGATGAAAAGGAAAATGTATTAAAACATCAAGTTATATATTAGAGTACATTTTCAATCAATTATATTCACAATTAATGATAAAGTGGACCCCCCTTCAATTTACACAAGGTTTGGTTCTCTAAGAAAACATTTTAGGAGGACCATTTTTTATTGGGACAGGTGTAGAACAAACTATCCTACTTAGAACTGAAAGGAATATCCATTTTATCATGAGAAATGTATGAACAAAATATATGATTTCACCTCTCCTTCACAATTATTATTATTCAGAAAAGATGTTGATGGGTTCTCATAATGGTTTGATTGTGGAGGTTTTAAATTTCATGCCAATCACTTGAGGTGGGTTTTTCAATTTTTTTAATCATTCTTAAAAAATACCAATGGTTTCCACATCAATTACTATCTATAATGATTCATTAAAATAGAAATTGAATAGTTGGATTGTAATGCCCCGAACCTAGTTACCCAAAGTCGTGGCATTATTACATAACATTTGCATTATCACAATAGATCAAGTCTCGAAAAAACAATTAGTTTAGTAGCCTTGGATGTACTAGATACAAACATACGTTTTACATTACATTATGAAATGGAAAATCTACAATATTGTGTCTCCTTTAAACAATATCAAATCCCATAGCCTATTCATACAGGTCAATCATAATATATATCTTCACATCCTTGGAAGAATAAAACACAAGAAAGGGGGAGTTCAGATTCTCAGTAAGGATAACAATTGTGTAAACAATATCATAATAAAACATAAACATTTATGGAAATTTATAAGACTAAAACAAAAGGATTTTAAAATTAATTTTCACCATATCATGGAAAAAATAATCAAATAATTCCATTTACTTATTCACATGGATATTATACTAGTTTAATAATCACATGTAATATCAATAGCTAATTTAATAATGAAGGAATTCATAATTCTGAACATCATAACCACAGATTCAAGGACTCGTGCCAAGACTACAAATAAAAAATTTGTCATGGCCTTATGCAAAGAAACTAGTTTGTCTTATTAGACCTACAGATGCATCAAGGAGCTATAGAAGGCTCCACTCGTGCCTCAGTCAAATGCATACCTCATATGAAAAGGTTGAAACATAATCTAAAAATTCATATTAAAACAAGCATACTAAAGGTCAATATTTTAACAAAAATCCATAAATGGTATAAAAATATTACATCCGTAGACAAATATAACTCATTCAATGAAATATAAAGAATATAAAATAATAAAATAAACTCATTAAATAATAATGAAGGGTTTTTACATTGATGCAAATAATCACTAAAATTATTTGAGAGAAATATCTCTTTTTTCTTGATAACATTTAAAAGTTACACTAGTTATCAAGAAGCTGTAAAAAATTAATTTTTGAATCAAATTGTCCCATACCACTTTGAAACGTTTAAAAGGAATTTTAATTTCAAAATATTCTTTTCCACATAAATAAATCCTTAACAATATTTTTAAAACGTGGACATTAATGATAATGATATAGAAAAATATGTATTTAAAATATTTAAAATTATATTTTAGTTAGAGTTCCTAACCAATTGAGAGATGATTGAATACAAATAATTGAGGTAATAAAAACATTATAATATCATAAAAATAATGGTATTCCAGATATAATAGGTCAAAGTATTGTATATACAAAAAATAAAAGTGAATTGACACATAAGAACAAGAAGTCTCAATGAAATGTAAATTAAGATTAAATTATTTATAAAGACTATATCATAAGGTTAAGGATAAATCAATAACATAATTTTGTGTGACATATATAAATACACTCAATATGATTTGATATTCAGGTTAAATCTATCAGAGTACTTTCACACGGATTCTTGCAATGACAACTCCAATGACTTGGATGTTTAACTCAATGAATGGAAATTGAGTTAAGATTAGTCTTATCATGTTCATATCAATGAATTGAGAATTTTTAAATGGAGTTATTTTGTGTGTCAAAAGTATATCCACACAAAGGGGATTGTAAATTACTACATAAATAAATAAATAGTGATTTCACACATAATCTTGGACTAAAATAATCAAAAATGTTTGTGTAAAACCCAATGAGTGAAAACTGAAATTAGAAATTTCCTTACGTATTTGGTAACATAAAAATCATAAAACCCATGAAAGAATGATCATACAATGAAGATGCAAATACAATTAATTAAAATTATATTTCCAAAATAATACAATCATGGGCATTACAGACACCACACAAAATGAAATAGTGTAAAATATAACATGAATCTCAGGGGAACAAAAAGTGAGATGAACACCCCTTACAATATAATTATCCTAAGTGGAGGGTACATTAACTTTTTGTATAATAGTTAAATAATTTTTATTAAAATATACAATAACAACACATATAAATATAATATCATATATGATCTTTTAATATATCTTTGTTAATAATATTTCAGTAGTATCATTGTTTCGGTTGTTAACTGATTCATTTTCCATTATATGTTTTGTTATGTAAATAACGTTTTTTATGTATATGATGTTTTTGATTCATTTATAGAATTATATTATGTTCTAAATAATTATTTTTAACCATAAAATAAAAATTAGCCTTTAATGGTTATGATGGGGAATGAATCTCATCACATTTTTGGAGTCGGTAATCATACGTACGCACGAGCGACAATACCATTTTATTTATGGTGAAATTGTATGTAGTTGGGTATTATAACATATATATACAATCATTAACATGTTATATTTGTTATTTAAACAAATTATAATCTTTATTATACCCATAAAAGTAATGATGTGTTGAATAACAAACTACACCACAACTTGGAGACGGCAAGCCTTATGTACGCATGTATGGTGACTTTTTCATTCATATGATGGATAGAATAATAAATATGGTTTTAAAATATTTAAAATAACATAAATGTATGTAAAACGTAATATAGTTCTTATTTGGGTATGAAAGAAATAAAAAAAAGGGATGTGGATGGTGAAAAGAACATTGATAGAGTTGATAAAATTATTACCTCCTCTTCTGGTCCTTCCTATTGATTTAATCAAATGGGATCCTTAAGTCTGATTATGATCAATTTAATGCCTCTAAAATAAATTGAGGGTATTTGGGAAGATATTTTACCAAATTTATTATGAGCCAAATTGAATTGGATGTGGGAATTTGAGAGAAGGGGAAGTTTCCTTTTTTAAGAGATGTGAGGGGAACCTTAGGAAATGACTGAAATATTATTTTATTATAAATTCATATTCGTTTTTTAACGGCTCAATAAAATATTTATATCTAGGTTATGGTAGTTATGGGTCTAAAAACATGAACCAATGGGTTTTATAAATGTTTAGGTCACCGTATTAACCTTATCATTTATATTTTCATATTATCAATTTAGTGTTATAAAAGGGTAGATAATTCTATTTTATTATTGTTTGAAAAAGAGATAAAAGTAATTTCTTCTAAAAATATTAGATTGAAACATATAAAGAATTTCTGTAAAAGTTTATATTATATTATCAATATTTTTAGTTTATGTAAAACAATTTTGTTTAATATTTAAAAATTAATTATTATAATTATTTTTCTTGTTTCTAATAGATAGGATATAATTTCCATGTATATAAAAAATTAAAAATAGAATATTTTCTATTAAAAAATTGTGTGACATGTAATGCATGAAAAGATGGTGTTGTGTGTAGTGTAATATTAAAATGGTGTAGAATGGAACATAATCCATCAAAAAAATAATTTATTCCAATGAAATGATTATAAGAACATGGGGTGGTAGCAATAAGTTTTGATTAAGGGATAGGGATATAACAAACTTGGATTTATAGTGTTGTTATGGTCACTATAAGTAAATAAATATTCCATTTGAATGATGAACACCCAACTAATATTAATGTGAATCGTGAAATGGATCATTCAATATTTATTATACTATTTTTTGAATGTCTTCATCCATGATATATTAGTGTACTCAGATTTATATGAGTAGAATTCAAGTCACATGAAATTATTTTTTTATTTACATTAAGACCATTATCTATATGGGAATCTCGGAATGTTTTAGTTTTGGATTAACTTGGTCCAATTTTTGGGAAATGTTATCTCAGCTATCTTCATTGTAGTGGACCAACAAAATCCCATTGTAGTGTTATCTAGGATGCCACCTAAGATTTTGGTGGAGGTGTGGAGCATCCTTATGGTGGATGCCTATAATCATAGATTCATGAAATATATTACCTAGATATTAGTTATCGTAATATATATAACCTAAATGGTCAATCCTTTCGTGTGAAATGAGAGGTTCCAGAATATTTCCACGAGTTGAGGAATAGAATATAGAGAGACACCATCTTGATAATCACATAGGATGGTGTTGAGAACGTAGTGTTATAAGATGCACTAGGTGTTGGGATAGGATGTGTTCTTATACAGAGGTAGGTGGTGATATCATACATTTATGTCAGTTGAGACCAAATGAGAAGAATTACCTGATCCATGATCTTGATCTGGTATTGGAAGACTTCACAATAGTGATTTGGTGAAACAAAATTTTGGGTGATCTATTTATCTTCTATTCGTACCATAGGAACCTTAATTATAACTTATCATAGAGGGATCATAAAATGAGAAAGAGTTAATGGAGGTTTGTGACATTGATATTGTCTATAATATTAGGAAGGGGTCATGGTGGAAGATGCTCTTAAGATGATTCTTGATTAGATTTTTCTGAGAGAGGTGTTCGAGTTATTGACATCATTACATTTATGCTTCATGAATGTGGATGTACCATCATAACTCTATATTAATGTTGTAACCCCCTCCACTTTTACAATGTGTCAAGGAGATAGAGCATGAGTATATCTATTATAAGACATTATGTACTCTTTTATCCACCAGAAGTGATCTTGATAGGTTTTAAGAAGATGTGGAGGATATTTTTATTTTCATATAAATAAATTTGATAACAATTATGTAGAGAGAGGAGATACTTAAGAGTTCCATTATTTACCTTCAAAGTTATATAATGTTTTTGTTGATGTTGTATTAGGACCTCAATGGTAGATTTGGTGGCCATAAATGAAAAAAGTTATTGTAGATTTGTCATGATTGTTCCTTAACTGTCAGCATGTGAAGGTTGAGAACCATGTTCCAGAAGGTATAATTCAACCCCATGAGGAGTGAGAGTAGAAGTGAGATGGGATTTACAAATAATTATTGATGGGGATACCATGTACAACAAACATACATAATATTATCTAGTTGATCATAGATCAAGTATCCTAGTTTTCCCACTTATTTTTTATTCATGAGAAGTGTTTTGGTAAGAACATGGTATGCTCATACGTGTAAGAGATAGTATGGCTCAATGAAGTTCCATCCACGATCATTTTTGATCATGATGATTGCATCATATTATTGTAATGGAAGGGGTTACATGACTCTTTTGGGACATAGATGCATTTGAGAATAGTATTTCACCCCCCATACTAAATATAAAATTGAGTATGAAATTCATGTATTTTAGGAAATGTTGCAGGCTCACATGTCATAATTTCACATTACATTGGAGGACCACCTACCACTGATGGAGTTTGAGTAAAGAAACTGCTACCATCCCACCATTGGTATGGCACCATTTTTTTCTTCAATGGGATACGATATTGGTTCCACTTTACTGGGACAACTTAGGTGATTTAGAAACAATGGGCCTAGAGTAAGTGTGAGACACTGTAAGGAATGTAAAAATCATCTAGGAGTAGAATATGACTACACAATTCCATCGTAAGTACAATGTGGAACTAAAAGGGAGACTTTTAAAGTTCAAAGAGGATGACCATGTGTTCTTCAGGGTCTCACCTAGACCAAAATTACAGATGTTTTACTAAAGTGGGAATATTTCTCGAAGAATCATTGTCCCATTCCACGTACTATGTAGAGTTCTTGTGGTGGAAAACATATTATCTCCAATGATGTAGTTATTAAGTGTACATGACATATTCAGCTTGTCGTAGCTGATGATGTGCATATAGGACCAATATCATGTTATTGACTAGGGATTGACAGAAATCATGTATACAACTACATTTTTTTGATATATTGGTATAGATTGTGGATAGGTAGGAGTGGAACATCTATGAGATATATATTCTTTAATTACATGTCTTGTGGTATCATGATATACATCAAGAGAGTTCCTAGGAGTTGGATACCTAAATGAGTGTTTAGTACACATATATATTTATGTTACCTTTTCTTTTTGATTTTTATGATGTAAATCCCCAAGGTGGTATGAATTAAATAAATCTAATTTTTCCATGTATTACTTTGTAATATTATTTTAAATATTCATGGAGATAGGAACAAAGATGATGTGTGATTCCATGTCCCGGTGTGTCTAGAATTAATTTTGTAAATATATAAAATGAATTAAATATCACAAATTCAAAGATTTAGATAAATATTGGAATTAAACTTAAATAGAGCCTCATATCATAAATATGAGGGCATTGTTTATTTTAGTCCATTAGGTTTTATCCTAGGTCCATTATAACTGTAAATCACATTAGATGTTCGATTACTATGTCGAAGTGAGAGAATTAAATAAATAAATAATAATTTATTTATTTATTTATTTTCATATTGTTGAAACAACATATTTTTCCTTTATAAATATATAGTCGTGATGCGATCTTATGGTTTCCCTTTTAACCATGGTGAGAAAGAGGACGATTGTAGGAGAGAATTTTTTGTGTCTCACATCAAATGAGAATGGGATCAATGATCATTGTTCCATTGTAATTATTTGATCTAACTAATGATAATTATGTTGATATATTCCTCAATATTGATTTATTTATATCATGGTGGGATGTTTTCTAAATGTTATTTATCATATTTTATTTAATCCTACAACGAATGCAGATCGATCTAATAATTAAATGATTTGCAGATCATTCCCAATTTGGTTATACAGTATAATACATTCAGGATTGGTGGTTTATTTTATGATTATATCTTTATCTATTAATTTTTTATAAGAGAACTAATTAATTGAGGCTAAAAAACATTTTTGAGGTTTGTTTCTCATAGTTATTTTGTATGTTTCATTCCATGTTCTTCATTTATCATGTGAGTTTTATTAATACCCAATAATGAATCATTGTGTATATGTTTCTTGGTGAAAATATTTTAACCTAAGGATATGGATTCATATTTATGATGATATAGTGTTATAATGATGTCATTGGGCCATTTTGGAGTTCATCAGAAGGATATTGAAATGAGATGACTAGATAACGTGGGGAAGGGTTTCCCCATGAGATATAGTGATCAAATGGAAAAGGAGAGTCTCCATCAGACTAGATTTGTGATCTCTATTCGAGATCATACGTGGAACCTGGAGAACCAGTGGAAAGATATTATGTGGATGATGAACTATGAAATATGTGAAATTATATATTATAGATTATCTATTCCATTATTACATGCTCTGGGGGGCCCTGTGTCACACTATGGTTCCATGTAGAAGATAAATATCACATGACATGTGATTGTTGTCACACGATGTGTGAGCCTTACATAGATGCTTAGAATGTACCCAAGATGGTACAAGAACTTGACCATGAGTATATATTCATGGACAGACCATGTACCCAGGCACAGAAATGTCTAGTTGGGCACATAAATAGTTAAGAGTACAAGGTCTTAGAAACACCATGTAGTAAGACAAGGACATGAGCATGGGTCGTGAAACACAAGTAAGATCCGTTTAAAATGGAAATACCTAGTACTAACAATATAAACCATATAATATTTATAATATGGACTATGGGTAGTTTCCTCTTCAACATGGATGTGTTTTATTTTTTGTGTTGTCCCATGACTCAATCCTTAATGGTTTAATCTGGAGTCACATCCTTTGAATATGATGGTGATCCACACCAAGGAAAATAGTCTTGGATATGGTATTGTGAATCCCTCTTTGAGGTACATATTGGAATCCTCTGTCGTCATCATTGACCAAGGATGGGTTATTGGTTTCATCATGCCCAATAATATTGTGGAATATATCCCATATATAGTAGTTTTATCCATATTGGGTGGTTGGTATATCCAATGTAATTTGGTGTGTCCCCATCTATCTATAATTATCTCCAGAAATTCATCATGTAATTTTTATGGTTAGAAATATTTATCATGAAATACTAGTGAGAATTAATTTTTATTATTTCAATCATAGAAGATTTCTTGTTGTATGGCTGATATATTGGGAAATTGTGCTCGAATTATAGTCTATATTAATGTTTGTGACCTTACCTTAATAATGTGTTTTTACTTTTAGTTTGTCTAGATGTTCACAATATATGTCATTGGATTATAATTTTGATTAGATTATTTTTATTATAGATTCATTATACCTACTGATATTGGGGTGTCATACTTGGTATTGTTATACTCACTAATTTAAGGGAATTTTCCACGCATGACATTTCTTATGAAAATGATCAACTATTTTAAAGAGTCCTAAAGGGGTTATGTATATTAATAACTTTGTGAGTCTGATAGGCCGTGGTGTATTATTGCAGATGCATTGACAGAAATCCTCACCCACTTCAAAGTTTATTCTTTTTTTAGTTTGTTTTTTGTGGGAATTTATTTGGACCTTTTTACTTCCAGTACTTGTGGTATTACTCAGATGCTGGAATTTTAAATGTGTGTAATCATTTTTAGTAGTTATTTTATATTTCAGAATCTTATGTGGCTTGATAGTTGTGTGTATTTATAATTACTTTAGGATAAGGCATACCATGTGTGTCACATGCCTACTTGGCACTGGTCAGTTGCCCTGATCTTATTAGTGGTTTTCTTGGGTAAGTCAGAACATGTGCTCCATTAGGATGGGTGGTGACATGGATACCAGTGGATTTTATTTCATGTTTATAAAATTTTGTTATATATTTTATATGGATTACATATTTTATAGTATGAATGAAATTTAATAATGGATTGTATATACATGAACTCAAAAACCCTGTAATGGTAGCCATTGAAAAATCAATTGTAAACGAGTCATATAACACCATCCTATGGAGAAAACATATTCATCATGTAAATGGTAACTATTTACATAAATAACATCAATCATGGTATTTAGACTCAATTTACCTGAAACACTTGGATGTATGTCACACTTGGTTACAATTGAAAATGGAAAATGTACCGTATATTGGAAAAGGAATAAGAGGAACTAAATTACTAGAATTTTATTTTTAATAATGTATCTATTATGCTATTAATAGTGGAATGGAGTGGGTACTTATACTTCATAACATTTACTAATACTATAAATAGTCAGGTTATATATACATAATGAGGTATAAGATATATTCATTTCATATGTGTATATATTATCATAATGATATAGAAAGAAATACTAGTATTATAATTAAGTAATAACACAATGATTTAGAAGGAGTGTATCCCATCCAATCATTAATTTAACACTATATGACGTGTTTGATAATATCGAACTCACTCCTTCAAATAATCCTCATTGAAATGGTGTTACTAAAATGTTGAATGAGGCCTCTATAAAAATTTTCAAATCAATGATGTTCGAGGAAACACTTCCATTATCCTTTTTTGGATACACATTATATATAGTGTACTTTTCCATGAACTAATTACCAAATAAAGAAATGGATGAGATTCTATATGAGTTTTGGTATTGAATGAAACACTTCCTATCACATGTTAGTGTGTATGGTTATGTGAGGATTTTGCAGGACTATTATAGATGCAAATAGCCTCCTAAAGCACTAAGCATATCTTTATAAGATATCTTAAAGAATGTAAATGATATTACCATTATTAATATTCATATATAATTTTTTTTTTGGAAATACATGGAATATTTTTTGAAATGTGTCACATTTCCATTGAAAATAATTGGATAATGATAGATGCTGAGGTATTTGATGCTTCAGATGTATAAGAGTTTGTATGATAACCATATGTAAAAGAGATAGTGCGAGAAGAATATATTACTAAGATAGAAGTACTACATTGGTAAAACCATTATTTTAATGATATATGCGGATAAGGTTTTCTTATCAATGAGTCATGTGACACATTTCATCTATAGAATGATGATCATTTAACCCACAAGAAATCAGTATAAATAATGTATTAGGTTAAATAGAAAGATTGTGTGCATTCTAAGATGGTGTCTATATACCAAAACAATGTATGGATTTTGGTACACCCTGCTACTAATGTATACCCCATTGGTTGAAAATGAGTATTCAATAAAATGACATAACATGATGTTAAAGTATATACCTAAAAATCTTGACTGTGTGCGAAGGGTTTTATGAAATTTCTAGGTATATACTTTTGAAAAAATATATTACTAGTATAGATACTCAAGTCCATATAAATATGATTTGTAATAGAAACCTTCTTTGATTATTAGATTCCAAAAATTGTTTTTCAAAACCTCTTTTCTTATTGGTATTATGGTTAAATATGTCTACATGACTCAAACTAAATGTTTATTTATGTATAGAGTTCCAATGAATTATAGAAGCTATAGATATTAATTTATGGGCTGGAAGAGAAATCTTGGTCATTGATTGTTCATTTATATGAGGCCATGAGAAATTATGAAACATCAAGAATGGAAAAGATACATGTGTATATAATATTGTAAATGGGAATGCCATCTTTTTCCTTGTTTTATTAGTTGATAACATATTACTTAAGGGTAACGAAGTGAAATTCATACTGTCTGTTAAGACATGGTTAAATGATTGTTTCTCTATGATATAATTGGGTAATATATTCTACATCATATGTATTATTATATACTAAAATATATCCAATAGGTTGTGTGGGTTATGTTAATGTACATATATTATCAAGGTCTCAAAAGATACAATTTGTAAAAAAATCCATGTGAGGGTTGATAGAAATGATACATGGTATCAATATATCAATGAAAATGTGTCCATGAAAAGATGAGTAGATTGGATTAATGAATAGAATACTTTAATCATCCATATTTGGTTATAAGATTAATTCCAAAATATTTATATGGATTGATAGTTTCATTTCTGTAAGCATAGAGGGAACATATGAATTTAATTTAGGAGTATTTCATTGTTCATCTATAAAAACAATGTAAAACAACATAAGTCATACAAAGGATGTGTTCATAGGGCATAAAGGACACAAAAAACAAGGAGTTAGGAGATTAAATTATTCTAGTTTCTAGATAGATCATGATAATTTGAAATGATAATTAGGCTATTTATTTGGACTGAATGGTGGTTTATTCGGTATTAGAATCTCAATAAAACCTATAGTAAAAAATTATAAAAAGGAAAATTATTATAAAATAAATATAATTTATATATTGAGGAATTATATATATAAATATTTTCTTAATATATTGGTTTTTTCATAAGAGCATTAATCCTATTCTAGTTTTGTATTATAATACTGCAGAATTGGTGGTTTTAAAGGAGGCCAAAGAAAAAATATATGAAAAAAAGAATTGTAAGTTTCATATTTGATGCATTTTACATAGAGATGTAAAGTCATAATAATTATATTATCCATAAAGGATAACATGGATGACCCCATGAATAAATCCATATATTAGTAGAATCATGATTGTCGTGATAAAGTTAGTAGGATGACACTTGATATGGGTTTTCTCTGGTGCATGTGGGAGTTTTTTATGTGGTTTCACTAGACCCAACTCATGTTTGGCCTTTAATTTCTTTTACATTCATACTATATTATATATTCATGTTTTTACCTCAAAATAATATTTTTAAACTTTTTCTTCTACTATATTTTTTTTTAATTTTCTTATATTTCATGTCACATTAAAAGCTTAAAATAGTTCCCATGTTGTAATGATAACATATATATGCCTTGAGTATTATATTAGCCATAATAAACATGGTATATATACATAAAGCTGATATGAAAACTATGTTGTTTTAACTTCATGTGATGGTGGCTCCTATGAATTGATATTTCTTCTCATTGAGTTAATACATGTTGATCTCAATTAGGTTTGATCATAAGGATTGACATGTAAATAAGAAAACCAAAAGTATTATATGTTAGTTGTTGTTCTTTTCTGTGGAAAAGTGTAATGGTCTCCATACACCAAATTACTATTTTTGTATACTATTTTATTATGTTAATTGATAAAATAAAAAAAAATGAAATTTATTTTGTGGTGGGGTATCTTGCATTAGGTGCATCATTGACTGTATGACATTTATTTAATAATCATAATATAATTTATCTCTTGAGAAAGGAAGTGTTATCTATGGTTGAGTGGATTTTAATGGTAGTACCATTGCTAAATCAATGTTCATTATAAAAAAGTTAACAGCATCATGTTCTATTAATGAATAACAATTAAAGAATGTGTAATAACACATATTGTACATCTATCTATATGACATATCATGAGGCAAATGGATTATTCTACACATTGTGTGTTCATAATATTTTTTTGTTGTTTTAAAATTTCCTTATATCATTATGTGAAATGTTTGGTTTCTCAACTCCACTCTAGGTTCATGATTAATATTCTCTTTTATCGCGATAAGGTCTTAGAGAGACAAAAATAGGGAATATTTAAATTTCATCCCAATTCTGGCGAATAAGAGTATATGACATATTGGGATACACCACAGGGTCTGGTATATGTCCTTTTTTTATAAGATCACTGATGATTAAAGAAATTCATTATAATTCATGAATAAAACATTTTCAGTTGAATGTATTTATTAAATGTTTTATGATGGTATTAAGTAAATACATGAAAAATATTTTATGAATAGATGTTATTTTAATATTAAATGTTCATTTAATAAGAGTGAGAATCATGTGTAACAATAAATTATAATTTTATATTTATCTTCTCGAGTTTCTCCATTATATAGTGTAAACATATTCTATTATTATCTTTGTGATATTGATGTTCTAGATTTATCATTACCTCAATAGAAATAATCTTTTCACATTCAATTAACATTATATCTCATAACACTTCCCTAATATCTTCTAACCGCTTATTCCTCTATGTCAACTGTTTATAATCCTTAATAAAAAAAGACATTATCACTCTAAGTGATCATGTATACTGAATAATTTTTCTTATATTGACATAAAATAAATTTCCACTAATAAATTATTTTTAGATCACTAGTGGATTTTCGAAAAAATATTATCTTCATCCAAGTATATATATAAATAAGACACAAAAACTGGATATTCTTCATATTTTAAAACACGAACCATTATTCAGTGGTCCTTGTTTTTACACCACTATGTTTATGAATATCAATTTGTTTTCTTCATTTAGAAAACCATGAAAATGTGTTACATTTATATAACATCTAATATATATATCCTTTTTCATATGTGATTTAGTATACTAAAAAAATTATTTAATTCGAATTTGAGTTCACTTCAATATCATCCCCATGACATGAATGTTTCATTACACTAGCTATCATAATTAAAAGTGTCTTTTGTTACTCAAATAATAAATTATTTATATAATTAAACTCCTATTTTACCAATGTGAAGAATGTATTTAATTAATTTTGATATAAATTTTACTCTAAATACAAAGAAAACGTACAAATCATTAAAATATAAAATTATTAAGGCATTAATTGTGAAATCATTGAAAATTATAATTGTTCTTGTGTAATATAATATCATCTAAATAAACCATAAACATTTAGGGAAATTAATGTGAGACCTGCATGTAGATTTTATTATCAAAACCACGTCTCTTAAACTCAATAATTTTCATATTTTTGTCCATCTATTCATACCAAGATCGTTGTTCATTATTTTTTTTTCATACTATATATTTTTTCAATCACTAAAATATTGAATTAAAATATTAAATAAGATATAATATGGGTTTACTATATAGTATTATTCCCTAAAATAATCCATTTTGAAATGGTGTCTTCTCATCCATTTTAAAACTAATAAAATTAAAAACAAATTACAAAAAAAATTAATATTAATTCAATTCTTTATATAACTGATATATTTCTGCAATATAAAATTCTTCAATATTATGATTCCCTTTGTATACCAATCTCACCTTATTTAGACCAATCATCCATGTTCTCAAAAAATATTTTTGAATACCCATTTTTTACAAATCATGTTTTGAGTTATATGTATTTCCATATGATCCCATGTTTTGTTCTTACTAATTTATTCTGACACTTCATTCATGTATTTCATCCAAAAGTTATTATTTTTTACATCATTTAATTATGATTGTTTTAAAATTGATTATATAGTAGTGTGATCCATTATTCGTATACTATATGTAGAAATTAAAGTAGATATGTTTCCAATGTTTTTATATATATACATCATACCATCTTATTCATACCAGATTCAGAGTATGATTCCCCCCATCTCCTTGTTATTCTCGTAGTTGACATCAAAATAAGCAGTAATTTTAGAATTTCAAGACATTCTTGGATATCTAATTACAAATTCCTCTTCATTAATAACTTATTGAGGTAAAAAATTACCAGAATACCATTTAGAATTACATTCAATATATTTAATATTACAACTTTCAAATATATTGTTGATATTTTTATATTAATATTCATTGGATATACTATTTTTTGAGTCCTTTGATTTTATTTAATCATATTTTGAAACACCATAATATTTTATATTGACATCTATATTCTAAATGATGAGATTATTATCAAATACTCATACATGATGCAATGTGGTGTTTTTACCATGATATAATATATATAGTGGTTGATCTGATATAGGATTGAGAAATACTTGATTTTTAGTATACAAAAACAATTGCTCAATTTCATTCCAATTGTGGTCATTGAACCCACTTCAAATCAACAAATACCATTTGATTATGTTTTTATATGATTACTTATTTTCACAACACCAATCTATTTATGAGCCCGTGTCACTTAATATTAATTAATAATTTTATATTTATCTAAATAATATTTAGAATTGTATTTAGTTCTATTATCTGGTATTATCATCTTCAATATGTTTTATATTCACTCTCCAATTTTTATAGAAATATTGTCATGTAGTCAAACACCACCTACTAGATTTTAATAATATAACACATCTCATAATTCAATATTCACATAAAATAGAATTATTAAATCCTCGCCATAAATTATAAAATAACAGATTGGAATACATACGACAATGTGGATCAAATTTAGTGGATTTTATGCTCTCTTTGTATTTTAATAGTAAAAGTTTCTCACAAATTTACCCATCAAACATAATTCAATAATGTTTTTCTATTTCTCATCTGGTAACAAAATGTCAACAATGAATGTCAACATCGATATTTTTATTACACTTTTCTAATGAATTTGATCTATCTTTCAATGCCAAAAAAATTTCTATTCAACTATATTTAGATGAAAATTATTATTCTTTTAATATGACTAATATAAGATTACATTCATTTTATATTCTTATATAAGTTATTTTCTATACCTTCCATAGATATTGTGGCCTTTACAATTGAATGCATCATCCAATCTAGAGTCTCATAACTAACATAAACATAATCAACTATTTTGGAGTCCAATAACATATATAACATTAATTATCATCAATTCATCATTGGATAGGTGAGTTCTAAAACATCAATTAATCATTAGGGAATAGACATTTCTAAAATAAATAATTCTATCAACTCATACATTCCAAATCGTGAGAAGATTCATGTTACCCATCACGTTGGATAAGAATAGACATTCAAGAATCCACTAAAAATATATTTTTTAAAATTTCAAACCTATGTAATAATGAATAAAATTAGCCTTCATCTCCAATTAATCATCATTACATAAATACGTGGAATGAGTTGAGACATATGACATTCTGGTTATATTTTCATCATCATAAGAAAGGAAGTCATATTCTTCTTTTTGCCTCTAAATGGTAAAAAAAAAATATCAAAGGAGTTGATTTTGACTAACATAAATCCATTTTTCAATGCATTTTATCAGAATAAATCCACTTATTTTGATATAATCAGTAGTTTAATTTCCAAATTTAGCCCAATTTAATTAATATCCTCATAATGAGTTTATTTTCACATATTAAGGATTGTTTTTTATTGTTTTTTATGAGGTATCAATTTATTCTTAATTCAAGTAACATTTAACTACATCACAATAAGAAATTATGTGTCTTAAGTAGCCACTTAATTAGGAAATTTTCAATAAATATATGATTTTTCTTCATCTATCAACATATTTAATATTTTTTTAAATTTCCATGCTAGATGGTAAGTAATTTATTATTGAAAAAATTCATATTTAATAGTTTTACCATTACTCATTAAATTTTTATATATTTTTTAATTTTTTAATATAATATCAACGATAAAAATTTCTTATGGGATTGGGTATTTTAGGACTCAGTACTTGAATGAATGTTTATTTTCATCATTCATCCATTTCCATTAATAATTTATAAAAAATTGTTTCAAAGTGTAGCTTTATCCAAGATTTATATACATTTATTTCAATCAAAATATTTATTCTAAATAAAATTAAATCAACATGGATGGTTTTAATCTTCTTACATTTCTTTTTATACATTCATACTAGGGACATATATGATCTTATCAAGTTCCCCAATCATTAACTTGTAGTTCTCTGCTATATCATGTTTCACTTCATCATTTTCATATTGTCCAATATCATTCAATAGTTGATCAACAAACAGTTCATGATCATCAATAAAACATTGTAATTATTATAGAAATAAATTTATATTTTGGGATACATTATTGTTAGATAATTATTTACAAGATTTTAATCCAATTAAACCTCTAGAAAAAACAATCCATCTTATTTATTATCTTCTTGAACTAATTTTTTTTATTTCTCCAATGTATAAATCATTTAATGTTCTATGTCTATGAAAAACTGAATTTCAACACATTATAATGGGAATTCCATATCATAATCATCCTCTTTTCATATATTCCCATTTTGATAAAACTTTTTCCAAATTTATTTCCTAAATTAAACATCCCATTAAGGGATAAATTATTTTTTTTTCAATTCAGAATCACTATATTTTCCATTAAATTATTTTTCACACCTATCAAAATTGTGTCGTATCATTCCAAAATGAAAACATTATAGGGGTATTTTAACCTCAAATATTCCATTTAATCTCATAGATGTTTTTTATGCATGGTACAAGAAATATTCACTAATAATTTATTCAAATATATCACATGAATTTATTTCATATCTACTACATAGAATTCAATATCATTATATAAATCCCCCAATTCACATTTCAGCATTACTCACATTACATTTTAGAACCATTTTCTATATAGACATTCAATAATTAATTACCAATGTTTTACATCAAAATGTGCTGATAAATTTGGATTATAAATTATGGGTAATATTAATATGATCTTCTTCATTAAATCTAAACATTTCCTGTAATGAAAAAGTCAATAAATATTTACAACCTATTCAATAAAGAAATTAAATAAAATATCAATAATATTATTTGAAAAAATATAAAAAAATTATATTTTTAACTATCCTTCATCATAACATATTTAACATTATTATCACATTTATATAATTTTTATTTTTTTTCTGATATTCATTTAGATATTTTTATAGATGTAACATTATTTAATATATGATTAGTCAATGGTCTATAAAATTCATTCAATATCATTTAATTCATTAAATAATTTCATACATTCTTTCATCATTAACATTTTATTAATGTCACATACATGAATTATTGAAATTTTATAGAGCTAAATTCATGAGAAATATATTTTAAAGGAGAAATCGATAAATCCTTTCACAATTAATAATTACAATGATAAAATAGGGGTAATATATTTTTTCATCCAATATTCATCATGCAAATAGAATTCATAAAATAGATTCACCAAGAATTAATATGTGGATATGATACCAGATATTATAACCTAATGAAAAATTATACACACTATGTGGGGGATGAATTATAGAGGCTTTGAATTTATCCATAATTAAATTTTAAATGGATCTTGTAAGTGGGATTTCAAAGACACCTTTAATACTTCAAAATAATCAAACACGGGAAAAGAAAAATGTATAAAAATAACGAAGCCCCAGAAATAATGATTTACATGGATAACTGGAACTAGGATGCAATCCAAGAGATAATATCAATGATGTATTGATAAAAAATAACCACTACTAAACTATTTTTTTATTATACTTATTAAGATAATATTTCAACTCATCAAAGGTCCATGGAATATTCATCTCTTCCACTCACCACATTCCAATAGAGTGACAAAAAATAAAATGTAAACCTTTAGGTAAAACTAAAAAAGATAAAAACTGAATATATATCGCACCTAATAGAATTGGGTGTTTTACACAATTCTCTAATAATTAAATTCTATATTTATATATATATAATAATACAATTTTATACATGTAATTATCCTCCATATAATACAATATAATCACTCATTCATCCTTAATTGCATATATTTATTAAATTTTACACATTTTGAAGTCTACCTTTTCTGATCATAAATATATACATTAATCTCTCTTTTTTCTTATCATATTATATGCAATGGGTTTCAGTATATCCTGTGAATTTTTTATTAAAAATATATCATTAATTTTCAAATCATCCTATATCATCCTATACATAAAATAAATACATTTAATTCCTTATATGTATATATATTCTATATGTATATTTAGGTAGGTTCTTAATGGATATTCTATAAATTTATCACCTTCTTGAGAGGTCTAAGTTATCAATATATTTCAAATTATATAGATTTTTTCATTCATAGTGTGAAATCATAACCTATGTCAAGTTGGGTTGATTTATTAATTAATAAATAATTTTTCCATTCCATTATATAAATATTCATGATATGATATTGAGTTATGTTTTAAAACAGAATTAATCATTTATTGTGTGATTATGAAACATTATACATAGTTTATAATGCGTGGAATGGTCTATTTAATCATTATGTGACCTTAATATCATTAAATTATCAAATTATAGAAATTACTTATCTCCAACCCTATTTTTGGTTTCACTAACATAAATATCATTGGTATCACAAGATATTTAATACTACCCCAATTTATATTAATCATTTCATTATATGGCTGATATGTTTTTTCGTGACAGTGTGTTTCAAATTATAGTAAATTAAGAATCACTACATATCTCACAAAAAATGATATACAGGACATTAAAAATTTCGTGATTCATTATTAATAGTGTGAAATCAATCTTGCATCGTGACTACATAGATAAACCTATCATTTTAGGATTCCTCGTATGCATATGAAATTTTTATTTTTATATTGTTTCCCTCATGGTGTTGTCCTTGTGTATTCACTATGAAATATTCATACAAGTATAGGACGATGTATGGTATATATCCAACCATATTAATAAAATTAGAAACAACATCAAACACATAAAACTATATAAAATGAATTCTATTTGTCAGAATATTTCAATATTACAACTTATGGTTTTAATATGATTGTTAATGAAAATCAAGAAACAACAATTATTTTTATATCTAGATATTTATCACCTAGAAAAAATTAAGAGATTTAATATTTATGAAAATAACATTGATATTTGTAGTTCAATAATGGGATGTATATTTTATTTAAAATTGGTATCGATTTTAAAAAATTTCAATGATGAAATTTAATATCCCTTTGAAAGTATTTTTTCAATGATGAATGTAATGATAATTGAAAAATATGATTAACTCATAGAAAAAGGGAATTATATAATCATCCGATTAGATATAGTTTAAATAAAAATTTACTTTGAACCCCCTCCAGAAAAAAACATTTTAATAGGATAAAACACAGTAAAAAAGTTTATTTATGAATTAATGTTACAATTGAACGGTTGAAAAAATGAATATAATTATGAAGGGTAATTAAATAGTTTGGAATTCATTAATATTGACAGGAAATTAATTGCTAATTCATATGATGGACTCATTTAGTGGAGTTATGAAATATTTACAAATAAAATTACCGTGTAAAATTTTTTTTTTTAAATTCAATTAGAATAACATATATAGAATAGTATAGGGAAATTACCTCTTAAATAGGATGATAGGAAATAATTTTTTAGATTATATTCAAATGAGTATAGTAATAGAATAAAATATTCTTTAATATAACTTCCTACAAATGAATAAATTTTGTACAATTTTTTCAAAATTAGTTATATTTGTTCAACAATGGGTCTTATAGAATGATAATTAAATATTAATGTTGAAAATGGTTTTATAAGGTGAAATAAAAAACAAATGTTAAATGTGATGAAAATTTAAAACTAATAAAAAAAATATTTTCTGTTAAAAAAATAAAAGATGTTAGGGAAATATGATCATAGAAGTAAATTAAGTTTACACTAAGCAATAGAGGATATGCTCACATAGAATACATAAAATGAGGAAAGAGAAAAAAAAATTAATGAGGTAGAAAGTATCCTCTGTAAAGTGAAATATTGATGAATGATTGAAGAATGTCTCGCTAAATTAAATAATTTATGGGATAATATTAATGGAATTAATAGATAATACATAAGAATCATGTATATATAGAACCTAAAATTCCAAAATAAAAAAATAAAGTAATTCAAGATGAATTTATCACATACAAAGGAAGAACACAGAAGAATGATTCAATAATTATGCATCATAGTAGAAAACATAAACTAGTGGGATCAATATCGCTTCATTAATAGATACCAAAATGATGATTTTATTGGGTGTTAATTGAAATAACTAGGAATAATGTTATAGAAGTGGTGAAATATAAAGAAATAACCCACTATAGAGTGTTTATTATCACTATAAATATTATTGATGTGGTATAGTTTTTAGCTTGAGATATGATACAAGAGGTGAGTGCATTGAAAAGGAAAAAAGTGGAAATTACAAATTATATATATTACGATTCAATATCCAAAATTAAAAAATTTAATTAATGTAATATTGACACTGAAACAAAAGTGGAGTCAGTTGCTTTTTTGAATGTTAAACTTGAATCAAGAAAAATCTATAAAATCATTTCGGTTATTTAATCTGTTTAAATAAGTGCTTAATTTATTAAAATAATTTTAATTTTTTATATAATTGTTATCTAAGGAAAGTACCTATCATGTGGTATTATAAATTTTGAAAATATGTGGATATCAGAAACATGCTGAGTCAATGAAAAAATTTAAGGAGGAATTCATCTTTTATCTGAACATAAACTAACAATGGATTTCCTTTTCTATAGAATGGATTCTGGATACATCAAGAAAATTATTATAATGGAATATTATTAATATTATATAATTTTATTTTGAATGTTATAGGGTCATATATCATGTTTCAACAGTCTTTATCTTTATTAAATAATGGATAGACCCCTAAAGAAATTATAAACATTATCTCAACAAATGTTATGACTAAAAATATTTTTTTCAATAACTTTTCCTCCCTAATATTTATTTTTAATGTATAATTATCATAATATAAATATTTTGAATGATTTAAATAAATATATTATATAATATTATCAATGTTTTTTATTTAAATATATAATATTGATGCTATCGACTTATCTTTTTAAATAATTTAATAAGAATTAAGTAATGTAGTATATGTGTGTTGGTGTATCTTTTTTTCATTATTAGTCCACGCCCTAAAACTCTTTGACAATTGTTACCATATACACGCTTTAAAATGATGAAACTGAAATAAAATATTTCAATCATTTACAGATATAATCTAAAATAATGTATGAAATTGAGAATGGATCCTCATAACGATCTCAAATTTTCCCAATAACATTGAATGAGAACAAACATTATTCTATTTTATAAAGGAGAGAAATACTCGAAATAATATTTAAGGAAACATTATCTAAATTAGTAATATACCTAAAGAAATACTTTAGAATTAAATAAACAATGTGATCTTATTATTTCCTCATGAAATTGGTTGAAAGAGATTAAAGGTATAAATAGTCATTGATCAATTAAAGATAACATCTAAAAAATAATTCACTCTAATGGTTGAAAGATATAAAGGTAAAAAAATTGAGGATCATATAGGTCTTTGAAGTATATGAAAACTGAATAGCTTGGAAATTTTAATTACTGATAAAATATTCCTTGTCAAAATGCATAGATGATCTACCCTAATGAATTAATATGATTTAAAAGAATATAATATTTTTTAATGTTAATGGGGAAGTTGCATTTCTTAATTATAATAATCACGAGTGGTACATACATTATGAAGACCCCCAATGAATTATATTATCCAAGGGTAGAGTGTTAATCATGTAACTATAAATAAATTAAATATAAGATAAATTATTTTGATGGATTTATAGATAAATTAAAATTATAATTTCTATTAAGACAATGTCAAAACAAATGGTAATAAATTTTATTACATATTGTTTATCATATTTTTATTAATTTAAATAACGTTGATTATAGATGAATATATGACGTATCCATGTGGATCTACTCAATAAGTAATATATAGATGACAACACACTTTGTAAAAAGATGAAAACGTGATAATGAAATAGGAATGAATATAAAAGGTAAACAATAGGATAAAAAGCATACACATGTTCAATAATTAGGATTATAATTAGTTGGTTTATTATGGTGCTTAATATAAAATTAGTACACATTCAACTGAATTCATAATATGTATAGAGGTTATGGAAAATGAAATAGCATGGAGATGAACTACAGTAGATTTTCTAATGATGGATAAATAATGAAATTATAAAATCTGGATTTAATAGATGATGTAAATTCCTAGAAATAATAATTTTGTTATATATTATATTTAGGTGATGATTTTGAATATTTTTAGTAGTTTTGGAATGTTTGGATCTAGTTTGGTGTATATAAAAAAACTACACTCCAATAATTAATGTTACAAAGTAAATATTATTATGTTATTTCTATATTCGAATGGAAAAATATTTTACCATGATCCAAAATCTATATATTATAATACTAGTTACATTATATTAAAATAGAGAATACAAGATGTTACACTATCCAGTATAGGCTAATATTCACATCATAAATAAAGGTAAAAAGTGAAAAGGTATATTGACAATGAAAAATAAATGGATATGTATTTTGATTATGATCATTTTATTTATGCTTTTAAAATAAAAATCATTTTACTATGATCGGTAGTTAAATCCAAAGTTTTTTACATCAGGATAAGTGAGTTCATATTGTTTATTATGATTTGATAAAAATTCTATTATGATTTTCATGATTATATGGATTATAAATCATATCTCAATGGGTATTCATGATAGGTGAGTGATATTATATTCATGAATATGTTTTTTTGGATTATTATTATGGCTCAAAAAGTGAAATGTAACATATTTCTATAGTTCTTTGTAGAAAAATATACAATTCTTATATGTTATCAATTACACATTAATGAATAACTGTAGAGGTTTTCTAGGCATAGACATTATTTTTTGTGTATTGGATTTAATGACATAGTTTTTAATTAGATAAGGGAATCAAATTTATTAATTTATCCTGATACTTTTTATATATTATAGTTTATATGTGTATAACATTTATTTTTGAATATCATATAGATAAAGAAATATCTGACTCATGGATAAAGTAGTTGATTTGATCTCTCGGGGAATAGTTGAAGACACTTTATAGAGTGTGACATAATTCATTAATATGGATTATCACGACATCTATAAAAATAAACTATTTTTATGATATTGAATATTAAAAGACACATGGACTTTTGTTGTATCGAGAAATGATAGTATATAATTAATTTCAAAAATATTGTGGAAAAGAACTCAATGTGTATTACATAAACACATCATGTCTATAATTATTAATATATATTATATAATTTCTTATACTAATCATAAAGATGCCTAAAAATATATATACTGTATTACCATGTCATCCTAGTAATTCACAACATTGGAAAAATTGAAACTGTCCGTAGGAGGGTAGTGTTATTTCTGGAAATTTTTCATTCATTGATTGTTTGTTAGGGTGTAAAGTAATAATATCATAAACAATTATTATTCTGAAAAAATTAATGATAGTTGTTTTTGTTAGACATTAGCATCATCATGTATAATATACAAAGATGTAGCCCAATGCATTTGAGAAAAGAAATTTGTGGTTTAATTTCATTATTTGATTTAAATGTTTTGTGTTAATTTAATTGAGTGTGATATATTTATAATTTATCTTAACAAAATTAGTGCGTGCTCTAATAATTCATTAGTTTTAGAAAGAAGAATGTAGAATTGTTAAACACCCTAATCAACCTCCACCCCCTAGAAGACTTTGAGATATACATCATACCAATAAACCCAAAAAAACTATTGAATTCTTTAATATTATATATTTATTATATGAATAAAAATAAATTATTATTTATTTTAATCCTCTATCATAAAATAATTTCATGAAATAAATTATATTTTTTTCAATATCTCTTCATTAACCTTTATTCCTTTTTCTATCCCATGATTTACTTGAAATAAATGATACATAAGTAATAAAACTATAAAAAATAACACACATATTACATTAATTGATTTTATGCATAGATAAAATCAAAAATAAAATTTTATGTGATTAATTGCACTTATTATATTGTTATTTCCCAGTTTAAGAGTTTTTTCTACCATATTTTATTTGTAAAAACCCATTATAAATGATAGTTCAATCCATGTTGAGATTTCAAATATTAATCACTAAAACATTATATATATGTATTATCATATTCATTTTTCCTATGATACCAATTAACTGGTTTCAAATAAAATAACATACATTCATACTAATGTAGTGGTAATTCTTCAAATGTTTTTTTGAAAAAAATTCTGCATATTTATTTTCCTATCATGATAATGATGTCATATTTACATTATAAAATGACACACAAAATTTGTTAAAAGATAATTTTTAATATTGTAGAATAATTTATAAAAAAATCAATAAATTATTTTTAATTTCATCACAAAGATAATAACATTTAAATTGAATTTAATATCACTAATTTTGAGTGATCCCTTTGTAATTATTGTTTATAATAGTATATTATTGATTGTTATGAAACATATATCATTATTTCTAATATCCTTTAATATATTTTTTATTTTATTTTTATGTCACGAGAATCAACTATATAAGATATATGTATTTTGATCAATTTATGATTTTTATATAACAATAAATACTGAAACTTTTTTATGACCCCTCATTTTCTTACTAAAAAAATAGAAATAAAAACATTTAAAATAATACACTAATAGCATGGTGTGATAATAATTTTTAGTAGACACATATTAGTCACATATTTCACTGGTTTCCTAAATTACATAATGTTTTTTTTAAATTATACCTCATAGTATTCATAGAATGTTTCCTACTTCATCAGGATTTTAGGTTTCCTACCGTTTTATATAATAAACTTCATCTATAGAGAGAATATTACATCATAGTAAATCATGTAATATTTTTTATGTAAACATAAAAACACCAAATTTTCCCTTATGCTGATAAAACTCTTGAAATTTTTCTTCTTATTTCTTTTTCCAAGGTTGAAATCATTGATAATTGTTAAAACATTATCATGCTTATCCATGAATCATTTCTCAATAGTTTTTCTCATAGGGTGAACATTCAATACATTTATCCAAATTCCATTTTTTCTATTTTTCAAAAACCATTTATTATATAACAATGTGGGGAGTATATGTTTTACAATAAACTATTACTACATTTCCCTTAATTATTCTGTTTCTTTCAATAAAATCATTTACTATATTTCATATTATATGTAATAATTATTGATTTAGACATTCATTTATTTTTATATTGTTTTTTTAAACATTGTGTTGTTTTTTAGATGACTTACATGGTTTTTGTTTCTTCATTGACCTTATTTATTTCTATAATAATGAGATTGAGATAATAAATCAATATCATAAACACTCACTCTTTCTCATCATGCATCTAATAATAAATTTAAAACACTTTCATCTCCAATTATGTATTATCATTCTCAATAAAATATTCTTTACACATACCCTAAACTCCATTCATATGATTTACATGTTATTTATTCCTTCTCTTCATCACTATCCTTATTATTTTTATCATTTACAGTGGAAACATTAGAGATCATAGATTAAACCAGGAAAACATGTTCACATTCATCCACAAAATTTTTTTGATCTGATTTATTTCCTCGAAATGAGATAAAACATATTTATTAGGTATACCATTACTCTTCCTTGATGGTGTTGGTAACATCCCTTTTCCATTAAAAAAATTTCATCCCATGAATTCATTATTCACCATGTTTTTTGTTGAATGATATTTTTGGATTATAGTCATCATATTAATCATTGGTATTATATAAGGAAATTGCTAAAATTATATAATACTTCAATAATTGAAACATTTAAATAGAATCTTATTATTTTTATTACATTACCCTTTACAAAATCCATTTCAAAGAGTTGTCATAATATACTTTTATATTCATTCATATTCATATTTCTCATAATCAATCTCCAAATATTAATTGTGTTTGTTAGTAATAAAAAATTTCAATCATTTAAATGAAATCTAATTCTCTATCATTCCATTATTATTTAATATTTATCTTCATCACAAATTAAATTAAATAAATATATTATGTGATATATCGATCGACATGTCGTCGAATATTTTATCAAAGGAGTTAAAAAATCATATCAAACTTGTATAAAACAATATGAATTAATCTTATCATAATAGTACAGTCTCTAGAAAATATATATAACATTGTATTTTTTAACTGTTTCATTCCCTTATTTAAATAAATTCGAAAAGTTTTTTCCTTATCAATTATAAAATATTTAGATTTAGTACTAAAAAATTATCATCTACATTTATTCAAAATTATATCTCTTTTATGAATACAAATTATTTTATCCAATATTTATTTCGATGTTTTATATATCCTTACCATTTTAAATTACATCTCAATGAGTTGAAAAAATGTATTTTTTTATTATCCATCTGTTTCAATATTTTCGTAATCAATAAATGTATAAATCATATTTTATAAGAGTGAAATAAGATTGTTAATATTATTTTTAATCACATAAAATCCAAAACATAAAAATTTAGGAATCCACTTCTCTATATATATATATATAAATTATCTGTACATTAATCATTGGGATCCTTTTATTGGTGATATAGTTTATTTGATATATGAAAATGAATCACTTTATTAGATATCAAAGATATCAATAAAATTATGATTCTCAAGAGGTAACCAAGGATTATATACCAATTTATACACCTAAATTATTATGAAGATATCATATAGGGGATATTTAGTGATTAAAAACCTATTTAAATACCAAAATATGTTTCTCTCATTACCGATAAGTGCAAAGAATCCTCTCGAAACCTATTGTTTTTTTCTGAATGATAAATAAATATATGAAACGATATCAACAATATGATCATTTGATGATGCATCAAGTAAATAAATTTCATTTTTATTCCACATGATTTTATGTGATATATAAAAATTATTAGATCATATTGATTTGAACCCAGACTATTTTCTTAATCCATTTCATTAGACATGTTTTATTGCTAATCAATTTTATTTTTTACTAACAAATAATAATTAATTTTCAATATCTGTTCATTTCATTATTCATATATATATTTTGAAACACAAATCATTATCAAATTATTTCTTGGTCTTGTTTATAAATATAAATAATTGATAGTTTTCATTATGTTCCATATGTTACATTTATCTAAACATGAAAATACTAAATAGGGAAATATTTTTTATAGAAATATTTAACACATTGTAAATAACAATGTTAAATTTTAAAAAATAACTTTTACCTATTTATGGTTTCTTTAATATATCCATTTGAATTCAATCTTCATAATGGATGGACATAAATAAACTTAATGGTTATTTAGTTATTAAATTGTCACCAACCCATAATAAATAGTAACATTAATAATTTCATAACCGAATAACATAACAATAATAATTCTCCCAAAATATAATATCACTAAATGCATCATGAGAGAATATATTTCCAAAATATGGGATCTTTTTGTAACCAGCACATATTGAGTGGGAACCCATGTGTATATTTTTCATCATAGTGTATTAGTATCCTCAAAAATTTAATACCAATTGAATATTATTTGGAATTTAAACAATATAAGGGGAAATAGTTTGATATCAAAAACACATAATCAACACTATGTAATTTTATTAAGATGTTAAATTTTCAGAGGTTTCTTAAAAATCCTAATTCCATACATTTATTATCCAAATAAGATCATTAAATTAAAAAATAAACATTTTATTAAAAATAAAAATTGTAAATAAAATATGATTAAAAATAATAGATATAATATAAATAATTCCTATATCTAGGTTCAAGTAAGAAATTATTATTTATTCAAATATGTGTCACTATAGATACATTAACAACATACTGTAGTTTTATTATAGAACATTTTATGGGATAATTTTTTTGATTCAAATGAATTCATTTTTAAAGAGTTGTTATAGTTGATGGATTGGGATTTTTTAATGTAATTTTTTACAAATAAGTTTATAAAGGTGATATATTTATTAAAATATCACAAGAATGAAAATAGTTTTAACACTAGATCATATAAACAATAATTGAATAATTATTGATTTGGAAACTAAATTTTGTACCAAATAATGTGAAAATTTCATCAATGATGAACATTTATTTGGTAAATCATAAAATGTTTGTGATGCTAAAAATGAATGTGAAGTCATGTATGGGAATTTCGACCATGATGACATAATTCAGATGAAAAATTTGTACGTGGGAACCATTGAAACATTGAAGAAAAGATATGGTTTTAATAAACATGTTTTATATTCAAGAGGTAATTTTTAATTAATATTTATAAAATTGATATATGTGTTGGGTATTTTAATTTATTTTTGTATCCTATAGAGAAAATACATTATTTAATTCTTGTTTATGTTTTCCACTATATAGATAAATATAATATTAATCATAGAGAATAATAACATTACTCTAGTGGCTATATTGAAAAGAAAATATATCCACTATATGATTTTCATAGATAATGTAATTAAATAAATGGGTATATACAAAAAACATGAGTTAATTGGGAAAACCATTATTTTTTCCAAGATAATTATATCATCACTATTTTCATTAGTTGACATGATATTTTATGTTAAACATATCTATAGGGGTGAAAAGAACATATTGGAAATACAAAAAGATTAAATATATAGTATTCAATATAATAGTATCGATCTATCAATATTGGATTATACTAATAAAAATAAAAAAAAATGACTTTGTAGATATGAAATGGAAATTTAAAATCAAGAACACAAGAATTAGATAGTTTTGCAGATCAAATAATAGAATATCTACACTTTATATTCTACTTCTCCTTGAGAATAATGTTACTCACAAAAACATCCACACATTTAAAATGGTGTGAAAAATTATTCAAAAACATTTCTTTTACATGACTAGAGGCACAACCTAGACTATACGCTCTTTCATTGAACTGGGTGATAAATAAGAAATCAATATTTTTTTCAAAGTCACACTCCATATAAAAATCTATTTTCCAAGAAGCATAACTTAGTATCATCGGACATTTAATTTTTAAATATTAGAAATGAAAAATACATAATATTTAGATAATAATATGATAATAATTTTTATTCTATTATAAAAATGAAGAAAATATTATTGAATATTATGTTGATAGATGTAGATTTGATAACCACATCAACAAATGATCAAATGTTTATGTCTCTTCTAAACCCAGTAGCAATTGATGTCATTATAGAAAAATTTCAAATAAATCGTATCTAAAATTCTATATATGTCTCACATTCAAGTAATAAAGTCATTTTTTTATTTATTTAGTTCACACAATTAAAATCTGAATATTGATCATCATATATACACATGGAATCTTCACGTTGGTGTTTCGTGAGATATAATAATAGAAATCCATGGTAGGAAAAAATATGATCATAGATCTAAAAGTTTTAATAGCTATGGAATTATCACATAATATTCCTTCATTAAATAATTCAAATGAAATTTGTATGACATCAATAACATTTTTATTTTTTTTACAAATAAAGAAAACACTTAAAATAAACAAAATAAAAATAAACAAAAAAAATTATATTTCATAAGTAAAATAGAATGATTTTTGTGTTTAATAAAAGAAAAAATGTAATTCATATGAGGCACATATGTATTTCATTAATATCATTTGACATTTATATCTATGTAGTACTATATATTCTATACAATCCATCAATTGTAATCTGACTTCATATCGTGAAAATATTTTCCTTTTCATAAATGCAATTTTATATGTCTTTTAATATTCCCATATAGATTATAATTTCCATAAAAGAATTTATAAACCCATTCTCAAGACATCAATTCAGTTATAGAAATTTATATTTTATATAATAATAAAATATGTATATGCATTTAATTATAATGTATTGACTTTATAAAAATCAATATGACCTCATAAATATGTTCATAAGACTTTAGAATCAGTATATATGACAAAATATACCAAATTAATTTTTTGTGTATGAATTTATATAGATCATTAATTTTTTAATTATAGTTTACATTTTTAAACGGAGTGAAATTTTGGATTTGGTAAGACTTCCTAGATTAATATATGTCATTAAATATTTTAGTAAGCATTTCTATTTTATAAAAAAAATCATCAGTGTGTGTATTTAGAACATATTTACTACAGGATATTTTTTAATAATACCAACAATATCAAACTCATAAATAATAGTTTTTATCGTACAATTATTTAAGTTATTAAAATTATCCAGTTTGTGCATGGAAGGTATTTTTATTTTTTAAAATAAATAAAAATACACTACTCTAAAAATCACTCAAATTAATTAATATTTTTCATGTCTATATCAATCTTCCACCTTTTGAATTATAATTTGTACAATATTCTATTAAAAATCAACCCATTTTATAAATTTTTGATAAACTCAACCAAAATTATGAATTTATTTTACAAAGACTTTTTACATTAAGAAAAGAAATTAAAAACATATCAATATGAAATGAGATTTATAGAGATCTATGTCATAAAAATTATATTATCATACTATAATATATAAATAGTTAATGTGATGAAACTGGTAAAACATGTCAGAAATTTTCTCTCATTTTATAGAAAATATTAAATAATCAATACTCAATCAATTACAAAAGAAAAAAATCTGTCCCATAAAAATGAATATTAATAACATCTATAGTCAACTAAGAAAATGATAATGAACTCCACATACTCATTATTTTCTTATGAACAGATTAGGTAAAGATATAATAAAATGATAAATTTCAATACATATGATCATTATAAAAATTATCTACATCAACAAAAGAATAATATCACTAATAGATTACAATGTGAGTAGAAAAAAAAACTAAACATTAAAAATCATATATATTCATTAAAAAAATGTAAAATATTTGTACTTCGTATCTACTTGAAATATAATAAAATGATAAATCATTAATATTTTAGTATTTGAATATAAATTTTCATTATACCATGTTTAAATATTTCATTCTATTTTATAAAATAACCAAGAGTTTTAGTAAATATGTCAAAATATTTATTTTTTGATGAAAAAAATTTGTTAACCAATATATATGGAACCCCATAGCAATAACCCTCACAATTAAATTACAATCGATAATTTATTTTATTTAAATAAAATCATATATTATTTTTCGTTTAGAGTTTCTCAGAATTATAAAAAAATATTTTCTAACAAAAGATTTGTTTTTCAACTAATGGAAATTTTTTCCACTATTTAATCAATTAATTAATCCATAAAAATTATAAAAAATCCTCAAAAAATTATCTATATATAAAATTATTCTAGTCAAATTATATGTATTACTTTTCTTCATACCCTAGATAAATGGATTCATAATAATGATGTAATATCAGATTCTCAGTAAGGGTTAATATAATAGACAATTTTCAATAATCCTACTTGAGAATAAGATCTAAAAATAGGTATAATTGAACTATATAAGAAAATAATCCCATAAAATTCATTGATAAATAGTGTTTTTAGGTCATAAATCATGGGGTTAGGTATAAATTTGATCAAAATTGTGCCAAAATATGTTTCCAAAATCATTACCCAAATGAGAGAAATATAAGAATAATAATAACCATAAGAGTATGTAATAACAAGATATTGTATCGTAAATATTTTCTTCGAATTATGTCATAATCATATAATACAAAACAAATTATGATAAAACATATTATCTCCATGCCTATGAGATATAAATAATAATGTCCATGTTTATAAATTTGAGTGAAATTGTTATTCCTATATCTATGATAGAAAACAAATTATGTTCCAGCTTCCATATCTCCTAAAATATAAACTTAAAAAAAATCATTATAGGGAAATAATGAACCATAAACTTCATCATCCATAATTTTTTTTCTGTATAAAATAAATTTTCATCATATCATAAATAACCCAAGGAATTCAAATGGAATTTTTATCCTATTCAAATGGAATCTCATAAGGAAAACATTCCTAATTCCACCAATAATCATATAATTTATTCAGATGGAAACTATATGGGTATCAAAAGATATATGTAAATATAATTAAATAATGAATATATATCATATGTTATGTACACCATATAGGTAAAGAGAACATAGTTACTTTTAAAATATCTACAACGAATCTATGTATATAATATATGTGAAAACTATTGTTCCAAATGAAGTAAAATGGTTATTAATATAGAAAATTATTTGAAATAATAATTATAGTAATACACCAATGATTATTACGTGATACATGGAATGTGATTAATAATTTATATTATATCTATATAATGATCTTTTTTATTGATTAAATCAGTAAATAAGAAACATGTATATAAGGTATACTTTTAGAATATTAGTTAATTTTTTGTTTCAAAATCATGATGAGATTTTCACTTTTTATATGTAAAAAATTCAAATAAAAATAATAGATTAATGAAAAAAAATTATTCATATGAACAAGAATAATGTAAAATTGTAACATCCCAAGTAAGTAATGAATAATAGATATTTTTATCTATGTCTATTAATGATTAAGATAGTGTTATATAGGCTTAAAATGAAAATAAATACAATCTTATGCATGCAATACACTAATATTCTTAAAAGATTGTTTTACTGCCTTTTGATGGAAAACCATTTTTGAATCTATATTTTGACAATTTTATAAACTATGTTTGTCAAAATAAACTTATCCTTTATGATTGGGACATCAAAATTTACCTTGTGTGAATTTTTGGTATTTTTCTGACAATGTTCATTTTTTAATGAATAGTGAAAAATACTGCATTTTACATCAAAACTGCTTTTTAATCTAATTTATTTATATGATTAGATTATGTTATGAATTGGTTTTGAAGTGAAATTAGAATAAATTTTTACCATTTTATCCAATGGTGGTCATTGGAATCAATTTCACTTTGAAATTAGACTTAAACTGGTGTCAATCTTTTGATACTTATTGTTTTGTAAAAACACGCTATTTGCTCTGGCAGCGGGAATTAATTATTAAATTAATTAATGTGACGTATATGATTTGAATTTTTTAAAATAGACTTAATTTTTGAATTCGGAATATCAAATATAGCTTAGGGTGAATTTTTGGTAATTTTCTGAAAAACTTCAATTTTTGATGAATAGTGAAACCACTAAGTGGTAATCAAGCAAACTGATTTTTAAGTTAAATGAATGTTTACCACTAATGTGTATTGAATTTTGAAAATAAGACATACATGGTTGTCATTAAGAAGTAAAATTTGGTTCAATGAGATTAAAATAATTTTTTTGGTGAATAGTAACTTATTAAGTTTTTAATCGCGATTAGTGGTAATTAGTGTAGTTTAAGGTATAAATAATGCTTTAATAATAGGAAATGACCTAGAAACATGTCCCAACCTTATTGGTTGTGTCATGGCCGACCAAGACAAGCCATGGGTCAACTTGGGGACCCCATGGAGACACTTTGGTTTGGAAATGACATAAATAACTTTTTATTAAATGTTAAAGTAAAAATGACACAAACAAGAGATGTTTTACGAAAACAATTTTTACATGGGGTTATAAAGATCAGATTTTTTATTATAAATATTCATTGGAAATCTAAAAAGATTTCCTACATAATATTATTTTTTTATTATTTTTAGACATTAAATAAATTAAATTATTTATGACATAATAATGATGCAACGATGACATCATTATTTGACGATTTAAATAAAATGGAAAGATAATGTAAAATCTATGAACTACACATGTCCAAAACTTATTGGATGAGTGGATTTCGAAGACTTATCACCTTATCCATGAATTATATCAATGTGGGTCCTTTTGAAACCGAAACACATTTTCAAATAAAGTAATATTTCTTTACTTTCCAAAAGTGCCCCTCCTCTCCTCTTATAAAAGGGCCCCACCTCTACCTCATTTCACACACTACTCAAGCCTTTGGCTCGGCCAAACCCTGCCCATTTACTCTCTCCACATCCCTCTCCTCATCCTAGAGGATTCCCTTTGGGAAGAATCCTTTCAAAGGAAGCCTTTAGGCTCAAATCAAAAGGAGTTACACTTTTAAAGGTAATTCATTCTCTCATGTTCATTTGTTTTATTTTGCTTCTCCAACCCCCTAAACTCTTTTTATTTACTTATTTTGTAACAACACCAGTATATTCAATATACTAGGATGTTTTTATAAGATATATTTGAGCTACACACTCACACAACTACATCAAATGGTTAAAGAACATACGTTTTTCGTGGATGGGGAAATTCTGCCTCCCGAAACGATGATTGTTCAACACTCATTTAACACATTCAAAGGTGGACATTATGATGTCACTATTTTTATATATGATATATAATATGTTTATGTTTTCATTAAGCTTCTGTTTTTTCATTTTTGGCATAACTTTATGGTTTCCATTATGGGTAAACACGATATCTTCATTTTAGGAAGTGCGGACTACCGCCCCCTGAAAGTGATTTGATTCGTTAATACCATATGTGGGATGTGTAAAGGATAAAGTTAATGATATTATATATGTTATTATACTGGAATTATAATATACTCTTATATCATTATGATTCCATTCCAGAAAATATGAAATAGAAATGGAAGTAGCGTTCATGCGTACGTACGGCTTACCGTCTCCATGAACGGTGCATTTCATTTCTTACCTCTAAATGCGATGTAATATTATAAATACATGTATATGATGAATATATATGATATATATGTTATCCAAGTCATTAATATCATTTTGTATATAACGAACCTATGACCAAATTAACAACATGTAAGTGCAAGAGGTCAATTTTTGACTTAAGAACCAAATTCTGACAAAATGAACATTATAAACTTAACTGATTTCATGATGTTCATAACATGGTATAAAAGGAATAATGAACTTGAAAAATATTCATAAGAAAGTAGAGATTAACTCAAGTTTATTATTCAGGAGATTAAAGAACGGTCGGGTCAAGTCAGATACGATGTATGGGACGTCGTCTCAATCTCCTTTCGTTGAGGCATATTTTATTTTATACACAACTTTCTTTTATACGGTGTATAAACCCCTTTGACTTTTAAGTTTATCCAAAAGGAATCTTTTTTTTTATATGAAGCCTTTACTAAACGAAAAAAGAGAATGTTTTTGTCGTACGTATGCGGCGACAACGACTTCTCCGCCGTCGTGACCGTTATTTGAGTTTCGGCTTCCTCTACAAGCCATACCTTCTTTTTAAAAGAAAAATAAATACCATGTTTTACTTTTCATTTATTTTAGTATTGAAAATGGTTTTCATAATGTTTTTATATCAATGTGTTGTATTGATATCTCGTGATTGAAATGTCGAAATTTTATGTCTCCTTTATGCATGTTTTATGTGATATGATTATGTTATGGTTCTTGGGCATTATTATGAAGACGGGTGGTTCCGTGATAAACTAAGGGCGGGTGAGCCCGTTATAGCTCTCCAATGCATTGGGTAACGCGAAGGAGTGAAACGTTAAGGTTTCTCCAAAGATATTTTAGGGAATATACTGTGATGGGTATTCCAAACGTAACCAAGAGGGTTACTCCCTACGTAAGAATGTTATGAATCCCTCAAGTTACCTTTATGTCTTATGATTTCTATGATTTATTCATGATTTTATGGGGTATGTTAAAGTGCCTATGTTTTGTGGGTAAAGTATGATTTCATTCTTATGTATATATGAACTCATGTTTCCTTTCCATGTTTTTTTATAACCCATACTGAGTTTTTATGCTCATCCCAAGTTTTTGAAATGTTTTTCACAGGTCAAGGGAAAGGTACATGATAAGATGATAGAGTCAAGGATGTGTCAAGAAATAATCCATGTTTTATTTTAAATGTGTTTCCATTGATGGGAATGAAGAATACTATCTTTATGTAACCACTTTGTTTATATGTGGAATGTAATGCAAGTTTTATGATCTAATTCTCTAAAACACTAAACCTGAAAAGATCCTCAACGTGTAATCTTGTAATAACTCAAGATTAAGTATGGTTTAAGGCTGGGGCCTTATAGTTGGTATCAAAGGTCGGTTTAGATAACTTTAGGAGTTAGAATTCTATTAAATGATTATCCAAAAATATTTTTTTTCGAAATGATATTTCATTTAAATATTACCATGTTGCTTCATCTAAGACATGTTTGTTCAGAATGGTTTTCCGCAGAGGAAACAAGGAAGCAGTGCTAGGAAGGCATACAGAAGGAAATAACCTTCCGAATCAGCATCCAGAAATGGTCGGAATTGGAACTGAACAGTTTGTTGCAGTAATGGCGCAGTTGACTCAAGCGATAAATGGCGGTGGTATCCATGCACGAGATCAGCCAGAACAACCGCAGAGGAACATGTCAGTGGTGGAACATTTCATGAGGCAACATCCACCATCATTCAGAGGATCATCTGACCATGTGATAGCTGAAGGGTGGATTAAAGCACTGGAGAAGATTTTTGATGTCATGGGGTGTTCAGACAATCAAAAGGTTAGTCTTGCTATTTACCGTTTGGAGGGTGAAGCAGATCAGTGGTGGTATATGGTTAAAAATATCAGGGACGCCGATGAGATTGATGCTCTTAACTGGGATGAATTCAAAGGTATGTTTCTTGAGAAGTATTTTCCTAAGGCTGTTCGACTTAGGATGGAAAATCAATTCTTGGAATTTAGGCAAGAGGACGACTCAGTGGCTGCCTATGAATAAAGGTTCACTCGATTGGCAATGTATGCTCCAAATTTTATCTGGGACCTTGATAGTAAAATCAATCGTTTCTACTCAGGATTAAAGCCAAAATATCGAAGGGCATTAGCTTCTCGAGAGTTTAAAAGTTATGAAAAGCTTGTTCGATGTGCTGAGAAGGTGGAAATGGAGTTTGCCGATGACCAAGTGTTCTATAACAACCAGCAGAAGAAGAGACCGAGGTGGCAGGAGAAAGGTAATAATTCTTCAAAAAAGTCTGATGGTAAGAGAACTAAGTTTCCAGTTTGTGATAAATGTGGCAAAAGGCATGCTGGGGAATGTCTTCTGAATTCTGGGAAGTGCTACCGATGTGGTAATATGGGACATAAGGCTCGTGATTGCACTGAAAACAATCAAGGTGAAGGTAAGAACAAATTTGATTTACAGTTAGTGAAATGTTATAAGTGCAATGAGATGGGTCACTATGCAAACGAGTGTCCGACAAAGAGCTTGAGTGATGGGAAGCAGTTAGACTACAAGCAGAAAGGGGTGGTGAAATCCTTTGCAACTACTTCAGCAGATGTCGAGCCATCAAATGAAGTTGTATCAGGTACTTTGTTTGTTTTTTCAGATTATGCCAGTGTGTTGTTTGATTCGGGGTCTACACATTCTTTCATCTCTGAAACATTTTCTAGTATTATGGGAATACCATCTCAAGAAATGACTCCTGAACTTTTGGTAAAAACACCTGGGGGAAGTGTCGAGGAAAAAAGAATTTATAAGAATCTTCCTATCCTTATCTGTGGAAAGAACCTACTTGCAAACCTTATTGTTCTACCTCTAGTAGAGTTTGATGTTATCCTGGGTATGGATTGGCTCTCTATTTACCATGCTAAGATTGACTGTAGAGCTAAAGAAGTTTCTTTTCAGAAAGACTTTCAGTTTGTTTACAGGAATGAACCCTTACTTTTGATAACATATCAAGAGGCTGAGAAACTTGTAAAAGATGGAACTGAATGTTACCTTGCACACGTCGTTGAAAATAACGGAACTGTTCAGATTAATGATGTGCCAGTGGTAAATGAGTATCTTGATGTTTTTCCTGATGAGTTGCCTAGAATAATACCAGATCGGGAAGTTGAGTTTACTATTGACTTAGTTCCTGATGTTAATCCAATTTCAAAACCTCCTTATCGAATGGCACAAATTGAACTTTTAGAGTTGAAGGATCAATTGCAAGATTTATTAGAGAAAGGTTTCATTAGACCTAGCACATCACCATGGGGTGCTCCTGTTTTATTTGTTAAAAAGAAAGATGGTTCTATGAGACTTTTCATTGATTATAGAGCCTTGAATAATATCACTATTAAGAACAAATATCCTTTGCCTCATATCGATGATTTGTTTGATCAGCTCCAGGGAGCTCAGTTTCTTTCAAAGATTGACTTGAGATCGGGGTACCATCATCTGAAGGTAAAGGAGGCAGATATTCCAAAGACCACGTTCCGTACGAGATATGGCCATTATGAATTTGTAGTAATGCCTTTTGGGCTAACCAATGCACCTGCTGTATTCATGGACTTAATGAATAGAATTTTCCATGAGTTCTTGGATAAGTTTGTGGTGGTTTTCATTGATGATATTTTGGTGTTTTATAAAAGTAAAGAGGAGCATGAAAAACATTTAAGGGTTATCTTGCAAACCTTAAAAGAAAAGAAACTGTATGGGAAATTCAGCAAGTGTGAGTTTTGGTTGCAACAAATTTATTTCCTTGGTCACATTGTTTCTAAAGATGGAATAACTGTTGATCCTGCAAAAACAAAAGTTGTGGAAGAATGGCCAAGACCCACAAATATAACCGAGATTCGTAGCTTCCTTGGTTTGGCGGGCTATTACCGAAGGTTTGTTAGAAATTTTTCACGGTTATCTAGTCCAATGACTAAGCTAACTCGGAAGGGTGTTAAGTTTATCTGGACAAAAGAATGTGATGATTGTTTTCAGGAATTGAAAAGAAGATTGGTGAATGCACCAGTTTTGGCACTACCTTCCAGGAATGGTGAGTTTGTTATATACAGTGATGCTTTATTGAAAGGACTTGGTTGCGTCCTAATGCAGAATGATCAGGTAATTGCTTATGCTTCACGACAGTTGAAAACTCATGAGGTAAATTACCCTACACATGATTTGGAATTAGCTGCTGTTGTTTTTGCTTTAAAAATTTGGAGGCATCATTTGTATGGAGTAAAGTGTGAAATATATACCGATCACAAAAGTTTAAAGTATATATTCACTCAGAAAGAGTTAAACATGAGACAAAGGAGATGGCTGGAATTAATCAAAGATTATGATTGTACAATTCATTACCATCCGGGAAAAGAAAATAAAGTGGCTGATGCTTTGATTCGAAAAAGTAATGCTTCATTAACAATGTTGCGTTTGGAACGTGATCCTTTGGTTAAGGATTTGATGAACTTTGGCATAGAAGTTGTTGGTGCAGGGAGTCCTTCTGTTTTGTTTTAGGTATCAGTGAGATCATCTCTATCAGATAGAATCAAGCAAGCACAGAAGCAAGACAGTGAGTTGCAGAAAAAGGTAGAGCTGGTTCAGAAAGGAAATTTCCTGAATTCAACATTGATAATGATTGCGTTTTGAGATTTGGGAAGAGATTGTGTGTGCCTTTTTATTCACATTTGAAGAGAGAGTTGTTATGTGAAGCTCATAGTTCTCCGTTTTCAGTTCATCCGGGCAGTACTAAGATGTATAGAGATCTGCGGGAGTATTACTGGTGGGATGGAATGAAAAGAGATATTGCTGATTTTACTGTGAAGTGTTTGACTTGTCAGCAGGTTAAAGCAGAGCCGCAGTTACCGAAAGGGATGCTTCAGCCTTTACCAGTGCCAGAGTGGAAATGAGAGAATATATCCATGGACTTTGTTGTTGGATTACCGAAGACATCTCGAGGTAATAATGCAATCTGGGTTATTGTTGATCGCTTGACCAAATCTGCTCATTTCCTTGCTATACGAGATACTTTCTCTCTTGATCAAATTTCCCGTTTGTATCTTAAAGAGATAGTCAGGTTACATGGAGTTCCTCTCTCCATTGTATCGGATCGTGATCTCAGGTTTACTTCTAACTTTTGGAAAGGCCTTCAGAAGTCGTTGGGTACTGAATTAAATTTTAGTACAGCTTTTCATCCTCAATCAGATGGGCAGTCAGAACGAACAATTCAGACATTGGAGGATATGCTACAAGCTTGTTCTATGGATTATCAGGGAAGTTGGGACCAACATCTTTCTTTGGTTGAGTTTTCATATAATAACAGTTTTCATTCCAGTATACAGATGGCACCATTTCAGGCATTATATGGAAAGCGGTGTCGTACTCCAGCTTTCTGGGATGAAGTGGGTGAAAGGAAGTTGATGGGACCAGAATTGGTAGAAGAGATGGTAGAAAAAGTTCAGCTGATTCAGAAGCACATGAGAACAGCTCAGAGCAGGCAGAAGAGTTATGCGGATAACCGGATGAAGGATCTATCTTTCATGGTAGGTGATCATCTTTTTCTCAAGGTTTCTCCTTGGAAAAGTGTGATGAGATTTGGTAAGAAAGGAAAGCTAAGTCCAAGGTTCATTGGACCATACGAAATTCTGGAGAGAGTTGGATCAGTTGCATACCGAGTGGCTTTACCTCCGAGTTTATCTCAGGTACACAATGTTTTTGACGTTTTGATGTTGAGAAAGTATATGCCAGATCCATCTCATGTTTTGAGTCTAGAGGTAGTTCAGCTGGAAGAGAACATATCTTATGAGGAACAACCGGTCCATATTCTTGACCACAGGGAGCAAGTGTTACGGAATAAGGTGATTAAGCAGGTAAAGGTTTTGTGGAAAAACCACATGATTGAAGAGGCAACATGGGAATCTGAAAATGCAATGAGGGATAAGTACCCCCATTTATTCGATAAGTAAATAAATTGCGGGGACGCAATTTTCTAAAGGGGGGAAGGATGTAACATCCCAAGTAAGTAATGAATAATAGATATTTTTATCTATGTCTATTAATGATTAAGATAGTGTTATAGAGGCTTAAAATGCAAATAAATACAATCTTATGCATGGAATACACTAATATTCTTAAAAGATTGTTTTAATGCCTTTTGATGGCAAACCATTTTTGAATCTATATTTTGACAATTTTATAAACTATTTTTGTCAAAATAATCTTATCATTTATGATTGGGACATCAAAATTTACCTTGTGTGAATTTTTGGTATTTTTCTGACAATGTTCATTTTTTAATGAATAGTGAAAAATACTGCATTTTACATCAAAACTGCTTTTTAATCTAATTTATTTATATGATTAGATTATGTTTTGAATTGGTTTTGAAGTGAAATTAGAATATATTTTTACCATTGTATCCAATGGTGGTCATTGGAATCAATTTCACTTTGAAATTAGACTTAAACTGGTGTCAATCTTTTGATACTTATTGTTTTGTAAAAACACGCTATTTGCTCTGGCAGCGGGAATTAATTATTAAATTAATTAATGTGACTTATATGATTTGAATTTTGTAAAATAGACTTCATTTTTGAATTCGGAATATCAAATATAGCTTAGGGTAAATTTTTGGTAATTTTCTGAAAAACTTCAATTTTTGATGAATAGTGAAACCACTAAGTGGTAATCAAGCAACTGATTTTTCAGTTAAATGAAAGTTTACCACTAATGTGTATTGAATTTTTAAAATCCGACATACATGTTTGTCATTAAGAAGTAAAATGTGGTTCAATGAGATTAAAATAATTTTTTGGTGAATAGTAACTTATTAAGTTTTTAATCGCGATTAGTGGTAATTAGTGTAGTTTAAGGTATAAATAATGCTTTAATAATAGGAAATGACCTAGACACATGTCCCAACCTTATTGATTGTGTCATGGCCGACCAAGACAAGCCATGGGTCAACTTGGGGACCCCATGGAGACACTTTGGTTTGGAAATGACATAAATAACTTTTTATTAAATGTTAAAGTAAAAATGACACAAACAAGAGATGTTTTACGAAAACAATTTTTACATGGGGTTATAAAGATCATATTTTTGATTATAAATATTCATTGGAAAGATAAAAATATTTAATACATCATAGTATTTTTTTTATGATTTTTAGACATTAAATAAATTAAATTATTTATGACATAATAATGATGCAACGATGACATCATTATTTGACGATTTAAATAAAATGGAAAGATAATGTAAACTCTATGAACTACACATGTCCAAAACTTATTGGATGAGTGGATTTCGAAGCCTTATCACCTTATACACGAATTATATCAATGTGGGACCTTTTGAAACCAAAACACATTTTCAAATAAAGTAATATTTCTTTACTTTCAAAAAGTGCCCCTCCTCTCCTCTTATAAAAGGACCCCACCTCTACCTCATTTCACACACTACTCAAGCCTTTGGCTCGGCCAAACCCTGCCCATTTACTCTCTCCACATCCCTCTCTTAATCCTAGAGGATTCCCTTTGGGCATAATCCTTTCAAAGGAAGCCTTTAGGCTCAAATCAAAAGGAGTTACACTTTTAAAGATAATTCATTCTCTCATTTTCATTTGTTTTATTTTGCTTCTCCAACCCCCTAAACTCTTTTTATTTACTTATTTTGTAACAAAACTAGTATCTTCAATATACTAGGATGTTGTTATAAGATATATTTGAGCTACACACTCACACAACTACATCAAATGGTTAAAGAACATTCATTTTCCGTGGATGGTGAAATTCTGCCTCCCGAAACGATGATTGTTCAACACTCATTTAACACCTTCAAAGGTGGCCATTATGTTGTCACTATTTTTATATATGATATATAATATGTTTATGTTTTCCTTAAGCTTCTGTTTTTTTCATTTTGGGCATACCTTTATTGTTTCCATTATGGGTAAACACGATATCTTCATTTTAGGAAGTGCGGACTACCGCCCCCTGAAAGTGATTTGATTCGTTAATACCATATGTGGGATTTGTAAAGGATAAAGTTAATGATATTATATATGTTATTATACTGGAATTATAATATACTCTTATATCATTATGATTCCATTCCAGAAAATATGAAATAGAAATGGAAGTAGCGTTCATGCGTATGTACGGCTTACCGTCTCCATGAACGGTGCATTTCATTTCTTACCTCTAAATGTGATGTCATATTATAAATACATGTATATTATGAATATATATGATATATATGTTATCCAAATCATTAATATCATTCTGGATATAACGAACCTATGACCAAATTAACAACACGTAAGTGCAAGAGGTCAATTTTTGACTTAAGAACCAAATTATGACAAAATGAACATTATTAACTTAACTGGTTTCATGATGTTCATAAAATGGTATAAAAGGAATAATGAACTTGAAAAAGATTCATAAGCAAGTAGAGATTAACTCAAGTTTATTATTCAGGAGATTAAAGAACGGTCGGGTCAAGTCGGATACGAGGTATGGGACTTCGTCTCAATCTCCTTTCGTTGAGGCATATTTTATTTTATACACAACTTTCTTTTATACGGTGTATAAACCCCTTTGACTTTTACGTTTATTCAAAAGGAATCTTTTTTTTATACGAAGCGTTTCCTAAATGACAAAAGGGAATGGTTTTGTCGTACGTATGCGGCGACAACGACTTCTCCGCCGTCGTGACCGTTATTTGAGTTTCGGCTTCCTCTACAAGCCATACCTTCTTTTTAAAAGAAAAATAAATACCATGTTTTACTTTTCTTTTATTTTAGTATTGAAAATGGTTTTCATTATGTTTTTATATCAATGTGTTGTATTGATATCTTGTGATTGAAATGTGGAAATTTTATGTTTCCTTTATGCATGTTTTATGTGATATGATTATGTTATGGTTCTTGGGCATTATTATGAAGACGGGTGGTTTCGTGATAAACTAAGGGCGGGTGAGCCCGTTATAGCTCTCCAATGCATTGGGTAATGCGAAGGAGTGAAACGTTAAGGTTTCTCCGAAGAGATTTTAGGGAATATACTGTGATGGGTATTCCAAACGTAACCAAGAGGGTTACTCCCTACGTAAGAATGTTCTGAATGCCTCAAGTTACCTTTATGTCTTATGATTTCTATGATTTATTCAGGATTTTATGTGGTATGTTAAAGTGCCTATGTTTTATGGGTAACTTATGATTTCATTCTTATGTATATATGAACTCATGTTTCCTTTCCATGTTTTTTTATAACCCATACTGAGTTTTTATGCTCATCCCAAGTTTTTGAAATGTTTTTCACAGGTCAAGGGAAAGGTACATGATAAGATGATAGAGTCAAGGATGTGTCAATAAATAATCCATGTTTTTTTTTAAATGTGTTTCCATTGATGGGAATGAAGAATGCTATCTTTATGTAACCACTTTGTTTATATGTGGAATGTAATGCATGTTTTATGATCTAATTCTCTAAAACTCTAAACCTGAAAAGATACTCAACGTGTAATCTTGTAATAACTCAAGATTAAGTATGGTTTAAGGTTGGGGCCTTATAAAAAGATAAGTAAAAAATATATTGTAGAGGATAAAATAGTTGATTTTGAATGGATAGAATACCATTAGAATTACATTGAAATACCCACATTGAAAACCAAAGATATCAAATTTATATTTTATTTTCTCATAGAACGTAGTTAAAAAAATTTATTATCATCCAAAAAAATAAACCACATTTAAATTCCTACGAATAGAGGGGAACATTTGGTAGGATAAAAATATAGACATAGACAAAAATAACTATTCGAAAAATTTTGAATTCATGTTTTAATCATTAAACATTTATTTGAGTATGAATTTAAATAAAGAATATAATATAGATAAAAAACTAATAAAAAATAATATAATGAGAAAATACCATAGGTAAAAGGAATTGGATGGATAATGGGGGTCTAGAAGATCATAATCATATACATAATATATGACTCATGGAGAATCAATTTGTGTAGGGAAAAATATTATGACTGTAGAAAAAACAAAATTAAAACCCCTAAAATTATAGAAAGTATAAATTAAAATTATAAATCCACAGATTAATGTTATTAAATGGTGTAATAAATAAAATAGAAATAATATACATCATAAAAAAATTAGGAACATAATACAAACATACCTCAAAGAAATTAATTTGATAGAACAAACCATTATACTGTTTTTAATCGTTGTGTCTAACCCCAAGAGAGAATGAAAATGTAATATAACATTGAAAATATAGAAATGTAAATTAATTATGATATAAAAAAATTTAAAGGCAAGTTAGTTACATTATTTAAAATTCAATACTGTGTATAATAATAGTACTGTCTCAGAGGGTGAAAATTCAGAAAACAAATTACTTCCTTATTCCAGATAAACCTCGTGAATGCTCCTAACCTAAAAAATAATAAAATTAAATTTTTTAGATACCTTATTTGGAAACATAAAAATCTGCATTTTTTTACAAAAGGATATTTATTATTATATTCTATATTTTTATTGTTTTTTTATTTGAGAAAATTGAATAGTTGTTTACTTATTTTGGTTATTTAAGCAGTCAATGCTGATATTTTATAAATAAGATAAATACTTAATATAAGATTTAAAAATAATTAAAAATATATTTCCTTATTAATTTCTCAATATATTATTATTTATAATTCAATAGTAATTTATAATGGATTTTTATAGCATTGTTTATATATATGGTTAAACCAACACAAACATGAAGATGCTTCATCTTAATGGGTGATTATGGTTGCAAAGTGTAAAATAAAACTCGAGATAAAATTAATGATATTATTTATATTATTTTATTTTTTTAATTATATTTTTTTGGGGTATATAAATAATTAATATCAAGATGAAAATTTTTAAATGTTACTTTGTGGATGTGGTGGTCTACACAACACACGGTTAACGACCTTTTGATTATCTAAGTTGATATAAAAGAATAAATACTGCCTTTTCCAGTAATATAACAACACATTATTATTATATAGATACTGATTTCATTATATTTCTTTTGTAATGGTAGTTTTGGAAGATAAATATTATGAATAAATGAATAAGTAATAAATAATAGTCACTTTGGGAACATAATTTTTTCTTCAATGTCTCTATGAAAATATCAGGATTATAATACCTTATAGTGATCATAGGTTTTAGGTGATTCAAGATAATCCTATAATAAAAAAAATTATTTTGTTAAAATAAATTTGTAAGGCAATGTTTATCATTGAGATATTGGAAGTGCTACGAATTTATAATTAAATAAAAGGGATCTTTTGTAAACACTCATGATTTCTCAATAATCGATTTACATTATTAAATGATAAATGTATTAAAATTGATAATTAATGTATTTTTGGTTATATAATTTCTATAAATCTACCACCAACCATTTAAAAACTTGATTTATATATGTTCAAATTATTTTAAATCCTCAATTTTATATTTTTTTCATTTCAGTTTCTGCATTTGTAACTAGTTTTTTCCTAGAATTGTATACATTATTAAAAATACAAGGATAGCTTCTGACTATGTAATTGTATTATAAACTAAAAATAGACCCATATATTATATTTCAATTTATAATAATCCCAAAATTAACTTTTAAATTGAAACTACTAAAATATTGAAAAAGTGTGTTGTGGAAAACAATGTTTTTTCACCATTATGTATTTATAATATTGTATGAACTTTATCTCCAATTAAATAAAAAAAATTATTATAAAAATTGATATTTTAAACATCAAATTTATTTATTATAATTGTATATAAATTTCTATATATTTGAATGTTGACATATTCGTCTATTAATGTAAATAATAAAAATTAGAATAAAATTTTAATTGTGATCAGACTATTTAAGTAAGATATAAAAAATAATTTCTTCCTAAATATATCATTGGAAATAGATAAAAAATTGTTTCATTTAGTTACGTTAACTGATTTTTATCTTTTCATATTCAAATTATTTTATTATACTTTTTATTTTAATATATCGATGATTATTTTAGCATGGTTTTAACCTTGTTTATTATTGTATTTGACACAAGGTATTTAATTTAGTAATAATTAAAAGTGTCTAAAATTTTATTCCATTACATTATTCCCCCATTAAATAAAATTCACCCTCAAAATTTTATGTATTATTCACTAATGAATATCATTGTGTGAATTCTAAATGTATTCCTCATTGGGAAATAATTTCTCATAATACATATACCATACTTTTAATGAAATATCAATTTTTTATTATTTCCTCAAGAAATGTTAATCCTTAATAGCACCATAAAATCTAATTTTTATATACCCTAATAATATATTCTCTACAAAATGAAATTTCAATAAACATTTACATTCCGACGACAGTAATCCACAATGTCATTATATATTATTCTAATAATTAATAATATATTTAAAACAAGAAAGTTATTAAAAAATTGTTCATAATTCCACTAAAAAGTCAACATGATTCATAATCACAAAAATGAGATAAAAATCACTAAAAATATCAGTGATAACCTTTCTAATAATTTAATAAAAAATACCATGTTGTTAAAGTGTATGTAACCCTCTTTTATATAAAAAACAATCATCCTTTTAAACATAAGGGTTATTAATCAATCAATCATGTTTTGATCAATAGTTAACCCAAAAAATATAACTATCAAATTAAACTAATTTTTATTGTTATGTATACCCTTACTTATATGATTCTGAGGCCTTAAAAGAGAAATTATTTAAGAATAATCCCTAAATGTTTAATGTAATTCTCAAATAATGTAGAATATTCAATAATATCATCTATCAATATCTCACACTAACAAAAATATTCAATAATATCATTATTAAATTTAAATTATGATATCTACCTAACTTCATAAGTTATGACTACGAAATTTTCTTTTTCATCATAATATAGAATACCTATATTCTCAACCATTTAATAATGGCCTATTGTCCTGTTATAAGACATACATTGTCTTAGGTACATAACATTATCTACCTTATATTCATGGACCTATTTAAAAAAATTATAAAACCCAACATTTTTATCAATAAAATCATTGAAAATGATAATATCATTTTGAAAAATTAATCATAATATGTTTCATATAACAACACAATCATTTCATCTTAGATATATTCATTTAAATATACTTTTCATAGATTATAGTTCTATTTTATTTCTTAAACTAATTCTAAAATAAATTTTCACAAAATATATGGAGCATTATTATAAAATGGTTGACATGAAAATCATTGAAACTTATTCAGTCAATGATTGAGTTCCCCTATATCCATAAAACACCATATAAATTATTATTTACCATAAATCATGAATTTTTATTTTTTAGGGTGTGTTATCCATAGTTATTTTTTATTATAATTTCTATCCTTGGTATTATCAAACCATTTATAATTTTCCACAAATTGATTGTGATTTTGACAAATAATACCACCATGAGTTTCTAGAAAAGTATCTAGTCCGAGGACCACAAATAATGAACAAATACGACGAATGATTTGATACTCAACTATCCTTTATCAGGGTGAATAAACTGACGTGAATAAATTCCACAAATAAAATCCACATATTATTATCTAAATAAGGTTTTAATTTTTAACAGAATCATAAAATTTATATATAATAAATCCTTGGGATGTTATCTTATAAATTGACTAATCCCATAGACCAATATCTTCGATTTTCTCTTGTGATTTCTTATCATGTTGCCTATAATATTCAATATCAACCTAATAAACCAAAATTATTATCTATACCATTGATATTATGATCAAATATAAACTATTAACAATTAAATTTTCCACAATTAATACCCAAACCTATAATGTCATATAAACCCTCTTGATACTATCAATAAAATCATACAAATTTGACCATCCTAATTACATGGATTTAGTGAAAATAGTTCATTAAAATACATTATAATGATATATTAAGTTTATATTTATAGAGAATTATAAAAATAATATTATCAAATAAAACATATATATTTTGACACCAATAATCATTTTCCGCACTAAATATGCTACAAATTAATCTATAACAATCCTTAAAAATATATTAAAAAATCCCTTTAAAATATACTCATCTTGAAACATTATTCTTATTAATTTTCATTAAAACATGGTGAAATGGAAAAATAAGAAGTTAGTTGGATTAAACATTCATTATGGGTATACATAAGTTAAAATTTTAAATGATCAAATATGGTTACAAAATGAGATAACGGGTATTGTTGGATTGTATGAGAATATCATACCACATAAAGCATAGATCAAGAGTCATATGTCAGGGCATAAACCATATAGTAATATATGTGATGAATTAAAGAGTGTAAAAAAATATTCTAATAATCATATGTCTTATGAATGTAACATAGGCATAATGAAAATTCATTGACTGCTATAATGACACAAAAATACAGGATAATGTGATTCTTTGAAATTTGGAGAAATCATAGAATATGACAATCATATTAGAAATATCATTATAAATATTCATATGTGAACAATTAATTATGTCTATACCTTACTATCCCCTGATATGTCAACATAAAAAATGAATTTTATGGTGATATGTGACCCTACATAGTGTAATCCATAGAAATATGTGCCAAAAATAATAAATTGTTATCATATCATAATGAAACCACGAAATGAATATTTATAGTCTAAGATAAACCTTGTATAAATCCATATTAAAATTCATTACATTTTAAAAACAAAATTGTAACAAAAATGGTTGTTCATTGAATATAGTATTATAAATGCTTTAAATTCATCCATGTGTATCAATGTGGTCCTAAAATAGACCTAATAATTCTCATGATCATAATAAACTCATCTAATTAGATTAGGTTAACTATATTGGTATTTTATATTACTATAATATTATTTTTTCCATAAATTACAAGATTTACCCTTAACCATGAGAATTAAAAAAATTTCCAATTTTACTATTAATAATATCCACAAATCAATGGTTGATGACCTAGGAATTTCATATAATTTTTTTAAAATTATTTAGGACTATTACGAGTCTATTAAAATTGACGGCTGCTGATTTTGAGGCCCGGTGTGCCCTAAATAGAATTTTGAACCTTTTAAAGGTTTGTTCAGTAAATATACGGGCGTCATTTTCTATATTTTGAAGTAGTTCTTAGATTAATAATCTGATGGCACCATCAAATCAATAGCACCGTCATTCGCTTAAGAGAGGTTTAACATCGACTATAGTTGGTCAGGTGAAAAAGATAGTTTTTGCATCTTGTAATGAAATTATAAAATTACAATAAAATTGTTATTTTATTATCCTACATCATATTGAGCGGTGGTCATATGACCAATGGGTTTTCCAGCCATTTAATGGCTTGAATCATTAGTTATGTGACCAAACCATTGTGAATTAAGAGGTTCATTAATTAAAAACTCATTAATGAACCTGGCTAATTCTTTCGATTCATTACTCACCCTCACCCACTATAAAAATGGAGATCAGGTTGGGGTTTGTGACGTGGCTTCATCAAGAGAGGATCCTCTAGAGAAGAACTACGACAACATCATTGAGTGGAGGATGGAAGTTTGGGCAGCAACGATCCTGAATAGGGGAAGGTTGGAGACTCCATTTACAAGGTAGGTGTTGTTATTAAATTCCAGAAACACTTTTTTTCTTTTCCATGTTCTTTAATTCTGGGGTGTCTGTTTTGATAGTTTTGAATGGGGATTAATCAATATATATGCGATGTTCTTATTTGATACCCGCTTGTTATGATGCTAATGCGGAGGTCGCGGGCCAAATGAACAAGGCCCAGATGCTCTGATGCTTGTTTTATTGATGCGTTATTTGCAGATGAATTTTTAATTTGATAGAAATGCGGATCCGAGAGTCATATAGGGATGTCGGCATCCTAGGAGGCATATAGGTACAAACGGGAGTGCAAACAGAGCGTTGGAATGCATTGGGAGCCTTGCTGAAGAAGTGTCGGCACGACGGTGCCGGTGGGTGAAGACAGCGGCCAACCATCACCGACTATTGCAAAAGGTGGTGGTACTCAGATCCGTAGCAGACTAGATGGGCGGTCGGCCCATGACTAGCCACATTGGCACAGAGCGGTCTGTCGTCAGGCACCACGGGAGGTGCATGCAGCTTCGAAGCCATGACGAAGGGAGCCGTGCATCTTGGGTCCCACTGCCAACCGAAGCAGTTCTACGTAGCACCACCAGTTACATAAAAGTTGAAGAACATTTATGCAGTTCAAGAAGGGGGAGCGACCCCCTCCACGGGGGTCCCCTGGCTAGCGGACCGTGCCAGCCTTTGGGCCACTCCACGGCCAGTGGGCCGAACCCGGGGCCCATCCCACTCTGGACGGACTAGCCAGTTCAGGTCGGTCCAGGTCGGACCCGGGTCAGAAGTGAACCAGGTTAGGTTGGCCAAGGTCGGGGCTGGTCGTTCAGTCCAACCAGGTCAGACCATAACCGGACTGGGACCCATTTTGTCCGAGATACTCTTAAAAGGTCTTATCTCACAAACGAGACATATGTTTGATGAATCTTCTGTGGCGCTTGAATCCTTGGAATGAGATAGTCCTTTTGAGATAATCCACCTAGGTTTTGGAGAAAGTTGGAGTATGTTCGGGTTGGATTGTACCCAAATCCAACGGGGGCCTCAGCACTAAAATGACTATAACTCTAAGAATGGGAGACCTATTGATGAACCTTCTATTGTGTTGAAAACCTTATAACATGAACTATCATTCGGATAAATATTATTGGGACTTCATGACAGTTGATGCATGATTCCTATCATGAAGATGGACTTCATGACAGTTGAGGCCTTATGATGTCATCTTGTGTATGGACTAGTTACAGAAGGATGGGACTTGATTTTTCCTTCACTGGCGAGAAGGGATCCGTTTCATCACAAGATGGACTTACTCAGAGGATGGTGCAACAGATCACTCATTTGTTGGCTAGCCATACCCTCACAACTGTTGATGTGAGGAGTCTGAGTTATCCTTTTGTGGTGGACCAGTATGATGATGGCATTCCTAATGATGTTCTTGGACTACTTCCTTACAATGAGGTAGACTTAAACATTGACATGTACCCGACAATGTCACCAACATCTTTCCCATCATATCATAATGGTCTCGCGGAGCTTCGTGAGTTACAGGTACAGTTGGAGGACTTGTAGGGGAAGGGGCTCATAAGGCCTAGTTTTTCTACGTTGGCATCCATGATTTTTTTCCAAGAAGGGTGATAAGAGTCTGAGGCTTTTTGTGGACTATCAACGCCTTAACCAAGTGACCGTGAAGAACACGTATCCACTCATGAGGATTGATGATCTCTTCAACCAACTAAATGAAGATCGATGGTTTTTGAATACAGACCACAAATAAGGCTATCTTCAGCTTAGGGTACTATCATAGATTCTCACTCTACTATTATAGAGTTGTGGAACCATTGTATTCTTTGACAATGAATCTACAAACCTTCATTTTGATGGATAGATTCCAGCAAAGTTTTCAAGAGCTACGACAGAGATTGACGAGTGCCTCCATCTTGAGGCATCAAAAAGAAGGTGCTGGGTATGTAGTCTACTGTGACGCATCAGGGACTGGACTAGGTTGTGTATTGATGTAGAAATGAGTGGTGATCACCTAAGGCTCATGGATGATGATACAACATGAGAAAAACTATGATACCCATGACCTGGAGTTAGCAGCAGTGGTCCTTACACTGAATATATGGTAGGACTACTTGATGGGTGAACAGTTTACTATTTACTCTAATCACTTGAGTCTAAGGTATATCTTATCACAGAAGGACCTGAACCTCAATTAGTGATGATGGCTAGAATTTCTCCAAGACTATGACTCTATGATAATCTATACTCTTGGAAGGGGATCATACTAGTTGATTCTCTTACCTGGAGATCTGGTCTACATTTTATGGGTGAGGCGACAGAGTAGCTAGACGCTTTGCAGTTATCCATTGTAGATTGAGATGAATAATCATACCTCTAGTCTATGATAGCTACTCCTCCACTACATCATTGATCCAAGAAGTCACGATTTGGGGATGTAGACTATGAGGCCTTACTTTCTCATATATCATCAACAAAGGCTCCTGATGGATTTCATGAAGTTGGGGAGCACATCATCCTATTTAGAGGATGCACTATGGTACTAGTGACACATCGAAAAGACGTTTTTAGGGAGTTCAAAAAATCCATATTGGTGGTACATCCTGTAGTGGAAAAGATGTACCAGGACCAACAACATTAGTATTGGTGGTCAGTAATAAAGAAATTGGTTGAGAATTTCGTATCACGATGCCTCACTTGTCAACATGTGAAGGTCGACCATCAGGTATATGCAGTATTAGCTCTATAACATGAGGTTCCAGAGTGTATGTGGGATGATATCTCCATGTACATCATGAAAGGGCTACCATGTATGTCTAGGGGCCACAATTCCATCTGGGCGATGGTTGACTGAATCACCATGTCAGTGCACTTCATACCCATCCAAGTCCAGGGATCAGTAGAGAGTTTAGGACACCTCTATGTATAAAAGATTATATGGCTTCACGGTGTGCCAACATCAAGTGTCAGAAATCGCCACACACATTTTATATCCTACTTGTGGAAGGGTTTTTTTTGAGGTCTTCCAAACATAAATATGATTCAGAACCACCTTTTATCCTCATATTGAATGTCTGATGGAGCAGACCATAGAGAAACTCAAGGACATGCATCATGATTGTGTCCTTGAATTTCACTACGGTTTGAAGGACCACCTTCCACTGGGGGAGTTCTCATACAACAACAGTTATCACTCCACCATCGGCATGGCTCCATTTGAGGAATTGTACGGGCAACCATACAGATCACCTCTATGCTGGACAGACCAAGGGGATTCATTAGTTGGGTGTCTAGAGTTGGTATTGGGTACCACAGAAAAGGTACAGATCATCCAATAGAAAATGAAAACTACATAGAGAATGTAGAAGTATTATGCTAATAGAAGATGGAGACACCTGGAGTTAGAGGAAAGAGACCATGTCATTCTACCGGTCTCACATCGATGTGGATTATAGTGGTTGGATGGGGTGTCATGATATCTCTGAGGTTCATTAAACATTTCGATATCCTCAACTGAGTAATTGAGGTGGCGTACATTCTATCTCTTCCCCTACAGATGCACCGGAATCATAATGTTTTCCATGTGTCGCAGCAGAAAAGGTACGTGCATGATCCATCACAAGTTATCGAATAAGAAAAATGGACATCGACTATGGGGCAAAGTTTGCAGAGTTTTTGGTTGGAGATAGAGAATCGATAGGAGTGGGTCCTTTGTGGGCAGTATATTCCTCAGGTGTGTGTTCATTGGTAGCATGGAAATCTCCAAGAGAGCACAAGGGAGAAGGAGGCTAAGATACATGCTCAGAACCCAAATTTGTTCCTCTAGTTTTGTTGTATTTTTCTGGGATGAAAATCCTTAAGGTGGGTATAATGGAAAGACCCATACATTCTATATAATATTTTTAATATTTTGTGATTATTACAAGTCTATGAAAATTGATAGAGATTTATTCTGGGGCCCAGTGTTCCAAGAATGGAATTTTGAAATTTTTTAATGGGATGTACTGTAAACCCATGGAAGAAGTTTTATATCTTTTGAACCAGTTCTCATATTAAAAATCCTAGGGTACTATTGTATCTGTAGTGAGGATATTTGCTTAAGAGAGGATTAAATTCAACCACAGTTGGTTTGGTAGGAAATATAGTTTTTTTACATTTAAAGAATTAATAAAATAAAATATTTTATTTTATTTTATTATCCTACCTCATGTTCAGTGGTGGTGGTGGGGTTGATGGGTTGTAAAGCCATTTAATGTGTTAACTATTATGTTGCATAACCACACCATAGGCAATTAAGATGTTCATTAAGTAAAAACACATTAGTGAACCTCTTTAATTATATAGATGTGTTACTTACCCTACCCCTCTATTTAAATGGAGATCGGGTTGAGGTTTTTGCGAAGACTTCTTCAAGCGAGGAACCTCTAGAAAATGACTACGGAAAATTCCACCAGTGGAAGATGGATGCTTGGGCGGCAACGCTCATGGATCGACGAATGATGGTGACTCCATTTATGAGGTAGGGATTGTTATTAAATAAAATAAAACCTATTTTTCATTTCCTATTTTTTAAATTTGAGGGGTGTTTGTTGTGGGTGTTCTGAATGTGGCATAATAAATATCTATATGATGTTTTTATTTCATTCCTACTAGTTATGTTACAAACACGGAAGGAAAAATCCAAACGAACAAGGCCCGGAATCACTTCCAATTGTTTTATCATCATGTTTTTTACAAGAGAATTTTTATTTTGACAGAAATGTCAATTATAGGGTCATGTAGTGATGAAAGCATCCCAGGAGGCATGTAGGCACATATGAGAGTAGAAGCGGAGCTCCAAAGTGTCACCAGAGTGCTGTAGAAGAAGTGCCAGTGTGGCGGTGCCAGTGGGTGAAGGTGGCGACCGGCACTCAACGGCCGAAGAATGAGGTAGTGCCACTCGTATCACAGTTGTATACATTGGTGAAGAGAGGTTCACCGTCTCTTGTCACGGGAGGGGGTTGTGGCTTCGACGCCGCAGGGAAGGGGACCCGTGCGCCCAGGTCACGCTGCCAGCCGAGGCGGTTCCACATGGAACCGCTGGTTACATAAAATCCGAATGGATTTTATACCCTTCGGGAAGGGGGGAGACCCCCTCCATGTTGGTCACTCGGCTGGTGGACCGCGCCAGCCTTTAGGTCGGGCCGCCTGGGGGCCGCGCCCAGTGGAAGCAGGCTGGTCCACGACAAGCAGGCCGAACCCAGCCCACTCGGGTTGGCCCAACTAGTTCGATATGATCATGGTCAGACCAAGGTCATACCCGGACTGGGTCGGGTCAACCCCAAACAGTTCGGGTCTGCCCACTTAAGGGTGGGCCGGATCAGACCGAACCCGGCCCTATTTCGGCCCAGATACGCTTAAAAGGTTGTATCACACAAACCAACCATCTTTTGAAGAACCGTATGTGTCACTGAAATCATTGGAATGAGGAGGTACTTTTGATGTACTCGACCTATGTTTTGGGGAATATTGGAGTATTTCATGGTGAGATTGTAACCAAATTCAACTAGACCCTTAGCACTAAAATACCTATAACTCTCAAACCGAGTGTCTGGTTAAAGTGTTGTCTATTGCGTTGGAACCCTTATGACATGACAGATAATTGGGATACATAATCATGGAACTTCGTTTTAGTTGAATCACGAATGATATCTTGAGGAGTAGATAATATGAAACTCAAGTGAACCAGATGCAGAGAACCATGTGGTTGAATGTCAACTGAATAGCGATCTTGTGTGGATCAGCACCTAGTGATCATGCGTGGATTAGTACCTAGAGATCCTGTGTGGATCATAAAAAATAGATACTATGTGGATCACCGCCTAGCGATCTTATGTGGATCAATACCTAGTTATCATGTGTGGATCACCACCTAATGATCCTATGTGGATCACCACCTAGTGATCCTATGTGGATCAGTACCGATCCTTGTTGGTTCAGATCCTTTCTGGTTCAGCACTCAGTGATCCTATGTGATTCAGAACATACCAATCCTTTGTTGGTCAAATCCTATGTATGTTTTCGATGGCTAGTACCTATCGATCATGGACGGGTCAGATCTTGTTTGGGTCATTGGGGATTAGTACATATTGATCCTGGGTAGGTCAGATCCTGTGTGGGTCAGAGGGGGTTAGTATCTATAAATACTGTGTGGGAAAAAAGTTGTTACACTAAATAGAAAAATATAATACCGCATTATGAATAATCATTTTTACTTCTCTACTTATGTTATACGTGGTTTGTGCTGAGTATTTCCCTTTGTGATTTGTGATTGAGATCATTCTTTCTGTTTTTTCTTTTTGAAATTTTGAGAGACCTTCAGGGGTATCGTGGTCTCTACTAGACACTGTTATACTCACATATTCTCGAGCTTCACCTGAACTTTGTTGTGTCTTATGCAGACAATGTGCATCCATGACTGAGACTCGAGAAACTAGGACCTAACAGTGGACGGTGGTGATGGTTGATGGGGAGTGCTATGTAGACATGTTGTACCTACACATCAGGTATGATCCTTTGTGGATGATCCTAAGATTTTTTTACTATTTTATGTTATAGTTGACTCTTTTTATTGGGTTGTATTTTGGCCCCTTTTATTTTAGTACACACATTTACTAGTGATGCATTATGTTGCGGTTACATCTTTTTTTGTTCTTAGACTATTTTTCTGTAATGGATTAAAGGAAATGCCTTCCTGTCATATGGGATATGCCTTTCTAGTGCTAGTCGCCAATCCCTGGCCTATCGAAGGCGGGCATGGGGGAGTCACGACATGGGCCCCGAGGGACGGGTCGTGACAAAAGGGGTTTATTTAAATAATTTTTATATTTTATTTCAAAATATGGAATACATTTTCCCAAATTCAAAATAATTAATTAGAAGTAATTAATTATAACTTAATCTTGTTGATATAATTAGAAAATGAGTTTTTTAGAGTGAAACGTTCAAAAGTTCACATTGTTTTTCTATTAAATATTAATTAAAAAATGCATATAATTAATTATATTGAATTGCCTAATAAAAATAATAATATAATTATACAATAAAAAATGTAAATGGGTTTTTATCAATAAATATAAATTATATAAAAAGGTAGTTTTTAATTAAAATGAATTTATTCACTATTTATTAAAATATGTATTTAATCTGAAAATGGAAAAAAATTTAAACAAACTAAATTTTGATATTCCTCTTTCAAAAAAGATTTCATTTTTTTCAAATAGAATGTATAAAATTGTAAAAAAGTAAATGCAAAATTAGTTCCCCATCAAAAGGGGGAACATTACTTTTTATTTACAAATACTTCTTTTATCTGAAAAATTGCATTTTTCACATATCACATATTGAAAAAATATAAGATGAATTTTTAAAATAATATTGAATATATTACAAATAAATATATATATTTCATTAATATATTCCAAAAAGGGTGATTATATTATTTTATAAAATCACTTATTTAAATAGTTTTTCAGAAAAAATATATCTTTTATATTCTATTAGTTTTTATTTAATTTCCTAATTAATTTGGTTTCCAATAAATAAACCTTTTTAAACCATATATTCATAACTTATTTAATACATTTCATTCCCACAATTTTATTTTCTAGGAGATAACTACCATACGAATGAATAATATTTAATTGTTCATTTATGCTTGATATGGCGTATCATTTACGCTATCAAACATTACAATTCATTTACTTTTAAAATCAACATATTATGTTCTATACACTTATGGATATTACATCCTTGAAATATAAATTTGGGTTTGGTAACAAAGGTAGAAAGTTTTGATATACCTTTATTCTAATCCTATATAATTTTTTTATTAAAATTTGTACTTTAATAGATATAATGGAAAGTAAAAAAGGTCACGTGAGACAACATATACTATGGTTACATTTAAGAATTAATGGATATATTAGTGGAAAATAACAATCAATTTCTTATGGAAAAATTTAGAGAATATTATTATGGAATGGTTAATAATCACAAAGCTATAAATTCTTGATTGGTTAAATGGTCATTGATTTCGTAGTTGGAAAAGTAATCAAAAAGCATTTTTTTTATAACAATCCTTTTCATTGATTTATGGAAATAATTTACTACATAAATTTATATATTTTGTAAATAAACAAAAATGACTATTAGAGTTTAATATATTAATCAAATTCCACCACAAAATCATCCATTTCACCCAATAATTAGCATTTAGGATTATTTTTTATTCCTGATACACTAGAATCAACTTCTAGAGAATCACAGAATCCACAAAAAATTAACTCTATTAATCATGTCATGAAATATTATCTGAAACCAAAAATGATACGATAAGATCAAATAATTCATCCAAAATAATAAATCATTTTATGATGAAAAGATGCATTTAATATCTAAAATAAAAAAGTAATATCGAAAGGCCAACATTGATTATTTGATAAATAATTGCCTTTAAAATTGAAAAAAATAATCCAAACTATGATTGAAATCCAAAATTCATAAGGATTTGATCTCATAGCCTTCTTGGATACATTTTATTATTTATCATCAGATAACATAGACCACTCTTAAAGTCTCTTTCTGAAAAGTAATTAACCAAATTACATATACTCCATGATATATCAATCATGTACATAAATACACAAATTCACATAATTCCACATTTAATATCATATATTATTACCAAAAATGACTCAACCATTAATCCTCAAATGAAATCCCATAGTATTCTATTTCACGTAATGATATAATGTTCCCAGAATAGTGAACATCTTACAAAATAACATTTATCACTTATTTTCAAAATCATTATCCAATACCAATGATATCCATTTTACAAAACATAACATCCCAAAATAATTTTATCAAACTATTTATCTAAAATTAATGTAGTAGTACTAACTGAGGTCTTCACATAGGTAATTGGTATGTGATGCACCATTTTCTTCCTTCGGATGTGGTTTTGATCCCCATGGCCTTACCAGACACAAAAGGTTTTCACCCAACCTATGGGGTTTAATTTTTCTAAATCACTATCATTATAATAAAATCATCAAAATACTTTATAAATCACTAAAAACAATATCAATATTTCACCTAATATTTTATTTTATACCTCTCATTTTGCATCCCAAAATGTAATAACCCATAATAACATAAAATGTGAATGTCACCAAAAATATTTTTATTAACCTTAAAAGTTTATTACAGATAACATAAAATGGATTGTTAGAAATTAATCATATTATAAAAATTCAAATTATAAACTCATGATGATATACCTAACTCTTTGGAAATAATTATATTCTCTAATGTTGTCTAAACCATCTTATGATACCATCTATGGGGCCCAAGACTTAAATATTACATAGTCTTTAGTTAAGACAATAATTGGACATTATTTTACATTGATGATCTTTTTATGTGTATATTTTTAGAGAATTAGGCCATAACTATTCCATAACAACTCATAATTACAAAGTAAACACTTTTAATGACTATCAATTTATTCATAAATAAATAAAAACAATAAAAATAATCTTGGTTTCGTTTCGTGTTTAAACTTCATAACTTTTACCTATTCATATACTTGACACTATTATCCTTAAAATACTATGAAAAAAATTTATAAAACATGGTATGAGAAAAGAAATGTTAATAATGAATATAAAATATGTAATGAAATAGTCAGTGCATGAATTCTTTAAATACATGAAAACATTTTAAAAAATCACACTTTTCACCCATAAATCACAATCATATTATCATAACTATTGAAATAATAAGATTCATGAAAAACATTTTAGAATTAATAAATCATAATTTTAACTCTTGGAATCCATATTATATATACATTTTAGAATCCATAGCTACATCATATGTAATATTCATAGTAACATTTTGAATACACATCACAATATATTCCTTCAATATCTTAAGATAACCCTGAATTGTTAAATCCATCTCATTACCCAATGTAATGTAGAGATATCATGGGATCATCAGCCATAAATTTATAATGGATCCACCCTAATACATAAACATTACCTAATAACCATAACATAAACATAACACACAAAAAAATATTTATTGAAAAATAAAATTTCCACTTTCTAATCACATTTCAATTTTTCCAAAAGTCACGTACTAATACATAAAAAACATTAATTAAAAATAAAATGGAATATTATATAGGATTATTCAAAAAATTAATTACAAATAAAAGGGTGAAATTTGGTTCATTTCACATATGTTAAAAAATACATTCTATGTTATTGATATAATCAATTCGTTTATAAAACACAATAAAAACATTAAAAAGAATATTTTTTTAATAAAAATACCCCATACCACATTGGATCTTATGAAATAAATTGATATTTTAAAAAAATTAAGTAAATATAATTAAAACCATTAAATCATTTTGAAAACATGTTAATCAATTAATATAGTTTAGAATAATAAATCATTAAAATATTTAAAACGATGCTTTAGTTTAAGAGTTCATTAATACACGGAAAACACTTGAATAATGATCATTACAGAATAACATTAAAAAATATAAATATCATGATGATATATTAATTCTTGATATTACTTTTAAAAAGGGGTTTATATACACCAAATAGTATAATTAGGGTGCATAATGTCATGATATGCTTCAATGAAAGGGGATTGACATGAAGTCCCTTACCGTGAATCCGACTCACCGTGTACAATAATTTTATTCCTAAATAATTAAATTTTGTAAATTTAAAATTTCATTTGACCCTTTTTCATGTTTATTATTCCTTTCATATCACTTATTATAATGTTAAAAATTAAATAATTTTTTATGTTCATATCATATGTTCAGTCAATATTTGGTACTTGAGTCGAAAATGAACATAGATTTATGTCAATAGTTAATGTTTACATACTTTCATAATATCTAGAATAAAATTAATGAAATAAAAATTAATTATACACATAAATTATACTTTTATAATAAAACCATTTTTTCTGTATGAATAATGAACAACGTTTTAATCACGGGGATGGTGTGTCGTAGTTACACGTGATAAACGTTTCCATTTCTCATTGATCATTATGGAATGAAGTAAGACTTATTTTATATTTAAAAAATGATAATAAAATAATTAATATCATATTAATATTTTATATATACTTATATATATTATCCATGTGATGTGGTGATTAAAAAATAATCAGATCACTTTATGGAGGTGATAGTTCACACCTACACACAAACAACGTTATCATTTTTATGTTCATGGAAGGTAACACCATATTTGATATATTTTCCACATATTATAGATTAAAATTCATGAAAATTATATAAAATCATTTTTTCCATCATTGTGACCAGTCTTGAGAAAAAGTAAAGAAAAACAAATTATATCGGTTTGTGAGGCGGTAGTCTACAATACACAAAAATGAAAATGATTATTTACCATTTGATAAAATTGGAGATTAATTTGGGTGATGATATTAACATAATAACCTCATAGTATATTTGATATATGATTGATTTTATCATATAATGATTATATAAGATTTGAATTGTGTGATGTAGAAATGAAATATAAACACCTAAATAAAAATATTACCTTTGCTTAAGATGATCACACTTATTTAAAATTTAACACCTCTAAAGAGGTTGTTCTACCTAAAATAATTCCTCTAAAATTTGAGAATAGATTCTTGGAAGGGGTCTTTATATATATATATATTTTAAACGGTTTTGAAAGTGTGAGTAATTGAGAAGAATTTATTCCCTTTTGTAGGGGGGGACTTGTTGAATTATTAAAAGTATTAAATGAATATAAATTCAATTTCAACTTAAAATGGTAAAAAATAGATATATTTATAATATAAAATGATTTTGGTCTTAATTATCATCATTGAATTAAAATTGTGAATTTTTTGAATATTTTTTATTCTTATATTTTTCAACCAAATTTTTCTCTTATCGTTTCATCAAGTATGTTACACTTTGAGAATTAAAATAATTACCAATTCATGTCAAATGACCTATAAATGAGTCGGTAATAAATTTTTTATATTTACCTAAACGTTTTTTAAAGATCATATATTTTTTGATTGTTTATTTCAATTAATTAAATATTTTATATTTTAAATTATTATTTATGTTAATTTTTTCACTCTTCATCAGATGATTGTTTAAAAACATTATAATAAATTTTTCCCTTATAAAAAGCTATATTAACTAAATCCCAAAATGTCATAGTAAAACAAAAAATCTTTTTTGGAATATATTATATCAAATTATATTTTTTTAACATTATTAATATCATTTATAAAACTCTTTCTTTAATAAATCTATTATTTTATCATCTTTGTGTCGTAATTCAATATAATTACTTAATTTATAAAATTTATAAAAAAATTCCCATAATGTAGGTAATATTTTTATAATTATAATTACTATTTATAGTTGAAGAAATTCCATCTCTAAATCCTTGTTAAAATAATTTACTTTTTAACAATAAAATTGTTAAAAAATGATTATTCATTGAATATAATATTATAAATGAATTAGAGTCATCCATGTGGATCCATGTGCTCCTAAAATTGACCCAAGTATGATCATGGTCATAATTCACTCATCTAATTAAATTAGAAAAAATTTTGTTGTAGTTTTATAATATCAAAATATTATTTTTCCCTTTAAGATCCAAATTTATCATTAACCATAGAAACAAATATAATTACTAATATTACTATTCATATTGTGCAAAAAATAGAAGGGTATTACTTAAATAATTTTAAACATATCAGTATAAATATAAAATCCATTTTATCAAATTCAAAAAACATAATTAGATGAAATCAATTATAAATTGACACCATTGGCGGAATGTGAAACATGTTTTTAATGTTAAATATTCAAAAGTTCACATAATTTTCCTATTTTATTTTATTTTGATAAATAATACAAATAATTACATTATATTACATGATAAATTTTAGTATAATTATAACTTAAAACCATGTTAATGGGTAATCATACAATATACATAAATTATATGATAATGCTATTTTAAATTAAAATTCTATAAATTCATTAAAAATGAATTTAAAAAGAAAAAATAACAAAACATTATACAAACAAGATTTTTATGTTCTTATTCAAAAGAAGAAGTTTATTTTTTCAACTATAATATATAAAAGTTTCAAAAAATATATATGGTATGGGTTATTCGTTAAAACTATGAAAAAATGAATTGTTTTTAAAACAAATACATCTTTTATCAGAAAAATTGTATTTGTTCTTATATCATGTCTAGAAATCATATAAAGTGAATTTGAAACAATAAATTGAAAATATTAAATTTATGTTTCATTAATAAAATTGACCAAGATATATTTTATTATTTTATAAACTAAATTATTTAAATATTTTTTTAGAAAAACATATCCTTTATATTGAATTCATTTTTAATTAATTTCCTAATTAATTTTGTAACTATTGATGATACATGTGTAATAAATATTTTCATTACTTTGTTAATCCTTTTCATTCTTACCATTCTAATGGATATGAAATTACTACAATAATAAATAATAATATTTAGTTTTTTTTAAGTTCAATGTGGCGTATCTTGTACACTATTGAACGTTGTGTTTTGTTTCCTTTAAAAACATGTGTTGTTAGGGTTCATCTTACATTGTAAAAATATAACTTCAATATTCTAATGATTTATAAATATTAACAGGAACAAAAATAGAAATAAAAGAAAATTTATAAGAGTAATTCAAAATATATTCCTTAGTTTTGAGTTCATGTTCATTAATTCCAAATACATTTTATAAAGGTTATTATTTTTGAGTTTCATATACTCTAAAATTATATTTAAAATTGTTATCCTTCACATCAAAAAATTTATTATTATTCTAAGGTTATTATTCACCAATATTAAAATAATTATATTCATCCTCAAATTAATTAGTATCTAAAATTAATTTTTCAAAATAATATTCATCAAATTTAGTGAAGAAATTTTCTTCCAATTACATATATCTTTTATTATAAACTATATATGATTGAGTAAAATTTGAGTACCCAAGAAATACACATTGATCGCTTTTTAGATAATATTGATCTTTTTTATCTTTTATATATAAAATTTTATCCTTTTATATATATGAACTCTAAAAAGGCTTTTTTAGATTTACATAAATTATAATATTCTTGTGTGGTTTTCTATTAATGTTATAAAAATGACCCGTTTTTTAAATATTGGATTTTTATAAACTTGTTTATCCCAAAATAAATTGTGTATATTATATTCATTATGCAATAACATTTTAATTTTCAAAATAGTTATGTTTCTCCTTTCATATCACCATTTTTTTCATATGGTAAAATACTAATTAAAATAGCCTTTATATTCACAATTTTTTTCAAATATATATATTTAAAAAATCACCTATTATATAACATATAATTAATCTAATTAAAAAAAATCTATGTATTTTGAAATAATTTTCAAAATTAATTAAACAACGTTATTGATTTACATTTATGATAAATGAAATTAGTCGTAGAGATACTATTAAAATCATCAAAAATTAAGGAACTATAATTCATACATTCTATGATAGCTCTTTTCTTAGGGAGAAATGAATTTAAAGGAATATGTTGAATTAGTATTACTTTTGTATTTTCATTAACATATTTCAATGTTTTATTATGTTTGATTCCTTTTTAAAGAATCAATGACAAAAAAACACACTTCTTTTATGGTTAATAAATTCGTGAACATGTTTACAGGTTGAAAATTCATGAAATAGTTTAAAATTTTCCTAAAAAAGTCGATGGTTCAATAAGATACCATTTGTTTCAATATCATTAAAATACAGAACATTATTTAAGAACCCACCTAGATGTGTAGCTATTATGGTTTTGATTTTTTTTCAATATGTTATGTTGATTAAAAGTTAATATGTTCAAATTTTGATGACTAATAAACTGGTGTTAATATATTTGACTTATGAAAATTTTATTAGGATTTTTCACATTCTTTTATATAGATGAATATGTTAATGTTGTATGTGGAGTGAATAGTTTTTTAATTTATTATTGAATTCCAAAATTAAATTAATGAAAATTTATATTTCACATTTCATTCAATATGTCAGATAACACTTTAATGGGATATTACTAAAAAATAGGGCCCTATATCCAACAAAGTCATGCATCCTCAACCAAATGTTTGAGTGGGATACTCAATAATGAGGGAAATATCCTAATAAGGCTATCAATGTTTGATAAGATTAGATAATTCAATCCTTTAAATAAAAATGTTGGTGTGTTACTTGGACGAGCACTATTTTAGAGAGAATGTGATCCATGGTAGGAAGGTGTGGCATGTGAATCTGAGTGTGTGTGTAGTGTGTCGATGTGCTGACCCTTATTCTAGATTGGGTGGTGAATGTAGTGAAGTGAGTTTGAGAATTAGAAAAAATAAATTGTGCGAAATTAAATTTTTTGTGTTCTTATTTCTATAATGTAATATATGGACATAACATAATGATTGAATCAAATGATTCTATGACATAATATTTTTCCTCTAACTATCAAATGATCATGAGTAAATAGATGCATGACCATCACTAATATCCACATGGTTGACCATCTCCAGAACTTATTTTGATGATATGATGCAAGATCAATCATCTAAAATCCATGAATGAAATCGATGTCATACATGAAGGAATCTATTCAAGTAATATAATACTAATGAGGATAAAAAGAGGTTACAATTGACACTAATAATAGATTATGTTCGTGATGGATTCATCATGTTATTATTATCATATGAATATGAGTCTCAATCGCAAAATAATATGGGAACAATATAGAGCCTTGATGTAGAAATTTTTAGCATCACGTGGACTAATGAATTTAAAGGAAACATGGTAGATAATAGTTAAAATTCCAATATACATTGGGATTCTAAAAATATTTTTCAGCTCAATATATCATTCTATATTTTTAGTCAATTCCGTCTCTCATAAAGGAAATAGAGGTTATCTATAAATTATGACTGACAAATTCAGGATATGTTTCTATCATTTGAGTATTTATAAATGATATCTGGTTTTCACGTAGAATAAAGAAAAATAAACTATATATTTTCACATATAATAAAATGTTCCCCTAATAAGGTGCTTATAATCCTAACATTTAGTATGTTAAGAAATGGCTTGAGACACCATGGGTCTTTTATTGTGATATTCACACCCAATTGGGTAATTACAGAACTCATCACATGAATCTTTACAATTTCATGAAGAACAATATCAACATCTGCACAATTTAATATGTGAATAGAATGAATACACATCATGGGGCCTATATTGAGGTTCTAGAGATTCCCTCAGGTTTTTATGAAGCAACATATACACTGTGAATCCAATAGGTATTCATGAATTAGAATAACACAAATAATATGCTTTTGTGATGGAAAATCTGATACAATGTTTGCCTATTATATATATATTGAGTAAAGACTGAACTAAGGTAAATTCACTAATATTTATTTTATTGACGAAGATAGGTTAGATTATATATGTGTAAATATACAAGGGTTTTGTGAAACATTATTTCTGAAAAATATTTAGTGAATGTGTACATGAAATATGGAACATAATAACCATTGTGTATTATCGATGGAATACTTAGTGATACCGAAATATTATTTTAGGAGACCATGAAATGAATCTATCATGAAGGAATTTTATATTATGCTACATTGAGTTGTTCCAGTTCAATTTTAAAGATTTTAAAGTAAAATTGATTTTTGTATTCTTTATTATGAAAGTTAATTTATATTTTAAATATTTTTATATACTCATAATGAAATTGGGGCTGCGTTCTAATTTGTAGATAACATTTATAACCAATTAATTAGATAATTAATAAGGTGTTGATCATCTGGAAGATCCGATTATAGTGTAAAAGGTTGTGTATTTTATAATCTACTATTGATGATCTTGAAGGTATATAATACCAATACATTTGATCCAATTTTTTCATAGGGGGATATTTTACCTCAAGGTAGTTCTAAATCTAGAAAAAACTAGAAACGATCATTCTTTTTTACATGATAACTTCTTTAAGAGAAGTGGAATGTTCCTGTGATACTTTGAAGTAATTGAATTCTAAATTGGGTCTCTAGGTTGATTTCTTGTGTTATTGGATACTTCTTAAATCATGTGGGACACTAAAGTAGGAACATTTTTTTATTTGTTTCTATGGGAGTAAGACTATCCCTTGATGTAATGACTATCATGTAGCAAAGAATCTGTAACTAGGGTAATAACCACTGTCACCATGGATTATAAATTATAAACAAACCATGTAAAAATATTATGTGTTTTATTTCACTTACGTTCTACATTCAATGTGCTACAAAAATGAATGTGAATTTAAAAGATCCAATAAACCTGTTAGGTGAAATTGTTTCTAAGTAGAATAGTGTAATAGTTAATACTGAATTGAGAAAAATAATTCAGAAATGTCCACCCCCATAAATGTGACTATATGATTCCTTGGGAGCATTAACTAGTAACAAATCAAATGCATCTACCTCTGGTTGGATGTATATTACATGTCTATTTGAATATATTAGAAAAATATGAAGATCGTATTTTTATATTAAGAATATTCATAAAATAATTAGATTAAAAATCCATGATTTACAATTTATTTTAATAATGATGACGTATTAGTCCGGACTAATAAAAATAGGAAGAAAATAGCGCAAATGAAACTGAAAAAGAACTCAATCTTGAAATAGGATCAACTACTAGTTGAATTCAGCCAAATTGGTAATTGTTCTATGAAATATTTTGATTATTATGATGGTGAATCAATTGCATTATGTGATGATTATATTTTATATACGGAAGTTATAGATCATTAGAAGAAGGTTCACATATAATATGTTGCTTTTATATTAGATGCTTTCATGGGTCTTCTTGATGAAAATTACCAACTGAGTGATAGAGTTGACTCCATGATAGAAGAATCTACTGGGAGTTTGCATAACTAGGAAATACCTTAAAACCTTCTAGAGTCAAGAAAGACTCACTGATGTGATATAATAAGGAGAATCCATTTCTAAATAATAAAAATAAAAATATATGTTACTCTTAAAAAGAATGGTTTCTTTGATTTGGGATGAATTATAAAGGATTTTATTTAGAATGATGTAACATATATGTCTTCATAAAATATTTTATTCAATATCTATAAATTAAACAACATACATATAGTAATAATAATTATTCATATATCTATGGTTGAAGAAAAAAATAAATAAGGAGCTCAATTTTTTACTATTGGCCAATTGAGATCATGGAAATAATATTTAGAAGATTAATAATCATAGGTAATAAATATTAAAATTATCTAAATGTAAAAATTTTGAACTCAACATAATGTTTCTATATCATCTATTAAAAAATTATTAGTTTAAAAGGTACAAAGTCAGGAATTCCCATAATTTTTTGAAAAATAAGGTAGCCATGAATACCGTTGATAATATTATTATATCAAAATTTACTAAACCATGTATAATGAGGATAATAAAATAATTAAAGGATTTATGTATCATAGTTTTTTAAAAAGGTTAACCCTTTTCAGGATAAATATATTCATAATAATGTTTTTTGATGGCTAGTGAAAACTCTACTTCAAAACATAGATGAATATGAATGGAGAAAAATTATTAAAAACACACTACATCATTAATGGTGGGTGTGACGAATATTAGATATTATTAATCCCAAATGAGAACAAAAAATAATAACAACAGTGTCAAAGAGAATAAAGGTGATAAAAATTGTTGTAATGTGTCTTAAAAGAATATATCAATACTTTTAGCATGATATTCGTGCAGATAAATGTTCGGGATGTAGGAAAAATCCACTATTAAATTTTTTCATTGTATAATAGTTATTTAAGGAAAAAATTTATGGGAATAAAAGGTGAAGATAAGAAAATACCAGAACTAGAGAATAAAAATTAAATGAATTTAAACATTAGTAAAAATAATATATTTAAATATCTATAATGCCTCTATTGGTACTGCAACATATTTGTTTTCTAATTTTGAGGACTATATGTATATACCAATCATTTCAAAATAATATTATTATGTTAAGAGAGGAATGAAAAAAATAGTGAGGTAGGTGATAATATAATATCATAATCCATCCTTAGGATATGAAAGAATGGAAATTATTAATAAACAAAACATCAATGAAATTTGTGATGAATAATATGAATGGTGTAACAAATAATAAAAGACATTTCTCTTTTTATAATAAATATACCATCATGGGACATTATGAATTTTATAGGAAAATATATTCTATAGGTTTAATATTTATTTAATTAAATAGTAAATTCATAAAAGAAACAACAATGTTCATTTTTTGAAACACATGTTTTCTAAAGAACTTAAACAGATTTTTTGAATGTGTATCATCATGAGTTTTGAAAGAAATGTCTGAATGGAATGATTTTTTGGGGAAATAAGATTAAAAATTTACATGTATTCATATAAAAAATACTCTAGATTAAGAATGGGAATTCACTTGTGAAATTTATGCTCAAACTTTATTATAATAAATGAGTATAGAAAATGATTATTGAGGGTGTTCCAAAAATAATTGATCATTTTTTCAGAATATTTTGAAGTGTTTAAGATGATAGAGAAAGAATAAAATTTTCAATGATACTTTATGAAATTCTTATAGAAGTATATTCTATCTAGGATGATCTCTATGTGGAGAAGAATCTATAATAATTGTTTATTTATACAAGGAGAATCTGACAATCACCTTATTCTCATTTGCTGTGTTTGTTAGTTTTTTTTAGGGTTTTGGCGGAGAAGATCATATTTTAAGGGATACCTGAATTTTATAATGTATATTAACATAAATATATTTAAAAATTAATGTAACATTTAATCTTATATCATAATATGTTTGAAATTTATTTTTAATGATAATAACTAATAATGATGAAGTATGTATTTCTTCTCTTTTATGAGATCACAATATATAAACCATTATATATCTTTATCACATTTGGTGTCTTATGAATATTTTATGTACCGGTTAGGAATAAATTTTATAATTCATTATTATAAAATAATATAGATTTAATCTTGTTATTATTAAGGTATTTCAATTATATTCTCAAATTTTGATGAAGAAAGTAAAATTCTATAATGTATAGATCTATTAATTGATGAAAAAAGGGAAAGTAAAAAAAGGAAAATGATAAATAAATTTTATCCCTTGAATTTTTTGAATATATTATTTTTTATTATTATAGTATATTATATTACAATTAGAATTTTGAAGATTAATTGACAACATTGATGGTAAAATTTATAACTCATGTATTCTACATCAATCATGGCTCATTTATACTTAGAGATAAATGATTTTAGATGATGTAAATGTTAGTTGTGAATCTTTTCTTCTCCAGATTAAATTAAAAAATAAGGGTCATAAGAGAATAAAATGTTATTCATAAAATTTGAATAATGGATATGAGAAAACTCCCAAATATTTATGTATTTTAATTTAATATTAATATTAGGAGAATATTACCTTGACTTTATATCTAACAAGGGTATTAGAAAAAAATACAATGTGGGAGATTGAATAACTCAACTAAATGTGTATCTTTTAAATGATGAATTTTTTGTAAATATATTATATATATGATATGTCAATGTGGTCTAATTTTGATTATTTTTGACTTATAATGAATTCCTAATAAAAATTTAATTTTATATTGAGTGTACAGACTACATTCAACAAACATATATGGGATGTTGATTTGAAGAGTGAATAAATTTTGAATTTGTTATTGAAATACAAAATATAAAAAAATGATAATTTTATGGAATGTAATGATATTTATTTTTGTAAATCTATTAATAAGAAATTAAAAAAAATGGTCCATGAATATCCAAACAAGTAAATCCATCTCCACTAACACATTGAATGCCATTTATATCATGTGGGAGGTGTCCAAATAATGCCAAAAATGGTGTATGAGTATTGTAGAGGAAAGACAACACATAAGAGTGTTCTTGATTTTTATGGGTGAGAATTTATGTAGTAGGGCTACATGGCATAAAAAAAGATCCATGACCTGTGAATCCCAGTCTGTGTGTAATTTGATTGGTGATGAACCTAGTATCATATCAAGTGGTGAATAAAATTATGTGATGTATTATAGAGGCTATGTATAATTGAAAATGTGATGTGGTCACATTATTTGTGGTTTCTAGTCATTATATCTAGTAACATAGTGATATAATCAAATTGGAGAATCAGAAGATTCCATAATATTTTCTTCTTACTCATTATGTGAGCTCAAGAAAACAAAAATAAAATTTTCCCTAATGTCGACATAACATTCAAACTATGGTTCATATGTTGATGAAGTGAGGCATGATTGGTAATCCCAAATCCCTGCACACAATATTTTTTGACATGTTTAAATTTATTCAATGAATACTATACTACCAATGAAGAAATAATGTTATAGTATGTCCAATATAGAGATTAGGATTATGATGGATTCATCATGATCTTAGTTTTTCAATTCACATGAGGTATCATAGAAAAATAAAATGTGATCCACAGGAAACTCTGACTCTACAATCATTGGTTTCATGTTCATTAATGATGAATAGAGAAAACCTACATGAGAAAATTAGAAAAGATGTGAACATCAGAGAGTCAATTATATTGATTCAATTGGTGTTTTTATGAGTTTATGTTTTTTAGAATCACACACAATGGAAGTTTACAATATCAATAATTATTGATCAAAAGATTATAGTTTATTATTGGTACAATTTTTTAGATATATATATATACTCATATAACATACCACCACAAAGTCCATTGTTTCTAGAATAAGTATTTGGTCACATTAAATTATTGTTGATATCCTCACATTTAATGTATTATGGTAAGGCCTAATATACCTATGATCATTTCATGTAATATGCACACTTGAGAATCTTTTTATGGAATTATGAACATGAATCTATCCACCAATGCAAAGAAGAAGAAGAACATCTGCATACATATTTAAAAAAATAAGAAGAATAATGATCATGTGAACTTACATGAGGGTCCATGAAATAATCTATATTTTCTTGATGAAACATATATATCTTGTATTCAGCAGGATTTTCTAAATAATAAGAATGTGCATGAAATTTTTTCATGAAGGAGAATGAGAGACACTATGTACATATTATTGTTAGCATGTTGAAATATTATAATGTGGTAGAAATAATAATCATTGTTTTTAAACCATTAAAGAGTTATAATAAATATTTTTTATTTTTTCAATTTTTTTATACTATGGGGATATTAATAACACCATCGATGTGTTCATGAAAGGCTATGTTCAATTAATATGTAATATAATCCATAAAACTCTTAATATTTCTAGAAAATGTTTTGAGAAAACAACAAAATGTATCCTATATGAATGAAGTATATATGAAGATATATACCATTGTTAAAGGATATTATTTCATATTTGAGTTTTGAAATGGGGTAGAATGTCTTGAATGACATAATATTCTATTTAATACTCACAAATGATTCATTTAGAGACTAAATTCAATTTAGTGTTCTAATTAGAAAATAACATTCAAAAAAATTTACTATGTGAATTGAGATGGCCTATATTGTTTTAAAAACATGGGATAGTTAGAACGATTCAACAATAAATAATTTTTTTTATTTTTCTATTATTTTTCATGATTATAAAACATGAACTTGTTTTTTCTGTGGAGAAATATTTTTTCTCAAATAAGTAAAAAACATATAATATGATGAAAAGAACATTTCTATTAGTGGATCTACATTTTTGAGAATTATGACACCCAATTGGCCCTATAGAATGGGATAAAGACCGAGTGCAAAGTTGTGTTGATCACTTTTATAGGAGGCAACTTATTACCTTGAGAGGGAATAACATGGGTCTCGATGTTTATACAAATAGGGGTTCCCCATGATATAGCCACCTGCATATATTGAAGATTCTATTACGAGGGGAGTAATTGGTACCAGTAAGGAATATGCATTTTGAGCCAAAACATGTAAAAATTTAATGTTCTATATTTAATATTATTTCTACATTTAATGTGGTATAAATTTTATTGTGAATTTATAGGATCAAATCATCATAACATGTGATAAAAATTTGAATTAAAAGGTTGTAAAATTATAAGAATATAATTCAGTAAAAGGAGTCACAACTAATTCATCCACCTCTAAGGGTGATTCTATAATATATTGGGAACATTAATTTTAATTAGTAAGATATGAAATATTAAAATAATTTATATTATCAAGGATATTTACATAAAAAAATGTAGATTCATTCTTAAAAAATAATCATTTATTTCCTTCTAACTTAAAATTTATTCCTTATTATGGAAACTAGGAAATAACTTTTTTGTTTTTTTAATCCAACATCATATGTTAAATTATAAATTAAAATATTATCAAAAATGAATTATTCAATTAATCCTTTAATATTACATTCTTAGATTCTCATAATGGTCATGGAGCCTCCATCACAATTAATGTTATATATAAATCTTGTTTGTTCACTAGCCATATATTTTAGAAATCCATTTTTAGAATAACGTGTGTTCATGACCGACTCACGGAAATGGTATTAACAGATCAATAAGAAATAAATTTATTTACCCATGTTATATATGGTCTAATAAGATTAGTATATGAAATATTAAGTGCACAAAAAGATTTTAAACATGTGTTTGTTACGTCATAGGTACACAAACATGTGTTATAGTTTAATAATTCTTAGTATTAATATATGAATTCTTAAAGTAAATTTATAGCATTTATGATTTTTTAAATCTATAGAACATCTGTTTCATAAATTCTTTTTCTTCTATCCCAACGCCCTGATATTCTACTTGAAAACTTTTGTGTTTTTTTTCAATAAATATTTTCCACACTGTACTGTGTAACTTATAGTATTCTACAGAATGAATTTTTTTCTTGATATCTAAGGCAGGGATTAAAATATTTCCACTAATAGAAAAATATAATAAATACATTAAATTGTAATTAAAATATTATTTACAGTATCATTACCTGTTAATGTATCTAGATGATAATCAGGAATCTTGTACGGGTTCACGAATATCATCTAGTGATTTATTTGTAGATTTTTATGGTATGCTTAAATTATATATTTTTAGTAACCATATACATTTCTTTCAAAAGTATGATATTTTTATGTCTTTTATCTATCATTAGAATTCATTTCAAACATCTCCTTATAAATAATTTTCCATATATGAATAATACATGGATACATAGTTTATCACAAAAAATATAAGAAACATAAAAATTAATCATAATGAATAATCAATGATACCAATTGATATCCATGAATGAGATGCTGAAAAATTCTATTAGGGTTGAATATAAATTTTTTTAAATTGATAAACATTAAATAAATATTGTTCCATTTTAATTTTTAGGCACATGAAAATTCTAATACATGATAGAAGATGAATAATGTGAGTATACTTATCTCTATTGGAAATATAAAAAATTAATATTGGGATTTTATATTAGTTTGTATCCTAAGATCGTACATCTAATTGAATCTCACCACTTATACTCGATAGGAATGGTAATCACTAACACAACCTCACTTTTAATGGGGTCTGTAACCTTCTACAAAAATCAATAATTTGTTCCACCATATGAAAAATATAACAAATACATTTATTTCAATGGACCAAGGACTAACCAATAAATCATGAATTTTATTTAGTTGTCAGAAAATGACATATGTGACTTTTTATTGGAGTTATAATGAGAAATATTTTTTTTGGAATGGGAAAAGTATAGATCAATTATAAAAAATGATTATAAAATGATTCAACATTGAAACCTTATGTACAAAATGAAGTATAGAATCTGAAAAGAGATGCCAATAGTTGTAGTTTTAATCACATTAGCAACTCAAGATCGTATATTGATGCTCTATTATGATGGTAGTTAGATGTGAAGGTAGAGTAGAAAAAATTAAGAGCAATAATATCTCAATTGATACCATTCTAGGATCATAATCTTCATTTGGTTTTTATTGAGTGAATATAATCAAAAACCCAATGGTACAATTCAAAAATTTAATGATCATAAAGACCAAGGAGTTTCTTTAGTATTAATGATAGGTAACCATGTAATGAAACCACATTTTTAGGGAAATATGTCTTTAAATATTTTAGAAATATCCCATATTATTCATTCATAATCCAATTCAATACAACTTTTCATAACATCATTAGCATTTATATGTATTATTAAAAATAATAAAATATGTTAAAATAAACCATATAATAATATAATAAATTGAAAATTTTAATGAAATTTATCATATAATAAATTTGGAGTTTTATAAAAAAATTGTAATGTTATAGGATGTGTGTATGACTTTTAGACCTTTTTAATTTATTGGATATATCCATGGGACGTTACATTCCGCGTAATCCTTAATATTTCATAGTACTTCATAACTGGTAAGCCTGTTCACTTTTCTAATAAAACATTGCATATGAAATTTAAAAATCAAATAGTAATTTCTATTTTTCATTCAAACATTATAAACACATGCATCACACATTAGTCCACTAGTACCACATTAAATGGTGGATGGACATTATAACCACATATGAGTATACAAAACATCTAGGACTTTTTATAAATCTATATGACAACATAATATGGTACATAAGGAAAATAAAATAACAAATAAAACATCATATTCCTTTTGAAATTTATTCATTTGAATTTATCAAGATCATATGAATTTTAATTCAACCATGAGGCATTAAATTTAATGAAAAGTTGTTTTCATTGTGAATTAAACTATTAGAATAAAAATATGTTAATACACATAAGTCGGTATATTTAATGATAAATTATTCATCAATATATGATATCGAAAACATAGTTGTAATGTTTTAACCGATGATCCACTGAAACGGTGGCCCAATCTGGTGGTTCAAATGGCCTCAAGAGAACCTTGTCATACGATTGAGGCCTCAATGTAATAGTGAGGGTATAAAGTGGTATGATGATGATTAAATACCTTAATATTTGACTCTAATTGAATAAATAAGAGAAATTAGAAATATAAAATGCCTATAAGATGACTAAATGAACAATAAAATGAAACAAAAAAATAAAAAAACATCGGAATATGAACCATCCAAGTGGTAATAAAAATCAAACTCCATAAGTTTTGTCATTTATAATATGACTTCATTTCATGATGATTTATAAAAATAGAATATTGGGGATATATTGTACATGAATATATATAACATTGAAAAAAATATAAAAGACCCAAAAAGAATCCACACTATCATTTCAAGAACACGCTCAGTCCTATGCTCACATGCCCCCGTGCTATATGGAAAAAATTTAGGAATTTTGTTCAGAAGAATTCCATTTTCAATACCTAGAAACATAATGCCTTCATAGGTTCCAATGATAGCCCATATTGGGTTTGAGATAATCTCTTAATCCAGAAAAATAAGTTTTCTCAAATAATCTTGTCAGTTTATATAGCATAGTTGTGTGAATTTATAAGAAATAATCAATAACGATGAAAGTTTTAAACTAGTCAACTTAGGTTCCTAAGGGTCATCTGACTAACACTACCTTATTTAGAAGAGGCTGGTATAACATTGATCTAAAATATGATGTGGCCTTAACAATCACTTTCATTTCATCTTTTAAAATCAATTAATTTAGAATAATAAAAACCCTATCTAAATCCATGAGAAACCACATAGGAGGTGCTATGGTCTAGTTACATTTATAAAAAGGTGGAATTTGTTTCAACACACCCCATGGTGGTGGAAAATAAGGAGGCATAAATTTTAAACTAATTCATAGTAGATAAATGGAAACATATCAACATGATTGAAATAATATAAATACAAGAATTAATTTTTAAATCAAAGCATGTAATGGTTTGGTGTGTGGAATAATTTCATATGATATAAGAAATTTAATCATTAAGATAATATTTTTAGGAAAACTACCTCAAGTCTGTGGGAGACCAGTTGTCTAGTATCGCTTTTTGAATCTAATAATAATGGAATAAAATGTAAATTTATAATAGTTACAGGAAATTCTATCTAATGATATTGAATAAAAAATAGTGCAATAGATGGTGAGATAAAACAATAAATGTTGTAAATGGATCAAATCTCTTATAGAATGGAAAAAAATTACCAATTGAAGAAGAAGTAGATTTCACATGAGAGACAACCAAAGGAATATCGCTCTTCGTGTAGAAGAGATCTTTTTTACTACTTCAGTTGTGCAAGGGAGAAGTAATAAGGGATATGTGAATAAGAGCCACCTCATATTTTTTTAAGCTTGAATCAGTCTAATTCAATGGAATTTATATTTTACATGACATGTAAAGATCTTGAATCTTCCCTTGGAAAAAACCATCTCATGGCGTGTAAATGGAATGGAATGATCATTTCGTGTTGTGTATTATAAATAAAATTCATGTATTTAAATATGCACCATTTGTTTGGAATGTATCCAAAATTTGTCTCATCTTCCATCATTCATCCAGAAAAAAACTAATAAATGTAAGGGCCATGTCACTAGGGTCTCATCCAAAAAATAAAACTCAATGATGGTCCATCCAAATTTAAATGAATTTGTACCTCTTTGAAATGTTGGTTCATTACAATCTCCCATATTTAAGAATACCCATCCCTTATTGTTCCTTTTGATGATGGTAGAGCATCTTCTAAGAAAACATCCAACCACAAAGAAGTAAAATTAGTATTTTTTTCCTAGGACTTGTCTTGTACATATCCATGAAATCCTAATACCCCTCTTAATGGAACTATCCTTCCATTGAGATAATTAATTATTTGATAATTGATACATATAAGATGATACTCATATAGAACATTTTCGATATGATTTGTATCCTTGTGGTCAAATGAATTAGACGGTCGAGGTGATGATGTTGAAGATGCAATATAAGGAAGAAGTCATGCATGGCTTGGTACCTCTATGTTAAATAAAACCTATAAAATACTAGCCTAAATCATTACATGATATCCAAAGTCATGAAATAATGATGTGATTGATATCCCTATATCTGAATCAATCAATGACCCACCTAAGAGAAACATGTAAGAATAAAAATTCATCTACAAACTTTAGAGATAATGAAGGATTATTGGAATATAAAGTCTTCATAGATTGATCTTCCATCATTAACATCTTGGTAATCTATAAAGAATATAAATCCTCCTATATATTATGATTCCTAATTAAATTATCCTCCACCACCTCTGACTAGAATATAGGTTATAATCATGGACTACTATATATTGTTTTATAAAGATCCAACTGAATGGGAGCCATAATACTATCATTGTAATAGGACACAAATAGTGGTATTTTATTTCCACAAGAACCCCCAAAGACAAGGATACATGAATTGATAAGTGATAAAATTGGTTATATCACATTTTATACTAGGACACCAATACTGGTGACGTATGTATTTATTTATCTTGATAACATCAGGATTTAAATACCATGTTAAGGCATGATATTCACACATTAGTTCCTCTCAAATGTTTTATGGATCCCATACATATCCATGTATGTGAAAGATCTCATACTCGTCCATGGTGCTAAAAGGTAATGAATCCACATATAAGACTTCTTCCCTCAACACTATGCCCTCTAGATAAAAAGTATATGTCTTCATTGACTACACTAGAAAAGAAAAATTGAAAACTGAAGCTATGATTAGTGTCTATCTATTCCCCTCCTAAGGCTCCAAATTTATTTCTAAGATAATGACATATGTTTCCACTCATCACGGGCCTCCAGAACATCCTGACATTGATACATCCTTCATAGATAACTGACTACTTTATTTCCCTTACATACCATATAGGAATGATAAAATTCAAAGTGATGTAGATATTCATACCGATACACATATTACTATTTAAATCGCATTGTGTAAAGATGTACTAGGGACTTTTTTGGTTTGTAAACTCTCACTAAAAAAATAATTCCTCCAACAAGGCAAGGCATGAACACTAATGGCTAGCTAGAGTTTATGAATCCTATAATTCTACTTGTGAGTCCCCAAAAGATGAGACCTATACATTACATCACACAAATGCTACATCAAAACAACTCCTAGACTAATTTTAAATGGAACATAATAAACTACATATCATCTACCCACTTACAAAAGAATCTGGATTGGTGATGAAGATAGAGTACCCATCAATTCCTAAAATGATTTATCACATGCCTCTAAACATAACAATTGAACACCCTTTTTAGGAAATTCCATAAGATGAGATTTTTTGTGTGGAATGTTTCAGATAATGTCTATTTAATAGTTTTCTAGACCACACAAACAAATTATATCAATGATATTAATGGAATTATCTCATGAAATAACAACTCTAACAATTTATGTGTGTATTCAAACTCTTATCTATGATATGATATAACATAGGAAGTGAAATTTGTTAATCCAATTAATGGAATTTAGTGATATTTTAATAATGTTTTTCCCTTCTATTGTATCCAAAATGACCTACTGATATTTGGAATAGATGTTTCGAGAGATAGAATATACCAAGACATTTTCCACAAATATTAACACCAATAATTCTAGATATGGGTGGAATCCCCTATTAAATAGATCCATGAAAACTATAAAAATGTTGATGAGACTAAATGACATAAAAAGATACTCATAAATACCATAACTGATCTAAAATAATTTTTATGGAATGTCAGAGGATGTATCACCTACCTTGTGATATGAGATCATGAAATTGATCATTGATAAAACTAGAGCTACTTAAAGATAGTCTATGATATTATCTATTATAGGAAATGGACAGTAGTTCCTAATTATATTCTAGTTCAACCATTAGTAATCCTTTTGAATTCTATTTTCACTATCTTATATGATAAATAAAGGAACTATTAAACTCTATATAAAGGTGTTGGATCTTATAAAAACCATATCCTATACGCCTTCTAAATGAGTCTTGAAAGAAACGTGTTCTGTAGGTACCATCTGTTAAAGAAGAAAAAACACTGGTGTCTCTCTTGGCACTAGATCAACAACAAATTCCACCTTTCTCACTAGAGGTAGCCAAAAAAACTTCTCAAGGAAGACATAATTGAAACAATCCACCATGTGAGGGAAAAATATAGGTATCATACATTGATGATCTATATAGATACTATAAATAATGTGTTTCAATATATCTACCCCATGATACTGATTTCCATTTCGAGATTCATGGATATCCCATTATCCATGACCAATATGTCTATTTCCCTCAATACAAGAAAACAATGTTTTATCGGAGGGTTTTTCCCAACGGTTTTCAAAACCAGATGTATTTTTTTATAGAACAAAATTACGTTGCAGTTTTCAAAACCGACACTAAGTGTTTCTAATTTTTTTTATATATGTTTAAAAAATTATTACTAAAAAGCATTTACAGTTTTCTTGCGGTGTTTTTTTAAAACTACCACCAAATTGATGAAAATAAATTAAAATGTTATATTTATTTATTAATTGTTATTAATTTTTTATTAATTAAAATAAAATATATTTTATTATATATAATTTCAATTATTTATAATGTATCAATTAATAAAAAAGTAATATTATTGGTTAATAATTTTATCAAACTGAAAACAAATCATCAAATTGTTGAATAAGATTCTTCAGCTTCAAATGACCATAACCTCTAATCTGGTAGTCCATTTCAACCCCACAACAAGTCAAATAGATTCTTACCAGATAATCCAAACCAAGTGAGATTTCAATCAAGTGATAATCAAAGGAAAAAAATATATATATTCAAATTTAAAATGTCAAAATTCGAACTAAAACATCAAACGACCATAACATTTAATACGAGAGTCTCTTTGGGCTCTACCACATATCAAATCGAATCCTTTGATACTCTATATTATGTTTAGGTATGGTACCAACTCAATGAATATTGTAGCTCTTTTTATTCTTTCAGAAAGGCCAAGAAGGACTCTGAAATAGTGTTTTTAGTTGCAGAGTCTGATTTTTTAAAATTTAAATGGTAATAACTTTTGATCCAGGTGTTTGTCCGGCCTGTACCACATATCATATCAGAACAAATTTTGGGATCTTTGATTGTAGTTTTTGTGGCACTAAAAAATGTGTCTCAGATCATATTTTATGGTCATTTTAATTTTTTGAGGGTTTTTAGAGGTTCTTAATGTATTTTGATTTATACAATTATTTATTTATTTATTTATTTATTTGTTATTTATTTATTAAATTTTTTATAATTATTTTTTTATTTAGTAAATAATTATTAATTATTAATTATTTTATTTTTTATTTACATATTGTTTTATTATTTATTTGTTTATTTTTTATTGATAAACGTATTTATATATTTATATATTTAGTTATTTAGTTATTATGTCCAAATTAATTATTACTATATTATTAATTAATTAATTAATTATTATTAATAAATTTATTATTTGTTTATTATTCGTTTGTTATTTATTTATTTGTTTTTTAATTAATCTTTATTCACTATTTATCGATTAATTATTATTTAATTATTATTTATTTATTTAGTAGTTATTTATTAAATATTAAATATTGAATATTAATTATGAAATATTAATTTGTAATTTTTAATTAATAATAAATAATAAATAATTATCATTTTATCAATTATAAATTTTATTTATTATTAATTAATAATTAATAATTATTTATTATTTCTTTATTTTCTTATATAATTATTTATTTAGGTATTTATTTAGTTATTAGTCATTCCATATTCATTATTGTTTTTTATATTTGATTTTTTATATTTTATATTATTTTTATATTTTTTCATATTTTTTAGTATTTTATTCTACATTTACTAAAAATTAATTTATTATTATTTTAATATTCATTACTTATTTATTTATTGAATATAAATTATTTATTTATTATTAATAATTTATTTCTGAAAATTTTCCTGATAATTTATTAATTATTTATATATTTTTAAATATTAATTATTTATTATGAGTTATTCATTCATAACGATCAATAATAAATTATTAATTATTAATAATTAATAAATAATAAATATTTATGAGTAAATATTAATTATTAATTATTAATTAGTAATTATTTATTATTTATTATTTATTATTTACTATTTATTATCTATTATCGCTTATTCATTGGTCATTATTTATTATTTATTGTTTATTGTTTATTATTTATTATTTATTTAATTATCTATTATTTATGAATTTTTAATTAATTTTTAATTTTGTTTATTATATATTTAAATATTTTTTAATTATCTATTTATATATTATGTATTATATATCATATATTATATATTATGTATTATATATTCTATATTAAAAATTAAAAATTAAAAATTAAAAATTAAAAATTAAAAATTATATATTATATATTATATATTACATATTGCATATTATATATAATCTATTGTCTATTATCTATTATGCATTATGTATTATATATCATATATTAATTATTAGAGGTTAAATATTAGATATTATATATTATATATTAGATATTATATGTTATATATTATATATTATATGTTATATATTATATATTATATATTATATATTATATATTATATTTTATATTTTATATTTTATATTTTATATATTTTATATTATATATTATATATATTATATTGTATATTACATATCCTGTATTATTTAGTATTTATTATTTATTGTTTATTATTTATATGATACTATTTATTATTTATTATTTATTATTTAATATTTAATATTAATTAGTTACTATTTACTATTTACTATTTATTATTTTCTATTTATTATTTATCATTTATTTCCATATTAATTAATTATTTATTTATTATTCATTTATGTTCTATTTATTAATTAGTATTTTGTAATTGTTAATTATTAAATATTAAAAATGTCACAACCCGTCCCCCAGGGCCCGTATCGTGAATACCCTAAGCTCGCATTCCATAGGCCAAGGACTGGCAACTAGCACTATCACGAACCACTCCGGGTCGACCCTGAACCGGTTACCTGAGCTGGTCTGCGACGTGGCCCGAGAGGCATTCCCGATCCTTCCTGGCTAGCGATAAGCGCCATGTCATCAACAGAGGTTGTGGGAATGATTTCTCCCAATACAAATAAATAAAGGAGTAGAAATAATACAGAGCAACGCAGAATAAATAATCCAAATAAAGTGAAAAAACAAGAACAGAAGAAAAATAAAATTGACCAAACACGACGTCCGAACTAACTCTCTGCGACCTCGTGGGTCACTCTCTGACTCAACGATCAAGCGTCGCCCTAGGGGAGCGCACTCAAGGTACAGCCTGCACAAACACGAAAAAAAAGAAAATAACTATAGGCATGAGTATTAATACTCAGTAGGCTATCCTGATATCTATTCCCAATGCACTACCTTTAAAATCAAAGCAACATCATTTCATGTTTGAACTACAATTTATAAAAGTTTGGATTTGTACATGATACTCAAAAACAAACTACGAGACATTGCCCTCTTTCATTTCTCAAAACACAAGTCATTCCTTTAGTGAGACATTAGAATTTTCAATGGGAAAATGATGTTTACATTTTCAAACTTGTACAAAGTGGATTAAATACTTTTATTTTAAACCCATTATTAGAAACTAAGTCAAAACCATTTTGTCACTTTCCAAGGAAAACAATGCACAGAGTAAGAACACAATAAGGGAAATATAAAAATACACACAAGTACCAAAACATCATTGCAAGTAACTGAAATCCAACAGACATGGGTGATCCTAAGAGATCGAGAATAAAAAATAATACACCAATACCGGAGAAATCATCCTTGTTTACATGTCATAATGAAATCAAAATGCACAATCTGCTCGACCATCCTCTCTCAGGATGGTCAAGGGAAAATCCCATAGTAATAAACCGAATATATCCACCTACTATGGGCCACTGTTTTAGTACCATAACCTACCAGTGCAATAATCATTCTTAGAATATTCTCTCAATATGCCAGATTCTCATGTCTCAAGTGTTTGGAAAGGGTGTGAGCATACCGATGCCAACAGATCATCCAATCATATATATATATATATATAATGAAAAACATGCAACACCCCAATCCACTCCATGGGAAAACATCTTGCCTTTAATCTACTCAAGTACACGGGATCCTCTAAGCGCGGCCTCCCAAAGAGTCATATTCAATCAAGGAAGAAGAGTTTTCCTATGAGGGTTTTTACGAAAACATTTTTATCATTTTCCATAATGTGTCAAACGGGCACTAAACCCCTTTCATAATCACCACTAAAAAACATATACATCTTCTTTAAGAGACCAAAAATAGTTTGAAACCATTCAAATAACCCCAAAACACTACTTCACAGGCCGCCCATATTTTTATAATACCAAACCAAAACATATTACATTTGATCAAATGAACCGTAAGAGCCAACCGAGCAATTTCTAAAAAGAACCAAAGTACTTGGTCACACTTCAAAAGAAATCATTTATCATTAATCTAGAACTAATATTGATATTCTGTGAATTATGTTTAAAATCCAAACTGGCATTCTTTCACTACTGTGTGTCCACTCATCAAGAAAATATTTCAAGTGTCCTGTATAAAATAAACGGATCATTATACACCAAATAATCATTTAAAAATTAACTGTATTATATCATCTCATGTTCATTAAAAATTAAAAAATATTTAATTTGAACAAATTGTGTGTGCATAGAGAAGGAAATAATGTATCTTAAATTTTAAAAAGCAGTGCAATGGGAACAAACCTCAATATCAAAGTGTGACGACAATGAAACCTTGTAACCAAGGAGCAATGACAGAATTTGTGTCTGATGCCATGTGATAAATTCCAACACACTGTATAATAAATATCAATGAATCAGACACATACAAAAAAAGTCACTAGAGCATGCAAAACCAGGCGGCAGAGAGAAACGCTCACCTCGAATCTGAAGTTCGACGCCGACATAAACCCAAGACCGCTCTCGAAGTTGTTAAAACATCAAAACCCTGCCAAAATAATGGAATAAATATTTAAAAATTTATAAGACACTAATCCAGAGGCACAATAAAGTTGTACCTAAAACACACTCAATTATACAGAAAAAAAGCTATTTTTAAAGTTAAATGCACAATGAGACCATACTCAACAAGAATTCAAACATATACCGCATACTAAACAACTAACATAAACGTTTCACAAAATATTTAATACATATGATAAAAAATAATTTATGTTTCTTAAATAAAAAAACAAGCACTGGGGAATTCCTGCATCGGATACGTGGTGCGATGATAATGCAACCTCGGAACTGGTGTGAGATCTCATTCGCACCTCAACCACGTGCTCTATAGGCCGAAACTAACCCCAAAATAGCCAAACGAACCCAAAAAGGATAATATAAAATTTATCTCTAGTCAATAAAAATCCTCAAACTGACTAAAAGTAAAACAAACAATAAATTTTATTATATCGAAGGGGATGCGCCGATGAGATGCAGGGCCATGTGATAGCGATAGGAAGTCAGGGTCACATCGGAAGTCGACTATGGTGTACTAAGGCACACTGCAAGTATGATGGGGTTGCGAGTCAGCTGGAAGGGATGCAGGTCGGCCGGAAAAGAGGTGGGCAGGGCGCGGGTGATCCGGGAAAGTAGTCGGAAGGGCGCGGGTGAGTCGGACAGGAGATGAGGGTCGGAGCTGGCTGGGTGTGGCAGGCGGATGAGGGGGAACCACATTGAAAAAGGATGGCTGATAAGAGGTGTGTCGTGATGGAGGTGGCAGAGAGAGATGTAAGGGAAGATGTTCAGCGGTGCCAGTTCAAACGAAGGGAGGTCGGGCCTTCTTGTGCCGCACACAAGGGTGGGGGGCGCGTTGTCGGGGAGCCACAGTGGGTGTTGCGACGAGGCGTTCGGCGTGTGCTATGATAGGCGTCGGCGTCGGCTCGCTTCAAGGAGCATGCGACAATGGGTAGCGGGCATGCAGGCTCTACGGAGGGGTGCGTCAGGCAGGATGGGAGAGCTGCATCAGGGGGGGGGGGGGGGGGGGGGGGGGGGGGCGTTGGAATCGGTGTCGGATGGGTGGAGCGAAAAGGGAAGGAGGCGTGCGAGGGGTTTCCTGCAACCGGTGAGTGATGGGAAGGGCAGAGGGCCTCGAGCGCAGAAAGGGGAAACACTACCACATGTGGCAGCTGGGTGCAAGGTCGCGCACAGAGGAGAAGAGAGAGACGGGTGAGCAGCAAACCATAAAAGAAATAAATAAACAAATAAAAATAAATCTAAAATAAAATAAAATAATTAGAAAGCTAACTATTACATTAATATCTTAATGATAATAATAAAAATATTGATATTAATTAATGTAATGATAACTTTAATGATAAAATAAAAATAATAAATGAATTCGTATTATTTTAATAGTAATCAAATTAACTATCTTATTTTTCATTTCAAATAAAAAAATTAAAATCCGTAATAACCATAAAAATTTTAAATGATAAAATAAATTAACATTTATTTATATATTTTAATTATTTATAGAGGAAATGGCTGTGTCGTTCCTAGGAGAAGCTGCGTGGCGTTGCAGTCATCTCATGCGTCCAATGTCGTCGAACCCAATATCCGAACTTTTTATCAAAATCTCATAAATTTAGCCCGGAACTCACCCCGGACCCCAACGCAAATTATTTAAAGCCAAATGATAATAAAATAAAATAAATTCATAGGTAAGGGTGTGACAATTCACTCCCCCATAACACTTTCCGTCGCCGGAAATCCACGACACCATCCAGCCGATCGATCAACTCCTAAGGATTCCACATAAACATGATATAACTTCTTAACCCAAGTATATCTCACCGACTACTAGCGGGAATGAACCTCATTTCCCAAGAATGATCTCCAGTAGAGGGGAGGTCAGATCAGACACCCCACCATAAGAACTCAACTAGCATCTGATAACAACTTAACAGAAAACCTAGAGAGATGGTAGTTCTCCCCACTATAAAGAACCAACCTACTAATGACTAAACGAAAAACCAGCTTAGACAAGCACGAGGCCTTGATCAAGGTAAATATAAGACAGTAAGAACATTCAAACCACTCAATCTCGTCTGAAATGGATGAGAGATGGACTGAAAACTCTGTGCGAACCAAAAACCCCAACCCCATGGGCGGGGAGGGTGGGCCTGAGGATTGTTGAAATCAAACTAAGATGGACAACTACTCACGACTCCTCACTTCGAGATTGACACAAACCAAAGCCATATCTGATTTACCTCAGTTGTCCATGCAAGGCCACTAATCAACGACTGACATCCCAAAAATTCACCATTACTGACATTGCGTGAGGTACAAGTCTATCACACTACTTTGCAACAAGACAAAAATTACAACGACAGAGAAACCAGGGCATCAACACCAGAACTGTCTCACCACACAGTAGAGGTACAACCTTAACCAGACTACTTATAATTCCTCGGAGGTTCATAACTTCATGTCGGCTTCACTCCGAGGCCTTTTGGCTGGAGTTCTGATGGATGAAGCGTCTTGTACCTCACAGTCAGGTTCTAACATTCCCTTCCAGAAACACACATATTTTGATTTGACAAAAGAATATAAAAAAATAAAAATAAAAGCCACATTGGTATTGAAAACAAGAGTTTGTCAAAAGACACATGACATCCCATACATGTCAATCCCAAAAACACCATCAATACAACTAAAATGATAAAAGATCACTTAAACTTAATGGAAACTTACACCAGAGATATTGACCAAAGACCCAACATCACATTAATTTTGTGAACTTCTTATGTGATGCTTTCTTGCAATGCCCTGATAGAATCGTCGCAAGTGACCCAGGAGTCCACATGTCTGGCAGGGCTTCAGAGCGCTTGGGCACGACAGCTTCTTGTGACCCCGCATGCCACACTGATAACACACAAAAATCACTCCCTCCAACGATTTAGATGAATGATCCCAAGGCCTCTTGATTCCACAACCTTTTCCATTCACTTTCATTTTCTTAGTCATCTATTTTCTAGAATCTTCACCACTGCTCATAGGGATCGAAGGAGGGAGGACTACTTTGAGCACTCCTGCCATCGCAACTTCGACATGAAAAGATTGTCTCGCTACATCGACAAAAGAATCTATGTTGGACTCTAACAGCTTCGATTGTATATCAGGGCGGAGACCCGCTTCGAAGCATCGAGCCTTCATGGGGTCATTCGTGGCATACTGTAAATTATATAGGACTTGCTCCACAAAGCGCTGGAAATATTCCCACATGGATCCTTCACCCTGTAGAAGACAACCAATCTCCATACCCTTCCTCACTATTTATTCCATAGAGAAATATTGGCGAATGAACAAAGGCATGAAGAACTCCCAAGTAATCTCTTGAAGGGGCTTGTTCCGAGACACTGACTTCGACCACATCCACGGTGAACCTTCAAGCATGAAAGTTGAAAACTTGACCTATAACAGCTTAGGCACCTCAATGATGTCACAGTCTCTTTCAATCTTCTGCATCCACTACTCTTCTACGGAAGGGTCTTATTGACCATAGAAGAGAGGTGGATCTAGCTTTTGGAACTAAAGCATCAAATCCTTAGGTTGTTCAACCGCACTATGATCACACATCGAAGCTTCAAAGTGATAACCGCTGGACAAGGATAAGTCAAAAACCCAATCAAGGCCAACACAATAAATAAAAATCCTCAAAAACAAACACTTCTAACATGAAAGTCTCTAAACACAAGAAAAAGAGCCATCATAAAATCAAAACATTTCTTTTAAAAACATCTTTAATTTAAAAATTCTTGGTGGGTTAAACCCTCAACATTTGTATTCCTTAGAGTCTAACTCACATGCATATATCTGTGTCACCACTGTAATCCATCAACTATACCAAAAATACGTCCACATTTCCAACATAACACTGTGCATGTGAGCACTCATCGGAACACCAAGGCCAAGACAATGAAACATCATTTTTTTTTCAAAAACAAATCATTCATACCACTTCTTTTAAAACAGTCCTAAAACAAATAAGTCATTTCAAACAACCATTTCTTAAAAAAAAAAATTCAGATAAAACCACATTAAAAAATCCCAGGAGACTCAAAAAAAATCAATAGGGAACTAGTGTCAGTGGGTGATTTGACCATATGGTTGGCGGCCATATACCAAACACGTCACTGATACAGAGAGCCTTTTTAAACCATGCCTCTAGCTCCACAAGGCTTTCCATGCCATGCGGCTTAGGGATATCAGCCCAACTACCTTTTTCGTATCCCAATCGCATGATATTTACATAAAAACCCAAAGAAAATAATTCAATCTGACATCCCATGGAAACCCAAGGGTCAGAACGAGCAAGAGTTCGTGACGCTCTTCTCGCACCAACCACTCAAGTCCCGACAATATTACTCCATCTAATTTGACATCCCAAATAATTAAGGGTGCTATAAAAAGTGTGGTCTTCTAAGATTCAACCACCCTCTGATACCATTTTTTCATGAACCACCCTAGGTCAAACCTAAACCGGTCACCCGAGCCGGTCCGTGACATGGCCCAAGAGGAGTTCCTGATCCTTCCAGGATGGCGACAAGCGCCAGGGCATCAGCAGAGGCTGTGGGAACGATTTCTCCCAATACATATAAATAATGCAGCAGGAATAATACAAAACAATGCAGAATTAATAAACCAAATAAGGTGACTAAACAGGAACATAAGAAAAATAAAATTGCCGAAACACGACGTCCAAACTAAGTATGTGTGACCTCGCAGGTCACTCTCCGACTCAACGATCAAGCGTCTCCCTAGGTGAGCGCACTCATGATAGAGCCTGCACAAACACTAAAAATAGAAAATAACTATATGCATGTGTATTAAAACTCAGTAGGCTTCCTCGATATCTATTCCCAATGCACTACCTTTAAAATAAAAGAAAAATCATTTCATGTTTGAACTAAAATTTATAAAAGTCGGGGTTTCCACATGCTTCTCAAAAAAAACGTTAGAGACATTTCCCTCATTCATTTCTCAAAACCCAAGTCATTCCTTTAGTGAGACATTAGCATTTTCAAAAGGGAAAATGATGTTTACATTTTTAAACTATTACAAAGAAGATTAAATACTTTCATTTGAAAACCATTATTAGAATCCAAGTCAAAACCAATTTATCACTTTCCAAGGAAAACAATGCACAAAGTAATTACACTACAAGGGAAATGTAAAAAAACATACAGGTACCAAAACATCACTACAAGTAACTGTAAGCCAACTGACATGGGTGAACCTAGAAGATCATGAATAAATTAGAAGACACCAATACATGATAAATCATCCTTGTTGACATGTCACGATGAAATCAAAATGCACAATATGCTCGACCGTCCTCTCTCAGGCAGGTCATGGGAAAATCCCATAGTAATAAACCCAATATATCCACCTACTCTGGGCCACTGGTTAGTACCATGACCTACCAGTGTATCAATAATTCTTAGAATATTTTCTCAATATGCCAGATTCCCATGTATCAAGTGTTTGGAATGGGGGTGAGCCAACCGATGCCAACCCAGCATCCAATCATATATATATATATATATATATATAGCACAATAGGAATTGCCCCAAGCCACTCCATGGGAAAACTTCATTCCATTAAATTACTCAAGTACTCGGGAGCCTCTAAGAACGACCTCCCAAACTATCAAATGCAATAAAACCAGGAGAGTTATCCTAGGAGGGTTTTTAAATAATCATTTTCACCATTTTCCATAATGTGCCAAATAGGCATTAAACCCCTTTCACAATCACCTATTAAAAATATACATCTTATTTAGAAGACCAAAACCAGTTTGAAACCATTCAAGGAACCCCAGAACAATACTTCACATGCTGCCAATATTTTTATAAAACCAAACCAAAACATTTTACTTTTTTCCAGATGAACCGTAAGAGCCAACTGGGAAATTTCTCAAAAGAACCAATGTACTTGTTCACACTTCAAAGGAAATAATTTATCATTAAACCAGAACTAAATTTTATATTTCGCGAATTATCTTTAAAAGCCAAACTAGCATTATTTCACTAATGGGTGTCCGCTGATCTAGAAAATGTTTCATGTTTCCTGTATAAAATAAATGGATTTTTTTACACCAAATAATAATTTGAAAATTAATTGTCTTATATCATCTCACATTCATTAAAATTTATAAAATATTTAATTTAACAAATAGTGTGAGAAAAAAACATGAAATAATGTATCTTAAATTTTAAAAAGTAGTCCAATGGGAACCTACATCAAGATCAAACCGCGACGACAAAACAACCATGGAACCAAGGTGCGATGACACAACATATGTCCGAATCAACGTGATAAATTCCAAAACTATGCATAATAAATATCAAGGACTCAGACACATTCAAAAAAAACTAACCAGAGCATGCATAACCAGGCAGTGGGGAGAAACTCTCACCTTGAAACTGATGTGTGACGACGACGCAAACCTGAGACCAATTTGCGAGGGTTTTAAAACATCAAAACCCTACAAATATAATGTAATAAATTCTTAACAATTTAGAAAACACAAATACAGTGGCCCAACAAATTTGTGCCTAAAACACACTCAATTATACTCAAAAAATCTATTTTTAATGTTAACTTCACAATGAGACCATTCTCGAAAAGACTTCAAAAATATACAGAATACTAAAAGACTAACAAAAATGTTTCACAAAATATTTAATACGTAAGAAAAAAAAAAGAATTTAGGTTTCTTAAATTAAAAAAACAAGATCACGGGCATTACAGCCTCAGATACGTGGCACGACGATAACGCAACCTAGAAACTGGTGCGAGATCTCGTTTGCACCTCAACCATGCGCTCCAGATACTGAAAATAACCCGAAGCTTCCCAAAAAAACCCAAAAAAGATAATAAAAATTTTCACCTCTAATCAAATGAAAACCTCAAACTGACTAAAAGTAAATCAATGAATATATATGATTATACCGAAGGGGCTGTGCGGATGAGAAGTAGGGCCAAGGGGTAGCGACTGCAAGTCAGGGTCATGTCGGAAGTCAACTATGGGGTGCTAATGTGCACTGCATGTCTGAGGGGGTTGCGGGACAGCTGGAACGGTTGCGGGTCAGCAGGAAAGGAGGTGGGCTGGGTGCGGGTGAGCTGGGAAAGTAACCAGAAGGGAGTTAGTGAGCTGGACAGGAGCCGAGGGTTGGAGCTGGCGGGGTGAGGCTGGCGGATGAAGAGGAACCACGCCTGAAAAGGTTGCCTGACAGAGGAACTCCGTGCTAGAGGTGGCGGATAGAGCTACAAGGGAATATGGTCGGCAGTGCTGGTTCGAACAAAGGGAGGTCGGTCCTACTTGAGCCGCACACAAAGGTAGGGGGCGAGCTATACGGGAGTCGTGGTGGGTGTTGCGATGAGGAGTCCGACAGGTGATGCGAAGGGTGTCAGCATCAACTCGCTTCAAGGAGGAGGCGACGATGGGTAGCGGGTGAGCAGGCTCTGAGGAGGGGTGCGTCGGGCAGGAGGGGAGAGCCACATCAGGGGGGGCTGGAATCGGCATTGGCTGGGCGGAGCGGATAGGGAAGGAGGCGTGCGAGGGGTGTCCTACTGCCGGTGAGTGATGGGAAGGGTGGAGGGCCTCGAGCACTACAAGGGGAAAGACTACCGAAGGTGGCGGCTGGGTGCAAGGCCACACACAGAGGAGAAGAGGGAGACGTATGAACATCAAACCCTAAACGAAATAAAAAAACTAAATCTAAAATAAAATAAAATAAAAAGAAAGCTAACTATAACTTTAATATCTTATTGATAATAATAACAATAATGATATTAATTAATGAAATGATACCATTAATGATAAAATACTAATAATAAATGATTTTGTATTATTTTAATAGTAATCAAATTAACGATCTTAGTTTTCATTTAAAATAAAAATATTAAAATCCTTAATAACTATAAAAATTATAAATGATGAAATAAATTAACATTTATTTATAAATTTTTATTATATATAGATGAAAAACCATGTCTTTTCCTGGGATAAGCCGCGCGACGTCACCCTCAACCCATGTGCCCAACGACGTCAAACCCAAGACACAAACGTTTTATCAAAATCTCATAAATTTAGTCTGGGACTCACCTCGGACCCCAACGAAAATTATTTAAAGAGAAATGATATTAAAAAAATAAATGCATAGGTCGGGGTGTGATAGGAACCAAAGACATAAATTCCTAAATTGGAAAGGCATTGCCTTTATAATTGAAAACAAACACATCATAGTACACAACTGGAAGGAAAAAACTATGTAAAACTGTATACAAAAGAAGTGCTGGAATGTAAAAGGGGGAAGAAATACAAGCCCAACCAGAAAGTACAAGTACATCTAAAAGAAATTACAACTGAAAGAAATGTAAATAAGCTATTGGGTCGTCCTTCGGGGTTCCTACCTGAAGGGTAGGTACAGATGGCATACTCAACACTCCACATCCTTCCTTCTCCATCATGTACCATCACACCGAGTGGTCCACCTTAGGGTACCATCCGGTCATGCTACTCTCTGCCTCAGTCAGCGTTGTCCTTCATCTGCAACCAACACAACGAGGTGCGGGCATAGCCCGTGTAGGTTTGAGTATAGTGATACTCAAATGGGTCCCCAAGACCCTCAAGGTCTTATAAAATACAACAATTACAAATCAAAAAATATAAAATCAACGCATAACCATTACATAGGTATATGTCCATACATATACCTATGTTATCTAGTTACCCATCTCAATCATGAGGAAAAGAAAATTGTTATTGACTCATCTCAAACCAGGATTTTCATTATCAAAACCACGACTGCTGGAGAACTCCCCCACTAGGGAGTACAATGGTATTGTCATGACACTAAGGCACTTCTCACTAACCTTAGACTACTAATGTACTCCTACTATCGAGTATCGTAGGTTTTTAGCCAACTACAAGGCGCTCCTTCGATGTGGGCCAGCCGCCAACTTCCAGGAACCCCCCAAAATAGCCTGCAGTGTTACTCCTCCTGTTGTGTACTGCAGCTCTGCCACCAACTACCAGGCGCTCCTCTGCCGTGGGTCTGTTGCAATCTACTAGGCGCTCCCAACTGGCTAATCAAATCACTCCGAGTCAAATAGGTCAAGCAATCACCAGGTCTGCAAGCTACTAGGTATCCGCACTCTGTCTGCTCGTCACTGGAAGGATCCGCTCCACGAGCTACTGGGAAATACTCCAACTATCATGAAGTTCCATGAAGAAGTATCTAAATGGTCTATCACGTCATAGGGGTCCCAACGCAACAGATGGTATGTCAATCGGACTCCCGGTCTATTATTCATTATACTTTTATTCCCGATGGACCAATTAGATTCATGTATGATCCAACCTTACCGTAACTCAATTATACCACAAACTCCAGTGGGGGATTCTCAATGGGATGGATTCATTACAACAAAACAGGCATCGCTGATGGTTCGTCAAAAGGATGTCTGTTTCCAATGATATGACCCACGAAGGTAATAGTTCAGTAATTGGTGTGGGCCCGGTCTGACCCGGTCGAACCGACTCGGCCCAACTGAGTCTGGGCCGACCTGGTCTGGGTCTGACCCTATCTGTTGGGTGGGTCATCCCATTATGTTCAACCCGGTCCGCTGGGTCCAATCCAGTGGACTACGGGGGCAGTTCGGCCTGGGCTCAGGGCCAGTTCGTCCCGGAGCATTGTGAGGGCACAACCCTGCACCACTCTGCCCAGTAGGAATGTTCTTTGCTCCTCCTCATCCCGATGTTTGTTCCTTGTAGGTTGTCTGGTTTTCATATGCACTTATGTTGGCTCGAAGGCCTTGAGGTGGCCTTAAGGCCTTACTAACCTGAAGGCATGGGTGGCTCAAAGGCCATAATGGTCTCAAGGACCAAATCGGTGTCCCGAAGTCCAAACTGGGGAATATTTCTAGCTGCTATAGTGCCAAACAGTGCCTTCTACAGTTCACACTACAGTACCTGCTACAGTTTTGCATAGTTCCTACTATAGTACAACTACAATACTGCTACATTACTTCTATAGTAAACAAAAAATTACCCTCTGCCTGGATTTGATCTCGTGTCTCATGGATGCACCTAAGGATTCCTACCAACTGGGATGAGGTTCATGTGCATCTTGTTTGATTATAATAGTAATATAATTCAGTTAAGAAATAATTACCTATGATAGAATGGTGTATACTATCCCATCCTAAAATCTCCTCATTTTCATCATCTCATCTCCATCTGTAGTCACTGTGAATCATAGAATCATTCTTGAAAATATGGAATAGCCCATCATAGACATATCATCCCATTATATGTTCATGAACTCTCTAGCTCAATTAGACGTCAATGTATGCGGAAAAAAGTTATCATATTGGACCATCTAGACGTCCTTCTAGGTAATATATTGATATCAGTCTACCTAGGAAATGAAATCCCACTTTATCATTGTAGAACCATGTAATATATAAGTTGTCAGCTCAAACCTTCTCTCATGATATATATCTGGATACTCAAATATTAAACGCATGACTTCCACCCATGTCTCAGGAGCCTAAGGTACACACATCCCCAAAAATAGTGGTCAATGATGTTGCTCGAATAACATAGCCAACGATTCAAAATAAGGGGCATTTCTGATACCTCAATGCATATATTGCACCATATCATGAAAAAACCTCTCCAAAATATTCCTCATCTACCATGTATGGAATAATAGGCTGTTCCTATATTGGCCCAAAAAGAGGTAATACTAGTGTCTCACGGAAACAACCTATAGAGCATAATAATCACCACCCTCATAGAATATGACTCAAATCCATCACTATTGATTGATTCTACAATTCCCAATTTATTCCATAATGAAAATTTGACAACAAAAGGTTCACATATACATAATATGATAGGAACATAACCATTAAATAGAAAAAGAAACACATATATACCGTCCCCATAAGTCATCTTTATGTTGTATGAAGACTATAACGAGACACAAAAGTCACTCTCTATTGCCACTACATTGGCTGGGTTAGCGTCATGGTGTCAGATTTTATTTTTATGAATCTTGTAACAAATTATTCTCATCTAACAATCCAAATTTATTTTGGGAATTTAATCTTCTACCGGTTTGTATGTACATATATTGATATAACATGACATGGTTGAATTATATAGAACAACATTTCAAATTTATAAAGTATCATGCACTATATATTTTTTAAATATATAATCCATTTAATTATAACAAAGAACATGTTCTACCCCATTCAACCAAATTTCTATGACTCAACAAAATAAAGTAGATCATAGAAATTTTAATAAATAAAAGCATAGAATGCTACTAAATATGGCCTATATGGAATCGTAGAATAAATAACGTGTGACTTTCAATGTTAGAATAATGAGGAATGCTCGTGTATATCCTCACCAAAACATGACAAGTATAAAATCCCTGATCATTATAGTAATAATAGTAACATCATATCTCATGTGAGTCACCAAATGGTAAAATCAATTCAACAACAATAGGTGAAAGCAAGAATAGACATATATGATACTATGTAATCTAGCCTTTTACTCTTAGGTGTGTAGGATACTCTTGTTCCCAGTCTCATTAAAAACTACCAAACACTCATAGTCTCCTATAAAATATTCAAGAAATTATTAAATAAAACAAAATAATCATTTAATAACACTTTGTAACATCCCAACCTAGGAGACACTAAAATGGTTCCTTATGTCTGTGGGTCACATGCCATCAATAGCGGGTCCCCACATAGAAGAGGTTTCTAACTAGATGTGATAGTATGAGGTGGTAAAATGGGGATATGATTACCTCATATCAGAGTATAACATGGTAAAAATATGAAATAATAAATGTAGGAATCATAAAAGATAACTAATAGTGTAGCAGAAATAATTACCATAATAAAAAAATGTGGAATAATAAACATCCTAGTAGTAATAATAGTAAAAATCCAAAAACAGAGTCATATAAAAAAGGATTTCATGCCATGGAGATAAAAAAATAAAAAACATGATATTCATAGTACAATAATATTAAACATTATAAACACATTAAAAATGACCCTAAAGGAATCTCCACTACAACCGCCAGTATATACCCGGTTCTTTACCCCCAAGTTCTCATGCTATAATAAGAATAGACCAATCATCTATAATCGGGAAATTTCCATTATTAATACATGTATCCATAAAGTCTAGGATGGTGCTAATGGAAACTCAGATAGGTTGGGAAATAAAATTAGTAGGACACTACCATTGATGAATAAAATTATCCATTTAGTTTATATAGAAAATCAGTGTGTAGGGAGAAGAAGTAATTAACAAAGATGAATCCATAAACTACTCACCTCAAGTTCCAATGAGACAACTGGCTAAAACTAACAATGTCATTATTGGTTATGATAACTCTATTCTGAGTTTACCATTTCTTTGTATTTATGTGATATCATATATAATATATACATATGTATATATTCTATATATTTTAAGAAATATATATTAATATACAAAAATAGTATGTGTTAGATGGACCTGGTGCGTATCTCAGGCATCCAGGAATAGTCTACCAAGAAATAGGATCCAATAAGGGTACTATCCCTGAAACATATATTAATGTGTGATTCAATTCCAATAACTAGATATTGCGGGGTTACTCATCATTCCAACACATGAAGCTAGGGAACATGGAATATCATTCTAATTATCCAAATAAACATCGTGAGACATCATTCCCAACACCCAACATAAGGGAGCTTGAAACTCTATTCTCAGTAGATCCAATAACCATTTTAAAACAACAAATATCTATGGATAATAAAATTAATAAATTTAATTCTTTTATAACCAATTCAATTGAAAACCCAAATATTGAAATGGCTTCCACAATATTAAATAATTAATTATTCATTTTTAACATATGATGTTTCCATACCACTCACTTCCAAATAATATATTCAAACCATTTAATTTAGTCCAAGAAAAACCCTCTCAAATGAAATTCCAACCCACTTCTACAATGGTTTGGTAAGTTAATCATTTATAATAAGGAGGAATTTTATTCAACACACCCAAGGAGTGGAATAAAATCAGGTATATGGACTCAAATAAAATACCAACGATCAAAGGATTCATCTCAAAGTGATACAATAAATATAAATTAATGAATTAAATTTTAAGCAAACAAGTTGAATGGTCTGACATGTGGAAAATGAAATATTCTATAAATCATAGGAAACTAAAGTGAATATTAATAGTCCACTTATGTCAAGTATGTGGATTAACACTCATAAATTATCATCCACTAAATCTATGAAGAACTGAAGAGAAATTAAAAGCATTAAGAGGCCCAGAAAATAAAGAATATGATATTTCACCAAAATATCATAAGTGAAGGAGGGATAAACCAATAATGTAAGGAAAAAATATTGATTCCCTTATCGAGGGGGATAAAAAATCGCTAACAATGGTGGGATCATTTTTTGTATGAGAGATTCAACGAGACCTATTTATTATCACGGATGAACCCATGTGTATAGATCTAAATATTAGTGGGATAATAAATGAGGTATATTTAAAAATATCCCTAACATCCATAAAAAGTCTATTGACATTAACATAGTGAAAATATTTTACACACTATTTAAAGATTGAGGTTTTCCTTTCTCGAAAGAAAAAACCAATTCATGTTATGAAATGGGTCATATAAGAATACGTCTTGTTATGTATTCATAATAAACATTGCGTATTTCAATAAATCCCATATATTTGGTTCACATCTATCCTCAATCAGCTATGTATACATTCATAAAAAATGCCGACCACCTAAGGTCCCAAAAACCAAGGTCTAAATCAAACAGAGAACGTGAAAAAGGTATGAATGAATTTAAATGAATCCATACCACTCTAGAATGGAATTAAATATTTATTTTATAATACATTATAAAAAATATAATAATGGTAAAATAATTGAAGAACATAAAATATGATTTGAAAATAAAAGGAAATTGTTATTTAATATACACATATGTGAGGTATCATTAATATTGAAAATTAAAAAAATATAAACACTATAAACATTTCAAAATATTAAAACATTTTCCAATAAATAATAATTTTGAAATAATAATAATAATACATGTGTTAGTTAACAGTGATAGTTGACACAATGTTTCACCTTTAAACATTCCTTCCATATTCAAATATATGTAAGTAACATTTTAATTACACATTAATTTTGCATTCCAATTCAATTCATGATATATATTTTTTATTTTTATTATAATATAATTTTTTCAGAAGAAAATAGGATGAAATCCATAAAATATGTGTCATGGAATATTTATAAATTATTACAAATAACTAAATAGCAAAAAGAAATATTTATTGGAATCATCAATCATAACATAATCGATATATATTAATACAATATTTTATTAAAATAATAATCCAACTGAGTCGATAGAAAAATCAAGTGTGACACCTGAATCCCACTTTAAATAGTGTTATAGTTTGACACTACTATTCAAAGTATAAATTATATAAATGAGAGAGAGTATCCTTTGAATAATATAATGGAATATATTATGGTAAAATGAAAGCCACCCAACCATGAACAATAATTAAATAATTTATTATCTAATTTACTAAATATGATTAACAAAATAATGTAATTCAACTTAAATTTCTATATAAATGATTATATTATAACTTCCACTGACATCCAATATATAGAAAATCAATTATATACAGTAGACAATAGTGGTATATACATATGTCCCCTAATTTCTAGATAATAGTACCAACTATTATCACATAATCAACACCACTTGAGAACACAAAAAAAAAATATACATATATACGCAAAAATATGGGTGAATATATTTAAAAAATTAGTATATTATCTCCTAATGAAAAATAACATGGTCAATATCATACCTTAATAGTAATCTATGTTGTAAAATAATAACACAATGTTTTTTCCTCAACTATCAGAATCAATAGTTATAATCTATTTTAAATATTGAATGTGACAAATTTCATCTACAAATCCTTAAAAGATATGATGAATAATACTATTCAATTTCTATAATACACGTGTCATTTATCATAGTTATATCTCTTTATATTCTTCCATCCCCATACACACTAGAAATATGGATCCTAGTGTACACACTGCCATAGATCTTAGACAAGTGGTGAATAGGATTCCCCAGAAATGAATAAACTATATTCCCTAAAATAATATTATCATTTATTTTAATAAACAATCCATATAATGTTGGTGATAATACATTCATTTCAAGATAAAATTCACCTAAATATGTATTCTCATATATTCCCTAATTAAATCAATCAATGTTAAAATCATTAATAAAAAATTTGTTTCACCTTTCCTTATTAATGAACCGAAAATCATATTTTCGTCATGAAATTTCATTTTAGAAACAAAAAAATAGTTTTCATAAACATAAGTGACATAAAAAAATATCTCACTTCAAATCCACAAGAACATCGCTGCATAAATTTCCATATTAATCATCATCAATTTCATTCTTTATACGATTCCTTTAAAATAAAAATACTTTTCTATGAATCAAAACGTTATTTCATATTAAATTTAGAATGTGGTTGAATCACACTATATACTATTTGAAAATTTTAATTAGGAATATCATTTCATTCCTTGGAATCTAAATTTACATTAATTTTATTTAATATAAATTTGAAAAAATAAATTTATAGGGACTATAGTACAAAGATACATACCTGAATTGACAGTATCAGCAGTCACCCAACTATTATCCATAGTGAGAGAAAAAAACGGATAGAACAGGTCTAGATGGAATCTTGGAAAAAAATCACAAACCATTATTTGGATCTATCAACTACATAACTATATACAACCCTTAATGTAGGAGATACTTGATAAAATGGGAATTCATAATCAGATCCTTTTTACACTTACCTAAAGAGATCTAATGCATCAATCAGAACATTGTTCCCTAATTATTTAGTATTGGAATGGAAAATCACTTTAAGAGATCCTCTGATGTCACAGGGAGAAAATAAAGGTCAAGAGTGATGTTTCTCAAATTAAAACATAGATTTAAGTATGAATATTTAAATACAACCTATGAATTTCTCACTGAGACTAGTGTCACTAAATGTATGGTGGTGTTTGTAAGAAATGAAGCACTTATTGAAACACCATTGGAAGGATGGTTTGATTTTTCTAGCATTCCAGTGTAATTTATAAAGGATTTCCCAAGAAAAAACAATTCACTGGAAACCTAGTGTCTACCCATAGGGGAAATACTCAGATACCTCATGGAATATCAAGGAAAAACATAAACCAAACTATAAAACTATCAAATAAATGAAACAAGTATTATAACGAATGAATTGATATAAAAATTATGAAGATAATGTAAATGGAAATATCATACTTATAAATTTTCTCAGATGATACAATTATCCATAAAATATTTCATCCTACCTCTATAACTTCTCATTATGATGCATTTACCACAAATATATGAGGCTAATACTCCCTAATCATTTTCTCACATACCTACCTCTCATGACTGCCTGAAACATGACCACAAAGATCCCATGCTAGGGGAATAAAATATTATTCAGCACCATCACATGGGAATCCGTAATCCATGCAAGCATATCAATTATTGTTACATCCTGATCCATATCAAGGACTTATAAATTCAAAACATGGGAGAGGACATAATGATATGTCTAAAGACATGGAAAGTGGAACATGTCATAAATTATAATAATTTGTATTCTTAAAGGTAAATCCTATACCACATTTTCAAGAATCTCAATAAATTTAACAGTCCCACATAATGACAAATTCTCTTATTTTATCCTCCATCAGTGAACTAGCATATGTGAGACTCTCAAGAACTCATGCACACCAACCAAAAATTCATATGGACATAATTGATGGTTTGAAAAAAATTTAAAATATCTGAGAAATTTTTATACTCTAATAAGTCATCGAGATATTTATCATTATCTCTAGGAAAAATCTAGTTCTTAACAAGAAATCTACACCAATGACTCCACAATAGGGAAAAATTTGCATTATCATCCATATAAGACCATAAATGGAGATATTTTAATGGATGAATGGTTGTCATTATTGTATAAAACTCACCCATAAAAAAATGGATATATCATGGTCCTCCAAATTCAAGGATTTAAACATAAAGTACATATAATAAAAAATATATATAGAACAATATATTTTTCCATCAATTTGGGGATTTTACATTATTTTCAACTTGAACTGGGATCTCATTATCTCCAAGAGTACACTCTAAATCATAAATGTGAACTAGAAATACATTTCTAAAATAGCGGTAGGTTGAATTCAATAAAACATAAAAATAGCCTTAACATATAGATAAAAAAAAATCTAAACTTTTAAGTTAAAGTATTTTTAATAAAGAGAACCAATTTGGTAAATCTGTTAATAAAAACCCAAATCAGTTTACTTATTCAAGGATTATGTAGAAAACCAACAATGAAATCCATCGATATATCATCCAATTTACATGTAGTCATAGGGTAAATTTGGAACCAAAAATAAGGCCTATGATTCATAGCATGGATATTTTAAGATGTATAACAATGAAAAAAATTATAATTTTCCAATTTTACATAAGGCCACCAAATTCAACACCTTATATTACAATACATTTTAGTCATTTCTAATTGAACTGTCCAATGGGAATGATGAAAATCCAACAGCTTATACATTATCATATACTATGAAAAAACATAATTTATTTTCTTGGAATGAATATCCTATAGAGTTAGATATAATTTTTCATTGATATCCATACAATATAATTAATATTTGATAGCATATAACTAATTATAAATTTTATTCTCTTGGAGAGTCATCTCAATGAGAGTGGATTCCAATTGATAAATTTCTAAAAAATATGATCTCATCACTTTATGCTCCCAATAACATTCAATAAAATAATTCTATAAAAGTTCAATCCTATGAATATTCTTTCATAATATATGATAAAAACATTCTTCAAACATTGTTATCAATAACATCCCCTCTCTAGAGGTGTAGAAAATTTTAATGTCAACATATTGAAAGTAATAATACTATCACCTATAATTTATAATTTAATCATTCTATGATAATATATAATTTATTCTCTTATGATTAACATAAATGAAAAATGTTCCCCAAATAATATAGTGCCACCAACTCCTATGATTATGAATCTCAACTACGATTTATAGAACATCCATGGGGTTTTTTTCACATGGAAAAAGAATTTGAGAACCATAAGAGACCACCTGATCAACCATCATGAGAATAAATCCCAAACCTAAACTAGATGATTTTCAAAAGATCATAAATCCCTTCATACACTCATGAAAAGTCACAGTAGAGATAATGAAAAATAATGATTCAACTCATCCAGGGAAGTATAAAATTTCAAATACCAAAAAAACGTTACTCCCTTAGGAGTTATATCATTCAAAAATGAATGTATATTTTATAAATATTTAAAAAACTTGTTATAGTACCCTACCAAACCCAAGATTATCTCAATATCAAATACATTATGTGGTTCCTACCATGACATGAAACCTTATAACTTATTAGTATCAAAGAAGATGCAATATTTTGGGAACGAATACCCTAATATTTGATAATACCAAATATTGAATTGGAAGATATATATATATATATTCATAATGTCAATGATGTATCATGATTTCCAAAACATACCCCAATTGATTGACATTTTCCTCCTCAGTTATTGAATAAATCAAGGTGTAAGCTATGTACAACACATGGAAAGTGACATGGTATTAGTGGAAAAGATCATTTATTTGTTCCATAAGCAGAGTAGGATAATTATTCAATACAAAATGCATTTACTAGATACAAATAGTGTAAATAAATGAATCTTAGTATGGTATTTTAATATCATACTTCTTGATATTGAGTTGGTGGTGACCAGACCGAAGAACAATCCTGAAAAACAAAATTTTCCATTTCAGCTAACAAAATATATCAACTATGTGTAGAAATACTCCCTCGTTATTGACTGTAATAGAAGATATCATCTAGTCATGAACACACAAGTGGAGGTTCACATCATCCATCAATGTGAAAAGAATTGATTCTAGAAAAGGCGATGAAAAATGTCAAAAGCAGTTGTTGGAAATCAGTTCACCCAACCAAATATGTTCTTACATTAATTAATATATTTAAATATTATATGTGGGGAAAAATAGTTCTTTCTTACCTCACACTATGTTGATAGAAAAGTCCACATCTCTCTTTTAATAGACATTAATAATCTGACAGAAATAATTTTGGAAATTTAACCACTTCAAAATGATGTTCACTATAATGATATTCATAATACATTTTAGTATAATAAAATGACATCATATATCCTATTCATAAGCTAAAGGTTTTATCTTGTCTAGAACCTAGGACCCATTCTTGATGGAGAACATTGATCTCCACATAATGGGAACTAAAGGGAATATGACGATTATAAAAATCAATTATAATAATAATTCTTATGGGATTCATTTCATTAAACAAATTTCAAATAATTGTAATCTATGGTAATTAGAAATCATAACTGATAAATAAAATCATCATCTTCAAATACATCCCTATATCTTTTTTAGTTTCAATCAAATATGGAATGAGCTCTATTGTATTATTAGATATGTCAAACATGTTTTTTAATAAAACATGATGTTCCATTATTAAAAAAAGTGGTTAATAAATGAATTGAAATAGAAATCGTTCCTATAATTATTATAGGACTCAAAATTTCTCACACTGGCAACTCACCCAGTCGATGATGATGAATGTTCTTTATGATTGTGGTTAGAAACACATTAATCATGATAAAGATAACTATTCCTTAGAAACTTTTAGTAATGAAGATCTATTTCCACTACATGGGGTTATAAAAAATTGAAAACCCAATCAATGTGTCCAATGCATTTGAAGGAGATGTAAATTATTGTTTCCAACATTTTAGTACTCTTTTAATGAATAATCATTTTACATTAGAATCATGTATCTGTGGCCCTATTATAGACAATAAATGATCTTTATGAAGTTTAATTTCAATGAACAGAACTATTGTATCCACTAGGATGGTCATTTTACTTTCTCTTCCCCTTAATGTAACTACAAAGGACACCATTATGAGTAAGTAGAATTGTAGTCAACTATGAAATTACATTTATGTAAAATTTAATAATCAAAGCCATGTCTAGAATATAAAAAATGAGGAAACATTCAGTATAAAAAACTGAGACTAAATATAGGATCAAATAGCCATCTAAATTATATGGGCCTTCACATTCGCATTTGACACCTCCTCTTGTGAAAACAAAGAAGGGTATTTAAATTTAAAAACATGAAGTGTAAAAATACAATAAATTTGTAATGGTTAGAAAACAATATTGACATAGAAAATACCATCAACCCAAGATATACTTTATCAATAAAATGGGTCTTGATGTATTTCCACTCTAATACCTCATTACTATATTCTAGAACTACAAAATCCTCACATCTCTTGCTAGGCCCCTCAAGCACGAAGACAACACAAATCACCTTAAAGTAATCTGGAATCTCCATGAACATGAAGAGTCATTCATTGAGTCCCTAACAATCCTCCATGTCCTTAGGATTATTTGTTTTACGCACGGATGTTGTGTTATAGTGAATAAAATCATGAGATCAATCTCTATTGTCTTCCCTTAAGGGTTCCTCATATCTAGCATCAATGGGGGAATCTTTGGCTCCATGGTCAGGATATTGGAATGCATGCATCACTGTCTCTAAGAGTTTCATGTAGAATGAATTTTTTTCCATATTATTCAACATTATCTCCCTCATAATGGCTTATAATTTTTTTTGGATAATGATACTTCAAAATGTCAACAAACAACAAAGAAACATTAGAGAAGAGACATTTGAACATGAACACTATCAGTTAAAACTCAACTCGGGGTCACAAATATCATATCAGTGTTTACAATATATATAAATGAAAATTACATAATTCCTTAATGACATATTTTTCCACAATCCAGTGATTAATATGCTTTATATTTTGATATTTATCTGGGAAATTTATCACAACTAACCATTGATGTACTAAAAATAATATCTCAAGTCTACCAATTTTCCCAAACAACATACTAACATCATAGAATAGATATAACCTCCCTCTAATACTAATTATTCAAATTCCATCATAGTTAAATAGCTATGATAGGACGTATTTAATACTCTAAATATTTTCAAGGGAATTCATATTAAGGTAAATAACACATGTGAATCAAGAAATATCAAGTTGAATAATTTCTATATAATAATGACAAAAAAATAAATAGATAGTAGATACAAATCCATAAATAATATTAATGCCAGTATAAGCCACTAGGGAATTTATGAAAAACACAATCACATAATCTGAGATAGAAAAAAAAATCATTTATATCAAATAAACCAATAACAAAATCACCTCCAAGATCACATCATAATATATAGATCACATAGTCTTCTAGTAACATCAAACACTAAGGGTCCATTTATCAAGAATATCCACCACCTCCAAGATAATGATTCAATTTTCTTGGACGGGTAAAAATAATGTCTATTAATTAAAAAGGTCATAACAATAGGTTTTTGAAACCCTAGCCTTATATGATCATGATAATAAATATTATAGAAAGTCCATATAAACCTAAATATGATCAATTGTATATAAATATTGGCATGATAATATTTATAAAATATATAACAAAATATATTTTTCAATTAATTTCAATTGAATGTATAAAACATGCATGACTAACAATTTCCATAAAACATGCATGGATAAGCATCTAGATCAAGACATGAATGAATAAGTCATTTAAAAAAACAGTTATGTAATTTTTTGTTGAATCATATAAATATAGTTATAATCATTAATGTACATTAGATCAATTCCCAGGGACCCTCACATTCATTCTGATATATGAATCATGATGTAAAAACATCCCTAGATAATATTCCAAGGGTAATTGGAGTCACCCAAAATAATGAACAACCTATTCACATGAATTTTTTTCATATTGATATCATAAATGAATTTCTATGTCCTATGGTGTATAGGATTCCCCTAAATTGAATAAACTATATTCCCTTACATAATTTTAGCATTCATTTTAATACACAATCCATATCATGTTAATAATAATACATTCCTTGCATGATAAAAGTCACCTAAATATACATTCTCATATGTTCCCTAATGTAATCAATCAATGGTAAAATCATTCATCTAATATGTGTTTCACATTTCATTATTAATGATCCACCAAATCATATTTTCATCAAGAAATTTCATTTAAAAAACAAAAATAAAACAGTTTTCATCAACATAAGAGACATAAAAAATATCTCACTTAAAATGAACCATAACATCGATGCATAAATTTCATCATTAATCATTATCAATTTCATTTGTTATATGATTCATTTCAAAACAAAATATTTTTCTAAGAATCAAAATATTATTTCAAAATAAATTTTACAATGTGTTTGAATCACACTACATACCATTTGAAAATTTTAATTTGGAATATCATTTAATTCCTTGGAATCCAATTTAACATTCATTTTATATGAAAAAATAAATTAAAAATTTAATTTATAGTGATTATAGTACAAAGACACATAACCCCATTGACAATATCATCTATCACCCAACTGAGATCCATAGTGAGTGAGAAAAAGTTATAGAACAAGTTTAGATATAATATTTGAAAAAAAATTAACAATCCAATATTTGGATCCATCAACTATGCAATGATATAAATCCCTCAATATAGGAGAGACTTGATAAACTGGGATTTCACAATCAGACCCTGTTTACACTTACCAAAAGAGATCTAATCATCAATCAGAACATTCTCTCGAAATGATTCGAAATTGGAATAGAAAATAACATTAAGAGAGCCTGTGATGTCATAGGGATCAAATGAATGTCAAGTGGGAAATTTCTCAAATTAAAACATGGATTTTAGTAAGAAAAATGAAATACTACCTATGAATTTATCACTGAGACTAGTGTCACTAGATGGTTGGTGGTGTTAGGAAGAAATCAATCACTTTTTGAAACACCATTGAAAGTATGGTTGGATTCCTCAAGCATTCCAGTGTAATTTATATATGATATCCCAATGAAAAAAAATTCACTGGTAGCCTGGTATCTACCCATTGGGGAAATTCATAGACACCTCATGGAATGTTAATGAATAACATAAACGAAACTATCAACCCATCAAATACAAGAACAAATAGTATAACTAATGAATCGATATAAAAATTATGAAGATTATAGAAATGGAAATGTCATACCTATAAATTTGTTCAGATGATACAATTATCCCTAAAATATTTCAATCTACATTTATAACACTTCATTATGATGAATTTCCCACAAATAGATGAGGTTGCTACTCCCATTTCATTTTCTCACACACCTACATCTCATGAGTGCCTGAAACATGTCCCCAAAGATCCTAGGATAGGGGAATAAGATATTCTTTAGCACCATCACATGGGAATCAGCAATCCATACTAGCTGACCAATCATTGTTACATCCTGATCTATATCAAGGACTTATAAATTCAAAACATGGGATTGGTCATAATGATATTTCTAAAGACATGGAAAGTAGAACACGTCATAAATTAAAATAATTTGTATTAAAAAAGGTAAATGGTATAACACATTTTTAAAAATCTCAATAACTTTATTGCTCCCACAGACTTTGATGCCAATTTCTCTTAATTTCTAATCCATTGGTGAACAAGTATACGAGAGACTCTCAATAACACATGCTCACCAAATTTTACTTCTAGAAGATGCACAGAAAGATAACAATTGAATTTAAAGGGGATTCACAATCCATTACAATACTAACTTATTCACCCTTAATGAAAAACCCATATACATAAGTTTTTCATCCCGAAGGAACAACCCAAACGACAATATAAATTGGAAAAATGAAACATACATCATTATTTTGAATTAAATACCATGAAAAATAATTTCCATTATAGTATATAAGTAATTAAAACACCATATAACAAGCATTAAATCAATTAAAACTCTAAATCCTAATGTATCATAAACCCCAATATGAGAAGTATAATGAATCAAACAAATTTCTATCATGAAACCCCATAGTCTTAGTAAAAAATATTTTTATATAGAGAATAATTTATATTTTGCACAGCATTTAGGGAAACACAATGTTTCAAATTACCTAGTATGTATAAATTATTTTACCCCTACTGTAAGAGTTCAAGAAAAAAATTATTTACATGTCTTATTTTTGAATAAAATATTGAAGTATTTTCCTTAGTCATTATATTTCATTTAATAATTTCTGGATGATTTGAAAAATAATAAACTACATAATATTTATTTCATTATTCAATGTAAATTTTTATGATTTCTCATATGATGATTTTTTTGTTTTTCTCTATTTAATACATTTGTAATCATTATTTAACATCATTGAATCATGTTCTTATATATATTTAAATAATAAAAAATCATGTCTAACATGGAATATAAATATAACAATTAATCTAAAATAAATATAAAATATAAAATAAATAAATAAATGTTCAATACATATAGAAATAATATTTTCTAAGTCATTTTTATTTATGATTACTTTATTATATAGTATGGTTCATTCATTAATATGTGTTTAAATATTTCTTAATCAACCTACGAATGATTCCTGAAGACTATGTATGTCACTTTTATTTATTTATTAGTCATTAAAGCATAATTCATTTCTATATGATTCATTAAATTTATAATTGATTTACATTATATGTGAGTGTTATTTGATATTTGTATGAGTTATCATGAATGTAATTTTTCCTATACATGTGTTTTTTCTATGACATGTGATCTATTTAATAATTTTAAAAAACAATGAAAGAACAACACATTATATATTTTCTGAAAATTAAGATAATTTTAATTTAATTATTTAATAGTCAGTGAATAATCAAATTAAACATCATCCTTTCATCAAAAAATAGAGAAAGAATCAAAAAAAAAATCTTATATTGAAAATCGTGTTCAATTGAATAAATAAAATAATTATTAATAAATTATTAAAAAAATTGATAATTTTTAAATTAATAAAACATGATTAATTGTAGTGGAAAAGATCCAATAATTAATCATTCCCTTGATAATTATAAAGTTGAATATAATTTTAATTAAAATCTAACATTTTGAATTGATCAGAAAATATAAAAACTATTTTTAATTCCAAATATTTTATAAAATTGAAATTGAATGCCTTATATGTTAGAAATATAACTACCCATACGATGAAAAGTAAAAAATAAGATTAAAAATGTCTTAGTTGGGAATATTTAAAATATAAGTAACACATTTACGATAACAAAAATGATTTAAGAGAATGTATAGAACATAACCCACCTGAAAATCATTCATTATAATAATATATTTTGTATGAAATTGAATTACCAAAAAATAGTAAATATACATTTTAATTTCATGGAAGAATCAAAACACTGCTGCATGATTTTGAATTCTAGATTGTGCAAAATAATGATAATTTCGTCTTTAAAATAGATTTAAAATATGCATAGGTCAACATAGTCATTAAAAAATATTCATTAAATTATATTGTAACCCAATGATAGAGGAAAAAATTTACACTATATTATAAAATATATTTTACATGTTCATTGTCTATAATAGAAATGAATATAATAAATTAATTTCAGACATCCATTATGCCAATTTAATACATAGTTTTCTCACCAATAGTTGAGTTCATAGTATTGGAAAAAATATCAGTTAATTGATCGTCAATAGAAACATAATATAAATAAATATCTCTAATATAAACATGTTCACTAATGAAGCATTATATAACTCCAGTACGAATAGTTCAGGAATGTTTTAATGGGTTCATAAAAATATTTATATTAGATGAACTATATCATAACATAAGTAACTATTCAAAATAAATATATAAATCCGTTAATGATTTCATAATCTAAAATGATTATAAAGAAAATTATAATGAATAATATTCTTCTTCTTCGGTTATAGGTAAATAATAAATGTTTGTTTCTTGTAACTCTATGAAACTAAACGTTTCCCTAAAATATTAAACACTCCATTCAAGATTTTCTAATCAATTTATGATCCTCTAAAATCAAAATCAGAATAAATTTTCAATTCAAATGTGGTTCTTCCAAGGAGAAACAAACTAAGTCTTCCTGTAATACCGCAACCCAGTTACCTAGAGTCAGTGAATGATTACATAACATTGGAATGTTCACAAGGGATCAAATCCTAAATAACTGATCAGTTTAGTATCCTTGAAAGTACCAGATATAGACATAAGTTTTACATTACATTGTGAAATGAATACAACCGCATTGTGTCTCCTTTTAACACATTAATATTCCTTATAATATCCCTGCAGGTCAGTCAGAATATACTTTTTCTCATCCTATGATAAATAAAACATAGAAAAGGATGAGCTCAGGTGCTCAGTAAGGATAACTATATAGTGAAAACATTCATAAATAAGCATAAACATTTAAGGAAATGTATAAAAGTAAAACACAAGCCTTTTAAAAATAAACATCAGCATAATAAGGCAATGATAAATCAAATAATTCCATTTACTTATTCACATGGATATTCTACTAGTCTAATAATCACATGTAATTTTAATATACAATTCGATAATTATGGAATGAATTATAGAATACATCATAAACACATAGTCAAGGACTCATGGAAAGACTACCAATAAGATTTTTTCATGGCCTTGTGCCAAGGAAGTAGTTTTTCTCAGGACACGTACTGATGCATCGAGGAGTTATAACGGGCTCCACCCGTCACATACTAAGTCCAATGCATTCCTCATGTGAAGTGGTTGAAACATAACATAAAAATTAGTATTAAAACTAGAATATGAAATGTCAACACATTATCCATAAACCATGAATGGTATAAAAATAACACATCCATAGTGAAACAGATCACACAACCTTCAATACAATATGTAATATTTTATCATAGTAAGTAAACTTCATACATGTGTAAAATCCATCAAAGGATGTTGACATATATGAAATCAAAACTACATGTAAGAAATATATCTTTCTATTTTGAAATAATTTAAAAGTTGAATAATTACAAATGAAAACATTTTTTTTGAAATTATTCTTATAATATAGTAAGGGAATCTTCTAAGGTGTTATAATGGTGGAAAATAGACACACTCGCTGCATTTGATAAACAATTATTCTTTCCTTTTTTCATCAAAAAGGTCATACAGTACATTGTTTGGAAAATGACATAATTATTCATTTAGAAACATTTATAAAAATTAAAAAAATAGTATTAATTAATTTAACTCATATTATAGGAAATAGTAAAAAAAAATTCAAATTTATTTTTAGAGTCACGGATGAAGATGATAAAGAGGTCGTAGAAGTTACTCATGTATAAAGAACCTCAGATAAGGAAGATATTATAGAATTAACCCTTACCTTGTACATTTACTTGATTGAGGGTACATTAACCTCCTTTATAATAGTTAAATTATTTTTCATATATTATAAAATAACCACATACATAAATATTATATCATATATGATCTTCTAATATTGCATAACAATATTTTGGTAGTATCGTTGTTTTGGGTGTTAACTGATTCGTTTTCCTTTATATGATTGGTTACATAAGACATGTTTTTTATGTATAGGATGTATATGATTCAAATACAGAATTATATTATGTTCTTAAAAAATATTTCTAATCATAAAATGAAAATTTTTCTTGAATGGTTGTGATGGGGAATGAATTTAATTGCGTTCATGGAGACGCTAATTCATACGTACGTATGAGCAACAATATAAATCTATTGGTGGTGAAATAGTATATAATTTATAGTATATCATAAATAAATAATCATTAACATGTTATAGTAATTATTTTCATCATTTATACTCTTCATTATACCTATCCAAAAAATGAAGTGTTTTAATAACAAACTACACCACGACGTGGAGATGGTATGTCATACAAATGCACGTATGGGGACCTGTCATTAATAGGTTTGATTGAATAATGAATATGGTTGTAACATATTTATAATCAAATTACAGAATGTATAAGGTAATAGATTTATTATTGTGTTATGTAAACAACAATGAAAGAGGAAGCAGAAAAAGAAGATAACTTTGAATGAGGCGGTGAATCTATTACCTATTTTCTGGCTGTTTACTATTTATTTGATCATGAGGGTGAATTTGGTTGTCTTTCTGATCAATGCAAGGCTTATAAGTATATGTGAGGGTAGTTGAAAAGATATTTGAGCAGATTTTGGCCAAGACAAATTGATTTGGCGGTGTGATTATGATAGAAGGGTAAGTACCCGTTTATAATAGAGGTGAGAGTCACATTAGAAATAACATGAAATATTATTTCATTTGGAAAACCACATTCAGTTTATAATGTCTCCAAAATAATATATTGAGAGGATAACATAGGGATGGGTCTAACATCTTGCAACCAGTAGGTTTTAGGCAGGTTTAGGTCAGCATGTTAACCTTATCTTATATATTTAACTCTTAGTAAAGTAGTTTAAATTTTACCATGTATTATTGTATTATTATAATAAATGGTTAATAAACATACTATTAAAATACAAGAGAACCCAAAGTGGTTCACTATTGATATATATATCTTTATATAAGTCCTTTTTCTGATCCTTAGATAGTAGATAATATTATATCAATTAATAATACAGTATTTGTTATAAAAACTCATTTATGTCATTTTTTCACTATTGATATATATAACATAACATGTGTTATTAAAATATAAAATTAGTTGAATTCATCATAATTATCAATTTTAATATATTTGGATAATTATAATATCAGTTATTTTAATCATTCATTAATAAGGTAATTAATGCATCATCATTGTATCAAAAATAAATTTAATTATATAATGTCTAAAAATTATAAATAAAATACCATTATGTAGGAAATATTTTTATATCTCTAATGATTATTTTCAGTCGAATTTATCGTATGTATAACCCCATATTAAAAATTGATTAGTTATTAAACATTGAATTTATCATTTTTAACTCTTCTTTAAGTAAAAAATAATCAATGTTATAATCTAACACAAGTGGACCAAAAGGATCATTTGTTATTCCTATGATTTATTTTGGTTTAAATTCACTTATCCAATAGAATTAAAATATGTTTTAGGGTAATTATAATATCATTTTCTACCTTTAATGAGCCTATTTACTTTTAAACATGGTAAATAAAAGTCTATGTTACTATTCAACAAGAATAATTTTCATCTTATTGAAAAACATTTTACATACTGATGTCAACCGTGTCTCTAAATTTTTTTGAAATTAAATTCATTGAAGTGGTAATGTTATGTTTTATGAAAATTTGAAAATGCACCTAGAAGGTGGGTAAAAGATGGTAAAACGCTCAATATATATATATATATAGTATTATTATAAAATGACTCCAATGAATTATATTGAACAAATATAGATATTATATATCTATGTTTACCTAAAATAAATTTAAATAAAATAACTTTCTATTTAAATAAAATGTTTTTTTAAATAATAACACATTATTTTTCACTATTCATCAACAATTGAATGTCTGTAGAAAATACCAAAAACAACCCTAAGGTATTTTTGATATTCCGAATCCATAAATGAATTCCATTTTGAAAAATAAAATTTATAAAATTTAAAAAATTGTGTATTACTATTCAATACAATTAGTTTGATTGGTCGTGCTATTCTAAAACTCCATATTGTGTACAGCGCAAGCTACTGTATTATTATAAACGAAGAGTACTGTGGATGCATGTGGTGTTACATTCTTCCATCCTCCAAATAATTTATTCCTCAAAATTTCTATAATTTGACGACATAAAAAGATTCAGGTGGTTCTTCATCATATGTTCCTTGAGTAACCATGTTTCTTCTTAGATCTTATGGTTTCTCTATAGACATTCACCAGATGAGTCGTCTAGTTTTTCAGCACTTGTTCTATGTTATCATGAATCCTGATAGGCTCTTCAAAATAAGATAGATCGGGTTCCTATTCTATTTCTTCATAGTTGAGTATATGTGTTGGGTCAGGCATGTATTTTATTTATAGTGATATGTGGAACACATCGTGAACATTGGAGAGTCTTGGTGGAATTTCGAAACGGTAAACTACAACTCTAATTAGTTCTAGAATTTAGAAAGGTCCAATGTACATGGGAAATAATTTTCCCATCATAAATAATCGTAGAACACCCTTCCATGAGATACATTCAAGAAAACATGATCCCCTACCTGAAATTACAAATCCTTCTTTCGGTTATCAACATAGCACTTTTTCCTCCATTGAAATTCTTTGATGTGGGTTTGGATAATATTCACATTTTCCATTGTTTCGTCAACACATTATGGTCCTACGATTTCTCTTTCACCAACAGAAACCGAAAAAGTTGGTGTCCAACATCTCTTTTCATATAATGCTTCATATGGTGCCATCTTGAATACGTGAATAGAAGATATTATTATAGAAAAATTCAACTAAATGTAAATATTGATCCCACATACCTTTAAAGTCATGTAAGTAAGATCAGAAAATGTCTTCTAAGGTTTGAATAGTCCGTTCTAATTGTATATTAGTTTGAGGGTGGAAGGAAGTGCTCAAATAAAGATTAGTGTCCAAGGCCTTCTAATGACTTTTCTTGAATATTTATGTAAAACGGTGATCATGATCAGAAAAAATTAATAGGGGTAATCCATAAAATATTAAAACATAATTAATATATAGTATTTCTAGAATTTCATGTGGTAAATCATCTATTATAGAAAGAAAATGTGTTGACTTGGTAAGATGATAAAAATGACCCATTTTTCATCATTCCATCTAATATTCTTTGGTAGCCCCATGTCAATGCTCATCGTAATATAATCCCATTTCCACTCAGGAATGGTAAGAGGTTGCATGAATCTTCTAGGATGCTGTCTTCCAACCATATCTTATTGAAAAACCATATATCTTGACACATAATCAGCAATCTCCCCCTTCATGTTGTCCCGCCAAAAATCTTCCTTCAAATCACAATACAACATAGTGCTACCAAGGTGTATATTGAAATTAAAGCTATGAGAATTATCCAGCAATTCTCTTTTTAGATCAGGTACATCAGGAATACAATGTCTATTCCCAAATTTGAAAATTATGTCTTTATATACGATGTCAATCAATCTCCAATCATTCACATCTTTAATTTTTTATTGAAACTCCTCATCATCCGCATGAGAACCTTTTATTAATTCTAGTAAAAATTTCATGGAAACCATTTGGAAAATTATTCATACATTACCATCAATGATTATTACTATATAAATCATTAATAGATCCATCAACATAGGATCCCTTTCAACACTCATCTTGTTCAAAAACACCATGATCCTTTTTTCTCAATCCATCTTCTGCCTTATTTTCCTTCCCTGGGTGGTAGTGTATTGTGCAATCATAATCTTCAAGTAGTTAAATATATCATCCTTCCATCATGTTTAGTTCATTTTGTGGGAAAATATACTTCCAACTATTGTGATCGGTATATATCTAACATTTTTCACCATAGAGATAGTGTCTCCACATCATCAAAGAAATGATTGCGACTGCTAAGTCAAGATCATTAGTGGGATAGTTTTGTTCATGAATTATTAGCTATTGCGAAGCATATGAAATAACCCTACCATCCTGCATAAAGATACAGACAAGTCATTTATTAGAGGCATCACTATTAAAAACAAACCCATCAGACCCAGATGTTAGATTTAATATAGGAGCACTGACTAACATTCTCTTCAGTTCTTCGAAACAATTTTCACTCTCTTTTCTCCAATAAAATTTAACCCATTTACATGTTATATTATTAAATGGGTTAGAAAATCCAGAAAAATCGTAGACGAAACAAAAATAATAATCTTCTAAACCAGTAAAACTACGTACCTCAGTTATACCCCTCGGTGATGGCCATTTTTGTATTGCTATTGTCTTAGAAGGATCAATAAAGATTCCATCTATAGAGAAATAATGTACATGAAATGAAAACTCCTATATCCAAAATTCAGTCCTGCTAAACATTCCATATAATAAATTACTTTTATGAGTTGTTAGAATAGTGTGTAAGTGATTTTCATGATCTTCATATATTTTTAGGTAAATCAAGATATCATTAACAAATACCAATACAATGTCATTAAGATATTCCTTAAAAACTATATTAATTAGAACCATCCAAATAGATGGTAAATTAGTCATTCCAAACGGTATTACTCTAAACTCGTAATACTCATACCTAGTATGAAATGTTCTCTTCAGAATGTCTTCAATTCTCACCCAGAACTGATGATATCTAAATCGTATGACAATCTCTGAAAAATATCAAGCTCCATGAATTTGATCAAATAAATAATCAATGTGAGGAATGTGATACTTGTTATTTATTTTTGTAGCATTGAAATCCCTATAGTCAATGCACAACCTCATAGATTAACTTTCTTATTAAAAAAATAACATGGGCTCTCTAGGGAGAAACACTAGAGAGAATAATTCCTTTATTACTCAATTCCCCTAGTTTTTTCTTTATTTCCACTAATTCTATAGTGGTTATTCGACAATGGGTCTTTGATATGGGCATTGAATGATGAATTAATTCAATGGAAAACACAATTTCTTATTTTGGAGGATGTCTAGGTAAGTCCAATGGAAGAACATCAAAATATTATTTCACAATAGGTAGATCCTCTATTTTAACATTCATTTCCTCACCCATAGTTATATCATTCTCTTCTTCACCAATAATTTAATTTAGTAGTTCGACTAGGGGTGGATCTAAATAAGAATCAGGTGGTGACATTTTTTCTCTAAAGATATGGTACTCCTTATCATCCTTGATAATTGTAATTTCATTCTTGTTACAATAAATTTTCGCATCATGGTCCAAAATCCAATCCGTACTATTGATTATATCAAATTCAGTCATGGTTATGATTATGTGATCAGTAGATAAAAAAAATTTATATTCCTTAATGGAGACTAATTCATGAAACATTATTGAAAGGATTATTCCCTTTAGAGTTCTGACTGAAAACTCCCTTATCATATCAAAATGTAAATAACTATTTTTTTTTAAAAACGTGGATGATATGAAACAATGTGATGATTGAGAATCTAATAAAGCATTTTTTAAATTTGAGGAAACAAATAAATTACCTGACACCATGTCATTTAGAGCTTCAACCTCAGTTGTAGTGATCACATAAGCTTGGCCTTGTAACCCTTTTCTTTTCATAGGTATACTTCATTTTTGCTTAAGAGATTCATTTTCATAATACCCCATTTCTCTACAATTATATCATTTAATATTGAAATCCTATTTCTTTCCATTTCAATTATGAGCATGGTGGCCCTTTTCACCACAATTATAACAAACTCACATTCCCTTAAGGCAAGTAACTGGGTGTTTATTCCTACATTTAACATAGGATGGAAATTACACTTTTCTATTATTCCCCAAATTTCCATTTTCAGAGTGTTCAGAAGATCTCTTCTTCTCTTTCATTACTTTAACATTGTATGACCAAGAAATTTCATTTTCTGTCTTGATAACACATGAAAGAATATCTTCATATGATGGGAAGGATTGTGAGACTATTTCTCAACAGAGAAGTGGTTTAACCAGTCAAATAATCAATAATTCTTACTCATTGGGTTATGTATATAATATTAAACATTACTTTCTAACCTTATAATGTCATCCTCATACTTTGGGATGTTCTCATCCTCCATTTGATTCAGACTCAGAAATTCACATTCCATATCCTCTCGACGTTCATGAAAAAATTATTTTTCTAAAAGAATTATTTAAAATCCTTCCATTTCATATTTGATACTTCTTCAACTTCTTTTGTGTTTTTAATTAATGAACATCATTGATTTGAATATCCCATGAGGCGATAAACTGCCGTGAATACATTTCCCCATTCACTACTCCCCAAAGTAGGAAATATATTTTCTATGGAACTTATCCATTGATTAGCTTAAAATGAATTTGTAGTCCCATTGAATGTTGGTGATTTTTTCCTCATGAATAGGTCTAACATTGATCCTCCACGTTTTGGATCAGGGTGCTCTATACAGGTATGGTTATTATTCATAACCTGAGTAAGTTGTACCAGTATTGAGATAAGATGATCAGTACCAGTTTCATCACTAGCTCTACTATAATTATCTTGAGTATGAGGGAAATACCAACATGGATTATGTTCTTTGATAATATTTCAATTCATTCTACTAGGAATCATTTCTAAAAAATTGAATACAATTGATTAGTATATGAATCACATTTCATAATTCTAAGAATTTATAACACATAACATAATTGAACAGTTTATGGATATAATACCTTATCATAAAAAATGTTTTATTTGAAGATGTATATACTATATATTTTTTATAATGTTTTATAAGGAAGATGTGAATTATCATAAGCCTATCCCCCAGGAGTGTCATATCCAATTGTGCAGCAAGACCCATTGTCGTGTATGAGGATACCCAGGGTCAAGCCCGAAACTCACGTTTGGAGTTTTCAGTACTAGGTACCTTTGTGCTCACACTGTCTCTACATTCTCATACCTAAAAATGGATGTATTTCTTGTAAAAATCAAAAAACCACAACATTATCAAAATTCTAGGACATTGTTCTATACTAATCTTCAATGTCTGTCTTAGATTAATGCTCTTTAATCAGTGTTTTTCTAAATCTAGCTTCCATGAGTTGTATTAATCTACAACTGATACCAACTTTAATGCACTTACCTTAGTTATCCAGATTCGGTGAATTATATTAGAATATTGGCATGATCACAAGGGATCAAATCCCGAAAGACAGATCACTTTATTAGCCATGGAAGTACTGGATACAAACATAAGTTTTACATTACATTGTGAAATAACAAACCACAAAATTATGTCTCCTTTTAACACATTCTTCCCCCATAGACTATATATGTTGGTCAGTCGTAATATAATTCTTCACATACAAGGAAAAATAAAACATTTAAAGGGGTGAGCTCTGGTGCTCAATAAGGATAAAAATATAACGTAAACATTTATAAATAAGCATAAACATTTATTTACACGAATAAAACTAAAACACAATACTTTTAAAAATAATCTTCAGCATAATATGGAAATGATAAATCAAATAATTCCATTTACATATTCACATTAATATTATACTGGTTAAATAATCACATGTAATATCAATAGCCAATTTCATAATGATATAATGACTAATTCCGGACATCATAACCACATACTCAAGGCCTCGTCCAATAATAGAAATATGATTTTTTCAAGGGCTTGTTCCAAAAAACTAGTATGTCACAGGATACCTAACGATGCATCGTGGAGCTATAACAAGCTCCAAATGTCAAATACTAAGTCAAATTCATTACTCATATAAAAAGGATGAAATGTATTAATAACATTCATAATTAATATTTCATACAAAATGTAAATAATTCATCCACAAACCATGAATGGTATAAAAATAAACATCCATATTCAAACAGATCATAAAACCTTCATTACAATATGTATGATTTTATAATATCAAATCGACTTCATACAAGTGTAAAATCCATCAATGAATGCTGACATAGAAGAAATCATAACTATTTTAGAGAAATATCACTTTCTATTTTGAAATAATTTAAAAGTAATATAATTATAAAAGAAAACATTTATTTTGATAATATTCTTATAATATTGTAATGGAAGCTCCAAAGATGTTATAGTGGTGGAAAATATCCACACTCGCCGTATAAATGAAAAAACACATTTTCCTTAATGTGTCGAAAGGTTCATAAGGAACATTGTTTGGAAAACAATGTGAAGAATCATTTCAATTTTTTTGAAAAAATTCAATTATGGTTATTAATGAATTTATCCAATATTATAGGAAACTTTATTAATGTTTTGAAATAAATTTTTAAGAAACACGGATGTTGACGATAAATTGGTCCAAGTAGAAACTCATGTAAAAACAACCTCAGATAATGAAGTGATTGTAGAATTACCCCACACCTCGTACTTTTCCATGATATAGGGGACATTAACCTTCTGTATAATAGTTAAATCATTGTTATTAAATTATACAATAACCAAATACATAAATGTGATATCATATATTATCTTCTAAAATAACCTCCTTTATAATATTTTAGTAGTATCATTATTTTGGGTGCTAACTGGATCGTTTTCCTTTATATGATTACTAACGTAATACATGTTTGTTATGGATAGGATTTATTTAATTCATATCTATAATTATATTAATTTTTTTAAAAAAATTAAATCATAAAATGAGAATTATTCTTTAATGGTTATGATGGGGAATCAATTTAATCGCGTTTGTGGAGACAGTAATCCGTATGTATGCACGAGTGACAATATCATTATATTTATGGAGATATCGTATATAATTGAATAGTGTATCATATATAAATAATCATTAAATTTTTATATTTATTATTTAAATCAGTGATACTCATTATTATACCCATCCAAATAATTATGTGTTTGAATAACAAACTACACGATGATGTGAAGACGGTAAACAATACATACGCATGTATGGTGACATGTTATTAATAGGATGGATAGAATAATGAATATAGTTTTACCATTTTTATAATAAAATTTAAGAACTTATGAGTTAATTGAGTTATTTTTTTATGGAAACAAGAATGAATGAGCATGGGGAAGAAGAAATGAACTTTGAAAGAGGTGGTTAAATTATTATCTCTTCTTTAGGTGTTTCCTTTTGATTTGATAAAAGGGATCTCATAGGTAGGATTTATGATTAATATAAGGACTATAGGTATAATTGAGGGTAGTTGGGACGTTATTTGAGTAGGTTTTGGCTGAGCCAAATGGATTTGGAGATCTGAATTTGAGAGGAGGAGAAGTACCTTTTTAGAAGAGTGGAGAGGGTCACATTATGAAAAGTTTGAAATAGTTTTTTATTATAAAATCATATTCTATTTATAATGGATCAAAATTTATTTAATTTTAGGATAAGGTGGGTATTGGATGAAAACCTCTCATAAAATAGGTTTTATAGAGGTTTAGGTCACCATATTAACCTTATCTTTTAGATTTAACTCTTAGTTAAATAGTTTATCTTTTACCATTTTTTCTTGTATTTTTGTAATAAATAGATAATAAACATAATATGAAAAGTCAGGAGAACCTCATGTGTTTAATTATTGATATATATAACATTATATATGTCCTTTAGATGAGAATTATATTTTTAGGAATATTATATGAACTAATAATATAGTATTTGTTTTAAAAACTCATTTATGTCAATTGTGACACTATTTGGTATACTATTTTTTGTGAATGTCATAAGAAGTTTGTCATTTCTAAAAAATTAATTTAATCAACCAAAACATGTAATAATAACATAAAAAATTATTGGACTTGATTATAAGTCTCAATTTACATTTATTTGGATATTTATAATATCAATTATTTTAATCATTCATTAATATGGTAATTATTGTATCATCATTGTGTCATAAATAAATTTGATTATTTAATGTCTAAAAATTATAAATAAAATACCATTATGTATTATGTCGTTTTATCTTTCTAATTGTATTTATATTTGAATTTATTTTATGTATAACCCTATATTAAAAATAGTTTTGTTATTAAACATTGAAATTAACTATTTCAACTCTTCTTTAAATAAAAGAATAAAAAATGTTTGAATCTAATCTATGTGTACCAAAAGGGTCATATTTTATCCAAAAAGTTGTTTTTGGTCAAAATAAACTTTACCAATAGAATTAGGACTTATGTTAGGGTAATTATAATATCATTTTTACATTTAATTACCCTATTTAATTTTAACCGTGGTAAATAAAAGTCCAATGTTACTATTTTCCAAAAAAATATTTTCAACTTATTGAACCATATTTTACTTACTGATTTCAACAGTGTCTTTTGGATTTTTGAATTTCAATTCACAGAAGTGGTAAGTTTTTTTTTAGGAAAATTTGAAAATGTGCTTAGAAGGTGGGGAAAATACAGAAAAAAGTTCAATAAAATTTTATATATCATATATTATTATAAAATTAAACCAATGAATAACATTGAAGATATGTAGTTATTGTGTATCTATTTTTACCAAAAATAATTTTATATATAAAAAAAATTATTAAAAAAATGTCGGTTTTAAACAATAACGCAATATTTTTTACTATTTATCAAAAATTGAATGATTTCAGAAGAATACCAAAAATTCACCATAATCTAATATTGATATTCCGAATCAAAAAATGAAGTCCATTTAGTAAAATAATATTTATAAACTTCCAAAATGTGTGCATTACTATTCATAACGGCTAGTTTTATCGGTCGTGGTGTGCTAAAACTCCATGTTGCGTACATCCCAAGAAATTGCATTATTCAAAGAGAAGTGAACCGTGGAATATTGGGGTGTTACACTTCCAATTATAATTAAATATTTAATAATACTGGTAATACCATTCCCTCTACTTAATTTCTATTAAACATGAAATTTATCATTAATGAAAACACTAAAAAAATATTTTTATGTTTCATTTATGTACAACAAATAAAAAATGATTTACTTGATTTTTATACAATATGTTTATTATAATTTTATTATTATGAGGAACAGAAGTAAAATAAATGAGTATTTGAGAATCATTTTTTACAATTGATTTCATTTGAGGATTGTAAAAGTTTTTATAAATTATTATGATCACAAATATTTATAATTCATATAAGTTGAGGATCCTAAAATAATATGTTCAATAAAATATTTAAAACAATAAATTATTATTAAAACACTTTTTAATAAATAATTTGGTATCTACCATTAAAATTATAAACCAATTTAACAATATGAATATTGAAAATATTTCACACCATGATGATTGATCTTTTTAAGGTCATAAATATCATAATAAATCCATGAAACATTGATTGCATTATTTTTAAATTCAAAACATTTGGAATATTTTTGATAGTCTTCTACAGATATTAACTCATTAAGAAATGCAAATTCATATCCATTTTAAAAAATTAAAACATCAATAATAATTATAAGATAACAATATAACTAATATTCTAATCATAAATCATGTTTATTATTATCAGCACAATGAAGACCAACTTATTGATAATAACCATACAAAAAAACACGTCTTCATTTCAAATAATCTGACTAGCATCATGTGGTTTACTCAAAATTGTAACTTAGTTACCATAACTTTTTTAACCATATGTGATTCATCCATATTTCAAAAATTGTTTTTAGAAAACCGATTCTTCCCATCTTGAACTACTAAAATCATAGTTAGATCATTAAATTCTTTAGAAATATATTTTTCATATAAAACATTAATGAAATCATATGGATCTTGAATATTTCTTAATGAATTTCTTTTTTTTATTCTAGATTAAACATCACTAATAACACATTCAATAAGATGATCATTATATGAATCAAGGATATTTAATGAGGATTATGAACCCCATCCATAAGTTCATTAAATTTTGAATTTTCTACGCATCCAAAATTAAAATCAATAAAATATTAATCAATTTCAGTTTCATCAAATGATTTATACATTAAATTATATTCATCACATAACTTAAATAGAATATATAAAAAACATGGATACCTTTCTATATACACAATATAATTTAATAAACTATGAATATCCATATAATATTCCTTCATAATATTTTTTATAAAATATATATAATGAATCTTAGTATTAATAATAATAACATTAAAACCAAACACTCTAAAATGACCTAATTTTGGTAACATTTGATTCCATAGCTCATAATGGGATTTGGTTAAATTATTTGATATAATAATTCAATTTATAACATAAAATGTATATTTAAACTCTATTAAAACAAGATAGAGTCAATGAAGAATATATGCGGTGATATAAAAAAGAGACACCATTTCTAAATAAGAACGAGAAAAATATATCTTAGTCTTTAAAATAACGGTTTCATTTATTTACGTTGAATTATAAAGGCTTTTAATTAGGATGATGTAACATATAGGTTATTTTTAAATAATTTATCCACGAACTAGAAAATAAATAGGCTAAATATGTTAATGTAAAGGATTCTTTGATCTAGGTTAATGAAAAAAATTAAAAAGATTGATTTTTTTTCTAAACGAATATTAGTATTATTGAAATAAGATTCAAAAGATGAATAATAAATGTGAAAAAATCTTGAAATTATTTAAATATGAAAAGTAAGAACTCAACATAGTGTTTCTAGAACTTCATGTCAAAAATGAAAAATTTAGAAGAGACACAAATCACATCTTCCCAAGAAATTTAGAAAATTAATGTTTCCATTCATACGTCTGATAATATTATTATTTATAAAATTTATAAACCTATTTTTAGTAGGATACTGAAATAATCAATGGATAAATGTATCATATAATTGTTAAAAATGTTTACGATTTCCATGTTTAATACATTTATAATAGTGTTTGTTAATGGATAGTGAATATTCAGCATCAAAACATTGATGAACATGGATGGAGAAAAATTATTTTGAATACAATACATATATAATGGTGGGTGTGATGAATATTAGAAATTATTGATCACTAAATAAAATATAAAATAAAACAATGATGTCCAAAAGATGAAAGGTGGGAAAAATAGTCAAAATGTATCATACAAGAATATATCATGAATTATAGGATACTATTGTTTGGATCAACATTTGGGAATTTGGGAAACACCATAAGTAAATTTTGTCATTGAATGATAATTATATAAGGAAAACATTTCTGGGGCGATAAGGTGAATAAAATAAAATAGTATCACTAGAGAAGAAAAATTGAGTAAAAATAAATCTTCTTATAAATAATACATTTGAATAATTTGAAGACATTAACTGTACTGCAACATATTTTTTCATTGTTATGATGAGTTTTTTTATATAACAATCATGAACAAATCATATGATTATGTGAAGACAGTAATGAAAAAATAGGGAGGTTTTTGAGAAAATAAAATCATAGGTCATCCATACAATGTGATCAAATGGAAAAGTCTGTTAAAAATAGACAAATGAAATTCATGATGAATTATATGGAGGGTTTCAACCAAAAAAAGGAAATTCTGTTGTGATAAAAAAGATCCCATAATGGACCGTTATTAATTTTACATGAACACATGTTCTATAGGTTGGAATCCTTATTCATAGAAATAATTAATTTATAACAGAAACAAAAATTTCCACATTGTAAAAGACATGTATGCTGAAGATTCTAAAATGATTATTAGAATGTGTAACATCAATAGTTTTAATGAAATTTTGGAATGGATATATTTTTTGGGAATTTATATCAATTTTTTAATTGATTCTTATAAAAGAAGAACTCTTGAGGAATAATGGAAATGAATTGTTGACTAATTAGAATTAAAACTTATTATATGGAAATACGTCTATAAAAAATGATAATTGGGCATGTTCCAAAAAATAATTAATCTTTTTTCCAAAATTGATAGAAGGTTCTAAGAAAATATAGCAAGAATATAATAATGAATGATATTTCAAGAGTATTTAAAGAAGATTATTCTATCTAGAAAGATATCTGGGGTTGAGAAGTAACTCTCATAATAATTTCTTTTGGTAAAGAAAAATTGAAAATCACCTATTTCTGTTATACTGTGTTTTTAAGGAATTGATGGGGAAGCATGTATTTCGGAAGACACCTAAATTTGATAAGGTATTTTAATATCATAATGTAATGAAAATAATTTAAAATTTCAACTTAATATAGACATTTTTTGGAAATTATTTTTAATGAAATAAAATATTGAAAAAGAAGTATAGATTCATTCCCTTATAGATGATCACATAAAAAAAACTAATATATATATATATCTCATTTTTATCTTATGAATACTTGAATTACTGGTTAGGAATGCATATGAGTATTCTATATTATAAAATATTTTGTATTTATTGTATTAAAATTATGTTATGTTGAATATATTATCATATTTTGATAAATAAATTTCATCTCAAAAATTAATAGATGAATTAAATGATGAATAAAGGGAAAAGAAATAGGAAATGATAAACAAAATATATAACTTGAATGATATTAATCTAATTTTTTGGGATTATTTTAGCATATTATTTTATAATTGACATTTTGAAGATTAATTTAATGCATTGATGGTAAAATAGATCAATGATGTTTTATACATTAAGAAAGGATAATTTATACTTAGAGATAATTGATTTGAAATCATTAAAAAGTTATTTGTGAATATATTTATATCTGGACTAAATCAAACTATATTTATCAGATGATAATAAAACGTTATTCATAAAATTTTAATAATGGATATGATAAAACCATCAAATATTTATAACTTTTTAGTTACTATCAAGAAGAGTAGAATATTACATTAACATTAATGATTAAATGTGTATTGGAAAAAACACCAATTTTATATATTTAATAACAAAAATAAAAGTTTATCTTTTTAGCATAAATTTTTTTAAATGATATATAGATGATATTTTAATGTGGTCTAATTTTTATGGTAATTAAACTATCAATAATGTCTATGAAATATTGTAATTTAATTATGAGAGTACACATTATTTTCAATAAAAAAATATGTTATATTTATTTGAATATTGAATAGTTATTAAAAAAAATTTATAGAGCTCCAAAATATAAAAAATTTATAATTATATGGAATTTTATTATATTGATGATTTTGTATAACTATTTTTATGTAAAATAATATAAAATGGGACATTCATAGCCATCCATGTTAATCGAGATGTACTCACATGCTGGAGGCCATCTAAATCATGTGGGAGATATCCAAATAATTCCAGAAGTGGTGGATGTGTATAGTTGAAGCACGACTACACATAGTAATGTTCATGAATTTCATGGATGAGTGTGTATGAAGGAGGTATAGTAGGCCTACATAGCGAAGAGTGAGCTGTGAATCCCTGTGTGTGTACAGTTTGTTTGGCTGATGAGCCTAGTGGCATATCAAGTGGTGGGTACAAAAATGTGATGTATTATAATGACGTAGGGTAATTGAAAATGTATTGTGGGACACAATATTTTTCGGTTTCAATCATTCTATCAAGTAACATGATGATATAACGCGATCGTATAATTAGAACATTCTATAATATTTTCATCTAATTCATGCCTTTCTGTTAACTCAAGAAAACCAAAATTCATCCTTTATTGATATACATAGAACATTACAAAGGTGGTTCTTATGTTAATGATGTTAGGCATGATTGATCATCTCAAATACATGGACACAATCTTTTAATGACATGCTTAAATTTATTTATAGAATATTTTACTATTAATGATGAAATGAAGTTATAGTATATCAAAAAAATAGATTATGATTATGATGGATTCGTCATGATCATAGTTTCATATTCACAAGAAGCTTTATAGAATAATAATAAGGGAGACACATAGATCATTTATTTTCTGATCATTGGTTTCATTTGGTCTAAATAATAACATGGAAACCTATGTGAGAATATTTTAAATGATGATATGATCTGTGATTCAATTATATTGATTCAATTGGTTTATCTGTTAGGATTTTATGTTTTTGGAATAAATCGTAAGAAAGTATATATCCCCAATTAATATTTAGAAGAATAATTTTTTGTACTATTGATTAAATATTTATGATATATAAATTTTTCTCATAATACATAGTTCCATTAAATCCATTGACTCTTGAAAAATAAGTATATGTCATGAAATTCTAGTTGTGATCCTCGCATTTAGTGTGTTATGGTAAATCATTAGATACCTATGGTATATTTTTTTTAATATACACACTTGAGATTCATTATGAAGAATTAAGAACAAGAATCTCTCAACCAATGCAATGATGAAGAAGAACATCCATATACTCATTAATAAAAAGAGGAAGAATCATGATCATGTAATTTAACAAGAGGTTCTAGGAATCCCACTAGGTTTTCATGAAGAAACATGTATATCATGAATTCATTATGTTTTCATGAATAATAATAACTTTCCTGACAATGTTCCATTAAGGAGAATCATATAAAATATGTACCTATTTTGGTTAGTAAGTTGAATGAATAAACTCAGGTAGAAAAAACAATCCTTTTTTTCAAACAAGTAATGTGTTATAGTATTTTTTTGGAATATGGTATATTTTTCAATATAATATAAATGAAAATAACAACATGGATGTGTTCATGAAAGAAAATGATTAGATAATATGAAATATCAACCATTAAATCCTTGTAATAACAAGAAAATGTTTTGAGACAATCAGGCAATGTATCCTATATGAATGAAGTTTATATAAAGATGTATAGTGTTTTTAAAGTATATTATTTCCTATATGAGTATGGAAATTGAAAATAGAGTCATTAACAATATAATTTTTTTTATGCCGATGAATTTATAATTTTGAGAGTATATTCAATTTAGTGTTCTAATTAGAAGATAATATTCCAAACTATGTACTCTATGAATTGGGATGGTCTAGATAGTTTGGAAAATTATTTGATATTTAAAAAGATGAAACAATTGATAGTTATTTATTTATTTTCAAAATATTTTACATGGGTATACCTCATGGTGTATATTTTCATGGAGAAATATTTTTTCTTGAATAAGTAACAAATATATCAAAGGCTACAAAAGATCATTATTATTTGTGGATAGTACATTTAAGAGAAGTATAAGACTCCATTAGGCCTATAGAATGGGATAATGACACGGTGAGACTCTATGATGATCACATGAATAGGAGGGAACTGATAACCTTATGTTTGAATACTATGGGATTCATGTTGATATAAATAAGATTTTCCCACGATATGACCAAATATATATATTGAAGAATCTATATTTAGGGAAATTATTGGTACTAGTATGGAGTATGTATTTTGAGAAAAAAATGAAAAAATATCAAGTTTTATATTTGATTTAAATTAAATATTTCAATTTCTATATATTTGATTTTGAATTTATAGCATAAACTCATCGTAAGTGGGGAATATATTTGAATTAAATGTGGGTAAAAATAAAAGAATATAATTCAATAAAACAAGTCACAGATAATACAAACTCCTCTAATTGTTATTGTAAAATTCTTTGGAAACATTAATTGTAATTAGTAAGATAAGAAATTTTAATATAATATATATTACCATTCATGTTTACATAAAAACAATATAGATACATTGTTTAAAGATAGACATTTATTACCTTTAAACATGAAACTCATTCCATATTAACGAATCTCTAAAATACTTTTCATTTTTTATTTTAATCCTTCAAAATATGATATATTACAAATTATAATATTATCAAAATACCTATTTCATTTATATTACCTTTTATGGTACCACTAAATTTCATGCAGTCTCTACTTAATTAAATGTTAGATATTAATATTATTGGTTTAATAGAAAAATATTTTAGAAATCAATTATCTAAATACCATTTTTTCTTGAACCTGTCACGAAAAATGTATTAAAAAAATAATGATAGAATAATTTTCGTTACCTATTCTATCATTGGTTAATATGATTTTTATATGACTTAATAAGTGTCCAAAGAGATTGTAAACATGTGTTTGTGAATTATTTGATACCCAATCAAGTGTTATAGTTTAGTAATTCATTGTATAATAATATGAATTCTCAAAGTAAACTCATACCATTGATGATTATCACAAATCTATAAAACATCTATTTCATCAAATCATAATCTTCAATCCCAATGTCTCGATAATCTACTAGTAAAATTCTAAGTTTTTTTCACGGAATATTTTCTACACTATACTATATCACTTATAGTATTTTACAAAATTATTAAGTCTCACTACAATATGAGGAATGTATAAAAATAATTCATATAGAAACATAATAAATATAATTATTTTCTATTGAAACATATTATACTGCATCATTACCCGTTATAGTATTCAGATGAGATTTAGGTATCTTTTATCATTTCATAAATATCTTCTAGTTATTTATTTATAGATTTTTATGTTATGATTCAATTCTCTTTTTCTGGTAACCATATATATTTCATTAAAAAATATGGAATTTTCTAAGGGTTTTATCTATCTTTTCAATTCATTTGAAGTATCTCAAAATTAATAATATTATTTATATGATTAATAATTGGATACATAGTTTATCAATGAAAAATATATATAATAATAAAAATAATTATTCAAGATGAATAATCTTTTATACCAACTATTATCCATGGGTGAAACCCTAAATAATTATATAAGGGATGAATATTTCTTATTTTAAATTTCTAAATATTATGTTTATATTGTTCAATATTGATGTATATGGGAATGAATAATCTAATACATGATAGAAAATGGATAATGTGATTATACATATTATTAGTGAAAATATAAAAAATTAATATTATAATTTTACAGTAGTTTGGATCAAAGGATCATACATATAATTTAAACTCCCCTCGTATACTTGATAGGAATTGTAATCACAAACACAACCTCACTTTTAAATGGGTTTATAACCTTATAAAAACATCGAACATATTTCCCCCTATCAAAAACATAACCAACATCTTTCTTTCTAAGAACCAAGGCCTATCCAATGAATCTATAATTTTAATTATGAGTTAATATATTTTATAGTTTACTTTTTCTAAGACGTATAACCATCAAGGCTGTATTTTGGAATGGGAAAAGTATAAATAACTAATGAAACAAAAAAAATTATAAAATGACTCAATGTTGAAATATAAAGTGAAAATAATGTGTTTAATTTAAAAAATGATGTCGCTCGATCTAGCTTTAATCACATCCGCAACTCAAGATTAGATAGTGAATCTCACTTCTGATGGATATTGTAATTGAAGGCATAATAGACAAATTTTTAAAGAATTTTATCTCCATTGGAGAATACATCTAACATTAAAGTATCATATTCATAATTGTGTTTTTATTGAGTACCTACAAACGAAATTTTAACGGTCCAATTCATACAGTTTTTTATCATTACCACACGGGAGATTATTGAGTAGTAATCAGAAGAAACCGTCTTAAGAGCCTACAAGTTCATGGAAATTTTATAATTAAATATTTTAGAAACATCACATGTTATTACTTCATAAATCAATTAATTTCATCTTTTCTTAAAATCATTATCAATTAAATATAGTACATAAATTAATATAACACTAAAAATAACCTATATAAACATACAATAAATTACATAATTTAATGTTATATAAAATACAGTATATTTAACGTTTTATAAAATAAATATAATGTTATATAATGTGAGAATGAATATTCTAATTTTGGAATGTATTGGAAATATCCATGGGACTGAACATTCTACATAATCATTAAAATGTCATAATACATCAAAAAATTCTAATCCTTTTATGTTTTTTAAAAACCAAATCCATATGATATTTAAAATTCAAATAGGAATTTCTATTGTTCTTTCCATCTTTATAAACCCCTGTATCAAACTTTAGTCCACTAGTGTAACATCCCTGGTAAATAAATAATATTAAATTCTAATTTTTATCAATATTTGTGATTAAAATATTAACATTACATTAAAGGTAATGCTATGCTCGATGGCAAACCCAATACGCAACAACAAGTTTCTTTAAAATCTTACGTTGCTCACTAATAATATAATAATATTTTAATAGTTAACAACTAGTTGTTTTAATGGTGGGAATGAACAGAAATAACATCAAAATGATTACATATGATTGTTAAATATTTTTATAATAAATTTTAGAGGCTTAAAATCCAAATGAAACAAATTTTAAGAATAAATACTCTAATATTTTTAATAGATTGTTTTATCATCTTTTGATGGCGAGTCATATTTAAATTTATCTTTTGAAAAAAATTTAATCTCTATATGTCAAAATAAAATTATTATTTATGATTGGGACATTGAAATTTACTTTGGATAATTTTTTGGAATTTTTCTGACAATGTTCACTTTTTAATTAATTGTGAAAAATACTGCATTTTACATCAAAATTTCTTTTTCATATAATTTAAATATATGGTTAGATTATCTTTTTAATTTGTTTTAAAGTGTAATTATAATATATTTTTACCATTTAATTCATTGGTGGTAATTATAATTAACTTCACTTTGAAAATGGACATAAACAAGTGCCAATATTTTCATAGATATTGCTTCAAAAAAACCCGCTAATTGTTTTGACAACGAGAAATATTTTTAAATTACATATTGATATTTCTGTTTTTGGAATTTTCTAAAACAAATTCCATATTTGTAATCTTATGGTCCAAATTATTTAATTAATACTCTTATGTTTTTGGACATTATGAATAGTAATGATGCTAATTATCTTTAATTATCGTGATTAATTAGTAGTCAGGTAGTTAAGGATAATAAAATAATATCATAATAATAATAAATGAACTAAACATGTGTCCTAATGCTACTGTTTGTGTCATGGCCGACCATGGGATGCCTTGTTCTAAACTTTGGGACCCCATGGAATCAGTTTTGTGTGATAGTGACACTTTATCATTTTATTTTTAAAGAAAGGAAAATATAACAAAAGTATGTATCACCCAAGTAAAACAATTTTATTTTTGTTTGTGTAAATGATATCTTCGACTATATATATTCATTGTAAATCTAAAAATATTTCCTACATCATAGTAATTTTTTTATAATTTTTAGACATTAAAAAAATTAAATTATTTATGACATCATGATAATGCAGCGATTATCTCATTAATGAATGATTTAAATAAAATGAAAAGATAATGTAAAATCTAAGACCTACACTTGACAAAGACCTATTGGATGAGTATATTTCGAACCATTATCACCTTATCCTCTAAATATATCAATTTGGGACCTTTAAAATCCGGAAATCATTTTAAAATATAGAAACGTTTCTTGACTTTTAAAGAGTGCCCCTCCTCTCCTCCTATAAAAGGCCCCCACCTCTACCTACTTACCCACACATATCAAGCCTTTGGATCAGCCAAAACGTGCCCATTTCATCTCTCCACATCCCTATATTCATCATTGATGCCTCACCTTAGGTATAATGCTCTTCAAGAATCCCTTTTGGTTCAATCCAAAGGGAGTTACCCGATTTTAAGGTAATGTATTTTCTTATGTTCTTTTGTTTAATTTTTCTTATCCAACCCCCTAAACTATTTATATTAATTTATTTTTTAATATAAAAAGGATCATCAATATACTAGGATGTTTTTATTAAAAGGATTCGAGCTACACTTACACACATATCCATTTAATGGTTAAAGAACATACTATTTCAGTGGATGGCGAATTACTGCCTCACAAAATGATGATTGTTTAATATTCTTTTAACACCATTAAAGGTGGACATTACGAGGGAACTATATTTATTTATGATATATATTATATTTATTTCCTCTCTATTCTTCTGTATTTTACATTTAAAACATACCTTTATGCTTTGCATGTTGTGCATTATGTGATAATTTCATTTGAGGAAGTGTGGACTACCGCCCCCTCAAGTGATGTGACTCATTCATGCAATAAATGGAATGTATAAATAATGAAATTAATGAACTTATGTGACCTATATAACATATATATTATAATTTAATTATAATATATATATCTCTCAATTATTTTTAATTCCATTAATATGACAAAGATTTGAAAGTAGCGTTCATGCGTACGTACGACCTACCGTCTCCATGAACGGTGCATTTCATTTATTTTTATCTCTAAATGTTATGGAATAGTATAAAATGAAAATTTACTGGATATATATGATATTTAAATCATTAATACTATTATGGAGATGATGTACTTATAAATACATGGACAATTCATTTCAAACATGTTCATTTTTGACTCATTTACCAATCATCGATAAAAACATCTAATATGAACTCACATAATTAACTTATTATTATATATTTATAATATGTGATATTAATTGAATAATAAAATTGAAATTAGGTCCTTAAGAAATTATAAATTGACAAAATTTTATTATTTAGGAATATAAAGAAACGAACAACACAAGTCAGACTTGAGGTAAGGGATCCTACCTCTCTCTTTCTTTTTAGGTACTTTATTTTATGTAACATACATTAAGCTCCTCTTTATTATGTTGGGGGATGTTATTTTATATTCATATTTATGTAAATTTTATGTTAATATGATTAGAGACCATATTTTATCTCATCAATACATTTTTGGATGTTTTATGTGGCTTCATGGGGCTGCTGAATTTTCATTAGGGGATTTTCATCTCACTTTTTATTCCCGTGAGATTCATGATACATTGGCCACTATTTAATTATTCGTGGTATATTTACTGCCCATTATTTTACTATTTGTATAATATACTCTCATTTATGGGTATTTACATATTTATTATATGACCCTTATTTCATGTGGTGTACGTTTCGAATGTTGCCCAAATCGGAAAGGGAACCTTTCACACTCCTCTTTTTAAAAGAATTATTTTGTTATGTCTTTTAATTTACATATTTTTATGTTGGGATATGTTCTTATATATAATTATTGTTGTAAATTTTGTGTCCATGTTATGAGATACCATTTTCTCTCTCATCAACTAATTTTATGAATTTTAATGTGACGTCGTTAGGCTGTCAAATTTTACCAAGGGAACTTCTTAATCCAATTTCGATTTCTTTTTGTTCAACATGTAGTTATTGAATATGTCATCCTTTAAATATGTGTGAATTACCTTTGATCGTTTTACAATTAATATCCACTTATATTGGGTGTCTTTATATTTTCACACATAATTATGAGATTGATTTATCATTAATTTAAGGATACCTTCTTCGTAATGGATTTCATCTCATTTTACATTTCTATTGAGACTTCATTGTTGTTATGAACCAGTTCACTCTTATATGGTGTATATACTATCTCTTGGAATATTATATCATGAATACATTTAATCTCATGATATTATTAATTTCTGATTAAATGTTATTCCTCAATTATTGTATTCAAGTGTCGCTCATTTTGTTAAAACCACTTTAACTAAAATATCATTTTAAATGTTTTAATGATTTATTCTTATAAATATTTCCCATTAATATCCATGTTTTCAAAATGGTTTTAAGGATTCATTTATATGGATATTAATGATTTAAAATGTTAAAATCTTCAAAGTGGTATGGGACACTATGATTCAAAAATCTCTTTATTAAATGTTTTAAATGGTTTTGTAAATGGTTCTCAGAATGGATTCATTATTTCAATATATTAAAATTTTATATTGTTATTGCAATGTGGGAATGTTAGCTTTATTTTATGATTAAGTTATGTGCTATTATTATGTTATGTTTCTTAGGAATTGATTATCAAGATGGGTGGTTTCGTGCTAAACTAAGGGAGGGTGTGCCCGTTATAGCTCTCCAATGCATTGGGTAACGCGAAGGGGTTAAACGTAAAAGTTTCTCCAAAGAGATCTAGGGAATATACTATGATGGGTATTCCAAACGTAACCATTAGGGTTACTCCCTACGTAAGAATGTTATGAATGCCTCGAGTTACCTACATGTCTTACGATTTCTATGATTTATTTATGATTTGATGATGTATGTTAAAATGCTTATGTTTTATGATTAAAGTATGATTTCATACATGGACTAATGTTTTCATTTCGTACTTTTATAACCCTTACTGATCTTTTTATGCTCATCCCAAGTTTTTGAAATGTTGTTCACAAGTTAAGGGAAAGTTAAATGATGTGATGATAGTGTCAAGGAAGTGTCATGAAAGTATTCGTGTTTTATTTTAAATATGTTTCCGTTAATGGAAAAAATGAGTACTATATTTTATGTAACCACTTAGTTCAAATATGGAATGTAATGCATGATTTATGATCTAATTATCTAAAACTCTAATCCTGAAAATATCCTCAACTTGTATTCTTGAAATAACTCTTGATTAGGTAATATTTATGGTTGGTGCCTTATAGTTGGTTTCAAAGGTCGGTTTAGATAACTTTAGAGGTTACAGTGTTTTTGAAGCATAAGTGACAAGTTTTGTATAACCACAATTGTTATTATATTAGATAGATTCATTATTAATTTTGAAATTTGCAATGAGTTTGAGATAACATGGATAATTATATATTAGTGTTTATCATCCTCATTAGTACATGATGATTTTGTTGATATAATTACACTGAACTTTTTGGTTTTAGTCAATGGATGGATCTAGCAGGAACCAAAGTGACAATGGGTTTGAAGGAAACTGTGGTGGTTCTCTGATTAAGAGACTGGATGAAATTGGGGATTCAATGAGAAATCTCATGGTTATTCTAAACCAACTATCAGGAGTCACGATCCACCACTTGAACCTTGGTGGGTTTTCTAATGCATTATGTACGAGAGAACCTACTCAATTTGGAAGTTCAGTTAATAATTATAAAGGTAACCATTAGGGTTTATATGATCATTAATTTTGAGGTAATTATGGGTTACTATATGTTATGATGGATTATGAACGATATGAGATAAACTTGAGGATAAATTATGTTATGGTTATTTTTGAATATTTTATCTCTTTTTGGGGACTGTTATAATAATTATGTAGTTTTTGACAAATGACTACACGTAGACCGTGTGACAACCCGTCGCATCGGACGAAGCTGCAGGAATCGAACCCACAACCAAAGTGCAACTGGTATTTGTCACCTACCACTGGACTACATGAACTCCCTGGTTAGTTTCACTAATTCATTGTAGTTAGATGATCTTATGTATCTAGAATACATTGATTTCGGTTTCTCTATGGATATTATTAACCTATCTTGGAGGATATTTGATTATGTTAATTAATTTTCAGTATGACACTTTAAGAGTAACTGATGATTGGAGATAAATGTTAAGGTTTATCTTAAGAGACTATGTGATTAAATCCTTCAGAGATTTGGGTTTCAATCATAGTTTGGTTTATCTTTGATGAATTTTATGGAAAATTGTTTATCGAATGGTCTTTGTTAAGCTTTGGGTTTGTTTGGCAAATTTCGGAGATTAAAAAAAATTCTTTTTATAAAGGATTATCCTTTTTGGGTATTATCTGATCATGTACTAACCTTTTTGTTTTTGGTTTTGGTTAAGGTCTAAAGACATGGGAATTATATAGTTCACTTTTTTGGATTAGGTGATTCTCATGAAGTTTATTATAGTACTCTTAATGTGAAGAAGTTATCCTAAATACTCATCTTTTAGAGAAAATATGAGTTTGTGTAAGAAATTTAGTAAAAGTTGAAAGTCAACATGACAAGTAAGTATGTTTCCTTATGATTTAGTTAAGCTCAAAAATAAATTCCTCAATGAAAAGTAATTTATAACAAATAATTTGTCTATTAACTTTTCCTACCTGGGATTCGAATACCGTTTAACCCATCACAAGTTTGTGATTTTCATGTGGTTAACGTTCTCTTAGGCATGTTTACTATCACTCTCCATCAGAACATGACCCTTTTATTTCTCCTCCATATCCATATTTTTCTACTTGTAATCCTAGTATAGGTTAACTAGGGTGACCTTTATACTTATCTTTCTTTCTTTTAAAGTGATAGTTAAATTTACTCTTTTTTCGATGTGGGGCTTACAATGAAGTTTCCATGACCAATTTTGAAATTTCAAGGATGCAATTCCAAAAATGGGGAAAGGATGTAACATCCCACGTAAATAAATAATATAAAATTCTGATGTTTATCAATATTTGTGAATAAAATGGTAATATTACTTTAAAGGTAATTCTATGCTTGATGGCGTACCCAATACGAAACAACGAGTTTTATTGAAATCTTACGTTGCACACTAATTAAATAATAATATTATAATAGTTAATGCCTAGACGTTTTAATGGAGGGAATGAACAGAAATAACTTCAAAATGATCACATATGTTTGTTAAATATTTTAGCAATAAATGTTAGAGTCTTAAAATCCAAATGAATCCAATTTTAAGTATAAATACACCAATTTTTTTAAAATATTGTTGTATCGCCTTTTGAGGGAGAACCTTTTCAAAATATTACTTTTGACAATTATATAAGCTATATTTTTCAAAATAAACTTATTCATTATGAATGGGACATTAAAATTTACTTGGATAAATTTTTGGTATATTACTGACAATGTTCACTTTTTAATGAATTGTGAAAAATACTGCATTTTACATCAAAACTGGTTTTTCATATAATTTAATTATATGGTTATATTATCTGTTTAATTGGTTTTAAAGTGCAATTATAATATGTTTTTACTATTTAATTCAATGGTGGTCATTATAATTAATTTCACATTAAATAAGGACATAATCAGGTGCCAAACTTATCATAGATATTACTTCAAAAAAACCCGCTATTTGTTTTGACAACAGGAAATATTTTTAATTTAATTATTGAAATTTCTGTGATTATAATTTTTTAAAATGGATTCCATATTTGGAATCATAAGGTCAAAATTATGTAATTAATACTCTTTTGTTTTTGGACATTATGAATAGTAACGATGGTAATTATCATTAATTATTGTGATTAATTAGTAATCGGGTAGTTAAGGATAAAAAAATAATATGATAATAATAACAAATGACCCCAACATGTATGTGAATGCTACTGGTTGTGTCATGGAAGACCATGTTAAGACTTGTTCCAATCATTAAGACACCATGGAATCACTTTTGTGTGATAGTGACTCTTTATCATTTTATTTTTAAAGAACGGAAAATATAACAACAATATGTATCACCCAAGAAAACCAATTTTAGTTTTGTCTGTGTAAATTACCTCTCAGACTATAATTATTAATTGGAAATCTAAAAATATTTCCTACATCAAAGTATTTTTTTATAATTTTTAGACATTAAATAAATTAAATTATTTATGACATCATTATGATTCAGCGATTATCTCATTAATGAACGATTTAAATAAAATAAAGAGAGAATTTAAAATATAAGACTCAAACTTGTCAAAGACCTATTGTATGAGTATATTTAGAACCCGTATCACCTTATCCTCTAAATATATCAATGTGGGACCTTTAAAATCCTAAAATCATTTTAAAATAAAGAAACATTTCTTGACTTTTCAAGAGTGCCCCTCCTCTCCTCTTATAAAAGGCCCCCTCCTCTACCTTTTTAGCCACACATATCAAGCCTTTTTCTCGGCAAAACCCTGCCAATTTCATCTCTCCACATCCTTCTCTTCATCATTGAATCCTCAACTAAGGTAGAAAGCTCTTCAAGAAACCCTTTTGGTTCAAACCAAAGAGAGTTACCGGATTTAAAGGTAATGTCTTCTCTTATATTATTTTGTTTAATTTTTCTTATCCAACCCCCTAAACTCTTTTTATTCCTTTATTTTGTGACAAAAAAAAGTATCTTAAATATTCTAGGATTTTTTTATAATAAGGATTCGAGCTACACTTACACACACATCCGTCTAATGGTTAAAGTACATATTGTTTCTGTGGATGGCGAATTACTTCCTCACGAAAAGATGATTGTTCAATATTATTTTAACATGTTTAAATGTGGTAATTATGATGGAACAATATTTATTTATGATATATATTATATTTATTTCCTCTCTATGCTTCTTTATTTTACATTTAAAACAATCCTTTCTTCTTTTCATGTTGTGCGAATGCGATAATTTCATTTGAGGATGTGTGGACTACCGCCCCCTCAAGTGATGTGACTCGTTCATGCAATAAATGGAATGTATAAAGAATGAAATTAATGAATTTATGTGACCTATATAACATATATATTATACTGTAATTATAATATATATATCTCTCAATTATATTTAATTCAATTAACATGACAAATAAATGAAAGTAGCGTTCATGCATACGTACGGCCTACCGTCTCCATGAACGGTGCATTTCATTTATTTTTATCTCCAAATGATATGGAATCATATAAAATTAATATTTAATGGATATATATGATATTTAAATCATTAATACTATTCTATATAATATTTACTTATAAATACATGGACAATTCTTTTCAATCAAGTTCAATTTTGACTCATGTACCAATCATCGACAAAAACATCTTATATGAACTCACATAATTAACTAATTAATATAACATTATAATATGTGATATGAATTGAATACTAAACATTAAAGGAGTTCCTTAAGAAATTATAAATTGAAAAAAGTTTATTATTCAGGAATATAATGAAACGAACAAGACAAGTCAGACTTGAGGTAAGGGATCCTACCTCTCTTTTCTTTTTAAGTACTCTTTTTTATGTAACTTACTTTAAGATCCTCCTTATTATTTTGGGGGATGTTATTTTATATTCCACGTGCTATAAATTTTGTTTTAATATGATTAGATTCCCTATTTAGTTTCATCAATAAATTTTTGGAAGTTTTACGTGGCGTCATGAGGCTGCTGAATTTTCATAAGTGGATTTTCAACTCACTTTTTATTCCCGTGAGATTCATGCTACATTGGACACTATTTTATTTTGTGTGGTATATGTACTACAGATTATTTTAATATTTTTATAATATACTCTCATTTATTGTTATTTACATCTTCATTATATGACCCTTATTTCATGTGGTGTACGTTTCGAAAGGTGCCCAAATCGCTAAGGGAACCTTTCACACTCCTCTTTTTAAAAGACTTATTTTATTATGTCTTTTAATTTACATCTTTTTATGTTGGGTTATGTTATTCTATATCCTTATTTATGTAAATTATATTTCCAAGTGATGAGATACCATTTTCTCTCTCATCAACTAATTTTATAAAATTTAAAGTGATGCCATTAGGCTGTCAAATTTTACCAAGGGAACATCTTAACCCAATTTCGATTTCTTTTGGATCCACATGTAGTTATTGAATATGTCATCCATTGAATATGTGTGAATTACCTTTGATTTTTTTACACAAAATTCCCACTTATATTGGTTGTATTTATATTTGTCACACATAATTATGATATTGATTTATCCTTAATTTAAGGATACCTTCTTTGTAATGGATATCATATCATTTTACATTTTTATTGACACTTTATTGTTGTTATGCACCAATTCACTCTTATATGGTGTATATACTGTCCTTTGAAATATTATATCATGAATCCCTTTAATCTCATGATATTATTAATTTCTGATTAAATGTTATTCTTCAATTATTGTATTCAAGTGTCACTCAATTTGTTAAAAATCGTTTTACTAAAATATCATTTTAAATGTTTTAATGATTTATTCTTATAAATATTTCTAATTAATATCCATGATTTCAATATGGTATTAAGGATTTATTTATATGGATATTAATTATTTAAAATGTTAAAATCTTCAAATTGGTATGGGACACTTTGATTAAAAAATCTCTTTATTAAATGTTTTAAATGGTTTTGGAAATGGTTCTTAGAATGGATTCATTATTTCGATATATTAAAATGATATATTGTTATTGCAATGTGGGAATGTTATCTTTCCTTTATTCATATGTTATGTGCTATTATTATGTTATGGTTCTTGGGTATTTTTTATGAATATGGGTGGTTCCGTGCTAAACTTAGGGCGGGTGAGCCTGATATAGCTCTCTAATGCATTGGGTAACTCGAATGGGTTAAACGTTAAGGTTTCTCTGAAGAGATTTAGGGAATATACTGTGATGCGTATTACAAACGTAACAATGAGGGTTACTCTCTACGTAATAATGTTATGAATTCCTCAAGTTACATTTATGTCTTATGATTTCTATGATTTATTCATGATTTGATGATGCTTGTTAAAATGATTATGTTTTATGAATAAATTATCATTTCATACATGGACTAATGTTTTCATTTCGTACTTTAATATCCCTTAATGATCTTTTTATGCTCATCCGAGGTTTTTGAAATGTTGTTCACAAGTCAAGGTAATGTTAAATGATGTGATGATAGTGTCAAGGAAGTTTCAAGAAAGTATCCATGTTTTATTTTAATTTTTTTTGATTTAATGGGAAAAATGAGTTCTATATTTTATGTATCCACTATTTTTAAATGTGTAATTTAATGAATGATTTATGATCTAATTCTCTAAAACTCTATACCTGAAAAGATCATAAACTTGTATTATTGAAAAAACTCAAGCTTAAGTAATGTTTAAGGATGGGGCCTTATAGTTTGTATTAAAGGTCCGTTTAGAAAACATTAGATTTTAGAGTGTTTTTGAAGAATAAGTGACAAGTTGTGTATAACCACAATGGTTATTATATTAGATAGAGTCATTGTTAATTTTGAATGATGGAATGAGTTTGAGATAACTTGGATAATTATATCTTAGTTTTTATCTTCCTCATTAGTGCATGATGATTTTGTTGATATACTCACACTGTCCTTTTTGGATTTAGTAAATGGATGGATCTAGAAATCACCAAAGTGACAATGGGTTTGAAAGAAACTATGGTGGTTCTATGATTAAGAGACTAGATGAAATGGGGGATTCAATGAGAAATCACGTGGTTATTCTAAACCAACTATTAGGAGTCATTATTAACCACTTGAACCTTGGTGAGTTCTCTAATGAATCATGTACGAGATAACCAACTTGATGTGGAAGTTCAGGTAATAATTAAAAAGGTAACCATTAGGGTTTATATGATCCTTACTTTTGAGGTAATTATGGGTTACTATATGTTATGATGGAATATGAACGACGTGAGATAAACTTGAGGATAAATTATGTTATGGTTATTTTTGAACATTTTATCTCTTTTTGGGGACTTTTTTAAGAATTATGTAGTTTTAGAAAAAGGACTACACGTAGACCGTGTGATAACCCATCTCGTTGGACGAAGCTGCAGGAATCGAACCCACAACCAATGTGCAATTGGTATTTATTGCCTACCACTAAACTAAGTGAAGTCCCTGGTTAGTCTGACTAATTATTTTTAGTTAGATGATATTATGAATCTAGAATAAGTTGATTTCAGTTTATCTATGGAAATTATTAACCTATCATTGAGGATATGTGATTAGGTTAATTACTTTTCAGTACGAGACTTTAAGAGTAACTGATGATTGGAGATAAATGTTAAGGTTTATCATAAAAGACTATGTGATTAAATCCTTCCGAGATTTGGAATTCAATTATAGTCTGGTTTATCTTTGAAGAATTTTATGGGAAATTGTTTATCAAATGGTCTTTGTTAAGCTTTGGGTTTGTTTGACAAATTTTGGAGATTAAGAATGGGTTTTCTTTTTATAGAGGATTATCCTTTTGGGTATTATATGATCTTGTACTAACCTTTTTGGTTTTGGTTTTGGATAAGGTCTAAAGACATGGGAAATATATATTTATCTTTTTTGGATTAGGTTATTATCAAGAAGTTGATTATAGTACTCTTAATGTAAAGATGTTATCCTAAATACTCTTCTTTTGGAAAAAATATGAGTTTGTGTAAGAAATCCAGTAGAAGATGAAAGTCAGCATGACATGTAAGTATGTTTCCTTATGATTTAGTTAAGCTCAAAAATAAATTTCTCAATGAAAAGTAATTTAAAACAAAAATGTTGTATATTAACTTTTCCTACTGGGGGATCGAATATCGTTTAACCCATCACAAGTTTTTGATTTTCATGTGGTTAACATTCTCTTAGACATGTTTACTATCACTCTCCATCAGAACATGACCCATTGATTTCTCCTCCATATCTATATTTTTCTACCTAGAATCCTAGTATGGGTTAACTCGGGTGACCTTTGTACTTCTCTTTCTGCCTTTTAAATTGATAGTTATATTTACTCTTTTTCCGATGTGGGGCTTACAATGATGTTTCCAAGCCCAATTGAGAAATTACAAGGATGAAATTCCCAAAAGGGGGGAAGGGTGTAACATCACAAGTAAATAAATAATATTAAAATCTAATGTTTATCAATATTTGTGAATAAAATGTTAATATTACTTTAAAGGTAATTCTATGCTCGATGGCGTACCCAATACACAACAACGAGTTTCATTAAAATCTTATGTTGCACACTAATAATATTATAATATTATAATAGTTAACACCTAGCCATTGTAATAGAGGGAATGAATAGAAATAACTTCAATATTATTACATATGTTTGTTAAATATTTTTACAATAAATGTTAGAGTCTTAAAATCCAGATGAATCCAATTTTAAGAATAAATACTCCAATTTTTCTAAAAGATTGTTTTATCGCCTTTAGATGGCATACCTTTTTGAAATCTAACTTTTGACAGTTTTATAAGCTCTATTATTCAAAATAAACTTATTCATTATGAATGAGACATTGAAATTTACTTTGGATTATTTTTTTGTATTTTACTGACAATGTTCACTTTTTAATGAATTGTGAAAAAATACAGCATTTTACATCAAAACTGCTTTTTCATATAATTTAAATATATGGATAGATAATGTTTTTAATTTGTTTTAAAGTGTAATTAAAATATATTTTTACCATTTAATTCAATGGTTGTCATTATAATTAGTTTCACTTTGAAAATGGACATAAACAAGTGAAAAAAGTTTCATAGATATTGCTTCAAAAAACCCGCTATTTGTTTTGACAATGAGAAATATTTTTAAATTAATTATTGGAATTTCTATGTTTGGAATTTGGTAAAATGGACTCTATATTTGGAATAATATGGTCCAAATTATGTAATTAAGAATCTTTTATTTTTGGATATCATGAATAGTAATAATGGAAATTATCATTAATTATCGTGATTAATTAGTAATCGGGTAGTTAAGGATAATAAAATAATATCATAATAATATCAAATGAGACCAACATGTGTACTAATGCTAAATTTTGTGTCATTTCATACCATGTTAAGACTTGTTCCAAACATTGGGACACCATGGAATCACTTTTATGTGATAGTGACTCATTTTCATTTTATTTTAAAAGAAAGGAAAATATAAATAAAGTATGTATCACCCAATTAAAACAATTTAATTTTGTCTGTGTAAATTATATCTTAGACTATAAATATTAATTGGAAATATAAAAATATTTCCTACATCATAGTATTTTTTTATATAATATTTAGACATTAAATAAATTAAATTATTTATGGCGTCATTATGATGCTGCGATTATCCCATTAATGAACGATATAAATAAAATGAAAAGAAAATGTAAAATCTAAGAATTACACTAGTGAAAGACCTATTGGATCAGTATATTTCTATCCCTTATCACCTTATCCTCTAAATATATCAATGTGGGACCTTTAAAATCCGAAAATCATTTTAAAATAAAGAATCATGTCTTGACTTTTCAAGAGTTCCCCTCCTCTCCTCTTATAAAAGGCCCCCTCTTCTACCTCCTTACCCACACCATTAAAGCCTTTTACTCAGCCAAACCCTGCCAATTTCATCTCTCCACATCCATATATTCATCATTGATGCCTCACCTAAGGCAGAAAGCTCTTCAAGAACCCCTTTTCGTTCAATCCAAAGGGAGTTACCCGATTTAAAGGTAATGTCTTATCTTATGTTCTTTTGTTTTATTTTGCTTATCAAACCCCGTAAACACTTTTTATTCATTTAATTTGTGACAAAAAAAGTATCTTAAATATATTATGATGTTATTATAATAAATATTTGAGCTACACTTACACACGCATCCGTCTAATGGTTAAAGAACATACTGTTTCTGTGGATGGAGAATTACTGCCTCACAGAAACGATGATTGTTCAATATTCTTTTAACACATTTAAGGGTGGTCATTATGATGGAACTATATTTATTAATGATATATATTATATTTATTTCATATCTATGCTTCTTTATTTTACATTTATAACAAACCTTTATACTTTGCATGTTGTGCAAATGTGATAATTTCATTTGAGGAAGTGTGGACTACCACCCCCTCAAGTGATGTGACTCATTCATGCAATACAAGGAATGTATAAAGAATGAAATTAAAGAAATTATGTGACCAAAATAACATATATATTATACTGTAATTATAGTATATATATCTCTCAATTATTTTTAATTCCATTAACATGACAAAGAAATGAAAGTAGCGTTCATGCATACGTATGTCCTACCGTCTCCATAAAGGATGCATTTCATTTCTTTATATCTCCAAATGATATGGAATCGTATAAAATTAATATGTACTGGATATATATGATATTTAAATCATTAATAATATTCTTTAGAATATGTACTTATAAATACATGGACAATTCTTTTCAAACATGTTCAATTTTGACTCATGTACCAATCATCGACAAAAACATCTTATATGAACTCACATAATTAACAAATTATTATAACATTATAATATGTGATATGAATTGAATAATAAACATTAAAGGAGGTCCTTAATAAATTATAAATTGAAAACAGTTTATTATTTAGGAATATAATGAAACGAACAAGACAAGTCAGACTTGAGTTAAGGGATCCTACCTCTCTCTTTCTTTTTAAGTACTCTTTTTTATGTAACATACTTTAAGCTCCTCCTTATTTTTTTGGGGGGAAGTTATTTTATATTACATGTGCTATAAATTTTGTTTTAATATTATTAGAGTCCCTATTTAGTCTCATCAATAAATTTTTGGAAGTTTTACGTGGCGCCATGAGGCTGCCGAATTTTCATAAGTGAATTTTCATCTCACTTTTTATTCCCGTGAGATTCATGCTACATTGGACACTATTTCCATTTGTGTGGTATATGTAATTCTTATTATTTAAATATTTTTATAATATAATCTCATTTATGGGTATTTATATCTTCATTATATGACCCTTCTTTCATGCGGTGTACGTTTCGAAAGTTGCCCAAATCGGTAAGGGAACCTTTCACATTCCTCTTTTTAAAAGACTTATTTTGTTATGTCTTTTAGTTTACATATTTTTATGTTGGGATATGTTATTATATATCCTTACTGATGTAAATTTTATGTCCAAGTGATTAGATACCATTTTCTCTCTCATCAACTAATTTTATGAATTTTAAATTGACGCCGTTAGGCTGTCGAATTTTACCAAGGGAACTTCTTAACCCAATTTCAATTTCTTTTGGTTCAACATGTAGTTATTGAATATGTCATCCTTTGAATATGTTTGAATGAACTTTTATTGTTTTACACCTAATATCAACTTATATTGGTTGTATTTATATTTTTCACACATAATTATGAGATTGATTTATCCTTACTTTAAGGATACCTTCTTTGTAATGGATTTCATCTCATTTTACATTTCTATTGAGACTTCATTGTTGTTATGCACCAATTCACTCTTATATGGTGTATATAATGTCCTTTGGAATATTATATCATGAATCCCTTTAATCTCATGATATTATTAATGTCTAATTAAATGTTATTCCTCAATTATTGTATTCATGTGTCGCTCATTTGGTTAAAAACCCTTTAACTAAAATATCATTTTAAATGTTTTAATGATTTATTCTTATAAATATTTCCTATTAATATCAATGTTTTCAAAATGGTTTTATGTATTTCTTTATATGGATATTAATGTTTTAAAATTTTAATATCTTCAAAGTGGTATGGGACACTTTGATTCAAAAATCACTTTATTAAATTTTGTAAATGTTTTTGGAAATGGTCTTTAGAATGGATTCATTATTTCAATATATTAAAATGTTATATTGTTATTGAAATGTGGGAATGTTATCTTTCTTTCATGCTTATGTTATGTTCTATGATTATGGTATGGTTCTTGGTAATTGTTTATGAAGATGGGTGGTTCCGTTCAAAACTAAGGGCGGGTGAGCGCGATATAGCTCTCCAATGCATTGGGTAACGTGAAGGGGTTAAACATTAAGGTTTCTCCGAAGAGATTTAGAAAATATAATGTGATGGGTATTCCAAAAATAACCATGAGGGTTACTCCCTACGTAAGAATGTTATGAATGCCTCAATTTACCTTTATGTCTTATGATTTGTATGAATTATTCATAATTTGATGAGGTATGTTAAAATGATTATGTTTTATGAGTAAAGTATGATTTAATAAATGGACTAATGTTTTCATTTCTTACTTTTATATCACATACTGAGCTTTTTATTCTAATCCCATGTTTTTGAAATGTTTTTGACAGGTCAAGGGAAAAGTACATGATGTGATGATAGTGTCAAGGAAGCGTCAAGAAATAATCCATGTTTTATTTTAAATATGTTTCTGTTAATGGGAAAAATGAGTACTATATTTTATGTAACCACTTTGTTTAAATGTGGAATTTAATGCATGATTTATGATCTAATTCTCTAAAATTCTTAACCTGAAAAGATCCCCAACTTTTATTCTTGAAATAAATAATGATTAAGTAATGTTTAAGGCTGGGGACTTATAACCAGTATCTCGTTATAGAGTGGATGAATTTTATAACCTTGTATGACTTTATAAACCATTTAGTATTTTTTTGAATATATATGACTACATAAAATAGTTCATAAGACTTGAAACATATCAAATAAGAAATCATATTCCATTCTAAATATGTGTGTTTAATTTTATCTCAATCATAATAATTTTAATTCATGCATGAGACATTAAATATTATGAAAATTTATATTAATTATGACTTCATCCCTTACTATAAAAAATTATAGATATTTATAATTCATTATATTCCATAATAAATTATTCTTCAATATATGACATTGAAACATATTAGTAATATACGAAACTTGGATCAACTAAAATGGTGGCCCGGTCTGGTGGGTCACATGCCACCAATAGAACCTTCTCATATAATTAAGGCTTCCATATAACCAGTTAGGTTCTAAGGTGGTATGGTGACGGGATCATACAATAATATTAGAATATAATTTATGAAATTATAGAAATTTGAAATATGAAAATAAAAAATGATTATTAAATTAATAATAGAAACAAACACTATGTAAAACACAATAGAATATTAAACATCCAAGTAGTAATACTAATCAAAATCCTAAAGTTGTGTCATATAGAAAATGATTTCATTTCATGATGAAATATAAAAAGTGGATATCGGGGATAAATAGTACATGATTACATATGATGATGAACAAAATATAAAAGACACCAATGGAATCTATACTAACATCATAATAATACGCTCAGTCCTATACTCCCATGACCCTATGGTATATGAAAAGAAATCAATAACCCATGATCGTGAGATTTCACTTTTCAATATCTACAAGCATAATGTCTTCCTATGTGACAATGACAGTCCTTATTGGGTTTGAGATAAACACCATAGGCCACCTCGAACTGTGTCTAGCATAATCCAGTCAATGTATATAGCATAAAAACATGAAGTAATACGAAATAAAAATATAGATTAAAGAAATAAACAAGCCCACTTAGGGTTTTAAAGAAATTTTGAATAACACTACTTTCTTTAGTGGAGACTGATATAATATTGATTTTAGTATACTATGCCTCTAAATTTATATGTAATCATATATATTCTTCATATACATATATTTTCATTATATGTGAGGGTATACATAGGCATATACATATATAATATGTTCTATCTGGAAAATGGTTGTAAAAAAGGTGTTCATAAATTTTCTAATGAGCTATAAGCTCTAGTATTAGTAGTATCATAGAATTTCATATGAATGTGAGACATAATAACCATAACATTAGACAGTGTGGTGAGATTTCATGACCATCCCCTGATGCAATGGTTTGTGGAATGACATGACCATCATCCATGTGAAATGTTTGAGACATCATTCCCAAAACCCAACATAAGGGATTGTGAAATTCCATGCAATCAATTCCCTTAATCATTGTCCAATGACTAATATCCCTAGTCAAAAAAAAAATACAATTCACTTCAAACTAATTACATTTAATCCCCTAATCTAGACATGGATTCCATAAGATTAAATAATTAATTATAAATATATAACCTATGATGTGGACTTGATATTCAGTTCCATTTAATCTATTAGGACCATTTCATTTAGGAAAAGGAAAACCCTCACTAAATCTGAGAATAGCAACATAGAAGGTTCTATGTTCAGGTAATAATTTATAAAAATGAGTAATTTGAGTCAACATAGTCAAAGGTGTGGAAAACAATGAGGTGTAAATTATCTACTTATGTAAAATGGATAAATATAGATATATCAACATGATTAAAATAATTTAAAACAATAATGACATTTTAAATCAAATAAAGAAATGGTATGGCATGTAGAATAATTTAATATATTATAAAATAACTAAACATTAAGAGAAAATTTGTATACCAAATACCTCAAGTCCATGGACCACCACTCGTCTAGTGTCAATTGATGAATCAAATAACTTTGGACGAAAATGGAAATATATAAAAAAATAAATTAAAATAGAGTATCTGATCATGGACAAAAGTAGTGAAAAATATGTTGATATAAACCTTGAAATGAAGTAAATGGATCAAAGATCATACTAAGAGGAATTCAAAATATCCTATGGAAGAGGTAATAGAGGTCAGATGATTGACAACCAAAGGAACCTGGAACAACACATGGAGGAGTTCTTGTAAAGTGGCCCTACTATTCAATGGAGAAGAAATAAGGGCTTTGTCAAAAATAACCCATGTAACCATTTTTTTACCAAGACCCTTTCAATTTAAATGTCACATAAATTTAACAAGTTGTGTAAATCTCGAGTATGTGCCCTCCTAGAAAAACCATCTCACAACATGTAAAGGTAATGATCATAAAATTTTATGTAATGTATTATAAAAACTATCCATGTATTTAAATACACACCTTATAATTGGAATGCATCAAAAATATATCTCCATATCAATAATTCTTCCAAAAAAATGACCCACAGAAGGGCCAAGTCAGTAGGGTCTCATCCAAAAAAGATAAATAAATGACGCTTCATCCAAATGTAAATTATATTTTAACTCTCTGAAATGTTGGGTCATTAAAATATATCATATTTAATAAAAATGATCCCTAATTTTCCCTTTTGAGGGTGGTAGATTATCTTCTGAGATAACATCGAACCATTGAGAAGTTACATCAGACACTCATTCCCAGGTCTCATATTGTAAATATCCATTACAACCTAACATCCATTATGATGGAACTAACCATACATTAAGATACTTTAATATTTAATAAATTATACATATAGGATTCTAAGCATATGAAACATTTTCCATAAGATCATTATACTTGGGGTAAAATGAATGTGATGCTCAGTGTGATAATGTTGAAGATAAAATATATAGATGACGTCATTCATGGATTGGTACCTCTATGGTAAATCAAACTTATATGATACTAGCCTGAATATTTATAAGATCTCCAATGACATAACGTAATGATTTGATGGATCTCCCAAAAACTGAATCAATCAGTGTCCCACCTAAGGGAAACATGCACAGAAACACAATATTCAGCTTCAAAATTCAGAGATAATTAAAGATTATTAGTATATTAATTCTTTCTAGAATGAGCATTCATCATTCACTTATTTATTATCCATAAATGGTCTATATTCTTCTAAAAATGTTTTTTCTATGTAAATATACCTCCACCACCTATAAATAGCTTATAGTTTATCACCATGGACTACCATATGAAGTTTCATAAGGATCCATCATAATGGTAGCCTTAATAATATTATTATAAGAGAACTAAAATAAGGGTATGAACTTTTCCCAAAACTCTCAATGTTAAGGCGAAATACACTAAGAGTTCTCATCAAGACAAGAATCATTTGATCTGTCTTATCATTATTTTGAGTTTGATAAACTATTCTCAAAAGCACATATATACTAAAGGCATTCTGAAACATATGCCAGAACCGTAATGTGAATTGATAACCCCTTTAGGATATAATAGAACATGGATCATTATAATTTTTTATAATCTCACAAATTTATACCTTCCACAGATAATCTACTAATGATGTCTCTTGAATTGGTAAGAAGTGGGAGACCATTTTTAAATGGTAATATATGAACCCAAATATATCATTTACATGAGGTCATATATGAAAACCTATCAAGAAATCTCTGGTGAGATCTTATAAATTCCACTATGGAATTAAATTTGGTTACAAGAGTCTGGAAAGTAACTACTATTCTACCTTCTCTTATAGGAAGGTGGAATGTCAATTAGTAAAACTAGATATCAGCAATTTGATACTTAGACACCAATGCTGGTGACATAAATTTGAGTTCATCTGGATAACCTCAAGATGGACTTCCCAAGCTAAAACATGATATTTTTGCATTAGTTCCTATAAAATGTTTTATGGATCCCTTACATGACCATGTATGTGAAGGATCTCATCCTCACACATCATCCTTCAAGGAAATTAATCCACATCTAATATTATTTCTCTCGAGACTAGGCCCTTAGGATAGAAAATAAATAACTTTTTTTAACTACTCTAGAAGATAAAATGTGAAAATGATGCTATATTGACTCTCTATTTGTACCCCACATGATCCTCCATATTTATTTAAGAAATAATGTCATATGATTCCACTAACCACTTTTCTCCATAACATCTGGATTTTGAGTCATCCCTTATAGAGTAGCAACTAATTCATTTCATTGAAATGGTATATAAGAATTCTCATTATAAAGGGACTTTATATAATCAAACCCTCTATACAACATATGATTTAAATTAACTTCTTTAATTATTTACCCTAAAATTATATGGACTATAATCACGAAAAAATGATCATCCAAAAAATAATCCCTCCAACAATGCAAGTCAAGAACACTAACTGGTTACTCGAGATCACAAATCATGTAATTATACTTATAAGGCCTCAATATGAACGACCTATAAATTACGTCTCTATTATTCTACATCAAAGCTAATCCTAGACTAATTATAAAGGGAACATAATAAAATAAATATCTTCTAATTGGATATAGAATAATCAGGATTTTTTCATAAGGTCAGTCAACCCGTCAACTCCAAAAATGAATTCTTACATTCCTCTGAACATAAAAATTATAATCCTTTCATAGGAAACAAAATAAGATGTTATTAATGGTGTGAAATGTCTCAAATAATGGTAATTTAATAATACTTTATCCCCAATAAGCTTCTTATATCAAAGTCATTCATGGTATGCCACTAAGAAATTACATCTCTCACATTTTATGGGGGTATTGCAACTCTTATCATTGATATGATATGACTTAAGAAGTGAAAATTTTCATTGAAAATGTGTAATTTTGTGATATCATCATAGATTTGGTTCCCTATTAGAGTATTCACCATGATCTAATGATATTTGGAATGGTTGTGTCAAAAGATAGAATATACCATTACATTGTGCACAAATAGTACAAAAGATAAATCTAGATATGGGTGGAAACCAAGATTCATTAGATCTATGAAAATTTTAGGCATGTTCACAAGACCAATTGACATAAAATGAAACTCATAAATACCATACCTAATAAATTTTATATAATGGTATGTCATAAGATCTATTACGTACCTTGTGATATCAGATCATGAAATTGATCTTTGAGAAAACCCATGCTCCTTTAAGATGGTTGAAGATGTCATATGATATAGGAAATGTGTACTATTTCCAAGTCATAATCTATTTAAAGCATATATAATCCACTCAAATACTGAGGTTACCATCTTCTATAATCAAAAAAAGAAATATTGACCCCTATAGAATTATGTTGTGTCTTATCAAAACCTAATCTTATAACTATTCTATATGACCCTAGAGCTCATGATGTTATCTAGGTTTCAACGTGTATGGCTGAACTGACAATGGTGTATCTATTTGAGTTAGATTGATAGTAAATTCCACATCTCTCACTTGAGGTGGCCCAAAAAATTTATCAAGGAAGACGCCACTGAAATGATCCACCATTTGAGGGAAAAATATTAACATCATACAGATAGAGATAATAAATCTAGGCCGTAACTCTATCCAGCCCCTCATACCCATTTCAAACATGAGTATCATGGAAATCCCATTATCCTTGATTAATATGACTACCTACCTTTGGTTATTTGATCATAATCCTTTTTTGGTAACAATAAATAGGTGATCAATAGGGAATCAACCAATCCATCTCTTTAATTAGATGTATCACAATCACGTGGAGGAAAAAGATTCCACATGAATATATGACTATCCAACTCTAAGGGACATTCCATACATCAGTAAACACTCTATGATTATATACCCAATAGTTTATAAAATGCAATAACTCTAGAAAAAATCACCATCTCGAGGACCAGACCCTCTTGCATTGCAAGAAATATAAATGAGTGTCAGGATCCCATGTCAAAAAAAGAACCACTAGAGTAGATGATACTAGAATTGTAAATGGAATAGAATAAGGTACAACAATATAATCCTATATAATAGGTTACAATTTGTGAAAGAGGACCATACCATGGCCCTTATATATAACCTAACTTATCTAAGCACGCTCAGTCTACAGACAATGATAATCCTATTTATATTTCCCTATGCCCCATCCACATCCACGACATAAGCGGCCAATGGTATTATATTTTCATACCTGATGAGGTGATACTGACCATGTTCAAGATTGTGATGTTTATGTAGATCATCTATAACTAGGAATGGATAAGAAATACCTACAGAAGCACTAAATATAGTCCATCCGTCCACAACCTAAGCATTCAATTTTATTGCTCATGCACTATGGTTTCTCATTCCCCAAATTTTGGCAGCAATTACATATAAAAAATAGTATATACATGTTTTCTAGAGACCCCATCTATGACGTCCAACGTTGATGTGATGAATCCTTTATTTAGAAGAACTATTTCCATGGCTGGGAGCTAAAACACCATGTATCCCATCTTTAGCTTCTCTAAAATTCTACTCAATAATGATGTCCTTGTTGATTATCTCAAAAATTGTATTCAATAATAAAATTACTTGTGATCTAATGGTATATACCATCCCATCATCCAATAACCTCAAATTAATGAGCTAATAACCATCCATAGTCAATCAGAATAACAAAATATTTCTTAAATGAGATGAATACCCCATCATAGACATGTCTTCCAACTAAAATTTCATGAACCCGATAGTTCGATTTGACCTCAATGTCTGTGGGATGAAGTAATCATAGGGGACAATATATAAACCCCTCCAAGTAATATCCCGATACCAATATACCTAGGAAATTAAAAACCACTATATACTGGTAGAACGCTGTAATATATTAGATTTCACCTTTACCCTCCTATCAAGAGAACTCCCAAGATACTCAAAGATTGAATGAAAATATTCCATCCATTAATCAGCATCCCAAGCGACAATGTTCCCCAAAAAGAAATGTAAATTATTTTGATTGAATTACTCAGTCAACACTCCCATTTTATGGGTTGGTCTCACAACACCATTCATAGACTACACCTTATGTTGAAAAAACACACAATACTATTCCTTAGTTCCTATGTAGGGAATAATTAGTCTTTCCTCTATTGGTAGAAAAAGAGGTAATAATGGTGTCTTCGGGCCACCCCCTCAAGAGTGTGGTCATCCCCAACCTCCAAGAATATGTCTCAAAGATATTACTATGGAATGATTCTAAAATTCCAAATTCATACAATAAAGAAAATATAACAATAATGATATCACAAATACATAATATGGTTGGTACGTAACCATCCTATAAGAAGCGGAACACCATTATGCTAGATCCAAAATTCATTTTTATGTGGTATGAGTTCTATAATGAGATACACAATTCACTCCCTATTATATCTAAAAATGTTGCTTTATGGTCAAGATGTAACATTTTATAGTTGGGAAGCTTTCATAAAATTATTCCCATTTAACAGTCACAATTTAGTATTGAAATTTAAAACATAATCATATTTTTATGTATTTATATAGAAATAATATGGTATGTTTTAATTATATAGTTCATCATTTCCAATTTATAAAGGCCCATGAACAATATAATTTGAAATATTACATCCATTTAATTACAACCATGAACATGTTCCATCCCATTCGACCAATTGTCTAGGACTCAACCTACAATAATTGACCATATAAGGTTTCCCTATCAAGATATACAACAAAAAACTATTATGTTGCTGATGAAACCTTAGAAACCCAATTATGTTTATTTTTACCTTACCAGAAATGTTAATACTTCTCTATATAAAAAAAATAAAAGAGCTCTAAGAAATCATTGGAAATCCAGGAAATGCTAGCTACTAAATATTCTTATATGATATCATATAATGAATTTCATATGAGTCCCAATGTTCCAATAATGATGAATTCTCATGTATCTCCTTACAATATTAGGAAAATTATAAAATCCCATATCAGTATAGTAGTAATCATAACATCACATCTCATGCGAGTCACCCAATGGTAAATCCAATTCAACTGCTATATGTGAAAATCACAATAGAAATATCTGATACTTAGTAATCAAGATTTTCCATCTTATGTTGGTAAAATACTACCCTGACCAGGCTTATTAAAAAACTATGAAAATTTTATAATCTCCTATAAGATAATCCAAAATGATTACAAAATATAAAATAGTCCTCTAATAACACATTGTAACATCGTAACCAAGAGACACTAAAATGGTGTTCTGATTTAGTGTGCCACATGACCTCAAGAATTAATCCCCATATAGAAGAGGTTTCTAACTATCGGTGAGGGTCTAAGGTGTTACAATGGTGATAAAATAACCTCATATCATAGTAGAAAATGTTAATTAAGTGAAATAATAAATATATGAATCATAAAAGATAATTTATAATAAAAAATAACAAATACCAAAATAGAAAATAGTGTAATATTAAACATCCAAGCAGTAATAATAACCAAAATCCATTAGCTGGGTCATATATATGATTTCATGTCACACAGATATAAAAATGGGAATCACGGGATACATAGTACAATAATATTAAACATGCTTAACACAATAAAAATGAATGAAAATGAATCTCCACCACAACCAAAATTATATAATATGTTCTCTACTCCCATGCTCTCATGTTATAATAAAACTAGACCAGCCATCCATAATATATCAATTTTCATTATCAATACATTTAACCATATAGTCCACATCCTTGCAAATAGAAACTTGAAGATGTTGTGAGATATACTCAGTATGCAACAATCAATGATGTCTAAAATTATCCAATCGATTTATATATAAAATTATTTTTCAAGGATAAGAAATAATCAACAAGCTAAAATTAATAAACAACACACCTCGAGTTTTTATGGGACACCTGGATAACAGTCCCACCTTCTGTATATGTCAGGATAAGTTTGATATATGTTTACCATGTATATATATTTATATGTAATCATATAATATATATATATATATATATTAATGTTCTATATATTTTAGGTCTTAGATATGAATATACATTGATACTAGTAGCTAGATGGACCGGGTGCAGATCTCAGGCATCTATGCATAGTCAAACGAGTGATAGGATCCATCAATGGTACTAGACCAGACTATTATATGAATGTTTGATGTCATTACCATTACTAGAGATAGTGGGATTATTCATCATGCCCAACACTTGATGGAAGGGAACATGGAACATCAATCTCATCATCACTGTAAACACTATGAGAGATTATTCCTAACACCCACTGTTTGGGAGCTTGAAACTCCTTGCTCAATAGATCTATTAACCATATTTCCAATAACCAATATCAATTTTCATTTATAATAATAAGAAGACATTTCATTTACAAACAACTAAATTCAATACATTAATCTAACCAATTGTGCTATATGTTTGAATAATTGATTATTATTTTATAATATATGATGTGTCTTGACACTCAATTCCCTTTAATAAATTCAAAATATTTAATATAGACCGAGTAAAATCCCCACAAAATAATATCCAATCCAATTATATAGTGGTTTTGTAAGTTAATATTTTATAACAAGGAGTAATTTTATTCAACACACCCAATGGGGGGAAACCAATGAGGTATAAAGTCTCTAATAAATTAAAAGAGGCCAATGGAGACATATGAACATGATAAAATAAATTTATATTGAATAAATTCATTTTAAAGAAATGTGTGGAATGGTCTAACTTGTAGAAAAATGTAATATTATATAATGAATTGTTAATTATGGTGAAAATCAGTTGTCCTCTTATATTAAGTTTGTGGATGAACATCCAAAAAGTGTCATCTATTAAATCAAATAAGAAAATTGGAAAAATAAAAAACATGTAGAGGCCCTAAAAATACGGAATTTGATATTCCACTAAAATAGAATAAGTGATGGAGAGATTAAAAAAGCATGGAATGAAAAAAGATTGATCCACATTTTGAGAGGGATGCAACATTACTAACTATGGATGAAACATAAGTTGAATGAGAGAGGCCCAAAGGAATGTTGGATCCCCTCTTTTCGGCTCTAGATATTTGAGGGAGAATATATGAGGAGTCATTAAAAATATTACAATCATCTGTAATAACTCCATTGTCATTTACACTGTGAAAATATTTTACACACCGTATAATAATTGAGAATTTACCTTATCAAAAAACAAAATCATTGTATGAACTGGGTCTCACAAGAATATATCATGTTGTGTATTCATAATACACATTGAGTTTTTGAATACACACCATGTATTTAGTCGACATAAAACCTTTATCCCTTCTACAAACATTCTTCAAGAAACAAAGTCGACCCTCCTAAGGTCCCAACAACTGAGATCTAAATCAAATAGAAAACCAGAAATTGGTCTGAATGTATTTAAATGAATCCATACCACTCTGAAAAATAATTAAATAGTTATTGGATAATACTTTTCAAAAATATAATAGTTTTAAAATATTTTAAGAATAAAAGATGTGATTTGAAGATTCCAGGATAATTCTTATTTGTCCTACATAAAAATGTGAGGTATCATTAATATGATATATAAAAAATAAAATAGATACAATATTAATATTTGCAGAAAATTCAACATAGTTCAAGAAATAAAATTATTGAAATTTTAATAATAATACATGTGTCAGTTAACAGTGATATTTGACACAAAATTATACATTTATATAATCCTTATATTTTCAATTATGTTTCACATACATTTTTATTACACTTTAGTATTATTTTTAAATTCAATAATTGAGATATTAATTTTATTTATTATATGTTACTATGAATATTTCAGATGAATATAAGATGAATTCCATATAAAAGGATTCATGAAAAAATTATAAATTTTTTCTAAGGAATAATTCCACTAAATATCCAAGATATTTTTATTGGAATAATCAATCTTCACCTAGTAGAAATATATTAATGGAATAGTATTTTAAAAAATGAATATAACTGAGTCGATTGAAAAATTGAGTGCGACACCTGACCCCTACTTCCAATAGCCTGATAATTTGACACAGCTGTCCAATGTATAATGTTTTTAAATGACATAGAGTACCCTTTGAAGAATATAATGGATTACATTAATGTAAAATGAAAACTATCAAACAATGAACAATGAGAAAATATATTATTATCATATTTCATAATAATGTTTAATATAAGAATTTAACTAAATATAAAAATGTTATAAAATTCTTATAGTATAACTACAACAAACACCCAATATATTGAAAATAAAATATATATAGTATACCTAAAGGGTATACCCATAAATCCCCTACTTCCAAGATCCCATTAACAGCCATTACCACAAAACAAAAAACACATGAGAAAAACACTAAAATAATCCTATAAATCTATATGAAAAAATAAGGGTGAATATATACACAAAATTATTATATTATCCCCTAATGCTAAATAACAAGGTCAATATATTCCATACAAAGAAATAAATGATGTAAAATCATAACACATTGTTTTTTCCACAAATATTGGAATCATTAAATCTAATCTATGTTAAATAATAATATATTCATATTTCATCCACCAATCCGTAAAAGATACATTGAATAAGACTATTAAACTTCAACAATCCACACATCATTTTTCATAGTTAAATCACTTTAGATTCTTCCATCCCCATGCATACTAGAAATATATATAACCAAATTTTAAATCTTTTAGTGTAATACATGTAATCAAAATATATTTTAGAAGGCACAAAAAAACTCCCACTAACTAGTATCCACATCTCAAACATCTATCATTATATCACCACCTACTAGAATGATAAAACCATATTCAAATACATTCCTGATCTAAAAAAACCTAATCAATCGACATCTATTACATATCTCTTAGTGTAGTGAGATAAGGCTTACAAACCTAACTATTTGGTCAATCCACCAACTTATATGAATGTTGGTTAACACAATATTAATCTACGTTTAGGTAGTCCTTGAGTATAAATTGAATCATTCTTCATTAAAAAATCATAAAAATAAAATAAATACTTATTCAAAATATCCCATACCCATAAATGTTCTACAAACATGATATATCCTAATCAAAATTGGGAAAAAATTAAGAATGAACATAATAACCTTGAAATTGATGTAATTATTAGAGTATTACAATTTTCATCATTTTTAATCTCCTCGCCATCACAAGATCATAGTACTAATACATATAACTACAATAAAACCTTATCACAAAACTAACCAAAATTACTCAAAAAAACATAACATTATTTATTCTTAATATGAACTAATGTGTGTTCTTGATCCCCAAATGTACGTGTCGAGAGAAGGGTTTTTTAATAGAATTATGTGGAATTATTTTTCTAAAATAATAATGACAAAATTTAAATTATGAATTTAAAAATTCATAAGAACTTATTATAACAATTCTATCAAAAAAGTACAATAAAAAGGGAATGAGCATAACCTGATAATGAACGAAATCAAAGGAATCACATAAACAAATGATTAAATTTCAATCAAGATCACCTCATAATTTTTGGATCACAATAAAAATATCATCACCTACTCCCAATGTCCCACAATGAAGAAAACCCACCACAGAAAAGTGGTTCCTTACCTTTAATAAACTCGTAAATATAATGTCTATGTACAACTAATTAATGTGTAGGGTATGATTAAAACTGACCCAATAAGACCCCAACTTGTCACCTTATAATAAGTATATTAAAATAATTCATATATTCTAATTTTTTTAAAAAAACAGGTCATTGTAATTGTTTTAGTAATTCATTATAAAAAATTTATTTTCAAAAAATTTGAATTGTAAGTTCGAAAGAGACGAGAATAAGAATTTTCATCAAATTCGAATAAATAATTATCTCTATTGAGATACAAATGAAAAAAAAATTAATAAAATTTCCATGAATATTGTAATTTTAATCCAACCAATATTTGTATATGCCTTGGGGTTTGATATATTAGTATTCATGGATCTTGACACTATGGGAGATATATTGATCCTATTTCACCCACATCCATAAAACATAGTCCTATAGTTACTAGGATTCCACTGAAATGAATAACTTTACTCCCTCCTAGAATCTTAGTATTCATTTTCATCCAAAATCCATGTAATTTTAGTTATAATACATTAAATTCATGAGACAATTCACCTAACTACCCATGATCATTTGTTCTCTAATGAAATCAATCAATGGTAAAATAATTCCTCTCAAATGTGTATAGACATTATTTAATAATGAAACTACAAACCACATTTTCATCATAAAAATTCATTTTGAAAAAAAAAAACAGTTTGTATCCTAAAAAGAGACATAAAACAATCTATAATAAAATCCATAAAAACATCCAAGAATTAATTTTAATATTAATCATTATCAATTTCATTAGATAAACAAATTATTTCAATTAAAATTTTTTCGCTAATAATCCAAACCTTATTTCAAAAAAATTATACAGTCCTTGAATCACACAACATACCATTTATAAAATTTCATTAGTAAATTCGTATCATTAATTGGAATCCTATTAAAATTTCATATCAATTAAAAAATTTAATAACAAATTCAATTTATAGGGACTATATTACAAAAACACGTACTTCAATTCAATTTATCATTAATCACCCAACTAGGGATCCAAAATGTTAGAAAAACGGTATAGAACAAGTCATGAAGGAATCTTAGAAAAATTCTCAAATCAAGATTTCGATCCATCATAAATACAACGATCAACATCCCTCAAAGTATGAGACACATGAGAAAATGAAAATTCACAATCATTTCATGATTACACTTATCAAAAGATATCAAATGCATTAATTATATATTTGGTCCCTAATGATACAAAATTATAATAGAAATAAAAAAAATTTAATAGAGCCTCCAATGTTATATGGATCAATTGAAGGTCAAGAGAGAAGTGAAATAATTAAAACATGGAATTTAGTAAGAAACATTAAATACTACCAATGAATTTTCCCTAGATACTAGTGTCACTATATGAATGGGGGTGTTAGGAATATATATTACTTATGAATTTTACACCTATTTCATTGGAATTATAGGTTTTCCGAATTTCCATTACAAACCCATTTCAAATATCTCAATTCAATGGAATTGTGTTTTATCAATTAAAATCTAATAATGTTTATGAATTTTAGTTTAAATGAATATTTTACGTAAATCAATCAATGTAATGTTAATCAATTTGGAAACTCAGAACGAAACCACACATCTTTTTTTTCAAAAAATAACATTAAAAATGTATCCTATCAATGAGAGTGAAGGTGTATAAGTACTAGATGAATAACCTAGATGGGATATATAACATAACTGAACATAGATCAATAAATATTCAGATTCTCTATTGATATCTCGAAGTATGAGAAAGATATAAATTTGAAGAGTGAAGAAGAAATCATACCCATGAGGAAATCCTACAACTCAATTATGATAAAACATCGATTTAATGGATGTGAATGATATAAAGTGATTAATTTTCTTCTTGGTATGTACTTAAGTAAAGGGAAATTAAAACAGAGTGTTGGACATAAAATATTTTAGACATTATTCCATTTTAATAAACACAATCGGGGTTTTTCATGACCTGTACTACAATTTCATGTCATGAGATAGTTAATATCTGAAACTGATGAAAGACACATCGCCTCAAATTAAAAACCAGTAATTTAACAGATCACTACATGAAATGTCTTGTGAAAATTTTTAACCCTCAGAGTGTTAATCCACTCACTACTTGTATCCATAAATAATCACATATCTTGTAACCAATTTACATGGAATGTAACCATATTACAGCCAACAGAAAAAGTCGGTTAAAGATGATGACTCAATAAATCCCAAACATAAAAATTATTATTATTATTCTAACACATTCTAAATACTAACAATTCATTGGATGGAAAAACCCACAACACTTTTAAAACTGTAACTGTCTGATTAGTAATGGGAAGTTACAACCTCCCCTCTATAAAAACATAATGTCCCCAGAAAGCCTATAAAAAGCTTTTATGACCAAAACATGAGGCCACATCACTCTCATCAATGCATCAAATTCCAAAGTGTCATGATTATTATAACCATTATTCCATAGCATTCTATATAAAGGTAAAATCTTCCCAAGATGTACCTTGGTCTCAGAATCAACTATCTTAACTAGTCGCTCTATCATTGAAAAATCAGGTTCAATCTCAAGATCACTCCAACTCAAAACAAGATATGGATTAGAGAGATACTTTCTCAACTAGGATACATGGAATAGGTTATGTATTGATAAAAGTTGTGGTGGAAGTGATAAATGTTATGAATCTTTCAACGAACCTCTAATGATCCCAAAAATATTAGGGGAATGTTTCCCCTTCCTCCTAAGACATCGATTACCCAACCAAGGTGATTATTTGAATAACACCTCATAAAAAATTGAAAACATCAAATGTCAAAGATGACGATCACCATAAAAAATATATTGGATTTATTATTTAAAAATTATCTGGTAAATCAATTGAATATTCATTATCATCTCTTGAAAAAAACATGGTTCATCTGAGGAACATTTCCCAATCTTGGACCAACACAGCTATGATTTAAAAGGAAGTGTCAGACAAGGACCCAAAAGGTTGAGTAATGACCGTGGACTAATAACTATTGTTATATGAAAACTCAACCATCCCCAAATGATCATCCCATGTCCCATTAAATTGAAGACAATAAGCATGAAGCATATCCTCAAGATTCAATATAGTTCTCTATGTTTGGCCATCCGACTATAGATTGTAGGTCATGTTAAAACAGGACTGAGATCCTAGTGCCTCCTGATGGAATCTACAAAAAGAAGAATTAATCAAAGTATCTCCATAGAATACTATATTATATTGGAATCTATGTAAAAATACAATATATCTCATGTATATATTTACCAAATCCTTAACATTGAATGCATCTCGAATGGGTATGAAATGACCCAACATGGTCATCCTTTCAATCACAACTCATATAACATTATTATTTATATTAGTATGTGGAATCCCAAAAAAATTACAAATAAATTTTATCCCACTTCCATGTTAGGACTTGATGTGGTTAATGTAATTCCAAAGGTTTTTTGTTCTCAGCCTTCACCTCCTGTCATGTATACCAATGAGAGACAAACTCAATAATGTATAATCTCATACATGGCCACAAAAACTACCGCCAAATGTCATGGTATAATGTAGTGGTTATTGGGTTCTCTACCCACTGGAATTATGAAAATCACCGATTACAACCATCCATGATGCTAATGGCATAACATTGTGATTCTAAAAACAGAGGACACCTTCATTGGAGAACGAGCACATGGAAACTATCTCCCCACCATAAAGAGAGTATATAATTCTACTGAATGAATCACCATGATTGTGATCCTGAAGATTAAAATCGAGAGTAGTGGATGTCAACTAAATGATCATTAAGTAAACATCAACAACATTCTCCTAAAATCCAATATTCATCTAAGTGAAAAGAGCCTTCAAATTACACTCATCAGAAGATTCTTTCTCTACCTGGGTCAGAATTTTCTTGCTCAGCTCATCTGCAATTACATTCCCATTCCTTGGCGTAATGGTGATGTAAAATACAAAATATTGAATTTACACCACCCAATGACTATGGATATGATTCAAATATTTAATATATTTGATATAATTCAAGATTTTATGGTTTTAATACATAGTAAACCATTCTACAAAAAAGTAGTTCCTCCAACTCTTTAGTGCCTGAATCACAGCAACAAGTTCAAGGTCATGGGTAGGATAATTCTTCTCATGTGACATTATTTGACAATATTGATTGGAAAAAACATTAATAACTTTCACAATAACACTATCCAAACATAAACCCAAAGAATAAAAAGAGACCACATAGCCCTCCCCAACCCCAAGAAGAGTATAAAATGGCACAATAGTCAAAAAAGAATTTATCAATATAAAAGAATCATGAAATTTATCATTCTAAGAAAACAAAAATACATTATATATTAGAGGAGTCATCATATAATCTATCATTCAAAATTCCTTCATGAACCAATAATAAAATCCAGATAATCCAAAGAAGTTTCAAATCAAGATGACATTAAGTTGTTGTGACCATTTCATAATAGCCTTTACATTATATGGATCAACTATAATACTCTATCCAGACACCAGATGTCATAATGATTTCACTTCCTTCATCTAGATATCACACATTGAAATCTTGGAATAATGTTGGTGATTTTCAATTGAAATAGAACAATTCTAATATGGTGTACATGATCCTTCTAGGATATAGAGTAAATGGATATTTCATCCACAAAGACTACCATATTGGAATCCAAATATTCTCGGAAAATTCTATTCACTATATCCATGAAAACTTCATTATCATTTTTAAATGGCATAACCAGGTACTCATAATGGAAGTACTTATTCCAAAATGTGGTTTTATAAATGTAAGATTATTTTATCCTCAACATATGGTATCCAGATCGAAGTTAAATATTTTTAAATGACCTTAAAACATTCAACTAATTAGAGAGATCATAAATCCATGGATATATACACATGTTCATTACTATAACTTGATTGATATTTCTATTATCAACTCATAAGAAAAGATATTCATCATCCTTCTTAGCGATGTGAACTAGTGCTACCCAGGGTGACACACTCAGGAGTATAATTATTTTCTACAGAAGAAAATCTAATTGGGAATTTACTTCTCTATTTTAAGTTGTATCCATTATAAAAGTGGGAATTGAAACTCGTTATGTTCATGGAATCAAGTAAATGGAAAACCCAACCACTCTCTCTGTTTTAAAACCTAATTAATAAGAATGATATACTTTGGGGGGCCTGAAGATTACTAGTGGGAGTTCAATACTCATGATTCACACTCTAGTTAAATATAAATAAATGATATTACATTCTCCAACTCTCGATAAGAAGTTTTGTCTCTTCTTGGAACTAGGTCCCAATCTATATGAAATTCAATGGACACACAACTGGGTGTATCCAAGAAGACCCACCATAAATAACAATCATTCAAGGATATATTTTCATTGATACCATCATTCCTAAATATGAAGTCAATAATGTTCATGTCGGTGAATTGAAATATACAAGCTAGATCAATATCTGTTTTAGAGAAGACATAAGCATGGCTACATAGATCCGTATCTCTCTTCACTCTAATCGGTGTAGTAATATCCATTTCACAAGATAAAATCTCCATAGGAAGACTAAGAAAATTAACAATATGGGTTGAAATAAAAGAATGACATTCACCTGTATAAAATAGAGCAATCAATAATGATGAAGCTATTGTAATGGTACCTATCATAGTTGTGGGACTTGTGTCTAATTCATATGGAGTCTATTCTACTACGTGAATTATCTTCATTCCATATGACTGTGGCATAAACCGTTCTATATATTGTGAAATTGATTTCGCTGCAATTTTTGGAGGATCTATTGATCATGTTCCACTATAAAGAGTATAAAATTTATTGAAGTACCTCTATACATGTTTTTATAATCTGTAGGGGCTACAGGTATTGGGTGTATTTGTGAAATACTTCTATGAATGTTCTTGATTTCCAGACTTATAGAAAACAAAAGGACTCCCCAATGAGGCTTTAGGTAGAATGTAATTACTCTTCCATCCTAGAGTATCACAAGAATCATAATGTTTGTATTTTGCCTTGAAGGAACTAAAACATCCACATTGGAAAAAGAAACTCCACCTAACCCTAACATGCCATCTAGATTCATATTGAACATCATTGACCTCTCTAGTACATCAGCATAAGTATGAATCATTAGCATGAAAACACGAGAATTGATATTTGATCAAAGTCCCTAATTGATCCTTCTATCCTTCAAAATTTTAGTACATACAATATCAGGTGAAAACTGCATGAGTTCATCAATGTCATTCGAATACTCTATCACAGTTCTGTCACCTTTCTTGTGATTAACTAACGCCATAGTCTTGGCTTACACCATTGTCTCTGAATATAATTGGTCTGTGAAAAGGAAATATAATTTTCTCCACTCCAAGACCTCATGTTTCTTTTTCATCACCATCGTGTCCCACCATCTCCTACGTGACCGGCCCAGTAAGAATGTTGAACACATCACCGTGATCACATATTGAATCACTAAGAACTCACACAAACATTCCTTTTTTTCCTACCAATTCTTAAAAATGTTGAGGATTAGTGGATCATTTGAAAATTGGAGTCATCTTCTGTTTGACCTCTTGAGAAAAATTTTGCAGAACACCCCCGTGAGGATCCATAGCTCTAGCCTAAATGGGAGATAGAGGTGGAACCTACCCTAGTGAATGGATAATGTGCATAGCCACCTCAAATAGATTTGGTTCTACTTAGGATTATCTTACTGTGGTTAATGTACAACTTCCTCATGGATCTAATATTCACATATTCTCAAAAGCATGATGTTATAAAACTTCAGTCGAAAACATTGAAGACATTAAATTAACACTCAAAATGAGTAGCAAGGGAAATTATTTCAAATAGATGGAACAAGAAAGATTTTTTCTTTACTCTCTCCAAATCAGAATAGAGTAAAGACTATAACTAATCTACAAGATTTATTTACCAATACACTCACTATGACTTATGGTTCATTGTAGTGAGAGCTGGCCAAGTAGTCAATCAAAACTACCACATAATTCCCCACATGGTTTCAACTTCAAACTCATATTAAGAAAAAATATAAACAGCCTATTTTGATTCCAGTTTTTCATAAAAAAAGCCATGGTACCTTGGTATCCTGATAACTGATCCAACTATAGCATATCCAGAATTCTGTTCTTAATACCAACTATTTGATAAGTAGCACCCGACATCATACAACATGTTTGTGGGATTAAATTTTCTGGAAAACACAGTGAACGAAAATGAAACAAAATAGTATGCATAACAAAAAAATATCCACTGGGAGTAATGAAATACAATACAATAAGTCATAAAATACCAAAGTACTAAAACACCAGTACTAACAAAAGAAAACATCCCATGTCCCTAAGAACTCAACTCACAACGACCAAGGTTCAATAGCTGGATCAAACTCCAACAGATCCTTTCTGCTTGCTCGAGCCTGGAAGAAGATAATCTACAACCCCTCAAAGGCACAAGTAGTGTGTGAGCCAAAGATCCTATTATGATCTCACAAAGGATTATATACTAGATTCCAATAATAGATTAAACAGTGGAATGCATTCAATTTTTAAAATAAGTTGGTGTGGAATTTTAAATAATATTAAAACAAATCATTTTATACATTTCAAATAATGTAATAATATATTATGAAAGTTATTTTTAAGTGATGGAATATTTATAAAAAAGTTGATTAAATAAAAAATTATATAATATAGTGTTTTATAAATCTATAAGGAATGTAAATCAATTTTACAAAATATGAATACATTTAAATCTTAAAAAAAATAAAAAGCATTCAATACGACCATATTATAAATAAGTATGACATTAATTAAATATATAGGACTCCACACTCCCTAAGTGAACTCAGAAATATGTGTATACACATGTATCCCTAACACTAGTTTGAGGCAACTCTTTGCCCTACCATCAGAGATGTCACCCACTACATGTATATTTTAGAATGTTATAATATCGTAGACGGAGTCCAAATAACACACAAAATACATAATGATTTAATGCGATATTACACAATTAATGATACAAAACTAACATTAAGACATATTAAAATTAAATAAAATCCCATTCTCCCATTTTATAATTTCAATTTTCCATTTAAAACAAAAATGGGTTTTAATAAAAAAACATGCCACTTTCACAAGATTAAACCACTTGGTTTGTCGAAAAAACTTCTTAATCCAATTTTAAAAATTTAAAATCCATTAATCACCAATTACATAAATTTGACAATTAAATGTCACATTTTGAATAAGAAAAATTCATTTAAAAATTTATGTAAAATATAAATTTTAAATTTATAAAATTATAACCACCATTTTCTATAAAAACAGCTTAATTCAAAAGAATTGGTATTTTATGAAATTTTTGTGCCAAAACCATTTCATAAATCTCATTTAACTAGAAATAGGTTTTATTAATTCAATTAATATAATGTTTGAGAAATTATGTTTAAATAAACAGTTTATGTAAATAAATCAATGTAAGGTTAATAAATTTGGCTAATCAAGACAGAACCACCATCCATTTTTCAAAAACAACAATCGCAATGACGCCCATCAAAAATAATGAAGGTGTATAAGACATAGATTCATAACCAAGAGGAGAAATTTAACCCAAAGAATATATATCTATCAATTTCAGGATAATCTATTGATATCCCAATAGAGGGGAACGAGATGAAGACAACAAATGAAGGATAAATCTTACTCTGGAATCACACTACCAACACAACGATGATAAAACTAAATAACGAATGTATCTGGAAGGGTGGGAGAGCATCAAGGTCACCATGGGAAGGCCATAGGCTGAGGGATTTGAAACTAGAGTAGAAGAAATAAAATATATCATCCTTTCTTGCAATTAAATAAAACACAGTTGGGGTATTTCATTAAGTGTAATACAATTTCCAATCATAAAATTATTAATTTCCATAATCGTTGAAAAACACATCGTCTAGAATTAAAATACATTAATTAAATAACTCACAATATTTAAAAGCTACTCACAACATGTATCCTTCAATTCTTGTGGTCATTCAATTACGTCATCCAGAAATACTTACACATCATGTAACCAAGATACAATGTGTGTAACCCTCCTAAAACCTGTAGAAAAACATGTTGAAACCTGAGAATTCAACAACATATGACTTCAACATTATAGTTATCATCCCAAATCATTCTAAAAACTACCTAGTAAATAAAAAGGAAATAACACGAAAAGTATAAAAGATTACTTGTATAATCGGTAATGGGATGTTACAGATGTTGGGATTTTTTGGATTTTTTTAATTAATTTACAATTTATGACATTATTCATTTCATACAACATTGAATAGAAACATTTTTTATAAAAAAGAAAATATTTTTTACTTGTGTTTCACATTAAAAAAGTTAATATTTAATAACACACAACAATAATATTATATTTTTGGGTGTGCAACAGTTTTTAGGCTTCTATTGCAAACAATGCTGAATTCTTTCGACAACAAACATTACATGAAAGACCAAATTTTACCACCTTTTAATGGCATAATTGTATTAAAACTATATTTTTTAAATTTTATAGGATTTATTTTTCAAAATAAACATTATTTTTTAATTTTTAATTTAAGTATTATCTTAGGATGATTTTTTGTTAATTTTCTCCGAGGTTTCATTTATTTATGAATAGTGAGAATATAGTATTTTAGTTAAAAACTACATTCTCATTTATATAATTGTTATTTTTAAATTTCATTTTATATTGGGATTTAAGGTAAAAAATAAAAAATAAATAAATAAATTATTTCAAATCAATTCATTGGAGTCATTTTTATATTTAAAAAGGAAATTAAAACTTTTTGAATTTCTGAAAATTTGTACTTAAAACCTACATTCTGGCCGGGTCTGTGTGATTAGATTTAATGATAATTTAAAAAATTATGTAAATTTAATATGAAAACATTGAAATAAATTTTTTCAATCAGTATGATATTTATAGTATAATATAAACAAATAAAATTTTTATTAAAAATATTAGTGCATGAGATTACAATTATTCATAATAAATAATGTAAAATTAAGCCTAATAAATGACTAAATCTTCATCTTAAGAACCAAATTGACCTGTAAACTTGTAAAAAATCTATTTTAAATAAAAAAAATTATTTTATATCTGATTTTATCTAATTTTATAAGTTATTGTAATAAAATTCAACAAAAGAGTCATATTTTGTAAGGAATGTACGGAAAAAAGAAAACAAGGATCTTTCCTAACCTTTAACATTTAAAAAATTTTGAGATATAGAAAAAAATATTTTAGGTATACATAAATTTTTTTAAGATAAATGAGTTATTTTTATCAATATAATTTATTATTAAATTTTATATATTAATTAGTCACATTAAACTCATAACAAATTCTACCAAATATATTAAATAATTAATAATAATATAAAATAAATAATGATAAAAACATTAAAAAGAAAAAAAAATAATGATTTTTTTAATAATTGTTTATATAAATATTTGCTGATACATGTATTTCAACTATATATATTTGAAATATAATTTTTTTTATATTTTTTAAATTAAATTTAAATAATCAATATCAAAATTGAAATTAATGTCATTTCACAGTATATTATATTTTATATCAAATTAATAAAAATACTACCTTATTAAAATTTATTCTTATGATTTATTAAATATAATATATGTTTTATTAATGTGACAACTAATATTTTTTAATGAACATAAAGACCCCTCAATTGTAAAAATATTATCAGCACGGTTCACGTTAATGTAGGGTTTTTGTGCAATACATTCACTTGTTTTTAAATTAATTTTTAACACACATGAGTTTTTTATTTTTTAACCATTAAATATTATTTATAATTTATTAGGATTATATTTTTAGATAAATTAAACCATATGTGTGTCTGAATTGTCAAATTATATGTGTTGGAAAAATAGTTACCTAAATGAAAACCCAAGATGAAATATATAAGAAAACATAAAGACTGTGGATCAAAATTTATTTAAAGGAACTTATTTTATTGTTTTTATGTATTTTTTCAAGCATAATTTTATTTAATGCATTAGGTGTCCATTTTTTTTGAATATGAGGTATGGGAGACCACACATTGGTGATTATATTTTGGTATTTTAAAAATTCCATTCCTCCCCACTATAAAAATAAATTCACTCTTCCCTTTACTCAGACATATCAAGACACATTTCCTCACCCAAACTATTAAAAAATTGTCTCCAAAAATCTCTACCATTATAAATGAATCCTAAATTTTGGAATAAATTTATCCCCGGAATCAATGTGCTGAAAACTAAAAGATGTTACCCAGAGATGAGGAAACATCCTTCCTTAAGCCCCTTTGTTTAAATTTAAATCTCTACCACCACAATTATTATTATTCCATGATTATATAATATAAAAAGTATCCTAAATATATTAATATTTTATTATTCTAGGATTTTGACTAAAAATTAGACAATCTTTTATCTTATTGTAAACGAACATACAGTTCTTGTGTATAGTGAAATACTACTGGACAAAACGATATTGTTGGTTTTTTCAATTTCCAGCAATAATGGTTAGAAATTATCACGTTTAATAAGTTTTTTATGATATATATGATATTTATTATGTATTTTTATTATATATTTATTATTTAATGCAAACATTTAGGCTTTCCATTTTGTGTAAATATGATAATTTCATTTGGAGAAGTGTGGAATATCGCCTCTTCAAAGCAATTTGATTTGTTAACACTATACATGGAATGAATTAAGTATATTTATGTGAAAATATATGATACATAAGACATAAAATTGAAAATATAATGATATTATATGTATATATATATTTCATTTACATTCTTTCTTTAAAAACAAAATTAAAATAGACACATCGTTTATGCCCAATTATGGCCTACCATTTCTTTGAACAATGTATTTAATTTCATATTTATAAATTTTTATAGATTATAATAAAAACGTATATAATAAATATATATGATGTTTAAAAAATTATTTAAATTATTGAAATATTTAAATCATGATCGAATTAACAGGATCACGAATTACACGACCAAACATATCCAAAAAACAAATTAGATATTACAAGAAACATAATATTAAAATGGACTTTTTAATAATAGACAATAGAAATAATAAAAAATATATATGGTGTGAGATATAAAAATATGGTTCTTTATAATAATTATAATAATATTGTATTTATTATACAATAGATTTTAACATGTACGAAGAAATTCATAACATAAGGTAATGTAATATCATCTCACTTTTTATTTTACCGACATACAAGCCATATTAACCACAAACATATTTTCTATGATGTATATAATTCACCATGAAAGGTTTTATCATTATTTTTATATATTATATGATATTAAATTATTTAATTTATGATAATATTTCATCGGGATATTGATTCTAATGTTAGTCAAGTATTATGTGTTTTCTCATCTTATATTTATTTTCAGCGAGACATAATCCTTGTTCACTAGATATTTATTATATTTGGTCTATTTACTGACCATGTGTGTATTATAATATTATTATAATTAAATTAATGGGTATATAAATATCTATTTGATGAATTTTTTTCAGGGTATTTATGTTTCAAACGATACCAAATAAGAAAAGTAATTTTGTCTTAATTTGACGTATTATGACACATGACATGTACTGAACCTATATTATTTTACAAGGTGTATATATATAAATTTGAAAAGTTATATCAATAACCAAATTCGCCTAATTATATTATATTGTGAATTATTAATTTTTTATTACATGGGGAGTATAAATCAATTTTATCATGCGGTAAGAGTTTATTGAATCAATGTCATCATTTATAGAGATTGTTTATGAATATGATTCCATTTTTCAAATATTAGGATCTATATCAAATGAACTATCATGAATTTTATTAACCTATATACATTCATTTTATATCCATGTAATGGTACAATTTTTTCACTCAATTTTAATTAATTTAATTAAAAATGATTTTATGAAAATATGACATTATTTCTCTTTTCAGTCATTAATCTACCTTAATTTAATGGCATATTTTTTAAAACATTATCAAGATTTTTTTATAATTAATCAAGGAATTTATTTTTCAAAATATTTTCAAGAATTATTTTTATGTTTTCATTGCGTTTTAATAAAATTCAAACCATTTTCATGCCACTTTTTTATGTTATCAAGTAAATTTATTTTCAAAAGTATTTTCATGCAATATACATATATGTTTTATATAAATTTCAAGGAAAAATGATTTATTATTTTTTTGAATAATTTATTATTAGTTATAAATGAAAATGTTAAAATATTTATTTCAAACAACTATTTATAAATTTTTACGTTTTTTGAAAAAAAAAACGGTTTCCAATATTCTTTTCTGTTTTACAAATCATTTTTAAAAGTCGAAAGGATAATTTCATCTTAAAATGTTTTGAAATGATCATTCCAATTTATTTCACATATATTATGATATCATTTTTTTCAATAATTCACTTATAGAGAAATTATCAAATGGATCCATTCATATAACATATCTATATAGATTATGCTTTGATGGAATGATTTTTATGAAACACGTTTCTCTTATACGAGTTATATATTTGTGAAACTCATTCCCTTTTATGTGTTGTATGTTTAATTAAATGAATAAGAAACCTATATATTTTCCATATTGCAATATTATTAAAAGGTTATGGTAACCATTTAATTTCATGGGTTATTATATGATGTTTATGAAACCCATATCTTTTTATGGGTCCTGATATGTTGAATGTTTTATAGACCATGTATGTATCATTTCATCATTATGTGGGTGGGGTAGATATCTCCCACCCCCTATGCATTGGGTAAAGATTTATGTCTCATGAAATAATGATGGTAATATAGTCAACCGACTTCATCCAATATAAAATATGGGGAAACCCAATCCACTATGGGAAGATGGGGAAACCTAGTCCATTATAGAAAGATGGATAAACATGATAGAATATGGGAAGATAGGGAAACTCAATCCCTTAAAAGAAAAGGACTGTGACTGTGGATAGTATTGTGTCCTTCCCAGAAGGTGTAGTTCCTATGATCTTCCTTGACAACATTTTTGAAACATGACATTCAATATTGGGAATGATGTTACATGTTTATGTATATAAAACTAATTCTATGTCTTATTCCTTTGATGTGATCATATGGGTCATGTTGTTGATAATATTACGATTAATGTATTATCAAATTCTATATTTAATATATGACATATGATTATGATATTTTTTGTAGGCTATGAACGTTGAATGTTATGCTCATGTTCTCATACCATTTTGATCATGCCATAATTATTTATTCCCTTTATTTACCTTCACTGAGATTTCAGGTTAACTCATTCATTATGTTTTATTTCCCCAGGTTATGATTACATCTTTTTATTATGAGAAAAAAATGGGTAGACCATTAAGGTAGATATTGAAGATCATTCACTGATTTATTTTATTTTTTCCTTGTTTCCAAATACATTGAAATATTATCGTCCTCATGTAAGTATTTTTTGTAATGTATTGATGATTCATCTAAAATTATTTAATATCCATGTGTGTTAATCTTGGGTAAGTATATTTGGTTTCAAACAAATTGTTTGGTAAACATTTTGAAACAGGTATAAGAAAACCATAGTGATATTCCTATGATTTTTTCTCAGGATATGTCTTGGGATGAATCTTAAAAAAATATTGTGGATAAGGAAAATTATAGGAATATGTATTCGAATTCTGGTTAAGGATAGAGAAAGTGATTTCATATAATTACATGTATAAATTGATTCTACAAGAGGATGTTGATCTAGAAGAGATATACCTGAGGTAGAAACTCTAAAAATGTTCATCATGCTTGATTCAAGTGTAATAGTTTATAAGAAAATGGTCTTGTTGAACACCTAGTTTTATAATCCCATGGGATATGATTTTGGAATTCATAAAATCATTATAAACCATCATGATTGATTTAATTATAATATAATTACAAATAATATAGGATAAAACTATGGTTTCCTTTATTAAAAAAGTATTAACCATGATTTAGACATCATATATGGGATTTTTTTAATTTTATCTTGGCATCCATTATGATAAATGTAAATAATATATTTCTTTATGGTTTTAGTTAATGTAGGTAACATGACGTAACATGGTTTACATTTAATTTTTTAGATGTTAAATGTATGATAATTTTTAAAAAATATTTCCTATGTGAAAATATATGGAAGAGAATCATGAATATGGTTTAATTATTGGTTATACTGTTGAAGATAAAGATATCATGAATGACATGTTAAAGGTATGGGATGTTATAATAGAATTTTATACGTTAAAAATATGTTCCATGATTATATTGAGGTTGAGGACCCTTATAATGTTTTAAATTAAACATATAAACCATGATTATATTGAGGTTGAGGACCCATAATATATAACCCATCATGTATTAGGGTTCAGGACCCACAATATATAATGAGTGTGTAATTGTTTAAGAATAAAGTTGGATTAATGAAGTATTCATTTTGTATAATTAAAATATTATTCTCTAAGAGTCATGAAATATATATATATATGAATATTTTATCTATATGTATTTCCTCAGGGCTTGAAAATAATTTGTTAAATAGTGAGGAAGACTTATAAAAGCGATATTGTTATTAATTGAAGGTAACCTTTAATTTATTTAGGATGTTGAGAAAATTGGTTTTAGCTTTGGTAAAGAGATGATTGATTTTCATAAAGTAAATTTTATAGTATTAAGGTCCATATAAACAATTAAGGTTTTTTTTCAATGTCTAGTATGTCATCATGGACGATGTTTAAAACTTATTGTATTTATGGAATATACCTTGTAGTTTTTGGAATAAGTATGATTTCATGTTTTTCCATATGGAATAATGGTAATTTAAATTATTTCCATATTCCAAGAGAATATATAATGACAGTATTCACATAATTTTAATGTGACAACCAAGTGAAAATTTGTGATATATTGGGAATCAACATTCAGATTATTTAGTAACTCTTTTTCTAAAGTTCTGTATTTTCATATTTTTGAAGGATTATTTGGTTAAAATTTTATTTAATGATTACGTTAAACAACAAAGGGTGTTAATTAAATTGACGTATTATCTCACCACTTGAAGATTTATGAATATTGGATAACCTATTATAGATGTTTTTTATGATAACGTATGATAGATGTGATTACTTATCAAAAATCACAAAATCTGTTAGTGATCATGAATACAAAATTCACCATCATTCCCTGAGATATAGGTAATGTGGAAATTAGTCAATACACATACAAAGGGTTATGTTTTACTTATGAAAGTTAATAAAATAAATTAATAATATCTTCCCATTAAAATTTTTCAACTCCAAGTAAAGGATCATGAAACCTAATAGGTTATCCTAGTACACAATTTTCTAATGAAACCAATGACCCCTTAAATCATCACAGATTTATAGCTTTCTTATTGTTAACATTATCCTGAAATTGTTATCTATCCCTCAGAAACAAAAAATTGTTATCATATTTATATTCTATTTCAATATCTTCACACTCACCCTATGTTCTCCTATATTGAAACAATGTTATTGGATATTGTTGGTTACTATTACGGTACCCAAATTCTTTTTTAAAGGAATTTGTAATATTTATTTTTACAATGTGGGTTCTATGAAAGGATATTTCATGTATCAATACTTTTAAACACCAAAAGGTTTTTATGGAGAAATTTATTTTAATGGGGGTAAACTGCAACACTGTAGTATTTTTTTTATTTTTTGGAATTAATTTGATCATTTTGATATTTTGAATTTCACACAACATTGAATACAATTATTGTTAAATGGAAGCACTAATTTTTACATGAATTTCATGCAACCCTAAGTTAATCATGAACTACTTAAAACACTTAGATTACCATTTAGTACATCCAAAAATATGTTTGGATTATTTTGTAGAGAATGATAAATTATTTTGATATGTTACATTACGTGTAAGGCTGAGTTTTGCTGCCTTTTAATGGCACACCTATTTTATTACAACATTTTGACATTTATAAATTTTATTTTTCAATATAAATGTAATTTTTGAATTTTGAATGTCAAATTTATCTTAGAGATAATTTTTTGGTATATTTTTTAACATTTTTTTATAAATAGAGAATAATATTGAATTTACGTTAAAAAAATGGATTTAATTAAAATAAATGTTAATGTTAAAATACTTTGGAAATTGGTTTTTAGAGTCACAATATATAAATTATTCATAAATTTTTCAAATTTATTTCATTGGAAAAATATTTATGGGGAATTATGATATAAAAACCTATTGAACTCATGATCATTTTTTATTTTAAAAGCATGCTTTCTCTCTAAATATATGGGATTAGATTTAAATTTAATTTATCATATTTTTATAATTGAAGTTGTAAAAATTGACATACATAGTTTTAATTAGTTTTATATTTATATTTTAAAAATATTAATATAATTTTGAGTAAAAACATTAGTGAAAGTGATTAAAATTAGTTATAGGGATTAAGGTAAAATTAAGAATACCAATGCACAAAACCTTAAACATAAGTGCCATAATGAACTGGACACATGTACAAAATCAATTGGATTCCCATATTTAGACTATATTCATTAATGATCCTAATTTTATTTTTTATTGGGATAAAATTCAAAAACAAATCCCCTACTTCATAAGTTACATATATGGAAAAGGATGGAAACAAAAAATTAGTTAACTTTAACATTTAAAAAAATTTAATATATGAAAAAAAACAAAATATTTTTCGTAATAAATATAATTTTTAAAGATAAATTAGTTATTATTATTATAATTACTTGTAATTAATTTTTATCGATAAATTAGTTACATTAAATGCTTAAAGGATGCTAATTCCTGGGGAATTTAATAAATAATTAAATAAAATAAATAATGATAAAAATGTCAAAAGTAATTTAAATTTAAGGAATTATTGTGTGACATTATTTTTTAAATTTATATATAATGTAACAGAAAATTTAATTTAAATTAATTAAATTTCAATAATGTATTTATATTTTCAATATTAAAATTAAATAAATAATGAAAAAATTGAAATTAAATTAATTTCATGACAAATTATATTTTATTTCAAACTAATAAAATTAAAAATTCATCAAAGTGAATTTTAATTTCTAATAAATATAAAATAAGGTTTATTAATGGAACAAAATATCATTTTTAATGATCATATAGAAACAAAAATAGTAGAATCATTATTAACAATGATCAGGTTAAAGTAGTGTATTGTGTGTTACATGCACTTGTTTTAAAATTAATATCCAAAACAAATTAGATATTTATATGTTAAATTAGATATAATATTTGTAAATAATTTTGGTTATATTTTATTATTAATCAAACCATAATTTATTCTTAATGGTTAAATTACATAATTTGGAGAACTATTTACCTAAATAAAAACCCAAAATGATAAATATATGGAAACATAAAGATTAAGTTCCAAAATTAAAAAAATGATCTTATTTTTATCTATTGGAGATTTAGTTCAATAATAGATTCAAGGTACTCCATAATTTTTTGATTTTTTAATCACATAAGGTAAGGGAGAACTCTCATTAGTGGATACCTTTTGGTATTTACAAGAAATCTATTCCTCCTATACTATGAAATGGAATTCACTCTTCCCCTTAGTCACACATATGAAGTCAAATTTTTTCATCAAAAATATTCCCAAATTTTCTCCCAAAATCCTATAGCCAATCCTAGACTACAATCTTTCTACATAAATTCATCCAGGGAATCCCTATTTTGAAAACAACAAGGAGTTACGAAAAGAAGAGGTAACATCCTACCTCAAGCCCCGAAAATTTAATTTAATTTTCAACCACCTCAGATATTCTTATCTCATGATTTTATAATATCATCAGTCTCATAAATATACATATATTTTTTAATTCAATGGGTTTAGAAAACACATACATACACTTTCATCTTTTGGTTCTTGAACATATTGTTCTTGTGTACGACGAACTACAATATTAAGAAATAATGTTGTTGATTTATCCTTTACAACCTATCATAATTAAGAACAATGATGAGAACTCTATTTTTTATGATACACATAATATATATGATTTATTTTATCATTCTATAATTATTATTTAAAAAATTCCATCATTCATTATATTTTGTGAAAATAGGATAATTTCTTTTTGGGAAGTGTGGGCTACCACATCTTCAAAACGATGTGATTAATTCACACTATAAATGGAATGTATATAGGATAGTTTCCAAGAAATTATATTATATATATGTCCTACTAATTATAATTAAAGATATAATATATATATATATATATTTATTTTAATTTATTTCATTCAATACAATAATAAAATATAAACAACATTCATTCGTACGTACAACCTACAGTATCCATGAATGGTGTATTCCATTTCATATTTATATATTATATAGAATATTATAAATAAATATAAATATAATAAGTATATACTATATTTTTATTATTATTTATATTTTATATATATTTAAATAATGATTTATTTAACATGAACAAGAAAAAAAATGCCAAAACATATAAGAAAAACCAAGTAGATATTACCCGAATCATAATATTAACATAGAGTTGTTAAAAAATAGGTAATATAAATTTATAAAAAATCATATATAGTACGAGAAATAATATTATTTTTCTATTTTATATGTCTAATAAACTTATATTTATTATAATATAGGATTCAATGTGTATTAATCAATTCAATACTTGTGGTAAGGGAATTTCATCTCAATTTTTATTTTCACCAGAAAAATTCCATATTCACCAGTTACTTCTTTGTGTTGTGTATATATTACCCTAAAAAATGTTGTAAAATTAGTTTCCGTAATTTTATTATATTTAATTGTTTAACTTATGTTATTATATAAGGTGGATCAGTGTTCTAATGTTACTCAAGTACTAAGTGTTTTCTCATCTAACATTCATTTACCATGAGACAAAAGGCGCGTTCTCATTATATTTCTTAAATTTATTATGTTCACTACCCATAAATGTATTATATAATTCCCATAATTGAATTTATCATTATTTAAATATTAGTTTTATTATATTTCGTTTGTGGTGTCTATGTTCCAAAAGTTACCAAATCGGTAACGTAATTTTGTCTCAATTTGTCATCTTTGAGAAACATGTTAAGTTATCAACCTATATAATTTTATGAGGTGTATATAATTCCATTTGAAATGTTATATCATGATCCAAATTCTTCTCATGATATTTTAATAATAATATAATTACATTTTTTTACATGGATAGTATAATTCAATATTACTATGTTATAAGAGTTTATTAAAATAACTCATAATTCCTCGAGATTGTTTATGAATATGCTTCTATAGATGAACTCTTATGATTCATAATTCAAGAAATATCATAAATTTTATTCACCGATAGTTATTAATGTTATTTCCTTGTAATGTAACAATTTTACAACTCTTTAGTATGTAATAAGTTTCAAAAAAATGTTTTTATAAAAATGATATATTATTTCTCCTTTCAGTGGGAAATATTTGTTCTTTCAAAACCATATTTTCTGATATCAATTTCAGTATTATTCTATAAAATTTTATAGAAAATATTAAAAATAACAAGCAATTATTTATATTTTTTAAAAATATTTTCATTAATTTTTTTCAAAACATTTTCAAAAATCTTAGTTAAGTTTTCAGGGAAAATGATTTTCAAAAATGATTTCGTACGTTCTATATAATTTTTCAAATTATTTTCAAAGAAAAATGTTTTTAAAAAGATTTCAATATTTATTTATATATTTTAAATGAAAAACGTTTTCAAAATATTTTAAAATCATTCTTTATAATCATTTAGAATAATTTTCATGAAAATGGGTTTCAAAAGGTATTGTGTTTTAAAAGGAATTTTTCAATGATAAAAGGATGATTTCTTCATGAAATGTTTTTAAATGTTTATTCCATATTATTTCCCATATAAGATGAAAACCATTGGTGTTACTAATTAATTTATAGATAATTATCCAATTGTTCCATTAATATTATTTCATTGACTACATTATGTTTTGAGTGCATGATTTTTATGAAACTCGTTTCTCTTTCCTAAGTTATAGGTTTATAAAACTAATCCCATTTATAGGTTATATGCTTATGTAAACATATTATTATTATGGGTTATTTTATTATGAAATGTATTTTAAACCTATATATTTTACATAGGTTATGATATTATTAAATGGTTACGAAACCCATTTCATTCAATGGGTTACGATAGGATGTTTATAAAACCCATTTATTTTTATGTTTCAAAATAAGATGAATATTTAATGGAAAATGTATGTATAATTTTATTATGATATTGGTGGGACCTATATCTCTATATAATTCATTGGTTAGATATTTATATCTCATGATATAATTATTTGAATCTAGTCAATGGGCTTGATCCACAATAGAAGACGTGGAAACCTAATCCACTATAAGAAGTCAGGAAAGCCAATCCCAGATGGGAAGATAGGGAATCCCAATACACTATGGGGAATGGGAAAATATAAACCCTAAAATGGAATGGAAATAAACTACTGATATGTTTGTGTCCCTCGTAGTAGGTGTATAACCCATTAAGTGTCCTGGTATGTTTTTGGAAAAAATTATTGAGTTATATGGTATGATGTCACATGTTAATGTGTCTGCCAAAAATTTAATGTCTAATTGATTTAATATGATCACATGGTTTATGTTATTGATTATATTATGATCTATGTCTTATGAATATCCAATATTAATTCCTTGTCTCATCATTATGAACATTTTATGTATGGTATGATCTTCAAATGTTTTTCTTGGGTTCTTATACACTTACGTTCTTGTTATGCTTACATATATTATTTTTTTACCCTTATTGAGCATTCAACCTGACCATTAATTATTATTCAACTACTCGGATTATGAAAATATTATATAATAAGGAGTAATAAAGGGGAAGATAATTAATAGAGCTTGTAAAGATCAATAACTAAGATTGATGATTTTGTTCAATGTTTCAAAATATAGTAAACTATTTCTATCCTCGGGAATTAATTTGGGTATTGTGCTAGGTATTGATATAAAATGATTTAATATCCACATATATTAATACATTGTCACTTTATGTATTTTATTTTTAACATCATTGATTGGTATTCAACTCTTTTTATATTGTTTTCCATTCATATGTGCATAAAAATGGTTTTTATGAAAGTTTAACTCACGAAGTTGTAGAGAATGTTCGTGATTTTAAAACATATGTATTATCCTAAAATAATCATGAAAAAGTATAATTCATCATATATTTTATTTTAGTTTCAAAATATTCTAACACATGAAATTATACTTTATTTGGAAAAGAAAATTTAGTATAATAAAAATTATCCTTTCAGTTATAATAAAAAAATAGATTCCACTTTAAAAACAATACAATAGGAATTTTACAATATTATATGTATAATATCATCAAAAAATAGTTTAATTACATTTATATAGTTTTTAAAAACATGGGAATATAAAAAAATTGAAATTATAACAGAATTATAAATTCCTAAATTACCAAACCTTTAACCATTCCGTTTTAATTTCCTCTAAATGCAACATTTCTTCATTCAAGATTACTATATTACATAAAATTTCGCAGTTCTGTAGTCATATATCTAGAAATAATTTCCATCTACTATGTGTTATTTTATATACATACAAGGAATATTTCCTACATAATCAGTTTTAGAAATGTTTTTATATCCCTTATTATTTATCACCAATGGGTTTTGTAAAATAATTTTTTTAAAACAGAACCTTTTCAAAAATGTAATCTAGGGTAATCTTGAAGATAAATATTCATAAATGAAATTCATAGTTTGTTAATAGGTCATTGAAGTAGTAAAGATAAATGCCTTGTATAATGAACATTTGTTCTATATTTATAAAATATAAAAATATATACACATACATTAAAAAATTTAATAAATATACATTTTGTGTAATTATTGAACATATCTCTGTATAATATAATTTTTTTTCAATTTTTTATACTCATTAATTTTTCATAAATTTTAATTCCATGAATTAAAGTTGAAATATTTTATGTCATTATTTCTTTTTCATTTTTTATCCTTTTAATATTGTTCATAAATAAATCAATTTCATTTCATTAAACATTAAAATTACATTATTTTTCTTAGTTTCTCACGAAAACAAATTATGTGGAAATTTTATTTTAATCATAATGTTTTTTATTTTCATAAAAAATATTATTATTTTATTAGACATACATCATATTTATTTCATTTGTTTTCATTTTAAAATTGATAAAATTTGATGATAAAATTTGATAATCATTGAATATATATATATATATATCAATAATCAAAAAATGTATTTTTATGAATCATTATTAGAATCACATACATGAATTAATGAATCTACGAGAAATATGTTTTTTCATTCCATTCATATTCTAGAATCATAAAATTATTTTAAACACTCTATATATCCCCAATTAGTTGTTTAATAACACTTCTATTCATTTTTTTTACCTTTTTTCATTATTTTTTTCTTTATCCATGTAAATTTTGATTATATATAGATTTTTTTGTATTCAAGAAATATTATATTCACAAAATAATTGAATGTAAAATTACATTTCATAATTAACTCCTCATCATCTCAAAGATAACACATTCTCTACCATCGATAATTACAGTGACCCATATAATTTATGCATAAATATAATATATTATAAGATGAATATTTAACACATATAATTTCCTCCCATGCTAGATTTATATTGGTCTATTGTCTTTTAAAACAATGATGCATAAAAAACTACTTTATTAGAGATTTAAATCATCTCCCACTATGTTTTTCAAAACTATCATTCTTATTATAAATACAATACTAAAAAAATTTCTTCATAACATGGTGGAAGAATACATAAGAAAATATGTTCTCTAATACTAAGTATGGTAAATAATAGAGATATCAGAGATCACATAAACATAACATGGAAATTTTTGTATTATAATATGAACATATCATTTAATAACCATATCCTACATATAAAACTTCATAATATTGAGTCATTCAAAAAAAATATGATCATAAGAAATTAATCATAATTGAATCAAATTAATTGTGTTGTGAGATCATTTTATTATCATAATACATTTGTTTGTGGAATATAGATTATCCAAGAAAATAATTAAATAGTCAATGATTTCTTCCAAAAAATTCAATGTGTACTAGGTTATCTCCCCATTATATCATATAAACAAGCATGGTTCACTCTCAAAAATATCAAAGTATAAAAATTCTATTATGGAATGGGGTTCAATCCTCATTCTAGTCCTTAGTTTCACATTATTGTTCAATATTTAGCAAAATTATTTGAAGAATATATAATTTAGGTTCCACCTATCAGATATTAAAAATCATACATATCTGTTCTATATTATTATATCACAACCCTTGAAAAAATAAATGGTTCTATTAATAATTTCAACATTTCATAATATCATAACTCGAATAAATCAAATATGTTTCACAACTTATTTGACCCATATAATTGCAATGGGTTTCTTAAAGTCATCATTAAATAATTATCATCATAATCATTTCAAAAAATAATTTTGATAGTATAATTAGAAAAAATCCTCATTAAATATTAATTAAATGAATAGATGTTTTCATAGATAATTATTTCCACTAAATGATCATTGAATCATTTTAGGAGTAAAATACAATTTTCATATTGAAATAACTTATTTAAAATATAAAATTCTCATAAATTTCAGGTAATTTTTTTTTGAAAATAACCATGTATGATTTTATAGGAATCCTTAGATAATGGTGTGGTCGTAATAGTGAAAAATAAATTTCAAGATTTTTATGTGAATGAAAATATTCATTTTAACTTTTTATTAAAAAATCATAAGTAACATGTTCAGAAAATTGATGAAATCTTTTATTTAATGAATTTGGTAAAAAATCAAACAATTTTTAAAATTATTTTAATTATTCATTTTAAATTAGAAAAACATTCAAGATAACTTTTTCATAATAAATGAATATGAAAAATAATTAATATTGACTATAGAGAGAAATATTTTTGTTTTTTTAAAATATTTTCATATCATATGTTATGAAAGAGAGGAAAATGAAAGTCAAAAAATTTAATTTCTATAATAAAATAAAGGATAAGAAAATTATGTTATTATTAAGTGATGGATCTTAAAATAGTATTACAAAAAAACATTATTTTAAGCAATCCTAATAAAAAATTTGATTCTTATATAAATCCCTTTCATCATTGGTAAAATTTGACTCAAAAATTCCATGAATGACAAAAAGTAATATGGATACGAAAATATAATTTATTTTTTTGAGATGTATTTGAAAACAATATTAGTAGATATATATTCCACAAAAAAAGATACAAGTGGTGAACATATTATCTGTCCCACCGTAATGAATATGCAATGAAAATCCATTACATGAATTTCCAAATGCATTTAAATTGATCTGATATAAAATAAAATAAATTTATTTTAATTAAAATAATATTATATAATAATTTAATTACATATTATATCCTGTAAATTCCATTTTTAACGTTTCAACTTAAATTTATTAATAACTCTTTAAGAAAATCGTCATTTTCCAGTGTAAATGGTTTTATTTTTTATGAGAATTTCTATTTAGTAGTTTCGATTTGGGTAAATTGATAATAGATCAATCGTATAAAAAATGATAATAATTATTTAAATATCATATTTAAACATTATATATAGTGAGACTCATCAATAAAAGGTTTATATAGAAAAATTAATTACACTTTTCTTGGGGATGGAAAACTGTATATATGCATGAATGTTGTTTTCACATTTCAAATGATTCATTTAAAGAATGTTTAATATTAATTCAAATTTAAAGAATAATTATCATATAATATATATCACATATATTAATTAATTACATTTTATTAAAATTTCATGTCATATAGAAACAAAAAACTACTCACATCGCTTCACGGAGATTATTTTCCACACATACACACAAGGAATGCTATATTTTTCTGATAAATTAGATATTAAGATGGTATACGAGATTTTAAAAATAAATTAACATAGAAATATCATAGATATAATATGTAAACTTTTAACCCATCATAATTAAAATCCATGATTTCTGGTGATGGAAAAATGAATTTCATCGCTACCTAGTGGCGTTAGTCCACATGTATGCATGAGTTATAACATAACATCCAATTTGATGGGATCGAAGTGGATATTGGTGGTTCTATAATAAAATATCATTTATATAATTTTATGATAGTTAATTTCTTATTTTAGGATTAATAACATAATTTTAGATGTTGTAGAATACGAATGAATTTGTTATTTTTTAGATTAGATAATTACTTCTTCTATGGATGACCTCCCAGCAATCCTTTCAGAAGGATCCTTGAAGTGGTATTTTAAGAGAACTGTCAAATTCAAAAAAATTATAGAGATGTTTAGAATATTTTGGAGAAATATTTTTTAGATCTATAATTATATATCTATGGTAAATAAAATAAAGGAGGGGAGTCCATATTTAATCAGGGGAGAATCAAAATTTAGAATACCATCAATTAGTAAAATATAATTAATAAATTGTCATGATAAATAATTAAAAATGAAAAAATATTTGATATTTGGTTAGTCTTAGGTCTTAATATATCTATCCAAATGTAACTGTATAATTCTAATTGGAAAACCAACCATTATAATCTAGTTTAATCTCCCACCAATAGGTTAATCTTTTTTTAACCTTAACCGCGATGACAATTTTGGTTTTGTTTTATTATTAATTATGATAGAAATTACTATAACCTCATTATATTTTATTGAAATTCTTATTCCAAAAATGGAATCTATTTTTAAAATTCAATATATGATAGTGTAAAAAATTTCATTTAATATAAACTTTCAAAATGAGATGGGAAACAGTTTATAAAAAAGATATTTCCTAAGTATATAATGATTTTATAACATAATTCACATAAAATTATTTATATTTAATATATTTGGATTTAATGTAATATTAATGAATTAATACTAATTTTAAAAACATTTTAATAAATTTAACATTTTTTTAAATTGAAAAAATGTTTTTATAAATATCATTATTTTTAAAAATACATTAAAACGTAACTCTTTATAAAAGGAATGTTAATTATCCCTAATATAATTTTATCATGTGCCATTAATAAATAATTTTCATTTAGTAAAAAACATTTCTAATAGTAATAAAAATTTATCATATTATTTTCTAATGAAAATCGATTTGTAAAAACATTGTATAATTGAAACATATATTAACAATTTTAAAAATTGAGTATTTAGTTTCCAAAATATTTTAGTTATAATAGATGTTTTTAAATATGAATATTCATATACATATATCATGTCTAGAAACTATGTTATAATAGTATACTATATTATGGTTCGTTTAAAATATTGGTTGTCTGTATAACATGCTACCAAAAAATAAAAAATATTTAAAAACAAATATACCCTAAAATATCATTGATTAAAATTAAATGCTCTTAAGATGAATTTAGTCCTATAAATTACATCATTAAAATACAATTAAATGAGTATTTGATTCATTCATCACATCCTCTAGTTCCCATTTAACTTGTTCAAATTTATTATTCATCCATAAAATAGTAACCATATTTTTAGTAATATTCTATATCAATTTATATCTATTATACATGATTTCTAATATTTATTTTTAATATGAAAGTTCATTCTGCATTAGTGATACTTCTGAGTTCAATACAAATGAAGGTTCAAGTATGTACATCTTCTTGGGAGATACATGGAACACATCATGAACTAGAGAGAGGATCAGTGGAAGTGCTAAAAGATAAGCTATCTTCCATATTCTATCAAGAATATTGAATCAACCTACATACAGAGGGATTCAGTTTCCATTAATTTAAAATCTCATAATATTCTACATTGTGGAAATTAAAAAGAAAAAATTCTCACTGAAATTAACTTTTATATTTCATCGATGATTGTCAGTATAAATTTCTTATAGAATAATATATTTTTTAATATATTCTTGAAAATATCTATAATTATGTTCCTTTTTCTCAATAATATATGTCTAAATAGTTTTAGTTATCCAACATCATCACAGAATGTTGGATTTCTAATCAATCATTCATAGAGGGTTTCTCTGGGAGCCATATAAATGATTGATGGAAATATATTTATTTATGAGAAGTCATCCAAAAGATGTTGTCGATCCCAACCACTATTTAAATACATGGAACATGATATCATCACATCGTATAGGGTTTGAATGGATATATAAACTGGCCATTAGACTGATGATTATAATTAATACATTAACTCAGCTCTATATCACTAGATTGTTGAAGACTTCTGTAGAACATTATGGTAAACATATGATCCCAATCATATAAAATAGAATGTGATTCCCCATAAAACATAATAACATATATATTTTATAATCCATAAAGTTCATAAATAGATAAATAATCTCCAATAGTAATGAACTATGATAAATTTATATGTCTTTTGACTATAACCCAAATAGAAATATGGCAATTTGATATTTTGGGGTGTTTGATGAAAAAATTCATGGGGATGATTTCCCATTTTCATTCTGGTATGGGTAATGGCTGTAACAATCATTTTTACTAACATACTATTAACCAAGATTCATAATCTTTTAATTATATCATCATATTATCTCACTAAAAATTGTCATTCACATATCAAAACATCTCATTACATCTAATATGAGTAGAGATAGATAATCTATGAGATTCATTTGATAACCCCTTCCTTTTATATGGTATGGATATGACATATACACAATTCATGAACCCTATCATTCCATCACTGTCAATGTTAAAATAATGAAATGTTTTATCATTATTCGTTAGTTACAAATAATCTATATATTCCAATTAAATCTGCACATGGATAGATGTTTGAATACTCATTTTAGAAAGATAATATTTTCAAACTTCCATTAATAATCCCATTCCAATCATTAAAAAATCCAAAAAATTATATCTTTTTTATCCCCATCTTAGATTACCTAGCATGAACCTTTCGACTCAAATTATCAACAAGCTTATTTTCATTCCCATGGTGGTATTTTATTTACCATTTATAATCATTTATAAAATTCAATAATCTTAATTGTCAAATATCCATCTCTCTTTTATTGAATATAATCTTGAAACATTAATAATTAATATATATAAATATGTATCACAAATTTATCCATTAATATAATTATCCCACATCATTAGGAAAAAATCACTACAACCAAATAAAAATGATGACCTGGGTAATTTTTATCCTCATCCTTCAATTATCATGTGTCATAAGCAATCACTATATCATTCTGCATGTCGATGTCTCTCAATACTACCTTTGATGAAACAGTAAACATAATAAAACCTTATCCACTACATGGGTACTATAAGAATAGGTGTGTTGATTGACATAATCTTAATTTCCATGATTCGTTTAAAGAAATCATTTTTCTAATAGAACATGTCTCTATTCTGAGTTAACATGGTCAGTGGATTCGATTTCAGTTATACATTCTCCAATGTTTTTTGATAATATCATGAAAAAATAAGAAAAATATTGAATTTATACACAATGGGTGGTCTAGTAAAATGATGAAAAACATCAATAATTGATAGATCCATCAATATACCCCACTTGAAATTATGTGACACAATAAATGGAACCTACTATAGATAAAAATCACACATGGTACATTTTTCATAGAAATTATCATTTCATAAGGACATCATTAAAATAATTAACTGATCATCATGATCTTACTTTAACTTTTAATATATTTTAATATAATTTGTAAAGACTACCACAAAATGATAATGGTAATCTATAAATACTCTATTATTAAATCTATGAAGATATTACGGGAATTAGTAACGAAAAATAGAAACACAACAAATTCCCAATGTCCATATATTAAATGAAATATTTTACAAGTTATATCCTCCTTATTGTCTCCAAATTGATGAAATAAAGATGAAAGGTTAGTCGTGGAAATGTATTGTAGTCTACAATGTTCATCAATCAAGTCATCAATATGGGGTAGAAAATACTTTTTGTGGATAGTATTCTTGTTAAGTTCCTTATAATAACTGTAGATTCATGTTGATCTATCTATATTCTTAAAAATGAATAGGGCCACCGTATAGTTTTAAACTTTTCTGAATGAATATCATTTCAAAATTCTCATGGGTTTGCTTCTTTAATTACTATAACATTATCAAGCCCATTATATATGGAGTCAATAAAATATTATTATAATATTGTTTTGGTCAATTGAAACGCATGTTCATTATTAAATTTAATTCAATGAAACTCATCTAGAAATACTTTAACAATATTGCACACAATATGAATATATTCATTTTTGAGTTTCTCTCCAACCATATAAGATAAACACCATATTTGATTTTTAATCATGAACAGAATAATTGGTGTTATTTCCATCAGATGTTCATATTTATAATCAGACTAATTTATGATCATAGGATGGTATTTAGTATCAAACATTATATCCCTTACTGAATAATTAATGTGGTATTTATGTATATAAATAATATTCATACCTAAAATAACACTAAATTCATACAAAGTGAGAATGATAAAATTTTCAAGATACACATTCCAAAAAACAAAAATTGGATAGAAATATTGTAATTTATATGATATCATCGTAAAATTATGAATTTTACAACCAAAATAAAAAATTTATAATTGATGATATAAATTAATTTTTTTTGATATTTTTCATTATAGATAAAAATTAATATATCTTATCTCAAATAGGATACGTCTATATTTGATTGTTCCTATTACCATATCCACTTTATCATGATGTCATCAATCCCATACTAAAACCCAAATTTTTTATATGATCATAACATATGGTTAATCAGAGTAATAAGTCTTATAATCATGAAGTTTAATTCATATGATATTTAAGTCATAGAAATTTCTACTCAACCTATAAAATAATAAGTTTATCCAATTTCATTCATGTTCACCATCAATTCAAATCCATCATAATATTTTACAAGGAAAGGGAGAATAATCCAAGAATGTCCTATGGGAAAGTAAAACTATGTCTGAAGTTAAGGAACACTCACCGTAAACCAGAATGATAGACAAGATATATCCAAGCATCTATTTTTTGTTCATTACCCCTAGATAGATTTTTTCAAATTTTAATCAACTTTTTGTATCTGGACTAGAATATTTTTCTAGAAAAACCTCACACCTTTCTTTATAAATATTTCATTAATCCTCATATTCATAGTGTCATCCAAAGGTTTATCAATATTGTTTCTCATCCTAGTCTCAAAACGCAAATAAACATTATATCTAATACTAAATATAGAAACACATACATGTCGTATATAAATATAACATCTTATTATAAGAGTATTTGATAACTATCATTACGATCCACGTCCAAATATTATAGGTTATGCTTATATGGAATCTTATTTTCAAAAAAATTCCCACAATAGATCGTCATCATATCCCATTATGTTATTCAAAAATTATACCCTTCTTAATCATATCGTATTTAAAAACATTATCCATAATATGGGGAAATGAGGCATAAGAAACAGTGAAATATTTTTCAAAGTAATATAAAACAAGGTATATATCCGTGATAAAATATACATAATGTGATAATTATGGTATATAATAAATAAACTAAAATTTGACAAAATTTTCATTCAAATCATATATCAAAATATTGATCCATGTAAAAAAATGTATGTTAATAATACATGATTCCTAAATCAATCAAAAAATATGACTCATAAGAGAATAACATTCCCATAATATAAGAGTTTTAGAATATAAATTTTCATAGGAAATAATTTTCTTTTGTCATAGATTACAACCAAGGATATCATAGGGAATTAGTTTCACTCCACATTATATTATATCTTTAGTCAATGTTCTGTCCCATGAATTTTATAGTGGACAACATTCATTACTGAGCCGGGTACACACCCCATTCACATCCTTTTTATCCCGTGAGATATCTATATTTACCGAATTAATATGAGGGATATATAATTCCTAGAAAAACTATTAAATAACCTAAAATATATATTTTTGTTCCACAATATCATAAAACATTTATAAGATAATATTCTGGGAAATGTAAAATGCTTTTCATATAAATTTAATCATTTCATAATAGAATGATGCACAGAAATGAAAAGGGTTTAATAAATAAATTAACACGTGGAAAATAAATGGGTTTTGTATAATCAACCTTAAGTCATTATTATCATAATCAATTAAATAAATTATTTATAAATTATGATTGGATCATATCCCTAGAAAATCATATGTAACATGAATGATGTTATCATTGATGAAAAATGCCTTTAAAATATCACTTGAACATTTCTTGAACCAAATGAACTTTTCATTTTGAAATCACATATTAAAAGTATAGATATTTTAAATATATTAAGGATTGAATTTTATTTGAAATGATATAATATTTTAATGGATGAATAAAAGCATTATTCATACATGATAGTGGAAAATGTTGTTAATGATGTGCACAAAAAATGATTCCTTTAACATTTTTGTAAATAGCCAAGAGTACATTGTTCGTAGAATTAAAAGATATTAAAATATAAATCGTTTTTTTCATTTAAGCATGTTTTAAAATTAATTTTCACAATCATTATTTATTTTTAATGACATTATTGAAATCATCTATCGAAAACATGGATATAGAAGAAAATATTTTTGGCCAAAGTAATAAATCATGTCTGTTTTCATTAAAAATTTGATTTAGTCTGTAAAGTTATTGAAGAGAGTAAAGTAAAAGGAAAATATTTAATATCCAAAAATAAACATAGGATTATAAAATTTAGATTCTTTCATGATATTTAATAAGATTTTATTATCATAAACCTGATCATAATCAATCTTGATAAAAATAGACATTTTAATATAAATATCTTACCACATAGGTAAACATTTATTTATACACTCAGGGAATGAGAACATGTTATATTTATTTCTATATCACAAAATTTTCTGTGAGAATATTTAAAATAGTTATTCATGGGATTTAAATACACCCCATAAAATATTGAAGTCAAGAATATGGAATGAGTCTCACGAGAAAAAATGTGGGATTAAATTCTCCTACCTCATTATCCATTTGATTTGAAATTTCTAAAAATATATTTATAATATATTTAAACTTATTATAATTATAATGAACAATAATTTACATAATTATAAAATCTTATATTATCCATTGATAACATTATAACAACAATTTATTGATAATTCCTTATTAAAATTGTCGTTTTCAATTGTTAACAATTTAGTTTTTTCTAGAATTTCGTTTTCGTAGATCTGTTATGAGTATATTTATTGTGGTTACATCATATTAATATTTTAAATAAAGATATAAATAACATATATATTCATTATATATATATAAATGAATGTATTAAATTTAGTGATAGAATAAATAATTACACAGTTAATTGAGATAATAAGTAATACATACACATGATGGATGTTTCAACTTTGTGGTGGATGAAATAAAAAAAATGTAAATAATAATTCACCATTATAAAATAGTTATTATGTCTTATTTATAAAATATATAAATTTAATCATTCATTATTACTAAAAATGTGATGAAAATTTGAAAAAGGAATCATATCACTTCTTTAGTGTGGCAGTCCACACATATGAATGAGTGACATCATCATTATCCAAAGAATTGAATTGTAAAAAGTAGATATGAAATTATAATTCTATAAGCATAATTATTTTAAAATTACCATATTTTAACATTAAACCAATAAGAAAATCCATCAATAATGTTTATAAAAAAAATTATATTTGCATAGAGGTGGTAGTTAATATATGCACATGTGCAATATTTCACATTCCATTCGATGGAATAGAGGTTGATATTTAAATTTAAATAATAATAATAATATAGTATATTGAGAAAAAATATACTCTATCGTAATTAAAAACCATTGATTTGGAAAGGAAAAAAATAGAATCATATTAGAATAGGTTGGGTATGATGATTTCCTATACTACGTTTGTCTACCATTTCACCGACTCTTAAAGAACCATGGAATAGTACTTAAGTATGAACATTATTTGATCCTTACACTTATGGGGATATCTCTTATTTTTTTGTTATAATTTTACACCGTTGTTGATCATACATTTTCTAGGTCTTTCTTCATGGTTGTTTTGGGTGAATTGGGAGAATTTTGCATGCCCAAGTGGCAATTCATGGTTAGAATGCAGTTAGAGAAAACCAATGTGTTTTTTTACATATAAGGTACATTAATTCTACATTCTTAATTTAACAACGCTGCAAAACAATACACGCTAAAACAAATCTCAATATAGGGTGCATGATTAAGGCATATTGTTACATATAACCATGCAGTACATCCATGATCAGTGATTGAGGAAATTTAAAACAACAAAATTTTAGTTATGAATTTGAAAACCAATATTTTATATATATAATCACCCCAATTTGTAATAATACATTTTTCTATTCAATTATAGGATCTATAGATAATTTCTTGTCCTCTCAATCCATTTATCCTACAAATCCAACATCTGATGGAAGATGATCGAAACCCCTCTGACATGAGAGTACTTACTTGTTTTGGTTCTTCTCTCTCCCTTGTCTCCCCTTCGAGAGATTTGAATGGATCATTTTATTATGGTTTAGATGGATCTTTTAACTTATATTATTCTTTTTTGGTCTTGTTCATAGGTTCATGACACTATATATTTTTCAATGATTTGAATTATGGGATAAGTTTTGATGAGAATTAATCAAATATAATAAGGATAATAGTCTATATGATATTTCTCATATTAATGATTAATATCTCATGTATTCTGTAACACCACATGCTTCTACGGTATGCTTCTCTTTGAATAATACAACAACATTTCTTGTAAGCAACTTCGAGTTCTAACACACCGCAACCAATCAAACTAGCCGTTATGAATACTAACACCCACTTTATGAAATTTTATAAATTTTATCTTTCAAAAAAACTTCATTTTAGTATTTGGAATATCAAAATTAAATTACGGTGATTTATATGTATTTTTCTGATAACTTTCCATTTTTGATGAATAGTGAAAAACACTGAGTTATAGTTTAAAACCGATTTTTTTTAAATAATTAATTATTTTGTTTAAATATATAGTAGGTAAAAATAGATACATAATACCTGTATAAGATCAATTTAATTAGTTGGAGTCATTTTATAATAATTTTAGATATATCAAAATTTGATTGAACTTTTCACCGTCTTTTACCCACCTCCTAGGAGAATTTGCAAATTCACATAAAACAAAATTTTATCGCTTATGGGAGTTGAATTTAAAAAATCAGGGTGCCACAGATGATATCAGTAAGTAAAATGTGGTTCAATAAGATGAATCCTATTTATGGTGAATAGTATCTTTTTACTTTTATTTCCCACGGTTGAAAGTAAATAGGGTAATTAAGGGTAAAAATGACATTATTATTACCCTAAAACATTTCTAATTCTATTGGATAAATATAATTCGACTAAAAATAACCTTAGGAATAACATATGAACCCTTCTGGTCCACATGGATTAGATTAGGACATTTATTATTATTTTATTCAAAGAATAGATAAAAGAATTAAAATCAACGTTTAAAATATAAAACATTTTTAATATCGGGATACACATTAGATAAATAAGACTATAAATATTAATTATAAACTTAAAAAAATTTCCTACCTAATTGTATTATATTTTTAATTTTTAGACATTATATAATTTAATTTATTTACAACACAATGATGATGTATTTATTACTTAATTAATGATATATTAAAATAATTGATATTATAAATATCCAAATAAATTTAATTTGATACTTTTGATGAATTAAACTAATTTTCTATTTTAATATGACATATTAGGGTTGGTTAGATGAATTGTTTTCGAAGTAATAATGTTGTTATGAATTTAACAGAAACAAAATACCAAATAGAGTCAAAATTGATAGAAAATTGTTTAAAAAAAATATTATATTATTAATTGGTATTTTCTTCCTAAAAATCTAAGGATAATATAGAGGGATTAAATAATATTATATATGTCATTAATGAACCACTTGGGGTTCTCTTGGAATTTTATTGTATATTTCTTATCCATATAATATAAATATACAAAGAGACATGGTAAATATCAATCAATTTAACTAAGAGTGAAATATACGAGATAAGGTTTATATTTGGACCCAAAACTGTCTAAAACCTTTTTGTTGAGTGGTTTTGGACCCATCCCCACCTTAGACTTTAAATAATCGTTTTTGAGGCATTAAAAACCAAAAATGACTTTATTATAAAATAATATTTCTAGTTTTCCTAAGGTTCCCCTCACCCCTCTTATAAAAGGGAACTCCCCATTATCTTTAATTCACTCCATCAATTCCATTTTGCACATCTAACCCCTACCCAAATATCCTCTCAAATATACTCCCTTAAATCATAGAGGCCTTAATTTATTCATAAATCCATGAAAAGGATCCCTTTTGATCAAATCAAAAGGAAGAACCCGAAGAAGAGGTATATATCCGACCATCTCTTTCAAGTTCCTTTCTTCTTCCACTTCCTTTTTCTTTGTTGTTTCCATTATAAAATAATAAATCTAGTATATTATATTTAATGTGATGTTATTATAAATATTTTACAACCAAATTCATTATTCTATCCATCTATTGAATGACATGGCACTATATGTGTGTACGTACGGCTTACCGTCTCCACGTCGTTGTGTAATTGTTATTCAATACATTATTATTCGGATGGGTATAATAATGAAGTGTAATTGATGTAAATAATAAATATAACATGATAATGATTATATTTATATGATATACCATCAAATTATATTTTATTTTAACATCAACCGAATAATATTGTCACTCGTGCGTATGTACGGATTACCGTCTCCATGAACGAGATGTGATTCATTCCACATCATATACATTCAAGACTAACATTCATTAGATGATTATAAATAATTTTTAAAGACTTTATATCATTCCATATGTGAATAAAATAAATCCCATCCATAAAAAATATTACTCACATAACAAATAATATAACGGAAAACAAATCAGTTAACACCCGAAACAACGATAATACGAAGATATTATTAACAAAGCAATGTTAAAAGATCATATATAATATCATATTATTTTATATGATTCTTGTATAATTTAATAACAATTATTTCACCACTATTATGGAAGTTAACCAACCCTCGACCAAGGAAAATTATATGGTAAGGGTTTATTCATCAAATCTCTTCATTAACTGAGGTTGTTTATACGTAATTATCTACTAGAACCTCATTGTCATCCACATCCATGATTCTTAAAAATGCATTTAAAAACATTCTTAATATTTACTATACTGTTGGTTAAAGTCATCTATACCCTTTTTTGACTTTCATAAGATGTTTATAATGTAATATTTCCATCATTTCCTAAAAGAATACCTTTATAACCTTTTTGAAAAAATTAAGGTAAGATTGGTTTTTAACTTATACAGTGGGTGTAGCTATTTTCTACCATCATAACATCGTCGAAGCATCCCTTACTAGATTATAAAAATATTTTTCAAAAGAAATTTTTTATTTATAAATTATGTGACTCTTAAATTTTTTCATAATAAAAAGATATATTTATCTAAAAAAGGTTTGGATTTCATCTATGTCAACATCATTTGATATATTTTAAGCTTATTTGAAGATGATTTATTTTGATACAATACATAAATGTTGTATTGATGGTTTTTTGATATGATTGACTATGGATGTGTTATTTTTATACAATTCATGGTTTATGGATAATGTATAAATTTTTTTTATGCTATTTTTAATACGAATGTTTAAGTAATTTTTAAACCTTTTCATATGAGGAATTCATATGACATAGTATGTGATGGGTGGAGCCCGCAATAGGTCCACGATTCATCGGAAGGTCTCATGAGACAAACTAGTGTCTTGTAACTTGGCCTTGAAAAATATTATTTGTAGTCATGGCACAAGGCCTTGACTATGTGGTCATGAAAGTCTGGAATTATGCATTCCATCTTTAAAAAATTGGATATTGATATTTAGTGTGATTATTCTACTAGTAGAATATCCATGTGAATAAGAAAATGGCATTATTTGATTTTATCTTTGCCATATTATTATGATTTTAAATTTTAAAAGTCTTTTGTACTAGTATTACACATTTCCTTAAATTTTTATGCTTATTTATGAATGTTTTTGCTAAATTTCTATCCTTACTGAGAATCTGAGACCACCCCTTTTTATGTTTTATTTCTCCCTGGATCCTATGAAGTGTTCTATATTTGAGATTCTGGGTTAAGCAAAGTGAACAATTGCATTCTTAAAGGATTTTTTTTGTTTTGTATGTTAGAAAGTGTAAGGTAACGTTCATGCATGTAATCTATTTTCTAGGACTGCTAAACTGATCAGTCTTTTGGGACATGATTCCTTGTAATTATGAAAATGTATTAAAAAATGCACAAACTCTAGAAATATAGGGTTGGGTCATTATAGTTGGTATCAGAGGATGATTAGTACAAACAATGGAATCTATATTTAGATAAACTCTAATTAGAGCACATTTCCTTAATATATACTTTGAGGATTAGTATAGAAGAACTTCCTATAATTTTGGTATTTTTGAGATTTTGTGAGTTTTCCATGAAATACATCCTTGTCTAGATAAGAGGAGGTAGAGACGGCTCTGGCACAAATATACATAGGGGTAAAACCCGAAAAAACTGCTTTGAGATAGACTCAAACAGGAACTGGTGCACGACAATGGGCCTTACTTCACTCTGGGTTATGACACTCCTGGGGGATATGCTCTGGATAATTCTCATTTTCGGTAAAAACCATTATGAAAGGTTTATGGGTGTATACATACTCAAATAAAACATTATTACGATTATGGATTATATCCATAAGCTTTTAAATTTATTTTAACTTTTTTACAAGATTGGAATTATGTATTTTGATTCATACACTAATATAGATTATACCACTTTTTAGAAATGGCACCTAGTTGAAGGAATTCAAACATTATCAATTCACACACTCCATATAAGGATTTCCCTCCTGCTCAAGATAATTATAGTGGAGCTAGTGATGCAACTGGTGTTGATCATCTAATCACCATGGTTGGAATACTCACTCAGGTTATGAATAATAACCTTACCTGTATGGAGCACCCTGATCCGCATCATGGGGGATCAATGTTAGATCACTTCATAAGGAAACAACACAACCATTAAATGGGGGTAAAAATCTATTAGTAGATTAGAAATGGATATATTCCTTAGAGAAAATATTCCATGCCTTGGGTTGTACTGAAAGGGAGAAAGTTGTCAAGGAAGTTTACCGCCTTACTAGAGATACTGATCAATGGTAGTAATTGATTCAAAACCCAAAGATAGAAGTTAAAGTATAAAATATGTAATAGATGGAGTATAAAGATATTTTATTAGAAAAATATTTTCCTCATGACCATCGAGCAGACATGGGAAGATAATTTCTAAGTCTGAGGCAAAAGGAGGATGAGAATGTTGCAAATTATGAATCTCACTTTACAAGGTTAATGAGGCATGCTGAAGATTATATATGTAACCCAATAAGTAAAATTGATCATTTCATTTATTGGTTAAAGACATTTCTCCTTTAAAAATTATACTCACAATACTTTTCGTCGTACGGATATATTGACTCATGTGCTATCAAGAGAGACAAATAATTTTCTATGTCTAACAAATTTAAAGAAAGTAAAGTGAAGAAAGAATCTACTAAACACTCTGGAAATATAAATAAGGGGGAGAAGGGAAAATTTGAATATCCATCCTGTAGTAAATGTGGGAAGAAACACCCTAGTACGTGCATTAAAATAATGAGAGTCTGTTACAAGTGTGGTGAAAAAGGATACCAAGATCATGATTACAAGGGGAAGAAAGAGGCTATCGATGTAAAATTCTACAATTATAGGGAATGGGGGAATTATGAGAATGATGGTCCTAAGCATCATGGGAACATACCTCAAAAAATGCCAAGGGATCATGGATAAGCTTATGTTATCACTACTGCAGAGTTTGAAGCTCCAAAAGACATGGTGGCATGTAATTAAATGGTTTCCTAAAGTTTAGAAAATGCATTATTTGATTCTGGATCATCGAATTATTTCATATCGTCCTATTTTGATATGAGAATTAAATATTTTCAGTTTTACATAACAAGGGAGTTGTCATTCAAAACACCTAATGGAAGTACCATAACAATAATGTTTTGTGAATTAGTTCCCATTAGAGCATATAAATGTTCTTTATATGTTGATCTCATTGTCAAACCCATGACTTAATTTGATATAATCCTCATTATATATTGTCTTTTAGACCATGATGCAAAAATTTATTGTAAGAAGGAGATGGTTAAAATTTTTGGTGATGATAAGGAGTAAATTAGCATTAGAGCAGAAACATCACCACATAATTTTTATCTAGATCCACCCCCATTAGCTCACCTAAATTCAATTATTTGGGAGGAATAGAATGAAATAACTATGGGTGAGGAAAGGAATGTTTAAATATTGAATGTACTTATTGTGAAAGAATATGTTGATGTGTATCCCTAAGATTTACCTGGACATCCTCCACAACGAGAAATTATGTTTTCCGTTGGTTTAATTCTTAGATCAAAGCCCATATCAAAGACCGCTTATAGAATGTCCACTTTGGAATTTGTGGAACTAATGAAACATATAGATGAATTGATTAATAAGGGATTTATTCTCCCTAGTATTTCTCCATGGGGAGCCCCTTTCATTTTTGTCAAGAAGAAAGATAAATCTATGGGTTGTGCATTGACTATAGGGAGATCAATGCTATAAAAATAAAGAACAAGTATCCCCTACCACACATTGATGATTTATTTTACCAAATTCAAGGATCTCAAAACATTTAAAATATTTACCTTCGATCTGGATGTCATCAGGTGTGTGTGAAGAAGGAAGCCATTCCAAAATCAGCATTTCAAACTAGGTACGATCATTACGAGTTTACAGTAATGCCTTTTGGATTGACTAATGCACCCTCTATCTTCATGGATATAATGAATACAGTTTTCAAGGAATATCGGGATGAATTTTTCGTGGTATTTATTAATGATATCTGGTATACTCCAAAATCTACAAAGATCATGAAAACAACACGCACATTTTCCTGAACACTATAAGAAGACATGAATTATATGGTAAGTTTAGAAAGTGTGAATTTTGGTTTTAGGAGATTTCTTTTCTTTTCCATATTGTCTTTTAGGATGGAATCCTTGTTGATCCTTCAAAGAGCAAGGAAATCCATGAATGGCCAGCACTGATGAATATAACTAAGGTCTGTAGGTTTATTTGTATTGAAGGTTATTATCGATGTTTCATCTATACTTTTTCCTTGTTGGCTAACCCATTAACAATGCTCACACGAAAAAGTGTCAAATTTGTTTGGACAAAAGAGGGTGAAGAATGTTTTGAATAACTGAAGAGAAGATTAGTAAAAGAACTTATATTGAATCTACCATCAGGGAATTATGGGTTTGTTATTCATAGTGATGCTTCAATGAAATGAATTGGTTGTGTGCTTATTAATAATTATAGGGTTATTGCCAATGCATCACAATAGCTAAAATTTCATGAGAAAAACTATCCTACTCAAGATCATGAGTAAGTTGTTGTAATCTTTGCTTTGAAGATATGTAGACACTATCTATATGGTAAAAAATGTGATATTTATACTAATCACAAGAGTTTAAATTATATTCTATCACAAAAAGAACTCAACATGTGGCAATGGGGATGGCTTAAACTACTCGAGGATTATGATTTCACTATTCACTACCACCCGGGGAAGGAAAATAAGGTGGAAGATGCTTTGAGTAGAAAAGATCGTTATGTTTTAAACAAGATGATAGTTGGAAATAATCTTGTATACATGGATCTAGTAAATATGTATATGGGAATAACCATGGAAGGTGAAACATCAATAATTTTCAAATGGTTTCCAAAACATCTTTACTAGAAAAGATAAACAGTTCTCAGACTGGTGATGAAGAGTTTAAGAAGAAGATAAATGCTATGAATGATGGGAGTTTGAGTGTCTTTGATTATGAATATGTAATATTGAAATTTGGGAAGAGGCTTTGTGTTCCCGATATACCTGATCTAAAAAGGGAATTGTTGGACTATGCTGCCAGTTCCAATTTCTCAATACACAATGGGAGCACTAAGATGTATAGAAACTTGAAGGAATTTTTTTTTGGGACAACATGAACAAGGAGATTGGTGATTTTGTGTCAAAATGTATGGTTTTTCAACAAGAGAATGCTGGAAGGCAATAGCCTAGAAGAGTCTTGCAACCTCTTCCCATACCTGAGTGGAAATGAGATAATATTACGATGGACTTTGTCATGGGACTAACAAAGTCACCTAGAAGGAATGATGCAATATGGGTCATTGTTGATCATCTTACCAAGTCAACAGATTTTCTTTCTATAAGACAAGATTTATAACTTGAACGATTAGAAAGTCTATATATTAATGATGTTTTAAGTCTTCATGGAGTACCACTATCGATTGATTGTTATCATGATCCTCATTTTATATAAAGATTCTGTAAAAGTCTTCAGATAGACCTGGATACTGAACTTCATTTTGGCACTGCCTACCACCCTCAAACTGATGGACAATCATAACAGACAATTCGATCCTTGGAAGACATGTTGAGATCATGCTCAATTGACTTTCAAGGTATGTGGGATCAATATTTAACTATTTTAGAATTTTCCTATAAAAATAACTTATATTAATGTATTTATATAACACCATATGATGTGTTATATAGAAAGATATGACACACAACAACTTGTTGTGATGATGTTGGCGAAAGAAAACTCGTTGGCCGAAAACTGATGGTGGAAACAATAGAAAAGTTGAAGGTAATCCCAAACCACATCAAAGTTGCTCAATTCAGGCAGAAGAGAAATACTAAAAACATAAAGAAGGATTTGGAATTATAGGTAGAATATCAGGTTTTCTTAAGGGTATCTCGACGAAAGGGTGTTATACGTTTCGGTAAGAAGGGTAAATTGAGCCCGAGGTACATCGGACCTTTCGAAATTCTAGAATGAATTTGGGTTGTACCTTACCGTTTGAAAATGCCACAAAGTCTCTCCAATGTTCACGATGTATTCTATCTATCACTATTGAGAAAATACAAGCTTAGGCCAATGTATTTACTCACCTATGAGGAATTAGAACAGGAACCCGATCTGTCTTATTGTGAAGAGACTGTCAAGTTTCTTGATACAAGAGAACAAGTGTTGAGAAACTGGACTACTCGTCTGGTAAATGTTATCTGGAAAAACAATAATATGGTATATGAAATGTGGTAACCCAACGAATTTATGATGAAGAACCTCCTGAGTCTTTTTATGTAGTAATATTCTAGAAATTTCGATAAAGAAATTATTTGACATTGGGGATAATGTAACACCCCAGGGTTCCACATTACGCTTCTCTTCAAATAATACAGTAGTGTGTGTTGTACGCATCTTCGAGTTCTAACACACCACAACCTAGCAAACAATCCATTATGAATAGTAATACCCACTTTATCATTCAAAATGGACTACATGTTTGATTCAGAATATCAATATTATCATACGGTGAATTTTTATTATTTTTCTAAAAACTTTCAATTTTTCATGAATACTAAAAAACACTGAGTTATAATTGAAAACAAAATTTTTATTTAAATAATTAATTATTTAATCTAGATGTTTCTGTTCAAAATAGATACATAATACCTATATATGTTCAATGTCATTCAATGGTGTTAGTTTATAATAATTTACAATATATAAAAAATTTATTGAACTTTTCACAGTCTTTTATCCACCTCCTTGAAGAATTTGCAAATTCAAATAAAAGTCAATTTTACTGCTCCTATGAGTAGAATTTTAAAAAATCCTAGAGAGATGGTTGATATCGGTAAGAAAAATATGGTTCAATAAGTTGAAAATAATTTTTTCTGAATAGTAACTTTTTACTTTTATTTACCATGGTTAAAAGTTAATAGGGTAACTAAGGGTAAAAATGATATTATTATTATCCTAACACATTTCATAAATATGTTTGATAAGTATAAATCGACCAAAAACAACATTAAAAATAGAAAATGAACCACTTTGGTCCACTTGTATTACATTATAACATTTATTATTATTTATTTCACAGAAGTGTTAAAAGAATTAATATCAATGTTTAAAAACTAAATCATTTTTAATATAGGGATACCCATAATATAAATTCGACTATAAATATTAATTAGAATGATATGAATATTTACTAAATAATGGTATTTTATTTATATTTTTTAGACATTAAATAATTTTATTTATTTATGACACAATGATGATGAAGTAATTACCTAATTAATTAAATATTAAAATCATTGATATTATAAATATCCAAATAAATGTAATTTGAGACTTTTATGAATTCAACTAATTTTCTATGTTAATATGAAAAATTAGTGTTGGTTATATGAATTTTTTTCGAAGTAATAATTCTATTATAAATTTAACAAAAACAAAATACCAAATAATGTCAAAATTGACATAAAAGGGTTTTTAAAACAAATATTATATTACTAATTGGTATTATATTCTTAAGAATCTAAGGTTCAGCCAATGGGATTAAATGCTACTATATATGTCATTAATGAACCACTTTGGGTTCTCTTGTAAGTTTATAGTATGTTTATTAACCATATAATATAAATATACAAAGAGACATGGTAAATGTCAATCTATTTAACTAAGAGTTAAATATAAAAGATAAGGTTAATATATTGACCCAAACCTATCAAAATCTTATTGGATGAGTGGTTTTCGACCAATCACACCCTTAGTATTTAAATAATTCATTTTGGATCCATTAGAAACCGATAACTATTTTATTATAAAAAAATATTTCTAGCTTTTCCTAAGTTACCCTTCACCCCTCTTATAAAAGGTAACTCCCCCTTCTGTCTAATTCACACCTTCAAATCCATTTGGCTCGGCCAACCCCTTCACAAATACCCTATCAACTATCATATATTCAATCCTGGTGGCCTTTATTTAGTCAGAAAGAAAACCTAAGGAGTCCTTTAGATCAATTCAAAAGGAGAAACGCCGGGAAGAGGTAAATATCTCACCACCTCTTTCAAGATCCTTTTTTCTTCCACATCCTTTTTCTTTGTTGTTTCCATTATAAAATAATAACTATAGTATATTATATATACTATGATGTTATTATAAATATGGTACAACCAAATTCATTATTCTATCCATCCTTTGAATGACATTTTACCATACATGTGTACGTACGACATACCGTCTTCACATCGTGGTGTAATTTCTATTCAATACATTATAATTTTAATCGGTATAATAATGATGTGTAATTGATGTAAATAATAAATATAACATGATAATGATTTTTTATATATGATATACCATACAATTATATATTATTTTAATATCAGAAGAATTATATTGTCGCTCGTGCGTACGTACGGATTACCATATCCACAAATGCGATGAGATTCAATCCCTATCGTATCCATTCAAGAATAAATTTCATTAGATGATTAAATATAATGATTAATGACTTGATATCATTGTATATAAAAATAAGATACATCCCATCCATGACATATATTACTCACATAACAAATAATATAAAGTAAAACGAACCCATTAACACCCGAAATAAAAATAATACTAAGATATTATTAAGAAAGCAATGCTAAAAGATCACATATGATAACATATTAATGTATATGATTTTTTTATAATTTAATAACAATTATTTCACCATTATACAAGTGGTTAACCAACTCTCAACCAAGGAAAAGTACAATTTAAGGGTTAATTCTACAATCTCTTCATTATCCAAGGTTGTTTATATGTAATTATCTACTAGGACCTCTTTATCTTCCACATTAATGATTCGTAAAAATGTATTTCAAAACATTCATACTATTTAATAAGCTATGGGTTAAAGTAATTTATACCATTTTTCACTTTTATAAGATGTTTATAAAGAAATCAATTCATCTTTTTCCAAACAAGGTCCCTTATAATCTGTTGGGAAAAATTAACCTAAGAATGTTTTTTAACTAATACAATGGGTGCAGCTATTTTCTGCCATTATAACATCATCGAAGAATACCTTAAATTCTTATAATAATAGTTTTAAAAAAATTCAATATATATTATGTTACTCTTAAATGATTTCAAAATAGAAAGATATATTTCTCTAAAAAAAGGTTTTCATTTTATCTATGTCACCATATTTTTTATAGAATTTAAGCTTATTTGATGTTGATTTATTATGATACAAATATCCCATATTGAATTGAAGGTTTTTTGACAAGATTTATTGTGTATGTGTTATTTTTATACCATTCATGGTATATAGATAAAGTATTTACATTTCGTATGCTAGTTTTAATACAAATGTTTATGTTATGTTTAAACCTTTTCATATAAGGAATGCATTAGACATAGTTTGTGATGGGTGGAGCCCGCTATATCCCCTCGATGCATCGGTAGGTCCCCTGAGAAATACCGGTTTCTTGGCACAAGGCCTTGAAAAATATTATTTGTAGTCTTGGCTCAAGGCCTTGACTATGTGGTTATCAATGCTTGGAATTATGCATTCCATCATTATGAAAGTGGATAATTATATTTCATGTGATTATTCGACTAGTAGAATATCCATGGGAATAATTAAATGAAATTAATTGAAATGATCTTTTCCATGTTATGCTGAAGTTCATGTTTAAAAGACTTTTGTTTTAGTCTTATACATTTCCTTAAATTTTTATGCTTATATATGATAGTTTCTGCTACATTTTTATGCTTACTGAGCATCTGAGCTCACCCCTTTCTATGTTTTATTTTTCCCAGCATCCCAAGAAGTATTATATGTTTGAGATGTAGGCTTATTCTAAGGGAACAATGGAATTATAAAAGGAATTTTTTTGTATGTTAGAAAGTGTAATGTTACGTTCATGCCTCTAATCTATTTTCCAAGACTGCTAAACTAATCGGTCATTTGGGACTTGATTCCTCGTAATCATGCCAATGTATTAAAATAATTCACCGAATCTAGGAATCTAGGGTCTGGTAATTACATATTCAATTATATAATTTTATTTCCATGTATTTAAATATCAATTTAATTAAAAAAGTGACATTAATTCCCTTAAATTGAGTGACCCTTCATGGATCTGAATGGATCCATTAAAGATTAAGAGACTGGGCTTGATAGAAAAGTCCAGGTTTTGTCAATTATTGTTGGAATGATAATTAAAAAATAGAAATGGGGAAATAGTAGTTTTTGGAATTACATTACATCATTTATTCATTGACTGATAATGGGATATAAAGGGTTTTTTGGATTAACCTAAGATGGTTAATGAGTTATGATACAATTCATTTTTAATGTTATAAGGGATTACATGGGGAATTTCTAATATTAATGATCGTGTGTAGTGTAAAGTATCATGGTTATGATTGATAAATTGAAAGCAACACGAATTTGAAAATAGTATACAAAGGGGTTTTTAATGTGTAATCGTGATAAATATATGTGTGTGTGTATGTGAAAAGGTGGAAAATTATATATGGTGCTATATTGATGCTCCAGTTCTTGTGGGGTTTCAAACTGATTCTCTAGGAAACTAAACCACATATATGAATTTGTGTTGGAATGATGAACCAAGTATATTAGATTTTGGTGATAAAATGATGATTTATTTACCAGTGATATTGTTAAAAGAATAATTCACCATGTATTCGATATAATTATGTTTGACTAATGCTCCATGAATATATTATAATAGTGCATGTACAGACAGTCAATTATAATAAAATTATGTTTTTATTAGTTTGAATAATTAAATACCATGATATAATAAATTTTTAAGTCTCGATGGTGTATTTTTCATTCTCTAGAATGTTACCACACAACTATGATTGGAATTGTTGTCAGCCTTAAGTTGAGGGGAAATGTTGTTAATTAAAGAAAAAAATTAGAAACTAGATTACATTTTTGCTTTGTTCTACTATTCCATATAATACAATGTAATATTTTAATGACATGATATTAAATTAGTCATTGTTTGTGGTAGCCTTATAAGTTGTAATAACACGCTACACAAGACACTATTTGATACCCAAATAGACTTCTGGTTTTTAGTTTTGGATATGGGAATGAATCCTATGTTAAATGCCTGAGTTATAATTTAGGAGGGAGTTTGTATGAGGGAACAAGAAACGATGTTGGGACCCTCATTGGAGATATCAACGTGACTTTAGATTTGGATTTCATTTGACACATGAATATTGTAGGGAATGCAATATTTATTTCATTGGGTTCTGTTCACATCCATTTTTGGGATTCTTCATTTGGTGTCTGTCCTTTATTAGTTATTGGTTATATTATTTTTATTATTTTAAATTTATTTCCACTATTGCATGGTATTGATTAAGATGATATAGTCATCCTACATGATATATTAGTCCCTCAATATATGTATATATCCTCTTGTGCATGGGTATGTGCCCTTGAGGTAATGTAGTGAACCAGCTTAGGGAATTGATATTGGGTACCCTGGTCAGTACATTAAAACTTGTTATAGAAGGTTACTTTTATGTTTCTATTCAGTATAATTATCATTTTTGAATGGTATACATGAGACTAGGATGATAAAATCTATGGACATGATCACGTGTCTGGGTGTAGCTAAACTATGCATTGGAAAAACAATAATTTCCCACTATGGGAGTTTTTTTCATGAGGTTTGTTGGTACAATTTAATATTATTTCACCTTGGTTTATGCACTCATTGAGTGAAGTTAATGTTTCTTGAGATTTTTGTCGTGGATCTGTATGGAATGAGAGTTAAGAACCATGCATCATTTTCGGAACATTGGGATTTATGTGACATGAATCATATTATGAACACACAAAATAACATTATATGTTGGTTATGCGGAATAAAAATGTTTTTTATTATTTGAGAAATTAAAATGAAATGGTACCTAATAAAGAAATTACAATGTTTAAAGGGGGTCAAATGTGGTAATTTTTAATTGATAAAAGGGGTGTCTAATAGAAAAACTATAAATATGAAATTTTTTACCTTGTTTTACCCAATTCATTGGTATGGGATGGATGTGTGTATGTATAGTTCCATCGGTTTAACCACAGTGTAATATATTAGAGATGATTTGTTTTTTATTTAAGTGAATCATTATTTTGTTATGTGTCCTAAAACATGTTCATTTAATTGTAGAGACATACCTCCAATGTGATTTCTATTTGTAGGATGACAGGTGGAAATAATGGAAATATGGTACATTAGCATGACAAAGGGATTTATAGTTATAGGTGAGGGGAGGAAGATAATATATGTTATAAAATCACATGTTTTATGAATTACATGGAATGATACACAAGGGAGGTTGTATGAAATATGTCTGACTTTGACCCTGGAGTTCTAATTACAACACCCTCCAAAATTAATCGGAGAGGGTGGACCTGAGGAATGCACATTTTGGATTATCTATGTCTTCAAAATCATTGATCGTTTAGCTAATACTCTAAATAATTGAATCCAACGTGTTACAAAAAATCTATATGGACCAATGAATCACTGTTAGTATTTCTAGGCTTAGTAAGAGCAGTTAGAGATAATGGTATATAAAACATTAAGCATAAATTTTTAAAACACTATAACATATAGATGTTGTGACAAGAGAAGGTAGAATAATTTATATAGTTCAACAATGTATGATTTTAGTGACAGAATATATTGTCCAGTTCACTGACTTACAGCACTTTGTCCTAGAGGTTGTTGGAGATGATGCAACTACAGAGAGATATTTTCAAAACTGTCATAGAATTGATATGACATCCCATCTAAATATTGTTTTGAAGAATTTTACTGATGTAATGAAACATTCTCTCAGTTATAAGGGATCGTAAATGAGGATTTTGGTAGTTGAATGTTGGTTTTATTTGGGAAATAGAGTGGTATATCTTCAATGGATAGGATGCATCTATATGATAATGGTCACTATACTAGTGGAGAAAAGAGTAGCTTTATAGAAGGATAAATTACATAGAAAAACACTAATGTGTTCCTCCATCAGTGTGGTTAATTGGGAAACATTCATAGCCAATTTAACTGATTACTAGTGGAGTGTAGAAAATACAGTGGGATGTGAAACCTATATTAATACTGTTGGAATACATGAAATATGGGTAGTGATGGAAGAGCATAGATGAACCAGAGAACTATAATGGGATATTATTCCCCTATAATAGTCGATCGGTAGTCATGTCAACTTGGGTGGTGGATGTGGTACTTTACGGAAATGAATCAAATATTATCATAGAATTTTCTCCTATGGGACTCAAACTAGAACCTAGGGAGGAGGTATATGTCAACTTGTTGCAGCTCATACACAACATGTTGATAAAGATGTTCGATCACCTACAATAAATGGAATAATTCATATAAATTATATGATTTCAATTTAGTAATTTGATATAATACCATGACATTATTTTGTATGTGGTCAACTTGTAAAAGGATTTATTTTAAAGGTGGATTTTATGTGTGAGATTATGACAATTGACACACTATTGGGTGTATGGTGAAAGGAAATAAATCTATAGAAGGGGTGTATCCTTATGATTTTTTATTGTTGTTTCCTATGAGATCTATATATACATGATATCTCAATTTTATATTATATTTTAGGAATGAATTGTTTGGTATCTTACTAATCCCTTGTTGATTATTATAGTTGGATTGTAACTTTAAAATATTCAGAGGGTGACTAATAAGTATGTTGGGGAGAAGCTGATATCCAGACTAGACGTGCCGGGACAGTTCATCATCTAATTTAGTTTCTCAAGACCATGTTTGTAGGTTATATATTAGATTTATTGTTTATGAAGAATTATTTTTTCCTCCCATAGTTGCTAGTTTTTAGGATGTCTTTCTTGAATATTTTTCAGGGTTTCCATTTGAGAGAGATATTGAGTTCATGATTGAGTTGATAAATGTAGAAAAACTAGTTTACAATCATCCATATGTAATGAAAGTATAAAAGATTCAATAACATCAGATTTTTAACAGATAATTAAATGATAGCAGATTTATCCTTTTCTCTATGTCACCTTGGGGTTCACCAGTTTTGTTTCTTAAGAAAGATGCTAAAATATTACATTTATGTGTCGATTACTGAAATTTTAACATCATGAATATTACGAACAAGACTCCTATTTACATCTAGAAGATATTTTTGATTAAATAAGGGGCGATTGTTTACTCGTTATGACCGATTTGATTATTGTGTATCATCATCTGAAATTGAGACATTCTAATGTACCACTGACCACTTTTGAGACCATGTATGGCCTGTTTGATTTTGTTGGAATTCCTTTTGGACTAAAAAAATATCTTTTTATGTTTATGTCCTTTAAGAAATAAATATCTCACCCATAAATACATCATTTTATAGTTCTTTGTGTATTAAATATTTTCATACTACATGATGCATGATTATGATGCCCATCATATTTAGATTTTCTTGAGTACTCCTAGAGATAATAGGCAATACGAAAAGCTATCAAAATTTTGTTTATATATTGATAGATTTAATTTAATGGACCACATATTCTATGAATAATTTGTGTTAGCGGTCCCAATTAAAATTGAGGTTTGTTTTTTAGATGAAGCCAAAAAATGTTTCTGATAACCAAACATTTTTTGGATTATTAATAAATTCTCGGATAATCATCCAAGACATCTCTTATTTGGTATCACCTTTTCCAAGACCAACTAAGAAGGGTTTTAGGTTTTAATGGTTGAGAGAATGTTATAAGGACATCCCAGAACTAAATAATCATTTTAACCCTCAATTAATTTTGATCTAACCAAAGCTGGAAGAGGAGAAAAACTTATATTAATATCCATCGAGAATCGACCTTGAAGTATTGTTGATCTACGGATATCAAGTCATGGCATATGGGACATGAAATATATGGACACATATGAGAAATTATCCTATGCATGATTCCAATATGGTTTCATTAGTTTCTGATTTAATGTTTTGGTGACATTACATATTGGGAGAATGGTTTATTATGTACCCCCACCTCAAAAGATTAATGTATATCTTTTCATGGATGATTTAAATCTCTAATAGTGGAGATATGTTGAGTATATGTAGTCAATTGAAATTGAGTTGGATTATATTCACAACAATGTATGTAGTTTTGGAAATTATATGGACAATAATACAAAGACTCAGGATGTCCATGAGTCTAGTACTGAGTGGAAATTGTTTTCCCTCTTCATCAAGATGAATATAGATGTTCTAGTGGAGCGATATCAGATGACCTCTTTTTCTATATCCATTGAGAAAACACTTCTCTGATAGATCAAATAGAGAAAATATGAGCATCCAGAGTGTTTTATTCCATGAGGAAATTATAGAAGGTGTGGATTCACTTTATGAATGGGTTATTGATGACGACGAGTTCATCTTCAATCATAGGAATATTATTGGTCCTACGTGTATACGAGGGGAGTTGATGTGTGATCCCCATGAATTGAAATAAGAGTTGAACCCTGATATCCCAAAAATATATTATGAACATAATAAGAAATGTCAGTCTCTAGGAATGAGGAATGAAATTTAATGTTTTGTGAAATGATACTACACCATTATATAATGGATATCTATGTATAAATGGAATGCAGGTCTGTTATAGCCATTTTATATCTTATAAAGGAAGTGGGATGATGTTTCCATCAATTTTTTGTTTTGTATACCATGACACCTATGATGAATAAAACAATATGGGTGATTATATATGGGTTGATGAATGTATTGAATTTATTTTTAATTTGGCTAAATTTCGTGGTATATTATTTGAATGATATATATTTTAGATTAATAGTTTACAAGGGGAATCATAGATTATTGTTTTTGATCATAGTCCAAATTTAATAATTTTTCTTCCATAAAGTCATGAAAAAAGATAATAGTATTTTTTTTCTCAATAAGATTGTGCAACTACCAGAATATCAAAAATTATAGATTACTGTCTAGGAGATAAAGGTCATATTAAGGTCTTGTGTCATAGAATTTAGTGTACCCTAGGATAAGCATTAAGTGATGGTCTGGTTCATATATAATAACATTTATGCAGATTGTAATCAAATTAAACCACCTTATGATCTATATGGTAGGCTATACAAATCACGATTATGTTGGATGGAGGAATGTGATTAAATTTTTTTAAGACTGAGTGTTTGGAAGAATATGTTTATACATGATTAGTTGATTCAGAAATGTTTCAATAGAACATTGAGTAGACATATGATTTATTCTAATTTACATCTTTGTCCTCTTGAGTTTATTGTGGGTGGTCGTGTCTTACATCAGTTATCATCGAGATTATGTTACCATCAGATTCATAAGCAGGGAAAGTTAGTGCCATGTTTTTTCAGACAATTTTTTATTTTTGAGGGGACAAGGTAGGTCAAATATTGATTGGATATTCTATATTTGTATAGTTATCTCCATAATTTATTACATGTTTCATGGCATCTACAGTATCTCCCCGAACATTATCATGTAGTCAATATTTATTATATTGAGAATGAGGCTGATACATCCTTTGAGGAGCATCAAATTACTATTTTGAATCACAATGAGAATGTTTTACAGTGAAAGACAATGTTGAATGTTCGAGTGTTATGGAATCATGGCCATGTTTAGGTGATGTATTTGAAATGGATGCAGATATGTGGGTCCAATATTCAAACCTTCTATCGTCGGAGGTTTAGTGATTATTTGGAGCATATCAGAAGGATTAATTTTTATAATATGGAAATATTTAAACATAATAACCATTCATGAGATGTACCATACTCATTTTTTCGTAATAAATTACACCTTTTCTTCATACATTACATGATAAATTCTTAGAATTCATTTTGGGTGAGTTGGGAGAACTTTGGATTCCAATGAGGTCTTTTAAAGATGGGGCACATATAGGGAAAACTATATTGTTTCCTCTGAAAACAGTGTTCACTATCACCCATGGATTGATTTGTGATGAATAGTTAGTGCATGGTTAAGGTAACCATATTTTCAAAAAATTCACCCCAAAGAAAATATTTTTATTTTGTGCACAATTAATGGACAAGTTTTTCTAACTATATATCCCATCAAGGAAACCATGCTTGTGGAAATTTAAACTAGTGAAATTTTAATTAAAATTTCCCAAACCCCTGGTTGATATCTCTAATCACCCACATTCTTCCTAATTAATTTCCCCATTATCTTGGGGGATCCCTAGTTAATTCCTTGGCTACCCAAACCCTTTGAATTAAAAAATTAATATCCACGTAATAAATATAAACTCATATCCATACTGTGATTTCTTTCTTGATTTGTTCATCTCTCTCCATGCTTTATCTCCATTTAGAAGAGGATTAATCGACCCATTTTTAATGGTTTAGATATATGTTTTAATGTATATTATTTGAATTGATCCTAATCCAATATTTTGTTCTAGGATATTCTTCTTTAGTGTGATTTCAACTGTTCTCTATGAAATTATGGCAATTATTTCCTAATAATTTATCAACGATCCTAATGTTGGTTGTATACATGTTATTTCATATAGGGATGATTCCTTTATCTTGTATATAATTATATCATTGTGTTTTCACATTGTAAACTATCCTTTATATTAGAAAATTGAATTCAATTACCAAAAATAGAGAGACCCTTCATAGATCCCATTGGATCCACTAGAGATTATGAGACCAAACTTGATGGAAGCACATAGGGTGTGCCCATTATTCTTGAAATGAAAATTAAAAAAAAATGAAAAATGGGAAATAGTGGGTTTGAAAAATTAAAATAAGTATTTGTTTCAGGTTCATAATGGGATTTATAGGTTTTCTTTTCATAACCATGGATGGTTAATGTGTTCTGAGATAATATATGTTTGATATGATAAGTGAATAAATGGGTAATTTCTAATCTTGATGATTATGTCGGCAATAAATAACCATGGACAATATTGATAAATAATATGGTACAGTATGTTGAGAATGGTTTATAAATGGGGTATTAATATATATCAATGATATATATATATCTCTCTGTGTGTGTATGGAAAACAAGGATAGGGTTCTAGACTGATGATCCATATTCTTATGGGGGGAAAATAATGTTGTACACCCTCGATGAATGTCTGTGAATTTGTGTGAGAATGATACTCCAAGTACCATAGAATTTTGTGCACCACTTATCCACTATGTACCAGTGTTATTGGTGGAAGATTGATTCTCTAATTACCCAATACAATGATTCTAGACTGAATCTCCATGTATCCGTGATAACGGTGCATGGACTGACACTATAGGGCACTTAAATGCAATTGGAATTAATTTAATAATGAATTAAATGGAATGAATAAATTGTAAAATCACTATATAGATTGTTTTAGACTTTAGACCTGGCTGAATCAGGTATGTTATTCTTTGGTATCACCATGAACCCAAGGAAAAATGTGGCCAACTAATGAATAATAAGTGCAAAATCTGATTCCCTTTACTTTTTCTCTATTATTTATTATAAAACTATATACACTATTATGAATTGTATATTAATTTTGATTCCATTGGTGGTGGCCTAATAAGTTGTAATCACACCTGACATAGGCCACCATTTTGTAACTAAATACAATTCATTTTTTCAGGTCATGATATGGGAAAGATACATATGTTAGATGTATGTCTGGGGATTCTAGATGGAGCTTGTATGAGGAAACCAAACATGACGTGTGGACCTACTGTGGACATATTATAGTGTTTTTATGCCACTTATCTTGTAAGATGTACATTCACTATCCAAAATACACAAATTATATTAATGTTATTGTTTTAATGAAAATACCACAATAAGGCATTTATATTTTTAGTTATAGTTATTTTTCAAACCGTTTTATCTTTTAAATTAATAATCAATTAGAAAACCAATAGAATGTGAAAACATTTATCCTTATTAAATAGGGGTAACATATTGCATAGAGTGATTTCAACATGTGATATTTATACCATGCCTTTATTCTAGGTATTTCTTTCTTTAAATAAAATTGTAATATATGATTGGTCTAAATATCTATAATATTCATACATAAATATATCTTGTTTCATAAAAATTCCATATATATAACCAAAATCATCTCATAACATGTTCAAAACCTCCTCAAAACAAACAATAAGTGTATATTGAAATTCATATCCTATAATCAACATTCAATCTATTCAATTTCACATGTTTTACATCAATATTTCATCCGTTAATTTCAGATATTTATACGAACTAAGTGAAATAAAAAATTTAAAAATATTCCTTAACTCATCAGACATCTCCATGGAATTTTGTAACCTACAATTTATAGAATATTTATTTCATGTTTTCATTTTCTTATATTTAAAAATTTATGGAACATCCTTTTATCAATAATAATATGTTTTTTAACCATAAACATTTGATCAGCATATTTTCACATTTTCCAGACCTTATACCATTTTCTAGTGAAGAATTTTATGATTATCACAACCATCACACTTATTTATGGATTTATCACATTTTACAATTCCAATTTTTTATTATCCAACTACATGAATACAATTATTGTAGTTAAGAAAGATTATTACCACATGAACTTTTTCATATAATAGATTTTTCTAAAAACATTCATTTTTCTATTATCTTTGTCTCACCTTATCATTAATACTCTCTTTTAGATTGTTCACTTCAGGGAGTATCAACTTCCAGTCATCATTCTCATTTTCTAATATGGATTCATTTTTAACATTGAAAAAATAATTTTTTTATATATTTAAGTTTATTAATTCGATGATTATTTTTCATTATCCTGATTGTATATCAATAAAATTTATTTTAATAATCCTTGTCATCCATACATTTTTTTTATTTACTTGAAATTTTAATTTTTTTACTACATCTTATGTGTGCTTTTATCATATATTTCGATCAAGAATTTATGATTTGGTATAGCCTTGGATAACGTTTTTGAATATGATTAAAGGATTGAGTGATGAATCAAGTGTTTTTAGGTGTTCTTTTGGCCAATACATGGATTTTTATTATGTAAAGGCACCCCTATAATTTTTTATCTTTCTTATAGGTGAGATGTAGGTATTTTGCAGGTTCTAGGTGTGGGACTTGAGAAACCCTAATGTATTTGGGATTATAATTTTTTTATAAATATAAATCCATATATAAGAGTGTCTAAAAGACCCCTATGTGGGTCACCCATGTAAAGGAACATTATATAGCCACCCATTACATGGAAAAAATCCCCATTTCATGGGGATCCCCATATGTAGGGTGACCCTTATGTAGTAAATCCCTTTATGTGAATGAAACGTCCTTTAATAGGGTTTCCTTGTATATAGAATTCAATTATATGGGAAATATCCCTATACAGGTTAACCCTTAAGTGGTAAATCCCATTATCTGGGAGACACCTATATAGAATTTGTAACACCCCAAAAATCCTTTTTTGTTATTAATATATATATTACATTATATTCAGTGTTTTATTATGAGAAATAGAAATACTTTTAAATTTTTATATGAAAATGTCACATCATTTGTTGATATGGTATAATACAATAAAAATAGTATAGGTCTCTACACATAGAAGAATAATAAATTCATTAATAAAACTCTGTAGGTATTAAATATCTAAGGAATCGATCACCTTCAACAGATATTCTACGAAGAAAGTGAATGGTTAGTAATCAAAATCCACATTATCAAAGTATTTGTTGAAATTAGTATAAGAAATGTATTCTATGATAATTCAATAATTATTGTGTATTAATATTGAAAATATACCCTCATTCACGAATAAAATTGAAAAATTTTGTTGATGACCATTATTACTATTAGTCAATAAGTCAATTTGTCATCATTAGTGTTGTTGGCATAATAACGGGGCACTTGTAATTAATTTGTAATTATCTTTTTGGAAACTATATTAATATTTTAATTTCCATTTATAATATATAAGATATTATATTTATAATAATAAAATAAATTATTTTTACATAAAGTTATATTATAAAAAAATATTTAAATGATAATATTAATTAATGAAGTCTTTAGTAATTTTTATTATAGTATGACCATTGCTTATATAAAAAATGATGTTAATTTTTATTAAACAATTATTTTACTTAATCGTTAAAATTATTATAATTAAAAAATTATATTGATAAAATAAATTTTATTTTTGTAATTTTTACATTAAAAATAGTTTAGGGTTAATTTAATGAAATTTTATTAAATAGGTTTATTTTTTTTGGTAAAATGTGAAAATAAAATTTTAATAAAATACTATAAGTCTTATGATACAACTATTATACGATCATTATTTACCATTTACTAATAATTAATAATTATAAATATTTTTTTATTTAATAATATAATACATATGTAGTTACAGTTATAAACACATGCCTACCTTTTTAAGAACCATGATATTACCTTTTCAAAGAAATATATTTTTGAGTTATATTAATATCTCATTTTATATTTGTTTTACAAAATTTACTAATTTAATAAATAATAAATAATTGGTTAATTATAATAATATGGTCCATATTAATTAATAATACCTATTTCAATTTCATACATACAAAATTATCCAGGTAAAAAAGATATACGATAGTTTATGTAAGATAACATAAACAGGTGGAGTTAATTGGTACATACACAAGACCACTAAAAATGACATCATTATTTGCGTATTTGACATTGTTAACCTCCTTAAACATGAATATCAACATTAATAAAAACCCCAATTCATCGAAATTAATTCCACACAAAATTTTTTAGCATTAAATACTATGTAATCATTATTTAATCACATTAAACCACCCCTCCACAATTAAAAATACACTCATTACCTCTATACCATCCACACCAATTACATTGATAAAGAACCCTATAACAATTACCATCTTAAGAGTTTATACAATTTGGTTAAATGGATCAATGAAGTGTCTATTTTTGATTAAGATACATCATCCTAAGGTAAGGTACCATTTTTTTAATTCATATGATTCAACTTCAGATTTTTTATAGTCCTCATATTCTTAATTTATTACATTTTCATGTGATTTTAAAAAACCACTTTTATTGTGAATAAAACGTATATTTATTGATGGACTTAATTTCCCTCTGATTATATCTTTTTTCTATGTCATTACTCGATCTAAATAAGGGTTAATCACTTATCAACTATAAAATACATTGTAATTCATTTTCAATTCAATCTTGTATGAATTTTAAATGTTATTATACATCACATTTTCAATTTATTTTTTGTTATAAATGAAATATCAATAATACCTCTAATTATACCACCTTTAAAATTCTTCATAAATATAATCCATTCCCATTACAATAAAGCCATCCTATATGTTATAATGAAATGTTTGTGTGGTTTTACAATAAATAACATTCATTAATAGATAAAAAAAGTGGATTTAGATCATATACAGAAGTACCTATTGTTATTGAACCAAGAAAACGTTAATTTTTATTTGAATCGATCTTTATCTGGTTCGCTATCACTAACCAACCTGGGTTAACCCTGAATCGGCCAGCCATGAAAAACCGAGGCATAGCCCTAAGGGCATTACCAATCCCCTAGAGCTAGAAACTAATGTATGGAATCAATAGACAACAATGAAATTATAATTTATTCCAAATAGTTAAAAAGGTAAAAAAAACTGAAAAGGCTAATATGAAACCCACTATATAAAAAAAATAAGGTAAACATATTATACAAGAAAAAACAATAAAGTTAAACCAACCACAAGAGATGAAAAAACTATCATCATGTGATCGTGTGTGTTACTCTGCAACACAATGATAAAATATTTCCTAAGGTGATCAAACTCAATATGAACCTTAACAAGTGATAAAATAGAAGAAATCTATTTTAATGAGTAATAAAACTCCATAGGGTGCCCAGATATTCTATTTCTCAGTACTATTCCTTTAATATAAAAGAAATATTAATTTTCATGATTGAAATACAATATATTAATGAATGATTTTCTACATGTTTTACATAAAAAAAGTAAAAATCATTTCTCTTTATCATTTCCAAAACCAGAATATTTTAATTAGTGCCTCATTAACATTTTCAATGGGAAACTGATGTTTGTATTTTTCAGCATTCATAAAGAGGGTATGACAAATTACATGAAAACAATTTTCATACAATTTTTTAAATAAACACATCATTTTCCAAGAAATCCCCACAAGAAGGCACTATATTAGAAACAAAAAAATGGAAATGGAACTAAATATAATAGCATCGTGATCATTAGTTCTCGTAACCAAGAGTTAATAGACATAAAAGACCCCATGAGATCAAGAATAATCTAGAAGACAACAATACCTGAGACCCCATATATAGTAGCATACCACACACGATGAAATCAAATCTCTCAATATGCTCAGCCTCTCTTTCTCAAGATAGACTGAGGGAAAATAGAATATAAATAAACCCAATAAATACACATACTATGTTCCACTGGTCAGTACTGCGACCTACCAGTGTAAGAACAATTCATTGAAAATTCTCCCTATATGTGAGGTTCCCATGTATCAAGTATTTAATGGGGGTGAGAAATCCGATGCCATATGATCATCCAATAACAACCTATATGTATATAATAATATTCTAAAATAGGCCTCACTCCAAGTCTCACCATGGATTATTCTCAAGCTATAACATAAATTTATCACAAAGGGTTCCTAATGTGGAACCCTGATAATGGATCCCGAAGATTCCACAAAAAAGACCTCCAATCCATTACACATAAAAGAGGCATGAGAAATATCTAATTGGGGTTTTTTAAATAACCACATTTCATTATTTTTACAATGTTTCATAATGGTCCTTTAATCATTTTCTTATAAACCAACATTTATCAAATATATAAATCCACCATTCAAATTGGTGTAAACACACAATTTACCATTTATTGTCATATAATAAATCCCCTTAATACATTAACCCTACACATTAAAGGAAAAAAATTCATATAAAAATTCTAAATGGGTCACTAAATGGAAATACTTGACAAGGCACCATAAAAGCCAATACATATTCATTTATAAATATCCAAACTACTTGTGAATCCCTATACGAGGAACCCCAAAAATCATTTTAAATGTTATTAATACATTTAAAACCCCGAAAAATTCATTTTATATAACCAAAATCAGTCATAAAAGCTAACTAGGAATTTAATCGAACACTTGGTGAAGATTTTATAAAAAATCAATTCTATTTAACACATAAAAAAATATAAGAACTAATTTTCAGACAATTGTTTTTACCAAAAGTAAACCAATAACATTAGCATATATAAAAGGAGATAAAATAATTATAATAATGATTAATAAATTAAAAAAGAAAGTACATCAGAAATCATACCTCAAATCCATGGCGCAATAACAAGTCACACATGAAAACACACCACTAGGGTTAAAATAGATATGATCTATCGAGTGGAACACCATATAAACGAAACCAACAATTTCACACCAACAAGGTAGACAAATCATAAAAACATAGCCACAATTTTTAGAGGATGGATGTAAAATGGAATAAAATCAATGTAGAAATAGGGAGGATACCTAACCATTTGACACGGGTGAAGAATCACCACAAAATTACCATGAATCACACTTGGAGGGGGTCAGAACAGCTAAAAGCCTCCATGGGAGGAATTTATGTCATAGGGTTTAAATGGAAAAGGTTAAAGGGCGTAACGCAATTAAAAATAATTATAAATTCCCAATATACCTTTTCTCGAGTGGGTTTCTTGGTTAACTCGCATGATTTAACAATCCGTGAGAAAACCGTACCATAATCCAATGTCTAGTGTTGGATGGGCTACACACATTAGCTGTATGGTTAGTTAAACGTTGTGAGAACCGTGAGACACCTTTCACACTTAATTAATGGTTAAAATAAATGTTCACCATAACTATGCGACCTAGAAAATTTCCCAAAAAATTATCCTTTTCACCCCAAAACTCATTCAACCTAAAGGGATAAACAATCCAATAGAAATACCCCATAAAAAGAGCCCAATATGAGTGCTACCAACTAACTTCCCAAGACCATCCCCATCATACAGTCCCTCCCAAAAATAAAAAATCTATAGATAAAATGAATGAATACCTAAAATATTCAAACATGTCACACTCAGTTCCCCAGGAAACAATTGAGAACCCGCCCCGAACAGTGACCAAATATAAATAAAAAACATGGGTGGGATAATTCTCCCCACTATAACGATTTTCTCCCCTAGAAACCCAAAAAACATTCCTTTTTATTGGTCAAAACCTACGGTGTAATACCCAAATATTCTATGGAACTCTTCTCTTTGAATATTGCAACACCTTGTGTTGTAAGCAACATGGAGTTTTGTCACACCATGACCAATCAAACTTGCCATTATGAATAGTAATAACCACTTTTTAAAATTTTATAAATTTTATTTTTAAAAAATGGACATCATTTTATGATTATGAATATAAAAATAATATTAGGATGCATTTTTTGTATTTTCCAAAAATATTCAATTTTTTATGAATAGTGAAAAACACTTCATTATTTTTTAAAAGAACATTTTTATTTAAATAATTAATTATTTTTTTAAATTTATTTTATGTAAAAATATATATATAATACCTCTATATATTTAATTAAATTCATTGGAGTAATTTTATAATAATATTAGTTAAATAAAATTTTATTAAACTTGTTAACGTATTTAACCCACCTTCTAGGTGCATTTGAAAATTTTCATAAATCATAATTTTAACACGTATGTGAATTAAATTTCAAAAATAATAGATACATGGTTGACATAAGTATGTAAAAAGTGGTTCAATAACATGAAAATTGTTTTTGTGAATAGTAACTTTTGGATTTTCTTTATCCCTATTAAATCTAAATATGGTAATTAATGGTAAAATGTGATATTATTATTACCCTTACACATGTAAAAATACTATTCGATAAGTGCATTTCAAAAAAAATAACCCTTAGGAATAAATAATGATTCTTTTGGTCCAAATGGATTATATTAGTACATTTATTATTATTTTATTCAAAGAATAATTAAAAGTGTTAAATTAAATGATTAAAAACTGAACAATTTTTAATATAGGGTTATACATAAGATAAATTATAAAATAAATATTCTTTAGAAATGTAAAATATTTCTTACATATTGGAATTTCATTTATAATTTTTACTTGTTTAATAAATAAATTTATTTATGATACAATGATGATGTAGTATTTACTATATTAATTAATGATTAAAATATTTGATATTATAAATATACAAATAAATATAAATTGAGACTTATTAAAAGGACCCAGCCTTAAGCATTACTTATTATTTAATTAAATTAATAATTCACATTTAGGATCCTTTCAGGTTTAGAGTTTTAGAGAGTTAGGATATAACTATTACATCTCAAAGATGACAAAGTAGACACGTCTAATCAGTTTCCATTTTTTAAAAAATAAAAACTATTAAACAAAAGATTCATGTCTAGTTCTTGTTTTAGATAGCATGACATTTCCTTGATCTCATCTATGACTCTATTCCACTTTAGGTCCTGTGAAAAACATTTCAGAAGTTTGGGATGAGCATAATAAGCTCAGTAATGGTTATAACAATACAGAAAGAAAACATTAGTCCATGTATACATTAGAATCAATGAAATCATACTTTACTCATAAAAAATAATCATTTTAACATACCTCATGAAATCATAAGATTTAAGCATACCACAATAGAAATTATAAGACATAAAGGTAACTTGATGCATTCATAACATTCTTACATAGGGAGTAACCCTAATGGTTACGTTTGGAATACCCATAACAGTATATTCCCTAAATCTTTTCAGAGAAACCTTAACGGTTAACCCCTTCGCATTACCCAATGCATTGGAGAGCTATATCGGGCTTACCCACCATTAGTTTATCACAGAACCACCCGTCTTCATAAACAATGCCCAATAACCATAACATAATCATGACACAAAATGTAAGCATAAAGTAGAGATAACATTCCCACATTTCAATAACAATATAACATTTTAATATATTGAAATAATTGTTCCATTCTAAAAAACCATTTTAAAAACCATTTAAAACATTTAATAAAGTGATTTTTGAATCAAAGTGTACCATACCACTTTGAATATTTCAACATTTTAAACCATTAATATAAATATAAATAAATCCTTAAAAACATTTTGAAAAAATGGATATTAATGATAAATATTATAAGAATAAATCATTAAAACATTTAAAATGATATTTTAGTTAAAGGGTTTTTACCAAAATTAGAGACACTTGAATACAATAATTGAGGAATAAAATTTAATCAGAACTTTATAATATCAGGAGAATAAATGGATTCAAGATATAACATTCCAAAGGATAGTATATACACCACATAAGAGTGAATTTGTGCATAAGAACAATGAAGTCCCAATAGAAATGTATAATGAGATGAAATCCCTTATAAAGAAGGTATCCTTAAATTAAGGATAAATCAATCTCAAAATTATGTTTGAAAAATATAAATACACCCAATATAAGTGGCTATTAATTGTAAAACAACAAGAGATAATTCACACATATTCATAGGATGACATATTCAATAACTACAAGTTGAACCCAAAGAAATCGAAATTGGGTTACGAAGTTCCCTTGGTAAAATTCGACAGCCTAACGACGACACCTTAAAATTCATAAAGATAGTTCATGAGAGATAAAATGGTATCTCATCACTTGGAAATAAAATTTACATCAATAAGGATATATAATAACATATCCCTAAATAAAAAGATGTAAATTAAAAGACTTTACAAAATAAGTCTTTTCAAAAGAGGAGTCTGAATGGTTCCCTTACCGATTTGGGAAACATTCGAAACTTACACCCCATGAAAGAAGGGTCATACAGTGAAGATTTATATACCCATAAATGAGAGTATATTATACTAATAGTAAAATAATGGTCAGTACATACACCACACAAAAGGAAATAGTAGCCAATGTAGCATGAATCTCATGGGAATAAAAAGTGAGATGAAAATCCCCTTATGAAAATTCGGCAGCCTAACGACGCCACATAAAACATCCAAAAATGGATTGATGAGATAAAATAGGGTATCTCATCATATTAACATAAAATGTACAGAATTAGGAATATAAATTAATATCCCCAAACATAAGAATGATGAACTTGAAAGAAATGACATAAAAGAGAGTACTGAAAAAGAAAGAGAGAGGTAGGATCCCTTACCTTAAGTGCAACTTGTCTTGTTCATTTCATTATATTCCTGAATAATAAAGTTTTTTCAATGTATAATTTATTAAAAACAACATTTAAAGTTTATTATTCAATTATTGTCACATTTTATAATTTTATAATAATTAGTTAATTATATGAGTTCATATCAAATGTTTTTGTCGATGTTTGGAACATGAGTCAAAAATGAACTTGTTTGAAAAGAATTGTCCATGTAGTTATAAGTATATCATCTACAGAATAGTATTAATGATATAAATATCATATATATCCTGTACATATTCATTTTATTTTATTCCATAACATTTGGATAAAAAAAGAAATGAAATGCACCGTTCATGGAGACGGTACGCCGTACGTACGCATGAACGCTACTTACTTGTCATGTTGACTTTCATCTTTTACTAGATTTCTTACACAAACTCATACTTTCTCCAAATTAAAAGTATTTACGAAGACTTTTTCCCCTTAAGAGTACTATAATCAACTTCTCGAGAATCACCTAATCCAAAAAAGAGAACTGTATACTTACCATTTCTTTATACCTGAACCAAAACCAAAACTAAAAAGGTTAGTACAAGATCAGATAATACCCAAAAAGTATAGTACATTTTTTAAAAAACAAATCTATTCTTAATCTCCAAAATTTGTCAAACTATACCCAAAGTTTAACAAAGACCATTCAATAAACAAATTTTTCATAAAATTCTCCAAAGTAAACCAAAATAAGATTCAAACCCAAATATTTGAAGGATATAATCACATAGTCTTCCAAGATAAACCTTAACATTTATCTTCAAATAAAATTAGTTACTCTTAAAGTCTCATACTGAAAAGTAATTAATCTAATCACATATCCTCCATGATAGGTTAAAAATTTCCATAGATAACCAAAAATCAACTTATTATATATTCATAAGATCATCTAACTAAAAATAATTAGTCAAACTAACCAGGGACTTCACGTAGTCTAGTGGTAGGTGATAAATACCAGTCGCACTTCGGTTGTGGGTTCGATTACCGCAGCTTCGTCTGACGCGACAGGTTGTCACACGGTCTATGTGTTCTCCTTTGTCCAAAACTACATGATTCTTATAACATTCCCCAAAAAGCGATAAAATCTTCAAAAATAACCATAACATAATTTAACCCCAAGTTTATTTCATGTCATTCATATTCCATCATAACATAGAGTAACCCATAATTACCAAAAATGTAAGGATCATATAATCCCTAATGGTTACCTTTATAAATATCACCTGAACTTCCACATCGATTTGGTTATCTCATACATGATGCATTAGAGAACTCACCAAGGTTCAAGTGGTTGATCATGACTCCTGGTAGTTGGTTTAGAATAACCAAGAGATTTCTCATTAAATCCCCCATTTCATCCAGTCTCTTAATCAGAGAACCACCACAGTTTCCTTCAAATCCATTGTCACTGTGGTGCCTGATAGATCCATCCATTTACTAAAACTTGAAATGTCAGTGTGATTATATCAACAAAACCATCACGTACTAATGAGCAAGATAAACACTAAGATATACTTACTCATTCACATTATCTAAAAACTATGACTCTTTTTGAAATCCTAGGCATTATGGTATTGTCACTTATGCTAAGAGAATACCCTAACCTCTAAAATTATCTAAACCGACCTTTGATACCAACTATAAGGACCCAACATTAAGCATTAATTATTATTGAATTAAATTAATAATTCACATTGATTATCCTTTCAGGTTTAGAGTTTTAGAGAGTTAGGACATAACTATTTCATCTCAACGATGACAAAAGTAGACATGTCTACTCAGTTTCCATTTTTTTACAAAAAAATATCTTGAACAAAAGATTCATGTCTAGTTCTTGTTTTAGACATAATGACATTTCCTTGATCCCATCCATGACTCTATTCCACTTTATGTCTTGTGAAAAACATTTCAAAAGCTTGGGATGAGCATAAGAAGCTCAGTAAGGGTTATAACAATACATAAAGAAAAAATTTGTACATGTATACATTAGAATCAATGAAATCATAATTTACTCATAAAACATAATCAATTTAACATATCTCATGAAATTATAAGATTTATGCATAACTCAATATAAATCATAAGACATAAAGGTAACTTGAGGAATTCATAACTTTCATACATATGGAGTAACCCTCATGGTTACGTTTGGAATACCCATCACAGTATATTCCCAAAATCTCTTCGGAGAATCCTAAACGTTTAACCCCTTTGTGTTATCCAATGCATTGGAGAGCTATATCGGCTCACCCGCCCTTAGTTTATCACGGAACCACCCGTCTTCATAAACAATGCCCAAGACCCATAACATAATCATAACACATAACTTAATAATAAAGGAAAGACAAGATTCCCAAATTGCAATAACAATATAACATTTTAATATATTGAAAGAATTATTCCATTCTAAAAAACCATTTTCAAAAACATTTAAAACATTTAATAATGTGATTTTTGAATCAAAGTCTCACATACCACTTTGATGATTTTAAGATTTTAAACCATTAATATCCATATAAATAAATCCATAAATATTTTTTGAAAACATGGATATTAATGAGAAATATTTATAAGAACAAATCATTAAAACATTTAAAACCATATTTTAGTTAATGGGTTTTTACCAAAATTAGAGACACTTGAATACAATAATTTAGGAATAAAATTTAATCGGAACTTTATAATATCAGGAGAATAAATGGATTCATGATATAATATTCCAAAGGAAATTATATACACCATATAAGAGAGAATTGGTGCATAACAACAATGAAGCCCCAACAGAAATGTAAAATGAGATGAAATCCCTTGTAAAGAAGGTATCCTTAAATTAGGGATAAATCAATCTCAAAATTATGTGTGAAAAATATAAATACACCCAATATAAGTTTATATTAAGTGTAAAAAACCATATTTCATTCACACATATTCATAGTATGACATATTCAATAACTACAAGTTGAACCGAAAGAAATCGAAATTGGTTTAAGAAGTTCCCTTGGTAAAATTTGACAGCCTATCGACGACAATTTAAATTTCATAAAGTTAGTTGATGAGAGAGAAAATAGAATATCATCACTTGGACATAAAATTTACATCAATAAAAATATATAAGAACATATTCCAACATAAAAATATGTCAATTAAAACACATTACAAAATAAGTCATTTAAAAAGAGGAGTGTGAAAGGTTCCATTACCGATTTGGGAAACTTTCAAAGCATACACCCCATGAAAGAAGGGTCATACAATGAAGATGTAAATACCCATAAATGAGATTATATTATACTAATTGTAAAATAATGGGCAGTACATACACCACACAAAAGGAAATAGTGGCCAATTTAGCATGAATCTCAAGGGAATAAAAAGTGAGATGAAAATCACATTATGAAAAGTCGGCAGCCTAATGGCGCCACATAAAACATTCAAAAATGGATTGATGAGAGAAAATAGGGTATCCCATAATATGAAAAAAAATGTACAAAAATAGGAATATAAATGAACATCCCCAAACATACGTAAGATAAGCTTAAAAGAAATGACATAAAAGAGTGTACATAAAAATAAAGAGTGGGGATGAATCCCTTACCTTAAGTGCGACTTGTCTTGTTCGTTTCATTATATTCCTGAATAATAAACTTTTGTAAATTTATAATTTCGTAAGGACCTCATTTAACGTTTATTATTCAATTCTTGTCACATATTAAAATTTTATAATAATTAGTTAATTATGTGAGTTCATATCAAATTTTTTTGTCGATGTTTGGTACATGAGTCAAAAATGAACTTGTTTGAAAAGAATCTTCCATGTAGTAATAAGTAAATAATCTCAAGAATAGTATTAATGATTTAAATATCATATATATCCAGTACATATTCATTATATACTATTTCATAACATTTCGAGATAAAAAGAAATGAAATGCACCGTTCATGGAGACGGTATGCCGTATGTACGCATGAACACTACTTTCATTTCATTGTCATATTAATGAAATTAAAAATAATTGAGAGAGATATATATTATAATTAAAGTATAATATACATTTTATATAGGTCAAATAAGTTCATTAATTTCCTTATTTATATATTCCATGTATTGCATGAATGTGTCACATCACTTGAGGGGGCGGTAGTCCACACTTCCTCGTATAAAATTATCACATTTTCACAACATGCAAAGCATAAATTTATGTTTTAAATATAAAATAAAGAAGAATATAGGAAATATAAATACCATATATATCATATATAAAATACATTTACATCATAATGGCCACCATGAAAGGTGTTAAGAGAAGATTGAACAATAATCGTTTCGTGAGGCAGTAATTCGCCATCCACAGAAACAGTATGTTCTTTAACCATTAGACGAAGGTGTGTGTAAGTGTAGCTCGAATCCTTCACATAACAACATCCTAGTATATTTAATATACTGTTTTTGTTAGAAAATAAAGGAATAAAAAGAGTTTATGGGTTTGGAGAAGCAAAATAAAACAAAATAATACAAGTGAAGACATTGCCTTTAAATTGAGTAACTCTCTTTGGTTTGAGCCAAAAGGGTTTCTTGAAGAGATTTCTGCCTAAGGTGAGGCTTAAATAATGAATAGATGGATTTGGATAGATGAAATGGGAAGGGGTTGGCCGAGCCAATGGTTTGAGAGGTGTGGGTAAGGAAGTAGAGTTGGGGGCCTTTTATAATAGAAGAGGAGGGGCAATCTTGGAAAGTCAATAAATGTTACATTATTTAAAAAATATTTTCGTATATTAAAGGTCTCACATTGATATATTTAGTCTATAAGGTGATTAGTGTTCTAAATATACTCATCAAATAGGTCTTTGACAAGTGTACGTCTTTGATTTTACATTATATTTTCATTTTATTTAAATCGTTCATTAATGGGATAACTGCTGCATCATCATGGTGTCATAAATAATTTAATTTATTTAATGTCTAAAAATTATATAACAATTACTATGATGTATGAAATATTTTTATCTTTCCAATCAATATTTATAGTCTAAGAGATCGTTTATGTAGACAAAATTAAAATTATTTTGATTAGGTGTTAAATAATTTGGTTACATTTTCCTTTCTTTAAAAAAATATGATAAAAGGTCACTATCACACTAAAGTGATTCCATGGGGTCCCAAGGTTGGGAAAAGGTATCTCATGGTCGGACATGACACCACAAATAGCATTAAGACACATTTTGTGGTCATTTTATATTTTTATAATATTATTTTATTACGCTTAATTACCCGATTACTAATTAAACACGATAATTAAAGATAATTACCGTTGATACAATTCATAATGTCAAAAAACAAAAGAGTCTTAATTAAATAATTTGTACCTTATGATTCCAAATATAGAATCCATTTTTTTAAATTCAAAACATATAAATTGTAGTAATTTATTTAAATTTAAATCTCGTTGTCAAAACAAAAGACATGTTTTTAAGAAGTAAAATTTATCAAAAGATTGACTTGTATTTACATCCAATTGTAAAGTGAAATTACATCCAATGAACAACATTGTATTAAGTGAAAAAAAATAATTCAATTATACTTTAATAAATATTAAAATGATAATTTAAATATATAAATAAATTGGATGAAAAGGTAGTTTTGAATTAAAATTTGTATTTTTCACTATTCATTAAAAACACATTATCAGAAAAATACCAAAAATTAACCCTAATCTATATTTTATATTTAAAATTCATAAATGATTTAAATTTTACCAAATTAAAAACATTGAAGTTTCATTAATAAATCATATAGTTAATTCCTGCTGTGAAAACAAATATCGGGTTTTTTAGAAGTAATATTTATGAAAAGTTTGACACTTGTTTATGTACATTTTCAAAGTGAAAATAATTTTAATTTCCCCCATTGAATTAAATAGTAAAAATATATTCTAATTAAACTTTAAATCAAATTAAATATATAATCGCGCCATATATTTAAATTAGATGAAAAAGCAGTTTTGATGTAAAATGCAATATTTTCCCTATTCATTAAAAAATGAACATTATCAGAAACATACAAAAAATTTAACCTAAGTAAATTTCAATATCCCAATCATAAAGAATAAGTTTATTTTGAAAAATAGAGATTATGAAATTGTAAAAAGATATATTTAAAAAGCGATCACCATCAAAAGGTGGTAAAACAATCTTTTAAAAATATTAGAGTATTTATTCTTAAAATTTGATGCATTTGGATTTTAAGCCCCTAACATTTTTTTGATAAATGTAAAAATATTTAAAAAACATATTTAATAATTTTTTAGTTATTTATTTTCATTCCCTCTATTACAATGTCTAGGCACTAACTATTATAATATTGTTATATTATTAGTGTGCAACATAATATTTCAATGAAACTTGTTGTTGCGTATTGGGTACACCGTCAAGCATAGCATTCCCTTTAAAGTAATATTAACATTTTATTCAATAATATTGATAAATATTAGAATGTGATATTATTTATTTACCTGGGATGTTACATCCTTCCCCCCTTTTGGGAATTGTGTCCTCGCAATTTCAAAATTGGGCTTGGAAACTTCATTGAAAGTCCCTCATCAGAACAAGAGTCAGTAAAACTATCACTTTAAAAGAAATGGAGTGATGTACAAAGGTCAACCGAGTGAACCCATACTAGGATTCCACGAAGTAAAATATGGATATGGAAGAAAAAAGAAATGGTCATGTTCTAAGGTAGAGTGACAGAAAACATGTTTAGGAGAGAGGTAACCACCAGAAAATCACAAACTGGTGATGTGTTAAACGGTATTTGATTCCCCAGTAGGAAAAGTTAACAGAAATTTTATTGTTTTAAGTTAATTTTCATTGAGGAATTTATTTTTGAGATTATCTAAATCATAAGGAAACATACTTACTTGTCATGTTGACTTTCATATTTTACTAGATTTCTTACACAAACTCATACTTTCTCCAAATGATGAGTATTTAGGAAGACATGTTCACATTAAGTGTACTATATTAAACTTCTCGATAATCACCTAATCCAAAAAAGAGAACTATATACTTCCCCTTTCATTATACCTTAACCAAAACCAAAACCAAAAAGGTTAGTACAAGATCAGATAATACCCAAAAAGGATAATCCTTTTTTTTAAACAAATCTATTCTTAATCTACAAAATTTTTCAAACAATACCCAAAGTTCAAAAAAGACCAGTTAATCAACAAATTGTCCATAAAATTCTCCAATTTAAACCAATATAAGATTGAAACCCAAATATTTGAAGGATTTAATCACATAGTCTTCCAAGATAAACATTAACATTTATCTTCAAAAAAAATTAGTTACTCTTAAAGTCTCATAATAAAAAGTAATTAACCTAATCACATATCGTCCATGATAGGTTAATAATTTACACAGATAACCCAAAATCAACTTATTATAGATTTATAATATCATATAACTAAAAAGAATTAGTCAAACTAACCAGGGAGTTCACGTAGTCCAGTGGTAGGTGATAAATACCAGTCGCACTTTAGTTGTGGGTTCGATTCCCGCAGCTTCGTTCGACGTGACAGGTTGTCACATGGTCTATGTGTTGTCATTTTTCCAAAACTAAATGATTCTTATAACATTCCCCAAAAAGTGATAAAATCTTCATAAATAACCATAACATATTTTAACCTCAAGTTTATCTCATGTCGTTCATATTCCATCATAACATAGTGTAACCCATAATTACCTCAAAAGTAAGGATCATATAAACCCTAATGGTTACCTTTATAATTATAACCTGAACTTCCACATCGAGTTGGTTCTCTCGTACAAGATGCATTAGAGAACTCACCAAGGATCAAATGGTTGATCATGACTCCTGATAGTTGGTTAAGAATAACCACGAGATTTCTCATTGAATCCCCCATTTCAACCAGTCTCTTAATCAGAGAACCACCACAGTTTCCTTCAAATCCATTGTCACTTTGGTGCCTGGTAGATACATCCATTTACTAAAACCAGAAATTTCAGTCTGAGTATATCAACAAAACCATCATGTACTAATGAGGAAGATAAACACTAAGATATACTTACTCATTCACATTATCTAAAAAATATGTCCCTTTCTGAAATACTAGCCATTATGGTAATGTCACTTATGCTTGGAGAATACCCTAACCTCTAAAATTATCTAAACCAGCCTTTGATACCAACTATAAGGACCCAACCTTAAGCATTACTTATTATTGAATTAAATTAATAATTCACATTGAGGATCATTTCAGGTTTAGAGTTTTAGAGAGTTAGGACATAACTATTACATCTCAACGATGACAAAGTAGACACGTCTACTAACTTTCCATTTCTTTTACAAAATAAAAACTCTTGAACAAAAGATTCATGTCTAGTTCTTGTTTTAGACAGCATGACATTTCCTTGATCCCATCCATGAATCTATTCCACTTTATGTCCTGTGAAAAACATTTCAAAATCTTGGGATGAGCAAAAGAAGCTCAGTAAGGGATATAACAATATAGAAAGAAAACATTATTCCATGTATACATTAGAATCAATGAAATCATACTTTACTCATAAAACATAATCAATTTAACATACCTCATGAAATCATAAGATTTATGCATAAATCAATAGAAATCATAAGACACAAATTTAACTTGAGGCATTCATAAATTTCTTACATAGGGAGAAACCCTCATGGTTACATTTGTAATACCAATCACACTATATTCCATAAATCTCTTCGGAGAAACCTTAACGTTTAACCCCTTGACGTTACCCAATGCATTGGAGAGCTATATCGGGCTCACCCGCCCTTAGTTTATCATGGAAATACTCATCTTCATAAAAAATGCCCAAGAACCATAATATAATCATAACACATAACTTAATCATAAAGGAAATATAACATTCCCACATTGAAATAACAATATAACTTTTAATATATGAAATAATTATTCCATTCTAAAAAACCATTTTCAAAAACATTTTAAACATTTAATAAAGTGATTTTTTAATCAAAGTGTCCCATACCACTTTGATGCTTTTAATATTTTAACCATTATTATCCATATAAATAAATCCACAAAAACATTTTCAAAACATGGATATTAATGAGAAATATTTATAAGAACAAATCATTAAAACATTTTAAATGATATTTTAGTTAGAGGGTTTTTACCAAAAATAGAGACACTGGAATACAATAATTGTGGAATAACATTTAATCAGAACTTTATAATATCATGAGAATAAATGGATTCATGATATAATATTCCAAAGGACAGTATATACACCATATAAGAGTGAATTGGTTCATAATAAAAATGATGTCCCAATAGAAATGTAAAATGAGATGAAATCCCTTATAAAAAAGGTATCCTTAAATTAAGGATAAATCAATCTCAAAATTATGTGTGAAAAATATAAATACACCCAATATAAGTGGATATTGTGTGTAAAACAACCAAAGTTCATTCACACATATTCATAGGATTACATATTCAAAAACTACAAGTTGAACCTGAAGAAATCAAAATTGGGTTAAGAAGTTCCCTTGGTAAAATTTGACAGCCTAATGGCGACACATAAAAATTCATAAAGTTAGTTGATGAGAGGTAAAATGGTATCTCATCACTTGGACATAAAATTTAAATGAATAAGGATATATAAGAACATATAACAACATAAAAATATGTAAACTAAAAGACATTACAAAATAAGTATTTTAAAAAGAGGAGTGTGAAGGGTTCCCTTACCGGTTTGGGAAACTTTCAAAACTTACACCCCATGAAACAAGGGTCATACAATGAATATGTAAATACCCATAAATGAGATTATATTATACTAATATTAAAATAATGTTCCGTACATACACCACACAAAAGGAAATAGTGGCCAATGTAGCATGAATATCACGAGAATAAAAAGTGAGATGAAAATCACCTAATAAAAATTCGGCAGCCTAACGGCGCCACATAAAACTTTCAAAAATGTATTGATGAGATCAAATAGAATATCTCATCATATTAACATAAAATTTAAAGAATGAGGAATATAAATGGACATTCCCAAACATTAGAAAGATGAGATTAAAAGAAATGACATAAAAGAGAGTACTTAAAAAGAAAGAGAGAGGTAGGATCCCTTACCTTAAGTGCGACTTGTATTGTTCATTTCTTTATAATCCTGAATAATAAACTTTTGTCAATTTATAATTTCTTAAGGACCTCATTCAATGTTTATTATTAAATTATTGTCACATATTAAAATTTAATAATAATCAGTTAAATATGTGAGTTCATATCAAATGTTTTTGTCGATGTTTGGTACATGAGTAAAAAATGAACTTGTTTGAAAAGAATTGTCCATGTAGTTATAAGTAAATCATCTCCATAATAGTATTAATGATTTAAATATCATATATATCCAGTATATATTCATTTTATACTATTTCATAACATTTGGAGATAAAAAGAAATGAAATGCACCATTCGTGGAGACGGTAGGCCATACGTACGCATGAATGCTACTTTCATTTCCTTGTCATATTAATGGAATTAAAAATTATTGAGAGATATATATATTAAAATTCCAGTATAATATATATGTTATATAGGTCACATAATTTCATTAATTTCATTCTTTATACATTCCATGTATTGCATGAATGAGTCACATCACTTGAGGGGGCGCTAGTCCACACTTCCTCGTATTAAATTATCGCATTTGCACAACATGAAAAGTATAAAGGAATGTTTTAAATATTAAATACATAAGCATATAGGAAACATAAATACCATATATATCATATATAAAATACACTGACATCATAATGGCCACCATGAAAGGTTTTAAGAGAAGATTTAAAAATCATCGTTTCGTGAGGCAGTAATTCGCCATCCACAGAAACAATATGTTCTTTAACCATTAGATGAAGGTGTGTGTAAGTGTAGCTCGAATCCTTCACATAAAAACATCTTAGTATATTAAATATACCGGGTTTGTTACAAAATAAAGGAATAAAAAGTGTTTAGGGGTTTTGAGTGGAAAAATATAACAAAAGAACATAAGTCAAGACATTACCTTTAAATCGGGTAACTCCTTTTGGTTTGAACCAAATGGGTTTGTTGAAGATCATTCTGCCTAAGCTGATGCTTCAATAATAAAGAGAAGGATGTGGAGAGATGAATTGTGTAGGGGTTGGCCGAGCCAAAGGCTTGAGAGGTGTGGGTAAGGAGGTAGAGGTGGGGGCCTTTTATAAGAGGAGAGGAGGGGCACTCTTGGAAAGTCATGAAATGTTACTTTAATTTAAAATGATTTTCATATTTTAAAGGTCCCACATTGATATATTTAGCAGATAAGGTGATAAGGGTTCGAATTATACTCATCCAATAGGTATATGACAAGTTTAAGTCTTTGATTTTACATTATATTTTCATTTTATTTAAATCTTTCATTAATGAGATAATCGCTGCATCACCATTGTGTCATAAATAAATTAATTTATTTAACTTCTAAAAATTATAAAACAATTACTATGATGTAGGAAATATTTTTAGATTTCCAATGAATATTTATTGTCTAAGATATAGTTTATGTAGACAAAATTAAAATTATTTTACATATGTGTTACATACTTTGGTTACATTTTCCTTTCTTAAAAAAAATATGATAAAAGGTCACTATCACACTAAAGTGATTACCTGGGGTCCCATGGTTGAAAAAAGGCATTTCATGGTCGGCCATGACACCACAAATACCATTTGGACACATTTTGGGGTCATTTTATATTTTTATGATATTATTTTCTTACCCTTAATTACCCGATTACTAATTAAACACGAGAATTAAACGAGTACCTTGATGTTTTTCCTGATGAGTTTCCTGGTATTACACCTAATCGAGAAGTTGAATTTACTATTGACTTAGTTCCTGATGCTAATCCAATTTCAAAACCCCCTTATTGAATGGCACAAATTGAACTTTTAGAGTTAAAGAAGAAATTATAAGAGTTATTAAAAAAAGGTTTCATTCGACCAAGCACATCACCATGGGGTGCTTCTGTCTTGTTTGTTAAAAAAATATAGTTCAATGATATGTTTCATTAAATATAGAGCATTGAATAACATCACTGTTAAGAATAAGTATCATTTTCCCCATATCGATGATTTGTTTGATCAGCTCCAGGGAGCTCAGTATTTTTAGAAAATTGACTTGAGAACGGGGTACCATCAGTTGAAAGTAAAAGAAGAAGTCGTTCTAAAGACCGCATTTTTTACTAGATATAGCCATTATGAATTTGTAGTTATGCCTTTTGGGTTAACCAATGCACCTGTTGTAATCATGGATCTTATGAATAGTATTTTCTGTGAGTTCTTGGATAAGTTTTTGGTTGTGTTCATTGATGAAATTTTGGTTTATTTCAAAAGTAAATAGGAATATGAATGTCATTTAAGGGTTGTCTTGAAAACCATAAATGAAAATAATATTTATGGGAAATTCAGCATGTGTGAGTTTTGGTTATAACAAATTTCATTCCTTGGTCACATTGTTTCAAAAAATTGCATAACTGTTGGTCCTGCTAAAACAAAAGTTGTTCAAGAATGGCCAAGACCCACAAATATAACTGAGATTCATAGTTTTCTTGTTTTGAAAAGTTATTAACGGATGTTTTTGAATATTTTTCATGGTTATCTAGTACAAGGACTAAGTTAACTTGAAAAGGTGTTATGTTCATCAGGAGAAAAGAATGTGATGATAGTTTTCAGGAATTGAAAAGAAGATTGGTGAATGCTCCGATTTTGGAACTGCCATCCAGAAATGGTGAGTTTGTTATCTACAGTGATTCTTTGTAGAATGGACTGGGTTTTGTCCCGATTAAAATGATCAAGTAATTTTTTATGCTTCCCGTCAGTTGAAAGCACATGAGTTAAATTACCCTACACATGATTTAAAATTAGCTGTAGTTGTTTTTTCTTTAAAAATTGTAAGGCAACATTTGTATGGAGTGAAGTGTGGAGTATATACTGATCACAAATGTTTAAAGTATATATTCACTCATAAATGATTGGACATGATAAAGAGTAGATGGTTGGAATTAATAAAGGTTTACGATTGCATGATCCTTTACCTTCTGGGAAAAGAAAATAAAGTGGCTGATGTTTTGAGTCGAAAAAGTAATACTTCATTAACCATGTACGTTTGGAACGAGATCCATTGGTTATTGATTTGATGAACATTGGCATAGAAGTTGTTGTTGCAGGAAATTCTTCTATTTTGTTTCAGGTGTCAGTTAAATCATCTCTATCAGACAGAATTAAGCAAGCGTAGAAAGAAGACAACAAGTTGCAGAAAAAGGTAGAGTTGGTTTAGAAAGTTAATTTTCCCAATTTTAACATTTATAATTATTATGTTTTGAGATATGGAAAGTGATTATGTGTTCCTTGTGATTTATAGTTGAATAATGAGTTGTTATGTGAAGCTCATAGTTCTCCATTTTCAGTTCTTCCTGGAAGTACTAAGATGAACATAGATCTTAGGGAGTATTACTGGTGGGATGGAATGAAAAGAGATATTGCTGATTTTACTGTGAAGTGTTTGACTTGTCAGCAGGTTAAAGAAGAGAGACAATTACTAAAAGGAATGCTGCAGCCTCTACCCGTGCCAGAGTGGAAATGGGAAAATATATCCATGTACTTCGTTCTGAGAATACAAAAGACATCTCGATGTAATAATGCAATCTGGGTTATAGTTGATCGATTGACTAAATCTGCTCATTTCCTTCCTATTCAAGATACTCTGTCATTAAATCAACTTGCTCGGTTATATGTTAAATAGATATTCAGGTTGAATGGTGTTCCCCTCTCCATTGTATCTGATCGTGATCCCAAATTCACTTCTATCATTTGAAAAGGCCTTCAAGAGTGATTGGGTATCAAATCAAATTTTAGTACAGATTTTCATCCTCAATCAGATGGGCAGTTAAAACAAACAATTTAGACCTTGGAGGATATTTTACGTGCTTGCTCGATAGATTATCATGGAATTTCGGACCAACATCTTTCTTTGGTTGAATTTTCTAATAATAACAGTTTTTATTCCAGTATACAGATGGCTCCATTTGAGGCATTATATGGATAGCATTGTCGAACTCCAGATTTTTGGGATGAAGTAGGTGAATGGAAGCTGATGGGACTAGAATTGGTAGAAGAGATGGTAGATAAAGTTCAGTTGATTCAGAAGCACATGAGAATAGCTCAGAGAAAACATAAAAGTTATGCCAATAACCGGAGGAATGATCTTTCTTTTGAGGTTGGTGATCATGTCTTTCTCAACGTTTCTCCATGGAAAAGTGTGATGTGTTTTGGTAAGAAGGGAATGTTGAGTCCGAGGTTCATTGGACTTGATGAAATTCTGGATAAAGTTGGACCAGTTGCGTACAGAGTGGCTTTACCTCCAAGTTTATCCCAGGTACACAGTGTTTTTCATGTTTTGATGTTGATAAAGTATATGCCATATCCATTTCTTGTTTTGAGCCTAGAGTTAGTTCAATTGGAATAGAATCTCTTTTATGAAGAACAAAAAGTTCAGATTCTTGACCGTAGAGAGCTAGTGGTGTGGAATAATAAAATTTACCAGGTAAATGTTTTGTGGAAAACCCATATTGTTTATGAGGCAACGTGGGAATCTAAAAATGCTATGAGGGAAAAATACCCCCACTTATTTTGATAAGTGAATAAAAATTGCGAGGATACAATTTCCAAAAGGGGGGAAGGATGTAACATCCCATTTAAATGAAGAATAAGATATTTTTATTAATATTTTTGAATTCACTAATAATTTTACTTTATAAGGGTTTCTATGTTTGATAGAATACCTGATACACAACAATGGGTTTCTTTGGAATCTTACATTACACTCTAATAATATTATATTATTATTTTAAATGGTAAATAACTCCTAGCCATTGTAGTGGCGAGAATAAACAAAACTAACTACAATATTGTTATACATGTTTGTTAGATGTATTTACTTTTATCTAATAAAAATATAATGGCTTAAAATATGAATGAATATAATTTTAAGCATAATTTAAATTAAAAGGCCTATTTACCTCCTTTTATTGGAGAAACCTTTTTAATTATTGATTTGGTCACCTTAATACATTTTATATGACCAAATAAAATCCTTGTTTATAATGGGGACATCAAATTTTACTTTTGGTTAGTTTTTGGTATTTTTCTGATAAAGTACATTTTTTTAATGAATAGTGAAAAATACTTTATTTTAATTCAAAAGTGCCTTCTAATCTAATCTATTTATATGGTTAGATTAAATTTTTAGTTGGTTTTAAAGTTAAATTGAAATATATTTTCTCCATTTAATCCAATTCTGGTCATTGGAATTAATTTCACTTTGAAATTAGACATAAACAAGTATCAATCTTTTGATAGTTATTGTTTCTTAAAACACGCTATTTGTTTTAACAACAGGAATTAATTTTTAAATTAATTAATACCACTTCTATGGTTTGAATTTGGAAAAATAGACATCAATTTTTAATTTGGAATATCAAATAATTCTTAGGCTGAATTTTTGGTATTTTTATGAAAAACATCAATTTTCGATGAATAGTGACACCACTTAGTGTTAGTTTAAAAACTGAATTTTTCATTTAAATAAAATTTCACCACTTCTCTGAATAGAATTTCAAAAATCTTACATAGATGGTTGTTATCAAGAAGTTAAATTTCATTCATTAAGATGAAAATAATTTTTTGGTGAATAGTAACTTTTGAATTTTATTTACCGCGGTTAAAGGTAAATAAGGAAACTTAAGGTTAAAAGAATATTATAATAACTCAAAATTACGTTAAAACTTGTCCAAACATTATTTTTTGAGTCATTAACGACCATGTGCATATTTGGGTCGATTTCAGGTCCACTTTGAGCAACATGGGAGTGATAATGACAATTTAGACTAATTAATTTAATGTAAAGCCAAAATAGACACAAACAAAAATCTTTTAGTAATTAATTTTTATATGGTTTTATATAAGGAATATTTTTGACTATAAATGATCATTGGAAAGTTAAAAATATTTCCTACATAATGGTATATTTTTTTTATTTTTTATACAACAAATAAATTAAATTATTTATGACATAATAATGAAGTAGCGTTTACCTCATTAATAAATGATTTAAATAAATAAGATTATAATTCTTAAAATATTATCCAAAAAATTTCCAACATTGATTGGATGATTTTATTTCGACCATGACTCATATTATTGTCGACTATAATGATTTGTGGACCATTAGAAACCAAATATCATTATATTACAAAATATTAATTTCACACTTTCCTAAAGAGCACATCCTCTCCCTTATAAAAGGAGACCACTTCTAACCAATTCCTTACACCTCTAAAGCTATTTTTCTAGTCCAATCTCTGTCCAATTAATCTCTCAACATCCCTCTCATCCCTCTAGAATCCTTACTTTTGGCAGAAGGCACTTCAAGAAGTCCATTGGTTCAAACCAAAGGGAGTTACCCAAATTAAAGGTATTTGTATCTATTAAATTGTTTTCTTTTATTTTAATTCTCCAACCCATATAATCTTTTTATTTCTATTATTTGGTAACAACACTAGTATTCTCAATATACTAGTATATTGTTATGAAAAGGATTGAAACTACACTTACACACACCTCCATCTAATGGGTGATGAACAAAATGTTTTTGTGGATGGAAAACTAATACCTCACGAAACAATGATTATTCAATTACATCTTACTGCCTCTCATAGTGCCATTAAGATGGAACTATATTTATATATGATATATATTATGTTTATGATTTCATTATGATTCTGTACTTCCAAATTATATCAAGCCTATATGGTTTCCATAGTGGGTAAATACGATAATCTTATTTGAGGAAGTGCGGACAATCGCCCCCTCAAAGTGATGTGATTCGTTAATTCCTTATGTAGGATGTATAAAGGATGTAGTTAATGATATTATATATGATATTATATTGTAATTATAATATATCTATGTATAATTATGTTTTTTTTCATTAAAATAAGAAATATAAATGAAATTAGCGTTCATGCGTACGTACGGCTTACCGTCTCCATGAACGGTGCATTTTATTTCATACCTCCAAATGATATATACTATTATAAATACATTTATATACTGGATATATATGATATATATGATATCTAAATCATAAATCTCATTCTGGATATAATTCACTATTGACCACATGGACAACTTATAAATATAAGGTGGTCATTTTTGACTCAAGTACCAAATATCAAAAAAATGGATGTTACTAAATTAAACGATTACATAATGTTTATAACATGGTAATAATTGATATAAAAGGAATACTAAAGTTTAAAAAGGTTCTTAAGCAAGTATAAATTTACTTTAGTTTATTATTCATGAGATTAAAGAACTAAGGAGTCAAGTAGGACATGAGGTAAGGGACTTCGTCTCAATCTCCTTTCATTGAGGCATTTTTAGTTTTATACATGACGTTATTTTATATGGTGTATAAACCCCTTTGACATTTCATTTTATTCAAAGGGAATATTTTTATATGAAGAGTTTTACAAAATCATAAAAACGAAATTTTTAACGTACGTGGTGACAGCGACCTTTCCACCGCCGCAAGTATTATTTGATCATTGTCTTCCTCAACAAGTTGTACTGTTTTTAAAAGAAAACAAATACCATATAATCTTTTATGTATTTTTCGTTCTAAAAATGTTTTTGAAAATGGGTTTGTTATGCCAATATATTTAAGTGATATATTGTGATTGAAATGTGGAAATATTTTCTTTCCTTTATATTTTTTGTATGTGTTATGATTTTATAATGGTACTTGGACATTTGATGGGTGGTTACGTGATAAACCAAATGACAGGTGGTGCCGTGAATACCAGGACGGGTGGCTACGTTATAACCTCCAATGCATTGTGTATGGAAGTCGGTCATATGGCTATTCCATTTAGTGATATGTGTGGAAGTCGACCTTATGGTTATTCCATTAATGTATGTTTATATCCCGAGTTACCTTTATATGTTATGTGTTCATTATATGTGTTTTATGGTAATATTTTGGTATCAAAAGTGTAGGTAATTATCCTTTATTCAGTGAATATTATTTACTACTTCATAAAGGTGAAAATTATTACTTATGTAAGAGTATTCATGGTTTAATTTTTGTTTTGAAAAAATAATAGTTTTACTTCTTTGTGTATCCCTTACTAAGCTTTTTGTGCTCATCCTATGTTTTTGAAATGTTTTTCACAGGAAATAATGTGTAGAAGGGTAAAGGATAAGATCATGGAGAAGTCATGCCATCTTAAACAAGGAACTAGACATGAATCTTCTTTTTTCATGAGTTCGTGTTTTGTAAAAAAAATGGGAACTATGTAGAAGTGTCTACTCTATAATATTTTGAGATGTAATATTTACAGCCTAACTCTCAAAACCTCTAAACCTGAAAATATCTTCAATGTGAATTATTCATTTTATTCAAGAAAATGTAGGGTTTTAAGGCCGGGTCCTTATATATATGGAAGGTGAAAAAATCATAAAACTAATGATTCCTAAATTTAAAAGGCATGTACATTGGAAAACCTTCCTCGAATCCATGGTGCATCGACGACACACCAGAAAATATACCACTAGAGTTCCAATATCCAATATCTATCAAGTGGAACCCTAGATGAACAAAAACTCTAATTTTTCACCAACCTAGATAACTAAATCAGTTATACATGGTATCTATGTTTATATGTGGAAGTGAAAATTGAATAAAATGAATAGAAAAAATAGAGGAGCCTTAACCATTCAATCCAAGTAAATAATTACCAAGAAACAACCTTGATGCACACATAGAGGGGACTGGAGTATTAAAAACTCATAGTGGGAGGAATTTTGGTTATGGGTTTTAAATGGGGGAGGCTAAGGGAATAAACACCAATTTAAAAGAAAGAGAAAAGCCAAAAATACCCTCTCTCGAATGGGTTGCATGGTTAACTAGAACAATTTAACAAACCATGTAATTTTCCACTGACTGGTGTTGGATGTGACAGACAGTTTTGCTACATGGTCAGTTAAAACTTGTGTGACCTGTGCGACCCCCTATACACATACTGCATGGTTAAACTGACCGTACGACCTAGAAAATATCAAAAAAATAACCCATTTCACCCCAAAACTCATCTAACTTGAAGGGATAAACCATAAAACAACATTAACCATAAAAATGATCCACTAAGAGTGTTAAACCCCAGTTTACAGGCCCCATCCTCCTCAAACCATCCCTCCAACAGCGGACATGGCCAAAGTTAAAAAAAAAGAATACCTCAAAAATTCAAATCCGTCACACCCAGTTCCAAAGAAAACAACTGACAACCCACCCAATATAGGTACCATAGATTAATCCAAAAACATGGGTGTTAAATTCTCAACTACATACCTTTTTTATATATATTATGACACTCTTAGGGGATTTTATTTAAATAAATCACAACAACAATATGATCTAAAATAAAGAATCAGAAAATTGTTGATTAATAATTAAAATATATTGATATCCATATGACATGAATGTTCCCATAACCATTTATTTTTTTTCATTCATTCATTTATTTCACTACACTTTGAATTTTATATTTCCTATTGTTTCCAACATTATTTTTAGGATTTTTACTAGAATATCCAAATTAATCCATTGAATGATTTTCATTACAACACAGTTTTTGACTAATCTTCATGTCCTCCTACATTATTCATCACGGTCAAAGATTTTACCCTTCTTCTATTTGTCCATAGTCTACTGTTCATGTTTTAATGGTTGAAATTTCATATTCTTAGAGAATGATCCATCACTGCCTTTATCTTTCCCTATCATCATTTATGTGTAACCTTTCCTACATAAGTGAATACAAATGGATGAGTATTCAGATTTATATTTATTAACCAATAATCCGATATGTCAATTGACTATAAAAATTAGTGATAAAACTTATACGATATATTTTATATGGTGTAAATAAACTATAATTCATTATCATAATTGAATGGTATTTAAAAATATTTATATTTTCATTGTATATATTCTAATTTTTCATGGGATCAAGAAATGAATATTATTGGATTTATGTATAGTTATTTTATGTGGACTGCATTAATTAAGACATATAAATAGTGAACCCTGATGTCACTCTATTGGATTGTGAAAAATTAAGGTGTTTACAGGTTATAGGTTAATCCATAGAGATATGAGAATTATCCAGTTTTTGTGATTCTATCATGTGTATTGGGAAATGTAATGGTGTTTGACTATGTTAGTTTACTCTTGAGTTTTATGATAATTATCAAATTACTTAATTATATCCATTGTATTGGGTAAGGTGATTGAGGTTACTAGTGGTATGTATCTCTTAATAAATGTTATGATAATTTGTTATGGTGATTATCTTTAGTTCACTGAGTAAAGTGATAATCCTTATAAATGTCATGTTTTATGATTCCGTGGTGAAAGACCATGGTAATGTGTATGGTTCACCATGATTGTGATCCTATGCAATGGGTAAAGAGAAAGTGTTAACTGGTTCAACATACTCATAATAGTCCAACTAATTATTTAATGATGCCTTTGTAAAAATAATTATTAAACTATTTTAAGACACCTTAGTGAGGAGATATGGTGATATGTTCATGAATGTCTCCTGATTATTTTGAATCTATATTTCGATATTATGCATCATTTACATGTATTATTATTGTGGAAGCTATAATTATGATCACGTTATAACTCTTTACATCATGTTCATGTTCTTATACCATGCCTTATGTTTTACTAATTATGTTAATTTATTTTTAATTTTGGTGGTTAAACCATTAATTGGGTTTATCACTCACCCTTTTCTTTTGGTTCATACTATTCCTTAATAATAGAATTGAAATGGATACGTATACAGAAGAAAAATGTGTGGATAATAATTTTGGGAGAAATGATTAATATAAAATGTGTTTAGTTTTAATGTATATAGATCCCAGATACATTAAACTATTGATCATAGTTTTCTTGAATTCTTGTTATCTAATAAAAAAATATTCATGTTTAGGTCTATATTTGCACGTGAAAGTGTGGGAATATAATTTGGTATGAGAGAAAATTTTGGTTATTTTTTGGAATTTGGATACAATAGATTTTGGTATGGATATTTATATTGATAAAAGTTTTATCTAGAAAATACTAAAATTCATAACTAGTATGACCACATAATATTAACAAATCATAAGTGATCATAAATTTTCATTTATATAGATAAAAATTTGTCAAAATTCGGGATTGTTATGTGTTGGTTAATGAGTAAAATTGAGAAGATGAATTTTCTCTAATGGGGGAGAATATAGCACATTGAAAATTCCTTTATGTTATTAATGGAACACTTATTTTATAATGGATTGTTTATTATGAGGCCATGAAAATAATTTGAATTTTGAAAAGAAAATTAAAAATATTTTGATTATAATATATAATTCAATTAGAAATAGCCAATTTATATACACAATGAAGAGTAATGCATTAATTAAATAAACTTTTTAGTTTTGAAATCTCCCAAGAATGTCTCCCCTCCCATAACTATAATTTAATGAATGATATGTGTTTGGATAATAGTTTCCACTATCAATAGATTTGTAAAAACCCACTGATACAATGTAATTTGTGATATAAAAATAAAAAGGTGTATTTATAGTAAAAAATCACTGTTATGCATGAGGAAATAGTTTAAATATCGATGATAGGAATTAAGACCATTATTTTGTAAGATGGTTGGTCATCCTTTTTACATATAGCTCAATAAAGGGACTTTTTTGATTATTTTATTATTGTATTTTGGGAAGATATATAAATAATATATGAAATATTTAAATAAAAATTATTTAAATGTGTATGTTTATAATAAATATTAAACTAATGAAATAATATTCTAAAACCCATTTTTAAATGATAATAAATCTTTATGATGTCTTAATTAATTTTTATAACCATCTGAATGTTTACTATGTTCTAAAAGATAAAAACATTCATTATATATTGATTTTATTTAAAAGGTAAAACTTACATATTTATAATATTATTTTGATAAATTAAATTTTATTTTTTCGATTATATTCATGTAATTTATCTTAGAGTTAATTTATGATAATTTAATGAAAATGATGAATTTTTCGGTAAAAATTGAAATTTCTATTTTTATGAAATACCAAAATTTTTACGATATAACCTTTTTATGATCATTAATTAAAATTTATTTCCCCTTATTATTGATAAATATGCAACTAAGTAATAAAATAATACATATGGTGTTAAAATTAGATACTCAATCCTAGACATTTGAAAACGATTATATTACCTTTTCTAAGAAATATTATGTATGAGTTATATTCATATCAAATTATAATTCATTTAATAATCTTCAATGAATAGAACAAAGAAATATGGATTGGAAAATTTTAATTAGAAGGTTAAAAATATTTACTATGTTCAATTTTATTTTTAGAAATAAAAAATTTACTATGGTAAAAAAGGATTCACCATAATATATGTAAAATAAAGTAAATGGTTTAAATTAAAAGATAATTACATGAGGAAACTAAAAATGACCTCATTAGATTGGTGGTTGAGATTTTTAAAATCATTGTGAAAACATTTAATAATTTATTATAAGTAACTCATTGAGATTTGTTTATTTTTTTGGAATTAATTTATCTTATTGATATTTTTTATTTCATTTGACAATGGAAAGAGTTATTTGTATATATATATATATATATATATATTAAACCACTAAGTCAAACATTTCTTTCACACGACACCGAATTTGTTTGTGCTGTACAAAATCTGAACTTCACTTACGCTACACAAAAATTCTGACTTGGCTTGTACTACATGCAATATAGAATTGGATTGTGCTACATGAAATAACAACTTGTCATATGCTATAGGAATCACCGGCATGGCATTTTTTACACAAAAAACAGACTTGCATACGTTACATGCAACCCCAAGTTTATCTGAATCATCATTTTATTATTATTTTTAAAGGATATAATTTTAACCAACTGGTTAAACATAGTGATATGAATATTAATAACTACTTCTAAATTATTTTTTCAAATGGTTTTATAGAAATAAAACATATTAATTATATAAGATATAATTTTTGGTAAACTTCTTTTTATGATTGAAAATATCATATTCTCAAAGAAATCTTATTTAATATTAAAATTAAATAAAGAAACATTTATAAATTTAATTACATAAAATCAAAATTATTTTTTAATTTATAATTTCTAATTTATCTTAGGGTGAATTTTTGAGATTTTTCTGAGAAACGACATTTTTTTTGTAAATAGTGAATGAATTATGCTTTTTAGTTTAAAATACCATTTTATTTAATTAATTTATAAATTTAAATTATACATTTATATTTTTAAGGTAAAATCAGATCAATAATAAATATATTAACAAAATACAGGTCATGATAAACAATTTTACATTGGAATTGAATATAAAAGAAAAACAATCTTTAGAACATTTTAATACATTAAAAACCCTATATTTTGTCACGTCTATGAGATTATCATTAATATAATTTTTCATCTTTTGGTAATTTAATTTTGAAATGATGAAATTAAATATTTTAATATGTATAATATTAATAGTCCAATAATATGAACTTAATTTTTGACCAATCAAATTAGTAAAAGTTATTAATATTAATTAAAGTGATTAAGATCAAATAAACTTAACAAGAGACTAAACCCTAATATTAAGAGAAAAAAAGACCAATAAACATTTCCAAAATAAATTTTATTAAAATATTTCCTCTATATAACTTACATTATTAATTTATTCTGTGTTTTATGTCTGTTTTTGTTAATAACATGTGTACACCTAACTTGTTTTCAAAAACTTCATGTGAGTCATTTTCATTCCCTAAAAATATCCATCACCTATCCCACATCCTAAATCATCTAAAACCTATTAGGATAAAAAAATATATTATCAATACACTTATCAACATACCTCCCTTTCCCCTAGAATCATTTCTTTTGGAAAATGAATATCAAAGGAATCCTTTTGGATCAAAGCAAATGGAGGTACCCGATTATGAGGTAATGTCTTCTCTCCGTTCCTTTGATTTATTTCCTTTTTCCACCCTCCACATTTTTTTCCTCAAAATTGTATAAAAAAATAATATCATAAATATACAAGGATGTTGTTTTGAAAATGTTTCATCCTACACACACACACACCAATCTAATGGGTAACAAAAATATTGTTTATGTGTACGGTGAAAAACCGCCTCACTGAAGAATGATTGTTCAATATTTTTATCTCCTCACATGGTATATATTAAAATGGAAAATATGATTATATATTATATATATTCTATTTATTATTTATTTCCGACTATTTATTCTTTTTACAACACATATCTTTTTAAAAACTCCATTTTGTGTCAATACAATAATTTCGTATGAGGAATTGTGGACTACCGACCCCTCAAAGGGTTGTGACTCATTAAAACCCTACATATTATGTATTAAAGAATGATTTAGTGAATATATATGATATATATTATAAAAATTCTAATTTAATAATTATATATTTATAAATATACATCCATATGTTTCTTTTAATTTATTTGACTCAACAAGACATTTAAACATAAATAACTTTCATGTGTACGTACGACCTACCATCTCCATGAACGATTACTTTAATTCATACTTATATATTATATATATAATTATAATACAAATATAATTTATAAAATTTATATTTTCATCATGTTTTATATTCTTGAATCATGATATATGTATATGGACAAAAAATATAACAAAATAAAACACAAATGAAAAATAATGTGAATATTACCCAATGTGAAAACATAACATACGATGGTTTACAAGAGGGTAGTATAAGTTCATAATAAAAACATAAAGTGTGTTTTTATAATAATATGGTGTTGTAAAATATTTATAATAAATTTATATTTATTATAAAAGTGTTTTTATTATGTACGAGGAGAGTCAAGACACCATGTAAGGAGATTTTATATCACTTTTTATTTCATTGAGATACATGCTATGTTTGCAACTCCCAACCTTTGTCTAGTATATGTATTTAACATGATTTTATAATATTTAACATATAATTAAATTAAAGGGTATTCAAATATTCATAAAATTTTATTTCTTTCATGAGGATTAATTTTCAAAATTTACCAAATTCGTAAAATAGTTTTGCCTCAAATTTCCTTCGTTGAGATTGATGTTTTATTATGCACCTTAATTATTTATAGAGGTTCATATACTTCCATATTATAAGTTATAACATGAATCACATTATTTTCATGATAATTAATGATACATATATTTTTTTTCTTACATATTGAGTATTATTCCATGTTACCCAGTTTTAAGGGTTTATTGAGACAATCTCATCAGTTTCCATGATTATTTATGTTTATGATTCCTTTGATGAAAGATTACAACCCACCTCTCTAGTATATAATGAATTTTTCCCCTATGGTTATTATTTAAAAACAATTTTATTGGTACCATATTTATTCTCTTTGGTACATAATATAGTTAAAAAAGTGTTTTTATGAAAGCCAAACATTATTCTCTCGTCGGTAGAAAATATGTGTTCATTTAAAATCAAGTTTTCTTTAAATGTTTGTTAATAACATTTTACTGCTATACTATGATAATTATACTATGTTTTCAACCATTTTCTTTTTCTTTATGTTATTAATGGAATCCTCTTCTTTCTTTCATAGTGAGTCATTTTTCTAACCCATTTACCATGAAAATGAATGATATTTTTACCTCATACGGTATATACGGATTTATCAACTATTAACCCATTGAATATATATTTTCATGTATAATGGTTAATTTTTAATATATTTTTGTAAATATATTTTAAAATACATACATTTCAGAAGTTATTAATTCTCATTTTATATGTTTTTAAGGAAAATGGTTTTAAAAATGTTTCCCAGCTAATTTTATACGTTTTCATGGAAAATTATTTTCAAAATGTTTTCAAAACATCTTTTATATATTTTAATGAAAAAATATTTTGAAAAAAATTTTAGTATTATTTTATACGTTTCTAAGGAAAAATGTTTTCAAAATATTTTTAACCTTATTTTATAAGTTTTCAAATAAAATAGTTTTCAAAATATTTCCATCTATATTTATAATATTTTCATGTGTTTTCAATGAAATAGTATTAAAAAAAACAAAATCTCCTTTCATAAGTTTTGAAGTAAAATATTACTAAATAAAATTTCAATCATTCCTTATATATTTTCAAAGTCTTTTCAATTATATGATTGAAAAAATATTTTCAACATCCCTTTATAAGTTTTCAACGTGTTTTCTAAGAAAATTATTAGTAAAATGTTTTGAATCTAGTTTTATAATCATTTCACAGTAAAATGATTTTAAATGATTTCAAGTCTTATTAATAATTTTTAATGTTATTTTATAAGAAAATTATTTTCATGTGGTTGATTTATTAAAAATAATATTGAAATGATGACAATATATTTTCCACATGAATCTTTTTTTAATGATATATAAAAATAATTATCTATTTAAGGTGATATCCATTGATGTCTCACATTCTCTTTTATAAAAAGATATAATAGTTCCATTAATTTAATAATTTACCATTAATGTAACAATATTTATGAAAACTATTTATCTTTTACATGTTATATTCTTTTGAAAACATCTTCAATTAATGAGTTATGTTTATGATGAAATGATTATAAAACTTGACTTTTTCACAAGTATTGATATGATTTCATATTTATAATATCCATTTCATTCCATATGTTATGAAATAATTTTTATGATCTTTTGTAACATGTATGTATGAGTTCATTATGATATGGGTGGGACCCATATATCCCTCAAATTAATCAAGTAAAGATTTTTATCTCATGAGATATACTATGATGGTATAGGGAATGAACCATGACTAGTAAGATGGATATAGGAGTGAACCATAACTATCAAGATGGTGTGAGAAGAGAAATAATGCTATTATAAAGCCATTGAAGTGAACCATGACTATAAATATGGTATAATGAGTGAACCTATACTACCAAGATAGTATTAGTAGTGTTTCGAGGGATAATATAGAAATACTTTTATATGCTTATGTGTCTTCAATAATTATATGTTATATTTATATGTTATGGTTTCATGGCTTAGGTTCTTTATTTCCATATGATTCATTTCATATGAAATTTCATTATTTTTTTCATGATTCATTTATATGATATTTTATGTGCAAGTTATGAACTCTTATATTCAAGATCAGGTTCTCATACCCTTATGTCTATAATTATACATAAAAATCATCCATATTTACCCTTACTGAGCATTTGAGATCACCCATTTCTTATATTTCCTTTCCCTTGGTTATGAAGAAAGGTTTTAGGTAGAACTAATAAAGGTGGAGGTATTTTTGGTAGATGTTAAACATAATTCATGAGAAATGAATATTTTGAATCCATGTTGCCAAAGATACAAAACTATTATGGTCCTCAAAAATGTAATTTTGTAATGTACTGAATATTCATATAAAATGATGTAACATCCATGTATGATAAGCATAGGATTGTATATTAGGAAAAAAATTTGTTAAAATTATTTCCAACAAAATATGAGTATCTTAAAATATAATATAATATTTATTTAATCACTTTAAACCACCCATTATAAAGTATAAATAACCCCAATTACCTCTTAAATAGCACAAGAAATCTAATTATCATGAATTATTTCTCAATTAACCACTTAAAAGTCACTCCAAGGTGGTTATAATGTCTTAATAAGACCCTCTCTATCTTTATGTAGCATACTCCCTTGTAAGTGATCTTACACACCACTAATATCGATTCATGTTATTATTTTGTATAATCCCATGATTCGAAATTTAAATTATTTTCATGTGATTTTAAATACCCCTATTAGTAGGAATATTATTTATTGTTAATGGGTACTTAATTACCTTATCATTATATAATATTAATATGTTGTTACTTTACCCAAATAGGGGTTAATCACCCATCTATTAAAGCCACATTTTATAAGAATTTTTAATTCATTCTTATTTCAGTATGAAATCATATTATACATAATTTCATTAATTTCATTGATTTTTTATGAATGATATATATCAATTCCATATAATTATAAATCCATAATAAGTAATTTTAATGGTAAATCATTCACATAACCGTAAAACCTTAATAATTGTGGAGAATGATTGTTTCTGCCGTTTTCTAAGTAATTAAATCCATGTATAGATATTGAAAATGGATGTGTATCTTATACAGAGGTACCTAGAAATTATAAACTCAGAAAGGGATCATTATCCTTTTAATTTATTATTATATGGTTCACAAATATTTTCCTTACTGCACACTTATTTTGACACTCCCAATGGGTTTTCATGTCATAATTCACAAGAACATTATGATCCGTAATAATGGATTGAATAAAATGAATTCATATTGGAATTCAATTATTATCCAGAATACATTAATTCTCCCTTCACTACTGAATGTTTTAATTCATTAAATTGGGTCAATACCCTTTGAATTCTCAATATCATATAAATTCCAATTCTAATTATTAGATATTCTCTATGATAATCACATTAATCCATTAAAATGGGTCTGTTCGTACCAAATTTGTAACCAATGTACTTGTTCTCATTCTATCTCCATATTTATAATTGATTTTAAATTTATTGTAAATGTTTTTGTTCATATGTACATTTGTAATTTTAGAAATATGATCTCTTTAGATAATTATCCATCACTACATTTGTATTTCCCTTTCACCATATATGCATAATCTATCCTTTTTATGTAAATACACTTCAATGATTATTATGATTAATAGTTACTCATCTTGATACCCATGCATCGATTGACTAGAGATATTATTGAGTAATCAATGTAAAATTTATTCTATATTCTATAAATACCCTATAATTAAATATCATCATCGAATGGTATTTAAAAAGATACATACATTCATTGGATATTAATTTATTTTCCACGGGTTTTCTCTATTAATATTGTTGTATTAATATTAGTTTCTCTTATATGGAAAACAAGAATTATGTTATACAAAGGGGTCACCATAATTGATAACCAATTCATCGTGTAATGTTATGGAGTCTACTAATGTTATGTTACTCCTAAGATATATTATAATCGTCCAATTATTTGATTCTCTTTAGTGAATTGGGTAATGTAACAGAGTTTACTGGTGGTAGGTTACTCAAAAAGGATATGTTAACTGTCCAGTTAATTTATTCTCTCCAATTTATTTGGTAATGTTCTAGAGTTTATTGTGGTACGTTTCTCTTAATATATATGATAATTATCATGTTATTTGAATCTATACGGTTCAATGGTTGAATAAGTAATCTATATAGATAACATGTTTAATGATACCATGGTGAACAACCTCAGTAATACAAATTGTTTTCCCAAATAGCGCTCTAATGAAATGTGTAAAAATACGGACTCAACTGTTTTATTTTACTCTTAATATTCCAATGCATTGGGTAATGATACCGTGGAAAAGTAATTTGTAATATGTCTTACAACACCTTAGTGATTATCTATGGTGATATGTTTATGAATGTCTCATGATTATATAGTATCCAAATGTCCATGTTATTCCTCTTGTACTTATTGTAATGTTATTCTTATTATCTTTTGATCATGTTATAAAATTTTTCTATATGATTGCGTTCTTTTAAAATGCATCATGCTTTACCCAAGATGTTAATTTATGCCCAGTTTTCATTGACTATCCCTTAATGGGCATTATATCTCACACTTATATTTGGATTCCCTCTTATCCCCAGTAATGTAAATAACAATGATACGTATAAGGAAGATACATGTTTGTAGAATAGTTGTGGGTGAAATTAGTTTTATAGAATATGTTTAGTTTTAATTTCACCAAGTTCTAAAAGACACTGAAGTTATGATATGGTGATTTTGTTTCAAATCATATGCTGTAAAAATAATATGCATGATTATGAACATATCTAGAATTGTTAGTCTAGGGTTTTTTTGTAACACACATACATGAAACATTACATAATATGTATATATATATATATACAATTAAATGGGGATCCCATTTCATGGTTTCCGACCCTATGGGAAAAGTTTTTCAAAAATTTTAAAAATATAAAAAAAATGTGTTTAAAATATGGTTATAATGGATTGTATGGTTTTTTGACAGAGTATAAGTATGGGATACATGACCATTGAGATTTTGACCATCTATTTTTCTGAAAGAGAGTATCATCAATGATTATTATCTGAATCTAGTGTCAATTTTTATATTGGATAACTTTTGTTAAATCTACTACTGCACTTTGTTTTTGCCTCATTTTCATCCCCTCTTTCTTCAACACTGATCTATTAGTATCAAGAGAGTAAATTTAGTGATGATTCAAATTTATCATGTTGAAATAATTTTTATATGATGTATATTTTTCATGAATTAGAGAAAGGATGTCCTGTGAGACTGATAACACTAGGTTTTGTGTTGATTCAGCGTGTTAGGATACTAAAACGGTTTCATTTAGTGTTTTTGTTGTTTTGGAAGTAATTGAATGTTTTTATTGGTATAATAAATTATTGATTTATTCAATTAAAGGTATATATTAATGTTATCGGATGCTCAACCCATTTATTTCATTATTATACGCCAATAAGCCACCCAATATTTTATTAGGTTTAATTCCTAATTGAATAAACTTTTAAAATTATTAATAAATAGTTTTTATATTTTCATAATATAGGGACACATATTGATATACAATAGATGGTTAGACATGGATGAGAATATGAATGATTGTTTGATATCATGTTAATGAAAATGAATCCATACTTGATGTAAGTAGTTCTTTCATAATTCCACTATATTAGTTACATTTTAATTATATATGCATGTGATGGGTGGAATTACCACCATGAGCGGTTTATGTTTTTATATAAAATAAAATTTTTCATTAATAATGAATACCTACAGTTGAATGTAATTTCTAACATCCACGATGGCCCCCTATGAAATGACTTAGTGTCTCTGAAATCGATAACAAAATGATTATTAATAAATATGATACATGGGTTATATAGACCCTAATCGTTTACTACTAAATAACTAACAGAACATAGTGTACTATGTTATATGTGTCCTCGTTCACATGAGAATAGATGTTAGTAGAATCAGAATGATTATCCAAATTATTATATTGTGGACTTGTGGGACTCGAAGCTATGAGATATCATAAATAACAACATCATTTATTGGATTCCCATGTTATTAGGTTAATGAGATTAATTTTTTTGGATAATTTAATTTACATATGTATTGAATATTATGTGTTTATGTGAGATGGTATTGTATTTTTATCTTTTGGACCATTAGAAATAGTCCTGTATGAATACAATATAAATAAAACATAGGACTGAAAATACATTCATGCACTCATGTGTTGTTGAAATTACATAACATAAATGGTTGTGCTTTTAAAAGCCTAAAAATATCTTATATAGTTTATTATGATAAAAAGTGTTGGTGTAATTCTAATTAACAAAACATTGGTATATTTTATCTGGTGATAATCATGTGGATATTAGGAATATATGTTCTTGGGAGATGATTATTTGTTCCTTCATGGAAGGAATATATAGTGACTCTTATTTGATCTATTTATGCACTGGGATCCTTCATGAATAACCCCATTTGGGTAATTAAAATACTAGGTTTTAAAGATAAAAATGGGTTTAGTTCTTTAATGTTTCAATAAAAACCTAAAGGGTATTTCCCCATATAACTTATTAGTGGAAGTATACTTAATTGAACTATGTGTTTACAATATAATTGATATGAATCATTATGGGATCATGTTTTTATATGCTAATATATAAGGTTGTGTTCATATGAAGGGTTTTCTAGTATGTGGATTCATAGTGATCATTAATACCCTAGATTAGGATAATGAATTTTTATTTATACATGATGTTTTTATGAGTATTTATATATTTACCCAAAAGTGGGTTTGTTTTATAACAAGACCTACCTTATGATTGTAAATATGAGAAAAGAGGTATTGTTTCATTGTTTATGAACTATATCAAATATGAAAAAATGACTACGATTGAGATCCTTGTAGCTTTGAGAAAATACATATAATATCAATGATATTATTGTATTGATTTAAAAACATTTCATTTTTTTACTGTGGTTGATAAGTGTTATGATATTTGTGGGTAAATTGAGAGGGTTTACCCTAAACATATATATTCTATAGAGATTATAATAATAGTGAAATTATTTTTTTATTGAGATTGAGGAACATTAATTTCTATTATATATTTTTGTGTAGGCATGCTGATGCCATGGAAATTTGTGATAAATTAAATTGAGTGATTGTGTTATGGAATAATGATGTTGTTTTAGATAAAATGAATAGTTTTTGTACTATTACCTATTGATTTTGAGCTGGTTTCATGATGGGATAGATGATAATTATTCTAATTGTCTAGATCTAGGATAGAAAGATCAAATATATGCGTCTTTTCCTTTAATGACGATACTTGGGTATCTGGTCATAATGTGATTATACTTGATCTGAGTGACATATCAAGAATGCTTCAAGAGAGAATCAGGGATAACTTGGGATAGATAATAGTTATAGGTGGGAGGATCATGCTCAATTATTTAGATGTTTCATAATTCAATGATATAAAAATAATGGGTGTGTGAGTTTGGTAGTGCGATTGGGTAGTATAAGAGCATACTCGCATTGGTTTTGGATGAGATTGGGGTATGACATGATATTATGTGTGATTAACATTTGAATTGTAGGTCTATAAGAGAAAATGTGATGGTTGGGGACTTATTGATTTAATGAATCAATTATGTTGGTCAGAGTAGAGTACTCATGAGGGGAGTGATTTGAGTATCTATAAAAAAATTTATTATAAATGTATTCCTAAAAGGTTCCCCAATAAAAAAAATACATCATAGTAAATCAAAGTAATATTGTTATTAATGTTTGACTGTTTAAATAACTTCTCTGAAGTTTTATTAATTCTAATTAATCCTAATATCAATTATTAATGTTACATTTTAAGTTATTCTAATAATGTAAGACAATTATAACATCTTTCCAAGAATTACTTTGAATTTAAATTTTTTTATTTCAAAATTGTACAGTAAAATAAAGAAAACTAAATCAAACAACACCAAGAATATAAAATAAGTGGTTTTCTCTCATGTCGAGACCTAATCCACTCTACTTGGTGATCACCTTCCACCAAGCAGTTTATATTAATAAACATGATCCACACCCTGTATTGGGGTAAACAACAGTACAAAAAACTATCCAAGTGACAAGACCTCATCCATAGTTCTTCGTGGGTATAAACTAAAAGATCACAGAGGGACCTATTCCAGACTTATCTGTGGGAGTAAAAATCTATAAAAAGATGTGAGAGGAAGGATATCTTATATCCTCATGTTTACTACATAATACAATGTGTGTTTTTATATAGACACACAAACAATCTCGAAAGCTAAAAAAATACAAAATAGGGGAAAATTGAAGAGATAATGATAGAAGTGCTCTGAGTGTTAGTATATGTAGATTCAGACTTCTAGGATGAAGCATATTCATGAATCATTCCCTCTTGTGAAAAATAGAGTATCACGTGTCTGTTAGATCGAGATCCTGTACTTTGTGGAGTTGTTTTTGGGAAGATGATCTTGACTCTGATCAATGATATTTTTGCTTTTGGATTTTTGATTTCTTCGTGTATTCTTCAGATGTATATTGTTTCATGTGTCAGTTACTTTCACAATAATTCATGTGCTTCTTCATTTTCACGCTTCTTTGTTTGTGGGACACACATCCCTTTTTGATCTTAGAGTGCATGTGTGGGAGCTTGCAGGATGCATGTATTCAGCACCTCGTACCTCATACTATTAGGTGAAATATATATAAATAAATATTAATTATTTCATTGAATTTTAAAGACTCAAATATGATTGTTATGAATTTAATTAAAAATGAAAAACCAGATTAAGTAACGATGTGACATTTTTTTGGAATTAGTTTCACATGGTAATGGTTTCACCATAAAATGGGGTCTTATTCGTTGACATTTAGCAGTGAGAAATTTACGATGGAATTTTTGAATAGACATAAGGAACTGGTAGCACTGATGTAGTGTTATGATCACGGTGTCTGGTCCTTTTCCAAAATTTGAATGGTTTCATAGCAAGGAACTGGTGTCACAGACATCAAACAGATCTGAAACGTGTTACGGTGTCTTGGTTATGGTGTCAAGTTCACGGTTTCTAGGTCACAGAGTCTAATCACGGTGTCAAGGTCACTGTGTCTGGTCACAGTGTCTAATCACGGTGTCTGAGTCCTTTTCCAGAAAAACATAACTGATGACAAAATCACAATTTTTCACATGTGGCCAAATATCTGTATACAGACATAAATAGTGATTTTCATATAATAGATTTTACTTAATCAATTTTCAAGGAAATCCATCATAACACAAATTAAAAATAGTTTACAATAATAAAACATAGAACATAAGATCATGGTTATTTTTATTTAATGATTAATGAAACCAACCATCTGTACACTTGATTTGGTATAGATTAAACATGATTAATAGGATTTGAAGAATGTATAAGATTTTTGACCATTAAAACATGAATAAAACATAATTATCCAAAAATATCCCATTTTGATGATCAAAAATATTGTGAGTGATATATCAATTATTAGAAAATTTTCCTCTCTCTTAGTGTGCAGTTAGTGTACATGTCTCTTCCCATTTTGGGATTAACAAAAAAAGTACAAAATGATATAAGATATGAAACTATAAAATTCATAGTGCATTATATTTAGAAGGAGGTGTCATTATAATCGGTAAGAAACAAAAATAAAAAAATCCATATAAAAAGATAGTGTTCCCTATTCTTCATAATTGGCTGTCTTCTCTTTTCTGTTGGTAGCAACATCACTAGAAGCAATAGGAGAAGATGTAGAAGTGGATGAAGGAAGTGAACCAACTAATAGATAATGTATAGGAGTACCATAAAAAAATGGCGGCTAAGGTAGGTGAAGTGGAAGAGAGAGGAAATCGTTGGTTAAGTATAATAGGTATAATCGGACTCAGATCCTGAGAGACAAACATAGAAATTGAATCAAAGGTAGACGATGATAATTTAGGAAAACTAGGTCTCAAGGTTGCAGCTTCAAGAGCCACAATGGTAGTGCTCTAGACTTGATGATATGACCTCAATATCTTGATGAAGCCTACAATAATCTCACCACCATACTACATCAATTTCTCAAAGTCATCCTTGTTCGCCATTAACTTGTCCGAAGATAGAGTGAGACACTTCATCTTTTGAACATGTGTTTTGAAAGATTGAGTGATATGGGGGATTTTCATATTGTCTACAAGGTACATGAAATGTTTTGTCATATCATTCTTAGAGAAAATCTTATTGATGTACAAATCCATCTTCTTAGTAATTTCTTCATGATCATCATTGCTATTAATTGAATGAATTCTTAATAGATCAAGAACTCTATCACGGTTCATGATAACCAAAAATAGAGAGTCTTTGTCAAATCCATTGGGCATTGTCTGATGTTCTTCTTTAACAACTGTTCTGAGCATATCACTATCAAATGAATATTGAGATGATAGGATAGAGGCACTAGAAGTTGTAACAGCTGAAGTAAGGGACATCAGTTGATTCAGAACATTCTAGAGACAACCCTTATAATCATTAGTCAACTTGTTAAGATGTATAACTAGATAACACATTTCTTGAACTATTTTCTTATTTCTTTCAGCCACCATGTGAGATAATGAAGTTAGGATAGGTTGAATCTGGTATAAAACATCCTATAGATTCTGACTACCAATAACCTCAATGGGATGAGAAACAGGTTTTGGTCTTGAGTTCGTCATTCTTTGAATATCTTCAACCATACCGCTGAGATAATTCACTTCGTCACTTAATTGTTTGTTCCCAACTCTGGATTTATGAATTATATGAAACATTTCTGGATAAATGTTCAAAATAATCTTACTTAATAGTAGAGAAGCATCTCATTCACTCATGTTTTTCATAAGAGAAGGATGAGTGTTCATGAGCTTTTCAAATCCATCCATCAAATTATGTTCATGGGATTTTAAATCGTCCTTAAATGCAAAGGTATAGGGTTCTTGTGAATGTTTATTGATAGGAGCCGAGATAGAATTAGGTTCCTTTGTAGAGACATGTTCAGAGACTGATTTCAATTTAAATACATAAGGAATCTGTAAACAATTAATTGAGACTTCTTTGGAATCATTCACATAAATATAGATAATTAATTTATACCATTTATTCACAAAGAATGGATCAAATTGACTAGGATTATCAATCATTTCCATATTCGGGTGTTTCTCCCCTTCAACATGTGCACATTCTCAGGACTAAGAGATATAGATCATTGACCAACTTCTAAGATTTCACCCCCAATAGCCTCACCCATTTCTTTTCTAGACAATTGAAAGGCTTACTCAATTATCTCTTAAATAGATGGGATAACCACATGAATCAATTGTTCCTCCAAATGATCCTTATAAGCATCTTCTTTCATAAGGGAATGATATTCTTCAATATGATCTTCTACAATAGCCTTTTCAATTACATTAGATATAGATTATTTTTTATAAGTAGGTTGTTCTCCCAGATCAAAAATTTCCTCAGTAACTAGTATTTCCTCTTGAGTTATGTCTTGGAGAATAGGTTCATTTTCTTTCTCATCCAAGACAGTATTCCCTATAGGTTAAAAGCCCACTTCTTCTTCTTCCTCATCCTAATAATGAGTAAACTCATCTTGTTCAAAACTAGGATCATAAATTTCTTTAGGTCTTCATGAATGCTCAATCAGGTTGAACTTTTCATAAAAACTATCATTATCTCTTACCCATGATTTTCTTAATGGATTCCAACTAATTTTCATTCTCTTGTCTGTAACTTTTGAAATAAAAAATTCATAGTCCTTTATGACTTCTGGATTTGGTCCAAAAAATCCTTCTGGATGAAGCATACATGAGATTAACCTTAAGTATAAAAGGGAGGTTGGCTTTGAGCTTTTATTTATCAACTCACGCATATAGAGTATAACATACTTTTATAGCTTGATCTTGTTTCCATTATTAATAATATGTATAAATATTAAGTCCTAATTCATGAGTATAGAAAAGTCACCTTTTATAAGGATAATCATATTCTGAACAAATTTAATCAAAAGACTGGTTTTACCATCTAGACTTGCAGTTGTATCTCTTGTACCTGTTTCATTCCTAGTTAAGATTCCCAAGTCATATAATAAAAAACGATATCATAAAGAGGTGGAGAATTTCTCTGGTAGTCCTCACAAATACCCTAATGTGGTATCCTTAGGCATGAAACCCATAACCTCGAAGAAATGGTACATCATTGCCCATTGATCCAGCTTCTCAAAATAAATCCATCTTTTGTATCAAAAGAAATTTGAACGTACTGATAAAATTGTGAAATGATATTTGGGTAAATCGACATATCCTTTTTTGTGAACCAATCCACCAAACCATGTTATTTTAGTACTCTCAATACTAAAGACATATATGATAGAAGCCCCTTAGGGAAAATCTCCTTTTCATGTACCATTATTCTATTCACCAGGTTTGGATTAAATGGACCTTAAGGCACTATCTTCAGTGTTATTTTCATCATCTTATTTGATATATTCTTCTATGGAGTTGATGAGGAAGTATGTTTCATTATAGGCATTCAACAAATGTTTGATAGAGAGATAAAGGTTGAAGGATGAGTTACATCTAGATAGAAGAGAGATTGGGAGATGAAAGGATTAAAACATCTTCCATTATTATCATTTAGGGATGTCATGTGAGGAAAAATCAAAAGATTATGAATGTAAAATAATAAAATAATTACTTACAACAATAATATTTATAATATATAAAACAAATGAAATGGGGTATTTACGGTTATACCATAACTGGATTTCACAGTGAGACTATAACTGGATTTCACAGTGAGACTATAACTGGATTTTGCAGTGAGACCATAACTTTGTGACTTCAAAACTATGGGACCATATTGTTTTAAATAGTACATTCTTGACAGTAACTGAGAGATAGTAACTGTGAGGCCATAAACATGAATCAAAAACATTAAAGTAAGTAAAACTATAGAACTATGAGATTTAGATAGTAACATTAAGATAGTGAGTTGTGACAAAATATACTGTGAAACAATATGATGTCAAACCGTACACTCACTACTTAAGATTTATCATTCCCAACTCATGTATGATGTAATATATTCTTTCAAAATTTAATGCTTTGGTGAATATATCAGCATGCTAATATTCAGTTCCAATGAATTTTAAAATTATATCAAATTTTTGATAATGGTCATTCAACAATTGATGTTATACGTAAATATGTTTTGTCCTAGAGTTTAAAATAATATTTTTGATATGTTAATAGGACATTTATTGTCACAATTTAGCAACACATTCTTGAATTGGTATCCATATTCTAGTAACGGGTGTTTAATCCACATAATTTGTCCACAAAAACAACCAGTAGCTATGTATTCTAAATCTTTAGTAGATAATGCAACAATGTTTTGTTTTTTTACTTCATCATGATAACAGTGACTTGCCTAAAAAATGACATGTTCCAGAGGTTCTTTTTCTATCTATCATTAAGCCACCGATGTCAACATGAGAATAACTAACTAATTCAAATGATTATCCTCTAGGATAGAACAATATTAGAGTGGGTGTATACTTGAGGAATTTGAAATTTATCTTAAGAGTATTTAAATGAGATTATTTGGGGTTTTATTGTAAATGAGCACACATACATACAATAAACATAATGTTAGGTTGGCTAGTAGTTTTTTAGAATAAGGTTTCAATGAAACCTCTGTAAGTGGTTTTATCAACAAGTTTTTCATCTTCATCAAGATCTAACTTACAAGTAGTACTCATTGGAGTGTCACTTATTTTAGTGCCATTCAGTCCAAAAAAAAATATAATATCTATACTAGATTTGATTTCATTTAAAATAATTCCATCATTATTTTGAATGATTTTAAATCAATGAATCGATTTTAGATCACCCATTATACTAATTTAAAATTTGTTTTGCATCATTTTAAAAAAATTGATACATAAATAGTTTATTGAAGATCCAATGATAATGTCATCTACAAAAATTGTAACTATTAAAACTTCATGGGAAATTTGATTTATAAAAAGGGTAGGATCAAATATTCATTTTTTAAATCCTTCAGAAATAAGAAAAATACTTAATCTATCATATAATTCTTGTGGAGTTTTTTTGAACCATATAAATCTTTTTATAATTAAAAAAATAATTTGGAAAATGAGGATTTGTAAAACCAAGGGGTTGCCCAAAAAAGACATCCTCATGTATATACCCATTTCTAAATTCACTTTTAACATCCATTTGATACAGTTTTAAATTCACATATGCAGCATTAGAAAGCTATAATTCTAATGAATTTAAGTCTAGCTACTGGTGAAAATGTTTCTTCATAGTCAATTCATACTTCTTGACTATAGCCATGTGCAAAAAATCTAGCCTTATTTCTAAATATGTTTCCACATTCACCTATAATATTTCTAAACACCAACCTAGTTCCTATGGTAAATGTGTCTTTGGACCTATCAAAATGTTTCAAAACATTCTTCCTTTCAAATTGATTATGCTCTTCATGTCTAGTCATCAACCAATATTCTTCATTGACTGCATCATTAATGTTTTTAGGTTCATGTAGTGACATGAAGTCTTGATGTTAAACATGTTTTCTAAGAGAAGATCTAGTTTGTGTTCCTGAATATAAATCTCCAACAAAAACATATAAAGGATGGTTTTTAACAGTTCTAACAGCTCTTGAAAAATGACTACGGATTTCATGTTCTTCAATTGGTTCGCATTCATTATTACTCAAATCTGAATAATTTCCTAAACTAGATATTTTGACAGATTCCATAATAGAATGGTTAGATTATTTTGAACTAATTCCCCAATTTGATACATCATCCTCTAGGTTCTCTACATTTGTCTTAGGATCATTATGATTTGTTTCAACAATTTCTACATGGACAGATTCTTCCACACATTTAGTTCGTTAATTAAAAACTCTATTGGCTTTAATAGATATTTAATATCCTCGAATTATTCCTTCATCACCCTTGAATGAAATTTTGTCAATATTTTCCATACTATTAAATATAAATACATTTCAACCAAAAACATTGATGTAGATTACATTGGGTTTTCTATTGTTCCATTAATCATATAGAGTTATTTTAATAATGGGTCTAATAAGAACTCTATTAAAAATTTAGAAAGATTTATTTATAGCTTCAGGAAAAAAATAAATAGGTAACCCATATTCACTAAGCATGGTTGTAGAAATTTTTGGCAAGGTTATATTTCTTATTTCTACGTCTCTATTCTATTGAGGTGTTCTAGGTGATGATAAATTATGACTATATCCATTTTAAGAACTGAAAATTATAAACTCATGATTTTCAAACCCACGAACATGCTCACTTCTTAAAGATTTAATTCTATGTCAACTATGATTTTCTAATGTTTTGGATTGTATGGTAAAATAAGGGTAGAATTCACTTTTGTGAGACAAAAATATAGTCCTAGTATATCACGAAAATTCAACTACAAGAACATAAACATAGTCATTCCCATTTAAGCTAGAAACTCTAGATGGTCTAAAAAAATCCATCTGAAATAGTTTGAGAGGTTGATAAGTTGACACTTCATTCTTTGGTTTGATGGAAATTTTGTGTTTCTTTCCCTTTTGACAAAGAGTACACACTTTATCATTTGGAAACAGCTGTTTGGGTAGATATTTGAAAAATCTTTTTCAAGTTAACTTTCTAAGAGAGTGAATATTACAATGTCCTAGTCTCCTATTATAAAGACAAGATTCCTTTTGAAAAACATAAAAACATGAAGAATTTTGAGTAATTGAAGGCTCTATGTTAACTGAGTATACATTTTCATTTCCCAATATAGAAAACAATAATTCATTTCTAGAATTGAAAACATTTCAAAAATCATTTTCAAATTTAACATGATATGCATCATCACATAGTTGTGAAATAATAAGAAGATTATATTTTAGTCCATCAATAATATTTACTTTGGAAATTAAAACTGAGTTAGAGTTACCGATTTGGCCAAGGCCAAAGATATTTCCATTGGCATTTTCACCAAAGGTGACACGTCCACCATAAATTTTTAATACGTTATTGAAGGATTATTTGTCCCATGTCAAGTGTCTTGAACACCCAATATAAAATTAAAAAAATATTTTACAGGTTCTCATTATGAAACATTGCCACAAAATAGTAAAATAGAAATATAATTTGGTACCCATATTTGTTTGGGTCTATTAATATTGGTTTCTAGTGCTTTAGGAACCCACATATGCCTCATAGATTTCCTATACTCATTATGTAATGTTATTGAAAAATAATATCTATTTGGTCCAAAAAATATTGATACAGTAGAGAGTGTTTGATAATTTAATGTAGCGGAATGTTCTCCTGAACAAAGAGTAGTGATGTATGTCCTAGACTTAGAAACAAAATTAGTTCATCCAAAATTTCTATTACCAGTTCGACATCCAATACCAGTAGTATATTTAGGAGGAATCTGTCTACCTAGAATTTTTACCAAAATATCATTAGCGGTATTAATAGTTTCAAGATCCTTTTGTTAATTTCTCATTAGATAGCTTTAGTGCATTGTTTTCGTTTAGTAATGGATAATATCTCTCTCTTTCTACTATAATTTCTGATTTAATGGTTGAGCAAAGAGCATGATGTTTCTTTAAAGAATTGTTTTTATCTTTATGTTTATTACATGTCTCTTCATGAATATTATAGTACTAAAACACATCTTCATTATACATTTATAGAGTGTTAATCTCATCCCTAGAATAATAAGAATTATGAACAAGAGATTCCAGTGTTAACTTTGATGTGTTTTTCATAAAACACATATTGGATTTGTCAACCTGTTCATCTTGTGATGATTTTGAGTAACCTGAACTGTCCTCATAAGAACTACATGTTTCTTTCATTTCCTTTTTATAATTTCTATCATTGTCCTCATATTAATTTTTGTACTTGTTCATGGGATATTCATCCTTTACGTGTCCCTTTAGGTTAAATTCATAGAATATTATGTCATTAGATTTGTAACTTATTTTCCAATCTTTCTTCTCGATTATTTTTTTATCATATCTTCCCTTGAAGATATGATTTCTGAAAAATTTCTTCTTCTTGTAAAATATCATAATCTTTCTAGCTAATTGATCAAAATCCTCATCAATATTAACTGATTCTTTTTTACTTCTAGTATGTTTTACAGAGACTTCCAATTTCCCTTTTCATTTGTTCATAGAGGTGGTGGTCTTAAATGAAATGGATTTTTTGTTGAGTTCATCCTCCTCTTCCTTGTTGACTTTCATCTCCTCTTCAGGCATCATTTGTTTCCCAATGAGTTCTTTTATAGGTAAAATTCTGATGTCTCATGACTCTCTAGTAGAGATAGAGGTGTCTCTCCATCTTTTAGGTAGGCATATGATAATCCTCCTAATTTTTTCTTTGTTAGTAAATTCTATTCCAAGAGAAATTATTATGTTTAAAATTTCATTGAACCTGAGAGAAATGTCAGAAATAGGTACATTAGGATCCATTTTAAAGTTGTCATATTATATGTATTAATTCTCATTTCTTTCACACTATCTGTTCTTTCATGTGAAACAAAAAATGAAGCCGAAATTTCATGGGCAATTTTACATGAAGAAATTCTATTAAATTCCTCATCTCCTAAAGAGAAATTTAAAGCATTCATGGATTTGAAATTGTTATTGTACGAAGTCTTGGTTGGATCATACAAAGTTATTTTTTCAGTATTAGTAATATTATACTCATCTATAATTGAAGACCAAATTTTGAATCCATAATTTCTAAATGCATTTTCATTTGGATTTTACCTTTGGAATAATTGGTTCCATTAATGAATGGTGGTCTATTTTTTATAGAAACTTCCAGTTTATTATCCATAATAATGAAATACATTGAAAGCGATAGAAATTTAGAAATAACAGTAATTTACAGATCATTAAAGTACACCTAAAATCACATTTGAATAGTTTCAAAAACAGTGTCTTAATAGGAATAACAAACAACTTTGATGCCAAATGATGGTTGGAATAGAGCTCCCAATAGGGGGTGAATTTAGTATCTATAATCATTTCTTTTTGGAATGTATTCTTAAAAGGTCCCACAATAAAAATAAATACATACTAGTTAATAAAATTAATATAGTTATAAATGTTTGACTGTTTAAATAAATTCTTAATAGATTGATTAACTCTCTGTAATCTTAATATCAGTTATTAACATAACATTTTATGATATAAGAATAAGGACAAATAATTATAACTTAATTCCATGATTAACTATCAATGTAAATTTAGTGATTTCTGGTTTATACAGTAAAATATATAAAACTAAATCAAACAACATAGTAGATATAAAAATGTGGTTCTGTCTCAAGCTAAGACCTAATCCACTACATTTGATGATCACCCACCAACAAGAAGTTTATATTAATAATCTTGATCCATACTCTAGATCAGGGTAATAAAAACTACACAGAAATCTCTATGTCATGTGACGTATTCTATAGTTTTTCAAGTGTATAAACAAATAGGTCGAACATGGGCCTCTTCCACACTCATCTGCGGGTGTAAAAAAGTGTAAAAAGATGTGAGAGGAAGGATATCATGTATCCTCTAGTTTAAGGTTGGAGAAAGTGTGTGTTTTTATATAGACACACACACACACTGCTCAAAAAAACAAAACAGAGAAAAAGTTATGTGGTAAGGATAGAAGGGCTCTGAGTGTTAGTCTATACAGCTCTACACTTCTAAGATGAAGAAGATGCTGGAATTGAGTCCTCCGATGGGAAACATAGTATCTCAAGTCTGTTAGATCTAGCTCATGTTTTTCATGGAGTTGGTATTATGAAGATTTTCTTAACACCGCTCTACAATATACTAGCTTTTATATTCATGAATTATTTGTGTATTCTTAAGATTTACCTTGTTTAAATTGTTGGTTCTTTTCTCAAGAATGCTCGTGCATCTTCATTATCATGCTTCGTTGTTTCTGGGCTACACTTTTCTTTTTATTCTTAGAGTGCATGTGTTGAAGCCAAAATGATGCATCTATTCTAAACCTCGTACCTCGTGCTATCAGGAGACATTTCTACAAATAAATATTAATTATGTGATAGAATTTAAATGTCACAAATATTACCATTAGAAATTAAATTGAAAACGAAAAACTAATTAAATAATTGTATCACAGTTTGTCAAGAAACAATGTCACTTGGAAACGGTGTCTTGATGAAACAGTGTATCCTTTTTTTTCTATGAGCAGAGAGACCGTTATGGGGGCCCAATTATATATAGATCTGGATCCTAGAGCACCGATGCAGTGTTAGGATCATTGTGTCTCTTATTTTTTCAAACATAAGACAATGTCTTATCAAGGAACCAATGTCACATACTTAATGCAGATCTAAAACTTGTTACTGTGTCTAGGTCACAGTGTCTAGTTCAGGGTGTCTAGGTCACAATGTCTTGTCACGGTGTCTGGGTCATGGGGTCGGGTTATGGTTTTTGTTCTCATAGTCTATTCATGGTGTCTGGTAACGATGTCTAGGTCAGAGTGACTAGTCATAGTGTCTGGTCACGGTGTTTGGGTCCCTTTCCTGAAAAATATAACTTATGGTGGACTCACTGTTTCTCAGACATTCCCAAATATCTGTATATAGACTTAAACAGTGATATTCATATAATGGATTAGATTTAATCATTTATCAATGAAACCCATTATAAAACAAATTAAAAATAACTTCCAATAATCAATCATATCACTTAAGATCTTGGATAGGTGTATTTAAAGCATAAAGAAACCAACCATCTGTACACATAATTTGGGATTGATTAATCAAGATTAACAATAATTACAGAATGAATTGGATTTGTGATCACTATACATTATTATTGTAATGTCTCGGATTTTCCATTTATTATTTTTAAATATTATATGGAATTATATTGAGACCAGGCGCGAAGAGGGCACATCATTCCGAGGTCCAGTGAGCCCGGAATGGTGGTTTGACCTTTTTTTAGTTAAGTTAGTTGGCACTTGTGTGTGGTTGTGGGAGTTTCAAAACAGATGCCCGGATTAAAAATCTGAGAGCACCATTGCGTTCGGGAAGACGAATTTACCGGAGAATAAGGCTAACCTCAACCGGCGCGGGTTGAGGGAAAAAGTTTAATTTTAGGACGTTTTAAGTAAAATAAAATAAAACAAATTAACCAGTTTACTTTATTTCATTTAAGGAAACATCCGCTGCAGCGTGGCGATAGTACAGCTATTTCCTAAATTAATGACGCGGCATAATAACACCAAAATGAAAAGTCAACATCATTAATGCTGCCACATAATTAAATTTCAACTTGTTTCCCTTTTTAATGGGTTAACCAATTGTTCATCGTTGGCAACGCTTGAGAAGAACCTCTGTCGAATCTGCGAGGCGTTGGAGAAATTCTGGACGACGAACGACAATGGATCGAAACCAAGGATCGTTGTGCCGGCATTGAAGGATCACGATGACAACGGCAGCGCGACGCCTTCATCAACGATCGATCATTTCAAAAGGTAGGGGTTGTTGTTTTGATTTTTTTCTTTTCCCCGTATATGAATTTAAACGACAAACGCTGATCAACCATGAACAAGTTGATCCACAGATCCGTACGTTCTTGCATGAGGTTTTTCTTTGGGATGATTTTGGGGAATTAATCCATGCTTTATATTCATGTTGATCTCTGCTCCATTTAAACCAATTAACGGGAGCAGATCAACACCGCGACGAACGAAGGCGGAGGTTCGTTCCTCAATTTGTTTATTTGGATCTCTTCCTCCTTTTCCCTATGTGTTCTTCGCGTTCTTCGCGGGCCGACGAAAAATGGATCGTTCCGCATCCATTCTGTGACGCAAAGATCCAAAACCGAAGGTTTGACATTGCAACGTTCTCGTGGAGGTGTGGCGACGATGGCAGTCGACAAATCAGACCAGATCAGAAAGGGCGTTCTTCAAGCGTTCTTCACACGAGAAGATCCATCATGTTTTCGGATCTGATCAGAGGCCCGAAAACGAAGGAAACAGCTTCATGGCGTCGGGGCGACCAAGACCTGAAGATTTCGTAGCGATCGGAGGGTCGGATCGATGATTAGAGCACCACGGGAGGCGCGACGGCAGAGATCCGTGTTTCTGGAAATTTTGAGAATACACGGCGTGTACTTCCGATGAACACACCATGTAGTTATGATGGTGGAGGCTAGGGTTTTGGGGTCAGAGAATAATCAAATGGCGTGTGACCCCGATCACACGGCATGTTGGACCTTCCATGAAGCTCGACATATACTTCGGGTGGTACACGGACACGAGATGCTCTACACGGCTTCAAGCGACACGACGTGTACAACTCGGAAGAGGCGGCTACGTGGAGCTCGGCGTGTATCCTGGGGATACACGGACACAGGATGGAGTAGATGACCGTGTACTCCTTCACCCGGCCAGGTGAGGTCACCAGCGTAGGTCACCCCATGTGCATACTGCACGGGTTGGAGTATACGGGTTGGTGACTGTGTATGGGCACATGGTCAGTGTACACGGAGGCATCCCCATTGACCCAGACACGGCTTGTACTGCGTACTACATGCTGTGTATAGTGTTTTCTACATGACCAGCCTCACGACACGGGCCGTTGTGCACGGGCAGTACCCGGGGTCAAACAACACGGCGTGTATCATTTCTACACGCCATGTACTTTTTGGAGAACGGTTTGCTCCTTTTGTTCACTGTGAGTTGAACATATTTCGTTTGGGTTAGTGACCCTTCTTCATTTCCCCTGAAGGTTAGGCATCATTCCCTCATGCTGAATTATGATCCCTTTAGCAGGAATTTTCTATGATAGAGTCAAGCATCCATCCGAGAGGCCCGGATCGAGATCCTCTATCCATTACAGACCCTAGGTAGAGTCAGGCATCGGCGTGAACAACGTTACCGGGCGTTTATCCTCTACCTAGTAGGTGAATTTCAGACGAGTTTCGGTATCCTCCATGGCCATGGCAGTGATCCTCATCTGTGTATCGAGATATTTCCCACTCAGGAGTGTGTCTCCCCTAATGAGTGCTTTTATCTATCGTAACCCTTCCACTCAGGAGTGTGTCTCCCGTAATGAGTGTAGATAAATCTCGTGACAGTTCCCGATGAACATCACTTCTCGGACGGACATCATCAGATCTATAAGACTCGTTGAGTGTGTTCTCCGGGAACAAGTGCATCACAGAATCTTCGGACGAAATCCCTTGAAGGGGTATGTGGTTGCGTGACTTGTCTCTAGACCACGAGTCTGGGATTTGAGTATATCTGGTTTGTTTTATATGTACTGTAAACATATATTATGCATAGCTGACTATACCTTTACTTTGTGTACTGCTTTTTGATTTTCAGGGTCCTCTACTGAGTATTGTTATACTCACCCCTGCACGATCTTTGCCCGCACGTCTGGTGTCTTGTGCAGACAAGCAGCCTTTTGACAGAGTCAAGGGCGGACAAGGACAGGACCGAGCTTTCTGAGTTTCCTACAGGCTGAGGCATTCCTACGGCTTTGTGAAGCAGTCCCAGTACCTTTGTGCTTACAAGTTAGACTTTGCAGTTTTTCAGACTCTTGCTTTTGGTGGGCTTGTATTCTGGCCCAGTCTACTTTTACCGTACTCTACCTTTCGTCGTACTCTATAGGATGGGTTTACTTGTTGGCATGCATTTTTGTTCCTTAGTGTTTTACATTTCAACATTTGTGGGCTTGGAGATGTTTGCGTTTGTAAAGGTACTTAGGCAATTCCTCCCATGATAGTGACATGCCTACTCGGTGCTAGTCACCAGCCCCTGTCCTATTGAAGGCGGGCTTGGGGAGTGACGACGCGGGCCCCACCAGGACGGGTCATGACCGAGTGGTATTAGAGGTGGTCAGTTCTACCATAGGACCAAGAGTCTGTGATTTTGGTTGGGGAAACAAGTGTTGAGTGTTTCGGGTTCAGCATTCAGGCCAAGGACTCCGGTGTTGGTGCGGAGGCCGACTTATCCATACACCAGGACTCTGATATCCTGCTTTTCGACCCGGTTCACGAAAACACTGGTTGTGTGGAAATAAAAGATACATGCATCATATAAGAATGGGTTGTGTCTTCCATATCCTTGGTGTCAGCTATCCAGACATACTCTTTGACCGTGACACATCTTGTTTCTTTACAGGATGCCTCCGCAAAGCATACCCGCTAGGATTCAGCAGCACGATCAAGACGTTGACCCCCTCAGTGATGAGGCTTCAATACAGGTACCAGTTCCCCTGGCATTTCCACCAGGTGGTGCACCTGCTATTCCACCACCGGTGGAGCAGCCAATGATACCTGCAGTACTGACTGGCGAGGAGCGCAAGCTTAGCGTGCTCCATGAGTTTAAGAGACATAGGCCCCTCAGTTTCCGAGGCGAGCACGACCCTCAGGTGGATGAGGACTGGCTTGAAGCGGTGACCAGAGTTTTCTGTCTAGTGAGGACACCAGCAGACCAGATGGTGATCCTATAAGCGAGCCTTCATCAGGGTTTGACCAAACGATGCTGGAGTATGACCACGCAGACTCATGACGAAGAGACTCTTTCGTGGAACGAGTTTGAGCGACTCTTCAGGGAGTAGTTCTCTCCGGTTACACTGAGAGCTGTGCACATCCAGGAGCTTCTTCAGCTCCAGCAGGGTAGTATGACAGTGGCTGACTATTCATCGAGGTTCACCAACCTCGCCAGGTACTCGATGGATATGGCCAGGGATCAGTACTTCCAGGTTCTATCCTTTGAGCGAGGTCTACAGCAAGACATCCGAGCTACTTTCGTTCCTCTATTCATATCAACCTAAGATGGAGTGCTTGAGCGGGCCTTGGTGATCGAGAGCTTCTTGGCTGAGCAAAGACAGCCGCTGACAGTCAGCATCAGGCAGACAGGTGCGGAGACACCAGCAGCAGGGAGTCGACGTCAGACGCAGGGATCTGGACGTGGGAGACATCATAGGAGGACCCAGGACAGGGGATCGACAGTCCAGGGATCTCAGGATGGATCCAGTCAGCCTAGGGAGAAGCAATGCTACGCATGCGACGGTCGGGGGCATCTCGCTAGAGATTGCCTGACACGTCGGGCTGCTGACTGGGAAGTGATGGATGGGCAACTGAGATAGAGGCAGAGAGTGGAGCAGGAAGATCCTCCAGGGGGAGACGTGGCAGAGGAACAGGGAGAGCTGCAGGTGGTGGTAGACGCTTCGATTTACTTCCACCACCACCCCCAGGAGTTCCGGACCATGCTCAGGGATCTGGGGGACAGGGACGGGGATAGATACATGCAGTCGAGGCATACATCCCAGGGGATCCATGGATGATTCGACGTATGATCTGTGTCTTTTCTACCTTAGCTTTCGTACTCATGGACACATGTGCCACTCATTCCCTTATAGCCGCATGTCTTGTACAAAACCTCGAGATTTTGGTAGACCCGTTGACTCAATCATTACACTTGGAGACACCTACGGGAGGAGACTCGACGATCACACACCTCTGCAGACAGTGTGATCTTACCCTTGGAGGCAAGAGTTTCGGTTGGAACCTCTTGGTGGTAGCGTTGAGGCCTTACGACGTCATTCTTGGTATGGATTGGTTATCTTCGGTCCATTCCCAGATTGACTGTTTTAGGTGAAGAGTGCGGTGTGTCTGCCATGATGGAACAAGGTTTTCCTTTGTCAAAGAAAAGGAAACCCAGGAAGCACAAATTAGGCTCAAGCATAGGAGGGTGTAGCCAATCAATCATGAGTTTGCTAGTCTTACCCTCATAGTAGTAGATGTTATGATCTCTCAGTTCCCAGCAGTGGTGGCAGAGTATGTGAACATCATTCCAAAATATTTTCCAGGGTTACCTCCCCACTGGAAAATTGACTTCTGCATCGACTTACACCCCGGGATGACACCAATTTCCTCATCGGCTTATCAGATGGCTCCCGCAGAGCTTCACGAACTGAGGGTGCAGTTGGAGGATTTGCAGAGCAAGGGTACCGTGAGACCCAGCATTTCACCCTGGGTAGCCCCGATCTAGTTTTCCAAGACGGAAGACGGGAGTCTGAGGTTGTGTGTGGATTATCGATGCCTGAACCAGGTGACGGTGAAGAACAAGTATCCACTGCCGAGAATTGATGACCACTTCGATCAAATAAGAGGGGCTCAATGGTTCTCAAAGATTGATCATCGATCAGGCTATCACCAGCTACGATTGTGGGATGAGGATATACCAAATACGACTTTCAGATGTCGCTATGGTCACTATGAGTACTTGGTGATTCCCTTTGGCATGATGAACGACCCCGCATTGTTCATGGGGTTAATGAACAGGATCTTCCAGCCGTACTTGGACAGGTTCGTAGTGGTCTTCATCGATGACATCCTTGTGTACTCAGCGTCAGAGGAGGAGCACGTGAGACACCTGCGGATGGTTTTGGATGTACTCCGAGAGCACCAGCTTTATAGAAATCTCTTGAAGTGTCAGTTCTGGATTCAGGAGGCCCAATTTCTGGGACATCTCATCTCAGCAGATGGCATAGCTATAGACCCATCCATGGTGGAGGTTGTGTTAGCATGAGAGCCACCTCGGAGCGTGACAGAGGTGCGAAGCTTCCATGGGTTGGCAGGATATTACCGGAGATTCATCTTTAATTTCTCCCGGATATCAGCACCGATGACGGCCATGACCAAGAAGGGGCAACCCTACGTGTGGACTGAAAAGTGCCAGCAGAATTTTGAGTAGCTAAGACAGATTTTGACGAGCGCCCCAGTCTTGACGTTGCTAGAGGAGGGTGTCGAGTACATAGTTTTCTGTGACGCATCAGGGACCGGGCTCGGCTGTGTCCTGATGCAGCGGCACACGGTGATTTCTTATGGTTCGCGCCATCTTAGGCCGTATGAGCAGAACTATGCGACCCATGATCTCGAATTTGCAGTGGTAGTCTTCTTACTAAAGATATGGCGACACTACCTTATGAGCGAGCAGTTCATTCTCTACTCTGACCACAAGAGCCTCAAGGACATATTATCATAGAAGAATCTAAATTTGAGGCAGAGGCATTGGCTAGAGATTCTCTAGGACTATGACTTTGAGATCATCTATACTCCTGGGAAGGGGAACAAGGTGGCGGATGCTCTTAGCAGAAGGTCGAGCTCATAGCTGTTGAGTGAGGAGACACAACAATTAGTCGCGTTACAATTATCCTTCATGGATGGTGAGGTCACAGCCTACCTACAGTCGATGGTTGTCACCCCTCTACTTTTATAGCGAGTTAGGGAGGCACATCTTGGGGGTATCGACTGTGTGGCTTTACGTGCTCAGTTAACCATATGACATGCTCCTGATGGATTTTCACAAGGTGGGGAGCACATACTTCTTTTCAGAGGACGCACAGTTAAACAGTGGGGTTCCAGGAGGAGGTCCTGAGGGAGTTTCATAATCCCCTTTGGCGGTATATCATGGAGTGGAAAAGATGTACTTGGATCTCCAACGACAGTTCTGGTGGTCAGGCATGAAGAAGGCAGAAGTATAGTTCGTTTCTCGATGCCTCACATGCCAGCAGGGGAAGGCTGAGCACCAAGTCCTAGTAGGGTTAGCATACCCCTTGGAAGTTCTGGAGTGGAAGTGGGATGGAATAGCGATGGACTACGTGACATGATTACCACAGACGTCCAAGGGGCACGATTCCATCTGGGTGGTCGTTGAACGACTCACCGAGTCAGCCCACTTCCTAGCTATCAGGGAGTATAGTTCTGTAGAAAGCTTGGGATACCTCTACGTACATGAGATAGCTCAACTTCATGGAGTTCCCTCGACTATAGTATTAGACCGAGACACCCGCTTCACATCCCGGTTGTAGAAGGGATTGTAAGAGGCTTTTGGGACTCAGCTACGCTTGAGAACAACATTTCATCCCCATACAGATGGTTAGACAGAGAAGAAAATTCAGGTTCTGGAGGATGTGTTGCTGGCCTGTATCTTGGGCATTGGTCGCAGTAGGGAGGACCACCTACCACTGGTGGAGTTTGCGTACAACAACAGCTACCACTCTACCATTGGCATGGCACTATTCGAGGATTTTTATGGGAGACCCTGCCGGTCAACGCCTTGCTGGACCGACCCTGGAGAGTTAGCACTCATGGGTCCAGAGTTAGTGAGAGCTACCACAGAGAAGGTGCAGATCATCCGTGAGTGGATGAAGACTGCACAGAGCCGGCAGAAGTCTTATGCTGACAGACGACGGAGGCCTCTGGAGTTTGAGGAGGGAGACCACGTTTTTCTTTGGGTCTCACCTCAACGTGGGTTGCAGAGTTTTCGCCGAGGCGGCAAGATTTCTCCGAGGTTCATCAGTCCTTTCCAGATCCTGGGCAGAGTTGGCGAGGTGGCGTACCACCTGGCACTACTGCCATAGTTTCATCGGGTACATGATGTCTTCAACGTGTAACAACTGAGGAGGTATGTGCATGACCCATCACACGTCATCGACTGGGGCGAGCTGGACATCGAGGATGGATGGACCTTCACCGAGTACCTAGTGGAGATCGAGGATTGGAAGGAGTGGATCCTTCATGGGCGATCAATTCTCTTAGTGTGTGTCTAGTGGTAGCATAGGAATCTTCATGAGAGCACATGTGAGCAGGAGGCCCAGATCCATGCCCATTACCCTCATCATTTCGAGTAGCCTTTTTTTTGGCTTTTCGGGGATGTAAATCCCCAAGGTGGGGAGAATGTAATGTCTTTAATTTTTTGTTTATTATGTTTAAATATTATATGGAATGATTTTGAGACCGGGCGCGAAGAAGGCACATCATTTCGAGGTCTAGTGAGCCCGTAATGCTGGTTTGAACTTTTTTTAGTTAATTGAGTTGGAACTTGTGGGCGGTTGTGTCAGTTTCCAAATGGATGCCCGAATTAAAAATCTGAGAGCATCGCTGCGTCCGGGACAACGACTTTACCTGAGAATGAGGCTAACCTCAACCAGTGCGGGTCGAGGTAAAAAGGTTAATTTTTGGTCATTTTAAGTAAAATAAAATAAAATAAATTAACCAGTTTATTTTATTTCTTTTAAGGAAACATCTGCTACAGCCTGGCGATGGTGTAGTTGTTTCCTAAATTAATGACGCGTCATATTAACTTCAAAATGACAATTCAACATCATTAATGCTACCGCGTAATTAAATTTCAACTTGTTTCCCTTTTTAATGGGTTAACCAATTGTTGATCTTTGGCAACGCCTGAGAAGAACCTATGCCAAATCCGCGAGGCTTTGGGGAAATTATAGACAACGAACGACAAAGGATCGAAACCAAGGATCTTTTCACCAGCATTGAAGGATCATGACGACAATGGCAGCACGACGCCTTCATCAACGATCGATCATTTCAAAAGGTAGGGGTTGTTGTTTTGATTTTTTTCTTTTCCCCGTATTTGAATTTAAACAACAAACACGGATCAACCACAAACAAGTTGATCCGCAGATTTGTACGTTCTTACGGGAGGATTTTTTTCTGATGATTTTGGGGAATTAATCCATGCTTTATATTCATGTTGATCTCTGCTCCATTTAAACTAATTAACGGGAGCATATCAACGTCGTGACGAACGCCGGTGGGGGTTTCGTTCCTCAATTTGTTTATTTGGATCTCTTCCTCCTTTTTCTCGCGCGTTCTTCGTGTTCTTCGTGGGGCGACGAACAACAGATCGTTGCGCATTTATTCTGCGATGCAATGATCCCAAACCAAAGGTTTGACATCGCAACATTATCATGTAGGTGCGGAGAGGATGGCAGTCGACAAATCAGACCGAATCGGAAAGGGCGTTCTTCGAGCTTTCTTCGCATGGGAAGATCAATCATGTTTTTTGAGCCGATCGGAGGTCCGAAAATGATGGAAACATCTTCTTGGCATCAGGGCGACCAAGACCTGAAGGTTTCGTGGCGATCAGATGGTTGGATCAATGATCTGAGCACCATGGGAGGCGCGATGGCGGAGGTCTGTGTTTCTGGAAATTTCCAGAATACACGACTTGTACTTTTAAAGATCACGCCATGTAGTTATGATGGTGGCGACTAGGGTTTCAGGGCAGAGAAGGATCAAACGACGTGTGACCCCGGTCACACGGTGTGTTGGACCTTCCCCGAAGCTCGGCGTGTACTTCGGGTGGTACACGGACACGGGATGCACTACACGGCTTCATGCGGCACGGCGTGTACAGCTCGGCAGAGGCGGCTACGTGGAGCTCGGAGTGTATCCCAGGGATACACGGACACAGGATGGAGTACACGACCGTGTACTCCCTCACCCGGCCAGGCGAGGGCACCATCGTAGGTCACCCCATGGGCATACTGCACGGGTTGGAGTATACGGGTTGGTGACTGTGTACGGGCACACGGCCAGAGTACATGGAGCCAGCCCCAGTGACCCAGACACGGCGTGTACTCCGTACTACACACAGTGTATAATTTTTTCTTAATGAACAGACTCACGACATGGGCCGTTGTGCACGGGCAGTACCCGGGGTCAGACAACATGGCGTGTATCATTTCTACATGCAGTGTACTTTTTGGAGAACGACTTGGTCCTTTTGTTCACCGTGCCTTGAACATCATTCGTTTGGGTTAGTGCCCCTCCTTCTGTTCCCCTGAATGTTAGGCATCATTTCCTCAGACCGAATTACGATCCCTTCAGCAGGAATTTTCTGTGATAGAGTCAGACATCCATCCGAGAGGCCCGGATCGAGATCCTCTATCCATTCCAGACCCTAGGTAGAGTCAAGAATCGACATGACCAAATTTACCGGGCATTGATCCTCTACCTAACAGGTGAATTTTGGATGAGTCGCGGTATCCCCCGTGGCCCTGGAAATGATCATCATCTGTGTATCGATATCTTTCCCACTCAGGAGTGTGTCTCCCGTAATGAGTGCTTCTATTTATCATAACCCTTCCACTCAGGAGTGTGTCTCCTGTAATGAGTGTAGCTATATCTCATGATGGTTCCCGACGAACATACCTTATCGAACGGATGTCATCAGATCTATAAGACCCATGGAGTGTGTTCTCTCGGAACGAGTGCATCACAAAATCTTCGGACGGAATCCCTTGCGAGGGTATGCGGTTGCATGACTTGTCTCTAGACCACGTATATCTGGTTTGTTTTATATGTTCTATAAACATATATTATGCATAGCTGACTGTACCATTACTTTGTGTACTGCTTTGTGGTTTTCGGGGTCCTCTACTGAGTATTGTTATACTCACCCCTGCACGGGATTTTCCCGCATGTCTGGTGTCTTGTGCAGACGAGCAGCCTTTTGACAGAGCCCAGGGAAGACCAGGACATGACCGAGCTTTCTAAGTTTCCTACAGGCCGAGGCGTTCCTACGGCTATGAGCAGCAGTCCCAGTACCTTTGTGCATACAGGTTTGACTTTTCAGTTTTTCAGACTCTTGATTTTGGTGGGCTTGTATTCTGTCCCAGTTTACTTTTATCGTACTCTACCTTTTGTCATACCCTATTGGTTGGGTTTACTTGTATGCATGCATTTTTGTTCCTTAGTGTTTAACATTTCAGCATTTGTGGGATTGGTGATGTGTGCGTGTGTACAGGTACTTAGGCAATGCCTCCCATGATAGTGACATGCCTACTAGGTGCTAGTCACCAGCCCCTGGCCTATTGGATGCGGGCTTGGGGAGTCATGACGTTGGCCCCACCGGGATGGGTCGTGACAATTATCACATGACTAGTTCAAAAAACTCAAATCATAATTTCATGAATTTATTACTAGTATGGGAGGTGATTTAAATATATTATATGGTGACATCATTTATTGATAATGTCACGAACCAGCGCAAGTTGACGCTGAAACGATCACCTAGGCTGGCCCGTGATAAGTCCCGAGAGGTGGTCCTGATCCTATTGGGATGTTGACAAGCAATGATGGAATTAATAGACTATGGAAGGGAATGTTTTTCCCAGATATAAAAAATCAAACAAATAGTGGAAATAAATAGACAACCAAAAATACAGTACAAAAAAATTGAACTGAACATTATTTGTACATAAAACAGACAGTACAACTAAAGTGACAACTCAACTAAAAAATCCTTATAACCAACAAATTCCATGGTACCCTACTGATCACTCTCCAACTCAATGATCACATGTCACCCATGGCGATCGAACTCAAGATGAATCTTGTAGATAACTAAAAACAATAGAAGACTATAGATGTTAGTATTAATACTCAGTAGGTGAGCCTAATATTATATTCCCAATTCACATAAATTAATATAAAAGAAACATAAATTTCATGTTTTAAATAAATGATATAAAAGTACATTTTCCAAATGTTTTTCTATACTATAAAATTACCAGAAAAAAACATGCGTGTTTTATAAATAAGAATGCTAGTATCAATTTTCAATGAGGTGAAACTTCAAAATGAAACTAATTTTCAAGATGGATTCATTATAGAAAGTAAACTTTTAAATAATACACACAAAAATAATACTTTACCCACAAAAAACACCCTATGCCAATGGTGATTACAAAATAGCCAATGAGCACAATTCACATGATCACCCCTAGGCACAAGTTAGTTGTGGTCCCCAAGTATCTCATATCTCAGCGAATGTAACCATAATAAATTTACATTTTTCAGGAAATAAGATAGAAGTACGAGAATCATCCATAATCGAGTGTTCTCCAACGTCATCATATTCATAGTTTAGTTGGTTTTTTCATTGTTAAACATGCTACGTGAAATCGGGATGAAACCCATCTAGATCACCAGCAAACTAGTACATATCTTCCCACCTAGATATCTGGGATTACATTTAGTTCTCAATAAAGTTACACATATTATCAACTATACATTTCACATGAAAAATCTATTTCCAGATCATAAAAAAAATAATATCCCACACACATACCTCACAGTTTTTCAATAGATCAAAAACCTATTAAAATTTTCATAAAAAAATTTGAAGAAATATATCGAGTCTCTAAACATTATGTCCATTTAAAAATGGTTTTATAATGCCAAAAAATCACCAATACCCTATGAAAACAAATGTGGAAGATTATAACCATTTATTAAATAAAATACATTGATCATTAAATTGCCTCACATGGTGCAACATTGATCACACATGAAAACCCTTTTTTAAGAAAAATGGCATACATGCATTTAACAATTTTTCTAGAACAATGTGCATCAAAGGTACAAATTACATCTATACTAAATAAGTATAAAAAAAATCATTAGTAGGAAAACATTTACCTAATCCCTTTAAAACACTTAGTTTACACATTCAATTTTCAACCATTTTATAAAATATTCTGAATGATACATTTACTAAAAAATCATTCCAAAACATGTCCAAAACCAATAACAATAACATTATAAAAACAAAAACACTTTGGAAAGACATAAATGACAAAAAAATATCACTTTAAATTACTTCTGTACTTTAGTAAATTAAAAAAGTGATTTTATTTCACATTAATGACACAAAATCCAACTAATCACCTTTTTTAAAACTAGGCTTGCAAAATTTAGATGAAAAACTGAGATGTAACACCCAAAAGAGTAAAAACATAGATTTTCAGGACAATAAATATAATATTAGTTAAACCAGGTCTTAAACATCACAATTCATATGAAAAAACTAGACTATCATTTATTTAAACAAGCGTTGTGCACATTTATAACAAAACAACTCCACTTTACACAAAACAAGGCATACAAACCCGTATTTCAAACCAAATAGAATTTTAAATGGTTTTAAAGAAATAATAATCATGTCTAAAAGTTTATAAATGTACAAAAAAAGATGAAAATTAAATAATAAAGGCATGTTCTTGGTAGAACCTTCTTAAAAAACATGGTGGAGTGGAATCAGACAACCGAAATCACCTACTTCTGGTTTATAAACTCTAAAACTATGAATAAAAGACCTATGAAGACATAAAACCCATTAAAAATATTAATTAAATAGTACCCCAGGTCCTTCATAACCATATGAGAAGAAATTACCATGAAATAATGTGAGGAGGAGGAAGAGGGGGGAGAAAAGAAAATAGAATATCATCTTGGATACTAGAAAACTCTCTGTCTTCCCATATAACAACATAAATAGAGGATAAGTAATTGATTGAAACTAAATTTAAGGTATAATTAGGTCAGGAAGAAGCAGAGGGAAAAAAATTTCTGGAAAAAATATTAAAAATTAATGATTTATGAATGAAACAGATTACCTTTACAAATCTGGATGATTTGTGAAATCATGATGAAATTCTTCCTAATAGACAGTGAAGATGAGCTACAAAGAGGGACATGGAACATGGGGGTTCTCCATGAGTTTTTTCTCTTGATTGAGAGCTATAATTAATGAAAAAGGATTAGAAATTTATGAGATATTAATGAAATAAAATTATATCCCTAAATCATGAACTTGGCTCACAAGTTGGCCTGATGCCTGAATAAATCACCCAAATACACCATGATTATGAGTTCATAAGGTGTAAAAATGTATATGGTGATTTGAATAGGCAATTAGAGTCTATGTGAGATGTTGAATGAGTGAAAAATGTTGAAAATTAATGACTTATAAAAGAAAAAAAAATTGGTTTTTAAATCTGGATATGGGCTCAAAGTTGGACCAAATCACAAAGTAAGAACCCTTTTCTCCTAAACTCCCAAAGATGTTAAGAGTAACACTTAGTAAAATGATTAGACAAAGATTGAAGTTAAACAGTCAACATTTATCTCACCTAAAACCCACAAAATGGATTTATATTACCAATAAGCTGGTTCAAAACCAAGACTTGAAAACAACGACTGTGACAAATTTTTTTAAGGATTGGCATAATGGTGATCATAGATTGGAATAGATTTTTTATGGGATTATGAGACCAATTTGTGCCAGTTATCTAGGATTACTGTTATAATTTCAATAGTATGGGATTTTAAACATTATAAATGAAAGTGTGTGGAACTAGTTTCGAATGATATTTTAGTGGATTCTAATTATTATGTTCCTAGAGAGTTTGGGATGAATGGTGATTGAAATTTTTTCATTAGTGTTTGGGTAAAAGTGAAATGAAAATATAAAGTCATTATGCTCAATAATTGATAGAATGTCTCTATTTATTTTTTTGTGATAGATCATTGATTCGATGATAAGGACACCCTTTTAGTAAAGAACACATTATTTCTAATTGTTGTATGACCGTATATTGGAAGGATTGTGGTTTTGATGAGACAAATCATTAGATGTTTGAGGTGGTACTATAATTTTTTTAGTTATGTAACATGTTATCCATATCTATGGAAAAAACCATATTTGGGATTATAATATGAAGTTTTACATATTATCTACACTATTATTAAACTCGGGAAGGTTATTAATGGTATTAGATTATTTTTTAGATTGATGGTGTGATGATTCATAGAGTAAGATCATAATAGATTTTTTAACTAATCAATGACCTAACTGAGGAATTATTCAATGATTCAGGTTTAAGATTGGGTGTGGGTGTTGGATGATCTTGAGATGCCATCAAGTGTTAAGGAATTGGGACTGGGTGATGTTATAGTGCATGAGAAGGTCTATAAACATGTATTCAATAACGGATAAGAAATTTTGGAATAACGAGTGTTTTTAAAAAGTTAATGCGTTGTGATGGAAACCATACCAGACAAGTTGTTTGGTCAATGTGATTTTTTTAGTAAAAATTTTTTATGGTTAGGATCAACATGTATTGAAATTAAACTCTATGAGATTTTTACTATAGTTGGATGAACCATAAGGATGAGAGTTAATTAATGAATGAAACTATAATGTCTCATGATAGATGAGTTTGGTTGAGTGGAATCATAGTTATTTGGTGATGGTGGTGTGTAATAGATAGTCTCTTTTTGAATAGTGTTCCTTGTGATTGGATATGTATATTGGGAGATCATTCATAATTCTAGGTCTGTATGTCTTAGGTTGAGGGTTCATTAATCACCTCGGTAGGTTAATAATTGATGGTGAAGACTAATAGGGATTCCCAAGGATGATATGCATTGGGATCAGAAGAGACAAAATCTAAAAACGTTTTGATGTTTAGTGAAAATTTTAATTTTTTGGACATCAGTGGATGGTTCATTTTGATAAATGAGAATTAGATAAAGAATATGTTGGACGGGATATCCCAAGATAATATTTTATGGATACAGTTTTAGGTTCTTATTATCAATATGGTGCTTGGGTGTAGTGTTTTAGGTTTTTATAATATTCCAATCTAATATAAGGTATCATGATGGGTGTTGGATTGGTGATATGTTAAGGTATTGGTGGTCTATATGTATTGGGAATGGGTTTAGGTAAATACTAAACTTGCTGGTAATTTTTAAAATTTCAGAAAGGTTAATGCCTATGGATGGGGTTTTGGAAGACCACTATGTGGGGACCCTTATCTGTGTCACCTACATGAGGGGACCCTTATGTATCCACCCATTATGTGGGGAAAAATTCCTCTGCGGGATATATACCCCATTATGTGGGGTGATCCATTCATGGTGATTCTTCTTATATTAGGAAAATTCCATAACATAGGGTGAAAACATATGGGGAATTTCATTGTATAGGAGATTCCCCTATGTGGGTGAACCTATAAGTATGGAATCCCCATACATAGTATTCCCCTACATAGAATCCACCGATGTGGAGCTCTACATGAGATCCCCTTACATGGAGATCGACCCCTACATGAATACTAGTCAAAATAATTTAAAAAATTATAAAAAAAGTTCAAAAAGTATTTTCAGGGATATTTAGAGTGTTTTATAGAATGTATGTAAGGGATAGACATCCACAGTGTTCTCACCCCTCTCTATGACTCAAGGGAATTATAACTCTATATTTTTATTGGAATTATGTGATGTTTTTTATATTGGATATATTCATCTAAATCAACCCCTCCACATGATTTCATTTATATTTTCCTCCCGAATTTCATTATTTTTTATCTATTTTTATAATGTTATGGTTTTCAGTGATTCTGTCACCAAAATATTATAGAATTATCCCAAAATTATGATTCTCTTTCTTGGATTAGAAAAAACTGGACCCGAGAGGATGATCACTCACAATATCTCTGTGAATTCTTATATTTATGACTCTCCTGTGTTTTTATTTATGTTTTTTGAAATTTATTGTCAAATGGTTTATTGTTAATAAAAGGATAAATTTGGGAATTTTTACGTTAGCGTTTTGGATTGATTCTACAGCTGATTTATAAAACCTTTCTTTTGAACATGACATCAATAAGTGAACTTGTTAGTAATAAGGGGTTTCATAATTGAAAAAAATTGGAAAATTATTTATACTTTTTTTAATTAATTAATGGATATCTTGGAATGAGATATGGACACATATTGTACGAAAATCGATGATTGTACATAGATGAGATTATGGGTGCTTTTTGAGATAAATCTAAAATTTATATATCCATGAATATTATAGGTGATCCTAAGGGAATACCCATATGGTAAATAAATGTTATTTATAAATGCATAGGACATGTGGTCTCATCATTGTTGGGGGTTGTTATATTGAATGAAAATAATTTTTTTAATTAAAATGAAATGAATACATATGGATAAAAGATTTAGGGGCCACTAAGACCCCTAATAAATATCTTAGGGCATATGTTTTATAAAATAATGAACATAATTTCAATTGTAATCATTATGATATTAGGACCATTGATGGGTTATATTAAATATTAAAGTCAATATTGTTAATATTTTTTTATGTGCCTTAGTTCCCGTGAGCATGGAGGAGAGTCACATAAAAATTATTTTCAAATGTAGACCATGGTTGAACTATGATATGTTATAGAGCCATTTGGATAGGTTATTAGAGATTCAGGTGAGTGTTACTCCCCCACTAGAATTTGAGAACTAGTTGGATAGAATTTTGTAAGATGATTCTATGTTGAGTGATTTTACTAACGTAGGATGAATTTGGATATGATATGGGAAATTTGAAAAATCATCATTCAGTGGTTAAAATGGTATCTTCCAATGAGTATAGTGGGGGTGTAATGTAATCATATTAACCTTGATGGATTTTCACACTCAATTAATGGGTTAGGACTCAGAGTTGAGATAGATATCATGGAGTTAATGTGGGGTGATGGTGTTATGATGATACTCTATGTACCATAGTGGTCATCATTGGATTGTATTGACCAACAAGAGGGTTTTTGTTAAAGAGTATGTGTAGTAGACTTTGGGTGTCACCATCAAACATGAAGGATGATAATGTGAGATTGATGAGGTAGTAGTGATTATTTCATGAGTTTCTATAGTATGGATGAACCTCCCTTCGGTCATTATGATAGAATGGTTGGGGTATCATATAAAATCTTCCTTTAGGTCTATATGTATTTCCTACTATTTCCATTAAGGAATGTAAAGACCCGTAAAATTCAAGGTAATTTTTTTTATTAATTTTCTTTAGAATTTTACAAGAGCGCGGTTTCTGACGGCACCTGATTCCGAGGCCCGGTGTGCTCGGAATCAATTTCCGAAGTTTGGCTCTGGTAAGTTTAGTGAACGAACGAGCGGGTTTTTCAAACTTTTGAACTGGTGCTCGGAATTGAAATCTGAGGAAACCAATGAACTCACAGCGCCGATATTCGCTTAAGGAGACCTTTTCTGAGGTTGCGTTTTATGCGGGTTGAGAGTTAGTTTTGTGGGAAATTAGAAGAAGTTAAATAAATTGTGGAACACAATTTATTTTTAACATTGTTGATTATTTCCTCCCAAAGGGAGTTAGAGGTGGGGCCCACATCAACATAACCTCCCTTGAGAGGATTAAGTGTGGTGGGGCCCACACAAGCCCTAACTCTTCAACTTACCTTAAACTCCCCAATAACTCCACTCTAATTAATTTGACAACTTGAGTTTTTAATTTAGATGAGTTACTTAATTTCAAACTCTTGAAATTCAAATGTGTTGTTATGTTAATAAAATAAGAAAGAGTCTTATTTTATTTTTGTTAGAGTTTTGTCTCCTTGAAAGAGTTGGGATAACACCTTCTTCTTCTTCATCTTCTTCAACCTCAACGAAGAACGCGAAGAACGCCATTCTTCAATGAAGAACTTCTCCGCCAAAGAACACGGTCCTTCCGTGACGCCGTATCCGTGATGCTATGTAATTCTTCTGTGTCGTCTCTTCCGCGACGGTTTTCCATGACGAAATCGCCATCAAAGAACTTCGAATCCTCGCTTCGCGATGTCGACGTTCTTTCCCTACGACGCCTGACTTTCGCGACGTTCATCTTCCGTGGATGGTTGACGAACTCCGTTCCTGAACCGAGGTAGGGGTTTATTGTTATTTTATTAATTATTTCCGTTCTTGATTCTAGCATGTCGATCTTCGTGGTTAATCGACTAAATGTTATCATTTAACGAGAGGGGTCTGGACCGCACAAACACGGCCTAACCCACTCCTATGTTCATAATTGTTTCTTTGTGAATGGAACGGGATGGCGTGGTGCCGTCGCACCACGCGAGAATCGCACGGAAAGTATTACGCGACGCCGTCGCGCCACGCCGAGGAGTCGAACAAGAACGCGACGTCGTCGCGCCGCGTCGAAGGAAGTCGAAGGCACCGCGACCGGAGAGGATCCGCGGTGGAGGGACGCGGTGCCGTTGCACCGTGCCGGATGACAAGGGCTGCGGCCGGATCCGGGCCACGCCGGAGCATGGTGACCGGTGGCCATCTGGGCCGCCGGTGTCGGAGCCGGAAGGGGACCTGCCACCGCCGGTCCCGTTGAGAGGGAACCGGACGGCCAGGCCGGGCCGGCCGGAAAGGAGAAACCCGGGGGAATTAAATTCCCCCAGCCAGCCCAACAGCCCCCCATAATGAGGGGGGGGGGTACAAAGGGGGGCAGGCGCCCCCCATTTTTCCAACAGCTTGGTCGAAGGCCGAGCTGGCAGCACGCCCAGCGGGCTGTGCTGAGCCGGACCGGCGCCTACCCGGTCTGCCAGGCCGGGCCGAGCCCAGCTGCGCCGGGCCGCGCCGACCCTGTCCGGGGTAGGTCGACCCGGTTCAGGCCAACCGGGGGGTCTCGGGCCGGGTCGGCCCGGGCCCGAAACCCCCGATACCGAACTATTTAGGTTCAAATGCACATAACTTGGGCTATGTACCTCCAAACGACACACCATCAGCGGCGATGCGATCCTTGGATCGAGACGGTCGTTTCGGTATATCACAATCCAGGTTTCGGAATACTTGAGTTCGGCCGGGTTGGTTTGTACACGAAACCAACCGGGCCCTCGGAGCAGAAACGCTCATATCATGAGCTACGGACGTCCGATTGACGTGCCGTCAACTTTTTTGAGTTCCTCTTAGTGAGAAGGATCTTTTGGCATACTCCGCCCAAGGTTTGGATGCAGGTGGAGTATGGTCGGGTTAGTTTTTCCTTAAAACCCAACCGGGCCCATGGAACGAAAAAGCCAATAACTCTCAGACCGGGCGTCCGATTGAAGCGCCGCCTGTTGCGTTGAGTTCCTGTTGACGATACGGAACTTTTGGATACATCAACTCTGGACTATGTGACAGTTGATGTATCAGCCTCTCGGATCGTGGAGCGGACCCTCCCGAACGAGCTTGCTGTGTGTGGGAAACCTAGAGCTGGCTGCGACTGCTACTGTGACTGCGACTTCTATTGTGACTGCGACTGCTACTGTGACTATGACGACGACTGTGGAGAGATCCTTAGTGGATTCGACGACGACGACTATAGCACTCAGCGATCCTGTGTGGATCAGTGCTACTGATCCTGTGTGGGTCCGATCTTGTGTGGGTCAGCGCTCAACGGTCCTATGTGAACCAGCGCCTACAGATCCTATGTGGGTCTGATCCTGTGAGGGTCTTTGCGGGGGTTAGTACCTATCGATCCTTTGTGGGTCTAATGACTTAGATGGATCAGTGATCATCTCTATCGTCTACGAAGATGTATACCTGTGTGAGATGAATCCTGTTTACCTTCCTGTGTGGATTGTGTTGTGCTATCCTGTGTGGATTACGTTTTTCTTCCCTGTGTGGAATACGTATACTTTCCGGTGTGTACTGAGTTGTACTTTGGCTCGGAGGGTGGAGCGTATTTAAATGACGACTTAGGTATATGTATGGGCATATGCCTAAGCAGTTTCGGTTTTTACTTCGTGTTTGTATCTTTCCTTTGTGGTTTATCCTTTGTGTAGTTTTGGGAGACCTTCGGGGGACTCGGGGTCCCTACTGAGTAGCTTATACTCACCCCTACATGGGCTATGCCCGCACTACGTTGTGTTGGTTGCAGACAACAGACATCGTTGATCGTGGTTGAGGCTTGCAGAGCAGAACAGTACCTGGAGGTGGACCACTGGGCGGGACGTACTCGGAGCGGACGACGGGACCCGAGGTGCAGTGGAGCTATCTGTACCCACCCTTCAGGTGGGATTTCCATTGGACATCTCGGCGTAGCGGCTTTATTTACAGTTTCTATTTTCCCTTTCGAGTTGTACATTACAGTTGGGCCTGTATTTCCGGCCCCTTTTACTTTCTGCACTTACAGTTGTACACTGTTTTTACTTAGTGTTTACTTTTCCTCTTGCTTACTCTGTGGTGCTTGTTTACTTTACAAAGGCAATTCCTTCCCTTTTGCCAGGATTTACACCTTGGTGCTAGTCACCAGCCCCTGGCCTATGGAAGGCGGGTATGGGGTAGTCACGGCACGTGCCCCATGGACGGGTCGTGACAAATTGGTATCAGAGGAGTTCGGTTCTACCACGAACTCTGATCTTTTCTATGTGAAGCAATAGTGTTTAGCGTATTCAGTGTGGTTATCAGTACAAGGAGTCCAGTGTTGGTGCAATGGCTGACGTATCCGTACACCAGGACCCTGACTTCTGATTTCCGACTTTATGCACGAAAACATTGATTGCGTGTGTGTTTCAAGTTTTCTTTGTGATTACTTTGTATCAGCTCACCAGGTATACAGTTCTGACCGTGGAGCACCTGTTTCCTTTTCAGGATGGCCCCACGACGTCAGCCAGCTAGGGTTCCGAGAGTCGAGCGTGATGACAGCCCACCGAGCGACGAGGCCTCGGTGCAGGGCCCTTTGTCAGAAGTGGCACCGGTGGTAGAAATACCCATCGAGCCACCGATACTTCCAGCACTAGACGCTGACGATGCACGTCACCTCAGCGCACTGCATGAGTTTCAGCGCCAGCGACCGCCCAGGTTTTGTGGGGAGATGGACCCCTAGGTAGCTGAGGACTGGCTGGAGGTAGTGGTACGAGTTTTCAGGCTAGTGAGGACACCAGTAGACCTCGTGGTGATCCTCGGTGCGATCCTACTGCATTCAGTAGCGGGCCGATGGTGGATCTTGATGCTCTAGGTGCACGATGAGGCATCTCTACTTCGGACGGACTTTGAGAGCCTCTTCCGCTAGGAGTTCGTCCCAGCCACCCTCTGTGCGGTGTGCATTCAGGAGCTTCTTCAGCTGCGGCAGGGCAGCATGACGGTCGTTCAGTACTCGGCGAGATTTACCGATCTCTCGCGCTACTCGACCGACATGGTACGAGACCCATTCATCCAGGCCCGGACCTTTGAGCAGGGATTGAGACATGAGATCAGGGCATCGCTGATCTCCCTCAGCATACCGACTCAGACAGGAGTACTAGAGCAGACCCTTTTGATCGAGATATTTATTGCTGAGACTTCTCCAGCGGCGAGACCTACCGTTGGGCGGCACGTAGCAGAGTCTTCTGCAGCAGACAGTCGGCGGATTACTCAGGGGTCCAGGCAGACCAGTCCCTCAGGAAGACGACCTCAGGACACTGGCTCAGCAGTGCGGGGCACACAGCGCGGAGCCAGTCTTTCGAGAGGCAGGCAGTGCTACTCGTGCGGTGGTCAGGGCCACATGGCTCGTGACTGCCCGACCCACCGTGCCGAGGAGCATCAGACGGTTGAGGGACCACCGAGGCAGAGGAAGAGGGTCGACCGTGGCGGTCCGCATGGAGGAGGCGGACGAGGAAGGGGAGATGGCCGAGCAGCAGGTGGTGGGCGATTCTTTGAGGCTCTAGCAACACCACCACCAGGAGGTCCACCCCGACCATAGGGAGCTGGCGGGCAGAGACAGGCACAACTCCAGGCAGTAGAGGCCTACGACCATGGCGCGCCCGAGATGATTCGAGGTACTATCTGTGTCTATTCCACCCTTTCTGTAGTACTTATAGACACAAGAGTGAGTCACTCTTTCAAATCCGCTGCCCTTGTTCAGAGCTTGGAGATTCCGACAGAGTTGTTGGCTCGATCCTTACGGCTAGAGACTCATACGGGAGAAGACTCGACGATTACGCACTGGTGTCAGCAGTGTGAGCTTACTCTAGGAGGCAAGAGCTTCGGCTGGGATCTTCTTGTAGCAGCGTCGAGGCCTTACGACGTCATCTTGGGCATGGATTGGTTATCTATGGTCCATGCACAGATTGACTGTTTTAGGCGCAAGGTGCGATGTGTACGCACCAACGGGAGCAGGTTCACCTTCACCGGCGAGAAGGGAGCCTTTGCAGCATAGGATGGACCTCCGCAGAGCATAGGACAACCCATCACTCATCATTTGGCTTGCATCATCCTAGGAGCAGTTGACGTGCGGAGTTTTGGTTTTCTTGCAGTGGTGGATCAGTTTGCGGACGTTTTTCCCGATGACGTTCCAGGGTTACCTCCTCACAGAGAGGTAGAATTTTATATTGACATGTACCCCGGGACAACCCCGATATCAACTCCAGCATATCAGATGGCCCACGCCGAGCATCGAGAGCTACGGGTATAGTTGGAGGACTTTCATGGCTAGGGGTTCATCCGACCAAGTGTTTCACCCTGGGCTTCCCCAATTTTGTTTTCCAAGAAGGCGGACGGGAGCATGCGACTTTGTGTCGACTATCGTCGCCTGAACCAGGTGACAGTGAGGAACAAGTATCTGCTACCAAGGATTGATGACCTCTTTGATAAGCTCAAGGGAGCACGGTGGTTCTCGAAGATAGACCTCAGGTCAGGTTATCATCAGCTCAGAATTAGAGACGAGGACGTGCAGAAGATGGCCTTCAGATGTCAGTATGGCCCCTATGAGTTCTTGGTTATGCCCTTCGGCGTAACCAATGGTCCAATAGTGTTCATGGACTTCATGAATAGGATCTTTCAGCCATACCTAGATCGATTTGTTGTGGTCTTCATCGACAAAATTTTGATATACTAGACGACTGAGGAGGAGCACACCTACCACTTGCGGGTTGTACTAGACACACTCAGAGAGCACCAGCTTTATGGTAAGCTCTCGAAGTTCCATTTCTGGATATGTGAGGTCCACTTCTTGGGACACGTCATATGTGAGGCGGGAGTTGCAGTGGATCCTGCGAAGATCGAGGCATTGTTAGCTTGGGAGCCACCTAGGAGCGTGACAGAGGTTCGGAGTTTCTTGGGACTAGCCGGATACTATCGGAGATTCGTGCCAGACCTCTCTAGAGTTTCGGCACCACTCTCAGCTTTGACGAAGAAGGGGAAACCCTTCATGTGGTCAGACAGATGTCAGCAGAGCTTCCAGGAGCTGAGACAGAGATTGACCAGCACACCTATCTTGAGGATGCCTGAGGAGGGAGTAAGGTACGTAGTTTACTGAAATGCATCAGGGACCAGACTCGGATGTTTCCTGATGCAGGAGTGGGCAGTGATCGCCTATGGATCACGTTAGTTGTGGCCGCATGAGCAGAACTACGCTACCCATAACCTGGAGTTAGCAGTAGTGGTCTTCGCTCTGAAGACATGGTGACACTATCTGATGGGCGAGCACTTTATAGTATTTTCTGATCATCAGAGTCTCAGGTATATCTTATCACAGAAGGAACTGAACCTGAGACAACGGTGATGGCTCGAGTTCCTCCAGGACTATTACTTTGAGATAGTCTATACTCCTGGGAAGAGGAACGTAGTAGCCGATGCCCTCAGCAGGAGGATGGGCATTCAGCTACTTGAGTAGTCGACGGAGAAGATAGCCTCTTTGCAGATATCCTTCGTGGATAGAGATGGAGAAGCCTTCCTTCAGTCACTCACAGTCACTCCTCCACTTCTACAGCGGGTCAGAGAGGCACAGCATGGGGACGCTGACTGTGAGACGCGGCGTGCACAGATATCCTCGGGACAGGCACCTGATGGTTTCTCCTTTGGAGCAGAGCACGACATCCTTTTCTGAGGACGTACCATGGTACCAGTATCTTTACGGGAGGAGGGGCTGAGAGAGTTTCACACTTCTACTTTGGCGGTATATCCTGGAGTTGTAAAGATTTACCAGGATCTCAGACGACAGCACTGGTGACCGGGCATGAAGAAGGTTGTGGTAGAGTTCATTTCTCGATGCCTCACCTGCCAGCAGGTGAAGGCAGAGCATCAGGTACTAGCAGGCTTGGTACAACCCTTGGAGGTCCCGGAGTGGAAGTGGGATGATATATCTATGGACATCGTGACTGGACTTCCACACACTTCCAGAGGTCACGACTCCATCTGGGTGGTTGTCGACCGACTCACCAAGTCGGCTCACTTCTTACCCATCAAAGAGCATGGCTCAGTGGAGAGCTTGGGATGACTTTACATTCAGGAGATTGTGCGGCTTCACGGTGTTCCATCATCTATAGTCTCCAATCGAGATGATCGCTTTACTTCCCGGCTCTGGAAGCAATTACAGGAAGCGTTCGGGACGCAGCTACGTCTGAGCATTGCCTTTCATCCTCAGACGAATGGTCAGACGGAGAGGACCATTCAGACTCTCTAGGACATGCTCCACGCATGTGTCCTTGACTTTGGAAGTAGCTGGGAGGACCACATACCCTTGGTGGAGTTCACGTACAACAACAGCTACCACTCCACCATCGGGATGGCACCGTACGAGGCGTTGTACGACTGACCTTGTAGATCTCCATTGTGCTGGACAGACTCTGGGGAGTCAGCACTTGTGGGATCAGAGATGGTCCAGGCCACGACAGAGAAGGTCCAGGTCATCCAGGAGTGGATGAGGACAACTTAGAGCCGACAAAAGTCATATGCTGATAGGAGGCGGAGGACACTGGAGTTTGAGGATGGCGACCACGTCTTCTTGTGGGTCTCACCTCGACGTGGTATACAAAGATTGGGACAAGGCGGCATGTTATCTCTGAGCTTCATCGGACCATTCTAGGTCCTCAGCAGGATAGGCGAGGTGGCTTATCGCCTAGATATACCACCTCAGTTGCACTGGGTGCACGACGTCTTCCACGTATCTCAGCTAAGGAGATACGTGCACGACCCGACGCACATCATTGACCATGTGGAGCTTGACGTTGACAATGAGGTGACTTTTACGGAGGTTCCGGTGGAGATCGAGGATCAACAGGAGTGGGTCCTACGTGGACGGTCGATTCCTATAGTGCGCATCAGATGGTAGCACGAGAACCTCAAGGAGAGTACTAGGGAGCGGGAGGCTCAGATGCGTGCTCAGTACCCTAATTTGTTTCCCTGGTTTTGATGTATTGTTACAGGGACATAAAGCCATGAGGTGGGAGTAATGTAAAGACCCGTAAAATTCAATGGAAATTTTTTTCTTAATTTTTTTTAGAATTTTACAAGAGTGCGGTTTCTGAAGGCACCTGATTCCGAGGCCCGGTGTGCCCGGAATCAATTTCAAAAGTTTGGCTCGGGTACGTTCATTGAACGAACGAGCGGGTTTTTATAACTTTTGAACCGGTGCTCGGAATTGAAATCTGAGGACACCAATTAACTCACAGCGCCGATATTCTCTTAAGAGACCTTTTCCGAGGTTGCGTTTTATGCGGGTTGAGAGTTAGTTTTGGGGGAAATTAGAAGAAGTTAAATAAATTGTGGAACGCAATTTATTTTTAACATTATTGGTTATTTCCTCCCAAAGGGAGTTAAGGGTGGGGCCCACACCACATAACCTCCCTTGAGAGGATTAAGTGTGGTGGGGCCCACACAAGCGCTAACTCTTAAAACTTCCCTTAAACTCCCCAATAACTCCACTCTAATTAATTTGACAACATGAGTTTTTAATTGAGATGAGTTACTTAATTTCAAACTCTTGAAATTCAATTGTGTTGTTATGTTAATAAAATAAGAAAGAGTCATATTTTATTTTTGTTAGAGTTTTGTCTCCTTGAGAGAGTTGGGATAGCACCTTCTTCTTCTTCATCTTCTTCAACCTCGATGAAGAACGCGAAGAACGCCGTTCTTCAACGAAGAACTTCTCCGCCGAAGAACACGGTCCTTCCGCGACGCCGTATCCGCGATGCGACGTACTTCTTCCGCGTCGTCTCTTCCACGATGGTTTTCTGCGACGAAATCTCCGTCAAAGAACTTTGAATCCTCGCTTCGCAACGTCAACATTCTTTACCCGCGACGCCCGACTTTCGCGACGTTCGTCTTCCGCGGATCGTTGACGAACTCCGTTCCAGAACCGAGGTAGGGGTTTATTGTTATTTTATTAATTATTTCCGTTCTTGATTCTAGCATGTCGAACTTCATGGTTAATCGACTAAATGTTATCATTTAACGAGAGGGGGCCGGACCACACAAACACGGCCTACCCCCCTCCTATGTTAATAATTGTTTCTTTATGAACGGAACGGGTTGGTGTGGTGCCGTTGCACCACGCGAGAATCTCTTGGCAAGTATTACGCGACGCCGTCGTGCCACGCCGAGGAGTCGAACAAGAACGCGATGCCGTCGCGCCGCGTCGAAGGAAGTCGAAGGCGCCGAGGCCGGAGAGGAGTCGCGGTGGAGGGACGCGATGCCGGCGCACCGCGCCGGACGAAAAGGGCCGCGGCTGGTTCCGGGCCGCCGGTGTCGAAGCCGGAAGGGGACCGGCCACCGCCGGTCTCGTTGAGAGGGAGTCGGCCGGCCAGGTCGGGCCGGCCGGAAAGGAGAAACCCGGGGGAATTAAATTCCCCCAGCCAGCTCAACGGCCCCCCATAATGAGGGGGGGGGGCGTAGTTAGAAAGGGGGGCATGCACCCCCCCGTTTTTCCAACAGCTCAGTCGAAGGCCGAGCTGGCAGCACGCCCAGCGTGCTGCGCTGAGCCGGACCGGTGCCTGCCCGGTCTGCCAGGTCGGGCCGAGCCCCGCCGGGTCGCGCCGTGCCGGGCCGGGCCGGTCCGACCCTGTCTGGGGCTGGTCGACCCGGTTCGGGCCAGCCGGGGTGGGGGGGGGGGGGGGGGGGGGTTCGGGCCGGGTCGGCCCTGGCCCGAAACCCCCGATACCGAACTCTTTAGGTTCAAATGCCTATAACTCGGGCTACAGATCTCCAAACAATGCACCGTCAGTGGCGATGCGATCCTTGGATCGAGACGTTCGTTTTGGTATATCGCACTCAAGGTTTTGGAATACTTGATTTCGACCGGGTTGGTTCGTACACTAAACCAACCGGGCCCTGGGAGTAGAAACACTCATATCTTGATCTACGGACGTCCGATTGATGTGACGTAAGATTTGTTGAGTATCTCTTAGTGAGACGGATCTTTTCGCATACTCCGCCTGAGGTTTGGACACAGGCGGAGTACGGTCGGGTTGGTTTTTCTTTAAAAACCAACCGGGCCCCTGGAACGAAAAGGCCAATTACTCTCTTACCGGGTGTCTGATTGACGCGTTGTCTGTTGCGTTGAGTTCCTGTTGACGATACAGAACTTTTGGATACATCAACTCTGGACTATGTGACAGTTGATGTATCAGCCTCTCGGCACGTGGAGCGGACCCTCACGAACGAGCTTGCTGTGTGTGGGAACCCTAGAGCTGGCTGCGACTGCTACTGTGACTGCGACTGCTACTGTGACTGCGATAACGACTGTGCAGAGATCCTTAGTGGATTTGAAGACGACGACTACATCACTCAGCGATCCTGTGTGGATCAGTGCTACCGATCCTGTGTCGGTCCGATCCTGTGTGGGTCAGCGCTTCGCGGTCCTATGTGAACCAGCGCCTACAGATCCTGTGTGGGTCCGATCCTATGTGGGTCTTTGCGGGGGTTAGTACCTATCGATCCTTTGTGGGTCCGACGACTTAGATGGATCAGTGATCATCTCTATCATCTACGAAGATGTATACCTGTGTGAGCTGAATCCTGTTTACCTTCCTGTGTGGATTGTGTTGTGCTATCCTGTGTGGATTACGTTTTTCTTTCCTGTGTAGAATACATATACTTTCTTGTGTGGACTGAGTTGTACTTGGGCTCAGAGGTTGGAGAGTATTGAAATGATGACTTAGGTATATGTATGGGAATATACCTAAGCAGTGTCGGTTGTTACTTCGTGTTTGTATCTTTCCTTTGTGGTTTATCCTTTGTGGATTTTTGGGAGACCTTCGGGGGTCTCGGGGTCCCTACTGAGATTCTTATACTCACCCCTGCACGGGCTATGCCCGCACTACGTTGTGTTGGTTGCAGACAACGGACAACGTTGATCGTGGTTGAGGCTTGTAGAGAAGAACGGTACCTGGAGGTGGACCACTGGGCGGGACGTACTCGGAGCGGACGGATGGACCTGAGGAGCAGTGGAGCTATCTGTACCCACCCTTCAGGTGGGATTTCCAGTCGACAGCTTGGCGTAGCGGCTTTACTTTACATTTTCTGTTTTCCCTTTTCAGTTGTACTTTACAGTTGAGCTTGTATATTCGGCCCCTTTTTCTTTCTGCACTTACAGTTGTACTCTGTTTTTACTTAGTGTTTACTTTTCCGCTTGATTACACTATGGTTCTTGTTTACTTTACAAAGGAAATGCCTTACCTTTTTCAAGGATTTACGCCTTGGTGCTAGTCGCCAGCCCCTGGCCTATGGAAGGTGGGTTTGGGGTAGTCACGGCACGGGCCCCGAGGACGGGTCGTGACAAGGAATCAACAGTGATACAAAATGTTTGCGATTTCCCAGTATTACCACATATGAATTGGAAATTATTCATGATTTAAAATGACCTATTATGATTACCTGAGAGTGATCTTAGTTTTCCCTTATCACTTTTTATTTTGTATTATTTCCTCATAGGGATTGAATTTTCCTCTAATGATTACTAATTTCCTAGAATTACCACATGCGATTAGATTTATGCATAATGAATATTGAACTCTCTATATTATTTTATAGTTATTATAATTATGTATGTTGTATATCTTCCCCAAGGATTGTCTCCAAGGTATCAACATTACAACTAATGAAAATTGATCACAAAGCATTACCTATTAGGAATCATCTTTTTTTCTTAATAACTATTGATCTCCAAGTATTATTTCATTGGGATCAGCTTATTAATGATATTATGGATTTACATGGATTATATAATTTGGAATCATGGATTAATGTTATTGACTAATAGATTACATTGATATTTACAGTAATTATTTTACTAATCATGATGACATGGTTGATTCCCTGATATCATTATCATTTTGATGCATGTATTGTTGATTCTGGGAGTCACCTTGGAATCTGATGATCGATGGGGGAAATTTAATTTTACATTTATGTTATATTTATTTATGTATATTATCATAAAAAATCTTCATAAATGAATATTATTATTAGTTTTAGGATCCCATTAGTGGTGTTTTATTTAGAGTTATTGAATCCCTACTATGCTGTCCATGGAATTTGGGTAGCCGATAAAATTTAATTAGCATTGAGTTCAGGTAGTGAAGAGATATGTAATGTAAAGATCAACATGAAATGTTTTTAAAGCCTTGATAAATAGATTAGATGTTCTATAAGAATGGTAGTATGGCCTCCATGTAGTTTATTTCTCTAATTTCATGTGAATATTTTTTTTGTCATAGTGTGTGATTAGTAGGTTCATGTTTTCATGACCGTGAGTCAATATGTCTACCATATTCTGTGTTATATATTTATAGGATTGTGTAATATATTAACTATTCATACATTGGTTAATTTTTATGTATTTATTATTTATTTAAATTATTTTTTATCTAGTATAAGTATATAGTCTTTTTATAGTTAGATCCAAGACAATTAATGAAATATGGAATCCTCTAATTTATTGGGATGAATTCTTGAGGTTTTGTGGTGACTACTAGTCTAGAAACTAGTTTAATTATTTATGGTGGTGGGATATTAAAACTATTTAAACTAAAACTTCATCATAAACAATATATCAATATATTTTTCCTTATTATCATCTTTATCGTTATTGTTATTGAACTCAACATCATTCCCTTTAGTGATCAACGACTTATCAGCCTCTTAAATTAATGTTTGAACATCAAACAAATATTTATTACTATATTAAATATCCAATTTAGATAATAAATTTATATTTATTAATATAAATAAATTATAAATTTTTCTTTTAGATGAAAACATTTTCTTGGTGAATTTTAAAAGTTTCATTATTACGTAATCTTTTAAAGACTCAAAATCATGAGAAAAATTTCTTGTACCATTAGTTTGGAGTAATTTGTGAAAATTTTCCAATATGTCCACATTTGAAAATATTCTATGGTATGTTTATATAAAACATTAAATTTCATTACCAAACACTTATAAAGATGAATGGTATTAATTTTTCACATTTTAACTACACATATTGTTCAACGTCAAAATTATCATCTTCTTACATGACATATTTTCAGTTTTTATTATATTTCATATCCATAAGTGATATTTCATTTTTAACCATACTCATCTTATTAAGATAATATTTTTCCTTTTTACCTATATATACTACCATGTTGAATAAATCATCTTATAGGACTATGTTAGATTTATGGTATTCATGTGGTAAATCCTTAAAATCATATTTTTCTGAAAATCTGAATATGATATTTTTTTACTAACGTGGAATCATAAAGTGTGTCACAGAATATTATAGACCATTATTTGTGATATCGTCATTGGTGTATCAATGAATCCTTTTTAATTTCACAATTTATTTATTTCCAAAATATATTTAAGTGATTATGATCACAAAAACCATGTTCATAGATTTCATAGCCATTCTCATATGTAATAAAATAAATGAAATTAAAACACATGGAAATTTTCAATGTTCTGTATTGATTTCATACACATTTTAGGGTTCCAGTTTTTTTTTGAGATCATATTTCTCACTTATATACTATACAAGTAAAGGATCTATCCTCAAAAGCATAAAAAATTTCCTGAATTATTTTTTATCAATTGAGTACATGATCATCTTCAAAATGTGTTTTTCTACTAGCACCCACCTATTTAATCTATCCTTATAAAATCATCTCCTTTTATATTTTCTTGATTGTATCAATATAATGGTTTAAGATAATGTTCATGTGTTCCCGGACACTCATATGAATTGTTCTCCTACTCTTCATGTCATCAAATATAGTGGTGTGTTGTCCTTGATATCATTTAATTCCATCCATATAGGTCATATAAAGGATTATTCCCCTTTATCAATTTCATATACTAATATTATAATAATATCACATGTGTCAATATCTGTTAAATGTCATTACTTTCTTGTAATATTTATCACTATAGTAACAAAAATGCATTCCATTGAATTCTTCAAAGATCATGTATGTCTTAGATGTAGTCATATTCTTATTCCATGATATAAAATGTTTATCTCTTTTATTTCAGTACTATGTTCCCTCTAAGTCACAATCCCTTCATCATCTTTTCTCTACATTTTATTCACTAAATTTGTATGAATATAATCCAAATATTATTTTCATTAATGATATGAAAGTACAATTTAATTTTTGAATGAAATTAAAATTTTATTTATCATAAAAAATGATTCTAGTCATTCATTCGAATATCTTCATGACTTAGTTGAACTCTTTTTATTATATATTATAATATCACTTTTTCCCTCTGAGAAATGCTTCCCTCAATTTATTTTTATTTCATCAATTTATTCCTGGATCCATGCTTGTTTCATGTATCCTTTTTCCTAAAATGAGGAATTTTTCTAAAACTCCATATTCCTTCTTATATAGATATTATTAAAAATTATCAGGATTCAGGATCATTTTAATGTTATTAAAATATATAAAACATTGATGATCACATTTTAAAACACATCATATTTATTCAATACTTCATTACGAAAATATTTTGAAATTTAATATTTCTATCTATGAGCAACCTTATGAAATTCTATATTTATTGGATAAGAATACTTATGTATTTTTGTTGTAATATATTATTAAATGTCTTCCATAATAAGAATACTTAATTCTAAATGAGATGTCTATCATACACAATTTTCTAATCTTATTAAAATATCATCTTAAGTGTTGGTATTCCTACATTAATTCCCATCTTATGAGATGGCCTTTTATGAAATGTATATATCTTCAAGAGATTTAAATTTCCTAAAAAGTCCATTTATCTTATGATTTGATTGAATTTTAAGATATTAATATGTATATTAAGAACATCATAGGATTAAATGAATCATATATTATTCCTCCTGTGGTTTATACAAAAAATCTCAATTAAATCACATGGAAACCTAAATGAATCTTTCAAAACCTTTATAATTACATAGACATATATTAAAATAATCAGAATGATGTTTTTAATAACTCATATGTTTTCCCCAATGACCTATATGTAGTGTGGGAATTTATCTCTTATTCAATTCAAGATTTTACCCTAACTATCTATAAAAATAATCAATAAATAATGAGGCATTATAAATCAAAATAGCCAATACAAAAAATCATCCAACGAGTATCTATAAAATGATACAATATAATTCATAAATGGTTCCTTAGGTATAGTTTCTCTAACATCTCATAAATATTTATGTGCTTATTCTTATTTGATATAAAATATTTAACATCCTTTTTATATATGATTATTTGAAATCAATCATATCTATTTTAGAAATAATAAACACATAATAATTACATGTCTTTTACACTAAAAATATATCACCTATCCTAAAAAGTGAGGATAATTCATGAATCTTAAAATCATGTAATTAGGGTAGTAGATAATGGACCATACTTTCATTTGACATGAGACAATGTCATCTTTTTTAATCCTAGACTTTACCAAAATAATATCAAAACCTTTACCACTAATATTATGGAATTCACAATCACATAAAATCATCCCAAAAATATATAAAATTACTCTACATCACTTAATAAAATATTTTATTTACTCATTTTTTCATGAATGGTTTGTACATATTCTAGTATAATTATCTATCCACATTCATCCTTGATATAAAACAATCATTCTCTTATTTATCCAACTTTATATCAACTCAATATCGAAGTGTTAAACAAAAACCCATATAATTGATACATTTAATTGATGGAAAAACAACTCGATGTTCATAAAAATGTGGGGATGCTAATAATATTTTTCTATCACTTATATTCAATAATAGAAATTTCTTTCCATTTCCCCTTTAATATGAAAATAAAAACCTCATATTTATTTTCCATGTATAATGCTACCAAATTACTTATTTTTTCTCATACACCACACACATATTTGGTGTGTCACTATCATAGTTTTAGCCTCATCCATTATCAATAAATATATTAATAATAATGGTCACTTGAACAACCCCATTATTAATTATGTGTAATATAAAAAAATTATAGTATGTCAATATGATTGCATTTAAGAATATTTTTTCCTCCCGACTATTGAAAAACATTCATATAAATATAAGATATGCCTCCCCTTCTTCTTCAACCAGTTTTTATTTTTTAATCCATAAAATCATCTACCTATTGATTTTTTAATTACAACCACAATTGTTTTGGGAGAAACAAGAAATCATACAATTCATAGAAATTGGTTTATATCCAATCAACAATAAGTTTACATTGTAATGTCTATTATGGAAAATATGATGGATTATAAAATATCACAATGTTATCTATAAATCAATATAGTGGGTGTTTCCATTAACAATATCTTACTATAGAATATTTTTAATAAATATTTCAATAAATTAAATTTCATTCACTCAAATAAACTAATGAATAAAAAAATTTCAAATGAAATATAATTTACTCCACATTTCATATCTCATTTGTTGTTTTATGAAGCGGTGAGAGCATGCAGTGGTTGAAGATATAATAAACCTTATTTTAATAATTTTTTCCTGAAACAACTAGTAAGGATCCTACACATAATATTTATAATTTACATATTTAATAGTTGTAGAAATGAAAACCTGGGATTATTAAGTTCAATAATTTATTAATGTTGATCATTTGAAAAGACCCTTTAGGATTTCTTTCATTTATCTATGAAGATCTAGTGATAGAATCCCTCTATCGGTGATACACATACACTCCAATTATCACTGAACTACAATGCTAGATCACCAGTTTATATAATGGCGAATCTAGTGTCCCTTATTATTCATTATTGATCAATAATTAATTTTTCGTGATGAAATATCTCTTTAATTTCTCATTCATTAAAATAAGAGAGAACAAGGAGTCAAGAGAGAATTCATTTTTCAAATCATTTCTTTATTCTATGTTTTGGATGAAACACAAAATATACATAACCATATATTTATATAGTTTAGGATTAGATAAATATATTAATTATTTCTATGATGTCCATTAAATTACATTTAATACCCTTAATATAATGTATGGAACATTATTTTGTTATTATTTTTTATTTTACACCAACTGAAAAAATTTATAAATAATATTCAATGGCATGAAAATAATTATCTCAACATTGGATGTAATCTTTCTCTATTCAAACTCACAAAATTTATGGAACACAAAAATAAATATTTTATTCATAGATAATTACTTCATTCATATACTGATGAATAATTATTTATTAAATATTAAATTATGTAAATAAAAAATTATATTTTTATTCACAAGAAGGTGAATATATATTTGTTAAATTTATGAAATAAATATAAATAGAATAAAAAAATTCCTTAGTCTTGAGGATGACTTTTCTTCCATTAATTAAATTCATTTATAATATATTAAGGATCAATAGAAACAATTAATTTGTGACCATCTAGGAATTTTTCTCTGGGAACTAGGTAAACATCCCTAAAGTTCAATAATATTTCTATCAACAGTTCAAGACAAGAAATAGAATGAACTTGATTTCTCAATGATGACAACCACATGAGAATTATCACTCTGTATTATAATCCCCTTTTCTTGATATCTCATCAAGAAAGATTCACATCTATTTCACTAACCTCTATTCTCAATATGTCTTTCTTTGACTATTTGAAATAAACACATCATTACAAATTGGCCATGGAATATATGGAAAAGTTTCATTCTCTATCAAAGAGATGAGATATCAGCTTCTATAAATATGGAATGAAAAAATCCATCCTCTAATTATTCATTAATGACATGTCCCTCATGAAACAACCAATGTACCTAACTTCACCGTGAATTATTTTTATCAGAATTTAATAAATGCATCTATGTACTAGGTTTTTGGCAAGAATTGATAATAATTTTAATGGATATGGACCATCACACACACTCATACATCGGTACATATGATTACACATAAATATGTAGAATTAATAATAGAATTTCTATTCTCATAATCTCCTATCCTAATGAATACCATGTAAAAACATCATTACAAGAATCCAAATCTATTTATGACTACTAGAACCTAATAGTATATGTACTATTTTTATCATATAGTATGTTATCAAACCAAATAACATTATTTTATAATATCATCATATCATAACAAGGTTATCTTGGAGAGGAACATATATGACCTTATCAATGCGATATACAGTTTGGGACATTATTACATTAGATTTATAAAAAGAAACAAGCAATATATAATGAGAAGTTCTATTATTAAAAAATGAATGAAATATACACCTACTCAATTTAAAAACAATTGGCCCTAGGACACAAAATCCAAATACTTCAATGTATACTATACTTAAACTCATATAACCTTCAATCCACAAGACCTCACATGATAGCCATATTTCTACTGAGTAAATGATTTAGTTAAGCGGTCCTCTATATATTCCCCAATTGAAATAGTTATATCTAAATCATCAAACTTATAGTAAATATTCCTTAAGAAATTATACATCAAAAGTATGTGATACATCCACTAATGTGACCCCTGATATTTTGAAAGAGTCGCCGCTACATGATTATCACAATAGTGAAAGATATAATAATAAATAATATGTAAAAAATTCAATCGCATAGATATATTTTATCATCTATAATGCTTCTTTAGATAAATTTCATATAATAATTTACTTATACTTTATTATAGAATTTTTCACCATTGCCTTATTTGAGAACATCCATATCAAAGAACCTCTATTAAATGTGAAGATGTATCACTTTTGAAAAATCGCGGCATCATGATCATTTTGGGAAACATGCATATTTATATCACCTCATCACAATTTCTTCATGTACTACGTAAAACAGAATCATATACATAATATTCCATAAATACATAATGACATTCATCACTTCCATCATATAGGGTTCACTTGGATCATTTGATATCTTTTTATTAAACATAATTCATAGGTTACCTCTATCATATTTCATTGAGGAACATACATAACTGACCCAATCAATGATGAAATTTAAATCCTTATTATTATTTTTCATTCCTCATGTGTATTCCAACACATCTTATAATAAATATGAATTCCATGTGATTCTAGAAACAGCCCCCTCATTATTTCTCCATACTAAATAAATTTTTTATCATTACAATTTGTCTACATTAACCTAAGCCATGAAACCTCATAGATGTTTCGTAATAGATATTGATCCCAATAATTTAATCTTCTTATCAAGTGTCCATAATAGAGAAGAATTAATCCCTCCATTCAATAACAGGATATAAGAGTTGTATTCCATTTCCATTGAGTCATATATCATCAACATAAAATATTACTAAAATATTATCACTCCCACTTAATCATTTATAAAAACCGAACATTCATTTGTTTTTATGATACCAAATGCTAGTATAGACTCATAAAAATGAATGTTCCATGACATTGATGCTTTGTTTTGTCCATAAATAGATCTTTTCATCATCAAAACCATGTTTTATCCATTGGAGTCACAAACACTTTGGGTTGTTTCATATAAACATCTTTTGTAAGTATCCCACTATTTAGGACCTTCTCATATCAAATTTCCAAATATAGTAATTCATGAAAGTTACATTGAAATGTTGAATCATTATGGATCTCAATATTTACACTGTTCAAAATAATTTTTTGTAGTTAATGCATTAATGTTGTTGATATTGTTTTCAAAAATGTCTCTGCTAATGGGTACTTACTTTTCCTTCTATGTCTAGTTTATTCTTGAATATCAATTTGAAAGAAAGTGTTATACTTCTACTGGAGGGTCTACCAAAATATATACTTGGTTTGGCATGTGTAAAACAATTCACAAATCATGGCCTCTTACCACATAAAACAATTTATGACATTTACTCATTTATTTTATGTTATAATATCATTATTATAAACCAATAATGAGTCCCATCCCCAGTGACTATAAAACCATACCGTTCTAGTTTGCTAACCTATCTATTACTCATACATCATAATTGGGTCTTTGAAATAATTTCTTGTTCGATAAGTCATGGGTGAATTTATTTAAGTCCTAACCAATTTTAATCTTAATAGTACACCCCATTGAAGCCTATATCTCTCTCATTATTAATTTTAGATATAACATCCTCCTCAATAAATATGGGGTGAATTTTTTCCAAAACATTTTCTATAAAGGATTGTATAGGTAGTATCCATTTTTTATATTTCTTATTCTATGAAGATACACTTCATTCCCTGGGTTTTATGATTACTAAATTTATAGGCCTTGAAAAATGATTCATAACCCACATATGTATGTAAGGCTGTAAAAGATTCATTCTATTCCATATTTGTTATACTATACTATATGATCCTCTATTTGGAACTCAGTTTAGTACATATGTTCATATTTGAAACGTGTATCCCAAAAATTATAATGGAAGATTCACCTCACTCTTCATTAATATTCTTATGTCCAATAAGTTGTGGTTTCTCCTTACACTTAATCCATTCCACTGAGGCATATAAGGATTAGGCGGTTAAGATAATATCCCAAACTTCTATAAAGAATCAATGTTTCCTTGATTAATATATTTTCACCCTTGGTCTGAGTTGAGTTTTCATATATACATACCATGATGGTTCTAATCTTAATTATTATATGCATTTATGTTATCAAAAAAATATAAATTATACCTCATTGATTTTAAATATCCACATGTACAAAAATATTAGTTAAATGTTATGAAGCATGAGTAACTACCCCTTTCCTCAATAGAAAATTGTCAACATACATCGATATGAACTAAATCAATAATATCACTAGCCCTTTCACCATTCCAAAATAATGGGTATTTGTTATTTATCCATGAAACCATTTGTGACGTATTCTTAGTGTTTTTAGTTAAAATGAATCTAAATAAACATCTTTATATAATTTAGTCATTAATTTGTCATTTAAATGACATTGAATATAATGAAAAAGTATGGTTGGTATGAGTCATGTGAAGTGAATTCATTAGCTATTTCAATTAAAAGGTTCATGTAATACAACACATAAATAATGTAATTTACTTATGGATTACCATAAAAATTCATTATAAAAGAATACACATTTAAACCTGAATTTTAAATTAAAATCATGCGTATATAGCATTGATATATAAATAATGGTTTTGGTAATTGAGGTCAGATAATAAAAGGCATTTGAAAACAGAATTGATTCAATTCGCAAAGTGATGGGGAAGTACAGAATAGTTATTGTAGTATGTTTGGATCCATTGGATTCTCATAGATATATGTCCCCTCAAAGAATCATTCTAAATCTACATAGTTCTACATTTGAACACACATTTGAGAAAAAAAAACAATATCTAATAACCACTTTGTAGAAATAGATGACTTTATAGAAAACTAAATTGCACCTTAGTCTTCCACATAATTCTTTGGCTGGGTTAAATTTTTAATCCAATGTTCCATTTTACCACATATGAAACAGACAAAATCCATTTCCATTTCATTCCCCTTTATATTCCTCTTCATGAATATTCTTTGGGATTAAATCCCTTCTATTTTACTTTCCATTTTCAAACCATAAGTATTGATGTATTCTCACAGTTTGTATCCTTATCATCCTATACAAAGAGAGTAAGAAAATATTTAAGAGGATTCCAAATGTTTTTCAAATTAAAACATACAAAAAATATACATAATCTTTAAGGGAATAATTCCATAAAGAGATTGGTTCCCATTTCATAAGGGGGTTTAAACCATAATCCTCTAGGCACTCAATGCATCCAAATAGACTAAATGTAAAAGGACCAGCTATGGAACCCACACTCTGATTTCTCTAATAGAGATATCTGGATATATCAAACTCTTCCTATCAATCACTCTTCTAAAACATACCGGGAATATTTTACGAATTCTAAGTGCATCTAATTTTTTTGTCAGACTTCATGAGTTTACATGGAATACTGTAATGTGTAAATTTTTAATGTTGAAAAAATATCTCAAATGTTTTAAATAGATTGTTAACTATTTTCTATATTCCCCTATAATCGGTGGATTAGGAAATGAGGAATCTAGAATGTATGGTTTTTGTTCATAGAATATGGAATCCCAAAGGCCTATAAACAACTAATATAAATAAATTGTAGTTTTGAGGTTATATTTATCAATTATTAACCATAGATATATTTTGGAGGATGAACATGATATTTTATTTTTCATTTTTAAGAAATTTATATTATTAGTACATTTCTTGATTTAATATTTTTGAGAAATAATAAATTATTTTATTTTTTATGAATTATACCACTATTATTTAAGTCACACAACCCTCAACATTGTCCTCATTATGTTTATTTTCAATTAAATTATAGTGGTAATGATCCTTGTTAATGATTTATACATTTTCACAAAAACCATAAGAATGTATTTAAGAAGGCGATCTTTCCATCTCCAGGCTTACATCTACTTGATGCATGGAGTGGATTACCCTATCTTAAAATCTTAACATGGATTTTCTCAACACAGTCCTCCAAATTTGTGTTTAATAATCCTTTAACATTTACCTCAATACATGTTTGGTTAAGTCAAACCCAAAATATAATGATAACTGCATAATAAAAATAAGTTTCCAAATTTGGCCATGTACTAGATTTTGTTCTATGGTTTTATTCCCAAAATTGAAAGGGATGGATTAAAATAAAATACTATTTGGTTGATATATTTTAATTAATTTTTGGATAAATTTTACAATGATATATATTTAACTTTTCTTGTTAATATTAATTATATTTTCCATAATTAATTAACAACATTGGATAAAAAATTTAGGCATAATTCATTTAATTAATTTACATCATTTCATAGTATTTCATTTATATAAGTGAATATGGTTTCAAATTAATAAAATAAATAATTTATATATATGATGAAATAAATAATGTAAAGTCCATGATCATGATCTTTTCTAATGGTTTATTTAATGAGAGGCAGTTTTAGCAAACTATGGAAAAGGTGAATAACTCCATTTTTTAGCCATGGAATGAGTTACAACATTCCGCATGTCTACCTGTGTGTCACCAAGTTGTCATGACCATTGATCCATATTGGCAAACCTCCACACTCCATGGAAATATCCATTAATAACAATTATTTATTACTCACATGTAGGTGAGGGGAACAAAATGAATGTTTAATGGGGATTCTATAAGTATCCTTAGACGTTTAGGTATTACATAATAATTGAGGGAGGTATTACTCAAAAGACATCAGTTTATTTAATATTAAATAATGGAAAACCCATATAACATTTTAAATTAAATATATAATAAAACATACAAAGTTATGGGTCAATATCATGATCTGTCACACATGAACAGAATACAAAAAGTAACAAACTTTCATAAATTTCTATAATTTCTCATTATTAGTAAAATAATGAAAATTAAATTAAATTAAATTTATTTATTTATTAATTAATTCCTTTTCATCTTAATGATAAATCTATCTTAATTATAGATACCAATCATGAATGGAATTAATGGAAAGAAATCGGAATAGCCAATAATTAAAAATTATTTAGGCCACCTTAATTGAGAATCTAATATTCTTTAAAACCATTATTAAAATTCCCAAAAAAAATTATTTTTTCAATTAAAAAATTATGGTTTTATTGATAGAATTATTTAATTTAATATGTTTTTTAATTATTTCTTTTAGTGGGAGACTATATGACATGTACAGTCTATCTACACGATGTGTACTTTGGTTTTCATGAATCCGACCGACATACCTGATGATTTTGAAAGTTATCTCAGTTGGAATACACAAAAAAGTACAAGAAAAATACAATCCATGTATCTAAATTCCTTGATCCTTACTATCTTGGCCAACACACAATCTATAATAAATAATTTTTTTGTAATTAACTACTTGGCTCATCCAGTAAAATGTTCTTGGATAAAAAATATATACTCTATCAACATGTTGCGCAAACTGGTTTAACCCACAAAAGATATGGATCATCCCAATGGAATCTCCAAAAATTCTTCATCTATTATCAAAATGTTAAGAAAATGAAACATATACCTAATATGAATAATATTTTTAAGCATGTTAATTACAATATGATTAAAAAATATGGAATAAGAAATGAAAACTCAAGCATAATTTATATAGATTAACAACTAAAACAATTATTATAAATTAAACATGACAACCCTGATATCAATTTTTGGTTCTGGGAGTAGTGGACTCACATAGTTGTGGATGATGTAATGAAATATATTTTATTAATAATATACATAAATCATGAGTGAGGATCAAGAACATTACATTTATAAAAAATTTATCTAATATTTGATGAAATAAATAGTAGGGATTATGAACCTTCTTCATTGATGAATATCAATCATCCAAAATAATCCTTCATATTTCCTTCATAGGGATATGAGGATCAAGTGGTAGAATCACTATACTATCAATCCACACATGATCCAATAAAATATGAATAGCACAATTCGATCTTTGGGGTCTTGGGCGATGAATTCATTACATTTCATTTATGTTTCTATATCAGTTTTTGTTAGGTCTTGATAAAATTTATCTTGTTTTTTTTCTGGATAATGATAGATAAGTAATATTCAAGCTATAATTATTTGTGTATAAATGTTTTTTATCCTCAATTTTGTATTTAATAAAAAATGGAAATAATCATCTATTTATATAGTTAGGGTTTAGGTAAATGTATTTTTAATTCAATGTCGTTCATTTAATAACACTTATAACATTTAATAATACCCATATGAAATAATAACAATATTGTTATTTTGTGGGGAACTGACATTCACAAATCGATATATAATATTTACCTGCTTGTAAGTAATTATCTTATCAATGTACACTGTCTTGGTCTGTTTGATCTCTGTAGTATTTATTGAATACCTAAATAAATATTTTATTTATAAATAAATATTTCCTTCATATAATGGTGATTTGATATTTAATAAATATTAAATAAAATAAATAAATAAATTTTAATTCACATTCTACTGAATAAATATTTATTTAATTTATATGATCAATAATAGAAGAATTAAATTTTTCCTTAGTCTCGAGAGTAAAAATTATTTCATTAATTATATTCAAATATAACTTAATAAAGATAGATATAATCACATTATGTGTGACCCTCTTATATTATTTCTCATTTAAATTAGCTATAATTTAAAAATTTCCATTAATAATTTAAACCAATGTGTCAAGGTACCCTATAGAATTACCTTAATCCCATAATGAAGAAAAGCCCATGTAAAGGATGACCATGAAATAAAATTTGTATTTCCTAATATCTTTTACAGAAGGATTCACATCCATGTCACCTACATAAATTCCTGGTATGTATTTCGTTAAATGTACTAGATAAACACGTTTTTACACAATGTCCATAGAATCTAGGGCAGTGGCTCTATTCTATTCAAAGGGTCAGGATGTCTACTTCAATACTAAAGTAAGTGATAATTTTATCCTTGACTTATCCATTAATGAAATGTCCCTCATGAAAAACTCATTGTTTTTAAATTCTCCAAGAGCTATAATCATTATATTTAATTAAATACATATATGATTGCATATTTCAACATTAATTAATAATAATCTTTATGTTTATGGACCATCACACACACACACGTAGATAGGTACATCTGATAACACAAAAAATTATGTAATTTTTACTAATGAGTGTATTCTCATAATCTCTCATCAGAGATATTACCTTATGTGAAGATAATGAGAACAATCATCTTCTAGATATGACTACTCACTCATAAAAATATATGTACTTTTTATCCAATCAAAGTATGTTATAGATTTACATTACATTATTTGATAATATTGTAATAGAAATTCATGGTTCTCATCATATAGAGGATTTATTTGATATTATCAATGTGAGATACACTCTAATACATTATTACATTTTAGTGATTCAATATAATGTATATCCTAAAATATTAGTTTTACTGATATTAATTACATTCAGTATATATTAAATCAATGTCCAAATAGTTTTTCCTAGAACAAGTAATCCAACATCTATTTCTTAAAACTACACTCCCCTTTATAAACATGATTTATAATGATAAAAACATGGATGATTATTTTCTTTTAGATCCTATAATTAAATATTAAATAAAATTATTTCACAATTTATTGATTTCACAATTTCACTACCTCTTGGCAGAATTTATTCTCATGGGATTGACCTTAAAATATTTAATCATGTTCTCTTCATCATTTCATATAAAATATTCAATAATTTTAATTATCCATTGTCTATAGTAGATTTATCCTCATAATAATCCCCCAAAATTTATTTCTCTTAACACCCGATATATTAGTAAATATACAAAATTAGACAGGGGTATAAGGATGTGATTATATTCATATTAATTATCAAAAAAAGGCCAAGAGCCTTATTTTAACCAATAAAAACTCATTCATCCATTCGTATCATTATATTGAATATTGATGAAATAATATCGGACTTTTATTACATATGTATTCAATTGAACCATAGTTTCTTTCTTCTCATCAATATAAACCATATGAAGATTCATTTCTGTGCTTAGGGACATAAGAGAATAACAAATATTTTGTAATATCGTTTTTTACATTACATCTTATTATTATTTAAAAATGATAATAAAATATCCATATTTATCATACTGAATTTTACTGTATTTCATATATACGCTTTGGTTAGATTTAGTCTCCTAGTATTGTGAATTTTTCCTTCTTTTGGAACAAAAACATACTTATGAGTTTGTCACCTATTTAATCATAAAATTAGTTTGAAAGAAATTTTTTAATTTATATTCATTGATCCACATCCATTCTAGTAGTTTTTGGGGTATTACTTTCTTAATAATTAGTTATAAACATTAAATTATCAATTTGTTTCTTTTTTACACTGAATTAAATTTTTATTCACCATATTTATCCCCCTTGATTCATTCGTATTCTATGGGAATGTAATTTTATACAAAAAATTATAGTCTTTCTCTATAATGTCTCCAAAAAACCTTAGTTAAAATATATATTCATTATCATCAAGAAATTTTGATAGGTCCTTCAATGAAAAACTATTGGTTTTCCTAGAATATTTCAACCCTTTATTTTCTATATTCTTGTTGTGATTTTAGTTCCCATATTTACTCCAACATAATTTGGTATATGATTAATATTTTTGTGATTTTCCCCATTTATATACTTATTTGTCATTAAAATTTTTATATCCTAATAAAATTGATTATTTTAAACATGAATGATCATAATCAAATTATATCATTTTCTTAAGGTTGTATTTCAATGTTTATTTGGTTTTGTTAACTAACAAATCCATAACTATATCATTATATCTATCATGATTAAGACATGCATATTGTGCCTGAAGTAAGTATTTTTATTTTGTATCCATTTTTGCATTAATATATCAAGAATCATGTATTATTCTGTAATTTTTATTTGGAAATTGTTATATATTAAATTGTATCACTCTCCTCCAAATATATATTCATATTGTCATTTAATTAATTCTTTAAAATATTCATGATCATGGAGACATCTGTGAGGAATGAAATAAAACACAGTATGTGTTTAGTGTACCTATCACTTTCTTCTACTTGTTTACCGAATGAATCAATTTCATTCTTTATTATATACGTTAGAATTGTTTTGTGATTCTGATAATTTCCATCAACCTCTTACTCTCTCTATGTTAATGGGTTCTCATTCTTATACCCACTCATTTGATTTTTCAATCTCAGACATCATACTTTAGTAACAATTTCATCTTTATTTTTATCGAATAATTTAATTTAGCTTAAATTATTTTGTTGAGGATTGGGTAAACCCTAATTTATATTTTTGCGCTTCTTATGGTAAATGGGTGTTTTTGAATTGGAAATGTCTGGAAAATGGGCATCGGACATTTGGAGCTAGGTGGATTCACATGATCACCATGCAGATTACCCGGTGCATGGTCAATTAAATAATTAATTGAGTGAATAATAAAGTTAATTAAAATGAAATGGGGAAAAATAAAATTATTTTAATTTTTTAAAATAATAATAATTTAATTATTATTAACAGGGTTACTAATAATAATAAAAATATTCTCATCAACATTGTAATTAGATTATTATTATGTTATTGTTGTTATCAAATTATCCATATTATTATTTATATTATTATTAAAAATCAATATTATTATAATTAAGTGGTTTAGTTATTTTTTTCTGTTTTTATGTCTTTTTTGTATTTTCTTTTTTCGTTTTTATTTTGTTCTCTTCTTCCTACACATTTCTCTTTCTATCGTTCTACACCCCCACTTACCATGTTTTTGATGCTCACCCCTAACACTATCCACATCCTGCTGCCCTCTCTGCTCTTGTTCTCTAGCGAACCAAACCGGAACACATCATCACTTCTAGAAAACATCCCCACACATCCCTTACTACCAACCACACACCAAACCCATAGCATACATCACCCCTGATCGTAGCACCCTTAGTCATGCCTCCTTCTACCAACGCTCTAGCTAGCATGAGACCCCTGCTTTCACCCCCGCCTCTCTCAACTACCTACCCGCACCATCATCTTATGTGCATTCATTATAGGTGGTTTGTTTCTTACATTTTGATGGTATTCATATAAGGTATTTAGGTTTTGGTTGGATAGATTTTGATCAATTGATTATATACCATATTTTTAGGGTCTATTCAAGTGGAATGAGTTTTTGTTTATGTTCAATTGAGTATGCACACCTAGGGTTCAATGTTTATCTAAACCAAGGTAGGTGGTTCTTCATATTTTTATTATTTTATGAATTATGTTGTGTGTTTAATTAATTTAGAATATATACTAGTTAGTTTCCCTAGTTAAATTATTGTTTTATTTTATATTTAATAGGAATATGTTTCATTAGAAGCATGTTTTTCTCATAAGTGTGTTTTTCTGTGAAAACCATATAAAGCTGTTTACTAGTACTATATAAACTATGTAGTTTTAATATGTGTGTAGTGTTAAATTGAATATTATCAGAAAAAATTATTTCGATTTTATTTAGTTTTTAACGACATGTGACATATTTTGAAATTTTTTAATAAATTATTTTAGTGGTTTTTATAATTATAAAAGAGAATTATTTGACTATGTAGTTGTTTTAATAAATTGTGTCGTTGATGCATTTTATTTTTTGAATGGTTTTTGTTGTTATTATTATTTCAAAAATAAATTCATGTGTGAAATTTTTGGTATTGTGTATAGGTATAAAAATATTTGTTTTTTTATTTGAGTATGTCATGTGACATGGACATGGAACATATTGAGCACAAATAGTAAACCTGAGGGCTAGGTTGGAGGACTAGGATTAGTGTTCTAGTGATACAGATGCAGCATTGGAATGGTTTCACTTTACTGGTTTGAGGATTATAACGTTAAATAAAATTTGGGATGACGATCGGAGACCCCAAGGTTATGGGTGTGTTCCCTATAAGTGGATCATTCACAAGAACACATTTTTTTATGGTTCAAGTACAAAATTTCACCAAGACGTGATTATCTATGGTACACCTATTCAATAGTACCAATATGGCCTCTCCCATTTTTTTATTCCTATTAACATGATGGTAGTTGTTGGAATATAGTGTAACATTTTTTTTATCATAAAATTAATGGTGTTTGTGTGGTAATTTATGTTTTTTGCATTAAAATATTTATCCATAATACTCTTTTTTCTAAAATGGTTTAAAGATTTATTTTTTTATGATTATTAAAAAAGATAATATATTTTTAACTTAATATTTATATGTGGAATCTTATCTTGGTGGCATACTTTTGGGATTTATCTCACAACCTACTGACACCTTTGGGCGTACGTAGTTTTTGTTATGTCGAATATAGGTAAAGGAAAAACCATTGGATGACGTGGTTCGGGTTTCTAGTAGTCTTATCCAAATGATGTTGTGGAGATGGATTGAGGGTGGTGTCCTCTTGCCTAATTCTTGTTTTTAAGTTGGTTTTGTGTCACTCTACCTAGTTGTAGTTGTTTATTGGGATTTAGTATAAACATAAAACTCAATTTCTGGTCGGTTAAAGGCTTGTTTGGTTGTGAATTCATGTTTGGTGTCATTTTTCATTGTTGGTTATATTTTATTTATTTATTCCTATAAATACTTCCCAATCACTGTTTTGATACAAAGGAACTTGTGCCAGCCTATGGTGATCAGGAAAACTCTTCGAGCATTGCCATGGACTGGGTCGGGTGCAAGTTGGATGACAACATGACATGGTTCAAGGAAAGATTTATTTTAGATTTACATAAATACTTATTATTATATATATTACCACATTTCATAATTCATATGATTTTATTTTATAGAATTAATCTTTCATATAATCACATTTAACGTAAAACAATTTATTTATTTGGATAGTTATTTGAATAATAGTCATTAAATCCAAATTTTATTAACAAAATGGGAAGAATAATTTATTTATTTTCAGGGACCTATTTTTTTGTGCTTGTAGATGAAGGAAATGAACTTCTTATTCCTTTCACGTAATTCCACATTACTCCCTTTATCCTCATCATAATATGATAATAGACATGGTTTTCTCCTTAATATTGATATCTATTAATGATTTTAATTTCATTTCTTCCATTGTTTTCATTTTGATTTTTTTTATTTTGTTGAATCATAATTTAATTGTGTATTATTTTAGTTAAAAAGTTATACTTCACGAGTTTCTTCAAAGAAAGATATTATCAGATCAGTTTTTTAGGGAAAATCTTCTTTATATTCTTATTAAAAGTTTAATCTTCTAATTAATCACCTATTCTCTTTATGTGAAATAAAATATTATTTATCCTTGTAAAATAGGAATCTATATTCCCACCATCTTCCATCCATATTTCTTCAATATTATCTATCCAAATATGATGTTCATCTTAATTTATCTTCGTATATACATTATAAATATTTCCAATAATTTCCGCATATCATTGCTATTTTTATGTCTAATTATCCTAGTATATAATTTATCATAGATATATTATAATATGAATTTTTATCATTTGAATCAATATAGGTATTTCTATTATAGTCATAAGACATAGTATAATCTCTTATATGTGAGGAAAATCTATGATTTACAACGTCACTCACTTCAAGACCTTCTCATAGATAATATAGAGGCTTATAATTATCCTACACATAAAGGTCAATTAAATAAATCATAGGTTCTATTATTTTGTTGTCTTCATTGATAATCTTCATACATATCCTTGGCATCATTAGAGTCAATTTGAATTAATATTTCGACCAAACACAGTTCCTCTATATAGTGAGATCACATAGAGGGGGATATGGTTCATTTTTTATCTTATTTTCTTTTTGTGATTTCATTATATTAAACCATCATTTATAACATGTTAAGAATACAATCCACTCAATATTAAATGTCATTATTATTAATTAATGAATGAATATGATATATAAGAACATGAGGAGTTAAAAGGATCGTTGATGAATGCATAATAATTAATTATTTTTGACTGAGTTTCATCAAATTATATCTATATAATAAAATATTAATTAAAATTGAAACCAATCTCAAAAAAATGTAAAAAATCCTCTTACAATAAATGGTCTCAAATTACTATGAAAAAATCCTTCACATTATATTTTTATTCTATTTTATACTAGTTGATGTTATCTCATGAAAATCTTCTCCATCTATAGTCTTAAGACAACTTCATTATATAGGATCATTATAGTTTTTATGTGTTCCTCCACACTCATTTGAATAGGTATTAAACTAATTATATTGTCTTATTTAGTTTCATGTTATACTTTTATTCCATAAATTCATTACATTCACTTCTTCTAAGGGGTCGATTTTATAACTGTCCAATCCCCTCACACATATTGTTAACTATTTTTAAAATAAATATCCAATAAACTCAACCCACGTATCCAGAGGACTCGTGATTTGAAAGACTAGGAATATAAAACATTAAAATTAATCTCTTATAAATAATCAATATTTTAATCTTCATAATTATATTTTACTTCCATTTTTTATTAAAATAAATACAATAGCATATAGAATTCATAATCAATTGTGGTGTCTTATAAATTCTAGTAATGGAATAAGCATGATAATTGAGCATAAAATACTATTGAAAAGTCATAACATGATATCATGATGAATAGTGTATATGAATAACCACCTATTGGGATGACATAAATAAGGTGGGATAAATGAATCATGGAATCATTAGAATGTGGAACATTATTAATATGTAAAATCAAAAGTATAAGTCAAGACATACTATTGAGATATCATAATATTGTGAATATAGTCTGATAATGGGTTATGTTTACACCATAATCCCATTCATATCATCTTAATAAATATAAAAATTATCCTATTATACATAGAAATATCTAGGTGTACCCATAAAAACATGTACATGTATTTTTGTTTTGTATGAGGGAACAGAAAATTAGTTATAATAACAATAAATTCCCATAGAACGTAATTTGTTGCATAGTCATACCTAAATGAATAATCATAGGATATTTTATAAAGATTACATAGAGATTAAGGAAATAAAATTTGAGACATTTATATTTGAACCAATAAGAATATCACCAAAATATAGAGCATAAATGAAAATTTATTTGTAATTGGTAATGAATTTTGTATATAAATTACCCATTTAAACAATTTTTATTGAAGTAGTAGGAGACATTTAATTAAATTAATAATATTGAATTTTCATTGAATACAACGGTAAAAATTTTTTAAAACTAAAATAATTTTTATGTTATATAATCATTAAAGGGTATAAGACTAAAATAGTGTTAAATGAAAGGATTAATAAATTGAAAATTCCCCTTAATCATGTTTTTTTATTTATGGTATTATGAAATGAATTTAAGGTAGATGTAACCCTATAAAAAAATGGTTACATAATATATGTAAAAATATGAGAGAAATATATTAAATATTTATGTGAATTAACTAAATATAAATAGACTGAAAAATGCGGTCTACAGAAAAAATAAATAATATAGAGTAATGAGGGTTACAATTTTAGTTCTCTTACCTCAAGTTTAAATTCATTCCACAAATCGTATTAATATCCTGAATGATCAAATTTTATTTAGTAAACACATTATTGAGAACCTAATTCAAAATTAATGAAATTAATAATTATCTGTTATTATATTTTATTGTAATTCAATATATATAATGAGTCAATATTTGTTTTTATTACTTCATTCATTTCATCATTCCAATGATAGAGATTTTTTGGTAATTATTTGTGTTCTTATGTTTTAGTTAATGAAATTTGTAATTGTGATAATGGTATTCCATTTCATTCCTTATGTTAGATATAGTTGTAAATTTAAATTATTATTTAAATTTACATACTTCATAGAGTACAAGTATTTCTGTTTTACAGGAAATTGATCTAGGAACTTTTACTAACCATAGTGAACATACATGGTATTATTTAATTATAATAACATTTATCTATTCCAACTATTAGAGAATACATAATATAATAGTTTATAATGATCTTCACCATATTACATGTATTGAAACTAACCTTGAATGCAGTGGTCAAAAATGAAGTATGTAGTTTATAGAGGTGGTGAACTAACAATAATGTAAATAAAAAATACATTTCAGAATTAAATGAGAAGAGGATTGATAATAGTTATTCGAATAAAAAACTAAAATTCCTATATTTTTGTTATAATTTATTAAATTATTAGGAATTTAATAAGATGTGTGGATAAGGTATATGAAAAAAATTATTGAAAGATATGTGTTGAGTATATTACCTCCTTGGATATCTCATATAAAAAACACCACAAAGCAACATGGGAATGTCTTTTGGGGAGAACAAAAATAATAGGAAATAAGGGATGTTTATCAAGATAATTGGGTATACTTTTTGCAGGATACATGTCATAGAATCTGTGAGATGAAGGGATGGTGATGAGTGGTATTTATAAAGGTGGAATTGGGGAGTTTTTGTGTATAATATTCATTAGATAGTTATTTTGGCTCATGACTATAAATCTTGATTGATATTGTGACCTTATAATGTTTTTTATGAATGTGATCTTGAGAAAGTTGGTTCCTACATCATCCATGTATTAGTTATTCATGTAGTGAACAAATATTGGTAAATACCATATTTTTGGCAGTTCAATATTTCCAAAACAATCTTCTAATTTTAAAATACCAAGAACATTCTGCGAAATAATTTTATCAAAGTGAATATTCAAAAAAAGTAAATCATTTTTATTAAAATAATTTTTAAATATGAAATATTTTAGTTCTAAATAAAATAAATATTTATTTAAAAACACTAATTATTATAGTATGATCAATTCTATGTTTCTATGAAAATTTACTTATGGTATCATAAAATTATATTAACATTATTGTGAAATATAATATTATTTTTCAAAATTTTTATGAAAATAAAATATCATTTATTTTTTTATATTTATATTAAAATGTTAAATAAATAACGTGTGTTTTAATATTATCAAGACACTAATTTGACGATATTTAAAACATTTATTTATTTATATCATGATATAAATTTTTTATATTTCTATTTAATAAGATAATTAAATATATTTTTAAATAACATGGGTGTGGTTACTATTCTAATGATCATGTTATTATTCTTAGTAGCCTTTTTACTATTATAATGGTTATATATTAAATGTTCATAATGGATATATACCTTATATAAATACCTCATATTGAATTTATTATTTTTTAACTTATATTTTCACTCAAGGTTGTAGATATTATCATTTTCATAATAGAGACTATATTATTAATTTTTTTTAATTTTTATTATTTTTTATCATTAGTGTGATCATTCTAGGGGATCAAGAATATGCAAATTTTAATATTATAGATATATTAGTTTTTATGCTATGTAACATTGTAATGTTAAATATATTATTGGGATTATTTATACTATAAATTTAATGTTGGAGTCCAATAGTAATACATTTTTTGTTATATAATTTTTTTTATGAGATTCCAAAAATACTTTATTACTAAATATGTCACATTTATATAACCCAAAGATATATTTAATTGATAAAATATGGGTTGTTAGAAATTTTGTTTCTCACCTTCTTCTCCTAAAATTATAATGATATCATAGGTAGTAGGGTTACATTATTTCGTCTCACATACTGAAAGGTTTCAAAACTGTTGTAGCAATATTTTATTCATAATCATTTTGTTTAATGAACATGAATGTCCATGATGAAATCAAATTCTCCATCCTTGATACAAAATATTTCTCTCTTTTCATTATCTATTGTGTTTTTTATGTGTCAAACAATTATTCATCTTGCACCTACTTTTTATTTACAATATATTTTAAATATCATAAAAATGTTGTTTAAATAATATATCTAGAAACTCCCATTAAATCATTTTATTCAGTTCTCTGTTTTAATTAACATTGAAACTAGTTCAATGAAACAAATCAAATCTTTTCATGAGTCAAGTGTTTCTTTATCTAGAATATAAATAAATATTTATATTTTACTCTAAAAAATAATAAAACATAATTTATATTTAATTCTATAATGTATGCATGTATTCATATATTACCACCTAGAACATTTATATTTTTTGAAGAACTCTTATGAAACACAAATTTATTCCATGGTTGGATATTACTCAAACCATGATGACACATTATCATTTTGATTTTATTTCAATATTTAAATACATGAAGACTATAAAAGAAACATATTCAGATTTAATCTCCACTTCATTATATTATATTCATGAAAAATTGAATATTCCATTTTAAAAGGATCCAAAAAAATTGAGTCCTAATTTCATAAGATTTGTTGTGTATCGTGTTATTTATATCATCCAAATTGACTCTTATGATAGGATGACATACATTATAGACATTGGCCATCTTACACCATTTTTTCAACTATTATAGAGATCATAATATTTATAATCCTTATTTTATAATTTCATTATTTTATATAGATATCATCTTCTCCACGGGAATTGTTTCCCAATATATATATTTTATAATTCTAACAACATCATAAATATTCCTAATATATATCAATATGATTACATCTTAGAAAATTTTATCATCATCATATAAAAATTTATATAAGTAAATGAATCACACAATTTTTCTCAAGTGACTCATGGAAATATCATGAATGAATCATATTAACACTTAAGTGACTGATACAAGGTTATAATGTTGAATTATATATAAAATAAAATCACTTGTAAAATTTCCTATATTATGCATAAATTTCTCTCAAAGACTCATATGTGGTTTGAGACATTGTCACATTTTCAATTCCATACATTATATAAAAATCTCAAAACCTATTCTATAAATCATAATTTATTCTAAATCACTAAATATCACCCTAAAAAAGTTATATTTGTGGTTTCCCTTACATGATAAAACAAAAATCATCCTCAGTTCTCCAAGGGTGGTTTGTAAAATTTCTTACAACGTTAGCTAGATTATTTTTTTTGTTGATTAAATATCTTCAATGTCTTCATTATCAATGTTTATCAAAACTTTTTTCTAATTATTATTGACAACACTCCCAACTAGGTAATCAGTATGTGTCTATGATATATTGAATATGTCACCAATAATCAATAATAAGTTGTCTACAATCATTATAAAAATGATATTCCTATAGTAGTAAGTGTATTTATTTCCTTGTTGACATGGGAAAAAAATACTCCTTATGGATTTCCAGGAATGAAGGAGGACCATCACTTATTATTTTCTTAAACTAAACAAATATTAGATTCCTCCATATCATAGGAGAATCTTAAAAAATCGACAAAAATTAAAATCTTAATTCTGAGAACATAAATAAATTCTCATGGTTCTCCAAAATTTACTAACTCTTGTAATGAAGTAATCATGAACTTCATTTTACTTATTTTAATTTATTATTAATTTAAATAAATAATATGAGGATTATACTATTTAATATTTAAATTTCCTATATAAATATTATCTATTTTATCCCATTTGATTTTTTATATATTAATTTTCGTGATTTTAATGAAATACATCATAGAAATTGATGAAAGAATATCATTTAAATATTTGATATTTCATACAATAAAATTTGATAATTCAATTTATTTTAACTGAATTTATGTTATCCATTATAGAAACAAAAATTAGAACCAATAATACTTTCAAAAATATTTCACATATAATTTTTGATCATCAAAATTATTATCTTTTTCAAATTAAAATTATAAAAGTGTCCTCTAATAGCAAGTATTAACGATATATTAATTCTAATTTGTATATAAATCATTAAATATTCACTAAAAAGGTGAATCAATGAATATTTTTATTTTATGTTTCTCTACTAAACATCCTTTTTGACTATTTAATTATATTTTCTTGAACTATGTTATCACATTTCTTCCACACCCTAAAACATAATAACAATGGGTAAAATAAATTTTCATGGTTCCTATTCAAAAAAATGGATACACATTTGGAATATTCCATAATACCATATATCAAATAATTAATTCATCGGCATGTATACTATTGAGAATGGTTTATCTATGTTCTTGTATTGAAATAAAAACTTGTCTTTACAATTGTATAATTCTCTATTATAATCTAAAAATCAAATCATAATTTTTTTATTAATGAATATTAATTCTCCAATAAGGGACTTTATAATTTTGTAGATGAATATGAACTCCTCATCACTTCTTCACGCAATGGTCTAATTTTAAAATTTTAACTGATCATAATCCTTAGTATCCTATTTATTCCTTATATTATTCACTAAATAATAATTATTAATGTAAAACCACTCATATTTAATATATAAGAATAATATTATAACATCTTCAAAAAATTCTATAGTATCCCATTTCTTCAAGACCATCCATTATCGTCAAATCCATGTATTCTAACATGGATGATGTTGTTATAACATAAATAATTCTACCATGATTATAATTTCTGACTATATTTAATAATTCACCATAATACAATGTACTAAAAATATTTCATACCTAGGTTGATTTATCAAAGAACATGATTGATCTCTAATATCGTGTTATTACTTAATTTTTTACTTGATGAAATTTATGAAATAATAAATTAAATAGAATTAAAAATTGATAATTTAATTGATATTTAAATTAAATTTATGGAAAATAATGCAAGGAATCAATTTGAAAGGATGATTGAAAAAATAATACTAGTTTATTTCATTCATGAATTGTTTGGATAATTTTACTATAATTTCATTATAAAATATGCAATTTCATTAACATCATTTCCATTTATTATACATTGGTAAATCATTATCTCATAGACTAATAAATAATATTAAATAAGCACATTTATCATGATATTATATGAAAAATATATATCCTAAAAACTTGTAAATGTTTAATTTCCTCAATAACCTTGGTGTTCCTCGTTTAATAAATATATTTATCAAAGATGTATTGAGGAATTAAATAATGATTAATTTTCATGTAAATCCATAATTAAAATGATTATTCATGACTGAAATTGATAAAGGAAATTAAATATTCAACCCTGAAATCTTGATTACTCACCCAATAAGCAATTAGGAATTCATGGTCTTGTAAAACACACTAATGAAATACTTTAGCATATTATGATGTGAGTAAGGTTCAATAGAATGAAATAAGGTAATTAAAAAGAAAAATAGGTCACAGAAATTAATGAACAGAATAAAATAACTCATAAATAAAACTATAAGTCCATAATAGAAATGCTTCTAAAATATTAAATATTTCTAATATTCAAAAAACATGGATTATTTGTATAATTATTACCTATCACAGTGAAACATTTTTTATCACTAATTAAATATATAAAATGAATATATAAATTTAAAATCTAATATACCTGAGTAGAAACATCACGGGAGGAATGATATAAGTTTATCGTGAAATATAAATCTTCTCATTCATTATCCAAATCATTGAGATATCATGATTTTAAACCCCAAATATGCTGATCAAGAATATATTTCTCCTTTTTTAAATTATATTCATGACAATATGGAATGGAATTTTGTTGTAGTGTGAATGTTAAAGATTCACATGTTTATTTTTCATTATCAAAAAGGCATTAAACCACTATAAATCATTGAGTGATCTCATATGGCTTGTATAGGGTATATATTCTATTTAAAAAATTATTTGTTGTATAAACAATTGAATCATGTAATTAGATCATTTGAACTCCTTCAGTTTATTAATATATATGCCAATTATGTTATCATACTATAACCTCAAAATGTAGTGTAAAAATTGAAATAAAAATAAATCTCTCATAGTTAATATCACATACCCAAAAAAAATTCCAACTTTATATTTTATAGCTTTCAGTAATCCTCAATTTTATCTCAATGAAATGACTATGGCATAACACTAGGGAAAAAACATTTATAAAATCCCAAATGGAAATTAAAAATTATTATTATTATGTGTGATAACATTTTATGTTAGTAAAACCATTTATTTAAAATATTTTACATCATGAAAACATAGGCGTGGAATGATTTTTCACCAATTACATTGAAAATGAAAGGAATTGTCATATTTATCTTATATCCTCCACCCTTATAAAATGAATAAAAATACATATAATTTAGAAATATTATCTCTATAAATCAATGAAAATAATAACTAAAACACATGCCAAAATATAATGAATCCAATTCCACCTAACAAAAATTGAATTATCCTCAAGAAAGATTTCTAAATAATGATTATAAAGAAAAATAGACACTAAAAAGATAAAAAATAGTTAAAAATTGTTTTATAAATATTTATTTGATGAAAAAATAAATTATGAACATGTAAATACTTCATAGGTATAAAATCATCCCTCTTTTTTGAATTCACAATCTAATTCATCTTTGCATCCATTTTTATTTTCATATATTCATTAGAAATCCATTCCAGTATTGAGATCTACCATTCTAAAAATCATCTTCCATCCAATAATGATGAATAATGAAAATATGGGGTTATGATCAGTCTCAAATGTGTGAAATTTGTCTATAATCATTAAAAATATCTAAATATTCAATTTTGAGAAAAAATAAAACATAAATAACGATTAAATATTATATAATTATCAAATGATTATGAGGATGATACTGGGTAATTCATTATGTAAATATTTAAAATAATTATTTTGAATTATGGTCAATTACATATGAATAATTCTTGGTATTCTATATAATCTCATTAAATAACATGAATACTTATCTTCGTTAAAATAAGTGATCTCTCATCACCATATCTTCCCATAAATGTTTCTCATCTGAAAAATTTAATAACAATGATATAATGTTTCATAAACATACTTTTTCCCTCAAAATTTTAATCATATTTTAACATAAAAATAATTCTTATCCAATTAATATAACATTGTATGATATCCTTGTTACACTAATAGCAATGATTATGACAAGATCATGAGTCGAGTATTAGTGTTCATCAAAATATCCAAGACACAACACATTATTACTATTATTTAATCTAAGAGTGGTATCTAATATGAAAACTGTAAATCTAGATTATTCGAACTTCTTAATATCTAATGGAAACATCCCATCTTAAATTACATTTTATTAACACCTAAGGATATATATATCACAAGTCTCCCTTGTGAAACTCAATATAAAAAAACATAAAATAATACAAAAATACTAGTGTATGGGGGTTCTTTTGGGATTTAATTTGAAATAATGTCGTGATATTTAGTGGATTGATAGGCTTACAATTTTCCAAGGGTAGGGTTGGGAAAAAGGTAAAAAAAGGTTAAAAATAGACTCAATCATTTCAATCTATTTTAAAAAATACAATTTCTTTTGCATGTTTATATTTTACTTTCTAACACTTATACAATACTATAAAACTTTTTAAAAGAGTATATTAATAATAATATACCAAAGAACGAAAAGAATTCCTCTATAAAATGAAATTTTAGATATTGTACAATTACTAATCACATTAAAACAAAGTAATTAATATAAAAAACCACATTAAAAATTAAAATCAGTTTGAAAACACAATTCATTAATCATTTCATGCCCAAAATATAAATTAAATGATAAGCAATGATATAAACCTAAAAAATTTCACATTTAATTTAATAATTTTTTCTATGATATTCAATTAAAATGAATGATTCGAATAAATAATGGCCCAAAGGACATTGAATACATTTTTTTAAGTAAATATCATCCAATAATCACTCCCCACATTTAATTTTGTATAGTTACCTAAATATTTGAAATTATTGTGATAGAGATATTAAAATAGGATGTAATTAATATCATTATAATAAACACTAAAAATTAGTCAGACTGTTGATAACTATCATGTTTGAAACACGATTCCTTCAAAAATTCAAGGATTGGGGTGAATTTTTGATTCTTGAGTGTATTAGTTGGATTTACTTTTTTCTAAAAGATAAATTATTTACATAAAATTAGATTAGATGCAAAAAATTTAATAATATAATATGATGTATAAGTTTGGATCAAAAATAATTTCTTATATATTATTCCAATATAATAGAATATATATATATATAATATTCATTGAAAATAAAACAATAAATTAAATTTATACAAAATATGAAAAATATAGTTGAATATGATCCAAAAATAGGGAGAGGGTAAAATATTTTGAATCTATTGGAATATTTACAACCTCCCAACTTGGTTCGGCCACCTAGGACACAAAAGTGGAAGCATGGTAGCGTAGAATAGCCTATTGAGGTCCGTTTATAACCTATTATACTATATTTACTAGTTTTTTATATATAATACAATGATATAACCTCATAAAACCATGTAGACAACATATATAGGAAAATATATTTGGTTTTAGAACTATAGGTGAAATATGGTTAGATTGTGAAGTTATGTTATTTGATAGAGTTAGGGAAATAATTTCCCAAAATACCTCTATAGTAATGGATTCTTGTGACATGTTCTTGATGTGATTAACACATTAATCAGTGTTTTCTGAATAACATATAGTGTTTGATAAACATAGAGTGGAATTAATGGAAGGCTATTCATGATTAGTATATTGTTATTATAGAATATAGTTTATTGATATAGATGTTTTATAATTAGTGACTATATCTATAAATTGAACCTATTATAGAGTCTCAATATCTATTACCTTGTCTTTTTAAGGGCTCACTTGAAACAACTATTATATTGGTTTATGATATATAGTAATGATAGTGTTCATCTATGGCATAAGTCTTAATCGGTTAGGTTACCTTTTAGAAGTATGCTATAGTGGTAAAAGAAGTATATGAATGTCAAAAGTTGATGTTCTAATAGGATCATGTTGTGCACTGGGAAAGATGCTAGAGGGTTCCTCATGAAACGAATTTTTGGGAGGTGATTAATGTATATTCAAGGGATGTGATGGAATAATATGTGTGGTAAATAATTTCTAAAAAAATAACAAATGTCCTGTGATCTCTAGATTATATGATAAAGTGTGGTAAAAATATACTAATTCTACTCATTTAGAGGAATAGAGGGTCATGAATCATGATTAAGGTTAGAAACATCTCATCCTCACATTGTTTTGGATGACCTTGATGTAGGGAAATCCAAGTGGCCACATAATCCATTACAAAATAATAATCATTTATCAACACATACATTTTTCCTTAACATTGAATTAGGTCTATGTCTTCCAGTAATGGTAGAGGATTATATATATTTTTACCCAAATATGAGTCAGGAAATGAAGTTTCAGGGAAACATTGGTAAATTACTATATACGTGAATAATTTCCCCCCCACGATCATATGTATATGATTCTTTAGATTCCCATCAAAATAAATATTGAAATATCATCCCATGATATTATCCAACCCACTTGAAAAACATACAGAGGTTGAGAACATCATGTTATCTCATTGAAACATGGGACTATTCTTTTCCCAATAATACAATATTGACGGTTACATATACTACCCCTAATGGGAAACTCTTCATCTTTGTGATATTCAAAAATGTGTGGTCATACTAACTCAAAGTATCAACATAAATTCTTATATAAAAAAGATGTAAAATTTTATTGTTATTATATATAAGGATCTAGGAATTATTGGGGGTGTTTATGAACTAATATCTATAAATTCCAATGAGATATCTGAATTGTGACAAAGTATAGGTCCAAATTTTCTAGCCTAATTTGAACTTTACATGAAGAAGAGTCATCTGTAAGTTAGAAAATGTTAAAAAAAATATATTTATAACCATTTTACTTGATCTTTTTAATTTTATCTAAATTTTTGAAACTAATAAAATAAAAAAGTAGATAATCTAATACTGTATAATCAATAGTACATATGTTTGACATTATTCTTAGTAGTGATTTCTTGATTACATAAATTACACTTGACCATGCTACAAAAATTCCATATGCATTAATCCTAGACTCCATCGTTAAATTAAACTATAGTATTTAATTAAAAACACGAGTGAGTTGTTTCCCCCCTATGAAAAAGAAATTAGCATGTCCAAAAACTAATTAAAAATCCATCTTGACCATTGTGGTCGACAGACATAAATAGGCAAGAACACCATTAACAAATAGGAGAGAAACTATTTTATCGATATAAGTAAACCCATGTAACATCATCTATAAAAAATATATTCATATCATCTAGCCAAATACACATATAAATTCTATGAAATATTTGGAAATTTTTTTATCTAAACTACCTTTTGGAGTAAAATATATTGTTTAAAATTAATAATACTCAAGAAAAAAACTATTGAAAGCCCAAGAAATCCTAATCCAACTTCCATCCGAATAATATATATGTAATATCCTCTAATTAGTCAAAATCCAAGAGGACCTATCTATTTTGACACCAATACGAATAAAACCACAAACACTACACCACAAATAAGGATTAATTAAAAATAGCTTCATGTCCAATATGATTTCAATGTAGGGTGTGAGCGTATACATATTCAGTAGAAAACCAAGAATATGTATATAATCAATTAATAATATCTCACATCATGAAAAGGAAATGGATAATCATTTTTATATGTATCACATAAAATGGTTCTAATGTAAAAGAGTACTTATTTCATGGAGATATAAATATATAGAATGTAAAAATGATGTATTTGTTGGAATTCTGAAGAAACATAAATATCAGGATATTTCATAGCTATACTACCAACATCATGAAGAACACAATATATGAGACCAATATATTTGGATTTTATGGTGTATTTCCCATACCTTAATAGTTATGTTATGGTATTACACCTATCACATTTGGTATTGAACGAGTTACATGTATAATAGGGTTAACTTCCTTAATCTAACTTCCACATTCCATGATAGAAGAAGGGGTATAAAAACAATATAGAATTATGACCCCATACAATTCCATCAAACTACTCACTAATAATAAGGGAAATATGAATCATTTTTTATATATAAAATATATAATTTTTCCTACCATAATCGTTCATAGTTGTATCAATGTACATAAAAACCATATAATTAAGGAATATCATGATCAAGACATGAAAAATATATATGTTCTATTATTCTAAACTAGTTTTCTTTTATGAAATTCATAATTTCATGTTTCAAACATATCCACTATATATAAAAATATAAATTAGTAATATTATATCATTTATTAAAAATAATAATATATAATTGATGTCAATCATTTCACTTAGAACTAATCATCTCAATTTAGTAATAAATATCAACAAAAATTACGGAATGATAGACACTCTATGTGTTATCATCCCTTATTAAACAATTAAGCATATATTATAGTAGAGTAATAATTATGAATATAGGGGAACCAAGGAATGAAATAAGCCTGGTGTTGGACATAACCTTTACCTATCCAAGATAACCTCAACTGAGGGTAGAAAAATATATAGAAGTTTATTTAAAATTGATAGTTGATGAAACATTACTCTCCAAATTAAATCATACAATTTCAAATAACCTAATTGAATTGTTACCATATTTAGTAAAAATATTGATCACACATAAAGGTGTGAAACCCCTATTTTCCCTATTGAAGAGGACTATATATCTAATGAATTCATCTATAACAAATGAGTATTATACCATGGATTTTCATTGAATAAATAAAAATAAAACGATTATTTGCCTTTAATGGTATTTTTTTTATAAATGAGTTTTATTATTTAAACTAATACAAAGGTATCATAAATCAAACACATCATTTGAGGGATTTGGAAACATAGGTACCACACCTTAAATATACGGGGTGATTAAATTATTATGAAAATAAAAATTATGTTTTATTTATGTTTAATCATTTATTAGAATACTTTTATTTTTAATATTCATGTCACATCCATCCACAAGACTATCCTATTAATCACCTCCACTTTGATTAAACCATTAATAAATGTCATGGTTGGACTAATTACTTATAATAAATTTAGACTATGTAAATATAAATTACCACCTTAGGGATATATTTTCAACGATCCATAGTGTATTGAATAAACACATATTAACTACTTATGATTAATGGGTAAGATCTTATCATAAACATAATTTGAATGTTGGAGGGAATAGAATTAATAAAACCATTTTGATTTCCTACCACCACTATAATATCCAATAGCATCCCCATACAAGGAATTACATGTATAAATGCATGGAAATAAATATAAAGTAAATGATAGGATTATAAATACATTAATATTTAGTAATAATTAAATGACCAATTATTGTTAATATTTATAAAACAATTAGAGTATAAAATACCCTTTAATGAAGGGATGATTTCATAATAATTATCTTTTCAAAGCCCATTTCTTTATAAAACTAAAAATAATTAGTTTTTTAGAATGGTATGGATGATATTTTATAACACCACTTTAAATTCCTTCCTATCAATCCACATGATATTTGTTAAATATTTATATAATACCTAAATTTACAGAATTTAATATTTTGTTTTGTATTTATGAAAAAACATTGTGATAAAATGTAGTGGTAGAAATATCTTAGGAATATCCTATAAATTAACCAAAATTGAATAGAATCGTTTGACATAATAATTATAGAGTTTGAAAAATATTATTTTTTTCAAGATGAGTTAAAATATAAACCAAACTAATCCTATTTGACATTTGGAAACAAACTGTAAAAATGTAAAATAAGAATCAATAACAAACAAATTGTCACTAAACCCAAATTAAAACCTAATATGTGATCTCTACAAATCTAATTAGACCAATATTATCCCTAATATATTATATACACAACAAATTTAAACCCAAATTTCAACCAAAATCTTTATAAAATATATATAGTGATACCTATACTGGTCAATTTATATACAAACTATGGTGAATGGGTGAAAAATAAACCACTATTGATTTCATTAGATAGGACCAGAGGACGTATTGTGGTAATAGGTGATTGTACAGTGTCCAGGGGTAATCAATAATGAAAACACTAGATAATATAGATCGAAATAATATAAAAGGTAAATAAAGATAAATATGTGTTTTGTTAGAAAATATTATTTTATTCATTGAATAAAGAAACCTTGAACTCCCTTTACTAAGAGATATGATAGAAATAAAAAAGATTTCTTTTTAAAGCCTCAAGATGATCCCTCAAAGGGTTTGCATTAATTAGGGTTGAAGGAACCATCAAATTTGTTAATAATATTACAATTAAAATACCAAAATTCAATTTTTAAATGGATATAAAACTAAACCTAACAAGAACCTATTGGAAGTACATTGTGTAACCTGATGGTCATCTGAAATGACTCTTATCACGGTACATCACCACTGATTACTCGATATCTCTTTCCAAGTAGTTGGTGCCATAGGTAACCTTATGGATACATATAGTTTCAACTCATATCCACTAAATCCCTTAATAGTTATAATGAATAGAAATTCATACATAAAACGCCTACGATTTTATCTTCAATCCTCAAAATCATTTCCCAAATATAGGAATTAAAATTTTGAAAAATAGTCATGATAACTTTAATCAATTCTCTAAATTACACCTTTAATTAAACCCAAAGTGATACATATGTTACAAATTTCCCCTCCATAAATACATTTTTTACTCATAATTTTGAACTAATCATTTTTTATAATATATTATACCCTATAGAATCTAATTCAAATTCTCATTATAAAATCCATTGCATCTCCATGTCACAAACTCATAATTAAAAAATTATCCATCCCAAAGCACCACAATGTTTTCAATACATTATCTCTTGAATTCCACATCATTTTCATAAATCTAAAAAAATATGTCAAATAAGGTCAACCAAAATATAATAACCCATCATGAATCCTCTGTCATAATAACTTCTCCAAAAACATCTTCCCAAATAAACTAAGTGTCTAACACATAAAATAACTTCAATCCATAATAACTAAAAAATTCCGAAATTATTACTATAAATCTTAATAAATATTCCCCCCAAAAAAACGATACAAGATGTATAACATACCAAGGACATATTATGATCCTCAAAATAATCAAAACAACACTAACAAAACCACACACACGTTTATGGGATAATTTCTATATAAAATATGTATGTTTAAAAATTTATGAAATTAAAGGTAACTATAATTTATTAAATATGTTAACCTGATAAAATATTTTTTTAGGGAAAAATTTTCTTAAATTTAATTATAAAAACCATTAATAAAACATCATGTTTTATAAAACATTTCTATTCAACCTAAAATTTAATATTTTTATCGTATTATGCAATGATAATAACCCACAGTCATGATAATTTATATTCACTTACAACATAACTATTATATGAAAATATGTTGGACATTAATTTTAATATGGATAAACACACTAATTTTAATGATTATATTGATATTAAAATCTTTAAGAAAATGACCATATATTAACAGAAGTGTTCTGATGATTCTATAGGAGTGGTACTGAGGAATTCGTGACGATAGTGGATAATTAAAATGGTTTTAAATTAGGTTTACACATTCTCAAACTAAGGATATATCCTCAATGAAGGAATCGAGATGTTTTTCTATTTACTAATCAAAACAATTGGTTTGATGTTAAGATACATCCATAATAGTTATATCCATCCTGAACAATTGAATAAAAACACATTCATGTGAACTCCCCACATGGTATGTCATTGATTTATGGAAATTGTGTGGACATATCATGATAAAGTTACACCTCAATGCATCATCATAGAATTCCCCATATTACATTTTAATGATGCACCATGATTTTATATCAGACACTCAATGTAACCTCATGGATTAAAAAATAATACATTTAGATAATAATGAAATAAAATTTTCGATGCTCTATTATTTGGATAGTTCTTACACTTCTATGATGTAATGTCAAACATGACCAAGATAATGACATATTATCAAGTCATAAATCCAGTATTCATTCTCCACTCAATGTTACCTTTAATTTGACTATGATATATTATCTTCACATTGATTTATTCTAAATTATACATTTATGTATACAAGCACACATGAATTCATCTTCACAAGACACTAAATGGAAATGTTAGAAGGAAAATGTAACCAATCTATTTCTACCTCAAAATGCCTTCATCTTGAATTCCAAAGGTAAATAATGGTTGAGATCAAACTCTCCATTAATGAAGAGAAAATACATGTGGTTCCCATGAATTACTCAAAAATCGATTAACTATTCCCAATATATCATTTTATAACTAAATTGTTAAAAAAATCAATACAGTGTCCATGTGGAGGAATATATATATGGGGGAAGGAAATTAGATTATGGGATGTGGAATCTGTAATTTCTTATATGTGATTCAGGCCACTTGGAATCCATCTAATGTTTAGGGAAGGAAATTATAGAATCATCTATGATAATTAAAAATATGTGATAAGGTCTTATATTATATTATTCTAGATTGTAGTTTTTAAACATATAACATTTTATAATATATTATTTTTATTCATCTATAAATAATGTTATTCATTATTTCACGCCCTTTTTATTTACTCATGTTGATCTCCTACGTCCACAATGGTCAATAACGAAATGGTGAAATTTATCTGATATTAGGCAGTGTATTCTTGATCATTATTATTAAAATTTACTTCATTTTTTATTTCTTGGTGAGATGCTGGGGTTTTAGGATTTCCCTTTATTGATCATAAATCATATCTCCATACATATATGCAAATTTGTTCCTTCATAAAATCATAACCATATAACTTAAATTAGATTAAATAAATTATAATGTGATTAGGGGAGTATAGTGATGAAGAGGACACAATGGAAATGGTTATTGTAGTGGTGGATAACTATGATTTTGGGTATTCATTTACTTTTAATTATGAAGAAAGTTAATTTTTTTCAATTTGTTCTTAGATGTGCATTAAGACATCAAAACTATAAGTAGTGGAGGTGGGTAGTGAATGGTATTGAGTTATCCGTTGACTAAATTTAAAAAAAAACATTCATATCTATATGTAATTAAATATTCAAAACTAGTATAATGACATTACATACTAACCAATATTAGTATATCATTCATAAATTGGATTTTCATTGATATGAATATTGCACGAACACCATTTTTAACATTTACCAATTATGTTATGTAAAAAAATTATTATATAGAGTTAATAAAATTTAACCACACTTAATTGAGAATCAAATCATCTTGGAATATGACACTAGTCAGTTATTAACTCTACAAATAGAACTTGTAATTATACAATATTAAAGGCTATTGATAGTTTAACATCACATTTTTCACCAATTTTATGTTTTCAAAATAGATCACTATTTATTTCATATCCCTTTATAAATATTTTTCTTTATTTAATAAATAAAATATAAAAAATATAATTAGATGAATATGTATTTATAATATCTAGGAGAATCATATTGACTTAAATTATTGGTTAATAAATTCCTACCAAAGTATATTAACCATTACCTAAGACCTTTGATTCAAATATAAGTTATGAAATTTATATAATATAAAGGGATATATCACACATGAAAATTAGTATAGGAACAATCTAATTTACCTATTACATCAATGATGAATTTTTTTTTAGAATTATTAAGAATATGATGAAATATATGAGGGGTATGATAATCCAACTCAAGTATTCACTCAAAGATTATATGAAAACAGAGGCAATGGAGGAATAAATGGTATTTATTTTTATAGATGATGGGTACATTGAATAAATATATAAATAATATTTCTCATTTATGAGAAATAAATAAAATTCAGAAACTAAATAGGTGGTGGAACAAATGAAGGTGACAAAGGGAGGTTGGTGTGGATCAACAATTGGTGGGAAGGCAGTTGCGTGGATGGTCATCACATAGATTGAGTGGCTAGAACTAGTGGTGGCCTACGGTGAAAAAAAAGACGAGATGATGGTGTACATTGGGAATGATGGGATGTGTCCTTAGTTGAATGATCTCGATATGGTGTATTGGCATACATGTATATAGTCCCTCTTTATAGAAATGGTTGTTAAAATCTGAGGATACATGATTTGTTTTAGAGAGATAATGGTGGTTGGTCTCCAATCATGAGAATTCATCCACCACTATTTGTGTAGGTGAGATGATTACAGCTGGTGTGGGTCCTATTTAGAGACTATGGGTCTGGGCCTTTTGGTGAGATTTGTACCTAAGAGAATTCCTAGGTTTTCTAACCCATTTGGTCTATAGATCACGGAATAGGTTAACTCTACAAAAAATAATAAGAGGGATCATTTTGACTACTAATATTAAGGGGTGGCTTCCCCCTTCTCTGTTAAAAAATACATTTTTTCACAAATTATGTATTTCATTGAGTTAAATTGATATTTATGGGTGTAAAATAAGTACTATATTAATAAATGAACAATTATTTACTCCGTAATGAAAGAATAGAACCCCTTCAGTTCAACATTGTCTAATAATTTTACATTTTTAATTCGTTATATATTAAAGAGGGAATATCATAGCAGGTGTTTGAATTTGATGGAATGATGGAATACCCTATGTCTACTACCTAAAGTTGTCTCATTAGAAAATTTCACTTGGAGGATGAGGTTTTAGTTGAAATAAATAAGGGATATAAAAGTTATAATAATTTTATTTTTTATTATACGAAACATTATTTAAAAATGAAAATCCTTTGTACATTAAATATTCTTTTTGTACTATTATTTCAATCCCTTTTTAAGGAATATGATTAGGAAAATAGATATCTTCAATATTATAAAGAAATAATATAGGATAAATTGTTCTCTTCAATTAATATTGAATTAGGAGTTGTAATATATATACAAATTCATGATAACATCTTCTTTAATTAAATAAAATTTGTATCCACTTATAATAACACAAGACACTTATTCTATGGGTTGTAAAAGTGTGTAAATAGTATAAGAGGAAACTATATATTTAATCCTTAAAACCCCAAAATCAAAGATGATTTACATTTATATTATGGTAGAAATGAATCAGTTTTCCAAAAGTGTTATCTATATAACGTTCAAAGTGAATAAAATTATATGGATGGATGATGTGGTAGTTAAAATAACACAATGCACAACCTCTAGCAGATTTAACTGATTATTGGTGTCTCATATCTAGGGTAATTATAATCCTAGAGACTCACTAGGGATCTAAAATAGTATTTTTATTCCTTTCTATACTTTTTTTTATTTTATTTTTAAAAATGTATTAATTTTCTATTTTTGTTTTATGATTATATAAGGGAGGATGTTGGATCTTAATTTTAGGTTCTACTACCCAATAATTGTGATGTGACAATCCTTTTAAATATATATAGCTACATTAATTATATGATTATTCTTGAAGAAAAATAAATTTTAGTATGTCTATGTGTGAGAGAGATCTTGAACCATTTAGTTTTTTCATTATTTTTATTATTTTGGAAGTAAATTTTTTAGTTCTTTTGGATGAACTGAGTTCCACATATTTTTAACACTAATTTTCAAACAAGTTGATATAAAATTACATATCAAAGAGTAAAGAAATAAAATTTAAATGTATATTGTTTTTTCAAATTTTATTGTAACAAATATCCATTAGCCTTTTGAAATTGAAATTAGTTGAACCATTTTATATAAATAATTAATACTTAGGGATCCAACAAAAATAAAAATTTATAATTCATATAAACTATTTTGATATATAAGATCTAATTTAACAATATTTTTCATGAGTTTATGATGGAATAATTATTTTATTTGTGTGAGAGCTATAAAAACCGATAATAAGAGAAGATAAATATAAGAGTTATATGCCCAAAAACTTAATTCTTCTCCCAATAATTACATTTTATACCTTGTGATGTATGTTCATATGGTATGGTTTAGTTCTAGTATTTCTACACTAATCAATAAATTCATATCACATTCATGGATTTTAGAAAATATAATGTATTTTGTGTTAATAAATGTGATAGATAATGAGTGTAGAACCCAGATTTCTGTATGTAACCCTTTCTCTATGTTTTTATATTATATAAAGTATAAATGTTATGTTGGAATATTTTGGAGAACCTGTTGAGAGTTTTGAAGGATTTTATATAGGGTTGTGGGTGGTTCATGGGTTGTGGAAACTATGAAACACTAGAATGAAACTATTCATAGTGAGTCATAGGAAAAAGAGGATGCACATGCGATGCAAGTTTTTTCCAAACTATGTGTCTGCTTTGTATAAATCATGTACTTTGGAAAATGGATTTTTTCATTTTGAGGGACTGTATTTAGAATTGTTGGAACATGATTTGGAGATCATGTGAAATGAAATTGTGGAGTTCATCCTTAAGGTAGTGGCTAATGAACGATTAGCACACGGTTTTCCTAACCATGCACAATAAAGAACAACTCCTATAATAAGTTGATTTAGGTCAATTTATGATTTGGACCCCTCATTTTTCCTCATATTCATCCCTAACTCGTCATTCCTCTCTCTAAATGGTCATGTAATATTATTCCATTAATATTTAGGAAATTCAAAGGCTTCCCTTGGTGATTAGAAGATAATTCCTTATGATATGTGATTATTCACCATTGTTCTTGATGTTTTTATTATATCAACTTTTCCCCCTCTCTCGGTTTCATAGATATATGAATTTTGTCTATAGATCTAATGTTTTTATGCCAAATTGGATTATTTTTTGACTTTTTCATGATAGTTAATGATATCTGTGGCATGTTTTTGGAGATTTAACTAAATTTCAGGAACATTTTTCAGGCATTTTATCATTTTCTATAAAACTATCGATGCAGGTGGATTAATTATCGACACGTTAATTTAAAACATAATGTCTTAGTTTTAAATTTATTTTATTGATTGAAAATAAATTTTATTTTTTTGTAAATTTTTTCTTATATGTACCTCTTTGTAGGTGTTTTAAAAAATTGTCATAATTGGGTGTTTGTTGAATGTTCATATGTTTGTAGATTTTAAAATGTTGAATTTAAAATATTGATTTTCAGAAATTATATAAAATAGTTTAATAAAAAAGTTGAAATAAAGTATGGTTTTATTGAGATGTATATAATTGGTGTGATTGAATGGTTTTTAATGAAATAATGGTTTTATTTAAATGGCTGGAATGGTTGTATTGGCATGGTTTTTGCACATGCATGGGTGTGTGTGTGATCATGTGCATTTGGCAAGAAAATTTTTCAAGAGTACGCCCTTTAATTATTGGATGTATAAGGGTTAGGGATATCCCCATAAAACATTAATGTACCATTGGGTCAGATAAGGGTACGATGTCTCCGCTATAATTACTATGATGGATAAGTGTCAGGGTCCTCCCCCTCTTCAAAGTTTCATTCATAGTCCGTTGTGTGATTATGTGGAATAGAATGGTTGAAACAAATTAGAATGTTAAATTCCTTAAAAAATTGTTTAGGATCATTACTTGAAAATTTGTATTGATGTTAACTGATTAGCTTTGATATAAAATATTATCAAATATTATTTTATATTAATTGTCTATATAAATGTTTCTAATGTGTTCTATCCTAGATAAGTGAGTTGAGAAGGAATCAGGGAAAACATATTGATTTTTACTAATAACCCCTATTTTATAACATTGTTTCTTTTATAGATATAATTTATTTAGATATGAGAAAAGGTAAAGTATCACACATCATTAGTATGTCTTCATGATACATGTAATGTTTTTTGGAGTTTAATATTGGATCATGTTGAGATTTGGAGTCATGTGGTTGTATTTTAGTCTTATAGTTTCTCTTTTGATTTTTTCATTGATTTTAGTGTTTATTCCACTCTTGTACACTTTGGTTGGTCATTATATAAATAATTTTTTTTGAGTTTTCATTCATCTTATCATGAATCATAGTGTTTTATTAGAATTTTTTGGGTTGGATGTTTATCTTAAAATGGAAAATCATCCCCCATATATATTGAAGCCCTTGAGCACTAATTTTCAGCCTTTGGCATCATGGGGATGTCAGCTAAGTCCATGTAATGTCTCACCACCCTATTATGCCAATGAGAAGGGGTGGGAAGTTAAAAATGGTATCAGATCCAGTTCGATCCAAATTTCTATTTGAGATTAGTGGTATTTGCATGGACCTATCCTTGTTGAACATGTAGCAATCAATTATTTTGGTCTTGTATTTGAATTCATTTTTTATTCCTTGGGTTGGGATCAATTACAGGATTTGGAATGTTTGGGACTATAAATTTTGAGAATAAAAATATTTTTCTATCATTTTTATGTTGAACATCATGTTACCAAGGATTTGGGCACATATGTTTTTAAAAGACAATTATAGGATTTTTAATTTCATTTTCATGGGTTTATCCAATGAGACATGCATGGAATGCATTAGAGGAATGAATTCCTACTATGATTTCATACATCATTTTATGTAAAGATTTATTATTTTGTTTAAATGTGTTGATTTATGATATTTTTTAGAATGTGGTATCAATTCAAATATTTTTATGAACAACATGGTTTTGGTATTTATAAAAACGATCATTTATCACAATGACGTTGAAAATTTTAAAAAAAGGTTTAATGTGAAACAATGGTTGATTTTGGAAAACATTGTTGAGATTGAATGATGTTATTGAATTTTTTATTTTATGCCTTTAGCTAATTGACATCGATACTTATAGTGTTTCATTGTGTTTAGAGAAAATGGAACCCAATAGAATCTATAAGAATGGATCTGAAGAACCTGTTGAAAATGTGGTTTAACCTCAACCATAGTTGATCCCATTGTTGTTTCAAAGCATCCCTTAGTATTTTTAAACATTTGAGTCAGGACAGTAGCTAAATATTTTTTTACGATATTTCTCTCTAATGGGAATCAAATTGGGGGGTGTATGGTTTTCCTTACAAGAAGAGGTGAAAATTTTAATTATAAGAGAAATCAGTAGAGGAACTCCAAATTCCCAAAGTGGTGGAACACATCGTAATTAGACAACAAGATCATGTAACCTTCTTCCAAAACACAATAAATAATTAAGATTTTTCCAATTTGGTTCACATGACCACATAAAGAAAGATTGTAATGAACCACTAAGAACTTGCAACAATTTGAACAAGATAGGGAATATTAAATGCTATTGTCGCAGTACTCGGATGTCGAGTGTTTAGAAAACATTTCTTGTATCACATATATCATATTCTTCAATGGAATGAGGGATGTAGAACAATCAACCTTAGAAAAACATCCATAGTGATTCTAGGAATACTATGACTCCTCTGTAATGTAAATCTCAATAGAGAAATATATAACAACGTTTAGCGATGAAGATATTAGATAGAGCTGAGAAAAGTGAATGTGGATGATCATATTGGACATTATATTGTTTTAGGTGCACTTATATTGAATTATTTTCTTATGAAAGCTTTATTTATATGAGTTTATCAAATTCCAGTATTACCTCTATTTTTGATAATTTGATGTGTTTAAAAGTTGATTTGAAACCTTCTATGATAAAACATCATACTCTTCTTTGTTAAAGAGATTGTTGAACTTTTACGTGTATAGCGTGTTCTATAACCATTGGTGGATACGAGATGATATTGAATTTCTCTATGATGGAGTAGTATTTTTTAATATAATCTTTTTTAGGTATCGATTGATGATTTTAATGTATCACACCAACATTTATAATAGAATAGTTAGTTTCTCTAATGAATATGGCACTGAGTATCTCTTAAGAGGATATTGAGATGTAAATATGGATACAAAGATAATGTTGGCAGTAGTAGTTGGAATGATATCATACCAATTGTTCATGTTGACATTTAAATCAATGGAAGAGACCGATAATAGATGTCTTGCATCATTACTGGATTAGTTTTTAGATGTGTTTCCCTAGAATTTGACAAGCATACCACTTATAAGAGAAGTGTATTTTTCGATTCATCTCCTTCTAGGGAACAGTCCTATTTCCATTACATATTATCAGATAAGACAAATATAATTAAGGGATCTGAAATTTCATTTCGAAGAGCTGGAAGAAAAGGTTTCAATCGAAATAGAATGTATCATTTGGAAGGACCAATTTTGTGTGTCAAATAGTCATATAGAACTTTAAGGTTGTGTGTCGAATATCATAAAATTGACCATGTAATAATAAAGAATTGTTATCCACATCCACACATTGATGATCTATGAAATCAATTGAGGGGAGATCAGTATCTCTCTAAAATTGACTTCAGATAAGGATATCACCAAATGTGAATTCCAAAGGTATATTTTCTAAAGATATTTTTCAGTAGTATTTATTTTCATTATGAATATATCTTAGTGCCTTTGGGTCTTACAACCACACCAGTAGTCTAAATGGATTTGATAAATTGAATAATTCAAAGATATAATGATTCTCTCACGGTGTTTATGTGGATAAAAAATTGTTGTATTCATGGAAAAGGGGTTATCATGAGCCTCACTCAGAGATAGTGTAGTGAATTTTAAGGGATCAACAGTTTTATGCACCGATTAAGAAGATGAATGGAGTGTAACCAAATATTTGAATATGAATTTATGTATAAAATGAGTAAATACAATACAATGGTAGGTGTATTAAGAAGGAATCCTTGTTCTAATTTTAAATAGGTGGCTTCAAATGGGTTTAAATTTATACTCGTCATATCTGACAAGATTTTAGAATGAGAAGACCGAGGAACTATTTCAGTTTTGTTTCCAATTTCACTTGTTACAGATTTGGTAAAAATGTTTAATGAGGAATAGAAATATAAAAGAGAATTAATGTCTTTTAGGTAAAAACATATTGGTGGGGAGAATATTATGGGCTGGAGGCTTGATGGCAGTTTAAGGTTGTGAGAGATTCACATTCTAAAGCTATAGTAATTCATTTTCTTCTTTACATGTTTTATTCTATATTACATGAATCGAATTATTTATTATTTATATTCTACACCATCCCCCATTAAATTATCTATAATATTTGAAATATTAAAACAAAAATTTTGAGACTACATCATATATTCTTCTTAAGTTGAGCACCCAATATCATAAGGAAACATTTATCTATACTATGAGACCTATAAATATTAACTGACTTAAGGTGTGTTTATACACACATCACTAGATCAAAATATATATCATTTTCAGATAATATTTTTCCAATAAAACATTCTAATAGTAAACAATTTTTATAAATTGTATTTATAACATACATTGAAAAAATATTTTTCGCAATAAACTAAAATTTATTTTAACACAAATTTTATTTTGAGAGACATTATTTCAAATTATTATACACTAATTTTCAACAAAAATCTCTGTAGGTTCTAAATAATAGCTTATGTGTGAAATAAAATTTCATATACATTATATTATAGTAGAAAACGTAGAATTATTAAAAGAGTAAGTAAATATTTTTTGTACATATGTTTTGAGATATGAAACAAGTAGAATTATTGGTAAAGAGACACTTTTCAGATAACAAACAATATCATCACCCAATTATAATTAATTCAACAATTATCTTAATAATAACAAAATAAGGGTCATTCACAGAAATAAAAATCTAAATTTGAAATACATTGCATGCTCAACTATATAATATAAATGAAAAAATAACATTCATATTTTAGAACAATTATATTTGTAAAAAATAAATCAATTATCATATATCATTATAATAAAAAATCCAATTATCAATTCATAGTACCCTTGTCTTCATTAATAAATGTAGATAATAAAACTATATAAGTATATATATAATGTTTCGTTTAATAAAAAAATTTCAATTAAATGATATTATTTTATAATCAAACATTTAAATGTAGGAAATATTGTGTGACATCTTAAATGTCTGTAAATTTTGACACATTGGATAATGCACGAACCAAATAAAATAGTGTCTCTTACTCAATCCTTGTGGCATCCTTAAAAAACATTCATAAATTACATCCAAGGTTTCTAACGAATTTACATGTTTATTCCTATAGTTCATTGAATAAATTTACAAATATTCCTAGTTAACTTATGTTTCAACTATAAAATTTTTTTTACATGAACATGGTGAACCACAAGAGTCCTGAAAAATGATCTCCAATAAAAACAACATAATACATTATCCCAAGGAATCTAGAAACTCTAATTTGATACCATTTTCCAATAATAATGACTATATTTATCAAAATATATAGATATGGAACCAATATTACAAGTACCTGAAATGAGCATACAATTTTATCAAACTTTAAAGAAAGAGATGATACATAAACAATAAAAAACAAGATTTCATGTCAACCAGACATAGACTGCCACAAATTTTATAAAATATGTGAAAAATAGTATGTTAATGTGTGTATATTAGGTAAATAAAACACTACCTTTATGATAAATAAAAGAAGATACATTGGGATAAAACAATGGACACCCCCTATGAACCTATTAAATAAGACCACAAGAATCCAAATGGGAGATCATCTCATTCATAACACTCCAAATGGATCACGATTTTTATTCCCTACAATAATAAATAGTTTTTCACTTCATCACTAAAATGGTACCTAACTGGAGATATGAATATTTTCATATCCACTGATGTGTCTATACATTTTGTTAGTATGTACAAACCAAGTAGGGAACCACAAACATGTCTCATATCATCAAATAATAACAATTTTTATTCTTGAACCAGGATACTACTTAAATGAAATAAATCATATAACAGTGTTATTATAAGATAAGAAATATAAGATGAAAAATGTAATAAATTGATATTGATGGATTCAGTTATAAGATTTATTTGGTAACTCTCTATATCATGGTGGTATGTATATGTACTATCGACATTTGATGTAACCTGGACTGCAAATTAGTCTAATGAATGATATCAAGGTGTATCACCCATCCCATCATAGTGATGTTGGGGTGAAGAAATCATCCCATATAATGGTAAATATAATCATGTATAATATATTTTTTTCAACGGATATGACCATGTCAACCATAGATTTGTGAATATGGTATAATCGTATCATGACATTGTGATTCCATCACATTCTATCATTATATTCTCTAATAATGGCGTACGCATGAAATTTTTTTTATCTATTACACACCACATAAATGAATAATCTAACAATGATGTACCTATTCTAAAAAAATTTATGCTAAATTTTTTTGGAACATCAAATATTAACATGATTCTTTATTCTACAGTATTTATCATATCCACGTGGAATAATTTTATGTTTCACATATATGTGTTGGATATAAAAAAATATAATAATACTATATCATATTTTACTAATAATTATATATGGTAAATGTCATGAAAAACAAATGGAACTGTATATTAATAGATTCACCATATCCATATAAACGATGGTATGAAAAAATAATCCCTGATTTATCAATCCAATTCCAAAAAAATATGTAAAATAATGGATTCATAATTGTTCATTAAAGATAAAAATTACATGGAACATGTAGACTACTATTCATGATCCATTAAATTCCATGATAAATACAATATATGGTTGAATACAATTTAAATGTTGAGTTAAAATAATGTAAATAAGTCCCTCAATTAAGTTTCCCATTTTTAAATTTTACAATATTTAAGAGATAACATGTTAAATATTTTGTTTTTAATCCTCTAAAAATCCACATTGAAATTGATTGACTATCAGTGAAATTCATTTGAGGAATTTGAAATGTAAACAAATAAATTTTATTTTTCATTGAAACTACACTATATTGATATTTAAAATGGTTTATTTTATTAAAAGATAATGGTTATATTTCTGAAAATATGAATGGGATTTTATAAAAACAGCTCAATAATTGAGTGATTGGAAAAAAGAGGGGAAATCCATTTATAATGGTTTGTGAGTATCTTATTTAGATATTAGGAAAATATTTTTTAGGTGTTAATTATGTTAAGTAAACCATAATATATATGAGTTAGGTCATTTCCCTCCGCTGATTTATCTTAGGCATCACCCCATAAATGATGATACCCTTAAATGATGGTAATATTAGGCCATTACCTTATAAATCATCAAGTTAAATGGTAATCATTGTATTTGGGATATATGGTATGAAATCAAATGGTACTCCTAATATAAAATGATTTACTATTCTATTGTAAATGAATATTAATTATCATAACTCTAATAGGAATGTAAAATGGATAAGCATTAACCACCCCTTGTGGTCTACCACCCCTTTAAAATATTATAACATATACATGTTTGGAATAACCTGAATCAATGATAAAATAATGAAATTAGAAGAAACATACCTTCATATATACATGACATAATTGAAATAAATAAATAACAAATACATAATAAATATTATAAAATAACTTGGAGTATAAAATTCAATATATAAATTTTAATTATTTAATAACTAAATATTTTGAACAACAATTTCATCATTAAATAAAAAATATTCATTCAATAAAATACGGTTTATATTTTATAACATCAATTGAAATTTCAGTAATTTGTTGTTTTATATAATAGAAAATAGCTCCAGAAAATATCAATTCATGTTTTCAAAAAAATGTTTATAATTTATCAATAAAATTGATTGGAAAAATAGTGGTAGGAAATTCACAAGAATGGTGTGGAAATTCACCAACGTGATAAAACCCCCATCCATATTTACCGGTTTAGTTTAGAAATCCTATGATCCCCAAGATAGATTCCAATGTAAAATATTTACATACCAACCATTAGATATACTTTTAAAAATAATAAATCCAATGTTACTATCTATTGAGAATTACGAATAACTAGACCTAAATGAAAACGTAAGAAAAGACCTATATAATCCATTGAAACCTTGAATAAACTTAATAAAAAATTAAGACAAAAATTTTAGCACCTAATATCATAGAAAATATTGGTAAATAACTATGTATAATTCTTCTGTATGAATATGTTATCCAAATAGTGGTAACTGGGTGGAAGACAACCGACTATGGAATTCTTTAGACAAAGGATGAGGAATCAAAAATATTGGAGGTGATTTCCAAATGTCATCATGAAATCAAAAATAAAAACTCTACCAAATATATATTAAAAAACAATGATTTAAAATAATGATAAGAAGATGAAAAGAGGGTACATTACCAAAATTGGTGGAAGAAAACTGAATTGAACACCCTTAGATCAAGATTCATTGTGAGATGATAGAAAATTAATTCGAAATCATTAATAATGTCTCTAAATGATGATGGATGAATTGTGTTTGAAGATAATCTCAAAGGGGTGAAAATATTCAATGGTAAATAATAATATGACATTATTAAATGTTATAAACAATAAAGGCATATTGGGTACCTTTTAGAGGTTCAATATGAACCTACTAGTCTTTTAGAACCACCACCCTCACTAATTAGCACCACTGATTATATGATACCCCATAATAAGTACCCAATTCAACCTATGATCTGAATCATATATATGGTTCACCATCTAGGCCTCATAAACCCCAACCCCATACATAAAACCTCAAACCATTCCATAAAAAATTTATTATTTCACCTTTATACAAATATATACAACCAAAATTTATAATGAAAACAATACCCCTTACAAAAATTATTATTAAAAGAATGGTTATGATCAAGTTAATCAATTCTATAAATTAAAAAATTAATTGATTATATAATGAAATAAATAGTACATTTATTTTATTAAGGAACCTTATTTGTATCTATGTCAACATATATATGTTCCGTGGGTTAGTGGAATATAAGATGTAATAACAGTTTCCCTTAGTGGAATCCTCACAAGGATACAAATATAGGGGATGACTAGTAAAATTATGTTGGTGTTTAGGATGGTGATGATTATGAAAATTGGTAGGATTGGGTCTTGGGAAATAGATTAGTAATGGTTTAAGTGTTTGGGGGGGGGGGGGGTTATAAGTGGATTATTTATTTTTTAGGTTTGTGAGATTTTTGAATTAGATACACTGTTAATGATATCAGTTTCATCCATTATGGAATGGATTGATATTTTAGATAATTTCAATAAAGGTATTTAATGGGGTTTTATGGATTTATTGAAAAGGATATTTCTATTTGAATGGGTTAGATAATGGGTTTTCATGTCATTTAGAAAATGGTGAAAAATTTTTCTCAATTGGGAATTAGGGTGGGTGTAGAAATCACAGAGGAGATAATATAAAATGGTAACATTGACCTTTGATGATTATTATATTAATATATATTCACTAGTATTGTTGGTCAATAGAGCTATAAAATTGGGGTATATGAATATTCATGGTGTAGATAAAGGTAGAAAATGAAAATTTTATAAAACATGAATATACGATTGTGTGACAATCTAATTCATGTTCTGACTATTTTACTTCAAATTCCATGTGATTTAGTAATTTCATTATTTTGAGGTTATTGTGAAATGGAAAGATATCTCATAGTGTATACATCTAGGAATTATCTCAATTAACACATCATAGGGTGAGATCATAATGTCATGTCTACCCCCATTAATAACAAGATTTCAACTATTAGGGGAAATTCATGTATTATGGTGCAATTAAATGATGTCAATTTGTTACTAGATTATTCACTTTGAGAAAACGACTTGTGGGGTTTTATTATGTCATGGTTCCCACCCCATTTAATAACAGTTTTTTAGAATTTAGATAATCTTTATCCCTTTTCATTTAGTATGTACATGTATACATTAGTATAGTTAGACCACCGTGTCTCATGATGAGAATCTTATAACCACATTGTGAACTATTTCATTTGGTCTATAATGTCCCATTGAATTTTAATAATGTTTTATGGACCTTTTGTATATCAATTTATCTATTTATAATATTATTGATTGTTATACAGGGTCCTAAACAATGTTAGTGAAATATCTTGGGAAAACAATTAATGTATATGGGTTAAAAACACATTGTTTCTCATAATTTTAAGGTTTAATTATTTATTTATCCATTATTTTAATTATTGGTTTTTCTTTTAATATCTTTATAATCTCATAAATAAATAATTGGATCTCTTCTAACTAATCTAGATATACAATCCTCTTCCTCTTAGTTTTTTCTAAATCCATATTGACATTACTCAAATTCAAATATGTGTGATTCTTGAGCTCTAATGGTAAATTGAATGGATTCCAATAAATTAAATTAAATTGAGCCAAACCAATTTTTATTTTAAAATATACCTTCTAATCATATAAAAAGTATCTTGATTTTTTAAAATCCCTCTAACTTGAGCTAAATTTTTTCTATATAATTTACATAATATCTTAGTCATATAAATGGACTTCCCTCAAGTTAATGGGTCATAATGGGAAATATTGTAATATATAACTCTATATTTTTATCAATACTTGTATAATGAGATTTTTTAGTTGAATACCTATTCTCTAATGAGTTTTTGTGTAATTTTAAACCAAAAAAAGTAATTTTTCCTCAAAATTATTGTTCACCAAATTGGAAATGTTTTTAAATGTGCCTTTATCTTCTAACCATATGTATATGTAATCTACACAAAATAGTATTTAAGTGTTTCTAAAATATATCTCTAAGGGTCCCATGAAATTTTCTCCAAGCACATAAATGACATTAAACTAATGAACATCATATTATAGAATGTTATTATTCTTATAAATATTAGTTTCTCTTTTTCATTGATCATAAATTTTTATGAACTAATAAACATTTTTGGGAGTGGTTTTCAACATAGTTCACATTTAAATATCATTCTCATGATTTTATTAGGTCTTTGGTGTCCTCATGTATGCAATTAATGGAAATATTTTATATTTATTCTCATCATTGATTTGGGAAAACATCATTAAATGAGATTATCTAAATCATTCATTAATAGTAAGTGTTATTATAAAAATATTGTGTTTTTTAGCATGTAAGTTAAATATATGTTGATTTGTAATATATGGATAGAAAATATTCTATAGAAAGTTTATTTCAATAAAACAGTTTGTGGATGAGCGTTAAAATCATCATGGAATATTTTTTTTCGGGGAACAAATTATAAATATCACTTTCATATTCTTCTTTAACATTATTCAATTTTGAAAATTAAAAGTTTTCCAACATTATATAATTCATTTTATTTTTTTATTATATAAAAAATTAATCTAGATATTTTCTATGAATCCTTATATTCAATTAGTACCTTATTATTGAATTATTATTTGTCAAAACACTCCTTGCACAACAACATTTATGTTCAAAAAAATTCAAAGGAAAAGACTAAATTTAGATGTTCCATTAAAATGTTATCATAGTAGATGTTGCATTCATTGAAAATTTGGATATCATGAAATATTTGTTGAAAATTTTGATCCACATGTTATACTAGATATTCTATAATAGAAAAATTGATTTCCTCATATAAAAATTTAAATGTGTTCACAAAATTTATAGAGATTATGATTGTTGTGTCCTTTAAAATATTCTACAGATTCAGAAAATAATTTCATACATTTTTCAAAATAAATAAATAAAACATACATTGAAAAAAATATTTTCTAGTGTTATGGATATCTTATTGTTATCCTTAATAATATATTGATATTATATTATAAACATAAAAAATTATGAAATCCGCACACTATAATGAGATTGACTAGCTCCTTTGTAACTTTTTTTATATATGGATTGACTCGAATTCCCTATTTAGATTTTTTTATATTGAAATAAATTATTGAAAAATGATTGGGAGCTGTTATTAATTGATAATTATGAATTTTTCTTCCCAGAATTTCAGAATAAAATCAAGGTTATGATTTCATGCCTTAATAAATTTAATCCATGAGTTTTTTTATAATATCCCTTTCATGTTCATGAAGAATATCTACACACACTTTCAGAAATTCTATCGTGAATTACACTTGTTGAACTAAATGAGAATATAGGAAAATATTTCACATGGATTTTTATAATCTATCTTTTCATATATTATTTGATCCTCAAGTATTTAGTTTTAACTATAATATCCATTTAGATTTCAATAAAATTATTTATTGTATAACAATTGACGAATTTAATCCATAATTGGAATTGGAAAATATTTTAACCTAATTAAAAAAATTATATTTCACAAATCTATGTGCACCCTCTATCCATTCACTCCTCTTGATGTAATGGATTATTTGTCTTTATTCTCGATCATAATCATGCATCCCTTAAGTTTCATTCTAGAACTATTCTCAATCATTCATTGTATGATATTGGAAAAAAATTAATATAATATATTAATGAAATAATTTTTGACCACCCCCTTCATTTGTACTGTTAGTATAATTTTTTACTATCATCATGGTTTTTTTATTTTAGATATAATCTGTAATTCAAAATTATGGGGATAATGTATATAGTCAAGAGAAACATAAAGATAAGGGAATTGTTAGGAATATTTTATTGCTATTATTGAGATTCTAGGTGGGAGGTTCATTTTTATTCATTGGGTTAGCATCTCTTATAGATTAATATAAAGTCATTGTATGATGTGATTCTTTCTACCTTCATATTTTTAGAATTCTATGACTGAAGTGTGCTTTTTTCTATATTTTTGTATGTTTTAAAAAATAATAAAAAGTTAATCTTCACTTATTCTTTTTCTTTTTCCATACTTTTAATAATTATACATCTTTTTTACGTATCAATTTTCATTATTGATCACATATATTTTATCTTTATCTAGTATTAATGAGTATAAAATATACTTTTTAATAGATTTAGCTATAGAATTATTGTATTTATAATTACATGAATAGTTATGTATTTGAGTACATTGAAAAATTATTTGTCCACAATACAACATAACCTTTTTTTCATTCCACATATTTAACTTTGTCTTAATTTTCCACCATGTAATCAATGAGTTGAATCATATTATCATCTTCTTCCCACTATAATTTCATGATGTTTGAAAATTACTTACTCAATAAAATGGCATGGATTTCTTGTTATTTAAATAAATTCTTCTTTGATTAAATTAAAATAATGGTGGCTCATTTGTATGTATATCAAATAATCAATCTTCCAAAATATATATTAAACGATGATTTTTTTAGTCCTTGAAAATATTATTCTATGAAATATTATAATATTTACATATTCTTCCATATTTAGGAAAAAAATTCAACATTAAACATGAATTATACGACATTAATTATAATGTATTAAAAAATTTATTTGGGGTATTAATTTAATGGTCCTTATCTGGGAGTAATACATGTATTGTTTTAGGAATAGCCAATCCCACTTTCTAAATCACAGTTAAGGGAAATAAATTAATATTTTTTCTCATTTGATTGGGATACATTCCATATCTGAAATAACTAATCATAAATTGGATAGAAAATATTCTTGGATATCACATTTTTAGAAAGATATGTCATTAAACAATTGTTGAACACCCTTTTCTAGTATATTTGATTCCAGGATCAATTAATTTCATCATGTTTTATAGAATCCTATTAAAAAATAAATTTTTTCCCATCATTTATAATATATTTTAAGAAAAGTGTATTTTTATAGGAATATGATCCATAATAAACAGAAATTACACATATTGGATTTTAACTCTCCCATAGCTCATCTAGTTATGTAATGGTTTTGGGGGACTATATAGTCTATGATTCATAAATAATCCCTATTCTCTGTTTTTTTATTTTTAGAAATAATTTTCTTCATCCGCATTCACCTTTTATTCTTTATCATCATTTTATATTTACTTACTTATATCATTATATACTTTCCACATCTTTTCTTAAAGCTCTTACATATTGTGTTGTGTCATGGATTTTACCTACTCCATTAATTTTTTCACAATATTATCTAGATTATTAATAAGTATTATATACAATAATATTTATTATATTTTCCGCATTTGATGAATACGGATGTGAAGAGGTAAGTTTTGATTCAACGAAAAATTCATTCAGTTATAATCTACTGATCAAACATCTAAATATAATCTTTGGCATATCCTTGATAGTTATTATTGTGTGTTTGAAGTGTGGTTGTTTTTAATAATAGTATATAGGATAATAAAAAAATGATAAATAGTTAGAAAGGATTGGATTGTCCTTATATTTTGTTGTGAGATATAAAATGAATGATTTACATGATTTCAATTGAAGTCTTAGCCACTAATATTTTAGTTCCATCCATGATTATGTTATATATTAGGTTAATATTTTCTCCCGTAGTAATATGTATTTTTTGAATATTAATGAGATAAGTAATATGTCACATAATTATAATATTACAATATATATTATTTTAATCTAGTCCAACAATCTTGATAGTCTTGAGGACCAGGAAAGACTTCACATGATTGATATTCGGTTGTGGGTGTGGTTGGTTTTTTTTCTTGGGGTTTATTATTTTCCATATGAATTTGAACGTTTCAAAAGTAATCATTAATTCTTCCACATGGTATGAAAAATGTGTAAGGTCTTCACTTGATTAATTCTTCCTAATTTTCAGCCACTTTCAATTTTCTATAATCTAACATTTTGACTGATATTGTTGAGAAGGTCTGTTAGACTTTGGGAGCCATAATCCTAAGTCTTACATCAACTGAAACATCTTTCATTGCTCATAACAATGGTTATACACCATAGTTGACTATTTATGTTTTTTAAACATTTTACCCATGATGTGTTAACATCATTAGCAGCTACATGAATCTATCCAATGATAAAATGCTAATCCTATATCAAAATAGAAAAACATCTTAATATCCCATCCCCACATCCAATATTTCCCTAATGTAAATTATTTATATAAGAACCACATCTCTAGATTATTATTGGTTTTGATTGATCTTTCTAGTTTTCTTTAAAAATAATCATTCTCTAAATATTTATGGTAGAATTAAAAAGTCCAAAGCTGTATTACATCGTAGGTTCTCCATTATTTTTTAATGTATCATAAATTTGTAGAAATTTTGAAAATTAATTATTAAGCTAGTTAATATTTAATCAAATAAATTGTGAAATATTCTCAATCATTCAACTAATGCTTATTTAATATAAAAAAATCAATAGACTAGATGGATGAACATTACTCATATTAGCCCCATCAAAGGATGATAAAATGTAGTCCATTATGGTTCAATCATGGGATAAATATTATGCTCTATTATATTGATTCTAATTAGAAAATAAACTATTAGTATGTATGGGATGTGTGTGTTCTTTCATGGTGGATCACTATAGATAGATTATTAACTCCTTGATATTAGATTTTATATCTAAAGGATTATGTTAACTAATATTATATCATCTTGAGACTTATATCCAATCTCATTACATCAAACTATTTTAAAAAGATATTTCTTGAGGTTGAATATCAAATGTGTTTGAGAAGAAAAAATTATGAAAAAAATTGTAGTTTTATTTTTTATAAATTAAATCTTAATTTACATTCATTTAGTTATTTTTTTGAAAAAAAATATATTAATTTATGTAGAATTGGTGACTTATATTATATTCAAATCAATTAAATTTGATTAAAATTACTTCCCCATTCAATACAAGATTTAAAAATGAATGATATTTTCATTACTGGAAAACATGTCCAAGAGGGAAATAAGTGGAAATAGATCCAATATTTAATTCTTTTTTTAAAATGGTAAGATTCACATGCAATATCAGTTCAATGTGTCTGGATCGTGTCACTCTCTAAAAGTTTGATGTTTCGGGAATGTTAAATTATTATAAAAATAAGACCATTTATGTGACTATATAAATTATGGTTCCATACGATTATATATTTTATCGTTCCTATTATATTTTCAAAATAATGATAGTATAATATAATAGATTACAATGAAAACCCCTCATATCTCTATTACATGTGTTCAAACAATGGGATTCAAAATATTAGTGAATCTAAATCTCTTAATTCATATAACCCTTACATACACACATCTTGAAGCTCCAAATTACCCGTTTAAATTATTTTAGGTGATAAAATATGTGAATTAACTCATTCAATCAATTTTCTTCATTGTATTTCATTTTACATTATTTCACGTAACATCCATTAATGAATTCCACGATCTATTCTAAGGCCACAACATCATGTTAGCCATGGTTTTACAGAACACCAATCTTGTACAAAACTGAATTCATGGACACCCATTTAATTATATCATTTTATAATTTTTTAGGGAATATTATACACCCATACTTTTTTTTCAAAGGTAATTTATTAAAATTACATTTTCATACTTAGTATCACAGACTATCACCCATGATCCCTTTTCACAGAGCATAGTCCAAGTTGCATCCATGGATATTTCTCTAAATCAATATATGGGTATCTTAAAATGTAAGCACATATAAATAAATTATTCTTTTTAACATACTCATGATTTTTTTAGTATTCATCTTTAAATAAATTTAATTTCATTATTGGGTTTCATTATATGAAACACCTAGTTTGAACAAACTGTGATGTACTATTAAAATATATTTATATAATGTGAATGTTATTGTAGAGAATTTGGATCAATGGTTTTTAATTGGATAGTAAAAAAAGATGAAATATTTGTTACTCATTTATAAAATTATTTAATTATTTATCTATTTGTTATAAATTAAAATTATGTCATTTGAAGATAAAAAATTCATGTTTTCAAAATTTTGTTTTTAGGCGTGAAATGTGTTTTTATCATAATTAATTAAATTAATGACTATTTATAAATGATATAAATTATAATATATGTATATATGTTAAAAATATTTTTTTCATTCATCTAATGGTTTATAAAATGAATGGAATAAAAATAAAGCAAATTTTCATCTTGAAAATTCATTTATCAAAAAATAGTTTTCATTTGATTTTTTCACTTATCAAATTTAGTAATTGAATATTTTAAAATATATTTTATATATTTAGTTATAATAACTAATCTTTTATAATCCCATATTAATTTTTGTTCATTCTGAGTAGTAATGGATATTAAAATTCATTATTACTGCAAAGGTTAAAAGGGGTTAATGTGGGGTTAAAATAAATAGGTATGTGATAAAATTACCTAAAAATATTTCTAAATACTATTATGTGAGATTATTTATATCCTATGTCATATTATCTCCAAAATTAATCATATTCGAATCCACATTCCCTATATTGATTTTTTATTATATTTTAATAATCAAAATAATTACAAGGCTTCCACTCCCCTCACATAATAAAATGAAGGCCCCTATCCCCTCTAATACACACTACATAATCCACTCATAATGAAAAATAATTTAAAAATAATCTCAAATTATACTTCTCTATGATCATTAGTGTTTTTATTCCCAAAATATTAATACTATAATGATAAATTTTCACTTCATAAAAGGATACATAAAGATGAGGTATATATTCTTATAAATCTTATTCAAGATTCATTCTACTAAAACCTCATAAAAATGTTTTATTTATATATTAAAATGATTTAATGCGTATATATACTATACTAAGATGTTTTCTGTTAATGTTATAGTTATTTTCTATCTCCATTCGTTCTGTTAAAAAATAATAACATCACTCATGAAAATGTGTGGACTACTACCACCAAAAAAGTGAAGTTATTAATTATTTATTAAAACATAAATGATATTTTAATAACTATATATTTAATGTAAATTTATTATATTTATGATATCAATATCACTTTTTATTATTTAATTATTTTTTTTCTATATAGTAATCTGTCTATTGAAAAGTGAAAACATCACCTAAGCATATGTACATACTATTATCTACATGAGGTGATGTAATTCACATTTAATGACCGCTTTATATGAATTATTATAAAATTGAATTTAGTGATTAAATATGTTACTTTATTCAGGATTATTATTATGTAGATGAACAATTTATGACCAAGGGGCATGTTCCTGAACTACCAGTTAGAAACATGCATATAAAACACACATATTTTTACCCAAATGTTCATTTTAATGAAGAAATTGTTAATATACAGATAATTAGAAATAATAAAGGCTGATAAAAAAATTAGGAATATTTTTTTAGAATATATTTATAATAAATATTTTTATTAAAAATAGCAATTAATCTATTATGAAGAAGGATGGGGCTTGACGTAAGGGTTTATGGAACAATCTAATTTATTTTCAAGATTATCTAAAATAAATTTTTATTTAGGAAAAATATATATATATTATCCTTAATAACATATATTTTCTTCTAATCTCATTAATTCTAAAATATTCATGCAATAAATTTATTTTTTGTACTTGGTACTAAAAATGATTTATATAATGTTTTTAGGAAAACTAGACTCTATTTTCCCTTCAGTCTATGATCCTTTTCATCCTCTTTTATGTTTTATAAATTCATTTCAATATTTGAATTTTATAGGGCCTAATAATTTATTACTATAATTTTAATACAGAAAAACTATTAAATTAATCATTTTTTAACCTTTGCTAAAACAACATATTATACCACTGGTATGAATGTTTATTTATTTGTCTAATAGAATTTTCCATGGTTATTTTCAAAGAAAATTGTTTTTAAAATATTATTGGAATTTTTTATTGATATTTAAATAAATATGTATTTTCACTATTTTCAAAAAATATATATTATTCACATATAATGGTATTTATCAAATACATCTACTTCCATTAATTATTTTATTACTTCAGTGGGGATATGGTCTTAAGATACTATTTAGATTCATTCCTCATATGGATTATAATAATAATGTTTTATACATGATTATTGGAATATTTTTTATCTCCATGAGTTTTTTATTTGGTGATAAAATATTTATTGAACCATTTCATTTCAATGTGTAATGCTTTTAGAAAATGATAAAATATTTATAAAACCCATTACCTTTCTATATGTCATGATTTGATGATATAAATAATTTCTTATGATTTGTTCTGAAAAATATATATTATTTTAAGAATGACATGGGTTGGACCATAGTTATGTATCCCTCCAATTAATTAGGTATAAAATAATATCTAATGAAATAATATGGACTAGAATATGGATTGAACAATTTTTAGAATGTAAATCGATCAAACATGATTGTCTTCAGATTGAACATTAACTAATATAATGATGGATTGTGGAGTGAACCAAACACACTATGATAGTGTTCTATGTAATCTTAGACTATGAAGATTATTATATTTTCTTATGTATATTCCAAAATCTAATACATTTATATTATGATATGCTCTCATTGATCATAAAAGATTATTGATAATTTCTTACATTTATAACTTATGTATTTTGTTTCAACGAAGCATTTGGAAATGTCTCATGATTAAATATATTTTATTAATTGTATGTGGTTTTTTTATGTTATGATCATATTATCATACCCTTATTCTATTTTTATCTTTTATAATAATTTATTGATATATCTTTTTTATTTTCGGTACTATGAATTTCAGTTTCTCATTTTTTTGTATCTGATCCTAAGTAATGAAGAATGGTTTTATGTGTTGTGTTTTATTGTTAATAAGTGTACTATAATACATGAAAATTGTGGGACATGTGAAATAACTATCATTTATATGATTATTATTTATCTAGTATAGAAATACACTAATCCGGTATAGTTCTCGAGTTGGTAAATTTGTATGAGATATTGAATATTAATATAAAATGATGTAATATTTATGTATGAAATACTCATGATTCCACAATTTCATAATTTTCACACACAAAAACATACATAAATCACCATATTAAATTGTATCGAATTATCCGATACTTGACAAAAAATAAATAACATCAAAAAACATGTGTTATGTTTCATGTACTTAAATGATTTATAGAATTTGGCTTCGAAGATCAAAAAATGATACTCAAATGACATTACCATCCTATTTAGATTTCCAGAAATGGTAAAACTAAAATCATCCTAGAAACCCACTAATATTTTTATAGTGACCCCATTTGAATATATTACATGACTACCCATATGTGAAATGTGTAAGGTGATCCTCCCAACTTGAAATTAATATTTTCCCACCCATATTTGATGTGATGAAGTGGAATATTCTTATAATACATTAAAATGTGATTGAAATTACGTGATGAGTATAAGAGGATCAGCAACCCCACTATATGTTAAATTTGGAAAAACCATACATTAAATGTGTTTGATGATCAACAATTCCCAATGTTACAAGAATAAGAGTCCTTAAGTGACAATAATATGATAAAATCCTATTATTACAATAGGAAGATAAAAAATCCTACAATTTGGGATATAAACTGTAGACCCGTATGATTCTATCAAGAGATAAGAACATTAAAATATCAAGGACTGATAAGAATATGAAAAAGAAACAACCATATTGCCAATGTACAAAACACAATTATCATCTCTTACAATAATGTATTCACCCATATAATATATAAATTGATATAATTAACTTGATACTACATGAATATTTCATTGGGAAGTTAATTCAACTGTAAAAAATAAATCTACGATGGACATTATTACATTGAAAAACCATATTCAATGGAAATGTTAGCATCCCATCCTACAATCACGGTCATGATATCCTCATTATCAACATAGTGATTATATGAAACAAGAATATGCAAAATTGGAATGTATAGATCAAATCATAAGCATCAAAATCAATGTACAATTATGAAATAAGTAGGGAAATCATTTGAACAAATATCATTGAGCCATGTATAAATTATATCCCATTCAATTGTGAGAGGATAAGTAACATCAGGCATTTTTGTAATTTTTTCATTTGTAATGTTCTCATATTTGGATTAAAGTACAATTAAAATAGAACCCACCTAACAATAAAGGATAAATTCTAAAAGTGATACCAATATGTTTTAAGTAATGATAATCACAAATGACGTTGTGGGAACCCACAAACATACAATGGTACAAATCTCATAATCTTATTCCCAACTGCAACCTCTACTTCTCCAATTACTACAAGAATCTCTTTACTATTTTCAAAAATAGATATCATAGAGTTGAAATCCATCAAATTCATAATCCATTAATATGAATTGAAATTAATAATACTTAACTAAAAAATAAATCAGAATAATCTATAAGTCATGGTGCCACACGGGCACAACCAATGATAGATATATCACAAGTGGAAATATCCTCATATAAAAACCACTATCAACTTATAAATTATTTCTCAAAAAGAAACTTATTATGTGTACCCTTATTATATAGTGGTGAAGGAGTTCGATTGTGTTTCCAGACTAGAAATCATATTAGAGTATCTAGGTGAGATCTCACAAATCGACATCACAATCAGCATAGGGCCTCATATTGTCTCGCCAAATAAAATTATCCTTCTCATTCTCTAACGACCCTAGCCTAGAAAGCATGAAAAAGAGACTATGGGTTATGTCCATTCCTACACAATGATTTTACACTGCTACAATTGGTGTTCTTCCCATTTCCACCCTTACAACTATGTTGGTGTTCATCCTTTTAAGACTATGATTAATACCCTAAGACCAACTGGGTATACTTGTTTAACTCTTATAGACACTTCCACCACCAAAAATAGTAAATTGTGTTCTCTTCCTAGAAATTAATTTTTTTGGGGAGGTCCTCCCCAATATACTACTAATCAATGTGGTCCTCCATGTAGTGAAAAGTTGTGTATCATAAAGGTTTTAATTATCCAAGTATGTCCTTCGAATGACATTAACAACCATCATTCTGGTACTCCCCCTATATATAAAATATACAACTATAGTCCACTCTATGATACCAAAAGTTAAAATTTTGGTCAACCATATAATGAAAAAATGAACAATATAGGTCCCTCCCATTATATTAGTAACCCATAAGTTCCTCCCCATGATTTATTAGTTGTTTACCATATAGGTCCTCCCTCTGATACCATTAATCCTAGAGGCCCTTCTCATGACATCAATAACCATCATCAATGTCATGAACTGAATCTGGTCACCACTATTACCATCACCAAACCTAGAATGTGGCAAGTCCCGAAGGGCATTCAAGATCCTCACAATATTTCAACAGTGCCCGAGTATCATAAAATGAGAATTCGGGAAAAATTACACAAGTTTATAAACATATAACAACAAATGAATACAATTAAACGAATCTGGATTTTCAAACCGAACTATCTTTTAAAAAAATTCAGAACTGATTTACATAGTTTAAAACAACTTAGAAAGACTATAAAAAAGGTAAAAAACTAAAAGGAAACATCCCAAGGAAACCACCTAGGGCATGGGGCACCACCCTAAATCCATCTCTATAAGACATCACCAGCAAGGACCTGCTAAAACCAAAACCACTACAACTAAAAATTATACCCAACCCGTGACAAATAAAACCAAGTATACATACACATAAGGGATTATGTAGGGTGTGATCCAATTCCCAGTAGGATACCACCACTACGATATTCTATGTGAAAAACATTCAAAGATAAAAAGCTAACATTTTTTCTTAACAAGGAAATGCTAGATACAATTTATAAAAGACACAAGTTAAAAATTAAAATAGTCTTCATGTGGATTAATTTAAAGAATAATCAATTTTAAAATAAATTTCAAAAACTAATAAAATTTCCAGGCAACAATAACATATTCTCATGGTAAGCACAAATATTCCGATGAGCATAAGCAATAGGAAATAACACCTGGGCAATAGTTCGTTGTGGGTCCCAGGTACCTCCTATCTCGGTGAGAGTAACCATCACTATATACATTCTCATGCACACGGTCCACTATTAGGGAGCATACCCATAACCTAGCGATCACCAATCATCATCATCATAGTTTATTTGGTTTATTATGCATCAATATTTCTATGTGAAACTGATGGAAAACCCTACAGATTCACTAGCATACTAGTACATGTCTACCCACCTAGATAACCTGATTTCCCCTTTGTGCTCATACAAGTTAAACAGATCAAGAAACATACTTCTGACATTCGATTATCATTTCCAAAACATAAATTCCCCAAATAGACCACATTTAGACCACAAAAGTAAAAAATGTCCATTTTTCATTCAAATTTATTTTCAAATCTGAGTCACACAAAAATATCCCACAACACATTTCATATTCTTTAAAAACTCCACCAAACCATTAAAATTTTTTATAAAACCATTCCAAGATATTCCAACACACATAAAAGCCCCCTAACATGTTACAAAATATACTTTTCATAACCAAAATCCTTTTTTCACTTAACACTCTCACTAAACACCCCACATCACTTTCACATTTTTTACACACTTTAGTAAATACTTAAATCATTTTTATAATAAATTTCCATAATAGAAGACATCAAAAATCATCCCCATTCACATTTAAAATGTACCATTTCAAAATATACAAACATAAAAATAGTTTTCCAATATGGTTTCACCTCTTACATAAATTATCAAACCATTCAAAACATTCATAAAATAATTCCAAGAAGTGTACCCAAGCTTTGGACATAAAAACCATTTCATAAAATTATTTCAATGAGAAAAATCACACCATTACCTTATTAAAAATTTAATTTTCATCCCCAACCACATTTATTAGACCACCCTCAATTGTTATACAAATACCTTAAAGAATTACACAAAATATCCACATGAAAATAACATGTTTTCAAAACCACTTTAATGAAGTACAACACAGTTTTACACCATAAACCCACTAAAAACCCTATTTAAAATCTAATGGAACACAAATACCCTAATAAAGTGGAATCAGAATCCCAAAAAATATTTAGTAATCCAATTTTATATTTTCTAAAATACACCAAAATAATACACCAAGTGTTACATATGAAAAACACCCAATTTCAAGCAAAAATGCAACAATAAGATTAAACACTTAACCAAATCAATCATGAACAATTTTTACACAACATGAAACATGTTTAGAATATTAATAATGAGTAAATATATCAATCTAACTCATAAATATTTGTATACACATGGAACCCCCTACTAATAGTGTTGAATCCCTCAAATCATGGTGTGAAACATCAATTGTGCCACCGCCACACCAAAAAGAAGTGACGAAAAACCTAAAATCTCAATATTACATCCAAAATACACCATGTTAAACCCTATGTTCTAACATTATCTTCTGGAAACTTTGGAAAATCATGAATGGTGGATTAAACCTTAAGTAAATGGAAGAAAATTAAGGGGGAACACATACTTGAACGAATATTGATGATATAGAGTTAAATCCACTAGAATCAGAATTTTCAAAAAAAATCAAAAATTCATAGTTGGTTCTATCAAGGATGAGGAGATCATGTAGGAATTTTAAGGGGGGAAAATAGTGAAAAAATAATGTGTTATTAAGGAATCAAATTACCTTTATAAATCTGCTCGAATTGAGGAAGCATAAGTTGTTTCGACTTGATCCAAGAAGCAAATCAGTTCCAAAGTGGGGGAGAAGAGAATGAGGGAGAGAATCAGTTTAGTGGGATCGGGTTAAAGGTGGAATTACAAAAAGATAGAAAAAGTTGAATAAATTATTAAATAAACAAATATTATTTTTAACTAGAAATGCGATTTCAGGATGGCCCAAATCCTTAAATAAAACCCCATATCCACCATAATTATTGATTTCTAAATGTTCAAAATTAATATGGTGGTGTTAATAGGTCAAGGGAGGAACAATAAAAAATGGAATGGATAAAAAACGTGGAAAATTGATTTATTTATAATGGAATTTTTTTAAATCTGGAATTGGGCTCACGGCTTGGCCAAATTCATGAAAACTCACCCACTCCTCAAAAAAACTATGGGAAACCCCCAAAACAATGAAATTATTGAAACTAAATTAAAAATGATTTTAAAATATTTTATGTGTGTTAATAGTCTCCCCACCATGAATAATTTATGTACCCAGAATGCCACAGTAAGGCCAAATACAAAAACCAAACCCAACCAATAAACCAAGATGTACTTATTTGCCAAGCTTCACCCACAAAGGCTGAAACACCCTAGTGATCAATTAAAGAAAGATTACTCTATCAACCAAATAATACACCTCATTCAAAAAATAATCTGTCACATTTATACTTTATACCAAAAGAAAACTCCTCAAACACTATCCGAACAAAACTCAAGCAATTCACCCAAACAAACAACAACAACAACAAAATTTAACCTTACCTTGATATATCAAAACCATTTGGAATTTTCCAATAAAAAAATTTACTCAAAGATAATGCTGGTATCTAGATAGCTATAAACGATACTACCTATCACCAATCCAAGACCATGAATAAATCTGAGTTATTTTTATAGGGGGAGACAAATAGGCTCCCTGCAATAAGAGACAATCTATATTTTTTCTGAGAAAAAATTAGGACACTTACAAGGGGAGGCCTGAACGGAATCCCTGGTACAAAGGGTAGGCATCAATTATAAATTTCCTAGAGAACATCAATGATACCCATGGTAGGTCTAGACACCATAATAACAGACCATATTAAGGTACCGACATGGGCTGACACGAAAAGACACCAAAATTAATGAGTTGGGATAACCGCACGGTTAGTCTGCACAGTTTGGGAAACTGTGTGCTAACCATGTGGATCCTTATAACTTCATGGTTTTCTGGGGCATGGTTACAACTAACCATGTAGAACCTGTGCACTCAACCTATCTAGAAAATTTTAATCCTTTCTCCAAAAACTCAATGGAAACTGAAGCGGGAAGAAATAACACAGAGAGACAACCTTGGAACAATGCCCTCCACCTCTTCCCACTAAATGGGAAATACAAAAGAAAGATGAAGACAGTAGATGTTTAAACTATTCGCATCTCTCATACTGAGGATATGAATTTTTACAAGGATATGAACAACACTGATATTTCCATTGACTACATGCCAGGTAATTTTCGGGACGTATTGTAGGAGCTCAAAGGATTGAAGAATCATCATCCTCATAGGTAGTCTTTGGAAACCACCTAAACGAAACATATCCTTCTGGTGATACTAAGAACTACACTAAAATCCATGATGGTTTCACCAAGACATAACAGACTCTAGATCTCACTTTACCAAAACATGAAATTTCACAAAAATATGGTCTTAGAAGATGTACACACATAACACATTGTTTATTCATGAGAGAAACAAGAGAAGTAATGGGCGCATATAAACACCTTCCTCTAAAACATTGTATTTTGATTTTGTTCCAAGGGAGACATACTGCCAACATAATGAAGACTCTCATAGGTTTTTATAACCTTTACCATTACAGTAAAATGAGCACATGACAACACAAGGTTCCACTGAACATGACCATTGAATCTAATAGAAACAATACATGGAACGATACCTTATGCCAAGTCCCTAAAAACAAACATGACTAGAAAGTATCCACAATAAAATCTCATGACCAGAATCCCAAAACTGGTGGTTGAACATGAACTCCTACTTAAAAGAAACTATGAAGAACCCAAAGTCCCTCTTTGTCACCATCGAGACACTCATCCACACTAACAACCCCAAACCACTTCCACCATCGACAAATCAGGAAACGTAAGACAATAAGGTCTCTTTCAACCTTTCACAAGAACACTCCCACTAAAAGAGGATCCAAAAATCAATGAAAAGAATGGGTGTAGTATCAATAAAAAAATATTGATACATGATTTTTTATATTGATCAACTGGATTATTTTCCAATGGAGAAACAATCCTAGTTGCACATCAGTTGTGCATTAACCCTTAATGGGGGCATACATTATCCAAGAAGAGAAACCAAGAACCCAACCAATCTGGTCCATTAGTTAGAACATGCCACAATAGAGATCCAAATACATGAAGGGAACCACTGTAAAGATGTCCTGAATCATATCTCAGAAGAGACTGCTAACCGGTCCTTCTACCCAACTTACCCACCAAAAACAAACCCAAAGAACCTTTCAAACTGGAGGGGTTCAGGACACAAAACAATCCAAAACATCCATATTTTTTAAAAACTCATTTTATACACCATCCCAAACAATTAATTAAAGCATAATGTTTTTCTTTAAAATAAAATTCTTTTAAAACATATGGTTTAGTTGTTAACATATCCACCAATGATACCCAATGGGCCTCACACAAGCACGTTTTTGTGCCACACCAGTCAGCCTCTTCATATCTGTCCCAGAATTGTTACAGTCATGACCTCAACCATCCATCATCCAATATAACCACATTCATTTTGTTACTCATCGAAATACCAATGTTTAAAGAAAAAATTCTTTCCACTTTTGAAAACCAAATGGTCAACCAAAACATCCTTTTTCTCAAAACCGCTAACCACGAGATCAAATTCCAAAATAAAATATTACCAAACATTTCAAAAAGACATAACCATTTAGATAATAATTCAAAAAAAATTATTCACATCAATTTTAAAGCATCTCATCCCATTAAAACACCATTGTATTGTTTAGAAAACACTATTACAAACACTTTTTCAAAACCAACTTCAATATAGTTCCTACTTTAAAAAAAGTTGTATGAACACAATTTTCAATTTCAAAAAAATTAGGAAAATTGAGGTCCACCATTTCATAAATCAAACCATTCCCTCTTTATTTGAAAATCATTTCACAAAAGAATTTTTCTTCTTAAAACCTTGTCACCTAAAAACCAAAGTTTGATTATTTCAAAACTAAAGAAAAACAATATAATGCAAGAGAAAACTAGTTTCGGTGGGTGACATGGACATATGGTTGGTGGACATATTCCAATCACTTCGCTATCACAGAGTGTGTTCTGGGGAGTATCCCCAGAACCACATGGCATTCCAGGCCCTGTAAGCTCACTAATACCATTAACAAAACACTATTTTCATTTCCCCTAATCATCATCAAACCATGAAAAATAAAAGACTTAGAGAAATCCCAAATTCCCCTAGAAACATACATCCCATCACGAGGTGTGGTGATCAATCACACTACCCATATCTGGAATACCAAGTCCTAAAAATCCTAACTCTAGACTATCCTGACTCTTCAATAAATAACATGACAAAATGTGTTAACAAGAACCTCCTCTGATAGTATTTTTCCATGAACTGAATCTGGTATCCACTATTACCAACACCATACTGGGCCCGTGGCAAGGTCAAAATAGAATTCCTGATCCCCACTGTCTATCAAAAGTTCTCATGTATCATAAAATTATAATTGGGAATGATTTACCCGAGTTTATAAACTTAAAATAACAAATGGTTCCAATAAAAAAGTCTGGATTTTCAAAAAAAAACTACTTTAAAAAAATTCGTATCTGAATTACATAGTTAAAACAACTCACCAATACTATAAAAAAGGTACAAAACCAAATGGATGATTCCCAAAAAAACAATCTCAAGGCATGGGGCACCACCCTCAATCCATCTCTACAAGACATCACCACTAATGACCTGCTAAAAACCCAAATAACTAGAAATAAAAATTGTTCCAAACCTGCAACAAAAAAAATTAACCAAATATACATACACCCTAGGGTTCAAGTAGTTTGTGATATAATTACTATTAAGATACAAACACTAAGATATTCTATGTGATAAACATTCGTTGATGAAAAGCTAGCAAGTTTTCATAAACAGGCAATGCTAGTTACAATTTATAAAAGCCACAACATAAAAATTAAAACAGTTTTCAAGTGGACTAGTTTAAAGAATCATAAATTATAAAATAAAATCCATAAATACTAAAATTTCCATCCAACAATATGATATTCCAACGTTAACCACAAATAATCCAATGAGCACATGCAATAGGAAATAGCCCTTGGGCACTAGTTTGTTGTGGGTCCCAGGTACCTCGTATCTCTGTGTGAGGAACCATAACTATATAAATTCTCATGCACATGAGCCACTAGTAGGGAGCATACCCATAACCTATTGTCCCCCAATCATCATCATCATAGTTTAGTTTGTGTATTAATCCTCAATCATTCTACGTAAAAATGACGCCAAACCCCCACGATTCACTAGCATACTAGTACACATCCACCCACCTAGATACTCAAGTTTTCCCCTTGTGTTCATACAAGTTAAACATATCAAGAAATAAAAATTGAACATTCAATTATCATTTCTACATCATTAATTCCCCAAAAATCGCACATGTACAACACAAAAGTAAAAAATGTCCACTTTTCATTTAAATTCATTTTGAAATCTGACTCACACCAAAATACCCCAAAACACATTTCACATTTCATTAACACTTAAACAAAACCATTACAAAAATTTGTAAAACCATTCCACGATATTCCAACTCACATAACAGCCCACTGACATGTTACACAATAAACTTTTCAAAAAAACTTTTTTTCCACATTACACTCACACTAAACATCACACATCACTTTAACTTCTCTTATACACTATAGTATATCCTTAAAAACAATTTTATTAAAGATTTCAAAGATGGCACACGTCACAAAATATCCCATTTCACATTTAAAATCTTCCATTTCAAAATTTACACACTAAAAAATAGTTTTCCAAAATGTTTTCACCTCTAACATAAATCATCAAACCATTCAAAACATTCATAAAATAATTCCTAGGAGTGTACCCATGATCATCACATAAAACCCATTTCAAAACCATCTTTTGAGGAAAAAATAACACTGATACAAATTAGAAACAAAATATTCATCCCTAACAACTTTTATTAAACTACCCCCAATTTTTATACAAATACCTCAATCAATACCACAAATGATCCACTTGAAAATCTCACGTTTTCAAAATTACTTTCAAGAAGTAGAACATGGTTTTGAACCTTAAACCCATTCAAAAATCGTATTTCAATCCCAATGGCACACAAAGACCCTAAAAATCATAATTTTCATTCCAAAAAATATTTATTAAACCTATTTCTTATGTTCTAAAATACACCAAACAATACCCCATGTGTTACACATGAAAAACACCAAATTTCAAGCTAAAATGAAAAAATAAACATAAAATCATAAAAAAAATCAATCATAAATAGTTTTCGTACCATAAAACAAATGATAGAAATATGAAGAATGAGTAAATATAGTATGATAACTCATAAATAATTGTTTACACATGGAACCACCTACCAAAAGTGTCAAATCCCTCAAATCATGGTGTGAAACATCAAGCGCACCACTATTGCACCACAAATAAGTGAAGAGAAATATAAAATCACAATATTATATAAAAAAACTACCATGGATAACCCTCGGTTCTAACCATATCTTATGGACACTTTGGAACATCAAGAAAGTTGGATAAAACCCTAAGGAAAAGGGAGAAAATTATGAGAGGAACACTTACTTGGAGGAATCTTGGAGAAATCAGCCTAAATCCACCAGTATCTGAATCTTAAAATAGCCAAAAATTCAAGGGAAGTTATTACATGGATGAAAATATCATTTAGTAATTTTAATGGGGGAAAATAGTGATAAATTAAGGAGTTATTAAAGAGACAACTTACCGTTATAATTCCTCTCGAATTGAGGATGCTTAAGAAGTTTCGACTTAATCTGCAATGCAAATGAGCTCCAATGTGGGGGAGAAGAAAATGAAACCGCACCTCAGTTTATTGGGATCGAGTTAGAGGTAGAATAAAAAAATGGTTAAATTTGAATATGTTATTAAATAAAAAAATATTTTTCTAAAATAGGAAATGGGCTTTCGGGATGGGCCACATCCTTAATTAAAACCCCAAATCCATCATGATTATGGATTTCAAAATGGTCCGAATTAATATTCTAGTGTTAATAGGTCAGAGGAGGCCGTGAAGGAATTATAATGGATAAAAAAATATGAAAAATGAAGGATTTATAAAGGAAAAAAAATATTTTTTTTAAATCTATATTTTGGCCCAAGGTTTGGCCCAATTCATGAAAACTCACCCATTTCTCCAAAAAACTATGGGAAACCCCCAAAACCAACAAATTATAGAAATTAAATTAAAAATTATTTTAAAATAAGTTATGTATGTGACAATAAAATACTATTCCATTATGATTAAGTGTTATTCAAGGGGTCCTCCCCATGATAACAAAAGTCATCATAGAGGTCATCCCGATGATGAAAAATTATATCGTGGAGGTCCTCCTCCTGATACTAGAAATTGAGAATTTCCTCCATTTAACAATGAAGAAGAGTACCATTGAATTTTCCACATTATTCCATAAATAATAGAGGTATTTTACATGATAACATTAGTCATAATTGAGTTCCTCCCCATGATAATGAATTCTAGCAAGGAGATCCCCCCATGAAACCAATAGATTTCATGGAGTTAGTTATCTTTATACAAAAGTGTACTATAGAGGTCTTCCCCACAACACTAAAATCCATGGAGTTCATTTCAATGAAATTATGTTCTGTCATATATATCCTCCACATGATGAAAAAGTTTACCACAAAGTTTTTCCTTATGATGCGAGAAACCATAATGATTCTCTTCATTGTGAACAAGCAATTTATTACAGAGGTCCTCCCAAAAATACCATTTAAAAACTTATTCCTACCCCTGACATAAACTACCACCATAGATTACATACTCATGATATATAATCATAACAAAAATTTCCATACTAATATAAAAAAATCATGGAGATCCTCCACATGATGAATAAGATTACCATTTAGGTACTTCCTACAATATCAAACACCACAGAGGTCTTCCAAAGGGAAAAGAAGTTGTATACTGTAGAGGTAATCCCCATGATAACCACTACCATGATGTTCCTAACTATTATTTGAATAGTTTAGAATGATTTTTTCAGTATAATGATGATTAAAACCACCATGAATGTCCTCCCCAGAGTGAAGTTCCTAACAACAATGAGGCCCCCCTTGTAACATCAACATGAACACCGACGAAAAAACATATCATGGAACTTATATGATACAAATAATAAAACCCCACCCCCATGTAAAATTCATATATGGGGGACTTATTATAATGAATCTTTGAACATTCAGATTATGGGGCAATGGAGTATTCAAAAGAGATGATCATGCCTCCGCCACTGTATCCCTTTGGAAAAAAAACCTATTGAATATTAATGTTTATTTTAAAATGAAAGTTATATATAATTTTTAATATCCTATACAAGTACATATAATTGTTTGAAATGTTTGATTATATCTAAGCCTTATCCATCATCAAGTCAAATTATATCGTCATCCATTCCCTCCTCCACACTAAATTTTTTAGAAACATCAATATCAACTCTAGTATTTTTTCTTGATAAACAACTGATTGATAAGCCACCTGATCCTAGATCTATCTATAAGAATGAATATAAAAATTAACTACCTTTCATAGAAATATTATTTAATCCTATTCTACTAATTAAAGACACATTATTTTCCTTGGGTAGGGTGTCTTATATTATAGTGTTCCGACCCGATTGTCTACAGTAACTGATATCTTTTCCACTGATTACTATTACTTCACACCAGCCAATAATCTCATTGAATGAATTACCATATATTAAATATTTATAGACTATGGGAAACCATAATAATCACTATCTAATGAAATGAATTCAAGCAATGTTCTTCCCACATGTGACTCTACATTGCTACATATCAGAGTTTCTCGTTATTACGCATGAAATATATAACTAAAAGAACCTCTGTGAGATTTTAAAATTCCTTTTAAGTCATATTCTTTACTATCATAGATGCTATATAAATTTATATTATCTTGACCAATAGCTCTAAATGGTTTATGTTTAAATGATTTTAGTTTCGCATCTTCTTGACTATGTTGTATAGATCATTTTTTTCTAAATCCATGGTGAGTTTCTCAAATTACTGTGTTGGATTGTTTAGAAGAAATCTATAAATGCACAGGTCAAAGGTATTCAGTATAATATTTCCCAATAGTTCAATATTATTCAATATTGGAAATAGAGTCATAGATATTTTTATACAATTACATCAATTAATCATGACTACCAACCACTATTCATTATTATTATAATCAATATGAGTTCCTCTAAATATCAACAGTTTAATCTCTAAGATGAGGAACAAAATGAATATTTTAATAATGAATTTTAGAAAATATAGATGAACCATTTTGAACATGTACAAACCTTTCAGAAAATATAGGTTACATGCACTAATATTCTATCTAGTTATACACTATTGAATAACTATCAGAACCTCAACAATATTAACGGCATGGACGAATATTACAATATTTAAAATGATGTTAGAAAAATTAATAGCAGTACTAAATCATAAATTTTATTCCTTATATATATGAATTTTCATAGAATATATCCATGATCATCTAATGATACCATCCTAATAATGGGTATGTTCAAAAAAACCATATCCTACCACCTATGGGGCTTCAAGGACCAAAATATTTATCGATCAACCTTGACTAATGTGGAATAATTTTACCTCCCAGGACATTATATGATATTCCCCATGTATCCCTCTATGGTGCATCCACCTGAAATCCCACCACTTTACCAAGAATTATCCACTTTACAAGTGAGCTATCCTACCATGGGAAGGATTATGAATGAATCCTCCCTTCATGATTTGGTAAGTTCACATACTTCTCTCTTAGATTCTAAAAAGATGAAACATGATTCAATAAATCCAAAAATTATATATTTTGTCTTAGTGGACCATGTTCCCCAACACAAAAATCTAGAAACCTTTGTTTTCCCTCTCCAATGGAATGGGTTTTTTAGAGAAATACCATAAACATTTTTCGTCTCAATGCTACCTGATACAGGGAACACTATTGTAATAAGAGGTGGAAAATATCAACTTTTTTGTATGAAAAATATAATAATGTGATAACAGATATTAGAATCATACCATAAAAATACATCTAAAGAAATGTTTAAGAAATTTTTTATCCAAAAACAAATTAATCGTAATCACACAAGACACAACATTAAATATATTACAATGAATGCCTTATAACCACTAACATGTAGTAATCCCTTTTGTATCACTAGTTCCTCGTTTACTCTAAGGAAAATCAAATAGTGTTTATCCAACGTGATTTATCCCCCATTAACTATTTTAACATTAACTAACATGTAACTATTATTTTAAAAATGTTTGGAATGTTAGCCTATATAAAATTATCCTAGTGTTCCCATTAACCTAATGACATAGAATCCACCATTTAATATCTATAAGATTTCATGGAGATTAGTTTCCAAATTTCAATCAACCATCTAGAAATAATTTCTCTAGACCATTTTCATTATTTCATTCTTCACATGAAAATTGTATTTACTTAGGTCACATACTAATCGTATTAATGAAATTTGATTTTAAATTTAGACATTAGATTGAGTGTCTCCACTCTGAATATCAAAGTGTAGTATTTACTCACTGGTGGTCAACCAAGTTGTAGTGTTTTAACATGTTTTCTAGACAACAATTTTCAAGACTCCATGGGATTTAATCGAAAAATTTCTTTTGCATGTTTTGTATATAACTATAATGAAAAGAATTTGATTTCAAATATATTTTTTCTATATAGTAAAAGGATTCGATCTCCCATCCACCTATGCCTGATGATTCATCTCCACCCTATAGACATTATTATTTAGATGAAGTGTACATATATGAAAATACTATTATATTCAAGGAAGTCACATCCACCATTATCATTGAGATGATGTAGGTGAAGCTAAACACCATGGAATATTTTAGGACAATATCAATTACCTTCCCCATTCCTCATAAAAAAAATCATTGTATAATACATTCTTGAAGAATCATTGAGATTTAATTTCAAGGAAGTACAAAATGATTCTAGTGCTTGATCCCTATGTCAATATTTACTAGAATGTCCTTCATATTGGCCACCATGGATTTAAACAAGAACATAAAAGAATGCATCCTTCCCATGGAACCATGGTCAATGATATTGGTGGTAAATTCTTCAAAGATTGCTTGTTTCAGGTAGTTCAGTACAATAATTGGTTGAAAAAAATATTCATTGGAGTTAAGGATAATGATAAAACCATCATCAATGTAAACTAACAATATCTTAACCACCACTTCCTGAAGGTTTAATATCTCATCCTAGTTATAGAGTTGTTGATAGATTCATCTATCATCTTCCATTCCCTCTTCTTCCGGAATGGGTATTTTAGATATAATTACGTCAGTATGTCCCAAAATAGTGAATAAGTCACCATATTCTATTCACAATACAGAACATACTATTATCATCTAATAAACTCCACATTAAATAATGTTCTAAAACCAACTAGTGGGTCATGCATAACATATTCAATCTCACAATAAAAAGGATGGTGGATGATTATATAGATGACATGGTGGTCATGTCACCCCAATTATTTTACAATATCAATGATCTTGAAATGGATTTTTACATGATCCATGACCATAATTTATAGAATAACCCCTTAATGTTTTCATTCAAGGTTACCTATGGAAAATTATTCAACATCACAATCTAATATATAGGTATCCTAATTTACTCAATGTAGAAATATTCTTTCAATTTGATGCCTCCCTACAAAAATTTCATGATTTATGAGGGTTTCATGTGAATCTAGCATACAGATAATGTCATTTAACCATTGTAGAAGGATAATGTAAATCATTCTAAAATTTAAGATAATAAAAAATAACTATTAATGGGATAAATAATTCCATTGTTTCTTCATTGAAATTGATAATTATTTATTATTCCTCTCGATTATGATTTCACATGACCAAAGGAAGACTTTTTTACTCTATGTAACAGACATAAAGAGACACCTCGATGCAAACTTGGATTACCAAAAATTATATGGTAATGAACATATTCAGTACTACCTTAGTATTATATTGTAATATAATAATTTATATATTATCTATTAAATAATTATTTCATTGAACATGTATTTATAGTCTAGAATAGATGTCACTATTTTTAGCATTATAAGGTCCATAAGATCTCCCACATCAACCTACTAAATTGAAGCCTCAATTGTACAATAGTGAATAAATAATTTCTATGATGGCCTTTGATCTTTTATCAGTTCAATAAATTCTGAACTTCTTATAATTTTATCATGGGTAATTCATAGGCATATTTCCTACCACACATAAAAACTAGAGGAGTTTTGCTTGGACATATAGTTACATAATGAGGCAATTGTCTTTATCGATAATGAATAATTATCCTAGACGATTCACATTGATAGTTCATATAAAATGTAGACTATAAGGATGATGAATAAATCAATTCTCAATAGGGTCACACTATGAGTTCACATTAAAACTCGCTCAAAATCCAACATGATATAATAATTTAACATTTTATAGGTGTTTACCCAAAATTAGGTTGAGTTACCAAACCTAATCACCCATCCTAAATTTTCTCTCAAGATTGAGGTTCCTTAATTACCCATAATGGGAGAATTTAAGCAGTAAATAAAGAAAATTAGTGGTTATTATACTATCATGAAGTATAATATCATTAAATCCATTTATAAAACCATAAATGTTATGTCCAAATTAAACTGTAATAAAATTTTATCACACTTCCCAAAATTCCTAGATAATTGGTTAGATTCATTGAAAAAAAAATCACTATTCATTACCAACTTATACGAGGATGACATGATAATTTATTTATCAAGATGAAAAGTGATCTCCCCATCTTCCTTCATGAAGAGGAATAATATTTGAATCAACTAAGAACTATCTATTCACAATAAGGACCCTATAATACAGTAATTGGAAAGGAATAATATTATAGGATAAATCACTTCATTTAGTACCTCTAATATTGAGTTTAACTATCAATATGGGTTTAGAGAGAAAAATTATATAATAATGTGGTGAAGTACACCCTCTTTAGTGGACATAAGAAAAATCATATACTCCAGAAGAAGGGTTTTGAAAAATTAAATTTGTAGTGTATCCACTGAATATATATTCTTTAGTATTTTCATGAAGCTCATTCCTAGACATCTGAATAACACTGAAAATGATAAAATCTCATGTTCTAGTCCCAATGGTTAGAATACATCCATCACTCCATTGTTTATAACTATAAGGAAATAAATATGAATTTTCATGCATTTTAGTTTCATAATAAATTCAGGAATTGTTCAGTATATAATCTATAAAGTACAATGTACTATTTCTCTTTAATTATGATGGTAATCAATTTCACGGTTCAATAACAATTATAAATTTTCAAAACATTCATATTCATATTTACTATCATTATTTATTCTAAATGTGGGATAAATTATTTCCCATCAAGGGGGTCAAGACTAGGCCCATGATTAATTTATTGATCTCCCACATCATTCATCATTTTATTATTTCTAAAAAATATTACAATAAATTTTATGAACTCTTGAGCCTTTGAGTTGATGAAATTTTATGCCATGGAAATTATCTGTTCTAGCCATATATCTCATTATCATTTTCTTATAAATTTATTGGTAATAGAATTAAATAATTTCTATATGATTTTTATTTATTTGTAGTGATTGAAGCAAATTGGATATGAACTAACAATCTCAATATTTCCTAGTGGGAATATATGATGGATACTCAAATGCTAAAAAAGAATCTTTTTACATTATAGTGTAGGAATTGATGAAATTATTCCCATTAAGAATCAGATATCATCACTTCATACAACCATATATTACTATTCATCATCTTTTAGAAGCTTTCATTTATTTCCAGATATTTTTTAATCCATTTTCTATATTGGGATCCCTACTCTATACAATATCAATGTCTATTAGAATCTTGTTGATTAATAAATCAATAAAATGACCATCATAACTCATTACTTCTTGTTGTTTGGATTTCATTATTGAGATTTTCAAACATAGATAAAAGAAACCCATGAATGTTTTTGTAAATTTTGGAAGGCCCCTTCACCATCCACAAGGGGTTCTCCAAGAGTGAGTACTTATTGATCATCGTAGATGGTGAGTAAAACACAACTACGCTTGATCTTGTTTTCTTAACGAATAAGTTTACATAACATAATGTTAGGAATTCAATCCGAATAAGATAATACTAAAATATAAAACATGAGACCCAATTTTCTGAAATTATACTTAATAGCACATTTACCCTTTCTTCATGACCAAAAAAGAACTATATACACTCCTGGTTACATAATACTAAATATTGTATCATTTAATAATATTTTTATGATCATAAAATATATAGTATCCTAGTCTAATCTTCATAAAATTAAAAAACATAGAATATGTCACCATTCCATGACCCTAACCAACACAGAATTTTGGTCCATGTTTCTTGACATTGAACTTATTATACTATCATCCAAGGAACATTACATTAATATTAAGTGTATAGTTCCTCAATGGAAAACAATAATATAAAATGACACTATCCTTATGTATGATGTATTGACTACACACCATTGTTAGGTTCCTATATCTATAGGATTCTCCCTTTATAAGTTGTTTATCACATACCCCGCCACCTATTACAAAGTACACATGACTTGATTTACATATCAATATATGCATAGTGATTCCTAGATTCATAAAACTTATCCCATAAATATATTTGAACCTCATTTTGTACTATGACTCAGCTAACTCCTTCAACACAAGTTGGTCCTTTTAAATCAAAAAATAACTCTTGGAAGATTTTAATTAACCATTATAAAATTTAGTTCTACACAAGATTACTATCAAGACTAATACTAGATGAAGATTCTTCTACTAAAATTCATTAATTGGTGGAAAAAATTTCCTATCTCATTTTCCCATATAATATCTCACTTATACGTATATACGAGTTACAATTATATAGACGTTTCATAATTTTAATCTATGTGTTTCTTGATTCATTTCTCTTGATATATGTTTTGATGTTTGAATCTATAATCTTTGTCCCAAATTTGAATTCCCTATTATTCCCATAATATTTTCATTATTTATTTTTTAATTGGGTTAACTTTACCAAAATGATTCTTTGACAGTGATACACTCTATGCATATGGTCCATGTTGGGTAATCCAAAACAAAAAATAATGGTCAATGATACATGAAAATAAATTTTGTGATCATATATTTAGGGTTTTATACAATGATAATTGTATACCAATCCATAATGGGTTTTTATTGTTCACATGTTTCCATATAGACTACCTCAAGCCCCGTTTTTCTTGTAGTTGTATCACATTGCATTTCACAACAATATTTCATTTCTATATATTGTTAAATATTATGGTATTATTCTAGGACACATGACTCTAAATTGGCAATCCCTTTTTATATGGATCATTTCATTAAAATATTCACATTTTACATTTAGGATTTTTATATTGGAATTAGGATATATATTCACATTAAGATTACATATCCTAAAATTTTGTATATAGAGTATCTTTATATTTTCATAAATGCTCCTTGTACTCTAACCTTCAACTATATTTTATCATATTATACATTTTATTTATTAGTTTTGGGTTTCAAAATTACTAAATGTATTCATTTCCTTCACTCTTCAAAACTACCTCATCACCCCCATGATTTATGCGCTATAATGTTAAACTATGTGAAACCCTATATGAGGAAGTCTATACCAACATTGGTTTTTCAATCATGATAGTTTATCTACCTAATAGCTAGATAAACCATCCCAATAGTTGATCAGAGATGTGTGACCATAAAACTCAACAAAATTTTATCAAATCAATATTACCATAATATCCAACCCCAATATGGTTAATGTTACACGATCATAAACAAGAAATAACATATATATCAATTATATATGTCCATAAACTATACATATTTTTCTATTATATTTTCCCCTAAAGAATGGTCTAAATCTATTCATGTTTTTTACATTGAATTAGAATGAAACTCTTCAGAAGTAAGACTATCCCAAATTCCACTATGCTTTCATCGGTCCACCACATATATACGTATATAACTAAATTTGATCTAGCCTCCAGAATGTCTGAAAACTTCTTCACCATTTTCCTTCATTTTACAAGCCCAATTTAAGATTCCAATGTTTCAATCACCTTATACATGCATTATTAAAATGATTATCCTATGATGATCACGTGCTACCCAGTCTCAACTTTTAACATCAATCCATGTTCCAAATTCATTGGGAAAAATAATTTCTAGTATATAACAAGTCCTACCAATTAAAAGTGAATGATGATAAACCATAATTTTATTACCCACTATTTTTGGTAGTATCGTTGTGGAACTAACTTTTTGAATGTACTTGATAGTCATCCTCATCATATATGAATCTTCTCATCAAAATTATTACCTTGAGGTCATAATTTACATCAATTACATCCATATTTTTTTAAAAAAGTTCCAATACTCATGGTGTTACCCACATCATTCATCATTGCATATTGTAGAAATCATTCTTATGTAATTTTACCCAATAAATTTCATTTTTTTCATGGATCTCATTAGTGGTTTATTCTACATTTAAATCATGACTCTTTGATATCATCATGTGTTCCCATTCGACATTAATAATATTATATTACACCTTGTTTCTCAAATTAATAATGAATAAAGCGAGCATATAAGTTTTTATGTTTATTTCAATAACAAAAATGAGACACTCCAAAATAAACGGTATAGAAACCTATTTTATACTGAATGTATGAAATTAAACTACATATCCCACTTCAATCCTAGAATGATTATATTAAACTAAACAATATCCATCTATCTCAGTTATATTATTTTAAAATGAATATCAAATATTCCAACCATATTGCAGTAAAATGTTTATTCAACATCATTTCTACCTGACATTAAATTTCATGGTATTTATCCTCACGATATGATGTTATTATACATGTTAAATGTCCTTGTCATATGATTTTAAAATACATATAATTGTCCATATCACATTATTGAAACTATGTGATACTTTTCTCGACACCTCAGATGAAATTTATTTTATAGTAATAGTTTTCTACTACCATTCCATTCTTATTGTATCAGTCACCTACCACATAATACTAAAGAACAAATTGTTTCTTGATTTACTTGTAAGGGGATATGTAGTAACACATTAATCTTCTATCCCAATCCTATACATGAATCTTATATTTACTCTACCTAATCATGGTATATATTTTCTCTCTGTTGGATTCCCTTTTAATCACCTGACATAAATATTATGTCTCTTTTTAAGGAACTATTCTATGTTGTATTCCATTAAAATATATCACCTCTTAAACTGTGGATCATGAAATTAAATTATATTCACTCATCAAAAGTATTTTTCCTATATTATTATTTGGCACTAAATTTGATTTGGTGTTTCTTTTTATTTTTTTGAATAGACAACCTCATATCTTGGTCCTTGGATCACAAACATGAACTTCATGAATCTTCCCAAAATGAATTCTATATTAAAATTGTCAATAAATTTCATGATGGTCATACCCTATCATTATGGACACATAGACTATCTCATCAACACAATATAAACTAAATGACCTAAACTTGCAGCAACCCTTGATTTTGAGTTCATGACCAAAAAATGTACTGCCCCTATTTTTAAATTGATGAATATGAATGCAATGGAACCTATCCCAATAGGAAAAAAATCACAAGATTCACTCATCATGGTCTGACATCCACAGACCTCAACTAGGTACATCCCCAAAGTCCAAATTCCATTACATTAAATTGAGTGCCTATTGGTTTTAGTTTCATGGACATAAACAAATAGTAACACTTAGTCATAGTTTTATGAACTAAAATTTCATTGCTTTCATAGTCAATAATATTAAAAAATAATCTATTATCACCTATTTGGTCAATTCAATATGACCATAGACTATGTATCCTTGTATATGGAATAATTATGCTCCCTAGATCATAACATCCTCTTATTATCATATATTTTCCCATTAGGAATTTGTCTCACAAACTATCACATCTTCATTCTATATAAACATTTTTTCGATATGACAAATGAATATTGTAATTAACATAAGTGTTCTCAAACTCTTCTTAATCATCATTCTCTTTTATATGAACATTTTTTCTCTCATTTATTTAACTTCCTACATCATTTTCAAATGGATTCCCCTAATGTGATAACACAATTTCCTATATCCCACCATTTTTCCAGAATACACATCATAGAGAAATCACTATTGGAAATTCAAAAAAACTCTTATATAATGATATCATAGAACCAAATATCCCACCTCAAATCAATGGTACATGTCTCAAAGGAAGAACCCCCTCGTTATACGGTAGTGGAACCTATGTTTTGAACATGGTTAACTATTATCCTCATCACATCTTCCCTATTCATCAATTAGTTCAATGTCATACTATCATAATATAAATTTATCTAAATTACCTTTGTATAATTGGAGTTCAAACAACCTTTGTATACCCCAATGAATTTTTTCACATTGTTGAAATGAATCAATATTTTAGAATCACACCTGCTTTGTTCCACTATCCTTAATGTATTTTATCATACTCATTAATTATATATTACGATCTCAAATCATCCACCAATGTTTCACACAGTATTGTAATATGAATAATAATTATCTATCATCTTATTTTTCACCTTCATTATGAAATATATGGGAATAATTTCTTTAATCTTTTGTTAATGATATCAAGATATAATGAAATATAAAATGCGGTGTTAATTCATTTATGTTTTGATAATTATTTAATCCACCTCTTCCCTTGTAGGGAAAATTCATATAAAATAAAGATTTAACATCAAACAAATAATCCATGAGAGATATTGGAGTAATTATGTCTAATTTATGTGATATTGGATAAATGTAATGGTTTTAAAACAACTAAAGTTGTGTGAGTCTATACCTTGTATTGTCGTGTATGTCAAATATTCACATGTGGAAAAGTCTTATTTGAAGATAACCATTTCCATTACCCCATAAAAAGACGCACCTACAATGAAATTAGTTATGTGAATGGGAAATACATCTATGATCAAGTAAATTTTTCTAGACAATGTCATATAAAGACCCCTCATATCTCTATTTTAAGTGTTTTAACTTTTAAATTATTGGAATAAAGAAAGACAAAGCTCTCCACTCATGTAACATAAATTTATATGCTTCATATTACTCAATAAAAACTATTTTGATTCTTACAAGTGAAAAATTATATAATTTAACTCCTAAAATTTCATCAATTTATTGTAATTCACATGAGAATATTTTATAAAAATCCCCTAAATGAAGAACATACTTCGAATAAAGACCATAAAAATGTGCATTTCATGATTTCATGTAAAAACCATCTTATAAGAATCATATACTGTGGAAATCCATTTGATTCCATCATTTTTATAGGACATAATTACATTAAAGGTGAGTGTATGTAGAAATAATATCCTATTGATATTAGATTATTCATGAAAATTCAACATGCATAACTAGTATAGTGGACTCTCAACCCATTTCCATTTTTCCAAATCATGGTTTAGGAATAATCCATGTTCAATAATTAAAATCATCGACTAACAAACATAACCCAAAATACCCACTCTATCCCTTGATGTTTCCCATTTCCCAAAACCATTATCTTTACCACAAGATTTAAACATCATAGACCGACCCTGTAACATGACCTTAAACTATGCACATTGAACTATGCAAATTTTTATTCATACATCATTATGATATATAAGATGCCTCTATGTGGTAAAATCGTGACAGAAAAACAACATTTCTATCAATCATCTCTTTTTAGAGATTTTAGAATGTGTACATTCATAGGGAACCATTATGCCTTCCAAATTTTTCCCTCTATAAATCAAAATGGGGTCACCCTTAAAATATTATAGTAAGTAGACCATCCCAATTAGTCATTAATATATGTTTATAATTATGTGAAGAGAGTATTTGGGCCATAAATATAAGATATTAAATAGTTAAAACCCTTATGTTATGATCATAAGATAATAAACATCTACACTAAAAATTACATTTTTAACACCATTAGATGAATATTATTATAGGATCAACCCTTCCCTATATGATGGGACATCCTATTTTAACTGGAAATTATAGGATGCCTTTCTAAATTTAAATTGGATGATATAACATCATTAATATATATATATATATATATATATATATATATATATATATATTATGTACAGACCCATATAATACCCTGGTGTGATATATTTAAGATTCCCTAAAGGCATGACATCAGAAATATAAGAAAATATAGAGATTCTAAATGTATATGATATACATATTAACTCTAACTATAAATTTTTCTCCTTAGTAATGTTGAAAGTGTTGTCATGAACTGTTTCTATGTGGATATTAAATCATTAAGTTGATCTATGAGTAGTACTGAAATCTTCAAGGGAGTATTGAAGTTGGAAATGATCTCATCAGAAGAATGTATAGTAATACCATTTTTATGTTTTGATCAGAATTATATCATTTTCAAGACAATGGTGATTGGCCTACCAACATTAGTAATCAGGAATGTGGGACACAAAACATTACCATCCATGATATATTTCGATGAATCATACCCCAAAAAATATTTAAAACACTAAATATATATTTTTTCAGAAAACTATAACTATAAATTGATTAATTTTTCCTTCATTATTAGTTTTATATATAATTAAAAATTAAATTGTCAACCCCAAATTAATTATTCTATAAAACTGTGAATATGGTTTATAAATATGTTAGAAAATATAAATAAGTATTATCTTTTTTTCATTATGGGAATTATCTCTTATGTCATAATGACTATACACAAGTATTTTAGAGGTGAGTGATGTGTATTGACTTTATAATCATTGATAAACATGGAAATAAAAAACCCAAATTTCATGATATTTTTATCATGTAATAGTTGTGTACTAAACTATACTTTAATGTGTCAAATTCTCTTATTAATATACATATATCATTTATCACCTCTTTTCCATTTTTCATTTACATTTTTAAATGCATAGGTGTGATAATTTTTACATTGTGGGAATAATACTATAATATGGAATAACTAATTACATGATTATATTGTTTAAATTTTTTTAGACCTATAATATCTCATAATATAATCATTAAAATTCCATTTAGATAAACACTATGTTAAATAACATGTTTTGCAATCAACAGTAAACTATGAAAAATACATATGATTTAACATAAAATTATAATATCTGACCATTATATTCTATTCATTAAATTAGTGTATATAAATAGTGGTCCCATAATGTTAAAATATAATAAGAAATAAAAATAATGGAATAATTTAATACTAGTTAATTGATATAATTAAATTTTCATTAAAAATAAACTAAAAAATAATTTTATTTGTAAAGATGAATTTTTCTAAAAGTTTAATTTTTATAGTCTATTTTTTAAATAAACAAAATAAATAATTTTAAAATTATGATAAAATATTTTTTTTGATATGAATAATATATTAACACTAATTTATGTGGTAATTGATATGAATTTTGAATAAGATGAGATTATATTTTTTAATTGATTTTCCTATAAAACCATTTTCGTTATATTTTATAGTTGTAGTAGATAAAAAAATTTATAAAATTTATAATTTTAATTACTTATTATGTATGTAATTTTTGAATTTAGTGTGATATAATTATCTTTTAATTAATTTTGGGATGATTTTAAAGATTGATTTTTAGGTGAATCATATAGAATATTTATTTTTAAAAATACAATAATTTATTTATATCTTTAAGATATAATAATGGATAAAAAATTATATCATAGATTTGTATGTTAGAATTTTTTTAATAATAATAAACATACATGGAAAATACTATATTTATTTTAGAAACCTTTCATTATTATTTTTTAATCTAAGTAATATTATTCCAAAAATTGGTTTTTGTATTATACATTTAGTGTCTTAAAATTAATTTTTATCACATTTGAAAATTAATATTAATTGTTTATTTTAAATTGGAATCATAAACATCAAATTAAGTGATAAAGTAAATATCAAATTTTTGTTATAAAAATAATTTATCAAGGATAAAATGGACTTCTTGGAATGATTTTATATCCGATTTTGATTAAATGATTCACTTGAATGGATTTATGTGTATTCCCCCCTATGAAGGGATCTTACATGAGTACTTAATGAATAACATAAATGGATGGTATCATGTTATTTCAATATGGGTGAATTATTATTAGGTAGATCATTGATGACTATACTCAAATTTCATAATCTAATTAGACTCTATAATGTAGAAATATTTTCCAAAATGTAATATTAAAAGTGAATGATTCATGAATGAAGTTATTTTGTTTTCTCAATTTGAAGGTCAAAGTAAAATAATTACTTGACATATCACTTCAATATTTTTCATCCTGAAAATGTCATAAAGTTTCTCACAGTGTTCTCTGGGTATTTATAGGTGATGTCTTATAACTGTATTACTACACTTATTTGTTATTGTATCGCTAATTAAAACATGGTGATTACTCCTCTTCAAAATGTAAGGAAATACATCAGTCATAGATGATACCCATCAAGAATCAATTAAAGGAGTCATAAGAAAGAAAATATATTTTTCTGTCACAATGAATCACTGCCTCATCTTTATGAAAAAAATATAATCATGTAAATAATTAATGTTGTTATAAAGGGTGATTAGAAATTACTACATTACATAGTCTAAAATGAGTATCCACTTTTTCTTTAAAAAAAACTAACAAAATTCATAAAATATTAGGATTTTTTTCCAAAATAGTTTATTAATTATATTTCATAGCCTTTGGATCATCTTCAAATCAAATATCATACATTTCAAGCATTAATTAATTCGCATACATGGAATTGAGGTTTGATAAGTAAATATATAGTCTAATTAAGAGGAACCAAGGTATATTGATTAAATTACACATGGTAATTATAAGATCCATGGTATTCATAAGGGTGTTCATGCCTCTATAAAATATTAACGGGGCCCTCATTTAATAATTTTGAATCAAGTGTATTTTTTTCTTTGGAAACCAATTTTCATCTATTGAATGGATAGAAACAGAATGGTAAATAAACAAATAACCATTAAAATGGATCATATTAAACAAATTAATCACTTAAAATGAATAAATAATGGGTATATTTGTAATCATTAGTATAATTTATATCTTTGTTAATTATTTATATGATACATATAATATAAATGTGGAACATACATTACATAATATTTGTGAAATATTTTAAAATTATGTATTTTTAAGATTTTATTCTATCTAGTACCCTCTTAGTTCTTATTTCACTAGTTTTTTCATAAATAAAACATAAATATAACTTCTACTGTGAAGCATACAATGATTATTGTTAGATTTGAGGATTTTTAATATCACTAGGTCTTCCCAAGTCATCAATTTCTGTTAGAGATCATGGGAGTTAATCATTATGACTTCCTAGTATCTGAGAGGCGTCTCATATATATTTGGGTTTTGAAGGGACAAATTATTTACTCTACCATGGCTATGTAATTAGATAATATTTTTGATGAATCACTATTGTGAATTAGATTTTGTAATCATATCGGTGGTAAAAAAATTCATTAGGGAAGTTGACTTCATAAAATTTTATGTCCTCATGTATTTCCATATCATTTGGGAAATAAAGTGTTATTATAGATCTTAAGGTCAATGTTTACTCATACATATTATTTAAATATTATAATTATTAGATATTTGGATATTCATAATGATATAGCTTATCCCAAAGATGTTTCTTCAGTATATACTTGTCCTTTCACTTCTGGGTACATCAAATTTGTTTTGGTTTTGTGGAGGTAAAAATTAAAGTTGGGATTTATCAAGCTTTATATAGGTCATTATCTATGTCCCACAATAGTAGAAATATTTTCCTAAAATTATTATTATTTAGATCCTTGAAAGAAATATATTCAATATTATGAAAATATTTGTTAGTATTATCTTCTAGGACATGAACATGCTGATATGGGATCCAATTCTGGGATAGATATATAATTTAAACCCTCCTCATATAGTATGCAGCGGTTCATATATTACTCCCCAAAATGTAAGGGATCTTCCTTGACATGAATAGAATTTCATGGGAATGGATCCATATCCCAATATCGATGTTCTCTTTAGTGTTTAGGTAGATTAATTCATCATTCCAATGGTATTTAACCACATCTATAGAGACTTTGGTCCTTCCCAACTATCATAACCCATTGGCTTCTCATCGCATATTTTCCAATATTATAGGAAGGTTGCTTCGTTAAATTGGCTTAAGAGGTCACATCCTAGTATATATATTGGTCCATATGGGGGAATTTTTTTTATATTGAATAGTAAATACCACCTCCCATATATTTATTCACTGAATAAGGTAAGGTTTGGTAGCATAATTATGGTAGCACAACTAAAATACAACAAGAATTTCAACGTGGATGTGTCGATGTAAATTAATTTTTACAAATTTTTACATCTATTGGGAATGTGTGATAGCCAATGATTTTAATAAGTGATATTATATAAATAAATACTATTTTGAAAATATTTTTCCACATGAAAAAATAAAATAAATGTACCATGCTACAATTTAATGATGAAAAGGATTATAACATAGGATAAATAATAATACATTACGAGGATGAATGAATAACTATCCATAACAAATTTTTAGTTGGGGTAAATGAAAAAGAATATAAAGATAACATGAAGATATAATCTTTTTCATCAGGTTAGAACGTTGAAATAATAATCCCAAAAACAACCATGGAAATAATTCTAAGCATTAAAACTATTTTAGGAAGATTGATAATAAAATGAAAATATGGGATGAATGATCATAAGAAATATATTTAGAAATGAAATATGATGGTTAAAAATATGGTCACTGGAAATATGGTTTTTGGAAGGGTAACATTTAGAGCTATAGTTATTTGATATACATTTATAGAGTAGGTATAATAAATTTTGTTATTTTCAGTTACACATTTTAATATTATAAATAATAAATAATGAAAAAATATAATAATTAATTAATACATATTATTATCAAAATATTTTTATGTTGTATTCTTATCAATTAATAATATGATAAAATTCAATGAAATATTCTAATATCAATATATTCACAAAAAAGATATTATAATATAAATAACAAAATTTATTGGGGTTTAGATCACATAATATAAAAAATTTATTTTAAAAGTTATATAGTTTTTAAAGTGTTCAGTTTTTTATCATAAAAAAATAATCACCCCAATGATATTAATGAAATGTATTGACAATATAAACAACTAAATATATAAAAAATCATCAAATCATATTTATTATGCATGTAGTATGGAGAAATACATTTTATGGCTAACATTCCATTTACTAAAAATTTCCATTTTCTTGTTATATGAGTTTTTATTTTATGAAAATACTTATATCATAGTTATAATTTTCAATTTAAAATTTTAATATAAATAAAATATTAACGCCGATTTAATTTTTAATTGATAAGAAGAATGAATTGTAGTAGTTGATATTTGAAAAAATAATTTCCTTAGAATTTTTTTTCTTATATATTTTATGTATCTAATTAAATGTTAAATTCCACATTTTTTGAAATTTTATTTCAAAATATCATTATTATTATTTTATTCATAATTAAAATATTATCTAAGGTTGACTATTGGTTTTATCAATAATATTTATTTTTATGTGAATGTTATAAAACACCATTTTTACAAATATTTTTTCTTTTATTACATCAATATGATATAAGAATTAATTTAAAAACTATGAATCCTTTTTCTATAATAAAATATTATATATATTATGTAAAATAATAGATTATAAAAAATTTGTTTAATTTAGAAATCTATGGTTAACATTTTTAATATTAAGTAGTATTTTTTCAATGAATGTTTTATGAATTAATCAATGATTCTTTTATAATTATTTATTATAAGATTAATAACTTTAATAATATGAAATAGCTTTCATTTTTAGGATCAAAATATCTAAATTATTTAAGATGGTAAATTTTATTTTTTCATAATGATGTTAAAAATGAGTTATCAGGGAAAAACTAAATTATGAAAAAAGATAAAACTAAGGGGAAAATCCATAAATTACTAAAATTATATCTTTAAGTGTGTGGTAAATAAATTTATAGTCCAATACTCTTTCCCATCTCAATTATTTTTTTCGTTTAGAGCTACTTTTCTAAAATAGTGTAGTGTCCATTTATTTTTCCAAAATAATCCACTCCCCTCACATGTAAAACAATACTATTACAAATCCAATTTTCCATACACATTATTCGACATGGTTAAAAAACTATACCCAAAAACCCTACCAAATAAACATAAATACACCAATGAGTTTTTTATACATAAATTCTCACACATCGAAGGATTAATACTATTTTCAAAGGTATTTGTTCAGTAGAGTAGGATTGCAATTTTGAAGAAAATCTTTTTTATCTCTATTTTATTATGTCATATTTCGTAACCTCAAATAATTTTATACCATCTCGAAATAATTATTCTAGTATCATTATTATAATAAATTTAATGATTTTTAAAAAACATCCATTATAAACCTTCATCCATTCTCTTTAGATGAATCAAATCATAATTCGTGCATACGGGAGGACTACTATCTCCATGGATGATGAGTTTTATTTTCTATCACTACTTTTAATGGATTATTCTATTAATTAAATTGATATATATATATATATATTACGTGTTTCATAATATGAAAATTTAAACCATTTTTTAACATCCACCCGTTAAATCGAAAATGAAAACATTGTCTCCATGTTCATGGAGATTACTACCCCCATGGAATGACCAATGTCATTTCTCATCCCCACATTACACATATATTGTATTTTTTATAATAATATATTATATACTGAAATCATTAATATAATTCATGTGGTTCATGATTTATGAATAATAATTAGTGACCATAATGGTGTAACCTATTGATATCAACAGATTACCCAAAACAAGATCATCATGTATCTCATTCTGCTGAACCATGACCATACGTCCAATCAAATGATCTAGGGGATGCATAATTAATATATTCCAAATAACTATTTTTTTAAATAATTTAATTATTAACACATTATTATTGATTGGATTTTTATTTACCAATTATGAAACATATGGAAAAAACCATAATTAAAACATTTAATAAGGAAAATAAGAGATTAAAACATTAGAATGTATAATAAAATTTTATAACCAAAGAGGAAAAAAGGGTTAATGAGGTGCCCCAAACTAACTCCTATGTCACGGGCTAAAAAAGTTATTTAATCATTTTATTTGATACAAACTAAGATGTTCTATGATAAACATTAATATGCTTTACATTGATCTAAAAATTAAAACATTAAATATCATAACATATCTGACAAGCCCATGAATCAAACAATGTAGTAAATTTATAAATTAGTAATAGAAAAATATAATTGTGAACATTAATCCATATTACCACCATACTATATCCCCTTATTGAAATATCATTTTACTTACTCATCTTTATAACAAGGGAAATGTAAAGATAAGAAAGGGTTGATATCTGTATCTTAATATGGGTAAACATAAGAAAGAACAATTGATTATCATAAGTGAGAATGAGATAAGTATGTGGGAATGATATCATTGTTTAGGTCCTTGAATATATAATTAAAAAATCCAACCTAAATAAACACGGATCATTTATAATAAATCAATATATTGGGGTCTATAAATAATAAGTGACATGAGTCATCATATCATTATATTTTTTAAAAACAACATATTTATGAAATTAAATAATCCTGGTAAAACATTTCATTGTGAGAAACCCCAATCATGTCTACATGTCATTATCTCACTAGGATGAAAAAATTATTTTTTCATCATCTCACAAAGATAGATAACATTAATGTGTCATCATCTCAGCTATATGAAAAAAATTTATACTCACCATAATCTAAATGTGATTGGAAACATTAATTTTTCTTTATCTCACATATATGTAAATAAATAATTTTACATCATATCAATTAGATGAAAAATATTAATGAGTCACCTTTTCATGTAGATAGAAAAAATTAACATTTCATCATCTTGATGAGATCAAAAGACATAACCACTTCATTATAGGGTGTTATATATCCCTACCCAATAATAAAATTAAAACATTCATAATTGTGATACAATATCATATAAATATTTATCATTTCATCAAAGAATAATTAACATGTGGGAAAAATGTATTTTATGAAATTTTACTTAATAAATCATCATCCTAATATACTCATTGAATTACGGAGGTTTGTATCATATCCACATATCCCATGATCAATATATTAAATTTCAAATGATGTGGACATATATGAAAAAACATTTTATAATTATTCAATATATAAGATTGAAAAATAAAAATACATATCCATTTTTCAAACGCATGAAAATTCATTATAAACAATTTTAAACAAAATACATAAAAAATGGTAAAAATATAAGGATTATCTTTTGAAACAAAAAATTTATTTTAGAAATAAAATACATAAAGAAATTCGAAACGTTATTTGATAATACATAAAACATAGAAGTACCGAACCTTATTACATCATATAATCTTAATTTTAATCTACAAAACACATCCATTCACATTGAGGATATTTTTATGTTTATATATTTAATGAATTTGACCTAATACAGTCATAACATTACACATTATTGTATAGTGGATAACACAATAACAATATTTATTTTTCATAAATATAAAACATTTCAAATAAAACATGGTTTATTTGAAAATTATTCTAACATTTTACACGGATTCCTTCATTGTCTGAAAAATACTTATAACCTATGAAAATCATTTAAAAAACTTGGGATGAGAAAAAAATCTCAGTAAAGGATAGAAAAAAAGGGAAGAACACATTAGTCCATGAATACTTATAATGTATGGAACTGATATCAAAAGAGACACATATAACCCATAAATACATACTTTGTGAAACATATGATTTCCAATAGATTCCCACATTAAATAAAAAAATAAATAAAACCATAAAGTTATCGTGGTTCTTTACATACATAATCATGTTACCCTATCAGCTACCTTATAATATGTAACACTCACGGCTACCTTAAAATTTATGTAACCATCGTAGTTACACTTGGGGTAACCATATATCTGACGAAAAACTTATTCATAACCAATTCATTGGAGGATAATGTAGGTCCCACCCATCATCATAGAAAATTCCCAAGAACCATAACATAAACATTCAACTTGAAAAATTGCATAAAATCATTACATTAGGATTTTGTAAAACAGACATCTAGAAGATGATTTGAAAAGGAAACACCTTACAAACATCATATAATTGATTTGATACTTAATAGAGTGGGTGTAATATGTATATACACTATTAATACACATAAATCAACCATACATAAACAAAATGAATGACACAAGCAATTTTAATACCACATAAATAATTAAGTATAATGTTAAACCTATGCATAGAAATTAGGTTAAAAATTTCCTACCTTGGGTTTGTATTACATAAAAATCAATTAAAACACTAGAATAATTGTTAAAAGAGTGATATTAATTTTTGGACTCCTCATCTATTAATTGTGTTGTAATGATCACAAATCCTATTTACTCTATAAACAATTTTTACACTATGTAAGCTATCTCACATAAAATGTAAAGTATCTTAGTAAAAGCTATCCAAAGCACTTAAGTTCTCTAAACTTAGTTTGGATACTATATACTATCTTTTGATTCACTTCAAAATTATTTCTCTAGAAAATGATTATGTTTAATTCATTTTATGAATATCAATACATATGTCTGAATACAGATACTTGCCTATGTTTGAGACACATTGACAATGTGACACCATGAAGTAGACACCGTGAACAAGACACTGTGAACATGACACCGTTAACAAGACACCGTGACCATGAGACACTGTGAAGTAGACACCATGAACAAGACAACATGAAGCATACATCGTGAACAATTCACCGTGAATAAGACACCATGAACATGACACTGTGACATCCAGACACTGTGACATCTATACACCGCGACATCCAAAAACCCTGACATCTTGACACCGTGAAATCCAGACACCATGAACATAAGACTCTGTGACTAATCTAGACACTATGTGAAGGAGACACTGTTTCCATGACATATTGTGACATTAATTACTAATATGTTTTTTCATGTTTTGATTTATATCTAACTGTCATATTTTAATATTTTAATGAAATGACATAATTAATGCTTCTTTTGTAGACATTTCCTTGATAGTAAGAGGTATGAAGTGTAGAATACATGAAACATGTCAGCTCAAAAAAATTCAATCCAAGATAAAAGGGTAATGCATCCCAGAAAAAAATGATATATGTGAGAGTAGTTGCATGATACTGAAAAAACAAAACAAGCTGGTGGGCATGAGCGTGCTAATGGAATACACAGAGAGAATATTCTCATGAAACTCGACTCTTCTAAAGAACACAGAAAGCATACTCGAATCCTAAAATACCTAAAACATATTCGCATTGTAAAACACTAAAAAAAACACAAGCTTGTTCTTTATGACTTGTGACAGCTTTTTTTCCATATGAGGACTTGTGTTCTGTATCTGCCTCTTCTCAGATGTCCAGAGCTGCAACAACTAACAGTCAGAGCACTTCTAAAAATATCTGAATACATCTGCTCTGTTGTGTATCATTTTAATAAAATTCAAGAAGAGTGTGTATCTATATTACAACACACTATGTCTCTAGAATTAAAATGAATGATACAAGATATCCTTACTCAATCATTATTTTATACTTGTGAATACCCACAATAACTGTGGAAGACGTTCATGTGTGTCCTGGTTGTTTGTACCCATGAAGAACTGTGGAAGAGGTCCCTGTGAGGCCTGGAGAGTTCGGTTTACTATTGTTAACCCCAATCCAGGGAGTGAATCATGTTTATTTATATAAACTTCTCCGTGGAAGGTGATCACCAAGTTGATTGAATTATGTCTCGGCTTGAGATTGAACAACTCATTTCAAATCTGCTGTGAGGATTAATTTAATCTTCTCAGTTTTTCTAAATTACCGTATAATTTAGATATCACTAAATTTACATTGATATTTAGAAATGGAAATATTTTATAATTTTATTTGCTTAGTAGAATATCTTCAAAATCAATCATAAAAACGTACATTATGATTGCTGAGAAATAATAAATCTTCTAAGAAGTTATTTAAACAGTCAAACCATTATAATAGTATAACCATTTTTAACTAGGATTTAATTAACCTTTTGGGGAAACCGTTTAGAAATAATTTTTAATTATAAATTTTTATAGATACTTAATTCACCCCCCACTTATTGAGTAGTCTACTCTGACCAAAATTTGGTATCAAATTTTGTTTATTACGTCTCTTTTTAACATTATTCAACAGTGATTATAGTTGTACATTGAAGATCTATAAATTTATGTTAATTCAAAATTTCATTCCCTTTCAAATTATTTCTATAGTATGCAGAATAGATTGGATGGTGCTACACCCAACATACCACCATTCATTAATGGAACCAACTATACTCAATGGAAAATAGAAATGGAAATTCACATAGAGAGTATGGGTTTTGTAATTTGGTCTTCCATTATAGATGAATATAATATTTCTAATAATGATATAATCACATGGGATGAAGCTATCAAAATTTCCTATAATAACATTTTCCATGATATTAATTCTTTATACTACTCCTTAGGAGATGAAAAATTCAATAGAATATCTTCCTCTAAAACCGCCCATGAAATTTGGGATACTCTCTCTATCTCACATGAAGCAAAATCTTGTGTAAAAGAACTGAGAAATAATAATTATACTGTTATATATTATAACCTTACAATTACGCCATATGATCCTAACTCTGACATGTATCTTAGGTTTATTGAGATTGTCAACACAATGATTTCTCTTGGAAGAGAAGTCACTACCAATGAAAAAATCATGAGAACTCTCAGATTTCTTCCTAATAGATGGAGAAGAAACTTTTTTTCACTTACCGAATCATATGAAAACAGCAAACTACCTGTAAAATAAGTCATTCAGAAACTGATGATTTATTAAGAGGGACTGAAAATCAACAGGGAAGAGGAGGATGAACCAGATAGGAAATCTATTTCATTCAAGAACCCCACCCTTAAACACAAAGACAAAAGGAAATAGGAAGTTCTACATAATGTTATAGTAGTGAACAATAATCACCTAAAAGTGACATGGAAATTGACCAATTATCCAAAATATTCCTGAAATTTTACAAGAAGAAGAATTTTTTCAAAATCCTAACTTCATTGGAAAATATGACCAAAAGGATAACTGAAAGAAGGACTAGAAAAGAAGTGACAAGATTTATGAGATTATCTACTATTAATGTTTGTTCAAAGTAAAATTCAAGGATGGATACCCAATGATCACGTACAAATAATGATATGAGGACAACTACAGGAAGCATAAAAAGGCCATGAAAGAAACCTGGAGTACTTCTAAGTACAATTCGAGTGAATCAGAAACATCACATCATGAACAACCAAACAAATCCAATATGTGTTTTAGAAAAAACCCATCTGAGTTAACACTAGACTCTAATGTACATAATTCATACTATTCAGAAAATGAGAGTGACTATAAAAATTTGACTAATGAAAAATTGTTTGAATATTGTAACATTCTTGAAGAATCATGCAATGAACTAAAATAAAAATATAAATAAATGAAGAAACAATATTCTCTTACAATGGCTAGTAAATCTGAATTCACAACCGATAAATAGAGAAATTTTCACCTACTGAAAGAGAACAACGAATTAAAAATGTCTATTGAGAAATTGATGAATGACCTAAGAAAAGATTACCAATGAGAAGAATACCCTTAATCAAATTCTAGGAAAACAAATTTCTCTCCAAATACAACACTCGCATTGGTTATCATCTTGGAAAAACAATTCTTGGTTGAAAAAATATTGTTTCAAAATATAGGACATATATTTTTACTCCTAGTTCTGGACACAAATCAACTAATTATATTTATGCTAAATATTCATTTGTTTCATGCTTTTATGGAACAAATAGATTTTATTTATCAAATACATTACTTATGTCTTATATGAAACCAATGAGGAAAATATGGATTCTTAAATCAGTTATTAATAATATTATTATACCCAAACAAGTATGTGTACTAAAAATCTATTTTTGATTAATCATTTTGTATGAAAGGTTTTTAAAGAGTTCTTGTAGAAGAGTATGGTACTTGGACAGTGTATGTTCAAGGATCATGATAGGGGACTACTCATGCCTCACGAATCTAACAAAAATAGATGGAGGACATGTCACATTTGGTGACATTTCCAAAGGAAAGATCATTGGCCTCAGCCAAATTGGTTACTCTTAATCAGTTTTAATTTCTAAAGAATTGTTTATTGGTAGATTAAAATATAAACTACATAGTTTCTCACAATTATGTGATAATGGATTTAATGTTATATATGAAGATGATTCTTCCAATTTCTTTAATTCTAAAGAGGAATTCATGTTTTTTACTTTATGAAACTAAAATGTTTACTCCGTTAAATTAGATTCATTAGCTTATAAAAATTCATTTTGTTTAAGTATATTTTATAAAGAGACATGGATCTGGCACAGGATACTAGGACAGTGTAATATTCCCTCCCTTATAATGATATCTAGAAAAATATTAGTTAAATACTTATCTAAACATGAGTTTTCAAAATGACAAAGTGTGTAGTCTCTGTCAAACGGGAAAAAACACAAAATTTCCTTCAAGCCAAAGAATGATGTGTCAACTTCTCAACCTCTCTAACTGGTTCACATTGATTTATTTGGACCATATATAGTTTCTATTTTAAATGGGAAGCACTATGTTTATATTCTTGTAGGTGATTTTTCTATATATACCTGGACCTTCTTTCTTGCACACAAAAGTGAAGCCTATTTTTATTTTACTAAATATTCCATGTCTGTATAAAATATTAGTGGACTTAGAGTTAAATCCTTAAGAATTGATCATGGTCTTGAGTTTGAAAATCAAGAGTTTGAATCCTTTTGCTCACAAAATGGTTAAAGTCACAATTTCACTACCCCTAAAACACCTCAACAATATGGAGGTGTAGAGAGAAAAAATAGAACCCTGTAAAAGATTTATAGAACAATGCTTAGTGAATAAGACCTAATTATTTATTTTTGGGATGAAGCTGTCAATACAACATGCTACATAATCAATAGAGTGTTTATCATACCTATTCTTAAGAGGACACCTTATGAGTTATGGAACAATATAAAATCCAAGATTATCTACTTCAACGTTTTTGACAGCAACGACTATTTTCTTAATACTAAGGACATTCATGAAAAATTTTAATCTAAGAGTGATGAAGGTATCATTTTAAGATATTCCATATCCAGCAAAGCCTAAAGTGTGTTAATAAAAGAACTAAATGTGTGGAAGAATCTGTCCATGTCAAATTTTATGAAACAGATCAACATGAGCCTAAAACCATTCAAGAGAACCTAGAGGATGATGTATCAAATATGAACATTAATCGAAAATCCTCAAAAAATTCTGTTAATGAATCTCTGAAAACTTCGACTTCTAGAAATTGTTTAGACTCAAGAAATTATGAATTGAAACCTGATGATGAACTAGAAATCACTAGTCCATCCTTTTCTAGAGATTTTAGAACTCTTAAGAAACATTTTTAGATGTTATTGTAGGAGACCTAGATAGGGGAACTCAAACTAGTGCTTCTCTTAGAAATTATCTTGAACATCAGGTCTTCTTGTAACAACTTGAACCCAAAAACATTAATGATTTTATCAATGAAGAATTTTGGGTGATTTCTATGCAAGAAGAACTTAATTAGTTTGAAAGGAACAATGTATGGAAACTTATTGAATAACCTAAGGACACATTCACCATAAGTAATAAATTAGTTTTTAGAAACAAGGTAGATTATGCAGGTAATATAGTTAGAAACAAGGCTATATTAGTTGAACAAGGCTATAGTTAAGAAGAAGTAATTGACTATCAGGAGATCATTTCACCAGTATCTAGACGTGAAGCCATAAGAATTCTTCTTTCTTATACTGGACATCTGAAATTAAAACTATATAAAATGGATGCTAAGAGTGCATTCATAAATGGGTATATATGTGAGGATGTCTTTGTTGAATAACCCCCTGGTTTTTCAAACCCCAATTTTCCGAATCAAATTTTAAATTTATCAAAAGAATTATATGGTTTGAAACAAGATCCAAGATCATGGTATGATCGGTTGAGTACTTTACTTATTTCCAAAGGTTTTATAAAGGGAATATCTGATCCAACTCTTTTTATAAAACGAATTTAAAATTATATTTTAGTTGTTCAAATCTATGTAGATGACATTATCTTTGGATCTTCAAGAAATTATTTATGTGTTTATTTTTCTAAAAATATGCAAAATGAATTTGATATGAGGTTAATGAGTGAGCTAAAATTCATTCTTGGATTTCAAATCATTCAAAATAATTATGGTATTATTTTAACTCAAAGTAAATATAATAGAGATCTTATTAAAAAATTTGGATTGGATATCACAAAAATTGGTGACACTCTTATGAGTACAACATGTAAGTTGGATCTTGATGATCATAGAAAATTTGTTGATCAAACCACTTATAGTGGAAAGATTGAATGTTTACTCTACTTAACTATTAGTTGAGACGAAATTATGTTTAGTGTGTGTATTTGTTATTTTTTAAAAGAAAATATTATATAATCTCATTTAAATTATGCAAAGATAACTTTAAAATACCTCAAGCATACACCCAATCTATGTCTATTCTATTAACACGGACAATCATTGAAATAGTGAGTTATTCTGATGATGACTTCGGTGTCTGTAAGTCAGATTAGAAAACCACCTTTGGAACATGTCACTATTGAGGCAAGTCATTAGTATCATGGTGTAGTAAGAATCAAATTTATGTTTCATTGTCTACTGCAGAAGCTGAATACATAGCTGCTGGCAGCTATTGTGCACAAATCTTGTGGATGAAACACACATTGATAGATTATGGATATCAATTCAGGCATGTACCTATAGATTGTGACAACCAAAGTGTTGTTAACATTTCAAAAATCTTTTTTCACATTCTTTGACAAAGCATATTGATGTAAGAAGTCACTTTTTCATAGATCAGTATCAAAAGGGGGATATCACTTTAGAATTTATTATTACTGAGTATCAACTTGCTGATATATTCACCAAACCACTAAATTCTAAAAGAATGGACTACATCATACATGAATTATTCATACTAAATCATATGTAAATGTAATATAGGTTTATATCTTTATTTTTTATATTTTACTATCTTTCCGTAAGGTTCATATTTACTATATCACTGTACGTTTCATGTTTACTGTCTCATCATAAAGTTCATGTTTACTATCTCACCGTGAAGTTCTTTCACTATCTCACCGTAACATTCGTTCATTGTCTCACCGTAATGACCTGATATAGTCTCACCATAATGATTATTTATGATTTTTATTTACAAATTAAAAACTTTATCACTGTAATTATTCATTTCACCTCTTTATTTTCTTTCATTTTAACTTTTGTGACATTTGGTATTCCTATATGATAAAATAATAGAAGTATCACTTGTCTTTCACTCCAGACCTCTTCTAATCACTAAATTTTTAACCCTTATTCAACCCATCAACCCTTATCTCTCGAACCTTCGGTGAATGCCCAGGATGAAAATCCATTCAACATTGACTTCAGGGATACGTATCTCAATGAAGAAGAATATTGAACACAAGTTATCACTTGAAGGTCCTATAAACCCAAATCTGGTAAGTAGAGTTGTAGTACCTGAGAATGCGTTTTTCCCTAAATGGATTCTATCAGGTAGGTCTCTGGTTCAGAATTTTTTAAAATAGAAAGGCTTCTCAGAGTGGTTTTCTAAAGAAGATATACCAATCTATCCCAAATTAGTGGCTAAATTTTAACAATATGTCCAGTTCTCCTTTGATTTTAAAGATGGGTATGTTGTGAAAAGCTGGATAAATGGAAAAAAATGCTCATTTCCTTTGAGGTTATGAGTTTCATGCATAATGATACCTCATGATGGAATTTGTGAGGACTATTAGAGAGGACCTCCACCTTATAGTGAGTTCTTTGTGTTGGAAGATGCCCAGAAAAGATTAACTAGAAATGGCACCATGATAAGAGCTATTGCTTCCAAACTAGATGGAGTATCAAGACTATTGTTTACGTTTATACATAACCTGATTATCCATAAAAAAGATGAATTTTGTATTCTAAAATAGCATGATTTGTTTCTGATTCATCTTATAAAAAATGGGCATAATATCAACTTTTTTAATTATATCATACACCATATGTATGAACTAATCAAAGCCACATCCAAGTCAACCTCTATATTCTACTCTTGCCTTATCTCATCCATGCTTCATGCCGAAGGTATGGTTGGACCTAATGAAGAATTCATCATGTATTATGAGTTCTTCCTTTCTAATTTCATTATCAAGAGAATTAAAATCAATTGGAATCATTGGAAAATTTAATGGGTGGAACAAAATGATAGAATTTAGGAAAAATTACATATAGTAGAACAAACCTAAAGACCAAGAGATGTTTTTAATCCTAGATTGGAACTATAAAAGGTTGTTTTTTATTATAAGGAATAAGATAAATAAGTGGTTGTTGTGACTCCCAGAGAAATTATTTTGAATAAGGAAGACATTACTTCTATCCCTCATTTAGTAAGTGAAGAAGAAGTCTCTACTTCTAAAGATGTTGTTAATATAGAAGATCAACCCGTGTTTGAAAAATAAACTGTTGACAATGAAACTGAAAATAATGATCTGGAATAACCTATAGAAGAAGAATTACCTATTATGAAAGAAGATGACCATGAAGAACTCCCAGTGGAACAATCTATTCCTGAAGCCATTCCTTCGGTTAAAGAAAGGCGGGAGCTGGCTTTTCAGCTGACTATGAATTAAAAGGGTGAGGAACTAAGAGATGAGTTTGTGGATTTAGATCATGACCCAAAGCTTATCAGTCCTGATAAAGATGCAACTATTGAGGGGGAGAAACCACCAAATCTGAAATCTACTAAAGTACCAAACCCAATAACACATGCCATGTAGACACTCAGTATAATATCCTTTGTTTTTATGATGTGTTTTCCAATCAGCATGTTTTAGTAAAAGGTATTGAACTTCCAACTAGGTTCCAACTGAAATCTATCTCTAATCTTGACCTTGAGATGGAACAAGTGTTTGTATCGGTCCAAATTTCTAAACCTTCATCAGAACAACCATCCCATGTAAGTAAATATGATTAGAATGAATTTGGAGATACCCTTTTGTCTAGTGTTGGTAAATTCCTAAATTCCTAACCTTCTCTTGTAACACATCTATATGATAAAGATGCCTCATAGTTTTTGGAAAAAATTATCTGGCAGATTCAACCCAAAATTCCTCATGAGACTCAAGAAGATAGAATTTAAAATAGACTGCTTAGTGATGAAGTGAAGACTCAAATATGTATGGTTGAATAAATGCAGAAAGAGATGAATTTGAGATCATATCGTGCTTCTCATCCTATAGAACCAATTGTTATTCAAAACCTATAGAATGTTGTGTCCCAGATACAACCTCATTTAGCTTCTTTAGCTGAAAAATTTGCTGAATGGAACAAATATATTGTGAATGAGAATACATAGATTGTTGTTAATCTTAACAAGATCACTGATGAATATACGGGGTTTCATCAAAAGTGATTAAAGAACTAAAATTACTGACCTTAGCTATCAATGCCTCTAAGGCATCTGAGAAATCAACTCAACCTTCCTAAGGCAACATCCTTCTATGAATAGTGGTCAAAGAATAGCTTCAGACTCTACTTAGTGGATTAAATAAAGATTATCTATATGAATTCTTCAAGAACAGTGACCGAGTTCTTGATATAGTCCATATCCATTCAAAAATTTCTAATCATGATCAGCAAGAAATCTCATAAAAAGTGGATTTCGACTTCAACCAAATATTCTCAATGACTGACATGATCAATCACTTTAAATAAAATGTAGAAAATATGAAGATTTTTCCTGTTACTCAAGCTTTCAGAACCCAAATTCCAATGATCAACGAGTTCACTCATCTCTTAGATATGTTTATGGAAAAAAAGGATGACTTTGAGAATGCTATGAAGTATGTTGTAGAGGTAATTTCAAATTTTATCAAACATCTAAGGCCTTATCTTCATGTCCAGTGTACATCCATTGTTACTCTTGTGGCCACACCTCTGAGACATGGTCTGACTACTCTCACCTATTCCCTAGCCTCCACTTTTATATCTATCAGTCAGGCACTAAGTTAGATTAGTCATGTGATCCTTGATCAACAATTTCCTCGGTCTTCTACTATGCCTACTTTTTCTACCTCTATCTTTGAAGGACTTCCTTTACCTTCTATATCAACAAGCTCACTCCTTTATTCTACTTATACTTCTGTTCTTATTGCTTACTCTTCTACTGCTGCTTCTAAAGGAAAAGAGTAAACTATTCAGGGATGAAGGAAAATGTTTACACTATGTTGATGTGAATCTTGTTTCATTGGTTTTACTTTTTGTAATGCCACTATTTTTATCTAATACATTATGAACATGGCTTGTCTCTTTTTTATTTCTTTTCCCTCTTAATTTTTGATAATCCCAAATGGTGGAGAAATATGGGAAATTATATGAAACAAATAAGGGATAAATATAAGATAAAATATACGGGAAGACGAATCTCACTCTATATATGTTTTATGCATTCGATCTATATTGTTAGAAAAAATATACAATCTAAATATACATGGTTTGTGATCATCAAAAAGGGTCAGAGTGTTGGAATACTCATGTATTAATCATGTTGTAATGATTAAAAATCCTATTATGTATATAAATAGTGTTAACTCAATGTTATCTATCTCACATCAAATGTACAGTAACTTAGTAAAAGCTATCGAAAGCTCGTAAGTGCTATACACTCTGTTTGGATACTTTATACTATCTATTGATTCACTTCTTAATTCTTTCTCTGATAAATGATTAAGTTTAATTCATTTCATGAATATCAATTCTTATGTTTGAATATAGATATTTTCCTAGGCTAGAGACACCAAGACCATGAGACACCATGAAGTAGACACCATGAAAAAGACATCATGAAACAAACACCCTGAACAAGACACCATGACTACGAGACATTGTGAAGTAGCCACCCTAAACGAGACACCGTGAAGCACGCACCTTGAACATGGCACGGTGAAGAAGACACATTGAATAAGACACCATGAAATCCAGACATTGTGACATCCTGACACCATGACACCCAGACACTGTGACATCCAGACACCGTGACATCAGGACACACTGACATCCAGACACCGCGACATCCAGACAACATGACATCCATACACCGTGACCAATCCAGACACCGTATGAAAGAGACACAATTTCCATGACATAATGTGACATTGTTTCCTAATATGTTTTTTTGTCTTTTGATTTGATCTCTAACAATCATATTTGAATATTTTAATGCACTATCATAATTAATGTTTCTTTTCTAGAAATTTCCTTGAAAATACGAGCTATGAGGTGCATAACACATGCAACATGTCGACTTTAACATATGCAATCCAATATAAAATTGCAATGTGGCCAAGAATCAAAAATAGGATATACGTGAGAGCAGTTGAACGATACTGAAAAAAACAAGCCGGTTCCATGAGAATGAAAACATAATAAACATAATGAATTGTCTCATGGAACTAAACTTTTCTGAAGAACACACGATGCATACTGGAATCCCAGAATCCCGATAACATCTTCTCTCTTTAAAACACCACGAAAAAACACAAGTTGGATCTGTCAGACTTATGACACTCTATTTTCTATACGAGGACTTGAGTTCTGCATCTACCTCATCACAGAAGTCCAGAGCTGCTACAACTAACCCTCTGAGCACTTTTAAACCTATCTTAATACTTCTTCGCTATTGTGTATCATTTTATTAACTATGGAGTAGAGTGTGTATCTGTATTACAACACACTCTGTCTCCTGCATTAAATTAAAGGATATATGACATCCATACACAAACATTTGTTTCATACAGTGTACACCCATGATAAGTGTGGAAGAGGACCCTGTGTGCCCTGGATGTTTGTACCCAAAAATAACTATGGAAGAGGTCCCTATTAGGTCTGGATAGTCGTTTATACTATTGTTAACCTCGATTATAGGTGTGGATCAAGTTTATTTATATAAACTGCTTGGTGGTAGGTGATCAAAAATTGGAGTTGATTAGGTCTTAACTTGAGACTCAACAACTTGTTTTATATCCACGGTGCTGATTAATTTAATCTTATTTGTTTTACTTCTTTACATTATAAATCAGTTATCACTAAATTCACTTTAATAGTAACTCTTAGAAAGAAGTTATAATTGTCTTGTCTTAGTATAATATATTCTAAAGAAATCATAATAACTGGAATTAAGATTACTGAGAACTAATTAATCTTCTAAGAGGTTATTTATATTTTCATACCATTATAATAGTATAACATTGAATAACTGGGTTGTATTTAAACTTTTATGGAATCCTTTTAGAAATACTTTTTTATTAGAAATTTTTATAGATACTCAATTCCTCACACCTCATGAGTAATCTACTACGACCAACATTATTATCTTAAAGAAGAATATTCATCTTTATAATACTTTATATTATCATTTCATTACATTATTTCACCATTTAATTGTTAGTATTTTGTTCCTTGCATCTTTTTGGGTGTGTTCTTTACATGATTTCCTTGATTGGTTCATGATTTTTTTATTTGATGTGTAAAATTAAAAATTGTAATGGTGTGGTATTTTAATATTTTCAAAACCATAAATTATACCATTTTTTGTATTATATCATGAGGATGATTCATGAGTTAAAACATTATTCCTATTTGTTTAGGTTATTTTGGAGATTCTTCTATCGTAAAGAACTCATTTTGTTTTTTAATTTAATTTCATGTGTGAAAAATGAATCTAGATACATATATAATATATAATAAATAAATTATAATCTATTTCAACCATAAAAATGGTTTCAAGATAAGTCTTGAAGAATGTAAATGAAATTGAAATCAAATCGTCCACAATGTCGGTAAATCGACAGCTCACTGACAATGTATTAATTTCATGAATAAGTGGGAGAGAAGAGGAAGTATAATGGTGAGTATTCAAAAAAATAATTAAATCTGGAATATGTATGATAATAGTTCATTCATTCCTATAATATAAGTGGATGACAATAAATAAGAATAACACAAAATAAAATGAAATGAAAATAAAGAAAACAAAATAGGATGTTTACCTCTCGATCTCTACTCCTTGAGATCTTTTCATAATTCCTTTTTTTGTCGTCTTTGTGAGTCCAATAGATCAATGGTGTGGGAAATAGCATAGAGAAATTCATTGGGATGAAATTAGAAATGTCTCAAGGCTTGGGAGGAGTGGGAGGAAGAGAGAAATTAGTGTGGTATTTATATTGGAGGAGAAGATGTATTTCAAATTATTATAACAATTATTATAAATTTTTTCTCATGAATATGAATAGACATAATTAATGTTACCCCAAATAGTAATAATGGCATGTGAGTTATGTTTAGTTTGACTTAAATCAATCTTTCATCTCCTATTATGCAATAAGTCAAGTAATTAGTATTTATCTTATTTTATTAATCATCAAATATTATATAATTTCAAAAAATTCCCATAAAATCACAGTAAAAATTTCATGACATTTATAATTATAAAATTAACATCATTCTTTATAAATATTTTTTTAAAAATTATTCATTTAATTTTTATTTAAAATCGTACATTATTCAAAAAATAACAATTGTAATTTTATAACTTCTTTTTTATCACATAGAAAAATTAACCATGATGTCATTATCTTAAAGACTTTAAAAAATAAAATATTAATACAATTTACTATTCATTAGGATAATTTTACTATTCATATTACTATGAAAAATGGTATGTTACTATTCACTAAAAATCATGTTTGTTCCATTAGACTAAAAATTGCTTACTGAACACAATTGTAGATGGACGTTTTTTAAAATTTAAAACATAGAAGTGAAAAAATTAAAATGAAATTATAGTTATAAATATATACTTAAAACTATGTTTCATGAATTAAAAATTATTTTTGGAACCTTAGGGTGTTAAATTATCTCCACCTTCTGCAAAATTTCATCCTTGCAATTTTATTTAATTATTAAACAAGTGAGGTAACCTTTCCCTCATTGCATTTTCAGACTCCCATGTTCATGCTTCAACAATGCAGTTTCTCCAATAAATCGTTAACTTATGGATTACCTTATTCCACAATACTAGTTCCCTTCGATAAATAATATAAACTAATTTCCCTTCATAAAAATGGTTATTTTCCAGTTGAACAGCTTATGTGCTCAAAACATGAGTTAAATCAGGCACATAATTTCTCAACATCGAAACATGAAAAACATTATGTACCTGTGAAAAAATTTTAGGCAAAGCTACTCGGTATGAAACTAGTCCAATATTTTCTAGTATTTCAAAAGGACTGATAAACAGAGGACTTCTTTTTCTTTTCTTAACAAAACATATCACACTTTTCCAAGGATATATTTTAACAAAAACATTCTCACGCTACTCGAAAGAGAAGTATTTCCATCTGTTATCAACGTAAATGTTTTTCTTGTTCTGAGCTATCCCCATGTGCTGATGGATCATTAATACTTTCTCAGCCACTTCCTCTTTTAATTTTGGACTGATAAACTTTCTTTCATTAACTCCATTCCAAAACATTGGAGTACAAATCTGTTTCCCATACAATTCCTCAAAAGGTTCCATCTATATACTAGAATAAAAACTGTTATTATAAGAAAACTCAAATAAAGAAATATGTTATCCCAACATACCCAGTTTTCTATTCAATAATGTTGATCCATATCGTCAAATTCTAAATCATTAGTTATGACTGCCAATATTATTGAGGATGAAAAGTTGTAATGAAATTTAAATATGTGACCAATGAATTCTGGAGGCCCTTCCAAAAGATATATGTGAACCTGGGATCTCAGTTAGATGTAATGGAAAGAGTAACTCTATGTAAAATGTCAATTTTATTGAGGAATAATTGAGAAAACTATTCCAAATACATTGTATCTCGAATACAATTAAAATTTGCAGATTTAGTCAGCCGATCAACAAAAACCCAAATCACGTTTTTACCTCGAGATGTCATAGGTAGTCCCACTACAATGTCTAAGGATACATTCTCCCATTTCCACTATGACTGTAGAAATGACTGAAGCATCTACTTCAATAATCATCGCTCTTCTTTAACCTGTTGACATGTCAAATATTTCATTTTAAAATCAGAAATTTATCTATTTATTCCATCCCAACAATAATAATCCTGAAGGTCTTTGTACATCATAGTTATGCTAGGATGAACTGAAAATGGAGAACTATGAGCTTCACACAGCAAGTCTTTCTTCAACAAGGAATAACTAGGCACAAAAAACAATTTTTTAAATCTTATAAAACAATCGTTATCAAAGTTGAATTCTTGAAAATTAAACCATTTTCGGTAGCTCATGGTCTTTGTTCTGTACTTTCTTATATCTGAATGTTAATGATGAATTCACAAAAACCTGAAACGAAAAATATGTATTTCCTTCTAAAACAACTTCTAATGGAAAATTACTAAAATCTTTAATCAAGGGATCATTTTACAAACGTAACATGGATAATGATGCATGATGTGTTAATGTTAGGGAATCTTCTATTTGTTTGATTTCCCCTGATTGTAATTGATTGTGAAATAATAATACATTATCATTTCATTCCATATTATCTACCTCATGTTTATTTCCTTATGAGTGAAAATATAATTAATACTTTTATTGTCAGTATATATTTGACATTTGGATCTATGTAAATAATGATTCAAAATTATAAAAGTAAAGAACCATATATTTGAATGCCAAATAATTTTTGGGATAATTTAACTCCTAAGGTTTTAGTTTACATAAAGAATAAGAAATTACCTAATCATTCTGCTTCTAAATACAACAATGTCCCTTCAAAAAAGCATTACTGTAGATGGCAAACTCACCATTTTGGAAGGCAAGGCCCAAACTAGAGCATTCACCAATCTCATCTTCAGTTCCTGAAAACAATCATTACATTCTTCTGTGTAAAAAAAATTAACACTTTTTCTCGATAACATGGTTAGTGGGATATAAACTATGTAATGTTTTTAACAAAATTTTAATAATATCCTAATAATCCAAAGAAATACAATTCATTGTAACATTTGTGGGTATGGGACAATCATTAACCACTCTTGTTTTGGCAGGATAAACTTTTATTCCACTATTATTTATAATGTGCCCAGGAAATGAAAAATTTGGTAACCAAAAATCATACTTGATGAAATTTCTTATACAATTTTTTTTCCTTTAAGGTTTGTAAATCAACACTTATATGTTTTTCAATGCTCTTTATTACTAATAGAAAATACCATAATTTAATAAATAAACAAAACCACAAAATTATCCAAGAACTCATTAAATATTATATTCCTACGATTAATTAATATTGCAGGTTCATTAGTTAACCCAAATGGCATAACAACAACGTCATAATTACCATATGTAGTACAAAATGTTGTTTTTGATATCACATCCTCTTTAAAATTTAGTTTGTGGTATCTAGATCTCATTTCAATCTTGGAAAAGTTCTTGGATCAATATAACTGATCAAACAAGTCAATTATATAAGTAAAAGAATACATGATTTTAACTATGATGTTATTAAAAAAACTATAATCCTGACAAAGTCTAATAACAAAATCATTATTTTTAACGAACTAAATATGAGCACCCCATGGTGGTGTTCTAGGACGAATAAAGCCTTTATAATGAATATCCTGTTACTGATTTTTATATTCAATAAATTCTATTTGATCCATAAGAATTAGGGGTTTTGAAATTGTCATAGAATCACGATCTAAGACAATTGTGAATTAAACATCCCAATAAATTATGAAACCAAGTAAATCATCTTGAAAAAATCAATGTATTCATTTACCACTAGCACATCATTATTATTAACATTAACCTTGTTTTCAAAAATATGTGAAAGATAACCTTTTTTCCATGTTACAAAATTTATTCATTTTTATAATATGTTATCAGTTGTATGGGTTCATTCTGGTAAAAAATATAAAAAACTTTCCGAAAAACAACTTATTTAGCTATACAATCAAACATAGTCTGATAAATAGAAATCCAATCAATTCTGATAATAACATCAAACATTAATAAATGAAAAACAACAACATTTTCATGTTATGTCTCTCCACATACCATAATAGAATGATTCTTATAATTCCTCTTTTATTAAATATTTCCACGTAGTGTTGTATAAATGTGTTTTGGTCTCATTTTTGAGGTGTTACTTCGAATTTACTAAAAACATTTTGACAAATGAAGGAATGGGTAGACCCCATATCAAACAAAACATTAGAGAAATCTGAGTGAACAAAGAAAGTACTAGATTCAACTTCATTGGATGGAACGACATCTTCTGATGTAGTTATAAATGATCCAACTATAGTTTTCTTCTTATAGTCTTTCTTCTTTGAGTCATTTGGATATCCCTTTGGGCGGAAATTTTCATAATGACCCATATCACCACATTTAAAACACTTAATAAGGTTCTTATCAGGATTAGTCTTAGGATCATTTTCATTATAATCTCAGGACATATGTTAAAACATACCACATCCAAAACTCTTGCCAGTTTTGGTAAGGGATTTCCCAATGTGCTTCTTTCCACACTTTTAACAAACTGGAAACTAGATTTTCTTACCATCATATTTCGTTGTTGATTTTTACTGATGGCTTTACATCTTGTCCTATTCATCTCCTTATTACTAAAATTCACATGATCATTATCAAACTCAATCTCTACTCTGTCAGCACATCGAACAAGTTTCTCAACACTTTTGAATTCACAGGAGTCCAACACCCTTCAAAACCATGTCTTCAATCCTAAGTAAAAGATTTTGATTTTGCTATCAAGATCCAGTATAAGATTTAGAACATAACTCAACAGTTGAGTGAAGTCACCTTCATACATGTCCATTGAATCTTCCTCCTTTTGCATCAATTCAATGAATTCCATCTCCATCCAAAGTCTAACTACCTTAGGAATGTTTTTATCATGTAAAATACTTTTAAGTTCATCTCACTCTAAAGAATTAATAACCTCTATATCATTAATATTATATACCATTGACAATGACTGATCAACTTAACCTTCAAAATGATAAATGGAGAGACATACCTTTTAATTATCTAAACATCCCATTACATAGAATATTTTTTCATGTGTTTCAATGCATCCTTTTTTTGTTATTGGTCAACAGATCCATTGACTGCAAGCGGGTGTTGTCTCATAAATTGTTTCACTATTGTCTTGTTTCATTAAGGTACTTCTGCTTGTTCTATTTCGTGGATACCACCACCATTTAAACACTACAGTAGCTGAGCCATTACTATTACAAAATCTTTAGTTCCAATGCCTATCATTCCATGCTGCAGATTCAGTAGGATGTTGTTTATCGATGCCCCCCCTCTTTTGCTTCCTTGTTTCTTCAACGTAAAAACATTCTCAATAAAAAAATCATAGACAAATCAATAAGGTAATATTTAAATTCTATATAATTTAAAATGATCCATAGAGTAGAAAACATTTATTTTATTTTATAAAAATCAACCTGACCCTAAAGTTATCTAAACCATCCACTGATTCCAACAATAAGGACCTTAACTTATTAAATTACATAATCTTGAATTTAATCAAGAAAACAGTTTCTTTCACATTTAGGATCTTTTCAAGTTTATATCTTTAATTAATTTGACATAATACATTCATAACATTACACATCAACCTAGAGTGGATATCATAAAATCCATATTCATTTCATCCAAAATAAAAAAATTCCAAATAAAACATTATTTCCTTGAAAATTCTTCATACTTTTTTCTTAGATTCATTATTTGTCATACACATCCTTATAACCTATTAAAATAATTTAAAAAACATTGTATGAGCACAAACATTTTAGTAAGGGATATATAAATAAGGGAAGAACACGTTAGTCATTGAATATTTGTAACACATGAAATCGTTTTCAAAAGACACACTTATCACTAATAAAAATGTACTTTGTGAAACATGGGATTTTCTAATGATTAACCGATAACATAATAACATAAATATTACCATAATGATATATTGTGGAATTACATACATAATCTAGTGACCCACTCGTCCTCCTTATAACTTGTAACCCTCACGGCTAACTTATAATTTTTGTAACCATCGCAGTTACACTTATAGTAACCATACGACCAACCTCAAACATACACATATCCAATTAATTTGGGGGAGATATAGGTACCACCATTCCTCATAAATAATTCCCATGAACCATAATATAAACCTACAACATGAAAAAATTCATAAAATCATTACTATCGAATTTTGTAAAACATAATTTTAAAAGATGATTTTAAAAACAAATCTCCATAAAAATATCATATAATTGAAGTGATACTTAATAGAGTGGATGGAATATGTATATAAACTATAAATAAACATAATTAAAAATAATATAACAAAAATAAAAGAAATAAATAATTTTAATAACACATAAATAATGACGTAGAATGTTAACCCAAAGAATGGAAATCGGGTTAAGAATTCTCTTACACCGGGTTTGTCTTAATTTAAAATAATTTAAACCTCATGTATAATGGTTAAAATAGTGTTATTAATATCTTATAGAAACATATCCATCTTTATAATACATTTTATGATCATTTAATTAAATTATTTTATACTTTAATTATTTGAAATTTGTCCCCTACATCGTTTTGTGTGAGTTCTTTAGATGATTTCCATGATCGGTTCACGAGGGATGTTTTTGTTGATTGGATGTGAAAATTAAAAATTGGAATGGAGTGGTATTTATATATTTCCAAAACCATATATTATATCATTTATAATATTGACTTATATCAAGTGGAATATTAATTAGGTAAAAAATTATGGATATTTGTTTAGGTTATTTTTTCAATTTTTCTATCGTAAAGAACACATTTTATTTTATAAATTAATAACATGTCTGAAAAATTATTATAGAACCTTATATAATATATAATCCATAAATTATAATTTGGATCCACTATAAAAATGGTATCATGACCAGTCTTGAAGAATTTAAATGATATTGAAATCACATCGTCCACGATGTCAGTAAATCGACACATCACAAACTGTCATTTAATTTCATGAATAAGTTGGAGAGAAGAGGATGTGTAATGGTGATTATTAAAATATGATGAAATACAAAATATGTAAGATAATAGAGCATACATTCTTCTTGGATAAGGTGATGTGAGGAAAGAAGAATAATATAAAAGAAAATTAAAAGAAAAGAAAGAAAACAAATTTTGATGTTTATCTTTTGACCTCTTCTCATTTAGATCCTTCTTAAGGCCTTTAGTTGTGGCCTATTTGTGAAAAAAGAAGCTCTAGGACGTGGGGATGATACATGGGGGGATTATTGGGTAGATTATCGGTATGTATAAAGGATTGCGATCTTTGGGAGGAAGATAGAAATGAGGGTGGTATTTATAGTGGAAGAGAGAAGGTATTTTACATAATTTTAATCATTATTATAATATATTTGCTCTATACATTGAATAATATTATATTATGTGATCCAAAATAGTAATAATTGAAAAGGAGTTTTAACCAAGTGGTCATACATCAGTAGTGCATCATTTATGATGCAGTAAATCATGTATTTAGCATTTGTCAATTTTTTTTTTTGTATTTTACTATTCATAAATTTTTTTGAATTTCATAAAAATCCTAAAAATTAACCATAACCACTTATAGAAATTTAGAATTAAAAAATGAACTCCATTTTTTGAAAATAGTTTTCAAAATATTATTAATTTATTCATTAAATAAAATCATACTTTATTAAAAAATTAACAATTGTAATTCAATAACTGCTTCTATGTCACATTGAAAAAATAACCAAGATTTCATTATGTTAAAGCATCAAGAAAATGAAATATTGAAACAATTTAATAATAATTAGGTTCATATTATTATACATATTAATATTTATAAGGGTATATTACTATTCACCAAAAATCTAATTGGTTCCAGCAGACTCCAAATAACTTACTGAACATAATTATTGATGACCGTTTTTCAAAATTCAAAACATAGAGGCAGAAAAATTATGTTTCAAGTATAGTTATAAATATCTTCTTAAAATAAAGTTACATTCATTTAAAATTATTTTAAAAAACTTATAGCTTTAAAAAAACCCCAAATACATTTTTAAAAAATATAATCATTTTAAATCCATTTCAAAATAAATAATTCATCTTTAAAACTAAACATTACTTTTGAAAAATATAATAATATTTCAATTTTTTTTAAAAATCAATACGATTTAAAAATTATTTTAAAAAATAAAAATTACCCTTTTAATGAAATAATATTTTATAAATCTTGTTTTTACATGGTTTACATTAAAAATTGTTTCCATTCAATATTTTTACAAAAAAACAACAAATAATTGGAAAATTAAAATATATCTTTTAAGTATTTAAAAATAAATAAAAAATAACCTAAAAACATAATAATTTATTAAAAATTATATATGAACATCCTTAAAATTATCCAATTGATATGAACATAGAGTAATAAAAATTTTAACATAAAGAAGAGGTGGGGTTAGTTTCCCCGGATAATTTAATATTGGGTAGATTATTAACTAAGAGAAATGAAATTGATAGAGGGCATCTAAAACACCAATAATAAAAATGGATAATAAAAATGTGGGGGATTTAGATACGAAGATCACCATAGGTTTTCTGATATTTAAATTCAATCATAACAATATTTATTTCAAAATGACATTGGAAAAAATCCTATATGGAATTAGAAAACATTATGTTGAAACCCCTACGAAAGTGATAAATTGATACATATTTTTAAATACCGGGAATATAAATACATGCATATTAAAAATTATTTCATGTTAATTATACTTAAATAAAACACGATGTGAATATTATTTATACCTCAATGAAGGGAAATTTAAATAAGAAAAACCTTTCAACATTTGTATCATTTGAATCAAAATCCCATAAAAGTTAGAAATTGAGATGGATTTTTTTATTCTATTTAATTTTATTGAAATTATTATAAAAACAAACATAAATACTAATACATTACATTGACTATAAAAGAAGTGCATAATATATAATATGTCTAATTAAATTAAAATTTCAATAAAAAGTCATTATAAATTTGGTTAAAGATTATTCAAAAGGATTATGATGATAAAATCCCAAAAATACATGAAAATACCATTAAAGAAACATTTATAACCAATAATATGATCCAATGGGGATGTAATTAAAAAATATAATATTACAATAGATTAACAATATGATAACATGCCTAAACAAATTTTAATTGAGAAAAAAAACTTTTACAAAATTTAGAATAGTCGAATAGAAGTTAATTGAAAGAGGAAAATTCTATTGGATTTATAAATAAAATGAATATTATAAAATTATTGAAATAAAATGTAAACAATGATGAATATACAATATATAATATAAAATTGGTGCCTAATATATGATATGTAGCAAAGAATTCATATTCGAACAGAACCCCTAAGTTAATTATAATATTTTTTGAAATAAATTTAATCTCTTATATACTAAATATAAATATACAACAACCTTATTTCCAATTTTTTTTAATTTATATAACTTTTTATACAGTTTTTTATAATCAATTTTTATACATCTATTTGTTAATTATCCCTGTTTTTTATTATCGGATGAAGTAATTCATACGGTTTCACACATGTTTTGTAATGGTGATTTCAATCCAAATTAATGGATACTATTGTCATCATTTAGAAATTTTATAATATATTAATATCATATTTTAAATAATTTATATATACAAACATTAATTTTATTAGAATATGGGCATGAATTTAAAGAATGAGATCGCTAACTATCATGTTTCTAGTAATTTAATGATATTAATATATTACTTCAAATGATTGTCAATTTTTATATCATAGATTCATAACCATATTCATGATATATTTGAATCATTGATATCGTATATATTTACAAAAAAATATCATTTATATCAATTTTTTTGAGTCGATTATGAAAAATTAAATGGGTCACTCCTTGAAAGTAATAGTCTACATCAATACTTGAGAGCCATTTTCATATTCCATAGAACAATAGGAACATATGAAATCCTTCATCTGTTTCAAATACTATACTACTTATATATTATGTTTTAAATACTTTTTTATTACTATTCATTCGAGGTTGTGATGACAAATAAAACACGTCATTCATGGATACTGTAGTATAAACATATGTATGGACTGTTTTCATAATTCAATAGAGAAACTATGAAGGTAGATATTAATTTTTCGTAATTTTTTTAAAATAATTATTCTAAGGATATTTATATTATTATATTAATAATTTATAATATTAGAAGTATTATATTAATATATATTAAGAGGATAGATTTAGGAAATTTTACCACAATCTATAGAATTACTCTATATAAACTAGAATTAATAATTTGTGTGGTACAATTTTGGGGTGGCCATAATCTATAGGATGTGTATTAGAGCTTTATAAATGTATTTAATCAATGTTTCATGTATCTAAAGGTTTTTTAGTTTGTGGATAATTGGAGTGGAGAAATTATTCTTTTATAAGTGAGTGGATGGTTTTTTGAAAATAATAGGTGCATTATTCATGAAAAGTTGCCCCAAAAGTGAGAAATAATTTGTATGTGTTGAGATTTGGACAAAAAAACACTTCAAAATGATATTTTTTGGGTTTTTGGTGTCTTCTATTTTGTAATAAATTTAATGATTATTATTTTCACCACATTAACTCTTGTTACACATTGTGGAATATATAAAAAAATACCCTTAAAATATAATCTTGAGATTATGATTCCAAATATGAAAAAAAATTTATATTATTAAATTTTAAATAGTGAAAAAAATTAAATAATAAATTTATTTAACATAAAAAATAGTTTCATTTAAAAATATTACCACTGTTCAAAAATATCAAATATAGTTTTTAATATATAAATTTAAAATTAATATATATATATATTTATTTATTTATTATAAAATAAAAATTTTATTGATAATCAGTTTTTATAAATTTTAATATAATTCATATATTTTTAATAATGTCATAAAACTCATTTTTCATATAAAAATTATAATTTGAATTCATTAAATGAAAATAAATAATTTCATAAAAATAACAGAAATTCAGATTTAGATAATATTGTGGTGATGAATAAAAAATTAATAATATTTCCTCAAAATTAAAATCCAAATTCATAAAATTATATTTTAGATGAAAATAAAAATTATAAAGAAAAAATTATTTTAGAGAAAAATGGCCTTCTAAACAGTAAGTGATCTAGGAAGATTAGAATTTGGGTAAGGGTTTGTTCATCTTAATTTTGTATCATTGAGTAATTCTTAGCATTCCACACATATATTAATTTTTGGGATATTTACTACTCATGGAAATATTTTTGGTATACTAATAATTAAATTAAAATGATTAAAGAAACAATCATTCATTCTACCTTTCTTGAGTTTTTTATTTGAAAATGAAGTTGTAATGGTTTTTTTCAATTCAAATTTTCATGTCATGGTTGTTATAAATGATTTTTTTTCTAGGTAAAATGTGTGTGAACATTGTACGTCAACACTGAAAATCTTATTATGCACTTCTTATTTTTGGAGGTTTCAAAAGTACCCTCTCAATATTATTTCCCTTCTAAATATTTCACCCAATTATATCATGAATCATAATCCAAACCACCTATTTTTTTACATGAATCATCATTCAACGTGCACATTTTAATTTGATTATTATATATATATCCTTATCTATCCATTAATAATTGAATTTTTTAATTCTAAGCTATTAAAAATTTCTTTTAAAATGATTTAATTAAATATTTCATTTTCTTACACATGATTATCGTTCTATAATTTGTAATACCCAACTTTTAATTTTATCCATGTTAACACATTCTTTTAGTATCGTTATTCTTAAAAAAGTTACCTTTTTCATTTTATTAAATTATTTTTAAGATGATAATTATTTCATAATTATTTTGAAAAGAAAAGAAAATATTTTATATTTTTTCAAATTAAATGATTGATTTTAAAAAATGAATACCTTATTTTGAAATATATTTAATAGTCTATTGTTATTAAGAAATAACTCTTCAGTGTTTTGTTGTCTTCCCAAATATTTTTTTTAAGAAATCATTATTTTATAATTTTTTAATAAACTAATTATTTATGTTTTAAATTATAAATTTATTTTAAAAATATTTTAAATATAAAAATAGTTTTTTAAAAAGATAACTTATTTTAGATCATCCATTTCAAAAAAATAGAGATATTGATTCTAGGTTTATAGAAATAATTTACAAATAATATTAAAATTGGTTTTTCTGAGCAATGTCATCCTTCATTTAATATCCTAGAGTTACACATAGGATATATTCTGTTGATACCATTAACCATTTTTTTCTCATTATGGATTTTAAAATTATTAATAAATGTCTTCATGAATGTCATATCATTTTCCTGAGTTCATTATGTGATGTTTGAAATATTATTTACTTCATGTACTCTTATGACACATATATATTATGTTTATTATATGATGGGTTAGAATATAATTATATAGATATAAAAATCCTTGGGTAAAGATTTATATCTCATGAGATCATGTGTAAGGTAATGGAGAGTGAACACAAACTATTAATGGGATATGTCCAAAATGTTATGGGTGGGCCTACAATTTTATAGCCCCCTCCCCATGTATTAGTTAAAGACTTATATATATTGAGTTTAATTGTAGTGGATTGGGGAGTGATTCCAAAGAACTATAGTACATTGATTACATTTTTAATTGTAATGGTGAGTAAACCCAATTTAATATAATAGTCAATCCACTATGATTATGAAATTTGGGAGTGATTCCAATCCCTTATAAGACTCTTTTCACTATTTGATTTCAGTTTTCGCAGTGATATTTGACAATGTAAATAAATTTTTTTCTTATTATTATTCCCTGATATTATGTATTGCAACATTCTCATGTTATTATGACTTCTATCTTATTTTCTTCTTCGATACATATCCATCGATTAATTATTGACTGTCTATAATTATTTTTGATGATTTTTTAATGTAATGTTCATAGATCATTACTATTGTCTCATACCCACATGCTGGTCTTATGATCACATATGATAATCAATTATTATCTCTTATTATGACAGTAATTTATCATTTGAGCTCACTACTTATGTTTCAATTTATTAGGTTATAATTAATTATATTAAGTATGATAATTTTATAAGGGCACATTGTGAGAAGAATGTTTTTGGGAAATAATGGAGATTATTCATAAATTATTTTTTAGTGTATCAAGTCACCAATGTCACTAAACCATTTTGATTCTAATGATTGTGTGAGATTATTGTGACAATTAACATTAATGTAAATTATTTTAATGGTTAACTACAATATTAACACATTTTATTTAATACATAATTTAATATATAATTTATCAATGAATTTAGTTGATCGGGTATGGGGTATCAATGATTCAATAAAAGAGGGGTTTTTTAATATTTGGGTATTAATTTAATTTTTATAAGTGATTATGATGATGAATATTTATTGAAACATCTATCTATAAGATAATGTATAGGATAACATCATAAAAGATTAAAGTGGAGATCACGTAGTTTAATAAGAATAACATCCCTATCTTTATAGAGAAAATATGATATATTCTAACTACATATCCACCTATGCGTATTATCCCAAAAGGTAGGTTTAGTATTTACTTTATCATTACATGGTTTATAATAAATCATCCAAAATGTCATGAGGTTTTACACTCCTCAGGGATATGTCTAAGTTATTTAAATGATTTTTGGGAAACATTATAAAGAATTTGAACACGTTTTTATGGTATGGATTGAGATGAAAAAATAAAGTAGATAATTAATAAACTATATTGTAGCCTATAAATTTATATGTTTGGGTATATATGTATTTTTTGATTTTAATTTTGTTTTTTTATTTTTTAGATATTTTTTGAATTCTCGTCCTTAACATTACTATATTTTATTAAATGGATGAAAATATATAGAATCTAGTAAAAAATGTTTTAATAGAAAATGAAATTATTATATTCGGGATTAAAAAATTTAAATAAGGTATTGAGTAAGGATTCTTGGGTTTATTCATAAATATCTATAATGAATTATGAGAAAATGAGTAAAGCGAGTAGAATTTTAAAAACCACCAAAAAAGATAAAGATGTGGTTTTTTGAGATTTTTGGGATAATGAACATGGATGAATTAATATTAAACTTCAATCATGTCAAGAAATATTGAGTAAACACCTAATGAAGTGTCTTAAAATAATGAGAGATGTTTTTTACGGTAAATAAGGTCATCAAGAATGCAATTTTTCTATAAAAAATTATGTAATTTTTTAACATGATAGATAGAAATAATGTTAATCAACAACTTACTCTAATAGTTCAATGTCCAAGATTTGGATTACTTTAGAACTGTACAACTAAAATATCAAAAAAATGTCTATTAAGAATTATGATCATTGGAAATTTTTTTGACCAACAAAATATGGACAATCCTACACTATGATAATCATATTGATGGATCATGAAAATTAATTTTCCCTTATACTTTATAGTGTGGTTGATAATGAATTATCAGTTTTTTATTCTAAATACTCAAATATTTCTTGAATGTTGTCTATGAAATTTAAACCACCACCCAAATGATTTTTTTTCAATGGAAAACTATATATTTCGGATTTCTATATCCCAAGATGAATTTTGATGGAATGTTCTTCATGAAAATATTATTATTCTCCCATTAGAGGAATTTGATATATGTTTTGGAGGTGATTTACTATCACCCCAAAGAATCCGGTTTTGTTACTAGGATTAAAAATTCACATTTCATATTTTAAACCAACATATGTATATCTATTATTTAAAGGATTAAATTGAACTCTCTAAATAAATTTACAAAACATTTTACCCAATCATTAGGAATTCTTATCCAATGTAAATATATAATAATTAAATTCTAAGGATTAAGCTATTTTGAGTAAAAATATATATTTCCACGGTTTGGGATGTCTATTTCTCTCTAGTGATTATATATTGATCGGTATTAGTCTTTTGGAAAACATTTTTTTTGTGTGGTAATTAAAACTTTGGGGACATTATTTATTTAGTGATGGTGTAACCCGGTGAGATTTTAGCATGTGTAATTATTTAAATAAATACCATATGTATATCTTTTTTCAAAAAACTGATTTAAAATGGACTGAGGTATATTTTTATGAGAAAATTCATTCCAAAAAGGATATAAACTTATAAATTATGAAATTTAAAGAATAATCAATAATAATAAATTACATATTGGACAAATATTCAGGAATATAATAATTCAATCAATATATCTTTTTTCTCCTCATGGTTATCCATGAAATCAATAACCCCATAATTTTCCACAACCTTATTTCCACGTAATTAAACTATAATGGGGTTGTTATGAAATATGTGAATTAATGGGATGGATGAAAATATTATATGTATATATATAGGAATATAATCATACTTTTATGAATATGGTATCTTGAAATATGGTTGTTGGAGATATGAACATTTGATATACATGAATCCAACAAGTGTATTGAATTTGTGTATTATTTGTATAAAAAATTAAAGATAAGAAATAATAAAAATGATTAAATAATATAATATATAATAAAAATATATTATCAAAAAAAATTACATGATATTATTATAAGGGATTGACATGATAAAATTAGTTGAGATTTTTTTACATCAATATATTTATAAAATCAAATGATTAAAATATAAATAAAAAATTATTTAGGTTATGACAATTTAATATGAATGGGATAATTGTTAAAAGGGGAATTTTTTAAATGTATTCTGTATTTTTATCATAATAAAATAAATAAATAATAAAATTGATGTTAATGAATTTTATTGATAATATACATAATGAAAATAAATTATAAAACATATAATAGTTATTACTTGTCATGTAATAAGACTAAATTCATTTATACTTAAAATGAACTTTTACTAAAAAATAGTGTTTTATGTGATTTGAATTTTTAATATAATAAAATAAATATAATATTTTCAAATGGTGATAATTTATATTGTAAATAGGAATACAATAATAAATCTAATTTCTTTTTTATAATATATGAAGGAAGAATACAATTGTTTATTTTAAAGTCATTTCATATCATAATAGTTATTCTTTATTTTTAAAACATCTATTTAAAATTTAAATTTAAAATTGTCATATTGCATTTTTTAAAAAATGGTATTTAATTTCTATCCATAATAAATATATTTACATAAGTTTAATTTTTTTTATTTTCATAAAATTATTGATTTTTAAAAGAATAGTTAAAAATATCATTTTTATAAATATTGTGTCTTTTATGAAATAATTAGTGTATAATTTTGAATTATAAATCAATAAAAATTCATTCATAAGATATTTATTATATAATAATTAAAAATATATATTTAAAATTTCACATTTAATTTTGTAGCATATTATGAAAACTTCTCAACATAAGTAATATTTTTTAAATATATATATATATATAAATTTAACACATAATTTATAAATAATGTTTAAAATTTTTATAAATTTAATATCAGTAAATGGTTTTAATATTTGTAATAATATCATCCAAATTAAATAATTGGATTAATTTCATTTTTATTCATGACAATAAGTTATCAAGGGTAATAATAAATTTATAATGGTAAATGAAAATTATGGTGAGATTTAAAACTAAGGGGATAATGATATCATTAATTAAACATTTTCATCATGTGTATTTAAAGGGGTTTCTCTACAAAACAACTATTTCTCCATTATTTTCTAATTTATGAGAAACAGTCCTCAAATTTTGACATATCCTTTTATATTTTTACCAAAATGTTACTCCCCCAACCTATAAATGGATAATTTCACCACCACACATATCCACACACCAAAATCCACATGGATCAACAAATGTTTTTTAATATAAATCCCCTATACCTCTTTAAACGTTTTATAGGTTCTATTATCTTAAAAATGTCACCCCTAAAATCATTAATACAATGTATAAATGACCTATTCCAAGGAGTACTGTAAAAATTTCTCTAACCATTTATTTTTATTTCCATTTCATTACGTCAGATTCATATATGACATTTTATATTATCAAATATTAAAATAAAAATATTAGTATCATTATAAAAGTGAAATGTTATTATGTTTATGGATAGTTCATTATCTACCTTCCTTCCTTCTCCTTAGAAGAATGAAAATTTCATCCTTGTGTACATGCATATCATAGCCACCCTGAAAGAAATGTTTTATTTTTCCTCAACTCCATACATTGATAGTTCAAAAATGTTATTTAATAAATATAGGATGATATTTATATCATTTTTATTATTTGTTGAAGAAAAACTATTTAATACCTTCCTCCCATTCTATAGAAAATGAAAATGTCATTCATATATAGAAGAAGACTATTACCTCCATGGAATGATATATTTCATTTTTCAACACTTAAAAACATTGATGGGTAGAAAAAATATTTTATATGTATCATTAATATCGTTCTTAATTTATAGGGAAAAATATACATTCATTATGAGGTAATTTTTTGTTATCGGTATATTATCTGAAAAAAGATCATCATTGATCTCGTTCTTTCAAACCGGGGAACTATTTGTCATCCAATAGTCTTTTTAATTTACAGACCTTTTAGAATAAATTTATATAATATATTTTTTTATATGATGATTATGAACTCTGTATCAATAAATTATGTCAACTTTCTCTATTAAGAAACATGTGAAATCACTTAGAATTACAAAATCTAAAAATTAAAATAAGAGGAAAATAACTAATTTATCTATAATCAAACATTATAACCAAATAATAACAATATTCATAGATATAAATAAATATAAAAAATTATTTTTAATATACTTATATATATTATATATGTGACTAATATCTTCTCATATAGATTTAATGTAATATAAGGGTTTCCCCATCTCAATTTAACTTCATTGAGGTACGTTACATATTTACAAGTATTTTTATTTTATGGAATATATACTATATTTCTATATAGTCTTAATATAATTATCATGTAATTTAAAATTTTCAAGAATATTTCTTTTACTTGTTTGGGCCTTCATGACCCGTAACTCAACATGTTTGGGATTTTGAGGTATTTTTAGGTTCAGTGAAGATGGTTTGGGGGAGTTTGGAACTAGAATTCCCTTAAAGTATGTTATTTCTGATTCGAACAGGTATCAATGATATGAGAGTATATTCAAGGATTCTATGGTTGGTGATTCACGACATGAGTTACAAATGAGGGTTTTGTGCCTTTGTAACACATGATGTAATATAAGTTTTCACAAAAAAAATTAAAATATGGATGAGGTTGAATGAATATAAACTAATTTTCCCTGGGTCAAATGTTTGAAAAGTTCAAAGATCGAGTCATTTTTATGGATTAAAATGGGGTTACATTCAAAACAAGGTAGTTGTAAATCTAGATCTCACGTATTGAAGGAAATGATTTCGTGATTCAATATAAATATCAGGGTTCGGTTGAATTATTTTTTATCTCTTGTCTTCTATAAACCATTAGTGAAACATAAGTGATTTTCAGGTCATTGTATACCTTTTAATCCAACATTTATCATCAGTTTCATATATTGATCATTATTAATCTAAGTTGTGTAATCTTTATATTTACCATTTTTGTTGGTATTTATGGGACTGAAGATAGTGATTTTATTCTAGATTATGGATAACTTGGTATGTTTTTTTTTATATTCATTAAATTCATTGAGGTTCATCTTAGGTTTCCTAGTTTAGTTGGGGTCATTCTATCACTTATCCTTTACACTATTGTGCATGTTTAATCAGAGAGCATACATATGGAAGGGGATCCTCATTATCTTCCTTTTTATGTGAATATGTAGATATTTCATTCTTTTTTATTCCTTTGGATGGATATTAAGGGTTAAATTTGGAATATTGTGAATTACACTCATGATAAATTAATTTTTTTGTGGAAAAAATATATTCTTGCATTGATGACATTAATGATGATTTATTACAAGTAGATTAACTTTTCAAAACTCACACATATTGGGATCATTGAATTTTTTAATGATGATATGATTATGGGGCCCTTTCTATGTTCTCTATATAACCATAGAATAAATTAATTTCTAAGAACATATATTTGGATTATGAATTTGTTTCACCTGGAAATCTGGTTTTTGTGAGAAAAAATTTATAAATAGTGATCTAAATTATTAAATCACATTGAAACTAAATTTTTCAACGCGAGTTGTGTTTTTCTATATTTTATACATGTGATGATGTATTGAGTGATGTGTATTATTGTATGATAGTTTTTTTTATTGGTTTCAATGCAGGTTGGGTGGGGTGGATGATTTTTTTGTGGTGGTTTTTTGGAGTGAGATGTGACATGGTCTATTTTGTAGTGGACATGGTGTTGGATTATATAAGGTGTTTGAAAAGTGTCTATAATACAGTGATATATTTGGGTTCCATGTATATAGATTAGCTTTAGTAGTGTTATAGGGATAATTGATGTGAGACAGGAACATTTTTTTTGGTGTTCCAGTGTTATATTCCTTGTTAGCAGTGGAATTATTTGTATTGCTAAATGAAAGTTAATGTGTTGGTGAATGAATAAAAATATATAGGAATTGATATGTGGTAATTTTCATTATTTAATTTATGAATTATGAATTGTAGGATTAAATGTGATATAATATCATAGAAAATTGGAGTTACTAAAATCAATTTCATCCTGGAAAATGCCAGAACTTTTAATTTATAGTGTAAGTGTGTAGATATGTGTATTTGTTATGTGTTATGATGAATTGAGTTGTGGAAGTGGATAAGATATATGATTTATGATTTATAGTGTATTTGAGGTGATTTTTTGTACACTAGTGTTGTTTATGTGAACCCATATCTTGGTAATTTTGTGTTACATATTGATCTTTTATTTAATGTTATTTTTATTTTTTCACAACCTATGTTAGATAAATATACCAAAGCCCAATGATTTTGGGTTATGGATGTTTTTCCAAAAATCAATGATGGTGGTGATACAGATGGTTGGCCTCCCCCCATTCAATTTTATTACTTCAATAGTGATGATACAGGTTAGTGTTTGAGATTTCCCAATGATGATATATGATGGATATAGGGATAATGCAGTGGTTATGATAATGTAATATGTAGTGGGATTCATACATGGTGGTATGATAAAACGAGTTTGATTTACCTCACATATATGGTAACCTACTTCCATATTTATCTAATGAGGTTGTGATGTGATAAGGACATGTTTTGATGATAACATACTCTTTGACTTAATTCTAGAAGTTTTTCTATTGCGGTAGGTTTGGATGTGTCTCAAACCTCATTAGAGATTTTTTTATATGTGATTTTATACGTATGTGTGGGGTGGGATCGTATAATTATGGATGATGGTAGTGTGAGACAAGAAAAAATGTGGGGGAGTGGATTTAAGAAATTGTTGTTTATGTTCTTGATATTATGTTCCTCTATGGGATGCGTGATTTACTGAGTGAAAAATAGAATTGTTTTGATTGGTTAGTTGACCAGTTTATGTGATTTTTTGTTTTTCAGTTTATAAAAAATATCATTAGTATTGTCTTTTAACGTGTGGAAATGAGACCTTGTCTTTGATCCTTCATATTATAATTTTCATTGCTCTCCCTATGTATATAAACTATTTTTCAGTTTTCCTCGATGAAATTGGGGACTAACCATGACATCTTGGGCTTTAATTTTTATTTTCTTTTATTGAGTTTCTTTCATAGAATTTTTTTTGTTATTATTTGGAATTGTTTATTTATTAATTAAAATTATTCAATATTATTAGTATTTTTTGGGTATTTCTATCATATTCCACTATATATTTTTTTGTAGGCTGATTATCCTATCATTCAATAAATAAATATAATATATTGTAAAGCCTTCAGAGTATGACATTTTTATACCATCAATTCTTATCATTCATTTGGGTCCTACTAGAGGTGACTATCAGAGTACATTGTCTATCATCATTTATTTCTAGTTCAAGAGGGGTAACATTAGAGTGAAGGAATTATTATATATTGGTATCATTGTTTTGGATGAGAGAAAAAATTAATTTTTGTGTAAGGAAATGTGTGGATTAGATGGGATTGTATGGAAACAATTCCAATTGATCTTGGTCCATGAAATAGGTCAACAAGACTTGTTAGAACATGATACTTTAGTACCAACTATTATATAATGCATGAAATATAAGATTATTTAATTACTATTTTAGGTAGACCCATTTTCATTTTAGATAACACAGAATGAAACATGAATCATGAATGAATTTTTTTTATTTGAATTTGGTCATCATGAAAAAATAAAAAAAATTACATAAATAGTTTTTAACAATATTCCATGATACTAGGAGACTTATTTCTCATTCATTTCAAAAAATGAATCATGGTAATTATCCATGAGTAACATAGGTAGTAGACGTTTAGTGGGATAATCGAGATGATCATCAGAGGACTTACTTGATAGAGGATGATGTGGAATGATAGTGTGATTTATGACCCTTTCAGCCAATGAGTTTGGGGATGAATGATGGGAGTATCTGTAGTCTATAGAGAAAGTACTTATTGTAGGAGATCGATTTCACCTTCAGTATGATTCAATCTCAACAAGAGTTTTGATAACTATTATAGGTTATTTAGATGTGAGAATATGTGAATTAGTGATATATTTTGTATATTGGTGAACAAAATGAGGGAGATGTATTTTGTCATGACTATTAAAAGGAGTACCATTTCGAATTCCTTTCATTTATGAGGATGAAAAAAAATATGTAGTATTATATCAAACATCATATAATGATAATGAGTGTGGATAGTCTTGGGATAACGTTCATGGACTTTCTATACTATACCACATGTGTATTTCAAGGTGAAGACTCTAGAGAGTAGTGTTTGGAGGAGACATCGTGCCCATCAATCCAAGTATTAAGTTACCTAGTTTAAACATTATACATATATCTTAGTTTATTAGAATATGGAGGTTTTCATGTAGAATATTTATATGGGATTTGAACCTCCATAATGTGTCTATAATGTAATCTTAATGAGAATAGCTTACAGTAGTCGGTCATATATGTTTAAAAAATTTTGGTCTCAACTAGTGGGGAAATGATAATGGAATATCCTTTCACACTCATTTTGGGTTGGTATATTCCATGAACCTAAATACGGATTGATTTTTTATTTATATTGTATACATTGTTACCAGTAGGATCATATCCCAATAACATAGGTAGGAGAGTTATAGATGGTTGGTCAAGGACATTTTTGTTAGTCACAATAATTACTTCATAAGAAATGTCAGTTGGAGAGAACATTGTTTCCTCTTCAGCAGCCCAAGGAAGATGGTGTTACGAATTTGGAAGCATAATGGTGGTTTGTATCCTCAAATTCCTATTTTATATTTCATTCATTCATGTCGTTAGTAGAGAGGTAGAGGATGTGGGTGTGGTCAAATGAAAGTTATGGATGAGGAAATTCTAGTACAACCATATGTTGTCTTATGTATGATCAGTTTATAATCCAACCTTTCTTCTCCCATGATTTTATTATGGTTTTTATTCTCATATGTTTCTTCTACTTTCATCTATTATGTGGGAATATATGTGAAGATAATTTAAATTCCCAAAATGTTATCTATGCTTGGTAGATTAAAATATTCCTTGTTTGATGTGTGTTAGGAATGTAGAATGATAATGGTTAAAACCATAAAATTATAGATTTCCTTCTTTTAAAAAAATCCAGACGTTGTTATCCATGGAATTGATTGGTCATATTTTATGTGTTTTATCATCAACTATTTTAATAGAATATTTTCTTCTTCTAATGTGAAGGTAAAAACGTGGTGTTATTTATATAGAAGAGTTATTTGATTGGTGGATGGAAATTCGGGGCTCTTTTGTCTCAATTAAAATATAATTCAATGGAAGGACTAATAGAGGATGTACCAGGAACATGGATGAGTTTATATATGTTTTCCAGGATGATTTCATGAACAATACCCTCAAACTGTTGTAAATTATTAGATATATTTGTACAATGTGTGACTTATATTTCAAGATATAATTATTTAATGGTGTCAACTAATTTTCATGAGTTGATGTTGGGGGTTAATAATCTAAATCAAAAGGTTTTTATACTACCTAATGTTTCTCCTTTTGGTGAGCCATTGTTTTCCCCAATATGTAATATGGCATAATATGATTTATCATATAATATTTATTGATGAATTAAGAAATGGTTAAGAACCATGAACCTCTTATATGGATTGAAAATATTTGTAACCATCTAAAGGGATCCAATTTGTTTTCAACGAATGATTATTAGTCTAGTTATCACATGATGGGAGTGAGAATGAATGAAATCATGAAGACTTATTTATGATGTAGGTATGTGCACAATAATTTCTGTTTTATGCCATTAGTTTTCATAATAAAACAAGGATTGTTCATGGGGAATAAGAACACTATATTCCATGGGATCCAGGACTAGATCCCCAAAATTTTTATTGATGACATCTTGATCTTCATGGTGTTATAGGAGAAGCACGTTGGTCATCTCTGACCTCTCTTGAAAGTCCCTCCACTCTATAAACTCAATGTAATGTTGTTTAAATGTTTTTTCAATATGATAGAGGTATATATATTTTCTAATGTGGTGTATCGGTAAGTTGTTTTCGTAGAATCATCAATGATTAAAGAAGTTTTTTATGGGTAGCACCTAATAATGTTTATGGGGTTAATTGTTTTCATAGTCTTACAAGAAATTATCTAAGTATGGTAACTCATTTCTTATAGTTTGTAGCCCTAGTAAAATATTTTTCATAGAAGGAAAATGATTTCATATGGTTTGATCCATTCTAGATATAATTTGGACAGCTAATGTAAAAATTTATCAGTTCCTCAATGATTGGTCAAACAAGAAAAGGTTGTAGTGATTAAGGCCTTCTATGAGGAATATCATATAGATTTTAGATAAATATTGAGGTGGATGAGATAGATAACATCGAATATGATTATAAAATTATTTCCCCAATTTTCATAGCTCTGTCACCCATGATCATGAGCTCATGGTGGTCATTTCTATAGTAATGTTTTTTGTGGAATAGCCAAATCTATAAGCACATTATTGTTTTCCGTGAAAACAAGTGCCAAAAATATATATTTTCATATTGATATTTGATTTTATCCCAATTAATGTATATATAGTTTCCCATTGAATATTATTTTTAAATCTCATGCACACATTTAAAGGGGAATGTTGATTAAATTTATCTGATGTTGATGTATTGAAAAGATGTGGTTTGGGAGTGTGTAGATTTTGGTAAATGTTTAGAGGTTCTTTCATTGGTTATTAATAATATTGGGGAAATTAATGGTTGAGGATTCATTTATTAGATGATTGTTAAATGATATATTATTAAAATTGGTAGAGGGGTCTTTGTGTTGGGACCTAGAGGCATAATTGATGCAACATAATGTTGGACATTATAATGTTCCAATGGAATGGTTAGAAGATTTTTAGAAATAAATGTCATTCCAGGGGAGGTAATATTTATTTTTGTAAAATCAAGTGGTATATATACATTTGATTCATGACTATATTTTTCTATCTTGGTGCAATTGATATGTATCATGGATTGATGATACATCATTGGTTATCCAAAAAAATCACTTCTAGAGTTTGTGGAATTGTTTTAGGTCTGTGCATAAGATGACTAGAAAAAAAGTTATCGTAGTGGTTTTTTTAACCCTTTGATGTCCTTGAGTAGAAATTATAGTATATATAAATCTATTTCATCACAAAGATACCCTGATCATAGTGATGATTTTATGTAGTTTAGCTAATAGTGGATCTTATAATGATGGCAACTTATTTTCTTTTGATTTATAAACTGAGCATCATGTATTTTATAGTGTGGCAGTATTTCAATTATGTGATTAGTATTCATGGGGTATTGAGTATAATAGTATCTATTTGAGATTATCATTTTAACAAATGGATTTAGAGGGGAATAAACGTTTTTTTCTACCAATTTTACCTTAGAATTATTTTTCACCCTTATATGGTTCAAAAGACAAAGTGAATCATCAATATTTTGAAGGATATGATTTGATCATGAAGTTTTTACATTTTCTCTTATCATGGAAAAAAAATTTCTTTTCTTGATTCCCCATACAGAAATATATATAAATAATCCAATGGAAAGGATTTGTTTGAGGTGTTGAATGAATGACACTTCCATTCTCCATTTTTATAACAGAGGTTTGGTAGAAAATATTTCTTAGTCTAGTTGTGGCACAAAGCATGGAGGAGATGATGTAGATGGTATGAGAGTTGATGATGGCATCACTGGACAATAATTATGCATATGATAATAATTGTATTGCCCCATATTTTTTATGTTTATTATGTGTTCTTGAGGTTTTTCCAATATCGAGGAAACTAATTTTTTTGAAAATAGAGTAAGAATTCTCTAAGGATTGTTAGGACTTCAAATTTTTGGGGTTATTTTCGAAGATGGATTATTTGTTGTATCTAACACAATAGCCAGATAGGATACAAAATTTATTTACAATTTCATATATTAATCAATATGATTACAATGATTCCAACATCATTGACTTGGGATATTTCGAAATAGAGAATTTAACAATGTTCTTGGAGAAATGAGTAGAGATCCACAATCATGGATCTAAAGTTATGTGTTGGTGACCCATCCCTTTGATTGTCTTCTATGGAGGCATGTTGTACTAGAGGAGAGTTCTTTAGAGTGTAAATCATAGATTTGTTCTTAGTAACCAGAGTCGTTTTTATTTTTCTTGATTTTTTATTCATTGATTATGTAATGTATCAATATTTTTTAACTCCAAAAGAATTTATGATATGTGTATTATTCTATAATTTTAATTTATTCCATAGTTTACATTTTCCAAATATACCTTGTTATAATATTAAATATTAACATGATCATTGTAATAGTAATGTGACAGGTAGGAACAATTATATAGCCATTACAACAATAACATAACCAATAAAGTTTAAATAAAATTTAGGTAACACATAAATAACAATATTTAATATTTATATCATAGAATATGTAAATAAATGTTTCAAAAATGATAAATTAGTATTTGGGGTTTTGGTGAAATTTAAATGTTATCTTAAAATATTGAAACCAATATAATAGTTTAAAAGAAAACTTATTTTCCATAAATATATTCATCAATTTTTATTTTGTTTTCTTTTGATAATAAGATAAAGCATGTAACCTTATTTATTTTATCGAAGTGTCATAAAATTAGTTATATTTATAAAATTAGAATTCTTTCATAAATGTTAATTTTAATTTAAAATCATATTTCTAATATTTAGAAAATTATTTTTATAAATTGGATTTCAATTTCTATATGAATATTATAAAGAAAATTACTTTTACTTTTTGGGATTTTTCTAAAATTTCTGAATTTTTTCTTTAAGAGTGATAAACTATAATTTATAGTATTTAACATTTTTAGAGAAATACTTTATATTTGAGTCATTGATGATGTATAAACCCATTATTTAGAACTCACGTGTACTAGTTTTTATATGTGGTAACTAGAACAAACAAAATTAATTTTCATGATCCAAAATAATAAAAAATGATGAAATTAATAAAAAATACCCCTCTCCTCCATTATAAATAAATCCCCTCGCCAATTTTTCCCCTTAGACCTTCTTATCCATGTATATTTATTATTTTTTTCCCAATTCCATTCCAAAATCTATTCGCATCATTATGGTCTTATTAGTCTCATGAAAAGGTCATTTTATTGTTTCTTAAGGTGGTTCTCAAGGAGATGACACTCAATTTGTAAAACCCTCCATCTTTTCATTTTAATTCATTTATTTTCCTATATTATCACCATATAAACTATTCAAAATAGAATGGAAACTACAGTATCATATATATACTAAAATCCTATAATTTTATTGACATGTCCCTCATCAAGTCTCTTGTATTCTATTTTTATTATAAAAATTAAAATATCGTTTGTGAGGTGTCGATAAACCACCTTTAGGGGAAATGAGTTTTATATTTTTAGTATAACATTAAAAGATAGTAATAAATCCATATTTATAGTTAATAGAGATTATAAAAAGTTTTTTTTAATAATTATTTAATTTTCTCAAAGCAGTATATACTAAAATTATTAAATAAAATGATACTAATATGTTTTGGTCATAAACATGACCAAAATAATTTAAATCACAATCATTAACATTTTATCTAATAAATCATCCTTGTACAATTTTAATAAATTTTATATAAGACCACTTCAACACTTATATTCTCATTAATATTAAATAATTTAACTTCAAGAGTTTTTTTCCACTTCATATGAATTACTATAATTTCAAAAAATGGAACTAATCAATAAACCATGAAAGAGATGATCTTGGAAAAAATAAAATTAAAACATATAACTCATTATAATAGCCTTAAATTTAAAAAAAATGATTATAATATATAAAATATAATATTAATAGGTTCAAATAAAATTAATTAATAAATCAAATTTTATTATCTAGGACATTATGTTCTAGGGAAGAATTCTTTTGAACATAAGTTAATCATCTTAATCAACACATATTCCTTATGTGTGTTTAATTTATAATTACCATTAATTTATAATATCCTCAATAAATTTGTCATTATGGTTTTACATTTTTTTCATTTGATAATTATTAATTTTATGGGGAATATGAATCTCACTCTTTATTTTAAAAATACCAATTTAATTGTTTGTTTTTAAAGTTTAAAATAATCCTTTTTTAAAACTTATTGATCATGAGAAGTTCAAAACAAATGAATTTAGAATTAATGATTTGACAAATAAATTACATGTTTAAAATGTAATCCAAAAATAAAATTATTTCATTTATAATATTGTGGCTTATTAAATAAATTATTCTAATGTAAAAAAGGTATTTATCTAAAAAAAATCTCACTATTTTCATTATGGTATTTATATTTATTAAAACACCCTTAGTTGGATATTTTTTTAAATTTAAGATTAACTATTATGATACTATCTACCATTTCTATTGTTTGTTTTATGATCACTTTGACTGGGGATGTACTATCATGATTCCATTCACCATAATAGACTTAATAGTTTATAAATATTATTAAAAATTGAATAAATTATTTACGTTTCATATGCTAGTATCAATATGATTGTATAAGCTGACAATATTTCACCCCATTAATATAAGGAATTTATATGACAAAGTAAGTGTCGGGTATGAATCTTTATTTCTTTTCGATGCATCGGTATGTGTTATGAGACAAATTTTACTGGGTTTTAGTTGAGGTCATACCCAATTATGTTGACTTATTTTCCAAGGCCTTGATGGTATGATTATGATTTCCCTCATTATGAATCCCGTAATTATGAAATTATTTTTTAATAATCCATATGATTATTAAAATTGTATAATATAGATTAATAAGAATCATTTTGATGTTATTATTTATATAGTTTTATTTGATCATATTTTATTTCTTCCATATTATTCATAAGATTTGTTTTAATTTCATGTCTTTTTAGGTATATGTCGTTCCTTATTTTTAATAATTGTTTATGATATCATATGTTGTATTAATACCCTTACTGACCAAATGAGATCGCCCCATTATTATGTTTTACTTTTCACCAGGATTAGGATAATCATGAAGAATTGGGGTGTCTAAGAAGAGAGTTAATATGTTGTTTTTCTTTTTTAATTTATAATGTAATTATTATGTTTGTATATATTGTTCAAAACAAATAATCTATTAATTCTGTTGAGATGTGATGTCCTTATTTATTAGTTTATTTTAGATAAAGTATGAAATCATATTCGGTATATAGGTGTATAGGTATTTCAAATTTTTATTAGGGGAATTGTAGTTGAAATTTTGGAATGTAGATTTATGAAAACATACATTATGGAAATATAACCCTAAAACTATAATTGAATCATTTTTTGAAGGCTAAAATCATATGATTTTTATATTAGTTATACTTTAAGTGTTTCGCTGGTTTTATTATATTGTAATTTTATACATTATTTATAAATTGTACCTAGTGGAAGGAATGGAAACCATCTAAATGCATGTACTCCATTTATGTATTTCTCTACTATGTAACATAATAATGTTGTAGTTAGAGCTTCAACTAGAGATAAAAAATTATAAATATATTAGGGAAAACTGACATAGGTTTAGAGAAATAACATTAATCACATAGGGAATCCTGACACACAAAGTGGTGTACCAAGGTCAGTTTTCATGATGCAATAAAATGATCCATAATTCAATGGGACTACAATCACACTTTTTTTCTGGGCGTCAAATAAGTTCCATAGATAAAATTTTGTCATTGTTGGAAATTAACTAAAGGGATAATAATATCATGTAAATTTATTATAACTAAGGAGATTCAGATCAATTGTGGTATTTAATTAAAAATAAAAATATGTAAATGAAATTATAAATATGGAATTCAAGGATTTTAAGTAAAAAATTCGATTAATATTTCACTCATGAACAGTGAGAGGATAGGGAGATAAAATTTTTGGGTATGATATTTAATGTATATAAAAATGTTTCTATGTATAAAACAAATATTTAAATGTTAAAAATTCATCTCATGGAATACAATCATAATACAATAAGAACGATTTTCCATTTCATTGATCGTCTTCAACCAATTTGATGATGGAAACTAGTCTTTGAAGAAATCTCATATATGAGGAAAATGTTCATGTTCTAGCAAGATAGAGAATGATTTTTCCATGCCATATAGATTCCAAGGGAAACAGGATGAGAAGAGGTATGTTGAGTACTCTAGAATGGGAAATAACGAAAAATGGGAAAATGGGAAGAATAGAATTTCCAATATGAAATAAATGTGGATATAAATATCATGGAAAATTTCTATTGGTAATGGGATTTTATTTCATGAGTGTAAAAAAAGAACATGTAGACCAAGATTGTAATGGGAAGAAATAATTTACCAATGTCCAATGATTTAGGTGTAAGGATATGAGAAACTATGAATATTAATTTTCTCAAAATCAAATGAATTTTCCCCGGAAATTGAAAAGGGATAAAGGCCATGCTTATGCAATAAAAACATATGAGTTTGAAAATCCTAATGATGTGTTGTATGGAGGTTTATATATATCCTTAAAATTAGATAAGTGTTTATTATATTCAAAATCATCACATTATTTTATATATTTTTAATTTTTAAAAAATTTATATATTTTCATGTATCTTTAATAATGAATTTCTCAGTTAAAACTCATAGTGTAAACCTTGTTGCAAAAAATATGTGTTAGTTCGTTCCAATAATAATACATAAATTTTCTAAAATTGATAATTTTAATATCATGTCTATGGTGGATTTTCATTTAATCTATGGTATGGGCTATATTTCGAAATATAATAAAAAATGTATTATAAAGAAAAGGAAATAATGATTCATCATAAATATATCTAATTTAAAAAATTTAGATGAGAGAAGTCACCATTTGGTTCATATCAATATCCACCTCTATTTTCCCTACTAAATGAGACACTGAGAGTATTAGAATAAATAAAAACTAATAATGAAAATGATGATAATTTAATTGAGGGTGTCCTAATTTAATTAGAATACATTGAATAATTTACAGATAAATTATATAGACATCCTATAGAGAGGGATGTTGGATTTTATATTGATTTTTTCCACGATGAAAAACTTATTTCAAATAATCCCTATAGAATTGATAATGTGGAGTTAATAGAATTAAATGAAAACAATATTAATTGAGTGATTAAAGATTTATAACCCCTAGTATTTACCATCGAGGAGATTGTTTTGTTATCATTAAGTAGAAAGATATATGTATGAGGTTGGGCATTGACTATAAAAAGATCAATGATATTATGATAAATAACAATTATATACTTCATCACAATGATAACTTATTTTACAAACATCATTATGCATAATATATTTACAAAATAGAACAACATTATGGATATTATCAATTATGTATGAAAAATAATATTTTCCAATGATTGTGTTTCTATCATGGTATAGACATTATCAGTTTTTTGTAATGAAATTTAGACTGAAAAATTCACCCTATGTTTTTATGGATATAATAAACATATTATTAATGGAATATCTTAATATTTTTGTGGTGGTATTTATTTATGATATATGGGAATTATACAAAATCGATGAGGACCATAAGAGCTACATTCATATTGTTCTAGAGACTCCATAATGAAAATACATTATTGGATTTTAAATATATGTATATATTTTCTACAGACATTTTTTTTGTCCATGATTCCTCGATGGATTTAATCATTGTTTCTCTTATGAATAAAAATATAGTATTTGATTGTTCTACACCAACAAACATAACTAAGGTACATACATTAGCACGTTACAATATGTATTTAGTTCCAAATATTTCCTAATTAGCTAACACGTCAACCTACCATACTCATAAAGGGGTTAGTTTAATACGGATAAAAGAATGAGAAAATGGTTTAAGGAATTGAATAAGAGATTAATGAATTCTCTGATTTTTAAACCACCTTCATGATATTGTAGATTTGTGATTTATAGTGATACATTGAATAAAGGACTTAGTTGTGTCCTTATGCATAATAATATATTTATTCCCTATGAATCAAGGTAGTTAAAAATCACGAATTTAAATATCTAACCCAGTATCTTGAGTATGTATATTTAATATTTTCTATGAAAATATGTTGACAATATCTCTATAGTGAAATATGTGATATATATACATATCAAAAGTGTTTGAAATATATCTTCTCATAAAAATATCACCACATGAGGAAAATGTGATAGCTCGAGTTATTCAGGGATTATGATTTTTCAATACACTACCACTCAACGAAGGTAAATAAGGATGAAGATGCATTGAGTGGGAAGGATCATGAAGTTATGAACAAAATGAGTATAGAAATGGGTCTTAATTATATAGATCTAGTAAATATGGATATTTTAATTATCAAGGATGTTGAAACATCGCAACCATTTCAAATTGTTTTCAAACCTCATTCATCGTAAAGGATAAAAATTTATCATTCTGATTATGAAAATTTTGAAAAATATTTAATTATGTGCATGATGGGAGATTTGTAGATATCATATATAAAGATGGAACTGAAATATGAGAAGAGGTTTTGAGTTCAATATACCTGATCTAAAAAATGTTTTTTTTGATGATGCTCATAGATTGAATTTCTCTATGCAACATTATAGCACTATGATGTATATTGATATTATGGAAGTTTTTTGTGGGACAATATGAACATATAAATTTCTTATTATGTATCACTCTGTCTAGTTTTTTAATAGGTGAGGGCTAAAAGAAAACATGCTACATTATTCCTGAACCATCTACCAATTTCTATATGAAAATTAGATGAAATTACTATGGATTTTTTCACTAGATTAAGAATAAATCCATGAAGTAATGATTTGATAAGGGTAAATCTTGATAAAATTAATAAATATTATTATTTCATCACTATAAACGATAATTTTCCAGTAGATCTCCTGGAATGACTCTATATTAATGAATTTTTAAGACATCATGGTTCACCTCATTTGATTGTGTATGATCGAGATCCCTTTTATTAATCAAAATTTTGGAAACCTAATCATTATTTTTCTTATATTGAGAATCATTTGAGAACCAATTATCACCCTAAAATCGATGGGTAGTCAAAAAACAACTATTAAAACCTTAGATGATGTGTTCAGATCATGATTACATGAGATTCAAGGTATGTGGGTCAATATTTAATGTTGGGATGTTTTCCTATAATAGTAGATTGCATTCAGGTGTTGAAATGAATCCATATGAAGCATTATATGGAAATAATCTCCGTAAACCAACATTTTTGGGATGATTTTAGTGAAATGAAGCTTGTATTACTAGAACATGTAGTGGAAACAGCAGAAAAGGTACACACTATTCAAACCCATATCAATGATGAAAAAAGTTGTAAACACTGTTATGCTGATATCCGAAAGAAGATTTGGGGTATCTAGAAATATATCATTTTTTCGTAAAGCTATGTGCATGGAAGTTTGTTATAATACTTTTTAAGAAAGGGAAACTAATCCTCATGTGCATTTTTTCTAGGGAAATTCTGGAATGAATCTGGTCTATAGCTTATTAATTTGTAATTCCACCATGTGTTTCAAAAGTTCATGATGTATTCAACATCTATTTGTTATGGATGTACATATCTGACACAATGCATGCGATCACTTATGAATTAATTTAATTTCAAACTAATTTGTAGTACTTTGAAGATCCAATACATATTATGGACACTATAAAATAGGCATTGAGGAATCATATGGATCATCTAGTAATGGTACTTTTCAAAAAGCATACAATTAAATAGGATATATGGGAACTAGAAAAACATATGACAAATAACTACCCAAATAATTTTATGATGTGAAATTCTAGAAATTTTATTGTTGAAATTTTTCCTAGAGGGGATAATATAACACCCCAAGATTTTATGGTATGAATATCCATAAATAATTTCAATTTATTTGATAGTTTTCATTGCACAAATTAATCATGTTATAGTAATAAATATTAACATGTCCATTTGAATAGTAATGTTACTATTTGGAAATGTAATCTGAACATTTTGAAAATAACATCACCTCTAATATTATAAAAAAAATCAGGTATCTCACAAATGAATATAAAATAAATTTCTGTAACATAATAAGTAATTCATTTAAAAAATTATAAAATAAGTGTTTGTATTTTTGTGAAATGTGAATTTTTATTAATAATTTAAGAATTAATATAATTATTAAAAATAAAATTTATATTTAAAAAATAGAATCGTAAATTAATATTTTTGTGTCTTATGATTGTAAGATAATTTTATGAGACCTTGTATAATTTTTCAACATGTCCAAAATTCATTTATAATCTTAATATTAGTATTTTTTAAATTAATGTTGATTTTAATTATAATTACAATTAATTATATTTAGAACGTTATTTTTATAAATTTGATTCAAAATTATAAATCTACATATCACAAAATAGCAATGATGAATTTTTTGGGATTTTTCTAAAATTACTGATTTTTTTTGTGGATAGTGAAAAAGTAATTTATGATATTTAACATTTTATGTCAAATTCATGATTTTTTAGTCATGGATAATGTTACCACCCATTAATTAAAAATAAAGTCAACTATATCCTTTGCAAAGTCATTATAATCCACTCTATTTATAGTTTTTATCTAAAATATTAATTAAATGAATAAAATAATCAATAAAAACCTATCTTCCACTATAAAAACTACCGTCACTACATCTTCTCCTAAAACATTAAAAGACATTGATATTTTTTAAATTATTCACAATTAATCTCCCATTAATCTAATTTTCATTCTATTATGATTTTTCTCACCAAAATACAATTTAATGGTTTCTTAATGAGGTTCTCAATGACATGAAACATAAGAGGTAAAACCATCAAAATTTTCCATTTAATTTGTTTTCTTATCCATAAATCACCTCAACATTACAGAATATAATAACTACTCTTAAATTAAATATATAGTAATTTTATTATATTAATTTAATATCTATCATCGGGTCTCTTCTCTTCTCTTTTTTTTCTAAAAATGAAAATATCTTCTATGAGGTGTTGATTCACCACCATTGTGGATGACGAGTTATAATATTTCATTACCACCTTAAATGCTAGAAATAATATAATTTTTATTTTTAAGAAATATTATAAAATGTGTATTAGAAATTATTTAATTTTTATTAACCAATATAAAGTCATATTTTTAAATAAAATGATACTAATTTGTGATGGTTATAAAAACTAACAAAATAAATTAAATCATTTTCAAAAATATTTATCTAATTAATAATCCCCATAACATATAATAAAATGATATATAACAATATTTAATATTCTATAATATCATTACAACAAAATAATTTCACTTCTATAGTTTTTCTTCCACTAGATGTGAATTCATATAATTATAAACAATGGAACCGAGAGTAAAACCATGAAACAGACACTCTTGGAACAATGAAATCAATGATTATAACTCATTGTAATAGACAAAAAATTATTTCATAAAATTATAGTAAATAAAATATATTTTGAATTTATTATTAATTAAGTAATTAATTAATCTCATATGATTATCCAGGACATTATACACATGTGCATAAGACTTTTAGACCAATGTTAAGGGTTTTCCCGTCTCAAATTTATTTTTATGAGATATGTCTTATTCCACATTTATTCCTTGTGTTTTATTTATAAATACATATATTTTATATATATTATAATTAATAAATTTATATTCATGTTATTAAATTGATTAAATTAATAATTATAACTTTAATGGGGCATACGATGCTCGCACATTGTTTTAAAAATGCTCATATAATGATTTTTTCATTATTTAAAGGACACGATTTTTTCACCTTATACAACATAAGAAGATATTCCTACATTAATGATGCCTCAATTCCTTGAAGAATCATTTATATGTTCTTATATTTAATTATCAAATAAAATTCCTTTCATTTATAATTGCACATAATTTTTAATAATGGATTCCAATGTAAAAAAGGTATTTCTCTCAAGAATCCCTCCAAGATTTTATTAGTGAACATTAATATATGAAATAGAATACAAATTGGATATTTTATGTAATTGATTTTTATATCTTAGGATTCCATATACGATATTTTATTGATAGGTTTAGGATCATTTAATTGCGGATGTACTGTCATGATACCATTCTCTATATTAATCTAGATATTTTATTATTATGTTTACTGATTAGAGATTTTATTTAAATTTCATATTCTATTTTAAATATGATTTTGTATGTTGATTATGATTCAATCTATTCATATGAGGATGAATTATACTTATTATGGGTCGGGCATGACCCATTATAGCCCCTCGATGCATCTGTAGGTCTTATGAGACAAACTGGACAAGGTTTTGGATGTGGCCTTTCCCATTTATGTATACGTCTTGGTTGAGGCAATGCTGGTATTCTTATGATGTCCTTTATTATGAATTCCCTCATTATGTGATTTTTTATTGATATTCTTTTTGATTATTTGAATAATTTAAAATACATGGTGAAATATTATTTTCATTTGATTATTTATATAGCATTATTTGATCAACTTTTATTCTTACCATAATTTGATAACGATTATGTTTTAATGACTTTAAATTTTAGTTATTAATATAGAATTATTTTTTAGTATTTTTTATGATATATTATGTTGAATGCTTACCCTTACAATTATTTTTGGATCACCCCTTTCTTATGATTTATTTTTCAATAGGATGCCCCAATGTGTATTATTAATGGCATGAAGGGATTATCTTGAAGCATAAGGATGTATCCATAGTGTTAATATGTTTTATTAAATTTCATGCAGTAATTTAATGCTTATTTTGGTATCCATTTTTTAAAATAAACTAAACTATTTAGTCCTCAAGATGTGTTTTCATTTTTTATTTTTCCAATGTAATAATGCAATGCACCAGCTTCGGGTTACTAGGGTTGTGGTCATTACATTATTGATTGAAGAGATATTCTCTTTTCCCCTTATATATGACTATTATGGAATCAAAAATTTAAAAAATCAAGAACCCCTTCCTCGTCAAAAATATATATATAATGATATGTTTTTAAACTGTATGATATATTTAGTTCTACCCAAAATAGAAAATATTTTTATATGAATTGTGGGTTTAATTTATTTTTTCTCTATGGGAAGTGTGTCTTGATGGTCTAGGTGGTTGTTGGGTTGGGATGTGTGGAGGGTGAAATGGTTAGGAAACTAGTTATGGGGAAAAGACGTGTCTTATGGATTTTGTGATATGTTGTGGAATTATTTCAAATGAGATTGTAATGTGGTTGTATATGGAGTTTTTAAGAAATTATTACATTGTATATTTGGATGATGGTATGTTTTGTGTGTGACACGATCCCTGAGAGGTATCTCATGTAAAGGTTTCCTGGACCCATACTTTTATATTTGTTCATTGATTTGATTCTTACCGAGTCAAACTGTTTTAGTGATATCTAATATAATGGTTCATGCCCTATATTTTCATTACATTTTCGGTCAAGGAGTTCGATGTGTTTGGAGGAGGCTCAATGTGGATTCTTCAGATCATTGAGCCTTAATTCTACTATGATATGTTATTTCTAAAATAAATAATTTTTAATTATGTGAGATTATATTTTGAGTTTTTGATAACAAATAATAAAGGAATACATTCTATATGTAGTTTGTAAGACTATGTATCTCACTAGATGAAGGAATTGGTCATGATGTGAATTATTTCAATGCGTAGGTTCTATGAAAATATTCATATCATCATCAGGTTGACTATTTGATATGGTTAGACCATCAATCTATTTCAAATCATGAAATGTGGGGTTTCTTTTTAAAAATTCTAGATTTGAATGTAGATTTCATTCCGTGAAGATTTGGTGTTCCATATTATATATAAATGATAGGGTTTACTCACTTTATTTTTTCCCATTATTTACCATGAAACTTGGGTGAAACCTAGGTGATATTTGAGGATATTCCAACCCATTCCGTTCATCTCCAAGACATGGATTTTAAAGGTTGATCGTTGATAATATATGGTGATTTATATTCATTTTCCATTGGTTCCATCCATTCTTCCATTGGGGACTCACAATGATGATGGTTTTCTAGTTTTGGGGAGTGGTTGAAATACATTTTTTTTATGATCCCTTGAAGTGATCAAGGTTTATATTAGGTAACCTAGTGTATTCATGGGTTTATATTCATTTACAATATACGTTATTCTTCATAATAGATCAAGAATATTACTTATGGTATGTGATCCACGTTCTCTTCATTTTTACATCCTTGTGTGTGGGTTTCAATTTTCTTCCATCCATTGGGTGGAAATTTGTTGTTGGATTAAATAATGTATGAAATTTCAATAATATAAAATTTATGTTAATGGGGATAAATTTCTTGTTTTAGTGCTTTGGTATTATTAATAATGATTATATATATGTTGTTTCCATTATTGATATTATCAGAAATTTTGAATCACTTCTTATAAAATAGTTGGAATGGTTTTGAGACTCTTCTAGTGTTGATTATTTTATCTTTCAATGATTAAAATGATAAAAATGGACATAAAAATGAATTACTAGCCCATAGAAATTCAGGTTGTGTAAGAATACCCTTATTAAAAATTATGTAATGTATTATAGGCACTTGAATTAAAATTGTAGAAGTTGGGATGTCTTGTTTTGATTGGTAATCATTATGTTGATGTCATGTGTGATATTTTTCTTATGGTGATGGTGGTAACATGCTTGAGTGTGGGATGTGATGTATTGGTATTTTAGTGTAAAGGGTTATTGGCCTGAAATGTGGCTTGTGTTGATGTTCATTGGATATGTAGTGGGTTGATATGTGGTAATTGTAATGTGTAGTTACTATGGTGATATTGTTGACATGGGTTAATGTAAGTAATGTTATCATGATGGTTGACATGATATGGGAGAGATATTTTAAGGTGTGGATGTAATTGATTCATTGTTAGAAAAGTAATAAATTGTAATGTTGAAGGAAATGAAATAGGTTTTCAGGTGAATAATAGTTGACTGTAATTGATATATGATTATTGTATTAAAAAAAATTAATTAATAATAAATGTCTGTTGTGATTGTGAAGGAATGGATTATCTTGTAAAAGTGATTCGAATAACATTAATTCAATTAAATTATGGAACCTGTAATTGAAAGTGTAATTTCATGTAAATGGGTGGTAGTTTCTTATTGTGATGAATTTAGTAGTGGTGTAACTTTTTAAATATTATATATGGTATAACTATAGTGATTTGGTGTATTCTAGTATAGATTATGCAAACCATTAGGATAAGTATTGTTTGTTATCTATATATCATGTATTTATTATAAATCCCCCACATGAGTTGGAAAACCTAACCAATGACCAAAGGGTATGGGTTCCTCATATTTTCCCCAATATATTTGTTGGTGGGTATATAAAAGACTCAAATCCTTTTCTTTCACACTCTTCCTTCAACATTTATTATGTGGGATGGTGTTGAAGAATACTCAGTAATGTTAGAACGAAGGGTTATATATTACCATTGGTGATGGGGATGTGATATGTGGTTGTGGATATTCATGGTCAGAGGATGAAACAATATATTTTTTCCTCCATGTCCATGATACCCCAAATACACAGGTCATCTGATGAGTTCCTGGTGTGATGTGGATTTTATGTGATGAGGTTATGAGGTATTGATGATTAATGATGGCACAAGATGATAGATTGGGTGATGGAGGGGTAGGTTTTTATGTCTCCCAACCTATAACATAGAAGGATTGATATGTGATGTGATGTGTATAAATGGGTATGAGAACATTATATCAGATTTGGGGTCATGAGAGTGGAATTTCAATTTGGAAGAGGATATGATGATCCCCTATTTTTGTTATTGATTCTATAATACAATATCATAAGTGTGATTTGGTGGGTGATCCATTTTGTGGTTGTTATTGGTATGTTGACTGATTTTGGTTCTAATTGGTGTTGTTGTTTATTCAATTATGCATTTGTATTAACTATTCCCATGTTAACTTGATACACTAGGTATGATCCAATTGGATATACATGTTCTGATCCACCAAAATTTTTATTCAAATTTTCACGACTCCACGAGGACTTTGTGGACTGAGCTATGCATTGTGTTCTTGGGATTTGAGATGATATTGAGTATCTACCATTACAAATTATATTTGGTATTTATTTAATGTTTTTTTATTTGTATTTTGAATCATTATTCATGAATTTTAGGATTTTTAGCTTTTTAATTTAAATTAAGTGTTGAATTTGTTTGGTGGGTTATTATCCAATCTTTTAATTAAATATTATTATATGGGATAATTTATTCCATTAGTGAGATTTGTATACCCTTGGTGTTTTTCCCCAAGCTAGGGCCCACAAGATGTTGGACTTTGGGGTCACTATCTCTATCCCTTTATTATTTACCTAGGAGGGATACCTTTATATCGAGCGATTATAATATATCAAACATTCTATATTTCATAGGTTTTTGGATTAAAAGTAATGAAGTGGAAAAGGATTTCTTCCAAACATATATTAAAATCGTTATTTTTATGAATGAATCTCTATTTGGGTAATATTTTTATTAACTTTATCATTAAATCCCAACCATTATCCTATAAGCTTATAATTATGGATGTTTTATAGTTCTTTTTTCAATTAAATTTCACTAAAAGTATTTTTTCAAATATAACACTTGTAAGAAAAAAAGAACCCATGTCTTCTTTTTAGTCATGTATCATCCTTCCATATGTTCATATTCACTGGATTATATTATGTATGTAAATATCTACACTTATATAATTTAATAATAACATTTTTAAATATTTTGAATATACTTAATAAAATTTGAAATATATACTTTAACTTTTTCCACATGTGTTTTTATGTCAAAAGTATGATGAGAACCTAATATTAATGTTTTATGTGTAAACACATTACATTATAACCATTTTACTTTATTATGTTTCCCTTTAAATATTTCAATTTTTTCTTAAATTATTTTTAATTATTATTTATTTTTTATAAAAATGATAAATTTCTATATTTTTTAAAAAATTATTTTTTAAATTAAAAATTGATTCCCTATTTTCAATAAGATTTTAAATTCTCGTGTTTCATATAAAAAATTATTCAATGTTTTCATATATTCATTAAGAATGTTTTTTAATGATTCTTTATTTTATTATATTTTTTCCAGGAAATTTTTTTAATTTATATATTTTAAAAAGATATATATAGATATATATTATGTTTAAAAGAAAACAATTATTTATAATTTTCAATCATTTCAAATATGGTATATTTAAACTTATTTTTTAATTTATGTTATAAATTTATCATAAAAATGGGTTTTCTTCTTCTATGTCAATATCATTTGATATACCCTATATTACACTTGGATTAATGTTTTGTAATCTTACATCTTATTTCATTGGATGGCATATGAAATGTTCAAAAATGTATTCTTGAAAAAATTCTCTTTTCTATGGATAAATTATGTGATTTTTGAAATATCAATGTTTCCATTTGTTATTGTATAATATATGGATTGTTTTCAGTATTGGATGGGTGAAACAAAAATTATATGACCCTTTAATTCAATGTGAAATTAATGATATATCATAATATAAATTTAAATGGATTGGTAATTAAACCCACACCACAAAGGGACTATGTACATTTTATGACCGGTTGTCATAGATTTATAAAATCTTCTATAATATTGTATAATTATTTATGTCACATGAAGTAACATGTCAAGTATTGGAAAGTAAACAAAATCCTCTATGGGGTTATTTTCACTCTGTTTATATGAATGGGGAGTGATCCCCATCCGCTATGCCCTATATCCACTATATTTATTGAATTTTATAATCAACCCATCCATTATGAGAATCTTTCAACTATATGATCGTGGTTTTAATAGTGACCCTTAATATTGGAAGTGATTTTTTATTCAAATATCTATAATATAATCTTATGTTTTGAAATATTATCTTGTAATTTTTACTCATGTCATATATTATTCTTTGATACTTTTTATTATAATTTATTTATAATCCGTATTTATTTTGTTATGATTTTATAATTTTATATTGATGGAAATTGACTACGCTATCATACTAACTATATAATCTTGTCCTCACTTATGGAAATGAGTTGTTTTCTCTTATGAATACCCTTATTAAGATTTTGAGCTCAATAATTTTTTATGACTCCATTACATATGTTATGAAGATGGGTATTATGTAAAGATACTCTATAGTGTTACCATGTGACAATATTGTTTTTTGGGATATATTGATAATTTTTTCTAAATAATTTGATTTTGTATCTAGTTTTTAATGAAACTAAACATTGATATTCTTGGAATAATGTGTGATTATTAAGATATATGATTTTAATGTGAATTATATGTAAGATTATCTGAATACATCTAAAATTTAATCATATTTAGGGTTTAAATTATTCATTTTTTTAAAAGATCCCAATATATGGTTATATGTAGTCTTAAGAAGGCATTCTTTAGAATTTTAGGTACCTTCCAGATTCTATGGGGTTGGATCACAACCCATAAGGTGGGATATCAGTACATAAACCTCAAAACCACTACATTAACAAAATTAAATCCTTATATTCAAATCATATGTGGATTTATTCAACTCTTATTTGATGAATGAGATATGGTAGATAATTTAAACATATATAATCAATTAATCATTGTGTCATATCAAAACCCAATTTATATCATCACTAATGTAAAAATCATGATGAATTCAACCAGAAATATCACCTCAGTTGGTACACTGCAAGACCGATGTATTATTAATTTTCACCACTAGATAGTGAAAAGAACCATGAAATCATTGATAATAATATGAAAACTATTTTCACATGAAAATCCATTATATATTGCCTAAGAATTGGATGAAGAAAACAAAAAAATTATTAGAGTCAAAGGATATAAAAATTACTATAGTGTAATAATAGAAATGAATATAGTTGATATCCTAACATCCTCACATCATTATATATAAAAATGTCATGTTTATAATAAAGACATAGTAACGAGCAAAAATATTAGAATAAATATATAAAAAACACATGAAATATGAATGATAAAATATATAAATAGATATCTACAAGATATAACTCCCTAAGACCACAACTCCATCATTCCTAAAAAATAGGTACTTGTTCTTCAAACCCATGGTGTAAAATATGTTTCTAATAAAAATAGGTTTTGACATAGATACATAGGCATCCCAATCAAGCAAGCTACAATCAATATTAATCATGTGATCTAACCAAAAGAGTAGGGTGTGACATGGTGTAACACATGTTTCTATAACTGGATAATCGTGTACAAAATTTTGTGATTGTCTTTGGGTCCTAAGTGGTGCCAAAAATACTTCCATGGGAATTCTCAGTCTCCATTAACATGATTTTGAAGCTTCAATGTTCCTCCTATAGAAGGCTCTCTAGTTCCCTTGCACAACCCACAATAGTTAGTCCATCACATATGATATGATTTCATGTTTTTAAGTCACTCAAACACACCTAAGGTATCATATGTTCAACATATTTCCATCATTTAAATACATAAAAACGATCCATTTTTTTAAACTAAACACGCTCATGTTAACAAAACACCATTATCAAGGTAATACTGGTCTTAAAAACCCCTTTAAATATCCATTTAAAACATTAATCCCTCCAAAAAGTATTTTACTAAACCAACCATATGAAATAAAATAATCTCCTAAGAAAATGTCCCCCATTAAAACAATAGGGTAGACCAAACCACAAGTTATAGTTTCTATACTCATTTAAAATAGAGCGGCGAGGAAGGATAATGGGGAAGAATGATGAAATCTAGAAAAATCCATGATTACCGTGAAATAAATAATCGAAGGAATAATAAAATCCATAAAAATACAAATAAGATAAGCTACAAGGACAAGGGATGGTGGTTGTGAATTCTGGGGGAATGAAGAGAAGTGATTTTAGGAATATCATGTAAGAGAATTTTCGTAAAAAAATAATTCCCTAGAAAAAAATATATGGTTTAGATTCATATTAATGAAAACCCATCCAAAAACCTTGTCGAATTTGTTATCTCCATAAAAAGTATTTTCATATTTTCATCATTTTCTTACATGGTTGTAAAGACAATGACCAAGATATGAAAAACTATATTATGTCCCAACATTCCCTCTCACATGGTTAGATGTATAATTTATTCAAATATTATGCTACCCATGTGATGGAGTCTGTCTCCTCAAATTCCAAGGTCTTCAACATAAAACTATCATGAACTCTATGAAAAAATAATTATATATAAATAACCAGAAACCTATATGGTGTAATATTCCTCCCCACTATATAACATTCTACCACCAGAATGTCTTCAATGATATTCAAAAGTTATTATTTAAGGCCACTACTACCTCACTAAATAATTCGACTCTAATATAATGTATATATCACTAGTGTGATAAAAAATAAGACAGATTAATTATATTGACCTATATTGTAGATCCAAGATACGTTAATCATGAAAATGAATAAGCTTCTCTATAATGGTGGTATTAGGATATAACACCATATATTCTTACTCTATCATCTGAAATGGGTTAGTATAGTACTTATTCAACTAGGATACATGGTATTAATCATGTATATATATCTATATTTATGGAAAATAAAACCAATTGGATGTCTTCCCAATATGCTCCATAATCTAAAATTCTATCACATGTCGTGACACCAACTTACCCTTATTTTCTAAGTGAAGATGTTCCATTCAAACACATGATATAAGGAACACCAAATCCATTACCTCAATATATAAGTAATGATGATGAAGATTATTATATGAATTTTATTGACTCTGAACTATCATTATACTCCTATGTACTAACTAATATTTATATGCTCTCTCTCTGATGAGACTATATCCTACTAAGGAAATCACACCCAATTTAGCCCAACATTATTGGGATCGTCATGAACTCCAAAAAACTCATAAGGGGTCATCATTATTGTTTCCTAGTAATTATTATACAATAAAAATTCAAATAAATATATTGGCCTTTCCCATAAACCATTTAATTTAACTACACAAGTAGGAAACATATACTCATTATTATAGATGGACTCAACAATTTGACCATCCATGTAAGGGTGATATGTTATGATTAACAAAAACCTGTTTCTCATGACCTACTAGAGAATATTAAAAATATATTAAGTGAAATGGTCATCCTCGTTGTAAACTATCATATAGGTCAGACTATGAAGCCTAATGATCTCTCAGACATATGAGAGTATGCTCTCTTCTTCCTTTTTTAATTCCCATATGTGAAGTGATTATTATATCGAATTCAATCGATCTATAATCACCATATAAATTCATTACAGCTAGTATTATAAGTGATACTAATCACATAGTCCATAATGATCTCATCCCACGTCCATGATTGAATTTTAAAGAGTCTAAAGATATTCAGATAGACTCCATTGTTGATTATTTATCCTTTTGTAGGAAAAATATAATGATATAAAATCCATAACCATCCATATCAACTTGGTCCAATAATAAAAACTAATAATAATTAAAACAATATTTGTAGTGATCAAGATAGTGTCAAAAATATAATAATTTCCTTCATTAATCTCCACCTTCTACATGGTCAATGGAACATCTAGTTGCTTCATAAAGAAGATGGTACCATTTAGAGGCCATAACTAATAACCAGATCTTTACCTGAAATTTAAATCTCTAATAACATTCTAACAATCATGGTAGGATTAATTCATTCAATGAACCTAATCAAATTGAAGGGTGGGGGCTGAATGATAACCTTAAACACATATTATGAATCCTTATGCAGCTCTAGACTCAAATAAGTAAATAAAAACATCAAACACCACACATCCTCAGATTCCATAACTATCTAAATTGTTATATTTATGCTCAAATATTTAGTATAAAAATTCATCTTCTCAAAGTATATTTGATATTAAAAAAATTCTAACTCTACACTACCAAACATCTCTATCCGTGGTTTCAGTCCCTTTCTGTGAAACTATTATTCTAGTTCATTTGGTCCAAATAGAATATAAATCCTTCCTTGAATAGGTAATGGTTCTATTTTTTCAATGCTTTAATCATAGTTTTCAATTGTTTGTTAGGTGTAGCATATGTCCACTTATATGGGAATAGTGGTAATGGTAAATGAGAAATCACATGATCATATTGTATAAAATTCACACTCTAACCCCACCAAATATGAATCATAGTACGTGAAATATCCTTTACTATGTTAAAGAATAATAAAGACTATATATCATGCAAAAAATAAAATGTTTCTCATTGTAATAATGTGAACATATATCACTCCACTTAAAATTTACCAATTTTTATAGTCAAGGATGAAACTATACTAAAGAGGTGTTGAAAAATGCATGTAGCACATATTCAATCCCTTAAAGATACTAATGTCAATATAATTATTGACATTTACTAATATATTAACATTTTATTATTTAGAGGGTCTATATATATATATCTCATTATAGTCAGAAGACCAATAAAATTTATATCTCGGATCCCAAACCGGAACATTAAAAACAAAAAATATATGTGACCCTCCTTATTTTTTTACCAAAACATCCCTTATATAGTCTTAATGGTCCTACTCTTTCTTGGAATGCACCAATATATTATCAATGAACACCACTATGAAAGAGTCCCAAAAGAATTGAAGGATTCAGTTTGTCGAACACATGAAGACTACAAGAGAATTGGTAATTCCAAATTTATTAACCAAACACTCCAGGTTATCATTCCATAATTTGTAAATAGAAATAAATATATCCTCTTCTCATACCCTCACCTGATTGAATCTCAAATTAGGATGATTATAGAAATTCATCGGGCTCCCATGAGTTGATTAATTTGATATTCAATATAAATCACTATGAATTTTTCTTAATGGAAACCAAATTCATCTTAATATATTGTATGTTAATTTAGATACTCTTGTGTTCCTTCATTGATGAAATAACTAGTGATGTGTATTGGGTTTACTACTATGAAGAATAAATAGCTTTCTTTTATGGTCCTCTAACTGAAAATTAATTATTTCAACTTGGATTAATTAATTTGGTGTGTTGGTGAAGGTATATAGATAATATTAGGGCAAAAATAATTAGTTAACATAACATATTTCTTGTTTTGAAACATAGAGAATTCACAAAGAAATATGTTGGGGTAGTAGTTCACAAAATCTAGAAAAAAACCATATATATCCTTCACAAAATTATAAAAGAAAATAATGGATAACTAATATGAAATAAACCCCATATACATTTATATGATTACTTCGCACACTAATCTTGGATCCTAGTCCCCAAAGATGATGTGAGTGATATTTTTGGGAGATAGAGACTTGGACCTATAATGGTAATAGAGAATATGAGATTCAAAACCGATCATTCAATCCATACTAATTAGGTGATAAAAACATAAACTCCCAACATGAGGATGTCCCACACAACATCCACATTAGTGACTAAAACACAACTATCATGGTACATAAATAATTAATTGATCTTAATTATCAATTGTGTGAGAAGATCCATCACAAATAGAATTTACTCCACTCACATACCCAAGTCCTTAATCAATGTAATAAAGATTAAAATATGGGTATCACACATATCAAGAAATTGTAAATCCATAGAATATATAACCAACATCATAACTCTTATGATGCCTAACCTAGAATTAGCGGTCATATGTTTTATATACATTATAAGGAGATGATATAACTCAAGAATTCATGGTTCCCTCTTAACAATTTTATAACCCCCTCTAGGTTGAGTGATACATCCCACACCCTTATAATTATATAATCACCCAATAGAACACATAGATAAATATGATCCAACTCTACTCCCTTGAAGGGAAGTAAAATATAACAACTGAGAATGACCTAGAAGTCCACACTTGTGGAATATACATAAATCCTCTAAATGATTTGAACTTTTATTACTATAGATCATATACTAGTAGTATGTCACTATAATAATACAAAAATAATCCAGTAGTGTTAGACCAAATTACATTTGGGATCCCTTTCCCATACTTTGATGAGGTTCATTGAATTTTCCCATTTTCGTAGAGGAAATACATTTTATACTACCTTGTGCTTATTATTCACCACAAAGAAAGATCATATCTATTATTCCTAAATTTTTCATAAACACTTTATCCACCACCTCATCATACATATGTGGGAAAATAATATTATGCACCAATAAAATATTGACCTTAAAGCTTATTTAAAAATATCTTTCCTATAGATTATTGTTTATAAGGTGCTCATGTGAGAAATGAAATAACATAGAATATTGAGTATCATAATCCATCTCTGAATAGTCACCCTAATCAAAATTTATGAAATTATGATTCTTCACCACACTCAATGTTTCTTGATATAACTACTAATAAAATTCCTTATTTAATTTAGTTCATGTGAAATCCTTATAAATCATGGCATGTTCCATGGATTCTTAAAATTTTTTACTTGGTCCATCTATCATGTAAGTGGGAAATCCCTCTATAATGGACTCAGGGGACACTATAAAATGAATGACACCCACAATCCAATAAATCCATTCCTCATGATCATGGGTAACATTGTCACCATATAACCCCAATGTATTCTTCTTATTGAACACCTAGAAATTTTCCACTAACTATTCCTGGCCTATTTCTCCCACTTAACGTAAGGAATTAATATATTATGTTATATATTCAAAAAATATAGATCAAAATGGTGGGTGGATGGTGGAACATTCACTACAACTCAAGCCATTTATATAGAAGAGGTCCTTTTGGGAAGTATTGTCTACCAAAAACAATAAACATGATCATTTTTTACAAAACTAAATATCAAATAATTTCAATAAAATTATAACGAACCCTTATCAATGTTATATAACAAAAAACATCAAAATGAACCAACAAACTCCAGATCTGAACACTTGAGTCCTTAACTAAAAAAATATCTTTTTATACTCTTTGTGATACCATGTTAGATAAACCTTGATAAAAATACCTAAATTAAAAAAAAATCCAAATATTCAAACAATTCCTTATAGCATATATGTCTAGTTTCTTTTGAGATCATCCACATGCTCATAATAATCTACAATTCTTTTAAACATCACATCATAGTTTCATGATAATATATAATCTTTTAAAAATACCATAAGATATGGTTATCCTCATAACCTATAGAATAGAAACATAAGAATGGGATGAGAATAAATTCTCAGTAAGTGTAACATTTCAATTAAGCGTAATGGATAGATCATAATCATGTTAAAAAATGTATTAGTATATAAATATCTGAAAAAATTATTAGAGGATAATGAGAATATAGTAATTTTATCAAATATTCATAAAATTAATTTCATATATGTTTTCAATATAATATGGCTATTGAAGCCTGGAAACCTGAAAATGATTTCAAATATCCTATAAAAATGGTACAAAAAGAATAATGTGAAAATAAAATCACATAGTTGAGTATGAATAAAATCATATTTCCCATATCATAGTGGAAATGGGTTAAAAACTCGTTCACCCTATATAAATTTTGGATACAAACCATTTATCTATTTATTAATAGAAAACTACCTATGTAACACGTTACACTAGCAAAGTAACCCATATACTTCTGTAAGATTAGGATACAACCCATGTGCCTCTTTAGGCTTATCCTATAACCCATGTTCCTTCTTGATATAATGAGATATTAAACATTAACCCAATTATTAGAGGGTGATATATGACCTAGTATTCAATAATATCTTAATATATATTTCAATTGAAAAAAATATCATTTATTCTATCACAATGAACCTATGGAAATAAATATTGGTGTCACAAAATTTATAGAAAATATCACTAAAATATAACATAATGATGAAAATGATAGATACCACAAAATTAGTTACACAAAATGAATATTTTATAATAATATTTAGAGGTTTATTTATGAAAATAATATTCCATAGATATAATTTAATTTTGGATAAATAAAAAAATATTAATATAGTTTATAGAAAAATTTGTTAACATTATCAAAAAACAAGATGTTTTAGATCACATTCAAAATCCATTTTTTAAATTGTGAAGTGAATAAATTAGAAAAAATTACCTTTATAAATAATTGTCTATAAATTCTCCTTCAATAGATATAAATTTTATTCAAATGAAATTGGAGTTGCATATAAAACATTATATTACTAATGGATGGAAGACCCTATTTAATATTTTAAAATAAAATTATTGAAATCCTACATTGTAGAATGAGTAATGAAGAAAAAATTTGAGAATAGTAAAGGAAAACCTAAGGGTGACATGAGTTAATGCATAATACAGTTTAAAAATATTATGTGATAATATTGTTTAGAAGGATAAAAGTGGAGTGGAAAATAAATATTTACTTCTAAAGGATGCGATTTATTCAATGAATATTATAATTTTATGAAAAGGTAATTCATTAACGAAGATGGGTTTACATTAGAATTTATTTTCCTCAGTCATAAATAGGATAAAAACACATATGAATTTATAAATGTAATAACATAGAGAACATAGATGAACTAATTTAAATATTAGACCTTATAACATAATAAATTAAGTCCGAGTTTCTAAAATCCCTTATGGATAGAATATATCTTGATATAAGAATGTTTTTAAGGGGTTTTATATAATAAGAATTTAAATCACCATAATTAAAAGATAAAATACCATATAATACAATCATATGTTAGAATTTACCCTCATATATGAAGTAATATAAATTAGAACAATTATAACTCAATCAATGATAATTGAGTAAATAATGCGCAATACAACTAGAGGATCACTTAAATAAAACATAACATGAAATGGATATCATCAAATGGAATGTGAATTTCAATTAGTTGAAGTTATATCATGATATAATATATTAATAATGTTTAACACACACTACATAAAAGAAATTAGGTTCAAAATGAAATATGTGTCACAATTAGTTATGTAAATCTTTAGCATATACTCTAACTTCCATGATCTCACACAATCCTCTTCTTTAAAAATAACAAATTTCATAATAAATTATTTCAGATCAATATTCATACATATAACCATTTACTCACTAAATGTTTAATTAACATATACCTATTTAACAATTATTTTTTACCAGTTTTACATCATTTTTTGTTTATAAATTTGATCATTTGTATATATTTCTTATTAAAAAATTCATTATTTAACTACATTTCACTATTCATAGTTTATTAAAGGTACTATTATTGACATTTTAAAATTATTTATAAAGATTATAATTCATTTCATGAGGGTTCTTTTATTTATTGATGAACATGAAATCAATAATGGCAATACTTTGATGATCATTAATTAATAAAAGGTATTTTATTTCTTAATGAGTTTAATGTTAATATAACCCTTATATAATCAAAAAATAATTATTTATAAATATTTTCTATATTATTCTTGAAGTTAACAATTTTAAAAATATACTGTAGAAATAGAAATAACAATTTATATATAAATGATATATAAAAACCTAAATTACCTCCCCTAGGTTACATTTTAACATTCTCCCAATGTCATAAGGAAGTATATAAATCCAACATTAGGTATCCTTGATTATAATTCATTTGTTAGGCCTGTCATATAATCCTTAGAAATCATCAATCCACCCAATCATAAATATATATGCCTCCCTTTTGAAATCACTTAATCAAAAAAATATTTAACACACCCTAACCTCTATAATCCTTGGGGTCCACAATCTTCACGGTTGGATAAAAATAAGTTACAATAAAAAAACATTGATAATTTTCCATAGAATCCACACAATCTTATTATATTAGGTATCCTCTCTACAGATTATAATTTTAAGGGATATCAATAAAGATATGTTTCAAAACATAAAATAAAAGATCAAGATCTCAATTAAGATTGTTTATTCATATCCAAGAGGTTATAATCACACTTATATAAATCATTATAAAATTTTTCAATTTATTATTCTTAAAATATCCAGATAAATTGAAATGGACCCAGACATTGTATCTTCATCATTATATGGGTTCATGATATCGAATCGTTAATCTATGGTCAACAGGTGTAACCTCATCAAAATGATTTGTATGATATCATATTTGGTAGGATTAGTAAACCATAATTTTTTTTCCCTTTTCCATTAGTATATTATATATATTTTTTATCTCCATAAGTACACATTCTATTTATTCACCCATTGATTAAAAACAATCTATAAATGATAGAACGAATTACCTCAATCTTGAAAAACAAGAAACATTATAGAATTATGACTTGATTTACAACATTATACATGGGAATATATAAATATTATTATGATAAATATAATAATATGGTGCTGTGATTTTATATAGTATGAGTTGAAAAAAAAAATTCACCACAAAAAAATCCCATTGTATACGTTGGTATTTAAACCGACATAAACAATAATATTACATGATTAGTGGATGATTATGAGGTTGTTGTGTTTCCATATAATTATAAAAGAAACAAAAAGGTATTAATTAGTGTTCATTTGTGTGATATATCGGAATTGGGATGAAATATATGTGGAAAAAATTGTTCATATAAATCTATTACATAGAATGGAGAGATTTTTTTCCACTCGGTATGTTCATTTTGATCATTTTAATTTATGATGATTGTTCTCTTATCATATATTTAATTGGTAGTATAATTTTTCATACCATAAAAATAATAACTTAAAAAATTTATCTTTTAATCCCTCTATTATAAAAATCTATGAAAAGTGGTAATGAAAAGAATACTACACTATTCCATGGAGGAGGAAGTCCACACATATATACAGATGATGTTTTAATTATACATGTAAAGGGAGAGAGGAATAATATTGTTTATTGATTTACAATATTAAAAAAGATATAAATATAATAATTATATATATAATTTAATTTTTAATCAACTATGTTTTTTGGTTAATGATAATGAACATGCTACTACATGGAGGTGGTAGCCCATACATATGTAAATATATCATTTTTTTATTAATTGAAATTTAAAATTATGTTTACTGATTATAAAATAATTATAATAATATATCAGTATACTCTTTATACTATAGTTTTCATTTTAATAAGTATTTATTTATAACAATAGGCTTTATGTTGTCATCTTTTGTGTGGCTCTGGTGAAGAAGATGATTAGTAGGAATTGATTTTTTATAATGATCACTTTTTATTTCCAACCCTTTTATTATGTTAGATAAGGTGATACCTCGAGTGTACTATTGTTTAGGTCCTACCAGTAGGGTTTCACTATTAAGGTGCTACAACGAAGGTGCTACCATTATATTTTTTATTATTGGGGTGAAACTATTGACATGTTACTTCTGGGGTTCTACTGTTGGGGTATTATCATCTGGTGAAACCACATGAATTATACCATTGGGTTACTACCTCCATGTGCTCTCATCAGTTTTTATTATAATTTTCTACCATGGGATATGCATTCCATTGATGAAATATTAAGAAACCATAAGTCTCATTGTATTTCGAAATCTAATGAATTTATGTCTGACATTATAAAAGTAATGCATTATTTTAAGGATTAAATATAATTATAAACAATATCAATATTCTTATAAAATGATTTGTCGAATGAATTTTTAAGGATGAGTATTGTATATGAGATCTCATGAAATTGTTCTTGAATACTATAGAATATATGGAAAGGAAAATGGTATGTTGATCACATTTGAACACACTAGATGTATAAGGATATTTTAAAAATTTGTCCACAATGATTAAATTCAAAAATTCGTCTTTTAATCTAGTTGAAATAAATAAACAATAAGATGTAATCGAACCCAATTTATTCATTCTCAATAGATTTCTTGCAATAATAAATGCATTATTGTTAAATGTGATGAGTTTTAAATTTTTTATGTAATAAAAGTTGTTATGTTTTAATAAGGAGAATAAAAATATTAATGATAGTGTGATCCTTTAACATTATCGCGCTTATATTGATATATATGCATGAATTTATGTTTGAATAACTGTCGTTTCATAATATAGTTTAATATTTATTGATAATTTTGTCATGACTCAATAATGTTACAAATTGATATGAAATAAATTTCCCATTGAAGTTAATTTGATGACTAGATCCAATTTTTTTTCTCTATTGAATCAAAATAATTTATTTCGTATCAAAATTTCTTCATTAATATAAAAGAGGAAAGCATAACCATCATTTCTCATTAATTTTTTTCCAGATGTTTTCAACCCAGATATTGATGAAATGAAGAAGAAGAAGAAGTTGTGTTATTAATGATGTAGTGGTTATATGACGTTCTGTTCTTAAATATAGAAGTGAATCATTTCATCAAAGATAAAATATTAAAATGATGATGATTATATTACATTCAAAAGGTAGAATATTTTATAGAGGAAGAAAATATATCTATTGTTCTATTTTTTTAATTTTTTGTTAGTGTGGGATTCAATTTATATGTTTGATTCACAAAATAGTAGATATGCTTTTATGTGATTTCCAAAATATTCCATAATAATTTTGTTTCCAAAAAATTCAGTATATTGTGTGATCTAAGCTTTTATAAGATCATGTCAATGACTAGAAACCGAAATTGAGTATAAAAGCCTATAAATACCATTTTCTCCCTATATGTGTGATGGTGTTTGGTTAAACATCAAAATTAACTGTTATAAATTCCTAATGTAGTTTTAAAAGGAAGAAACATAACATTACAAAATCATTGATTCATCACCACCCACTTATTCTTTTATCACATGTTACTATAATTTGTATCAGATTGAATGTTATCTTATTTTGTGTTTCACAGTTGAAGATATTATTTTTTATGTTATCTATTTTTTCATTTTCCCATAATGCATAAATTAAATTTACAAAATAGTAATGGAATTTACATTTTTTATTCAGATGGTTTTCATATAAAGAAAGATATGATGTTACCATATCTTTTTTCTATCTATATTGATGTTCATGAAGTATAAAATATCAAACTTTACCCCCATGATTAAGGTATTTCCATTATAGTATAAGGTATGTGGTATTTGAAAATTTATAGAAATGATAAGAAAATAAATTTTTTCTTATCTTATAGAAGAAGAATTTATGAAATTTAAATATCTCAAATCAGAAAATATAATCATGGATAAATTTCATATCATCTATGATAGATAGAAAAAAATTAAATAGTCTATTATTTAGTATTACATACTCTAGTGTGATGATCAATTAAAAAATGATGATGATACAGTTGATAGATTCTTCACAAGGATCAATGATTTTGTGAGTACCATCAATGGATATGGATAAAAGTTATATTATTCAAATATTGTTGATTATATTTTATATATAATACCAGATAAATTTGATTCTCATGAAACTAATTAGAAAACAAACTAACTTGTTGATGTAATAGTTAATTATTTACATGTAAATCAAATTTTATATGAATGTGAAATGATTATTTTTATAATAAAAATATAATGTCTTATAAAGAAATTAATTTAAATAATCTATGTCTATGAAATGAATGAATATTTTATATGAGTATGATAAATCTGGATCTTCAAAATATGTCTCAGATATGGATTTTAAATTATCTAAAATTAATTCCCTCATATTGAGAAATTTTAGAAGAGGTAATATATTGTATAAAGATAAGATAAATAATAAATTACATAATTTTATAGATGTGGGAAATTATTTCACAAATTATCCCAAACTATAATATTCACTAAATAGTGGATAAAAAAATAAAATATTCAAATAAATTTAATAAGAAATTCACCCTAGAAAAAATTATATTAAAAAAGAAATGATAATAATTTTTATTAAAAAATAAGGGAAAAATTTTATTTCGGTATAAGGAAAGTGGAGGTATTAATGAGGATGAAGAGTTTGATATCAATATTGATGTTGGTGAAAATTTTATAATTTCTATATCTAATGAGGATAAAATCAGTTTTTATAAATGTAGAAACTCTAAATGTTAAGGGGGTCAAACTCAAAATTATTTCATAATTAAGAGTGAATTAAGAGAATGTATTTGGAAAATTTCAAAACATGAAATGGAAAATAAGAAGTTGAATAATGTTAATCAGTATAGTAAGAATTTGGGAACATACCATAATGAAAAAATATAATCCATTGAATAATATTGATAATTTATAAAAGTTATCTTCTAATGATAATCCCATGGGTATCATGATGAAAGAATATATTAATGGATTTTAAAAGCCGTATGATCTTATTCTATGAAACATTTCAATGTAGAGGAATAACTAAACCTTTTTTGAACTCAATTTAAAAATTCTAATACTGATGTTCAAGAATTCTCAACAAGAAGGAAGTGCCAAAAGGTAACAAAACCGAATTATTATGAAATGGTTTATACTAATAAGTTATTTATATGGTTTCATAAGAATAGGAACTCAAAAGAACTATGTTTTTGGCTAAATATGTTGAGTCCAAAATTTATAGAAATTATAAGACTATTTACATTGATTCTAAGAACTATACTTTTAATAATGATAAAAATGTCAACAAGTACTATATTATTAACATAAAATATCCATGTGTACCAATTCCTTAGATCACAAAAAGAATAAATTTTCATTTATCAAATGAATGAATAAATTCAAATATATTTTTCTAGAAACACATTAAATTTTTAGAGGTATATATGCATTTTTGTGACAATGTTTGTACAATGAATATTTTTAGTGTATATGAAGGATGTGTTGTTTAATAACCACAAAAATGATCACTCTAGAATAAATGGGTGAAAATATTTTATGGGGAGTCAGAAAATCATAAGAAGACCAATTCAGAAACATCCAAGAATATATATTTATCAAACTAAAAATAGATTTCCAATGATAGGAGTAGTTTGGGAAGTATGTAATCATCTCAGTTATATTGAAAAAAATTATCAACATTCATCAAGATTCGAAGTAAATAACATATTAGGGAAAATCTAAGGAAGTTATTTTTTATAAAATTTACTCTCAATGTCTAAAATTATAAATTTCCACAGAAATTAGACATTGACTTATCTGTACTGCTATAAGATGGAGACATGTATAATACACGATTAAATATTTTTGTAATACTATATTTTATAAAAAAGAAATTTATTTATAATGAATCATGATCTAGAGGTTATGTGATACTAATTCTTATAAAAATATTGATGAAATAGTAGAAAGAGATGAAAATATTGAAAATGTAAATACTGAAGGAAAATATTCAATAAAATAAAGTAACTAGGAATACTTATTTCTTACCCAACCTATATTGAGAAGAAAAGTTCATGTTCAAACATTCATTGAAAATCAAGAAACGTATTTACAAAAAATAACAACTTTAAGAACAACATCACATATTTCTATTTTCCCTCAGTTTTAATAAAAAGATATTGAGGAATCCCTAGTGCATCACAAGTGGGTTAGTTTTATGAATGCATAATTAGACCAAATATATAATTATGAGAGTAAGGAACAAGTTCATAAACATAAATATATGATTTTCACTAAGAAAAATAGGTTGTTTTAATATTAATTGAATAAAAAGGTGATGTTTCAAGAAAAAAATTAATATTGATGTGCAACAACTAATCAATTATTTATGGAGTTGAATTTGATGAAACCATTTTTATAGATACAATTCATGAAACCAATCAAATGTTCTATGTTTTTATTTTAAAATAGAATTAAAAGATCTACCAAATATATTTCATGTCTAAATTTCTTAATGTATTATTAGATTAATAGGAATACATTAAACATACATGTGGGTTTCCTCATAGAGAAGAATATATTTCTATATTAATATTAAAAAAATAATTATATGGGATGGAAAAAGATCTATGATTATGGTATTTTAAATATGACACCTATATAAAAGAAATGAATTTCATAAAGGATGGAGTGGAAAAAAATATCTACAACAAAAATTAAATATAGGTATATATTATAATTATTATTTATGTGGATCACACCATTTTTCATAGAAACAAATTGTGATATTTTTGGTAAATAAAAGAAGGATTTATTTGAAATTTATATACTTATATTTATGTGGTACATACTAAGTCTATATAAAACACTCATGAAAAACATAAAATTTATCATTCTCAAGAGAAGCACGCAATAGATCATTTCAAAAGATATAGCTTGGATGATTAGAAATATTTTTCCTTGCCAAATTCAGTATGAATTTTTTTCCAAATATTAACATGGAAAAAGAAACAAATCAAAGTGAGTTTGTATATTTTTTTTACCTTAATGGTTCTGGACAGGATATTTTATGTTCTCTTACTCGTTGTATGATATATCAAAGTGCCTAAATAGAATTTTTTTTAAATCATTAAAAAAATATTATAAGGAATCTAAGTGGTAAAAATATATATGATTGAAAAATGATAATAATGATAATTTGAAACTATTTTCTTATGATGATGTTTATTTTTTAAGATATTGTAATGTCTACTAGGTTAGATACCCTGAGGGGGTGAATCAGGATATGACAGATTAAAACAACTACCCATATTGATCTTGTTTCACAGTTAAGAAAAACTATCTTATCTCTCTTTCATGTAAAATCATATAAACAGAAATTAAATCATGCACAAGACAGAAAAATTATTACTTGGTTCACCCTCACTGAGCTACATCCAAGGAGAAAACATTTTCTATGTACTGACAAACCAAATCCACTAAAAGGACAATGTCGTTTACAATGTTCGGAATGAACTCATTGTCCCTCTTGGTGTACAACCACTCACAAAATTAAATCTCACTGCTCTCTCAACTGATAAATGATCATAGATTTTTTAGAAGATCTACTCATAGTTTTTAGACATGTGGGTATCTTCATTAACAAGAATGAATTTTGAATCCTTAACTGATTATAGATTCTATATTTAAGTACAAAATTCCCCCGCAGATGAATCTCACTTTTCCACTGAATTGAACTGGGCCACATCAAATTTTACATGCATACATTATTTAACCTTACACATAATTCTCTATCATTGCATGAAAAATATTTCTTTTTCATGCAATACCAACTCCATGTTTCACGAAACCAAAAAAATTATGTGCATGATTAATTTTACTTTCAATGTATGCTTTTACATGAAACAACAATTTTTATGTGCAACACCAAAGTTTTCATGATCACCCCCTTTTTCATACTTTTTACATGCACCCAAACTCGAATATTCGCTATGTCATGATACTCCACGAATAAGGGGGTTCAACTCATATTTATAGGAAAAATTGACCCCTACCCGAAAAACCCTTCTTAAGTGCATAACCCTCTTTGTCCGTGAAAAACACATCTTTTGTGCAACGTTGTGTTTCACACACTGCTCCAATATTTCACGCACCTCATGACTTTTCCAATTTTTGAGCTTCTAATCTCGATACACCACTTGCACACAAAAAATCCATTCCTCTATTTCGCACACCATTTCATTTTTCATGTTGCACTTTAATTTTTTGCACACCACCCTTTTCCAAAAACACAAGTCTCTTTTCGTACCACCTCCAAATCATCCATTCCTTTGGTGAGATTATTCTATCGAACATGGATATCTTGCAATGACTCTTGAACCAAAAAATTCACAATGTAAACCCACTTTGTCAACAAATTGAACATCATGGTCTGGTTTGACAACAAACACAACATGAAGGGCCACTTTGTCAACAAACATAGTCACCTCAAAAAATTATACTATGATACCTCGAGTGATTTTTTACCAATAGATGTACTGATGACATTAAATCCACATCTACTGGATTTATATTTCATCATTAGAAAATATTTTTCTACATTCATGCAATAATGTAATTTTCTCTAGATTTAAGTACAACTGATACGGAATATGTGGATATTACTTATTCTATTACATAAATTATGTTGATGAAAACTCATTTGGATGTTATAATTGGGGTATAAAGTTACCACTTTTTCATAGATAGGATAATATGAGTGTTATAAAAGTGAAAATTAATTTGGTTCAACATTCCAGAATCATGAATTTGTATATTAAATATAACTTCATCATGAATCTTTTGGATAGAAACGAATTGAATTTGGTTTTTTCTTTTATGAATGAGCATATTTTTTATATGTTCACCAATACATTTTCTAAATACACCTTCAAGAATCAGATGATAAATTTGGGTGTTCAACCTCACCCAATAAATGGTTAATGTATGCGGTTTATGTACCCTCTATGTTCTTATTTTTTTTGTTGATGTAAATGTGGGTGAAAATAACAACATAATCTGTTCGTTGATATATTTTTTACCTCTTTATGTAGAGTACATATTTAGTGTATTTTTTGTATGTTACAAGATTGGATTTTATCTTGTGAGATATTTTTAGATGGGTTTATATAGTGGATGAAGGAGGTTTTTATGATCAGGAATGTTTTTTTCTTTTGTTGATGATGTTTAGAGCCTATGAAGAAGTATAAGAAATTATTTTAAATCACTACTAGTCAAAAACATGAAATTTGATTTCAATGTTGATTGTTTACTACAGAATTTATGATCACATAGGAAAAAATTTATTGTATAGAGGTCCATATCATTCATTTTGGACATCGAGTTGTCTTTTTCCCTTGGATGAAAACAAAATTTAATTGGCTTTATTTTTGAGACAATGAGTATTTATTTTTTTGATTTGTTTTTTGGATATGGTGATGAAGCTATTTAATGGGAAATGTTTTTACTTATGATGATTACATTTTATTCAACACTTTTATGAAGTATTTAATGGTTATACCACTAGGGTAATACAATTGGGGTTTACTTATGGGGTGATTCCAATGAGGTGTTGCATCTAGGCTGAAACGATTTGGAGTAAAATGATTCTACTGTTACCTCTTAGATGCTACCATAGAGGTGCTTCCAGTGGGGTGATATCATTACGTTCTTATATTGAGATTCTAGCATGGATGAGATACCACCATGTAATAACTCAATGTGCTAGTGTCATGTTCTATAATGAGATATTCAAATTCTTGACAAAATACAGATCATACGTGATTGACAAGGTATTTTTTTATACAATAAATTTAAAAATGACAGTATAAAGTAATGTTTCCATCAGAGGATTGAATATAGTGATATTAAATATCATAATTATTGTTGAATAATATTTCAGATGAAGCTACAAGGATGAATAACGTATGTGAGATCTGATTCAACTAAATTTGTGCACTTAAGAAATGATGGAAAGGAAAAAATGTATGTTGTACACATTGGTACACACATGAAAGAAAATGAATTATGGACTATTCAGCCACAAAATTCACCATTATAAATAGGTTTCTAATGATGTATGAATAAATATGGATGACTACATCATGTAAATATTTATACTTTTTTGAGGATGTGTTTTCTTGATTTCTTTACTGCATACATAAATTCTTCATTATTTCAGGTAATGTGTTTTGGTTTTCCAAGGAAAGTCGATGGATCTGTTTGAAAAGTAAGAATACCCATATTGAAGATAAAATATTATAATATTTTTATCACACAAGTATAAATACATATCCATAGATTTAATGACGAAGAAACATATGTATTTAAGAAGGGTGATATTTTTTAAATTTTAATAATGACTTGATGCAGTTACAAATAGTTATTGAAGGTGTTTCCCTATGAATTTATTTTCATGATCAAATCTTATTTTTTTGGGAGTCTAAAATAAAATATATCAGTGTGGTATCATAAACATTTTAATTTATATTAATGATAAAAAAATTACCATTTATAGATATTTAAATTTGTATCATATGTATTTAGATTAATTTTTTATGTGTGATATAGTTTGATGAATATGTATGGTAGAAGAAGAAGTGGATGCATGAAGTATTGTGCATGCAAATTGATGTTAATCCATGCTTGAGAAATAATTGAATTTAAATAAGAATTAATTATTATACTATAATTCTTGACTATTTTATACAAGAGGAATCCATATATGGTGTGTCATTATCATTTAAATTTTTTATTAGTGGGGGAGCACTTGATCTGTAGAATTACAAAAACATTCCGGTGACATGTAAGAGAGTTTTAATTATTTTCACTTCTTGCTATTATTTATAATGTTCTCATAAGATTTTTTATGACCCAAACGATGATGGGGATTGTGCTGCAACTACCCAAATACAACCTTCATAGGCCAGGGGTAGAAACAAGCACTGAAAGTATAATGAACTTGGGGAGGCCTTTTCAAAAGAACGTGTATACAAACACATCCAACTCAATGAAAATGTGTAGAGGGAAAGAAGAAAATATGAAACACTTCAATAAAATAAATCAAAAATGAATGAACCACTATATAGTAGAAGAGTACGGTAGTATAAACTGAAATAAAAATGGGAGAAATACATGCCCAAATAGAAATATTCCTCTTTCTGAGAAAACTAGAAATTAAAATAACTAAAATTGATCCCCACACCCGATTCACAAGCTACAACCATCATACATGGTTAAAGTCCCCAATGTACCTAAGATTCTTTTAGTCATGATATACCTATCATTTTCCTGCCTAAGACACTACATATTATGGAAAATACCATGTAGGGTTGAATATATAAATACCTAGCATAATTACCTAAAGAATTGGGGGATAGGTTAGTGATACAATAAAATATTATGAATATATATTCAAATGGAATAGTGATGGAGTATAAATGAACCCAAAAATGGGTGAATATAAAATCATCCAAATGGTATGTGATAAAAATGGTGAGTAGACGAACTACATGTAAATCCATTTCTTCTTGAATCACAATATTATACTAATAAATCTATGAGAGCATGGACATAAAAATCACGTGGCATACCCTACACGTCTTCACATCTCTTGGAAGGAGAGTTTCTAAAGCCAATAAGTGGATGCTGAAGAATGATATGTATATACACACACATATATATATATATATATATTCTTTGTCAAAGAATCCCAAAATAGGGAGTAAGCATATATCCATATCATAGCTTAGCCCAAGAAGAAGAGTATCCAACTATTCCAAAAGTCCATCAATGATGATAAATTTCCAATGAATCATTCCTAAAAAATCAATTATAAGAAACTCAATCATCAAAACATGATATTATCCACATATGTGGCACTTACACACCTGTATTGTTTAGGTCGTGTAACAAGAACTTTTTTTGGTGGGGAAAGAATCACTTTTCCTCGGGATTCTAATGTTTTTTCACACCACATATGATCACTGTCACACAAAGATAAGAGGCCAAAATTTGTAGATAAAGTACCCATTACCTGATAGAACTAGAGGGTTCCACTTTGGTAGTCACTAAGGAATAACTCTACCCAGACCCGCTGAAGCATCATGATCATGAATGTCATTGGGGACCTCCCCTACCAACCCCACTGGCAGGTAAGACCCAAAAGAAGTTTACGGGGAACTCTACTACCATGCACCACTAGATGGTAACACATAGAAGAATTCATTGGGGAAATATACAACCCATACCTAATGGAGGGTATCACTGGAAATGTTCCCTCTGGGATCTCCTCTTCCCATCCATTATAGAGGGTAATGCCCGAAAGAATTCATGGTGATCTTACATGATATTCGATGTCATAAATATTCTTCTTAGTGTGTTTCAATACTAGAACATTTTTCATTGTATCTCAAAAGTCATCTATGAGAATGATCTTGTTCTATGAACAAAAACACTAATGACAGGCTACTCATGGGACAAAATTTGAGTTAAAATGGGGGTAGACAAGGGATTATGAAGAATCATAAAAAAACTAAGCGGTATATGACCTGTTAGTAGGACCAAATAGAATGTGTCTCCACTTCACATCCTTTTAGTTTCACTAGATATCACTTGGATTCAACCCATTTAGTAGTACAAACCTTGTAGTTGGACTAAATGGTGTGTCCAGGATAATCGGGACAAGGGCCGTGTGCTTCTCACCAGGTCCGTGTACTTGGGTACAAGACTGTGTATTAGACCCCATGTACTCGGACACGGGTTCCAATATGTGTGAACCTTTACACATTTTATACAACTAAGAAGTGGTCACATGTAGTGTAAGAGGGACTACACACAATGTTACCATAAAATTTTCTGCAACCCTATTGTCACCGCTGAGGTGGATACACATCATTTTCTCTTCACTAAACACACCTATTCGGGATTATTTCAACAAATTTATGACTTCTAGAACAAATTATCATTCTTCAAATACAATAAAACCACTTCATATATTGAACTATCTATGAAAATGAATGGTATATATATCTAGAAAAGATGATTTTGGACCTCCCCCCATTGGGAAATCGCCTCTATTCATTATGAGTTTTGGTCAATCATTCATCCTAGAATTCTTCATTCATTGATCGATCCCTCAATATCAAACAAATAGATTTAGAATCCTTGATCAATGTTGATTTCAAATCTATTCCTCAATCATAGAACCATTCTTGTTTCTTCAATCTCTCATAGATCTGGGGGCCTTATTTTGCTTGATTCCAACAGACATGTCAATTAAAGACAAATGGGTCCAATATGTGAATTATGTAAATAGAAATATTTAAAATGGATCCCAAAAAATGTTTAGTAAATATTGGCCAAAATTTCTTTGCCAATGATCATGAACAGGGATATGATGTTATAAAACAAATGAAAAAAATCAATATTTCGATACTCATGCACTTTCAATTTCTGTAATTGGAATATGTCTAAGGGAATGGATGTATTTTTTCAATAACATAACAAAAAGGTATGAAATAAACCAATTGAATGATTTGTACCTCTATTTTGAATCAATCACACATGATGAATGTGTTTATCTGTAATCGGGAAAATCATTTGTGTTCATCGAATCCTAATCTATTCTGATCTAACATCTCCTCATTATTCACGAAAGGATTTGTCAATAAGGGATTGTGGGAGATTTATTATTGATCATAGAATTGTGAGGCCAACCATTGAAAAATCACGATAATGATGTATTTAAAATGAATTAGTTTTAGGTTATATGAATTAATTTAATTAAATAATTATTTAAATAATTTCACTTAATGTTCCACCAATGAGTGTGTTGTCCCAACATCCGACTACGACTCATTTTATCTCACACCAAGGGAAAACATCATATTCAAAAAATAATTTTGGTTTTATATATCAAATATGTTTATCTATTTAAGAGTTATCCCATTCACTTTGAGGTGTATTTAATATGCAATATAAAATATATTTAATATTTTTATAAATTTAATTTCATGACCACCATGCCTCAGAATCATACACCATCATCAAGCCTAGCTCTAGAAATATACATATGAATATTTTAAAGACTTAAAAGGAAAAAAATAATGTCACTAAATCATTCCCTCTATCATTATTTTTTCCCACTAAATTCAAAACATGTAAAAAAACATAGGATACTAAGCCCACACATAGTTATCCTTCTATTAAGAAATATCCTACACATTTTTATGTTTCCATAGAACGTGAAAGAAAAGGATTTTTTTTCCATGTAGGGTTATCTCTTATCGATCATTGATCTCTACTGGGTTATCTACAAAAAAATTCCATCCAAGATTTATATCATTCTATAGTCGATGATTTTCGTATGTTCTTGCATGTATACACTCACCTATTACATGTTGATGATGTCATACACCTTCTTCTATTTTGGGGGTAGGGTGATGTGCTTGGAATCCTCACTAATCTTATATATGATATTGAACGTCCCAATTATCCTCAAAGATAGCATGTATCCCTGTTAAACCTCTACAATCCTTGTCGTGGGGAAACTCATAGAAAAACACCTTATCCTTACTCGAACACCTGGGCCCTACGATGAAGATATGCTTATTAATTTTTTTTTTCTGATCTAGGACATCCACTTCCGTTCATGGATAAGATGTATATTATATGTTCTCACAAACACCAACTCAATGAACATAATAGATGACTCACCAATCTCTATTAATGATATGGATGAAGTGTAACGTCTCATGTATAGGGAAAATTTTTTTTTCAAGCCAACGGTAGACTGTTAGCTGTTATTGTACGCAAACTCTATAAAGGGTAGGTGATCCTTCTATATCCTTCCAAAGTCAAAAACACAAGACCTTAACATTTTTTGATACACCTAGATACTATTCTTATTTTACCCATTATTCTAGCGGTGAAAATATGTACCCATATTCAATTGGGAGATGAATACCACTAGATGTCTCTCCATAGTCTAGATGAAAACCACATGTCATGATCAGAGACAATTATTGAGGGTACCCCATGAAGTCGGACTATATCTTATACATATAATTATTCAAGACTCAATACTAAAATTTACTCCCTGATGGGAAGGAATTGCACTAACATCGTGATTTCATCAAATACCACCTAGATAGAGTCATGGCCCTTCATCATGCACAAACTTCATGTCACCATTTCATTGGATATGTCATCCCAGTTTCAATTTAGGATTTGAAAAGGATACAACAATCCTGATGGAACATGAGTCTTATCTTTTAACAACATATATGTGATTCATTAAGATATGAACTCCCCTATACTCTTTCTCATTATGAACCACAAAAAAACCACTACAAGACATTGTACATCATTCCCACATTGAGCTGTACTAGACTGGGAGAAGTGTGGAACTCCCCTATCACCTCATTTCATACTGTGATTGGAACAACTGTTTCCCCTATAAAAAGATGACATGATTTTCTCATTCAAAATACCCATCTAGTGTGTCTCCTGTGGATATATCATCACAGAAGACCTTGTTTTTTATGTCTCACAACTGGGACTCTCTTACAATCTCAAAATGAAAAGGATTCAAAACCATCGAATGGAGAAAAGTTATACCCTCCTGCTCCACCTGGGTCATCTGAATTGAAGCTAAATTTTTTAATCTTCATACACTAGGTTATCCTGGAGCATCCTTATAATGAAAATTACAACATATTTTCTCTTCCCTAGAGTATATCCAATCTTGTAGTCTTAGTCCTTCTTGAACTCCAACTAAAAACACTGCCTTAGGATTAGATTTCTATGCATGAAAAAATACTTATGAATTTGGTGGTATATGAACACCAAAAAGATCTCTCTCAAAACATAGTGCCCCAACATACTGAAGAATAAGACTACCACAATAAGATATAGGTCATGAGTCATGTAGTTTTACTTTGGGAGTCTCAACTGCCTCGACCCGTATGTGATATGTTCTTGATAATGTATCAACACACATATGATCCCAACAACTGATACATCACAATACACTATATAATCCATACCCTCCTATAGTAGTCTCAACACTGGGGAACATAGTGGGCTCTATCTCAAACCCTCAAAGGCCCTCTAGCACTGCTCAGACCAGGTAAATTATTTCTTATTCTATGGGAGGGTGGTTAAAAGGGAGGTGATTCTAGAGAATTTCTCCATATACACTACTACATAACATCCTTTAACAACGCTAGCCTTTAGCAGCACTAGAAATAATCATTGATAATTATTATCTTTATTAATGCTAGAACAAGTGCTGATAAAGTGTTCCTTTTATCAATGCTTTATTTTTAGCACAAAAATGGGTTCCTTTATCAACCCCTCATTTTTTGCACCCATAAATGAATCATTTATCATCGATTTTTTGAGATGATAAAATCCAAATAAAATGAAATAACAAAATTGCAAAACTGATTTTACAACACAAATATTAAAAAATTTATTAATAAAATAATTATTGAAAAAAACGAATAAATTATTTCTACTATATATATAAATATTATATACTGATAAATAGTATATATTAAGAAAATATATAAATGAATGTATATAAATATTATTTATATATTAACACATTTTTATGCATTAAATTAAATAGTAATATATTTAGTGAATATGGTTTGTAATTGAAAATTAATATTAATTAAAATAGTAACAAATTTCATAGAGTAAAGGGAAAAATTGAATTTTATTTCATTTTTCAATTTAATATAGATCAAACTTATTATATTGTATTCACATATACATAATTAATGTATTTTCGAATACAATGCACAGACACAAAAATAGTATTTTGGAATTAATCATTTTATATTATTTATTATATATATATATATATTTATTTATTATGTTTTAAAATTTTAAAAATGTATTCATCTTTATTAAAATATATATTTATTTTTTGTGATATATTTTTAATTAATAAAACATATCAAAATTTTCAATATTGATAAAGTGTACTTTTTATTTTCTGTTTCTCTCATTTTTATCCTCAATGCACTTAAGATTAAATATTAATTAATACTGTTAAAAATATATTTCTTAAAAAATAAATTTAAATATATATATTTATAAATTTATATTTAATATTTTCATACATTTATTATTATAAATTAAAAAATTATTTCATTATAAATTATTTATGTTCTTATAAATAAAAAAAAATATATATTTAAATAATTATAAAATAATAATTAATTAATTTTAATAACTAATTTATTTACTATATATATATAATATATATATATATAATTATATATAATTACATAAATATTATTTTTAAAAAATGTTATTTATGTAATGATAAAAAACTAATTATATATTCAAAGAAATATAAAATTATTATTTTATAAAATGTATTATTATATGTATTATACTTTTATTAGCACTTATTAACTTAACATTGATAAAAGATAGCACTATATGATTTTTTAAGTGCTAATAAAAGTGTCATAGTCTATTTTAAATACCCTATTTACCATAGACCACTTTGTGATATCTAAAGACCTCCATGGAAGGCATATGCTTTTAGCACTTCTCATTGTTGAATCCAAGCTAGAATCTTGACTAGATTCAATGATACAACTATTTCATGTCTTCGATATAAGTTTGTACTGATTCGAGGGTCAAACTAAACCAATGCTTGATTGAAATCCTAATTTTTCAATATCTCAAATTTTCCTTGGTTATCCATTGATCATTCTCATTACACGTCTGTTTATCCCAAAAAGTCTACTTATACTATCCTATACTAAAAAAACATAAAATTCATTATATTTTATATACATTGTAGTATCATTTCCCCGATATTATGTGGCTCTCCATGGGATAACATTGGTACTGTGTGACATCAAATCTATCAAACCCAATGTTTTGCCATGTGGTTGTTATTTATAATAGGCTCTTAATACCTTTATCTCATGAAATAAACCTCTTAGAAATCATGAACTTCTTAATAGTTTATTCATATAGCTGTCGTCTTTTTCCATTGTTTGGAATATTCCATTAAAAATAACTTGGGGTCCAATTTTTCATTGTTTGATTGAGAAATTAATGTTATATGATTTTCTTAATTCGAATATAAAATAAGGAAAATGTTTCACCTATCATAGACACCTTGATATTGTACCTCATATTATCCACACAAAAATTTTAGTATGTTTAGTCTAATCCTAAAATACTATGCATTAAACAAATATGAGTACCAAAATCATTTGATCATTCTCTTTCATGATTTCATGGTTGTGATCAACTATACCTCGATAAAAACTATGTTTTCATTGGTATTGATCCATCCTTATTTACCAGGTCCTCAATGATTTATTTTTCTTATGAAAATATTTATCTAACTGGCAAAACTTTAATTCATTTTCATACATAATATAGCCATCTGGTTTCTCAATGTATACATTCCATTAAAAACTACATAAGGGAAGATATATTTGAAATACATTTGTTATACTTTTAAATAAAATTTTAAATAAATCTCCATGAAAATAAAAAAACATCTAGCCAATATATGAGAGTTAATTTATCATAAATAAAAATTTCATTAATCATGGAGTCCCCCTTTCATATTAACCATTATTTATTTTCATTCAAATTTTTATTGTAGATGAGTTTATTACTGTACACCCACATGGTTCTTATAATATTTATGTCTTACAACATTTGATGGATTTCCCATATCACATTGTTCTAATTCATATCAAGCTCCTCAACAATATATTTGATCCTATTATTAGTCTTTCCAGTCTCTCCATATTATTTTGGATTTATTTGGGAAAAATTGATGAAATTTTATAGTCTTACTCCTTTGAGGATTCACTGAATCTATTCAATCAACAATAAAAGTTTATAAATTGATTTTATATTTTTGTTTATTTTTTCCAATTTATAATCGACCATTAATTTCCTCCCCGTCGATTTCATACATTGAGTCGACCTTAGCTTCATGTTCTTCCCATATTCTACTTACTTCAATATTAATTTCCACCAATGATTAATCATTATTTTAGTTATTTACAATCTCTCCATTCTATTTAGTAAAAAATATCTATCAATTTTATCTTTCCATCCTAAAAACATACCAACCCAGCATTTTTATGTATATATTTAATTATCTCATTATCTTATTTGAACATTTTTTCATTTCCACAAATCTATTTCCTCTTTCCAAAAAAATTACCATAAAATTTTACCAAGATCAAATCATGAAAATGGTGCAGATACTTTTATATAGCATTTTATAAATATATATCCATATGTGAAATGATAACCCACTCATTAATAATTCTTAAAAATATAATAATTTTTTTCATCACACATAAAATTAAAACAATGTATGTTGTACATTAATACATCTAAAAATTAATCATTCTTTAACATTAACTTTTCATTCCACTCTTATGAATCTCATATTACCATTCATGTAATTGTCACAAATGGGAGGCATTTCCCCTTTTAGAAAACACAATGGAGTAAAAATGTAATCATTATCAACTTCATCACTTGGAGAATAAGTATTGATTATTTTTCATGGGACTCACCCCTATATATTATATATATCATTTAGTAATTTGAGTTGTAGTCATCATATGAATGACTACTAGTTTGAGTATTTCACGCCACATAGGTGCTTATCCACAAAATATGGATTTTTAGTGGCATATATAAAAATGAAATGCTAAATATTTGGAAGATGAGAAAATGAGGAGGACTATTTTCTATAACATTCACCTTCAGATGAATTCTGAGGATAACACCTACCACAGTGGAGTAATTATTTTCTTAAATTCAATTACATCATTTTTTCAAAGACTACCAATACTATTTGAAGCAATCAAATTTTGAGTTTCCATTTTAAGAATTATCTATAACCTTCACTTTTGATAATGAATATATTATTTGTATTTATTTATTTATTTTATAAAATTAATATTTTATGAACCCAATATGATATCGTTACTTTCTCTTAGAAGATTCAGAGCTAGAATACAAGGTATTTTATTTTATCCTCATCCTCCTCACTCATTGATTTATTTTTTCAGAGGTCTATTTCCATTTTTTATCATCTTTATGCTTTACCATCGACATGTCCCTATAGTCTCAATTATTTTCGAATAAAAATAATTATCCAACGAATTAATGTATTATTTCATATTTATGTTTAATTTATTTATTTTTATTATTAATCATATACTAATTTTTTTCTTATACTGGTGATATTTTTTTGTATTTGGGGTGCTATGTTCGAAGATGATCTTAATCGTGAGGGATTATACTTCGAGCCCACAAATGAGATAATAATGCCAAAGAAATGTGTCAAGAATTCATACATCCATTAAAAAATGTTAAATACCTTATAGGTATTTAATATGATTTTCCATCATTTAATCTACTATTTGTAAGTTAATAACCTTATAATTTTTAACTAATTTTTTTTTAATTTTTCTACAGATATTTTGGGGAGTCATATTTTTCATTCAACTATCCACAACAAGCCAAAAATGATAAAAATGACTTTTTTATTCCAATGTTACCACATTTTTATTTCTATTGCATTTCATTGTATAATTGTAGAGAATTTATATAGATTTAATGTTATTATCAGAGAAATGTTTTTTTGTGGAATACATAAGATTATTGGAAGCTCATGTGCCCATTTTGGTGACTTATTGTGATAAAATGGGCACATGAACTTCTTTTTCTCTTCTTAATTTCAACAATGATCATGGTTTTTAGGATAAGAACATCGATTAAATATGTAGTGTTGGTATCTTAACATATAAATACAATAGAAACATGTTAAAATTGGCAGTTATGATATTAATGATGCTTTGGCATTTGTATGAATCATTCACACCAATATCTGACACATAGTGTGACCAGAATGACACCAATTGCTTCTTTTTATTTGATGTTGAAATTAATATCAGTAAAAATGAAAACTAAACTGCTCAAAATAATGAAAAAAATATTACAATTATTTTTTTACTTTATGAAAATGTTATATAAGTTATTTGGTATGTGTGGATATTAGATGCACCTCAATTCGATGCATAGTGTGACCACAATGACTTGACGTGTTAGTTAATGGTTTAAAATACATAGTTTAGTTAAAAAAATTGTCACTCACTGAAAACAAAACATGAAAACTCTAATTTTGATTATAATTTAGTAAATCAATTCATTCGTCATTCCTGGAATGTATGAATTAGTCTCATTTCAAACTCATACATGATTTGATCGGTATGAATCAAAGTGTTTTTTCTAGTTTAAAATGACGTTTTTGTAATAAAAACAAGTGACAAACTAAAAATCAAAGAAAACTAATTTGGATTGTTTTTATACTTTATTAAAATTATCCATAAGTCATTAGAGATCATTAGAAATTTTCCACACCTCAATCCGAATAACGATGTGACAGGTATGACACCAAATCCATCTTTTTATTTAATATTAACATCAACTTTACTATAAAGGAAAAATGAACTACTCAAAAACATGTAATAAATTTGTTATCATATTGATAATTTACATAAATGATAATTAAGTAATATTTGACATTTAGTTATCATATATAGCTTAATTAAATACATGATGTTATCGGTGTGACTCGATGTGTCTGTTGTCATTTGGAAATCGACAAATTGTTTTAAAATTTGATTCTCACTGAAAAAAATGAAAACAAACTCGAATTGCCTTGATAATTTAAGAAAATAATTCAAAATTCATTTGTGTTGTTGATAAATTAGTGTCATACAAATGATACACATGACATGATCGGTATGACTCAATGTGTGTGTTTCCAATTTAAAATAAAATTTTACTAAAAAAGACAACTGACATTCTCAAATCCACAAAAACATATTAGGAATTTTTTGATGATATAATAAAATGATTCATACTCCATTTGGGATATGTAAGTACCATAACCCCTCCATCTTATGCCTATTGTGACCATTATAACTCTATGTGTGTCTGTGTATTTAAAACTGATATAAATATTACTAAAAAGGACAACTTAGTTACTCAAAACCTCAGAAACACATTTATATTATTTTAATAATTTATGAAAATGATTCATATGTCATTCTGGATGTGTAAAAATTATCCAATACTCAATCTGATGCATTGTGTGATTGGTTTGACTTCAAGTGTATCTTTTTATTTATAATTAACATCAATTTTATTAAGAAGGAAAACTAACCTACTCCAAATATTGAAAACGAATTCCAATAATTATGATACTAATCATAACTGATAAATAATTCATTTTTGATATGTAGGAATCATCCTCACTGAAATCACATACACATTTTTCCAGGAATATCTCAATTTTACCATCATCAATTTAAAATTGTTTGTTTACTTCAAAAAAATGTCACTAATTAAAAAACTATAAAACACATTTTAATTTTCATGAAAATTTAGGAAATAGATTCATAAGATATTTTTCAAGGGTGGGAATCAGTTTCACATAAATATGATACACAATGAGATCATTATGAATCAATGTGATGGTTTCCCATTTAAAAAAAATATTATTAAAAAGACAAGTGGCATATTCAAAATAGATTAACCACTCACAATCATGAGTATTTTATTAAGTGCAACATTACAAGGAATCCACTTAAACAATGATAGGGAGACTAAAGTAATGAAATTCAATATAATTTCCACTAACAAGGTTCACCCCCTATGGGGGAAAAGAGTTCAAAATATAGAATAATGTGATGTCATTAGAGGGGCATTTCATAGAGGAAATAATGGTTGCTACATTATTTTTATCCCTACGTGTATAATGAATAATTGTCTGGATGTTTATGTGACCTATGTACTTCATGAAAAAGTATGTAGTGGACTCGAGAACCTTGCCACAACCTTTCAATCACTCATGGAGGATAGGGGAATCTATTTTCACTACATACAATGTAATCTCCTTGTGATAGAAATTTTAGAGACCAGTGAGGGTAACTGAGGCCTTTTCAAAAAGAGATTGAATGTGTCCAAACAAATCAGTAAAATAAATCATGAGAGAACTTTGTTTGTCATCAATTATACCCCCTAATAATTCCTGATATGTCTAATAGTACGATTTGAGTTTGAGACCCAAAGTGTTTGGTTTTCATAACAACTAGTTACTTGGGGTTTGTTTCCAATTGGAAATGAGATAGTAGTACAATGCGGCATGAGATAAGGGGAATCCCTTCAATCCTTTAGAAATGTAACATGTCTAGAAGTATGTTTTTGGTGTGGGTGACCAATTCCACATCCCAAATCCTATATTCATCAAAACATAATGAATTTTGAGCCTTATAAATGCTCTAAAATCTTTCCAAAAGAATGATGTACCTCTCTATTTTGTCTCATTGTTTAGTGTCCACACCTTGGAACCACCATTAAATGATGTTGATTCAATAGAGGGTTGAGGATGAGAAGCCATAAAATATCTAGATGCAATTATAAGTTGCACAGTCCCAATCGCTCTATATGAATATATGATCCACGGATCTTACATTTCTCTCTTTATTGCTTGTGAAATGAAAATATAAATAAATTCCCATGCACAGAATGTTGTCATCAGTATCCAACACCTGGTTCCTCATTCTCAATAGCATAAACTTGAGTTCTGATAGAACCCTATTTCTCTAAATAAAATCCACCTCCATACTTCACTATTACCACCTAGAATCATCATCTTATGATATTCTTATATTGAAAAAGAAGATGAAGCTACAGCCATGAAGTTACATTTTTCATGATCAGACTTGGTCTCAATTGTATCATAGAATCTAAAATGATTTAGAGAGAGGATGGAATTAATGAAACTTGGATACAAGATTTCTTATATAAAAGTAAGGTCTCAATAATGAAAGAAATCAAACCTGATAACAGTACCAACCCAGTTATAGAACTTTAATAATAGGACCATACCAACTATCCAATGTGACTGCACCTACAATTCTCGAACTAGATGGGAAAATAAGGAGAAAATGTTTGACACATTCACCACTGTAGGAACCAAATCTACATTAGGTTTTTCTTTCACAAAATTCCCCCAAAACTATTGTTCCTCAATGACCTCCCATGCAATATTTTCAAGAATGAATCCCAATAAAATATTCAATCTTTTTAGGCCAAAAAATACCTCTCTTATAATTTTGGACATCCTCTCGTAGGAGGCCCAATAACGTTTACCTTATTCTTGGAAATCTCCTAAGAAATAGTAAATGTTTTTATCCATGTCGACGATAACCCATTTGGGAACCATAATTGTAGATAATGCATGGATTTGGATTGAGATCAAATAAATATTGGTAAGGGTTATCCTTCCACCAAAAAATAAATACATGTTTTTCCAATTCAAAATACATCTGGATATTCTACTTAGAATATGATAAACATTATGAATTTAGATTCTTCATGGAGAAATTGGGGTGCCCAAGTAATCCTTTTGAAAATTCCTCTACATTCTGCTCAGTGTGTCCATTATAAGCCCAGAATGGAAGTAAAATCACCTATTAGAGATGAAAATACTACTCATATCAGGGTTAACAAGTTGACCAATCCACATACTATAATCCTAAAAAATGTAATGATGCAGTTTGATGACCGTTTGTTTGAATTTAGAAAAAATCATCAAGTCATCCAGAAAACTAATATGAGATACGTTTTTATGGTGAATCTGATATCTATAAGGGATAATAATACCAATGAGAAGGTTTTAGATGATCATCCAATTGAGAAAAAATGGTGAAATAATGAAAATGGAAGGTGATAGAGGGTCCCCTTACCTAAGGTCATGCATCAATTTAAAAATTCGTGGATTTTACCCATAAAAGAAACTAAAATCCAAGAGGAGATGAATAAAATAAAAATTATGTCTACAGATCCGGAGGATAGAACCTTTTTTAAGGATATTAAAGATGAATTTCTGCTTGACTCATTCTTCTACTTTATCTATGTCCAGCTTGATGACCATATTTTAGCTTCTCGGTTTACAATTGATATTGTTATTCAGGTCCTAATCCAGTGTGATCACCCCTTTAATCGACTGACCCCTAAAAAACCATGTCTCTCCAAAGAAATTAATAACATGATAAGGGTAGTTAAATGGCCATTAATGACAGTACACAAAACTTTATATGTAAAATTACACAAACACACTAGTCTATAATGATTAATTGGAGTGGGATAATTAATTTAGGTAGGATAACCATTGATGTAGCACATGTCATGCGAATGAGGCTTCCACCATAGAAGAAGTTATGCACCACCTTATATAGATGTGGAAAAACCAAATTCATAGACCTTATGAAAAAAAGACACTAGAAAGTCATCATGCCCTTGTGAACATTCATGGTTGAGCCATGTCATTGCCTCTGACACATCCTTATCACATTGAATAGATTCAAAAAAATGTGTTATCCCCTTTGGAGATAACATGAGAAACAACATCCATGATATCCTCAATCCATTATGGATACTCCCTGATTATAAGGGGGTAGTGTTCTATAAGAATTTCCCAGAAATGGGTGAATTCCATAGCACCTACCTCCTCAAGATTTTCTATATAGAAACCATAATCATGGATAATTTTGGGAATTAGGATGGTTAGTTTATTATTTAAATATTCATGGAAATATTCATTATTGTGGTCTCCCTCATGAAGCCATCTAAATCAGGATTTCTCACAAATCATCAGTTCATGGTTATGAATCATTTCAACAAAGGTGTCCTTCTTGAGAGCCATATCACCCAAATATTCTTCATCCTATATCTCTTCCCTAGAGCCATTAATATAATCCATATCTAATTTTTATCTTGTCTATATCTTGAAATCGTGGCAGATTAGAAGAAACCCAAACCACAATTTCCCCCTTCAATCAATTTAATTTTTTTCAAAACTGATCCATAGTGACCCATAGACTGGTTCCATTAGGACTCCTCTACAATATTCCAATAACCTAGACAATATATCTAGAGTTGGAAGAATGGGAAATATCTATATTTAACTAAATGACGAAAGATAAACAAGAATAGGTGAATAATAAAAAATAGCACGAGTAATATGTATTACCTTCGAGATTGATATGGTCGACCCAACCTCCTCAGTTTCAAGATATTTGTACAGACGACACTAGGTATGTGGGATGCCTTTCCATTTCTTACACCTAGTGAACCGGTCTCCACTAAATAATAGATCAATGAGGCATCTTCAAGCTATGAAAATGAAAAAAGTAATTAATTTCATAATGAGGAAAGGGGAATTTTCCCTTCTTCTCTTGGGGTTCTGCAAATATAATGATGTCTCCAACATAAAACATTGTAGAATTTACCAGATAAAATGCTTCCAAGTCATGCCACAAAGTACATCTGATTGAAGCCTTATGATGTGACATGTAGGTATCAGTACAACATCAAAATCATATATGATGTGATTGGTATGAGTTGATGTGCATGCTTCTTATTTAAAATGTCATTTTTATTAAAAAAAGACAAGATACATTTTCAAAACCAATAAAATTACTTTGTATTGTTTTGAAACATTCATAGAAATATCCACAAGTCATTTTGTATGTGTATGAATTACACACACCTCAATCGGATGTGTGGTGTGACTGGTATTACTCTTAGTGTATCTTTTCAATATATAAGTGTCATTATAGTTCAAAATTTGAATCACATAACCAAAATAGAGAAAACAATCCTATATTGTTTTCCAATCATTATATATTCTATTGCATAATTAATTTTTTTATCATTTATTTATACTACATTGGTTTATTTTCACATATATGATACTTTAATAAGAACAAGAAATGGTAAGACGTGTAAGAACCAACCACAATTCAATATGATATACTATTTTTATGATATGAATCATTGTTTAGTATAAAATTAAAAAAATTTAAATTTATTTATTTTTATTAATACCATCATCCAAAAAAATTCTTATATAGTTGAATTTGTTTCTCGACCGTGGGTTAGGATCAACAGACAAAGGAAGAATGCAATTTTTTAATGTATGTAATAAATTTTAATTATGTAATTGTATAAAACATTTTTTTAAGTGTTTGTAATATTGTGTTTTTATTTTATTTTTGTAAATTTTAATTCATTTAATTTCTGATTTTGTACTTGATTTTGATGATTTTTTGGGGATTTTTGTGCATTGGTGTGTCATTACAACACGATGCAAGGATGCAATAGTGGTTTATTGTAGAAAACTGAAGTGTGAATCATTATAAAAACTTCTACTATCACTGGTAATGGATCCCTTATTTTATTTTATTTCGATGTTAAAACAGAATAAGGATTTTAATCATTATCCGGATTTTAGTGCTTCCTTAGTGTGGATAAAGGCCATTTTTAACATTGTTAAAGGAATATGTTTTTGTTGTGAAACCTCATGTAGAACCCTACCAAGACGAAAAATCTCCAAACCACTAAAACATTATTAGGTGTTTCCTAAGAAATAACTGACTCGATCTTTTCAGGATCAATGAAAAAACCTTGTTCAAAATGGCATGCATCTGAAAGTGAACCTCATGTATATATAACTGGAACTTCAAGAGATTTCATTAAATATAGTTCTCTCAAAGTAAATCCTGATGTTTTTTTTCAAGTTATCTATATTCTCCTCCTCTGTTGTATATTATACGTGTATGTAATTGATGAATACAATATCAGATTGGTCCATGAATGGAAGGATGATCTAGTAAATCTAATCCATATGCACGGAGAGGAAATTCGTCACACCAAATGGAATCACTAGGAACTAATATTATCCATAGGGAAATTTGAATGAAAACATTGGTATACCATCCTTGAGGACTCCCAACTAGTAGTAGTCAGACCTAATATTGTTTTTCAAGAACTATCTCATACCTTTAAATAGGCCAGAGAGGTTATCAATCCAAGGAAATTGGTACTTTTTTGTTTATCATGTCCTGGTTTAGGAAGCTCTAATCCCAAAAAATCATCAAGATCATAGAATCCTTTTTCCCTAACTAAAATATAGATACCCAAGTGGAAACACAAGTTCTGATAAAACCATTACCTCAATGGTCCTCCAACTGCAACTGTAGATCCCAAAATTTAGTATGTGACATATAATATGTAGTAGACGATATTGGGGTTTTCCAAGGAATCAATTCAATGAAAAAATCCATGTCCCTCCTCTGGGGTAGTAATGGAACATCTTTAGGGAAGACGTATATATTATTACCTTTAATTAAAAGAACCCAAATTCCAAAATAGAATTTTCAACTATAGGAGAAACTCAAAAACTAATGGGTGATTGGTTGCAACCTCCTACTTCCAAAATCCACTTGTCCTGCCATGAGATCTATCTTTCCATAAAAGAATAATATAATCTCATAAGGGTGTAGGCATCTAAATTATATGCGTCGATAATTAATCTCGTCTAAGACCATGGAAATTTAATACATACCCAATATTATATCGTATATTTCTATCATGATTAACATAGGTCCCACATAAACCCTTATCCTCCAGGCGATAGCTTATACAATCCCCAGATGAAGGATAAATAATAAGCGTTCTATGTATAATCCTCAAGGTGAATCTATTGTGATACCATCTGAATTGGTAGTTCTAAAACAAGCACTAGGATTCAAGAGATAAAGAATTTACTAACACCTACATCTACCCATATAGAGTTAAGAATATAATAATCACAGATTCTACCTTGAATCAACTCATTCGCCTCGGGATCACAGAAATCCCAGGCATGCAGCTATATGTGGTCCCAATAGCAAGCTCCCTAAGAATTTTGTAGGACTATTGATGGAGGTGGTGGAAGAATCTAATACAAGAATCCACCACTCATAGCTCCTCCTATTTGTCTGGATACTCTTCCTCACTGGTGACCACCTAGTCCCCACCTTATATATCCCTACTCACATTGTTGCCTCTACTGTGGCAGTCTATCTGCTATCTTCCTCGGCTGCTAAGAACATCAGGTCAGGAAATCCCATTCCATGTTGCCTCACCCATCATAGATTGAAAAATCCCCCTCTATGGTCTACCTAGAATTTTTATATTTATTTGTACCTATATGACTATGTGCCTCATATTTCTCATGAAAGGGTCTCTTTCCTCAATATCCCATCGATCGATACGTGTTTACTGTTGTGGAAAATTTTTCTATGGGAGACCCAATGCAATATTCAAATATTTTGATTATCCTATATAAAAGGATATATTTGACATGTTCCCTCTATATCCCCCTGGAATATGTGTGGATTCAAAATACCACAACATTGGCTGGAATATCTCTGCAATGTCCCTAATCAAACATCTATGCTGGGAAGTAGCCATCTCAGATCTTGTTAATGGAGTTTCTTGTAAGGTCTGTGAACCTCGGAACATACTCATCCACCATCACCCATACCTATTGAATATCCATAGGCTTCTATATATAGATAGAGCATAAGTAAGAGGTGTCGTACTCCTCATGGAACAATTGTTAGATGACATACCATGAGACTGTCAAATAGGCATGCATCAACATAACAAGGCTCCAAAAATACCCAAATGCTCCATGAAAAGGATTAGATTAGAATTCTAATTCATGTTCCATCAGGGTCTGAATAAACCTAATCATGTAGACCTATGACTCTAACCAATCCTCTTATTCTTGTGGATCTAGCTCGCAATAGAACCTCAGTAGTCTATGACGCTGGAACTGGAGGAGTGCGCTAAGTCTGCACATGTCCTTAGCATTCTCTGCTGGGATGATATACATCTTATTAGGTGTAAAAGAATCTACTTTATTTTGAAGATAAAGGGTTTATGGGATAGACATTGACATGAGGCCTCATATCTTATAGTTTCATCCTCATGAAACGGAGATTGTATGCTAGATGTCCACAATTATGTCGGCATCATGAATGTTATCAAGAAACACCATGGACATATGATCATATATAGGATTATATATTGATTAAAATGGGGATTTAACTAAAAAAATTTAATCAAACACTCAATCAAATATGATTACTGGACCATTTATCCCTGTAATAAATGTTTCGGTAGGCTGAGTCGACTAGCAAGTAGTCAAGGTACTAGTGAATGACTACGTCGGCCTTTGAACCATCATAGTATTTCCTACCCTGAGAGACAAACTCAAGATTCATTGAAATTGTTTAACTAAATACAACCAATCCTCTTATGGTGATAGGTTTTAACAATATAACAAGGAATCACATTTCTCTGATACCAATCTATCTCAACCCAGACCATGTCTAGGATCGAGCAAGCTACCCCATTCTGGCCTCTATGGGACATGTTTTGTAAGAACCAAAGGAATAAAAAACTCAGGTAATCCTTTTCCAATGAAGCCGTATACATATACACATATAAATCTCAAAAAATAATTGTACAAGGAGAGGAGAAGATTTAAAACACTAATATAAAATAGACCATTGCTGGTTGAACATCTACACAATACAAGAGTACCTCAGTATAAACTGAAATAAAAATGATCAAAATAAATTACCAACAATAAATATGACCCACCCTAAAAATCTACAATTAAAACAATTGAAATGATGCCCTGATCCAAAATCCCAATCTACGACCATAATATGCGGTCCAAAAACCTAGTAACCATAAGCTCTTCTATTATTACGATCAACTTGTTTGTCAGCTATATAAGTCCTGACTCATGCTAGAAAATCCCATAGAGGCGCGAGAATATAAATACCCACTATGAATTCCCAAAAATATGAGGGGGAAGTAAGATATATAATAAAAGATAATTATTGTAGATTCACAAGGTACAATGAAAGAGCACAACATAATCCAACAAATTGTTATTGTATGTTCCTACAAAAATAAGGGGAAAATCATGGTGTGTAGATGATCAACCCATCCAACATTCTTCACTTATAGAAGAAGTGTATAATCACTAATCTATAAAAAGTTGGACATGGAAAGCATGTTCTATACCCCACATGTCTTATCCACTATTGGAATGATATTTTCCATGTACATGATGTTGATACATAAGAAGTAGATATATATATATATATATATATATGTTCAGTCAAATAATCTTATTTGAGGGAGTAAGGGGGTATCCATCTCACAAATCACCCCAAGAATAAGATTATCCAACATTTAAAAAATTACAAAAATGATATTGAGTATCCCACACATATTCCCTAAACACAAAAATCCATGTAACACAATCACCACAATGTGATACTATCTACAATGGGTGGAACTAAATCACCAAAAATGTTTTACATCACATCACAAAAATGAATCTTAGTGGCGAAAGAGTCCCTCTTACTCATGAGTATGAATTTTCATCAGAAAAAATCATGAAATTGTGTCGTATATTTAATGGTCCATTATTCTAGAAAAAAGACTCATTCCCTGAAAAAATATGTGAGATAAACTCTATTAGTCACTATAAACTGCACTACTTAGCCCCGTTTGAGAGGTAGTGCTTGAAAATGTCATCAAGGAAATCCAATACCCAACATCATTTTAGGGAAATGGTTAGAAGAAATCATTGAGAAACTCCACTTCTAAACCTCTCTAGGGGGTAATACCCAGAAGGAGAGAACGAGGAACTCCCCTTCAAATCCCGGATGGAGGGTAACGCTTGAGAAGGACCCTCAGGGAACTCCACTGTGCAGCCCCGTAGGAGGGAATGGCCGGAATAATTCCTAGTGATCCTACATGATCAATGTTTTCATCTACTATTGTCTCACGATGTTCAAATTGTAAAAAATTACATATTGGATCTAAAAATACACAATAGAGGGAATCATCGCATTATACACATAAAAATACTCAAGAAAGGCTCTTTACAGACTAATATCATAGTTCAAATAAAGGACATACAATAAATTAAATCTTTCTAGAAAATTACCAAGTGGTACACGATGTGCGATGGGGACCACACAACATGTTTCTACATATCACACCATAGTTGGGTCTCTAACTGCTACATGACATCATCCTAGGTAGCCATACATTCCTTATTGGTTGAATACATTGCATATCATTGGTAACTAGATCCAGGGTCGTGTGATGCATGCCATGTCCATGTACTAGGGTACACAGTCATTTATCAAACCACATGCAGTCCTATATAGGTTATCTTCCATGTGATCCTTCACATGGGTTATCAAACTATAAAGGGGATATAAGAAATGTCATAGGGACTACACACCTTGTTAACCATAATATATTTGAAACACGATCACTGCTATTATGGGGGATACAAGTAGTGTGTTCATCATTGTACAGAGTGTGTATTCAGGGTTTTTTAAGAAATTTCAAACTTCAAGATCTACATCGTATGCTTAAAATACATTTAAAATGGTTCATATATGGCACATCTTAAGGCTTCAAAATTTTAATATAGCTATAAAATGTTATTTTAGGAGACCAATCTCTAGGAAATAACCTAAATTTTTGTTGTGTTTATGGCCAATCATTCTGCATGCCTTCGTTCATTCAACGATTGATTTCAAGATATCAAACCAAAAAATTGAGCAACCTTGAAACATGAAGATATTATATATAGGACTTATTCTCAGAACTATTCTTTTTTTCATTAATTAGTTGTGGATCACGGTGTCCGATGGAGCTCAGTACCTACCAAATTTTTTCAACTAGCACCAAGGGTTCAAATCAATAAATAAAATGAATAGAAAATTTGGAGAATGGAACCAAAAAAATATTAAATATTTATGACCAAGTGTTCATGGAAAATGATAAAGAACAATGATCTGAGATCAGAAAAAATGAAATAAATTAATAGAGAAATACATAGTCAAATGCAACATCATTAATTGTTGAAGATCTAATAGAAAGGATGGATCATATCAATCATTTAATAAAAATGTTATAACAACACCAATTTTCAATCCATACCATTCTTTGTATCGATCAATGGTGAGGAATGTGTTCTCAAATATTCGGTAGAAGTTGTAATCTTCGTCGCATATTGATTTGTTTCAATTTGAAGTCTCCTCATTTCTTGCCAAAGGATTCATCAATAGTGGATGGAGAGAGATTCTCAAGTAGTAGTAAAATTGTGAGTCCAACCCTATAAAATTTATATAATGATATATTTATAATCATTTAGCATTACGTTAAATGAATTAATTTAATTAATTAGATAATTAAATAAATTCTGGTAACCTTCTGCCAATGAGATAAATGTTTGAACGTCTTGTGTCAGATCACATTATGTTGCATCTAGGGTGAACAACGCATTCTAGACTCAAATGTGGTCTCTATTTTTTGTTATGATATACCCATTATAATTTATCCTATTTTCATTGATGTTTTCAGTGCATGCAATAAAAAATTATATTTATTATTTTTATAAAATTAATGTCTGGCACAAAAGGCCAAAGAATCACAAGCCATATCAAATTCCTAGATTTGAAAATATATATAGACATATTTCAAATTCTTATATTGAAAAAACTATGACACTACAGAATCATACAATTATAAGTCTTACATGTTCATTCCAATAAATAGGTGATCGCATTGAGTTGTGAAGCTTTTAAATCATATGTTATATCTATATGAGTTGTTTCTAGGATTAACATCAAAATTTACTTTAACCATGGTAAAGTTTGTTTTAAAAATAAAAAACATGAGATTCATGAATCAATTATTAAGCCACCCTCTCATTGATTCCTAACATGTTTTCTTAAATATATAATTATATTTTAGGATGTATAATTTCCCATAACCACAAATAAATGAGAATGTATATGTTATGTATTTATAATTTTTTGCATGGATTATCTCTTTTCTAAATGAGGGTAGAATAATGATGGATGGTATTTTGATAATGATTGATCCTATTCAATGTTCATAAAAGTGTTGAGGATATGTTTGGTATATTTTTTCCAAAGATAAGGGGATTTCTGTGTTAGGTGATGTGAGGAGAGGAGACCCCTTTATAAGTGAACAAGGATGACATTGTTGTAAATACTCAAAAATTATTAATAAAGGGATGACACTCTAAAGGAAAGGGGAAACAGAATTGATAACTAATGGATAAAAATGAGATATGGTAAATAAATCCCTAAATCACCCAATAATAAAAATGTTTTAAACATGTTTTCAAATCATTACCATTACATGTTTAACATTAACCACTATATATTTTCCCATAATATCTAATTTTTAACTAATGTTACTTATCCTTTATGCATAAGAAATAAAATATATATTATTACATAATTAGAAACCACTGATTAGAAATTTTAAATATTTTTTATTTGATTCCATTTATAAAATAAATAAAAATTAATGTTCATTATAAATATTTAAATAATGTTTTAAAATCCAATTTAATGAAAATGTTACTAATGTTCTAAAATATTAAATATAAGTATTTAAATTAACCATAATGTTTTAAAAGAAACAATTTTAATTATAAAACAAACATTTAGTCAAATTATAGATTTTAATAACATTTTGTAAATATTATATATTAATAATATCATTAAATTCACAATATTTAACGAAATGTTTTTATTATTGTTCATTAAAAAATTAATTATTTTAGAAAAATCCTAAAAATAATATAATGATTATTTCATAATTATTAATCAATTAATGATATCCACTTTTACAAAATAAATTAATATAATGTTAGAATTATATATTTATATAAAATCATAAAATGAGGTGGAATATTTTTCATATAAGAGAATATATTTTTAAAATGATAAGTATTATTTCTTATTTATTTTTACCAATTACTAATTAATATATGAGTGATATATAATTCATATTATCAACATATACTATTATTATTCAATTGTTGTGTATTTATATTCATAAAATAGTGTATTTATTTTAAAATATATATATTTCTATATATAAAATGTATTTTATTTACTATTTTTTCTATACTATGTAAATATCATTAGTATTAAAAAGAAGTATTTTATTTCATAATAAATAGTTTAATTAATGATTGTGCACTTATTAATACATAAAAATTAAAATTTTATGTTTCATTGGGGAAATGTAATATCTAAAATGATTTCTTATTTAATTTTTGTTCTATTTATCATGTAGAGAAATATATAAAACACATTGTTTATTTAAGGAAAATATGAAGTAAAATCATTTTATATTTATTTCTATAAATAGTAAGTAGATTTCATTACTGATTTTTTGTAATTACATACTATGAAAATATAGTTATGTGTATCCATAAGGTAAAAATTTCTTGATATTTTATTTATGAATGACGTTGCAATCTTACTAACATATAGAAGGCTATGAAAATCCCCCAAATTTATATAATTTTGGATAACTGTACCTCCCGATTAATATAGCAATAGGGTTTATAGTCAGTGTCACAATTGTATACAATCATTGGTTAATTTGATTTATGGAAAGTGATTTCCACATTTTTGTAATTTACATATCCAATATTGATTCCAAAATTACACTAATTCTATCTAAAGGAAGAATAGTACTACATCAACTTGGAATAAAAAAATCATACAAATAATCCTTTTCTTTAATATCATGTCATATTATTAGTGATCATATATTGACTTAAAAAATTTAGGTGTACTACAGTTTCTAGATCATGAATAAAATAATACATCTAAAAATTTGATAATGGGGATCAGTATTCCTTAATCATCACAATGCACCGAATTTCTATGATCTACATCAATCATGGTGATAATATTGTTTTTTAATTGTTCCCTTAGATTAGAAGGTATTTGACATTTGTTTTCAGTAATATATATTTATAAAAATAAATATATAGTTACCTAGATCTGGTGTATGCATTATTACATCAGTATAATATACACAGGATATCTCCATATATGTTCGATCATTTTAGTAGTATTTAAAAACTAGATACATATAAAATTCTCAAGTTACATTATAAATATAAAAAATTTCATTAAAAAATTATTGCACCCTTCCTATCATTCATAATTTCCATCTTTAAATCCTTGGGGATGGAACACAATTAAAGGGTAAGACTTGATAGTTTGTATAGGTTACATACATAGGAAGTTATCATGAGTAAATAAGGCATATTCAACGTGGCTGAGTGGATAATCCAAAGAATGAAATTCAATCAACAACATGTGTTTAATGATAATTCATGAATTATATCAATATATAAAACCCATTGATAACGAAACATATATTCACAAAAAGGAAATGATTTATTATCGAAATTCCTGATCAAGGCCTCTCAACCTAGATATCATGAATCATACTGTATGGGTTCTCATTCAATATAGCATTCTTAATAAATGGTTAGGTTTCAACTAAATACACATGTAATATGGAATTAATACTATTTTGTCTCTTGATAGCTTTAATTTCTTCAAGGGTTAACGTATAATTGGGCTCTACCCATCACTTCCACATCATATGCATTATTCATATTTTTAATGATAAATACAATTTATTGTCAACATTCTTTATTATTAAAAAATTATGAATATTGAATCAAGAATAGGTAACATAAATATGTCTTCATCCTAAACCATATATACAATGAATAATGATTTTATTATTGGATCATATCATCGGTAAAATCCAAGGGTTATTTCAAATGTCATTAAAAAATTAAAATATCACTGTAATTTCTTGTGATAAAAGCAATATTTTCATTTAAAATTCACATATATGAAAGGAAAAAAATCAACATATTAGAAAATATATTTTCTTTCAAAATAATCACAAAGAAATGTAAAGTAGTATTTAATCATATTGTTGAAATTATGGGAAGGAATACATTTTTCCAGTGTACATTAATATAAATTGTTTTTACACTTTTTGTAAAAAGTGATCATTTAAAAAATGACACAAATAATCCTTTTATAAATATTAGAGAAATTAAAACAAGGTTAAAAATTAATTTAATAAATTCTTTTTAATATTAAAAAAATTAAAACATTTTAATGAAAATATGGACATGGATGAAATGTGGTAGGAAATTAATATTTAAAATAATATTTTTAAACGAAATTCATAAATATGTAACTTATATATTAATTTCTGATATAATAATATAATTTATGGAAAATAAAATTATAATGTCCAAGATTAAGCATTGAAAAAGAGATTATATGGTGTTTATGATATTATGATCATATAACATTCCCAAAGAAAAATATATATAACCAATCCCCAAACAAAACAATGTTATAAGAGAAATCCCCTTCCACATGATTAACATACCTCCTAAGTAAATTAATCATTCTTTATAATAATTATGATTTTTTATAAACAAATTAAAATAATTGTATACATATTAATAACATCTTATTTGATAAACATATAACATTAAAATACCCATTTATTGATAATTATTTATTAAAAACAAAAATTCTGATTGTTAACTATATCATTTTTCATGTATGTTTTAAATAGAAGGTTTTGGACCTTTGTCATGATTTTGATTCCACCATAAAAATTATTTTAATAATCATATAAATATAATATATATTCATTATATATATATATCTATAAACACCATTTAATTTATGAAATAAAAAATTACTCGCATCACTTCCTGGAAGAGGTAGTCAATAGGTACACACGCGAACCATTAACATTTTTTAATGAGTAGAGGGGTAAGAATGTAAATTATATAATATATTTCATGAAAAATAATTATTTTATAAATATTATAAATATTAATTAGTTACATATTTATAATAATCCATGTAATATAGAGATTAAAAATAAATTACACCACTATGTTGAGATAATAAGTCAAATGTTCGTATGAGTGATTTATTCACTTTTCCATTAGATGTGAATGTGGGGGAATATCATTTTTAATTAATCATAACTAAATTTAAAAATATGAATAATACAATATTAATTATTTTAGTATTAATAAAAACTTAATACGATATAGAATAAGAATTAAACATTGAAGAGATAGAAAATATCATTACCTCTTCCTTGGGAGACCATATTTGTCTTACAAATTAAGCATTAAAAAATTTGTCTTAGGAGAATACCATGGGATCTAGGATGAAGGGAAATAATCTGTTAGGGAAATAGGTTAGGTATTGGTCAACCTAGAAGTATAATTATTTTTGAATAAGGGACGATTTGAGGTTCCCTTCTATATGTGATGAAAATTACATAGTTCGAATTACATAATTATTAAATATCATTACATCATAATCAAGTCATGTGGAAATAACCAACTAGAAATTTTATGATATTGATTTATTAGGTTTAAATAACAAATAATCTCATCTGTACATGTTTTGGAGACATTTTATGCATTATCTTCTACATATACCACATTAAACTAATTTTCACAGCAACCATCACAACTTAACATTTTACCATGACAACATAATTAAATGACAAAAAATAAAAAGAAAAATCAATAAAAATTTAAATGATGGTTTTTAATATAATATTAATTTTAATATTTTAAATTTATATGGTGATACATAATTAAATATAATATAACGTCAATAAACACCTAAAATATATTTTTTATGAGAATTTCCAATTTAGGAATCGTAATCATTTCACTTGGAAATAAATAAAAATTAAGTTTTCCATTATTTTTATTGGATAAATTATAAGAAAGGAAGGTTTTTTATGTTGGAATCAATTTAATAAATAATTTAATCTTCCAACCACTCTATTTTATAAAAATACAAAAAAATCATTTTTTGTTTTAGGAAAATATAACATATCTTTAAAAAATTCATTTTTACATTCAAAACATTAAAATATTCATCTATAATGAATTATTTAAATATATAAAAATTTAATCATTCTATAAAATTAATTAAATACGTTAATGGGTAATTTTTATAGAGAATTAATGTTTTAGCCTAACCTAGTTTCAAAGTTTTTATCGAGGTAACAAATCATCACCCGTATTAAAATTCATAATGAAAAAAAAATTAATTTTAAAATATTATATGATATGCATTATTACGATTTAATATATTAAATACATTTTAAATTAAAAAATTTCAATTCATGAATTTAATTAATTTTAAAATAATCCTAATAGAGTTGATGATAATTGGTTTTTTGAGAAAAGTTGTTTTTGTCTAAAAGTATTCCTATACGAAGATGAAGTATAATATTAATCGAAATCATATACATTGAATGATTTATAACAATAAAATCACAAAACTTTAAATTTAGTAGAAATAAAAATTTATCTATTAAAATATTATAAATGATAAGATAGTTTTCATTAAAAATATTTAATTTACAGTATTCACTCAAAAATAAACATTTTTTGAACATTTCCAGAAATTCACCCTATGATAATTTTAATATCATGATATAAATAATCATATAATATTTATGAAAATAATTTTTCAAGAAGTGGAAACAAATAATTATAATCTCCATTAACCATATGAAATAATGTTTTTATGAATACATAATTTTGATGCAAAATAAAGGGACCTATCAGTATATATTGCATATTCTTCAGTTTCATGTCAAGATATTATTCTCTAAATTTTAATTATGTTTCCAGGTTTAGAGGTTTATAAATTATAGAGAAACTCCTAAATAATAAATACATACATTATAACTTTATTCTTCTACCTTGTATGCATGATTCTAATAAAACAAACTCTTTTAAAATAACAAATGATTTCCTTTCATGAAAAATCATTACAATATTCATCATGACTAATCTCATTATCATACCCATTAATAAAACCCATTAAACAAATATAAAACATGGGATGAACATAATAATATCAGTATGAAGAATAAAAATAATTAAAGAATCTATTAGTCAATGAAATGTTATAAAAACATGATGTCGTTTTCATAAAGATATACTTATCACCCGTAAAAGTAACATTCACTTTCCCCAATATAATACATTTTAAAAACATCAAATTTCTATATAAAATAGAATGTACGAATAAATTTTTTAGGTTAATTGGGGAATCATTTAATGGGCATAATTAATTATTATGCAACACTATAGGCTACAAAATGATGTAACCCTCGCGACTACCATAAAATGAACCTCACTGTTATTCTTTGATGTAACGATCACAATTACACATGGAATAACCATCATGGTCAACATCCAACATACCCAATGCGTTAGAGAGATATCATAGATATAATTTTATTTGTTTGTTAATGGAACCACACATCGTTATAAATAATTCCCATAACCATAACATAATAATAAAACATGATTAATAGCATCATAAAAACATCCCTTCCAGAAAATCACTTATTTTTTAAAAATTACTATTCAACAAAAAGAAAGAAGTTTTTATCAAAATTAATCAAGGAATATTGTAATATATGGTTTGAAAAAATAATTATTTATGATATAATTAAAATATGATAATTTTGTATATGTTATAAAAACATTCTTTTTGAATTTTTTAAAAATAGACATAAAAGAGTATTTTTTATTGATTTTCCCTTAACTTTTGTTTGAATACATTCTGATGAAGAAAATAATACCCTAGAAAATATAAATATATTCCTTAATTACTTTTTTAAGAAACTATTCAATATATATATACGTATATATTATTTATTTCAATTTAATTATGTTAATTAATGGCCATTTGTATAATTTATAAAGATTAATTTCACAACTTATAAAGGGTTCCTTTCATGGTTTCATGGTTGGTTAACTTGTGTAAATTTGTGGATACTCTTGTCAAATTGGAATAGTACCCAAGAAGTTTGATATTATGGTATAAATAACCTATATATTTATAAATGGTACCCTATACCATTTTTTGAAACATTTGGATTATTCATTTGATAAAACATTAATGATAATAATTTAGATTATTATGTATGTTTTTTTGACCATCACAGTTATGGATTTTTTTATTAAATATCATATATATATATATATATTAGTTATAGTACATGAAGAAGCTATAATACACTTATTATAATCTTATTTAACACTAATAATAGTTTTATGAGTATCCTTAAAGGTAGTAATGGAAAACAAGAAACTCATTATCCATACAGATGGTTATCCACCATAATTTGGATAATGGTTTCGTTTCATTGAATAAGAGGATATGAGAAGAGAAATTGATAGAATAAATTCATTTATAAATCTAAAATCATATTATATAACTGTTACTAATGTTAATATTATTTTATCGATGAATAAGGAGTGGAGAAAGTAGATGAAGGAAATAAGTTAGGTGATATTGTTTATGAAATATACCCTTTAAATATCACATATTTGAATGATACATTATAGAACATAGACTTTTTCTTTTGGTGACACCATAACCACTATAATCTATATAGATATTTGTATTAGATAATTTTTTACAGTAGCGTTGATCTAAAAGGCTCAATTTGGTGAAATGAAATTAAGGGGATCACTTTTATTATTGGTGTGAGGGGCGCATTAGAAATTTCCCTAAATATTAAATTTTAATAATAGTATTCTACAAAAAAAATAATTCAAAATAGCCCTCACATTTAAATGGGATGAAATTTTTTTCTGTAACTAATCCCATTTGTTCTTATATACTTATTTAATAATGTTTTTATTTATTTAAAAAATATATTTTCATGAAATATAATTATTTTCAAATTTCATACTGTTCACTACAATGACATTAAAAACATAAAAAACTGTCAAATTTGAACTCAAAATTTTATCATATCCAAGAATTTATATATATATATATATATAGAATTAGTAGTCAACCATGAATGTCAAATATTTAATTATGTTCATTTTTTTAATATCATTTGTTTTTCTTCATTAATTTAATTATTATGGAATTATCATTATGAAATCCATTAAGGTAATTATTTATTCAATAACAATTAAAAATAAATTACCCTAATTAATAAAAAATTTTAGCCATTAAAAATAATAGTTACGGTCATGTATATCTTTTAAATGGACATATATTTAAAATTATATAATTTTTAAAAATAATATTGTTGCTAGTTTGACTTTAATAATGTAAAATTCTATACCGGAATGAAGGTCAACCAAGTAGCTCAACGAGGAAATTAATATTACCCATTTTCAATTTTAATCAAAAAATTATCATTCAATAAAATTTTAATATGTTTTAGGGTAATTTTCTTGTCCTTATCATGTTATTTTTACCCTAGATTACCCAATTTACAAAACTATAAATTAGGCTGACACCACACATTATATTACACAATTTTACAATTTATGGGGATAGGATGCTTATATATATTGTTTCTAAAAACTATGGTTATAGGCCACCATATATCCACAGTTATATGAAAAAGAGGTAATTAGTTTCGCGGTAAAACCATAAAAAGGTGGGAAATTAGTGGGAGAGGGATACTTCCATTTTTTAGTAACCTGTGGCCATAGACACCTATTAAAATAGTTTAAAAAATGTCCATTATCAAATATTTCAATTGTTTAAATCATGTACATAGACACCAATTTCCCAGGTTTAGTCAAATACAATATCACCCTATTTACATGGTTTAAATCATAGTCAAAGCCTTATATTGAGACTATTTAAAATACAGCCATAACCACCTACTTCCGTATTTTTAAACCATGCCAATATGTTTATTATTGGTTAAATAATTTACAATTTATAATTACATATAATTATTTATATCATTATATCTAATTATATAGAATTATTTACTTATATATATATATAAATTATAGTTATCTTTGTAGTGGTAATGTCGTGAGAATAATATAGAAGAGGTCGGATGATCAAACCTCGCCAAAAGAATTTTTTAATGTTATTTCAACAGATTCGAACCATAGAAATATCCTAATAAGGCCATGGTTCAATAAAATAGACATAGACATATATATTTACTATTTAAACTGTGGTAGTATCCACAAAAATCCAATTTTCTAAACTATGGCCATACCCACCTATTTCCACAGTTTCAACTATTTCTACAACCACATATTTCCATTTTTTAAACCATGGCTATTTCTTACTTTTTCTATGGTTTAAACTATGGATGTATCCAACTATTCGAACAATTTAAACCATTTTTATAGCCACCTATGACAGCTTTGGAAACTATGGATATGGCCACCTATTTTCACATTTTAAATATTAGAAATAGTCCATACCCTGTTTTAGTGTCTATAGCAGATGTAGTTCAGAAAATAATGGATATATTCAACAACCATGGTTTTGGACCCTATTACCATAGTATCAAATCATCTATATATGATGATATTGTAAATGTGTTACCCTTATCTCTAATAAAAAAGTATTATGTCTACTATTTATGTTGTCCAAAAATAAAAGGGAACTATATACAAAATTTTTATATTCTGATTCTAAATATAAAAACCATTCCTAAAATTAAAAACAAAAAAGTCTAATAATTTAATTTAAAATTAAATAGACATTATTCATTGAATTTTTTTTAAATAATTTTTTTAATATAAATTGTTTATATACTAAATTCAAGTATAAACCCAATTAAACCCCTATAACTATATTTATATATATATGTAAATGAAACAATTAAAATTTCAATCTAATCCAAATCATAATTTTACCTTTTACATAGAATATGGATTTCATTAAAAATAGTATTTTCAAATATTCATTGAAAAATAGCTATTTTCATAAAATTATAAAAAATTCAACCTAAGATAATTTTGACCTGATTAATTCAAAAATAATAGTAGTTTTTTAAAATTTAAATTCTATAATTTCAAAATAAATAATTTAAATATAACCATATAAGAAATTATTTTAATAAAAATATTTCATTCAGGGTTAAATAAATTACTTAACATATTTATAATGAATTTATTTATTTTATTAAAAAATACTAAATAAATATGAAAAATAATTAAACTAATAATACTTGGGATGTTAAATTATCTCCCCCCATTTTGGAATTTTTTTCTTCATAATTTATTCACTTATTATACTAATCGGGATACCTTTCTTATATTGAATTTTTAGATTCAAGTGTTTCTTCATTAACAATAAAATTTCTCTACAAAACATTAACCTGTTGAATTTATTTACTATTAAATACATGATATCTATAATCAATAATCATAATATGATTATATTAATGTGAATATTCATCAACAAACTAATATACCTTAGGGCCCAAAACATGATATGAATATGACATATTCATTCTTAATATTGTATCATGAAAAACATTATCTGCCTAGGATAAACATAGAGGAAAGGATACATGGTAAGAAACTGGTCCAATTTTTCCTAGGATATCATATGGTCCAATTAACCATGAACATAAATATCTCGTCATAAAATTTTTTTAAATCTTTTGAATATATATATTTTATGAAAACCAAGATCACGGACCTTAAAAGAAAGGTATTTCCTCCAATTATCTATATATATTTTATGGTGAATCTAATCCACCCTCATATATTATTCAATCATTTTCACATTCTTAGTCACTTCCTCTACCAATTCTGGAAACATTATATTCTTTTCTCCCAATTCAACCCTAACAGAAAAATGTTGACACCTCTTTCAACATAAATCCTCAAAATGTTTTATCCTGACACTAGAATGAAAATTGTCATTATAAGAAAATGATAATTAAAATATGTTATGATCCCAACATCCTGGTAATCTATTCTAAAATAATGTAGCATGTTTGAAAACGTTTGAATTTGTTTTTACTTTTGATCATATTGAGGGTGAATGGTAGTTCTAAATTTTAATTCAATTCCCAATAAATTCTGAAGGTTGTTCCAAAAAATAGAAGTGAACCAGGTATCGTGGTTAGATACAATTGAGAGAATATCTTCATGTTACATGAATATTTCCTTAAGATAAAGCCATCAAGGTTTTTTTTAAATATATGGTGTCTTAAATTGAAAATAAATATCTAGATTTCATTAGTTAATCAATAATGTAAAAAATGCATTATTACCTAGAGAAGTCATCTATAGTATGACCATGAAATCTAGGATTATATTTGCCTATATCACACTATAATTGGACAATAATATTATATCCACATGGTAATTTTAATTCTATAATAAACTATTAGGAATTAAATCATTTCATAGTAATGTAATAAATATCACTCATAATTCCATCCTATATGTAATACACTAAAATGTCCCTATAAATCATAGTGATTCATGGATAAATTGAAAACATATAATGAAAATTAATTATTTATATATCATTTACCCCATTTTATGGAATGAGGGGGAACCCAATATAGAATCAATGACATAAAAAAAACAAAAATATTCTAATAGAACATAAATTCCAAAAAATGAATTAATATATAAGAATCAAGGACCCTAACTACCATGAAGACCATTAGGAACAACTTTTACCTTCTCAACACTGCTCGGTAGGTAGTCTCATTCTTGGATGCACGTGCATGGTACTGATGGAAATTCCATACCCACTCAAATGTATGAATCCAAATCGCAATGACATGGTGAGAACTCTCTTCTCTGAACATCATAGGGAGTGTTACCTTGTATATCAACTGGTTTCAAATTACCTTAAACATGAACTATATAGCCACAAAGAAAACACATTCACAAGCTACATTCCAACAAGTTAAAAACTCATCAAAATCATAGTGTAACATTCACATGACATGTTCCTCATTCAATAATCTAGAGAATGCTTCATCCTTTACCAACTCAGAGAACTGAACTTCTATGATACATTCTGCTTCTCATATGCAACCTCACACTTTGGAAAAAGAAACCAGAATATAGATTCAATGTCTACAAACCAAAAATATCATCTACCAGTGCAGTAATAACATCATCCCATTCATATTTTCTCCCATCATTAGCATTATCCCGATCAATGGAATCAAAGCCTTTTGTACCCCGCCACCATCCACGATACCTCCACCAATATCAACGCGATGGATGAAACTAGAAGAGGAAGGCTTACTATGGACCAAAAATTATAACAACAATCACCTAAGGTTGGGAGTCCCAACTCATCACTGAGTTTTCATCATAGAAAAGGAGATCCAATCTAATTATACTAAGAAAATCCACTCGGTGCATTTATCTTATCAGATCTGAACCATTGAGGACCAACGTCGGTGTCTAAAATGCACCAACCATGAGAATAATAAGAAACCATCAAGGAGGTTTTGGGTAATGCTGAATATGATAGCTCCACAAAAAACACCTCCTAAGATTCCAACTTTAAATATCCAACATTATTCTTCACCGTCGCAAAGAACGCCAAATGTAAAACCTGTGGTATAAAAAATAGGGGCATAATGTAGTGGGATGTGATACTAGATCTTCCATCAAAATATTGAGGTTACAATCAACCCCCTCCCCCCCACATCTATATTGAAGATGGGGGGAACTCTAAAACATGATAGAGTGGGGAAAAAAATCACCACTCAAAGGCCGCTTAAAAAATTTGTGTCCAAAATTGAAATCAAATAACTATGATCATCACATAAAACTCTATATTCAACTAGGAATCACAAGTAATACATAATATATTCATAAATCTCATTATACATTGTTTATAAACATTAAATTAAGGTTACTTACCTTTCTTTCCAAATTATTCCATTTTTTTATCTAACAATCATAATTCTAAGATTTATTATTTTATTCAGACCGAGAAGATTACACTAAATGCTGAAAAAAACCAAGGAATTTACTAAACCCAAAAATTCAAGGAAAAAATTCATTTAATCATTAACCAAATAGTCATGTAACAAATGTTTCATGTTTTGTTCAGTATTAAATTTCTTACTGAAATCATTATATACTTTGTTTTATTTTCCTAGGATGGTAGTGTATCATGAAATCATTATCCTTAACTAATTCTAGTCATATTTTCATAATCATGTTCAAATAGTTGTTAGTAAATATATAATTAAAAATGTTATAGTCACTATATATTTCACACTTGGATCCTTATGAATGATTCCTCTTATGATTTTATTCAAACCCCACAAAAAAAATTTTAATTCATGGGTATGATAACTTAACCCATTATAGTTCAGTTTCCTTGAATAATAATCCATTACCGTATCATTCTTCATCAAAACTAAACCAAGTCCCATAAATGAAGCATAATTGTAGATTAAAACAATTCCATTTTCATGGGTAAGGTAAAAATTGATAATTCACTAATATTGTTTTTAATTCCAAAAAAAATCATTATGATATTATGTTAGGATAATATTCACTCATTTTTTAGTTAACATTGTTAGTAGTCTAAATAACCATCAATTATTTTCAGAAAACCAATGGTAATAGCCTTATAATCCAAGAAAACATTGAATCCTAGAAATATTTGTAGCTCTGGGCCACTAATCAAAAACTTTCATTCTATGGGTCAAATTTCATACCATTTTTACTGACAACGTTCCATTGAAATGATATTTTTATAAAAAAACTCACATTTTCAAAATATTCGGTATAACTAATTTTCTTCGTGCATTTGTAGAAAAATACTTCTTTGTTTTTTAGGATTCTCATGACTTTTTGAAAAAAAAAATTCAGAATGTCGTCAATAAAAACAACCACATACTTATCGAAATATTCACTGAATACATGATTCATATGATCTATAAATACCATAGGGGAATTTTTTATTCCAAAGGGAATAACTAGAAACTCATAATTTCCATTTTTAGTATGAAATTTTATTTTCAAAACTTTATCTCCTTCACAATCAACTTATGGTACCATGATGTCAATTAATCCATGTAAAAAAAATGTCTTCCTTGGAGATGATCAAACAAATCATCGATAGGTGGAAGTAGATAATTATTCCTAATAATAATATATTTAAAATCTCTATAATAAATTTAAATCCTCATGTAAATGTAATTATATATATCAAACAAAGTAGAATCACCCTATTATAATGTGATTAGATGAATGAAACTATATTTCTGAAACATCTGCAATAGCAATTTCAATTCAAGAAGTTCCACATTAAAAATTCAATAATCCAGTTTTGAATTTAGATTATATTTAAAAACTAATTACAAAGAAAAATGAACATACTGATGAAGTATAACACTGAGAAATCCATCATGAAAACATCCAAGTATTCATTTACCACTAGAACATCCTTAATCTGAATAGTTCCCTTGTTTTGAAAAATATGTAGAAGATAACATTCATTTCCATCATTTAACAATTTATGATCTTCTGGATATGTTATCAATCATATGGATTCAATATTACATACAAACAATAACACTATCTGAAAAATAAACATATTTAGAAATAAAATATATCTGATCATGGAAAATAAAATTTCAATCCAAATAAAAAATAACATCTAACACTACACAAGAAAAAAACATGGTTTTAGGTAATGTATTTATATAGACAATAATATGTTGACTCTTATAAATAATTTTTCAGTTAATAACTACCCTAGTGTTTTTAACATAAGTTCTAGTTCAATTTCATGAGGTGAATTTTCAAATTTCAAATAAAATTTCACAAAAACGAAGGAATGTGTAGACCGCGTATGAAATAGAACATTAATAATATCTGAGTAAACAAATAATGTACCTAATTCCAGTTAATTATATGGCCCAACATCCTATGATGTTTTTGAACAAGATTTCACCAAACCTTTCTTCTAATAGTGTCTATATCCCATCATTCATATCCTTATTTGGGAAACAATGTATATACGTCCAAATCTCACCATAATTAACACACTACATGGTTTTCTTATTAGAATTTAACTTACCACTAATTGGAACATTTTTATTTCAATAATGGGCTATATTTCTAGACAAAAAACATAAAATACACTTTCTAGATATTATAATTCATTCCCCATTGTTCTTTTTACCACATTTACCAAAAAATGGAATCTACATTTTCTTACCTTTAGATTTATTTGATTGGTCCGTACTCATTCCTTGCTATATAGACATTTTCTTCTTCTTATTTTCATCCAATATATTATCATCGAAAAACTCTAGGCCTACCCACATTGAACATTTAAATATATTCTCATAACTTTTTAATTCATGGGAATCTAATTCCCTTTGATATCATGGATTGAATCCTAAGTAGAAATGATTGGTTTTACTATCAAGATCCCCGATAAAATTTGGAGTGTTTCTAGCCAATAGATGAAATTTTTATTCACACATGATTTTTTTTACTTATTTTGATTAAATTATAGTAATTTTATTTCAATCCTATGTAGAAAAAACATTGGGAAATTTGTTTTACGTAAAATATTCTTAAATTTATCACATACTAAAGAAATAATATCTTCTCTTTCCCAGATATTTTTTTACCATTGGACACTATTGGTTATCTTCACATTAAAAATGATAAATAGAAAGATTAACCATTTTATTATATGAACACCACATGACATTCAATATAATTTCAAGAAAATTAATCTGATCTTTAGTTACAAATGGGTTATAGGATCCACATAAAACATGAGGGGTTATCATAATAAAATATTCCCTTATATTCATTTTTCATTGTGGTAGCTCTACCTATTCTATTTCCAAGATTAAACTAAATTTTATAGAATACATAAATTGATAAAATACAATAAAAATTAACTAGATAAAATTCCATCCATTCCAGGTTTTAAATTTTGAATGATATCATCCTCTCAGTTCATTCATACTCTTTCTTACCTGTTTCTTCTATAAAATTCCATTATGATGTGATGTAATTTAGAATATGCAACGTTGTACTATTCAAATACTATACAATTTCCACATAACCTTATAGTAAAAAATCATTTATGGTAATTATATTAACATTATCATAAACACTAATATTATTTAAATTGTCCACTGATACAAAATATAAGTATCATACCATAAACATTACAAAATCCTGAGTTTGAAGTCAAGAAATCAATCCCATATATTAGAGGATATTTTTAGGATTATATTTTTCCAAATTTATGTAAAATTATTAAATTTTAAGTCCATAAATTAAAAGATTAATATTTTACATAATATCCATTTTTTCCATATAACAAATTACATTAAAATAAAATATAATTTCTTTTAAGGAAAATTTTCATAACATTCATCTTGGATTATTCTTTTCATGTAACTATAATTAAACCCTATGAAATTCATATTAACATTGAATTAACACGAATATCAATGTATATTACACAAAAATAAGGAATTAAACTATTATACCATGAATAATTATAAACACATGATGCCATTTTTATGACGATATAATTCTCACCATTAAAATAATCAAATACATTCCTCAATAATTAACTTTGTAAAAACATTATATTTACATAAAAACTAAAATATATAAATATCTAATTTGGTAACATGGGGAAAAAATTTATTTTCATACATATATATGGTGTAATGATCATGAATACCATTTTATGTAACTCTCATAGCTAACAAAAAATAACACTCTTGGTTATACATGGATACAACTATCACATTAACACATGGAATAACCATCATATTAAACATTCAACATATCCAATACATTATAGTAATATCAGAGAAATACTCATATTTTTATTATAATGGAACCACCCATCATCATAAAAAATTCCCTTGAAATAGAATATAATGATATAACATGAATACTTGCATCATAAAAATATTCCCTGGGGAAAAATTCTTATTTTACAAAAAATATTGTGAAACTACAATGGACAAAATTTTATTATCAGAGTAACCATGTATTATTATAAATAATTATTGAATACATTAAGGATTTATTAAAGTGAGAAAATATGATCATTTTGTATAAAATTAAAAAACTTGGTTTTTGAATTTTGTTAAAAGAGATATTAAAAGGGATTTTTATTGGAAAGTACCTTAACTTATGCCTTAATGAGTTATGAACTTTCACATAACATCCATAAAAATCATACAAAATAAATAAATTTCAAAATTTAGAAACTATTCTAGATATATTATATTTATTAATATTTTAAAAATATCATTTATAGTCATTTCAAAAAATATATAAAGAGTAATATCTCTATTTTGGAAGCATTTTTTCATTGTTTTATGGATGATTAACATGTGTATATTTATGGATGTTATATTAAAATCAGAATAGTAATCCAGAAGTATGATTATATGGTATCTATTTACATTAATATTTTTAAATTAGACCATATATTTTTTTTCTTTCTAACAAGAGGATAATTCAGTTGATATATCATTAATGATAATTGTTTAGTTTATTATGGTGTGTTTTCAGACCATCAGGAATTTATTTTATTTTATTTTATATCACGTATATTATTTCATTAAAAAACATGATAAATTTAATAATATAATTAATATAATTTTATTTAACAATAATAATATTTTTATGACTATCCATAAAGGCGGAAATGGAAAATGAAATCTCATTATCCATTAAGAAAGTTATCCACCATAATTTGGATAATGGTTTTGATATATTGAATTAGAGTTTACCAATAAATTGGTGTGTAGAAAATATTACATTAGAAATATAAAATTACAATATATAAATGATAATAGAGTAATTATTCCTTGATGGATGAATTTGGTGAGGATAAGGTATAAGAGGAAAAAAATTAAGAGAAGCATACTACGAAATTTACCTCTTGAAAATAACTTCCTTAAAATATCTATTAAAGAACATGGGATTTGGGTTTTTGTAATACCAAAACCACAAGATTATTGATAGGGAAGTGGATAAGAGAGATATTTAGAGGATAACTGAGCTATAAAGGTAAATTTGTGGAAATAATTGGATGTGAGGGTTCCCTTTTATAATTTAGGTAAGGGGTAATTTAGAAATTTTTCAAAATATTAAAATATAATAAGATTATTATTAAGCCAAATAATTCAAAATATCCCTTAAATTCAAATGGATGATATTAGATAGAGTATATTAACCCTTATCACAAAATATAATTTTTTATGATTTTTTAATAATTTTAAAAAACATTATATTCATAAAATATCATTATTGTAACATTTAATTTTATTCATTACTATGAATTTATTGGAATAAACTAAATGATTAAAATTAGAAAAAACTATTTTCTTATTATATAGATATTTTATAGGAATAAATATAATTCTTTTAACACATTAAATACCTCAAATTTTATTAATTTTAATATATTTCATATAATTTATATTATTTTTTTAATAATTTAATTATTAGCGCATCATCGTTGTGCATTCTATGAAGGTAATTTTTTCTGTCCAAAAAAATACCAAGATAAATACAAGTATTTTATAATTTAATATAAAATTAATGGTTGAATATTTCTTCTATATGACCATATATTATAAATTTTATACTTATTAAGAATAATAGTTTGTAGAATTTGTATTTTCTTAAAATAAAATTCTATAGGGGACTTAATGTCAAATAATATCCTCAAAGATATAATAAAATTTTCACAATTTTTATTTTGGTAGATATATATTCATCTAATAAAATTGGTACATGTGTTAGGGTAATTTTCTAATCATTATCATATTTGTTTACCCTAGATTACCCAATTTACTCTTATTAGTTTGAATAAAAATTAAAATTCTTACTATTTACATAGTTTAAAAATAAAAAGGACTTATTTACTAAATTTAAATGTTTTGATTACAAATGTGGAATCAAATTTCAAAAATTTAAATATGGTAGAATTTAATTTAATATTAATGTAAAAAATGCACAGATAAACAATTTCATAGAAAAATGTATATTTTTAAATATAATTTTATTATACAAAATTCAAGTATTAAACACATTCTATAACATCCAATGATTTTTTAAAATATTTTTTTGAATTAATTAAATTATTTTGATATTTATCAATTCAAAAAACTCTAAATATATCTTATATTATATGATAGCTCTATGTTTGGATTTGTATTCACAAAACACCAAGATAATCTAGATCTACATGAAACACATATTTTCACTTGTGATAAAAATAAGGCATTGTTTTTATTTTGTAACATGAAATTCCAATTTTCTTTGATTTCATTCATAAATATAAGAATTCGTTTTACCATACTACAATATAGTATTAATATTACTATCCATATATTATTTTAGTTTTAACCTAGAAATTTGGATGGATGTTGTGAATAAAATATGATTTAAACATGTTAATAAAATCAACTGTTTATCTATTAATTATTGGAAAATGTATTTGAATACAATGAAATTCATTTTCACTGAAAACTAATTTTATATATACAAACATCATTTTATCATAATAAATTAAAAAACACACAATTTATGAATGTTATATATACTAAATATTCAATCAAATTTTATGACACTCATACAATAGATTTCATATGCATAATATAAGAGTAAAACAAATTTTATGAATTAATATGTATTTTTTCTAAAAAAAATTTACAACATTTTAGTGGAAACCCCATTTTAAATACGACTTTTGACACTTTTTGAGATTTTTTAATTTAAAAATAATCATTATTTTAGAATGAATATCCTAAATATTATCTTACAGTGATTTTTTGGTATTTTTCTAAGAGGTTTCATTTTTTGATGAATAATGAAAAATATTGAATTCTAATTCCAAACTGATTTTTATCTAATTTAATTACAAGGGTAGATTATGTTTTGATTTTTTTAGGGTTTATTTGGACCCTTTATATACATATTAATCCAATTTAGGACATTTGAATCAATTTTAAATTGAAATTGGATATAAAAACATAGAAAACATTTGAATGTTATTAATTTAAACCCCAACAATGTCTTCCCATTTATATAATTAAATTTAAATTAATTTCTTCCACTTCTATGAGTGGATATTTTGACAAAATAATTTCATAATTTGAATCCTAATAATTTATAATGTCTAATAATTAAAACATAACTTTTTTTCCAGTAATATTAGGTAATGTAATTAATAATTATTATAATGATTAATGTAAAATTAAACTTAACATTGCAATAATCCTTAATCTTAAGGGATAAAATGATGTTGACAGTTGTCCAAAATACATTGGTTGAAAAAATATAAACCTTGTACCTTATTGGTTATAATTTTATGGGTTATTGGGACACATGTTAATGATTGTCCCCCATATTATTTGTTAAGTAAGGAACAAGAAAAAAACCTTTCTTACCACTAACATTTATAAAACATTTAGATGTAGATAAAATATATTTTAGGCTATACATACCATTTTAAAATATATATGTGCTATTTTTATCAAAATTAATTATCCATAATATGTAGATATGAAATAGTTACATGAAATTATTTACACACACAATCCCATGGACTATTAAATTATTAATAAAATAAAATGAATGATTCAATAATATTAAAAACAATGTAGTTAAATCATTGTGTTCCACTATTTTTGTAGAGGAATATATAATTTTACACATATATGAAGTTAATATATTTTAATTCCATCATTTTATTGATATATTTAAATTAATATTAAATAAATAATGTCAAAATTAATATTAATTTTATTTTGCAATAAATTATATTTTTAATGGATTCTAATTAATAAAAATCCTACCTTTTATGAAGTAATTTTTAAGTTCTAATTAATATCAAATATGGTATATTTATGGTCCAATTTATCTTTTATAATTAACATATTGACCCATATATAGTAAAAATATTTTTAGTAATGTTCAAGTTAAGGTTGTCTTTTTCACATCAGTTATGCCTGCTTTAAAATTAATTTACAACACACGCGAGATTTATTTTTTAAAAAATTATATATAATATCTTGAATTTATTATTTATATATTGAAAAATAAATATCATTTTAATTAATTCTTAATGGTTAATTTATTTAGAATATAAACACGTTACATTAATAAAAACTAAAATGATAAAAATAATGAAACATAAAGACTAAATAACAAAATGAGAAAAAAAATTCCTATTGAGTGGGGGAGTGTTTATCGAACATAAGTTCAATTTAATCCAATGTTTATTCTATTTTGAAAACACGTCAGGAATGGTGGACCTCTCAATAGTGCTTACCTTTTTAATTTCACAAGAATGACACTCCTCCTGCTTTATAAAAAGGTATTCACTCTTCTCATTGCTCAAATCTCTCAATAAGAATTTTTTGACCCAAAATATACTCAAATAAGCTCTCAAAACCCTTTATTTACTCCTAAAATCCTCCCTCTAAGATGAAATAATACCACGAAATCCACTTGGTGAAAACGAAGAGGAGTTACCCAAACAAGAGGTAACAACATTCCTCAAGATCCTTTGTTTTATTTTCATCATCCACCACCTAAAATATTATTATTACATGATTTTATGATAACCACATCATCCATGTTATTCTAAAAATTATTTATGATGTTTTTACTTACACCTACACACACTTCTATTTAATTGGTGACGAACATACCATTCTTGCGTACAGAAAACCGCCGCCTCACAAAATGATGTTGATCGTTTTTACACTACAACATCTCTTGATTGGGAATTGTGATAGAAACTGTATTTATTTATGATATATATAATATTTATGATGTACATATATATATAGAACTATTATATAACACATACCTTCATGGTCTATATTTTTTATAAATACGATAATTTCCTTTTGGTAAGTGTGGACTACCGCCTCCTTAAAGCGATATGAATTGTTCACACACTATTATATAACATGGGTTTCACACTGCTTATATTTATCAGTACTAGAAAAAAAGATTTGATAAATGCAACCATTATCAATGCTAGATAAAGAGATGTTAAATTTAACCCTTTTCAGCGCTTTATTTCTTCAATTGATAATGGTTTCCTTTATCAGTGCTTTATTTTTTGCACGGCCCAAGGGTAACCTTTATCAGCACATTATTTTTAGTGTCAATATCAGGTACCCTTTACCAATGATTTATTTTTATCACTAATATAATGTACCCTTTGTCAGCTATATATTTGTAATGATAAAAAATGAATCATTTATCGGTGTTTTTTAGCACTAATAATGGTCTGAATAAATAAAATGCAATATATAAATAAATAAATAATAAAAAAGGATTTTAATAATAAAAATATTATAAATTTTATTAATTACATACTCATTTATAAAAACATGAAATTGGTTATAATATATATAAATTATAAATGTAGATAAATAGTATTAATTAAATATATAGATATATGAAAATTGATAAATAAGAAAATTAAAATTAACACTAATTAAATTTAGAAAAATAGTAATCATTTTATTAAACAGATGATTATTGATTATTTTAATAAATAATGTTTATTAAATATATAGACATATATATTAATGTTTATAAATATGATTTATATAATACAAAATATTATTTATGCTTTACATTAAATAGTAATATATTAATTAAATATAAAAAAATATAGTTAAAAATTAATATGAATTAAAAATAATTACTAATTACGTAGATTAATGGACATTTAATTGATTTTCATTTTATTTTTCAATTTATCAAAGATCAAATTTGTGTTATATCGATTACACCGTGACTTTATAACTAAATTTTTAATACAATGCACAAACACGAAACATATCCATTTTGTCATTATTGTTCAAGTGCAATTATTTTTAATGTATTCAATTTCACTCATTTTTAACATATTTATTCCCTTAAAAATAGATATTCATTAATAATGTTGAAAACAAATTTAAAATATTTGTAAAAAAATATTTATAAATAATTATAATTATAAATTTACATGCTATATTCATAAATCTACATACAATATTTATATAATTATAAATTTTATTTATAAATAAATACATATATATTGTAAAAGTATTTATATAATTATAAATAAATATTTATTTGTTTTTAAATAATTATATATATTTATGAAATTATTGTGATTATAATAAATTTACACAAATAATGTATATAATGACTATATTAATATATATAAATATATATTAAATATATATATATATATATATATGATTATACATATATTTATATAAATATATATAATAATATAAATATTATTTTTTAAAAATATTTATATAATTATAAGTAAATAATTATATATTTAAATAAAAATAAAAATTTAATAAATTTATCTAATTAAGGAATATATTTAGTCTATTTTTATGTATATATATTTAAGAAAATATTTATAATGATATTTATAAATCATTTGTCAACTCTTGTGTAATAAGCGATGGTAAAATAAATCTTTATCAGTGCTTTTTTTTGCACTGATAAATATTGGTATTTATCATTTGTAAAACACCACTGATTACATTTATAATTATCAGTCCTAAAACATTAGCACTGATAAAGAAATATTTTATCACTTTTTTGCTGCTGATAAAGACCTATATTTATCAGTACTAAAAAGTGCTGATAAAAATTACTTTTATAAGTGCTTATTACTTAAGCACTGTTAAACAGACTCTTTATCAGCTTTCTTTAAACACATATAAATGTTTCCAGATCTATTTAAAAAAAATAACCTATTTTGAACCGACCACAATATTAGAAACTTAAAAATGAAATATAACAAATTCCAACACTCCTTGGAGAATCGAATCTCAAATCACAAAAACCAACTCGAATCATAAAAACCAACTTCCTCCAATTACTCAAACATTGTCTTACATCTGGTATTCCTCTATAGTTAGGGTATCCAAAGAAAAAATTGAGACCAATATCTAATGGTATATGATTTTCTTCAACCTAGAGAGGTAGCCCAAGGTTTTCCATTGTAGGGTCTAATTTAATTATTGTATTTGTCATTTTTTTGATTACCTCTTCAATGATGTCATCCACTAATTGTGCTCTGGTCATTATATTCTATTTTTCTATTATTTAGGATTTTTTTTCTTGACTACAAACTTGTATATATGATTTTCATCGTTTTAAATTGATTGGTTGAATCAATTTTCTTAATTGTTAACATTTATACCCCATATTTCTCTGCAAGATTAATTTCTTCATTATTTTAAACTCTTATATAACCACCTCTAGTACTTATTTTAACAAATTAAATATATATTTATGCCACTATAAAAATAAAGGTTGTTTTAGAAATAAATACCTTAAATTAATGAGAAAAATGATTTAGTAATGTAATTCTCAGTCTGGGGATAGTATGAAGTAGCAATAAAAGAAACTTTTATGCAACTCGTGTATGGGAATTTATTTATTAAAATTATGCTTTAACATTATAGTGTAAGGTTTCTTTCATAAAAAGATATTTTCCTAAAATTGGGTTTTTCTTTTTTCTTAAATCGTAGTAAGTGTGATACAATATGTATTTATTTTCAATGGCTCCCAATTTTCAAAATTATTATGGGGTTGTATTTATATTACTATATTGTCCTATTCAATTTTAAGGGTTACATATATTTTTTTCAAAAAAAGTTTTATTTTATAAATTATATATTCAAATATAGATACATATACATATATATACATATATAAATATATATATATATATATATCATTCTATATAATTATAATCATTTTCAGAATATAATATATGATTGTGATTTTAAAATTATTTATTCAAAAATTATGTATTTGGTTTTCAAAATTTGGAATGGATTGAATTTATTTTCATTAAATGCTAGGTTTAAATTTGAATTTGTTATGAAATTATGTGCGTTATAAATTCCATGTTATATATATGTGTCTAAATGTCTATAGGATCTACATTGCAATAGTTGTTTTGTTTTTCTCCCTTTGTTGTGATATCGCATGTTTATGTGTATTATTGCTTTATGCCAACATTTCTATGGACCTCCCTAGAATCGCTAGGATGGGTCAATGTGTATTAGAAGCCCTAAATAAAATCCTACATATTAGTAAATCATATGTAAAGACCTCTCTATAATACTAGGGATGAGTTGGTTTGGTGATATAACGTTCGTGATTCTAGATATTTTTTCTATTATTTGACAAACAATTCATCTTAAATGTAATAATTCATTAGGTATCTACATCAGTTATTCTAAAAAATAGAATTAATGTTATCAAATAAAATATATTAGAATTCATTTTAAGGAATTCATCATTTTAGTTCTATATATATTGGTCCCACACCTAGGAATCAGTAATTACAAGACATGTATACGAAATAACTCTTTATTTGATAAAATATTTATTCAATACATTTTTATATCTTTCAGATGTTTCAATGAGTGTTTATTATTCTTTTTTTCCATATTTGAGTTTCTTATTACACCTTTATTTCATATATTATATTTTCATTTGTTTAGGGGATTTAATAAATACTTGAAGTGAGTCAAACAACAGTAATTATGAAATTTTATAGTTTATACTCTACCCCATTTTCTTTTATAGACAACTATCATCCCCATCAACATCTTCTATCCAATAGTCATTATATAGATTTTTCTATTAAAACTTATCCCCCATCTATTTTTTATTTTTTTTAATACTCTGAGAATTAGTTATTCAACTGATGACTTCTTCATAGAGTATTTTAATCAACATAGTTAAATTTCTACAATAGATGAAGGATTTTATAAATACAAAATTCCATGAATAATGTCTTCGGGATGAGTTGATGGCTATGATTTGTCTATAACATTAAACTTTTAATGAATTCATAGGATAAATCCTACCATAGTGTTGTAATTATTTTCATAAATTCAATTTAAAATTATCTTCAACATAATGAAATTATTTAAAACAATTAAATGATTATTTTATTTTATTATAATTGCTTATAACATTCACCTTTTATATTGAATATATTACCTGTATTTATTTATTTATTATAAAAAATTAATATTTTATGAATCCAATTGGATGGATATGAATTTCAATTGTATGTATGTTAATCTTCTAAAAAAAGAGAGTTATGATGCAGTTAATGAGTTCATTAGGTTTTTAAGAGAGAAGGCATACGACCATTCTTAACTCCTCTATCTATGTTAATATTGTTATTATTCAGGAAAAAAGTAGTCTGGATGAGATATAAAAACATTTCATTTTTCAAATAACATATCAGATCTATAAATGTAGGACGAAACATGAGGAAAACTAAATGTGGAAATCGATTGGGATGATATTGCAGTTTATGGATCATTTGATATGAATACCAGTGAAAACAATGTTTGAGATTGTAGGGAATAAATAACAATAAAAATTAATGATGACCTACATGATTGTACAAAGTTGTTTGATGAGTTAAATAGTTGTTCCAAGAAACCATTTTAAATGGGTTGTACTAAATACACAAAATTTTCAGTTGTATTGAATTTATATAATTTGAATTCTGGTAGTGGATGGAATGACATTTGCTTTACATAACTACTTGGTCTCTTGAATGATATGATACAAAAAGAATTTAAACTACCAGGTCTAACATACGATTCAAAAAAATGAAAAATTCAATTTGGATGAACACTAAAAAATTTCATGCTTGTCAACATAATTGCATATTATTTCACAAAGACCATGTATAACTCATAAAATTCTCTAAGTGTGGTTTAGAACAATACATGAAAAATGAATAAATTCCACCGAAATCAATATGGTAATTTCCAATATTTCCACTGTTTAAAAGACTATAAATATTTTAGGAAACAACAATAAAATTTAAATGGCATGAAGATTAAATAATTAAATATGGGAACATATGACATCCAGTATGCTCTACATAGTAGAATAAAATTTATTATGATTATCCTGAATTTGGAAATGAGTATAGAAACTCTCATCTTACATTATCAAAATGTGGAAAAATTTATTTTGGTTTACATATTAGTACACACATTTTATGGCTGATCATGTTAGAGAATAATAACTTGCTACCATGGTATTTTTTGAAATGAAAATACATTATGTTGTCTCAACTTATTTCTTCACTAAAACAACCAGGTAAGATATTAAAGTCAATTTGGCTCTATTAATTGTAGATTGGAAATTAATGTGGGATAAATGTGTTATAAGTTATGATTCATATAGAAGTGAATAATTAACATATAGGGCCATGTTTTATGGTATGATTAATGACTTCCCCACCTAAGAAAATTTACAAGGCTATAACATTAATGGAATATTGTCACGACCCGCCTTCACCAAAAGGAGGGAAGAGTCAGCGGATTGCCAGGCCCTTCCTTCTTTAAGTTGAAGGAGAGATAATGACCCCCGAAACCCGCCTTCAATAGGTCCCAGAGTGGCGATTAGCACCAAGGGTATAGAAAATTTTCGCAAATGGAAGGCATTACCCTTTTTATTATTATTTAGGATCGGGAAAAAGGACAAGTCGACCTCCCAAAAAGGAAAAGAGACAAGTTTATATAAATGAACCCAAATAAAGTCCCCATGCATGTTTAAACAGTTTACAACAAGGTACAAGTACAAAAGAAAAAGAAAGCTCTCAAGTACATTACCAAACGAAAACAAAAGGTACGACAACAGCGACAACTCCAACTGTCCGACTAATAGGGTCCCGCGCAGCCCTGGTAGTCCTCCTGGAAACCTGAAAGTAAACGTAGGGTGAGCATACAAGTACACTCAGTAGGGAAAACCAAGACTCTCGTGCACAAGTGGGGGAACGTACTAAAGTCCCGTGAGAAAAGAGTGAACCAAACAACTAACAAGGCAAACTATCCATCCCAGGCCTCACCAAGGCTCACTCCCCAAATAACGCAAGTCAAGTAATATATATAATAAGAGCACATCGATGTTTGGGTACCCCGCGCCACTTCCCCACTGGTTATTGAGACATCTTACGCATCGGACCAATCCCGCCATTCTCACCGCAGTCCCACTGCCACACCCGCCCGCACACACCTGGGCCACCACCACACGCAGTCCCACTGCCAAATCCCGCCCGCACACACCTGGGCCACAACCACACGCAGTCCCACTGCCAAATCCCGCCCGCACACACCTGGGCCTCAATTGTCACAAGTAACCATGCCTGCAAACACCTAGGCCAGAACAACCACCGCTACGCCCGAAGACACCTGGGCTAAAGGATCCACTACCACGCCCGAAAACACCTGGGCCTCATCCCGAAGACACTTGGGAAACCACCTGCCCCACACACCTGGCCAACCACCACAACACCCTGCCCGATGGTTCTTGGGCTAATAATGGACTTCAGGCCATCACAGCCTGCCCGAAGGTACTTGGGCTATCCGGGAAAGGGAGCAGAAAAGGAGCTAATAAACAGCCACTAAGTATAGTGTTGGGAAAAACACCCTTCCCCCATAAATGGGGGTGTTCGGCACTAAGTGCTCAACTTGGGTGGGGCGCGAATAAGAAACACAAAGCTACAAGTATAGATATAGGTAACAAACACTCACCCAAAACTTAGGTTTTCCTAGCCAACCTACAGAACACAATACCACAACGTCCGAGTCACAATTCACGACCCTTTCCCACAAAACCATTTGTCCCATTCTTGTTTCACGTTCAGTCAAAATGTTCAATTAATTTTAAGCACTACTGGGCAACTACCATAAGCATAACCAAGGAAAACGTCAAAGCATAGATCAACAAAAACACTCACACCCGGTTCTGCCAACAGAGGATCTCTCCCCAATTTGTGATAAAAACTCACAACCACTGAAACCATGCCAACAGGAGATCCCATCCACCAAATTCACACAGCCACCGAGAGTATAAAAAGAACAGGGGATCCCATCCCCTCCCACATTTCCAGCAAACGGCCCGAAGGGAAAACAACCACTAACCACTACGAACACAAGTCAGGGATTTTCAGATTTAAACGATTTAACACACTCCATGGTTTCAAATTCCGTGTGTTCTAACCGGGAGTTATCACAGAAGGGCCGATCCTGGTGCTTTCAATTATTCAGCCGGGTATACGTGGTTAACCAATTTCACAGCAGGAGTTCACAATTTCAGCAACCCATTTAAAACATCATGAGGGGATTCAAGTGCACACACACGACCACCAACGGCCTCAATTTTCAGAAAACATAAACCAGTACAACAAAAGGGATGATCACAAGATAAAGCATAACAACGATCACAACCCCTTCCCCTTCTTCCTTTAGAACTTCGTTTATTATCTTCATTAGGGTTTGGTTCAACCAATTCCATAGGAACAAAAGTAACGCCCACCCCGCATGATACACAAAAGTGAGAGACGAGAGAAATTGCCTACTTGTTGATAGATGATCGACGTTTAGGCCGGGGGCGAGGAACTTTACGGATAACGACGCGGCGGTCCCGATGCACCAGAAGAGCCACGATCGAAGAAGGGGGAAAACCACGGCCTAACCCTTAATTATAAGAGCTGGGGACGGTTGAGATGAAACACAAAACCACGGAAGACGAGGGAGTCGTGGGTTGACCACGTGGCTTGACTCATCATTAATGGCACTGGGTGGTTTTAACCGACCCATGAATTAATGAAGCATTTAATTAAAACCTTTGTGCACGTTTCGGATTCCCAAGACATTTTTAACAAGGCAGAATAGGGTTTAAAACCCTATTGGCGAAAAAGGAACGTTACTGGAACAACATGGCAAGGCCGGCTGACGTCGGCCGGTCTCACCGATCAGTCTCACCGACCGGTCTCACCGATCGGTGTCACCGATCGGTCTCTCCGATCGGTGTCACCGGTCGGTCTCACCGATCGGTACCCCGCAAGGAAACCGGATTTTTGGCAAAGGAAGGGACCAAGGGGGGTCTGGGTCATCACATCAGATACCTCTTAAACGATTCTCGTCCCCGAGAATCAAAACAAACCAGAAGGAAAGAGAGGATCCGAACAACCATCTTCGAAGATACCTCTTAGGAGTGGACCCCCGCTAATTGAAAACACTCCCTGTCAAGAACCAAGCAACATACCACGCCAAACCGCCCGGTCATGTGGGTTTGGGGAGTTCCCCTCCCCCATGTCAAGATATTATCCGCTTTGGGCGGCACTGACTCGCCCGCACGGGTTTAATCGCATCCACCTTAATGCGTCCTGATTAGGGGTCGGGTTTCCCTTTCCCTTTAGCCGGGGCTTTCCACACATAACAGAGGAAAGGAACTAGCACATTTCATAGACAAAAAGGTCAAACGTTCTGTCACAACAGGCACCAAAGGTTCAAAGCTCAGAACAACTCGGGGTATTGGGCACGCATCTGTGCTTCCCTCTCCCACGTGCTCTCTTCGAGGCCGCCATGTCTCCACAACACACGAACCAGGCCGACGGTTCGTCCACGGAGCACTTTCTCCTTGCGATCCTCGATTCTGACTGGCCCTTCCTCGAAGGTCGCGTCTCCTCCCACATCTAGCTCTCCCCAGTTGATGACATGAGAGTCATCATGTAAGTACTGACGAAGCTGGGAGACATGGAAGACGTCATGGACCCTCTCCAACTGAGGTGGTAGGGCCAGCTGATATGCTACCTCACCAACTCGCCTCAGGACCTCGAAAGGTCCGATGAACCTAGGGGAGAGCTTACTCCCCTATCCCAACCTCCGCTGCCCCCGTCGAGGGGAAACCTTCAAAAACACATGATCTCCCACCTCGAACTTCAGGGGCCTCCTCCGACGATCAGCATAATATTTCTGCCGATCCTGAGCTGCTTTCATCCTCTCCCGCACTAGCTGGACTTTCTCCGTGGTGCTCTGCACTACTTCTGGTCCAAGAGTACCAGTCTCACCAACCTCTGCCTAGCATAAGGGTGAACGACATGGTCTTCCATACAAAGCCTCAAAAGGAGCCATGCCAATAGTAGAGTGAAAACTGTTGTTGTAGGCAAACTCTACTAAAGGCAAGTGTCGTACCCATGATCCTCCGAAATCCAGAACACATGCTCGCAGCATGTCCTCCAAGGTCTGGATAGTCCGCTCTGTCTGCCCATCAGCCTGAGGGTGAAAAGCAGTGCTAAGGCGTAGTTGGGTGACAAAAGCATGCTGTAACCCCTTCCAGACTCGTGAGGTGAATCGAGTGTCCCGATCTGAGACGATCGTTTTCGGAACGCCATGCAAACGCACCACCTCATCCACGTACCTCTGTGCTAAGGTACTCACGGGTCCTGACTCCTTGATAGCCAAGAAGTGAGCAGATTTTGTCAATCGATCCACCACTACCCAGATAGCATCATGCCCGCCCTGAGCTCTGGGTAGTCCCGTGACGAAGTCCATCGAGACGTCGTCCCACTTCCACTCGGGAACATCTAGAGGATGCAACAGACCACCAGGAACACGGTGTTCAGCCTTCACCTGCTGACACACCAGGCATTTAGCCACGAACTCTGCCACTGCCCGTTTCACCACGGGCCACCAAAACTGTCCCCTCAGGCCTTGGTACATTTTCGAAACGCCCGGATGTACTACCAAGGCTGAGCTATGGAACTCACGAAGGACTTCATCACGCATCACCTCTGGAACAAACAACCGACGATGAATGAGCATCCGACGTCGGCTGTCCTCCGACCATCCTTCCGGGGCGTTCCCCTGATCGATACGATCCCGCAACACTTCCACCTCAAGATCTCCCCACTGAGACTCTTCCACTTGCTGCAACAAAGAGGACTGTACCGTCATCTGAAACAAACAGCCTCTAGTACCTTCCACCCTTGCATCCAAGTGCAAGGCAGCCAATTCCCCCATCGCCCTCCAAGCATCAGCAGATTCCCGAACCACCTCCGGATGCGGCTTCCTGCTCAGGGCATCAGCCACAACGTTTCCCTTACCTTCAGTGTATGAGATCTCAAAGTCGTAGTCCTGGAGAAACTCGACCCATCTCCGCTGTCGCAAGTTCAAGTCACGCTGGGAGAAGATATAGCGCAAGCTTTTGTGATCGGTGAAGACCACAAAGCGCTCCCCAAAGAGGTAATGTCGCCACAGCTTTAATGCGAACACTACCGCTGCAAGCTCCAGGTCATGGGTGGCATAGTTCCGCTCATGGGGGCGTAGCTGCCTGGACCCGTAAGAGATCACCCCTTGTCGCTGCATCAATACGCACCCCAGGCCCTGTCCCGAAGCATCACAGAATACCTCATAGGCCATCCCTTCTTCTGGCAATCTCAACACTGGGGCACTAACCAGTTTTTCTTTTAGGTAGCTGAAGGACGACTCACACTACTCGCTCCACATGAAAACCTGGTCCTTCTTGTTCAAAGCCGTCAAAGGGGCTGCTACCCGGGAGAAGTTGGGTACGAATCTCCAGTAGTAGCCCGCCAGTCCGAGGAAACTCCGAACTTCCGCCACATTCTTGGGTGCTGCCCAAGAAACAATTGCCTCAACCTTTGATGGGTCGACTGCTACTCCCTGCTCAGACACTACATGTCCGAGGAAGTGCACTTCTCGTGCCCAGAACTTGCACTTTGACAACTTCCCATAGAGCTGGTGCTATCGGAGGGCCTCCAAAACCGTCCTCAGGTGCTCTGCATGGTCCTCTTCTGACTTTGAATATATCAGGATATCGTCGATGAACACCACCACAAACCGATCCAGGTACTCCCGAAAGATGGAGTTCATAAGCCCCATGAACACGGCCGGGGCGTTCGTAACACCAAAGGGCATGACCACGAACTCGAAGTGCCCATACCTGCACCTGAACGCCGTCTTCGGGACGTCGCTATCCTTCACCCTCAGCTGGTGGTACCCGGATCGCAGGTCGATCTTCGAGAACCATCCTGCCCCCTTCAGCTGGTCGAAAAGATCATCTATCCTCGGAAGAGGGTAGCGGTTCTTGATCGTTACCTGATTCAGCCTCCTGTAATCGATGCACAACCTGAGGCCACCATCTGCCTTCCTTGAGAACAAGACTGGGGCACCCCACGGTGATGCACTTGGACGAACATAACCCCTCTTCATCAGATCGTCAATCTGTATCCGCAACTCCCGTAGCTCCGAAGGTGCCATCCGGTAAGGAGCCATCGAGATTGGTCGAGAGCCGGGCTGCAGGTCTATCCCGAACTCGATGTCACGTCGAGGGGGTAGAGTCGTCACCTCCTCAGGAAAGACGTCCACAAATTCACGAACGATCTCTGGTACTTCCACCATTTCCTCATCTTTTGATTCTATCGTAAGTTCGGTCAACAAGGAGAGGAGAGGTTCCTCCCTCCTGTTTCCCTTCGGACAGCTCCGCTCGCCGGTGAAAGTAACACGCTGGCCATCCAAACCGGAGAACACCACCCTCCCTTGGAAACAGTCGATGACGGCGCACACAGAAAATAGCCTGTCGATGCCTAGGATGACATCGTACGGCCGAATCTGTAGCAGAAGGAGATCCTTAACCGACTGATGTGGCCCCAACATCAGTCTACATCCCCGACAAACGAACAACAAGTCTGTCTGACCTCCAACTGGTGTGCTCAACACCAGGGGCACTGGAAGTCTCTCGGCATCTAGACCCAAGGCGCGGGCTAGACTGGGTGTAACAAAGGAGTGCGAAGCTCCGGTATCGAACAAAGCATAAGCAAGAGTGCTAAACACACTGATCGTACCTCGAACAACCTCTGGCCCTGCTGGAACTGTTGCTTCTGCGGCGTGTAATTGTCCACGCCCAGCTCCCCTGCCCCTCGGCTGTCGGCCACCTCCCCGACCACGCCCTGGTCGAGGTCCCTGGGGAGCGCCCTGAGGTCGGCCTCCCCCTCCTATGTCTGTCTGCGGAGGAGCGGGAGCTCGCTGTCCCTGCTGCTGCTGCTGGAAGGGTCTGGCTGGGAACTGCTGCTGCGGCGGACGCTGGGGATGACTGCCACTACTGTACTGCACCCGATCGGGGCACTGACTCCGAAGATGTCCAGGGCTCCCGCAGATGAAGCACCGTGGTCCCGAGCCTGAAGGAAAAGAACGTGGGCCAAGGGATCGAAACTGAAACTGCTGCGGCCTGCTCCCTGCGGGTCGGAACCTGGAGGGTCCCGATGCCGGAGGCCTGGTGCTGACGGCCTTCCCCTTCGATGGTCCCAGCTGGATCCCTTCTCGTGACAGTCCGCCTAGAGCGTGCATCCTTTCCACCACTTCGGCCTTCTTCTGAACCTCTAAGTATGTCGGAAGGGTAAAGGGGGTAACAACATACTGGAGGGAGGGTCGGAGCGCCTCCTCCAAACGTCTTGCCCGAGACTCCTCATCGGGAAAGTGGTCCGGGGAAAAACGCAGGAGGTCCTTGAACTTGATTCCAAGTTCCCTCACGGACATGCTCCCCTGCTGGAGGGAGAGTAGCTCCTGCCTCTTCTCCGCCTTCATTGTCGAGGAGAGGAACTCCGCCCGGAACTCCCTCTCGAAGTCCGCCCAAGCAACCTCAGACTCCTTCCTACTCCCCAGGTGAAGCATCCACCACTGACGTGTCGCTCCTCGCATCTGGCTAACAGCCAGAGGAACGCAGTACTCCGTCGGGGCCCGAATCAGGCCGAAGGCTATGACTAGCTCCTCCAGCCAGCCTTCCGTCTTCATGTCGGAGGTGCTGCCCTCATATTTCTCGAGGGCCTGTCGCTGAAAGGCTCGAAGAGACTTCTGCCACTGGTCGTCCTCTTCCTCCCGATCAGCTCTCTGCCGATTGGCCAAAGTAGTCTCAGGAGTCTCGATCGCCCGTACCACACGTGGTCGCCTTCCAGGTGCCATAGCTGCAAGGTAAACAAGGAATGCCTAAGCCCAGTAGTGCAAAGAAAACCGTTCTCAAAACTTGTTAAGATTTAATTTATTCTTAATTTCCCAAGACATCCCAGAAACACAAAAACACAAGTCATTTATGATGCATGTACCTTTCCTAGGGTCTCTACCCTGCAATCAGTGTGGCCTCACTTGGTCGTTCAGTAGGTCCAGAGTCCTTGCATCGGATCACGGGGGGCCCTAAAATCCCGTGTCCTAGCCGGTCCTCCCTGGCCTAATTCACGCACCAAGGTCACCCAACGCTGTTGCCTTACCATCCCATGCAATCCTTACTGTGCCTAACTCCAGACTCCGTCCTATCTCTCAACCTCCTTTGATACCATTCTGTCATGACCCGCCTTCACCAAAAGGAGGGAAGAGTCAGCGGATTGCCAGGCCCTTCCTTCTTTAAGTTGAAGGAGAGATAATGACCCCCGAAACCCGCCTTCAATAGGTCCCGGAGTGGCGACTAGCACCAAGGGTATAGAAAATTTTCGCAAATGGAAGGCATTACCCTTTTTTTTTATTATTTAGGATCGGGAAAAAGGACAAGTCGACCTCCCAAAAAGGAAAAGAGACAAGTTTATATAAATGAACCCAAATAAAGTCCCCATGCATGTTTAAACAGTTTACAACAAGGTACAAGTACAAAAGAAAAAGAAATCTCTCAAGTACATTTCCAAAAGAAAACAAAAGGTACGACAACAGCGACAACTCCAACTGTCCGACTAATAGGGTCCCGCGCAGCCCTGGTAGTCCTCCTGGAAACCTGAAAGTAAACGTAGGGTGAGCATACAAGTACACTCAGTAGGGAAAACCAAGACTCTCGTGCACAAGTGGGGGGACGTACTAAAGTCCCGTGAGAAAAGAGTGAACCAAACAACTAACAAGGCAAACTATCCATCCCAGGCCTCACCAAGGCTCACTCCCCAAATAACGCAAGTCAAGTAATATATATAATAAGAGCACATCGATGTTTGGGTACCCCGCACCACTTCCCCACTGGTTATTGAGACATCTTACGCATCGGACCAATCCCGCCATTCTCACCGCAGTCCCACTGCCACACCCGCCCGCACACACCTGGGCCACCACCACAGGCAGTCCCACTGCCAAATCCCGCCCGCACACACCTGGGCCACAACCACACGCAGTCCCACTGCCAAATCCCGCCCGCACACACCTGGGCCTCAACTGTCACAAGTAACCATGCCTGCAAACACCTAGGCCAGAACAACCACCGCTACGCCCGAAGACACCTGGGCTAAAGGATCCACTGCCACGCCCGAAAACACCTGGGCCTCATCCCGAAGACACTTGGGAAACCACCTGCCGCACACACCTGGCCAACCACCACAACACCCTGCCCGATGGTTCTTGGGCTAATAATGGACTTCAGGCCATCACAGCCTGCCCGAAGGTACTTGGGCTATCCGGGAAAGGGAGCAGAAAAGGAGCTAATAACCAGCCACTAAGTATAGTGTTGGGAAAAACACCCTTCCCCCATAAATGGGGGTGTTCGGCACTAAGTGATCAACTTGGGTGGGGCGCGAATAAGAAACACAAAGCTACAAGTATAGATATAGGTAACAAACACTCACCCAAAACTTAGGTTTTCCTAGCCAACCTACAGAACACAATACCACAACGTCCGAGTCACAATTCACGACCCTTGCCCACAAAACCATTTGTCCCATTCTTGTTTCACGTTCAGTCAAAATGTTCAATTAATTTTAAGCACTACTGGGCAACTACCATAAGCATAACCAAGGAAAACGTCAAAGCATAGATCAACCAAAACACTCACACCCGGTTCTGCCAACAGAGGATCTCTCCCCAATTTGTGATAAAAACTCACAACCACTGAAACCATGCCAACAGGAGATCCCATCCCCCAAATTCACACAGCCACCGAGAGTATAAAAAGAACAGGGGATCCCATCCCCTCCCACATTTCCAGCAAACGACCCGAAGGGAAACCAACCACTAACCACTACCAACACAAGTCAGGGATTTTCAGATTTAAACGATTTAACACACTCCATGGTTTCAAATTCCGTGTGTTCTAACCGGGAGTTATCACAGAAGGGCCGATCCTGGTGCTTTCAATTATTCAGCCGGGTATACGTGGTTAACCAATTTCACAGCAGGAGTTCACAATTTCAGCAACCCATTTAAAACATCATGAGGGGATTCAAGTTCACACACACGACCACCAACAGCCTTAATTTTCAGAAAACATAAACCAGTACAACAAAAGGGATGATCACAAGATAAAGCATAACAACGATCACAACCCCTTCCCCTTCTTCCTTTAGAACTTCGTTTATTATCTTCATTAGGGTTTGGTTCAACCAATTCCATAGGAACAAAAGTAACACCCACCCCGCATGATACACAAAAGTGAGAGACGAGAGAAATTCCCTACTTGTTGATAGATGATCGACGTTTAGGCCGGGGGCGCGGAACTTTACGGATAACGACGCGGCGGTCCCGATGCACCAGAAGAGCCACGATCGAAGAAGGGGGAAAACCACGGCCTAACCCTTAATTATAAGAGCTGGGGACGGTTGAGATGAAACACAAAACCACGAAAGACGAGGGAGTCGTGGGTTGACCACGTGGCTTGACTCATCATTAATGGCACTGGGTGGTTTTAACCGACCCATGAATTAATGAAGCATTTAATTAAAACCTTTGTGCGCGTTTCGGATTCCCAAGACATTTTTAACAAGGCAGAATAGGGTTTAAAACCCTATTTGTGAAAAAGGAACGTTACTGGAACAACTTGGCAAGGCCGGCCGACGTCGGCCGGTCTCACCGATCAGTCTCACCGATCGGTCGCACCGATCGGTCTCACCGATCGGTCTCACCGCAAGGAAACCGGATTTTTGGCAAAGGAAGGGACCAAGGGGGGTCTGGGTCATCACAAATATTGGGGTGTCCCATTTCTGAAAAACCCATATACTCAGTTCCATTTAAATATTCCTCAATGATTTTATTTTTAGGATATCATGAATTTTTACCTCAATGACATATATACTGATCTTGAAGGATTTCATTCAATGGTAATATCGAACAATGTACAACACAATCTCTAGTAATCAGTGAGAAATTGTACAATAAAGTGAATGATATTGACAATATTTTCTATAAACTATTTTTTAAAAACCATAAAAAATCACAATGGAAGAATAAATCAATTATATTGGAATTACCATATTGGAATTATTTGTATGTCAAAAATCATATAGATTTCATGCATGTAGAAAAAATGTAATTGATAGTGTTATATATAGGTTACTAAATGTTTCTGAAAAAAAAAATATGGCATCAAGGATAGGATAAACTTGATTGAAATGGGGTTATGGGATGATTTATCCCTAATACTGGGTAAAAGGTGGGAATTTCATCCTCTTGTAGCATACACTATATTTAGATTGAAAAATTGAAAATGTTCCCTTTCCATAATAGTGTAAAAGTTTTATAGGAATATTCATCAAGTATAAAGAATGTAATCTCAATGACTAATTTGATGTTATGAGGATTAAAAACACATGACTATCATGTTATGATGAATTAATTAATTCATTTTTCTTTTGATGCATTATACCATAAAATTTATAACCCAAATTAACCAGAATATTCTTATTTTTCAAAGACATATACTGTAATGTTATACAATAGGTGATGTTTTCCATCATGAATAAAGAGGTTTACATAATATTATGTGAATTAGATATGTTTTTTCCACCATCATTATTTTATTAAATGGCCCACATAATGGTTCAATTGGTTATAGAGGTTCAACTATGCGGTCCTTCCCATTATATATGATTATACCGCATTGAATGGTATATACTTATTTTGAAATGGTATGTCAAGAATCATAGTTAAGAAGAAGTATTTAATACAGAATGATATATTATTGATGAATCTTTTGAATTATCTACTGTTTACCTATCTGATTATGACATCACCGGTCTCTTGATGTATTATCACAATGAGTGCCTAATGGGAAAAGGGATTTCCAGAAGAGATGTTGTTACAATTACCTTGATAGAGAAGGATTAAATGAACTTTTAAATTTTACATAATACTTGAGATGTTGATCCATACATTGAAACCCAAAAAAAATTCTTAGATATTTTAATACATCCAGGTCTGAAGTAACAATATCAAATACACATAATCAATAGTTTATTGGATGATTCCAAGATATAATATTTAAGGAGTTATTTAAAAATCCAAATTCAATTATCGAACGATTTAGATGGATAGTTAGAGGACCAAATGAAAATATAATATATTACACTTCTTTTGTAACCAATGGTTATATGTTCTATACAAAATAACATGATGACAGTAGTATGATAAAAAATGGTGGTGTTATGCTTGTGGCTAAAGCAATGTACAAATCTGGTTCCAAGGATATAAAAACAATTTATGAAAATATTTCATATTTTGGCATTATAGAACATATATATCAATTAGATTATAAAAAAAATCAAGTATTGATTTTTCATTGAAAATGGGTTGACAATATAATTATAGTGAAATTTGATAAAATGGGCTTTATAATGTTTAATTTCAGCATGGAATGGGTAATGATGAGCCATTCATAATAGCATCAGCATTTGTGAAAGTATTTTATGTCTCTGGTCCGACAAATAATAATTGGTTTATTGCCCTGTATGCGACAAAAAATGTCAGGTTAGATGAAAATTCAATTTAGGATGTCACGTTTATTGGGAGATCACAATCAATTCATATTAGTCCGAATGTAAAAAATGTCATGTACATTAGAAGGGACTACAAAGTGGGAATTTGGATTCATGAAATAAGAAGCTAGTCCATGAATACTTTAGAAAAATAAATAGAGTACAATGAGAAGGTAAAATGGTTTTTTAATATACTATGGTTTTCCACATAATATTATATATTCTCTACTACATTAAAATAATTTAAAATAAATTAGTCAAAACTCATGTAGACAATGATTTATGTACATAATGATATTACCATTCCCATATAAGAACAAACTATAATAAAGGAAAAACATAGTAAATATTTAATGGTAATGTTATTATATAATTTAATTATTTTACCAAAAATTTTTAATGAAACATTTATTTAATTATCTTTTTTTCTTATAGAGTTTATTTATTTTTTAATAATCATGTCCAGATTTCATGCCTTGGTAAGAAGAGAAATGACGTTACCTAGACTCAATAATAGAAGTAATCTTGAAGTTTTAAAATTAAAATCAATATACAATGAATTAATTTACTATTTTATGTTTTTTTACATTAATTTATTTTATTATTAGTCATATAATAATTGTTTTCTTACACAAGAGGTTTATTGTTTTGAGTGGGGATGGTATCTCCATATTTCATACCATTATATATTAAAACCAACATACACTTATTCTCCCTCAAAACGTTTTCACCACTAATGTCTTGAATTTATCAAATTCCTTCATGTTCCTTACACTACCTCAATGATGCTTCCTTTTCCCAATCACATAACTAATATCGATGTTCTCATAGTAAAATCATTGTCCATATAATTAATGTATTGTTTAATATTTTTTTAAAAATTTATTTATTTTTAGTATTACTCATATAGTTATAGTTTTCTTATATAGGTGAACTTTTTTCATAGAGTTGGGTTGATCATTACATATTTCATTCCTTTGTACACCAAAACATCTACATCAATTTTCCCCCACAAAACATTCGTTGCTGAAATTTTGAAATTTATCAATTTCATTCAAGTTCCCTCCACTGATCAATCATAAAGATAATATTGATGTTTCCGCAATAAATATTTCTTCAATATAATAAATTTATTAATTAAAAATTATGTTTAATTGTTTTCTTTTAAGTATTATTTATATAATTATTGTTTTCTTATAAAATTATATTCTATTTTTAGCCAAGATTGTTTGATCGAAGATGATCATGCATTATTGAAAGATTGATAAATAATTTTAGTGGATATCATAGTAAAAATGGATGTTATGATTTTTTTTGGATACATTGCAGATTTAATCATCACCTTAATATGACACATGAATTGACCAGTATGAGTCCATGTAATAATACTATTTTAATTTAAAATTATGTTTAGTTTGATAGAACATTGACATAATCAAAACCAAGAAAAAATTTCATATTTTTTCATAAATAAATACGATAACAAATAAGTCATTTAAGACTTATAAGAATCATCCACACCTCAATCAGATACTTGATGTGCCCAGTATGACTCAATGTGTCAGTTATCAATTGAAAATCAATTTTTTTTTCAAAAAGTGTTGCACTCTAAAATCATATACACTAGGTGAGGAGAGTGAGTCAAGGTGTGTGTTTGTAGTTTAAAAAGAAAGATTAGTAAAAAAGATAACTAACATACTCAAAATTAAGAATACATATTCATATTGTTTTTATACATTATTAAAATGATCTATAAGACATTTGAGAAATTTATGAATCAGAATCAACTCAATCCAATAGACGGTGTGACATGTTTGATTTAATGTATGTATTTTTATTTAAATTTGGAATTAATTTTCAGAAAATAGACAACTGAACTACAAAAAACTGATAAAACATGTTCGTATTTTTCTAATACTTCAAATGAATTTTCATGTGTAATTTTTTACATTACTGTATCATCCGCACCACAATCTGATACAAGATGTTCTGGGTACGACTAAAAGTGTATGTTATCAGTTTAACATCGATATTTTAGACCAAAAAGTGTCAGTCCCTAAAAACCAATCAAACATGATTGTATTATCTTGATAATTGTTTTAAAATATTCACAAGTCATTTAGGACATGTAATGATTTGTGTCACATAAAATCAATAAATGATGTGATATGAATGATCAAAAGTGCATCTCTTTTGTTTAAAATGACATTTTATTGAAAATGATAACTTACATACTCAAAACAGAGAAAAAACATTGATATTGTTTTGATACCTTAATAAAACAACACATAAGTCATTTGAGATGTGTATGAATCATCCTCACATCAATCCGACCAACATGGTGACTAGTGTGACTAAAACTGCATTTTTTTTAAATCGACTTCAATATTAGTAAAATAGACAAATAACATACTCAAAAATGATAAAACAAATTAATATTATTTTATAAATTAAAAAAATGATCTATAAGTTATTTTTGATAGGTATAGATCATCCAAACCTCAATCCAATACATAATGTGCCCAATATGACTGAATGTTCCTATTAACAGTTTAAAATCAACATTTTTGTTAAAAATGTGTCACTCGCTTATAACTAATCAAAATAATTGGATTTTCATAATAATTTAGGAAAAATATAATAATTAATTAATGATGTGTATGAATAATTTTAACATATAATTGATACATGATGTTATCATAATGAGTTATTAGTGCACGTTTCCAATTTAAAATGGAATATTTGTAAAACAATAACTAACATACTGAAATCTGATAAAATGCAATAATCTTCAAATGATTATTTAAAAATGATCCATAAGTCATTTAGGAGGAGAATGAATCAGCTGCACCTCAATCCAAATGATGGCATGACATGTATAACTCAAAGTGTGTATTATTATTTAAAATTTACATCAATTTTAGTAAAATGGATAACTTACCTACTAAGAACTGAGAAATCATAGTTCGATTGTTTTAATACATTGTAAAATTGTTCTATAATAAATTTATGATGTTTAGGAATTAGTTTCACCTCAATCTGATACATGACGTGCCTATTATGACATAAATTCTTTGTTATCAAATTAAAATCATCATTTTTGATCAAAAAGTCTTAGTCACTATAAATTGATCAAACATGCTCGAATTTTCTTGATAATTTAGGATGATGATTCATATGTCATTTGTGATGACTATGAGTTATTTTCAAGTCAAAATGATACATGATATGATTTTAATGATTCAAAAGTTCATGTTTCCAGTTTATAATGACATTATAAGATAAAAGGAAACTAACTTACAAAAAATATAGAAAACACATTCAGATTGTTTAGATACCTTAGGAAAATTATCCACATTCCATTTTAGTTCTTTTGGAATTGTCCTCACATTAATCTAAGTCACTGTGGGACCATTATGACTCTATGTGTGTGTTATTATTTAAAATTGACATCAATTTTAATAAAATTAACACATTATTTTAATTTATTTTTTTATTTTACTAATTACATAAGAGATTTTTTATTATAGAGATTATTTCTATTAATTGAGATTGAGTGGTCAAATTGGAAATAGAATGATTTGGGGTCACGATTAAAATAAAAATGAACATTGATGTTTTTTAATGTATGTATCAATTTATATATATGTACTTATATAAACCAATGTTTTAAATGTATTGAATATAATATTTCAGTGTGTATTTGGGTTGTAAATTTCATTTTATATAAATTCTGTATTTGAACTTTTTTTGTTGATATGTACTGTATTTATTGTGTTATGATGTGATGTTATAGCACACTGTAATATAGCCCTAATCAACGCTTTTAAAAGATCTGATAAAAGAAAAATAATTATGAACATTTAAAAGTGATTATAAAGGAAACATTATTTGGCTCTTTTAAAAGGTCTTATAATGGTGCACTTTATTAGAGCTTCGATAAGCACTGACAAAACCCTTTATCGGCACTTTTATTAGAACTTATCATATTTTCTATATTTTATACATTATTATAAATAAATATTTAATAAATATATATATTATTTATATCTTGTTTTGAATTTTTTAAATAATTAAATCATGAAAAAATTTATATAATCAAGAATAATAATTGAAAACATGTATGAAGAACAAATCGTATATTACCTAATGTAAAACCTTAAAATGGAATTGTAAATAAGCGCATAATATAAAGTCGTAATAAAAACATATATGGTATTAGATATAATAATATGGTTATGTTAAATAGATATAATTGATTTACATTTTTAATACAGAAGGTTTGTATAAGTATGACAAGTGTTAAGGCATAAGATAATGTGATTTCTAGTCTGACTTTTATTTCTGTGAGATATAAGCCTTATTCACCACTAATTCATTTTTTGTGGTGTATATACTTCCCAATAATATATCTTATGATTATTGAAAATAATTTTATGGTCATATTCGTAACCATTTTTGGATATTTTTTTCAACGGTTTAATGTTTCTAAAGTTACAATATCGATAATGTAGTTTTTTTTCTCAATTTTACTTCATTGAGACACATTCTATGAATTTCAAAAAACATGTTTTGAAATATTTTTGAAAGATAATAATTCAATATAATTTAAATGAAAATAGATTATAATAATTATTTGTGGATATAAATAATCCTTTATAAATTTTCAATGTGTTTTCAATTAAATGGTTTTCAAAACATTTTGAATCATTCATTATAAAATTTCAAATTGTTCTCAAGGAAATGGTTTTAAAAATGATTCAAAGAATTTTTTATATGTTTTAAAACATTTCTCAAAGATAAAATTTTCAAAAAAAATTCATCCTTTCATTATAATTTTTCTAGTTTTATTTATTTATAAATGGTTTTCAAATGGTTTTAGGTTTTAAAAAACAATTTTCTCATGAATAAAGGATGTTTTCCTAGTGAAAATTTTTTAAGAGATATTTCGAAATTATTTTCCATACAAGATGAAATACATTAGCATTACTCATTTATTTTTGGGGATATGACCCAATGGTTCCATTCTCATTCATTTATTGGATAGTTTATGTTTTAATGTCAGGGTGTTTATGAAACCTATTTCTCATTCACGAGTTTCATTTTTATGAAAATTGTTTCTTCTTCACGAGTTATATATCTATTGAACCCATTTATTTTCATTTGTTATTATTTTTATGAAATTATTACGAAACATATATCTTTTTCCAAAGGTTATAATATGATTACGTATTTAATATTACCATTTTATTTCATGGGTTGTGATATTATTTTGTATGATCTTATGGACCACGTATGTATGATTTTATTATGACAAAAGTAGGACCTTTATCTCCCTTTAATGAATAGTGTAATTATTTATATCTCCTGAGTAAATGATGGGATTCATGTCAATAGTATTTATTCACTTTGGAAGATGGGAAAACTTGATCCCTTATGGGATGATGGGGAAACCTGATCCATTATTGGATGAAAGGGAAACCCAGTCCACTATAAGAATATAGGGAAAATAAATTAACTATAGGATGATAGTGAAACCTAATACATTATGGAAATATGAGGAAACTAGTTCCCTTTCATGGAATGGTCTGTGACTGGGGATGGTGGTGTGCACCACCTAGTAGGTGTAGTACACATTAGGTTTTCTATTAAGGACTAAAAATTCTTATTAACTTATATGAAATGATATTATATGTTTATATGTTTTCTAAAATTTCATTCCTTACTCCTATGTTATGATTTCATGGATAATTATATTTATTAAATTATGATTCACGCCTTATTTACATCTAATTTTTATTCAATGATTCATGTTTTTGATTGTTGATATGCAGGGAATGATCTTCTAATATTATGATCATGTTATTCTACCCCTGTTCTCATGTTAATGTTTATATATCTCCCCTATTTAATATAACTAAAAATTTGATCTAAGCAATTTTTATGTTTCCCTTCCCAATTTATGAGTATTTATATTATGTATGGTTTGTATAAGAGGGGTTCTAGTCTCATGGAACTGATTGAGAGGTAATGAAACTCACTCATGTACTAGTGTTTATGTTTCTATGTTTCTAAAGGCATTAAATGATTATGGTCTTTTGGAATCAACATATTTAATAAATAATATATTTTAAAAAAATGATGTAATTTATACGTACTCTTGTCTTGGTTTATTATTGTTGGTACCAGATTGTAGTTTTTGTCAACCTTTGGAAACTACAATGAAAAAATAATAGTGATAACTCTAAAGATAAGTATAAGTATAGGTATAAGGATAAATAATAATCTAAGAAAATGTTCTGGGTTTTTTATTGGATATAGTGAGCAGTTTCCTAGAAATACATCAATGTCTATAAACTACAAGTGGAAGTTGATTTAAAATTCACATACCAAGATGTGAAAACATTTAATTGGTGTATTAGGCCAGACTTGATCATTACCTAGTACATGATTACATGCCTTACTACACAGCTAGTTTGACACCCCCCCATGTGGGATATTCGTTTCGAATTCATAGACTCATTAAAAACCATTATGAATGATTTATATAGTGTGAATATTAATATCATACAATAAACCTAAGGTTTAATATATTAATGATGCAGGTGTTACGATTTAAACATCCTATGGTTATCTTTTCATGATTATATCATTTTCCACTATAATAAGTGATGATAACACTATTATTTCTTAGTGTATTCAATGGTAGGAACCAAATGGAATAGGAATACATTTTAATGTTATGGAAAATTTTCTAATGAGAAGTCAAATAGGATTATAACTGGAGTGAATGATGTTGTGATCATACCTAATCAGTTTTCATAGAACGTGATAAAATACTTGTACCTTAACCAACTCTTGGACTCACAAATCAAGATAAGGACGGTTTTTGCTTAGATTTTTTGTAATAGAGACCATATATAAAAGAAAATTCAGATTCATAAGGTTCAATAATGTTAAAATAATAATCAAAGTGAATGTACGAGTGTAACAAAAAGATATTTTGGCTATGGAATACAAGGACACAAAGCAAGTAACATCAAAAGAAAATGAAGGGATCAATTAACACAATGGATGGGAATATTGGCCTCCCTAATACATAATCAAAGGATAAATTTTTTAAGTGTGTAAGGAATGTTCATTATAAAAATTGATGCCCCCATGAGAATATCAAGAACAGAATCCACAAGGTTGGATGATTAAGGGTTATATTCCTTCTGATGACGACAAAATATGTCAAATGTTAAAGGAATGAAGAATTAAATAATAGGATAAGGTTATCTTATTAATGGATTATGGAAGAAGTGGAGAATCCTCAGTGTTTATGTGTTTGGGATTCCAGCCTTTTGAGTTGTGAAATATATATGGATTGTTCACATTTGATTTTTCACTAAGGACATATAATAATATGTTGAACGGTATTAATGAATTGGAAAATCGATTTAATGGAAATGTTATATTCTTGGAAAACACCTGATTATGAGAAAGATAACCCTTAATATTTTCATAATTTCATTGTAATGATGTTCAGAATAATACATTTTAGATATAAATAAGTGAATTAGACGGAACAAATTACGTTTATAATGGTACAGTTTTTTTTAAAATAAGTTTTTTCTATAATGGGTAGATTTTATTAAATTTTTGGATTCAATTTATATATTTAGTAAACATTTAAATATGGAAACATACATTTTTCTATAATGATGTATGATAATTCATATTTTTACAATATTTCAAGATAATTCATGATAAAATTATTCACATGTTTGGAATGTGACATCCAATAGCTACTTTCTGATATGAGGGATCAATGCTAAGCTGAATTGGTTACCATATTTCTAAATTTATTTATTTTTATATTCTATAAGGATTATAAGGTTAACCATTTATAGACTGGATGATTTTACACTTCATATGAGTTTTTATAGATTTGTGTATTATATCTCCATATGTGGATTTATGAATATGGGATAACTATTGTTATCCTTTTTTAGTGATAGATGGAATGAAACACAATTCTATTTATGGATATCATTATATCAAAATTCATTGGGAATTATTCATTCACCTTAATTATATAATATAAGAGGTGAAATGTAAATTGATCAAAGAAGAACAAAGGGTGATGTTTTCATGAAATCATGAAAGTTTATCTTTCCATGAGAATTATTTATCCTTAGGGAACTAATCTAGAAATAAAATGATATCTTAAAAACTTAATTATTGTTAAACCAATGGACTTTTAAATTGTCACATATTTATGAATTTGAGTCACTCAGCATTCCATTGATCATTCAATTGTTTATGATGGATGTCTTCAATCACTCCCTATAAATATTTACTTTTTTCATCAAAGTCTATATTTTCACTTTCCACTGATGTTCTCTTATGTAGTAAACTAGTTATGTGTTCTTCTAGGTATCCATTCTGTTTCCCACATTTTTTTATAAGGATGTTTTAGTATTCATATTTATGATGTGAGTTTCTATGAAATGAATTTTCATATTTTAAACCTATAATAATCTAGATGACTTTTGATGGTTAAAATAATTTTAAGGGGGCTATAATGTGATATCCTATCATTTTTTGAAATTATATTTTTCAAAATTACTTTAATCCTTTTGAAATTTTGCATTTTACAAAACACTAATTATAGCTTGTTATATTTGAAATAAATATGTTTGGATTGCATTCTATGAAACACCATGTTAATATTCCAGGACAAGAAACACTTAGATTATATTGCAGAACACACAACATAGTGTTTTGATTTTTCTAAATGAAATTTTGAATTCCCTCGATATCATGTGTTAGACAAAAGATGTCGTTTTAAAATACTAAAACATATTATTAATATTATTAATAAAATAATACAATAGTTGTCTCCTAGACATTAGGATGGATTTTATGATTAAAATATGGCTTAAACATGTGAATAAAACATACCCTTTTTATATAAATGAAAGTGAGATTTATTTTAAAACAATGAAATCCCTTTTATAAGAATACTACTTTTCTATGTAAAAATCCATTTTATCTTAATAAATTGGGCAAAACAGTATTTATAAATGTTTTTAATATATTATATATTTAAGAAAATGTTATTACACTCATCCAATAGATTGGATTTTCATAATATAATGTCTTATGATTTTCAATCATGGATATTACGTCTTTTTATGAAAATATTTGTTACCTTTTAGAAAAACATTATCAAGGCTCGTAATAGTTTGGTTCTATTGGAAATATGAAACATATTTATATAATTTGGAGAAATAACATCAAAATATCCCATAAAGGCCTTCCCCTTTGTAATCATACTTAAAATAATTCTTTATAACCATAGGAAAGGAAACATAAGAAATTGTGAGCTCAGATTCTCGGTAAGGGTAAGCAAAGAAGATAAATAAGAATAAAATGAGCATAAAGTTATTAAAAGAAGAGCATAACATTGGAGGTTCATACCCTATATATCAAATATAATATACATGTTCATGGAATAAATATTGGAATATCATAAGACATGGATCATAATAAAATAAAAGTAACTTCTCTTTGATAGTATAAAAATGGCACAAGACATTGAAATTGTGGTATAAAAACAAGATTAAAATATATTATGTCAATCATTATAACTAATCCATTCATAGAATATTAGACTTGGGTTAATCAATCATGTACCCACATTTGGTTTGGGATGTACTCCCATGCACATTCTAGTTTGGGGATTTGAATGAAATCACATATAAATTCTTTTTGTGGTATTAAGATGACCTCTCGTGTACACTTTTATTTTAGACATAGGATAACCACCCAGGTACCCATTTGTTGTGGGATTAGGATGATCTCTTGTGTACACATTCATGATCAGATAATATTAATCATTACCAAATGAATTTGAGGAAGATATAGTAATGCCAATAACATATTGAAATTCATGCATATATATGCCACTTTTAAATAAATCATTCATCATATCAGAACTTATGATATGTAATGGGTTTCGTAATCATCATCCAATCATATCATTAACCATGTGAACGAAATGGATTTTATAAATATTATTCCATTATAAAAATAAACCACTCAAAAAAAGAATCAGAAATATATAATTTAACATTATACGCAGTAAAAAATAAATAACATCAATTAATTTTATCTCATATGAAAAATAATTTAGAGATATCACATGGAAACAATTTTTTAGGAAAATATCTTTTTTTTCATGGAAAATGTTTTCTTTTCATAAAATGGTGTGAAATTTTAAAAGAAAACATTTTCTTTAAAAATAACATTGGAATCAGGTAAAAGAAACATCCAAGTGTTTGGTTTCATAGTTTATGAAAATTATTTTTAAGCCATATAATTTAAAAGAATAGTCGTTTCATAATTTTACCGAAAACGTCACAACGTACCTCATTTAGAAAATGAAAAAAATTCCTTTCAAAAGGTTTTGTAAAAAGTGAAGAATTACTAAAAATGACTTTCAAATGCCATACGAGAATAAGAAAAATATTCTCTTGAAAAAAAATTATAAAAAAAGGATGTGGAAGATAAATATTCCCAAATGGAGACTTCAAAGGAAACAATCCCAATTATTTATGAGATTGTGAATTAAATATTCATCAGTTTATAATTATTATAATTTTATCACCAAATATTGAAAGAAAATTATGTGTATATAAAAATACCCTAATTTTATAGATAAGACATTTAAAATAAATTTATGTGAAATATAGACACCATGTAGAATAAATATGTAGTATATAATATATGTGTCCCATACGAATAAAAGTGAGACATAAATACCTTACTGTAAGTCAGGAATTACTTCGTATATGTTCAATCATACTATATAAAAAATATAATATTTGTATATATCTTCCACATAATCATTTTCAAATATATAATTTAATATATATTTTACATATAACATTTTATTTTTCTATAATTAACAATTCCATGTTTTTTTAGGCTTCTGGTATTAACGACATTATTTTTCATTAATGTTTGGAATTTTTATATTAGAAACTCTTATATAAGTCATGATTTCATCATCTCTATAATGATAAAAAAATATATAAATTTAATATATATATTCAGTATATATTTATTCATAGTAATTCATAAAATTTAGAGATAAAAAATAAAATATGATGATCCCAGAGATGGTAGGTTGTACTTAGGCATGAACGCGGTTTTCATTTCCAAATCATATTAAAATAATTGGAATTACAAAATCTATTATAATTCTATAATAATTTTTATCTTATATATATATATTAAATAATTATAAATTTAATCGTTATTACCACCCATGTGAAATATACATGAACAACAAATCACATCACATTATGGATATGTTATGCCATACATACACATGAGAGATGATATCATTTCCCCAACTATTAGGTGGAAAACAAGTTTATAGGATATTATAATTATATATGTATAAAATTTCATAAATATCATATATATATATACATATTAAACCTAGTATAATTCCCACTCACAAAATATTGTGATTGAAAATAAATTTTATCGCTACGTGGAGACAGTAATTCGTACAAGCGCACGAGCAATACATTAAATTCTTGTTCTATGTGAAATGGGATGTATAATGGTGTGTTAATAATAATAATAAAATTATATCATATATTGAAAAATGAATTTATTATTGAATTATATATTTCATAGATATGTAGAAGGTATGTAAGTGTATAAAAAGGGTTTAATTGGTTAGATCGATTACAGCTTCTTCGAAAAGTCTCCTTTAAATCTCTTCTAAATACTCTATATTTTGTTTTTTTGGAAGACCAGATAGATTTTAATTAGGGTATGGAAGTTTTAAGGTAATAGTGAATATATTGTTTGAGCTAGAAGGAACATTTTGGTCAAATTGGATGAGGTAGGTTGTGTCCTTTTATAATGAACCTGAGGGGTACTTTGTAAATTTCCCAAAAGAATAATTTATAATAAATTAAATATCAATCTAAATACCTAGAAATATGAATTAAACAGAAGATTATGTGGTATGTGGGGTAATTACACCAACCAATATATTTTGGAAAACGTTTTTTGAATTTTAAGTCCATATATTTTTTATTAACAATTTTTTAACTTATTTTAATTTTACCAACGGTTACAACATTTTCAATATAAAAAAGTTTATATTTTTTACATATAAGGTTTCAATTAAACATTAAATGGAAAATTTATTATTTTTTCAAATATAATTTATTATATTAATACCTATTATGGTTTTTTATTATTTTTGAATAATTTATTAAAATATTATTTTCATAAAATATCATTAAAATCAATTTGGACAAAATCCATTACATTGAATATAAAAAAATAAATAAACCAGTATATGTAAGAAAAAATAAATTAAATACACCCCTAATATGTCATATTTAACTATAATATTATTGTATCACCTTATGTAATTAAATTTATAATTAGTTTAAAATTTTTAATACCACTAAATTGGGTTTTTCATTATTTGGATAATGACTGCATAATGATTTTGAAATTATTTATGATAATTACTTACTTAATAAAAATTATAGATAAATATCCATGCTATATAAAATCCTTTTATATTTTATAATAAAATATATACTCGATAATATATTATATATAGAATCATATAGTAAATATTATACTTATTAAAAGTAAGAGTGTGTGATTTTTTCACCCTCTTTAATTTTTATAATATCAATGTATTTTTTAATGTAAAATTATTCATTTTATTATATAATTTCAATATTAATGTGTTAAAGGTATAATTAACATTTTCTAATAAAAATTTTAGAGTTATTTAGGGTTGTTTTTTTATCTTTATAATATTATTTTTACATTCATTTATTGATTTATCTATATATGTGGTAATAAATATTAATAAAGTTAATATAAATATTGTCCTGATATAAAAGTGGAAAATTTAAAAAATATATATATTTTGACTATAAATATTGGATCAATTTTTTTGAAATTAATTTGTGTAATTTTCGAAAAATAGATAAAAATGATTCTCGTAAATGGGATGAAACAATGAGTTTTGAAAGTAGAAAACTATCAAATAATTGAAATGTTTTATATCAAAATTAGATGTGAAAATTATTCAAATTAAATAAATAGTATTAACTGATAAAAAATTTATCTATTTAATCATTAAAACAAATTATAAATATATTTTAACACTATCAATTATTAGATGAAAAAGTTATTTTCAATTAAAATGAAATATTAGTCACTATTCATCATAACATGAAACATAACAAAAAAATACCAAAAATTCAACCAAATTAAATTTATATATCCTAATTTTAAATAAGAAGACTATTTTTGAAAATATATTGTATAATATTCTCAAAAACTATAATTAAAAATTCGCATTAAAAATGTAGTTAAATTTTCTTTTTATAAAAATATTTCTTTTATGCCCAAAATTAGATTTTTTCTTATATCATATCTAGAAAAAATGTAGTTTAAATTTTGAAAAATATATTTAATATTATATATATACATATATATCATTTATATAATCCAAAGAGATTGATTTGTTTGTTTATTTGTATAAAAAGCACTTGTAGAAATTAAAATAGTTTTTTAGAAATACATTTCCTAACACATTAAAAAGAGTTTTAAATTCAATTATAATTAATTTATCAGAGAATTATATATACATGTGTAAACCCGGATTTTTTGATTCAATTCCTCATGTTCATACCCACCATTCTATTGGATTGTTTATAACTATCTGGTTTAGAGTATTTTAATAATAAAACTATATTTCATAGAAAATCAGTATTGTATGTAACACAAGTTAATATTCTGGTTCATCTAACGCATGAAATCAAATAAATAAAATTATTTCTAAAAAAATATCTCATAAAAATATTAGGTTGTTACATTCAACGTCATAAAAATGAATTTCATCATGAAAATTATTCTAGGTTATCATAGGTTAAATAAGAGAAAGATTCTATCATAGAATCCAAAATCAGAAAAATGAATACTAAAATTCCCTTCAAAAAGGGAATGTTATGAACATAGGACACCCAAATTAACCCAAATTAACAAAGATATAGACATGGAAGAACACAAGATAACATTTGTGGAATGTGAAAACATGGAATTTGAAGTAAAATCTAACTATCAATTTATGATTGAGAGTGATAGAGAACATAGTTACAAGAAAGTTCACAACCACAACACTATAAATCTATAGTGATCTAAGGGACCATTTGTTTCATTGGAAAATAATGTACTAGGATAAATTTTATTTTTGAACAACCATTCACAATAGTTGAAATATTTTCACAAGAAAAAAATAATTACTTGAATTCATTACATTTCAAAAGAGTATCTCCTCATTTAGTTTTTCTTTGATAAATTTCATGTTCATCTATTATTCCATTAAATTAATGTGAATCTTAAATTCTAGAAGAATTAGTGGATCATGAGATCCATAAGATGATAAATATTTCAATTTTTATTAATAATAAAACAAAAAAGGCATGTTATCCAATATGAATAACTCCTCATATAGAAATATACTACTTTAAACTCAATAACCTCACCTAGATATAAACATAAACCATTACAAATATAGTTAACCTTATAATACTAAAAAAGATTAGAGTCCAAAACCATAAAAATAAGAAAAATAATTTTCTCAAAAATAGCTTAGAATTTATCTCCCATATATAAGAAAATTTCTATTGTTAGTAACATACCATACATGTGAATAAATTAATCATTTATTCTTGTAAAAAAATATTCAATACACATGGGATTATTTATTATTTATATATGGTCTTTTCTTATAAAAAAAATTTTCATTAGCACCTTGGGTTCATACTTTTACCTATAGAATATGTGATTAATGTTTTCTAGAATCTATGTACACAATCACATGAAATCCCAATTACATATTAGAAATAAGATCATCATAGGGATTATTCATTCAAAATAAAACAAGTAATTATAAAAAATGAAGACGATAAGTATCCCTTATTTCATATATTTCTATTAATCAATTATTAAATCAAAATCATTCCCTTTTTTCATTGGTCTTAGATGATTGTGTGCCTTACCATCCACATTATTCATTGAATTATACAACATTTATGTTTAATGCACAAATTAATTATATTTGAAACACTGAATTACAAGAGGATTACTCTTTGGAGATTTTTTTTACAGTAAATACATCAGAAGTCAAATGATTGATGACCTTCTTTCCCACACAAGAAAACATATACCTGTCCTCTTAAGACAATGTTCTCGATGCTCTCGTCCACACTCTGATCATAATTTAAATCTAATATTCTATTATCCATATATTTAATGTATATTTTTATCATTATTTTCTAATAATAACCATGAGATAGATGGTAATAATTAATTACCCTTTATTTAAAATAATACGGGAAAGGTACATACTGGAAAATAAGTTCTTGAACATGTCTCATTCCATGTTGTCAATTTTTTTATAGTTGCCTAATATTATTCATAATCTTCCAAAACTAATTCACTTCACCTTCTAAGTGATAAATTCCCATCTAAAAAGTTTCAACTTCTAAAAAATGGAGAATAAAAAATATCATTTCAAAGGTACAGATCCATTTCACATCAACGATTTGATCAATCATTTCACTAAAATATTGTGGATGTTTCCTGAATAATGATTCATGAAAATTTTGTTCCCTCTAGTAGTTATTTTTACTTCCATCATGATCTATGTCTTAAAAGGTTGTTTGGAAATATAAATGATGTTTTTCATTTAATATTCTATAAAATTTGGTTTCTCATGAGGGTTATTATTTCAATTTCCTTTTATTTCATCATTATCAGGGTTCCATTGGATTTCATCATTTTACTAAGTCCAAAATAATAATGTAATAAACACCTAACATTGTGCGAAACCAAATTATACAGTAACATTATTTATGAAATTTAAATATATAACACCTTAGGTTTAATCCTTGGTCAATCATGATAATTATGAAAACTCTAGTATTATAAACTATACATAGAATTATCCATAGTGACATCCCAATACATATCTATATAAATATCTCTGGATATGTTAGAATTTTTTTCTCATAATTGTTTCTAATGGTTGAATAAACCATTAATATAATGCTAACTTTAATAACGTATTATTTTCAATCATGGATATTAAATATTTTTAGATTAATATTCTTTACATTTTACACACATGCATGAGGATCATAATAATTTAGTTTTTCTAGAATATTAGAACACATAATTCTAATTTGGTGAATGGTCTTAATCATCTCCAATAATGATCTTACCTTTTGTAATACTACTATAAAAATTTATTTATAACCCGAGGAAAGGTAACATGAAAATGGGTGAGATCAGATGCTCAGTAAGGGTAAACATGGAAGCTACATAATCATAACATGATAATAAGGGTATCAAAACGTGATAATAAAATTTGAAGATCATAGACTGTATATCAATGATCATATACATGTGTCATGTTATAAATGTTGGAAGATCGTAATAATTGAATCATAATAAAATCAATGCACATGATTTGTGAGAGTATAATAATGGAATAAGACATTGAAATTGTGGAATACATACATTCTTAGAATATATTATATCAATGATTAATAGAAATATATTCATTGAATGATCATATTGGGTTAATCACATATTTACTAACTTCGGTCATGGAATGGCTAACTATGTACCTTATAATTTTATACATAGGATGACCTCTCTTATACACTTCTGTTGTAGGAAAAGGATAACCTCCTATGTATCCTTTTGATCTCAGAAAACATATATCATTACCAAATAACATTGAGGGGTATATAGTTCGAACTCATCACATAATGACATCAATACATATGTCTGACATAGGAACATTAATCATTCATCATATTAGATCCCATGGAATGATATGGAACTCATAAAAAACATTATTACTTAATATTACCCATGGAAAAAATGGGTTTCATAATTATAATTCCATAATTAATATAAACCATTATTAAAAAAATAAGATTTTAAGAAATGATTCATATTCACAATAAAACTTTTTTAGCTTCTAATAATATTATCTTATGTACATAACCTTTTTTATATATCACATGAAATCAATTCAGGACTAAAATATCCATTTTTCATTTAAAATAATTTCTTTTCTAAAAACAACGTGAAATTTTAATATAAAAAGATTTATTTAAAAATTACACAAGAATTTAGTAAATGAAACTTCAACTAATTTTTGAATCATAATTTTAGAATATTTTTTTCATTCCATATAATTCAAAAAACATTCATTTCATACTGTTTTTGGAAAATTCATATAGTACATTGTTTCAAAAATAAAAAAAATTCCTTTAAAAATGTTTAGTTATTGTGATAAATTGGAAAATGACTTTAAACATCTATAGGAAAATTGTAAAAACAATTTTTCAAATAATGTTTTAGAAAACATGGATATGTTAGGTAAATATTCCCCAATGGATACTTAAAATGAAACCATCCCAAATATTGATGACATTATGAAATTGATACTCATCAGAATATAATTATTAGAATCATAAGACACAAGAATGAAATAAAATTATATAGATATAAAAAGAGAATAATATAATGTAAAAGTCTTATAAAATACATTAATGGTATGTATATATACTACAAGAAGAAAAATATAGTGTAAAAGGCATGTATCTCAAAGAAAAAAAATAGGCATAAATCCATTACCATAATTCTTGAATTATTTCATATATGTTGAAACCTTCTTTAAATAAATATAACATTATTGTAATTATACCAGAGAACCATATTCATATAAATAATTCCATATATATTTTAATTATGTCAATATATTACTCCCTTATTATCAATTTCTTATTAATGTTATGTTTTGGGTAATAACAATTTTGTTTTTTCATTCATGTTTAGGCTTGTTATCCATGGTCCTCTTACATAAGTAAATATTTAATCATCAATAGAATGATAAAAATTAGGTATATATATATTGTATATATATTCAGTTTGTATGTATTCTTGGTGATTTATAAAATTTATATATAAAAAATAATATACATCGTTCACAGAGACAGTAAGTCGTACGTATGTATGAATATTGTTTTTATTTTTTTACCATATTAAAAGAAATGAACGTATACTGCATAATATAATTATATAATAATATAATGTCATATATATAATATATATACATAATAATTATCTTTATTACCATCCATGTAAAATATAAATGAAAAACGAATCACATCGCGTCGTGGAGATTGTAAGCCATATATATGCATGATCAATGTTGTACTTTCCTGTAATATTAACTGGTAAAAAGGTATATATGATATTTTCATTCCATAATTATATGATCTTTTTAAATATATTATATAATAATTAATCCCGTGATAATACAAAACATAAAATATAGTTATGGACAATTAATTGTATCACAACGTGGAGATTGTAAGTCGTATGCACCCCTTAAATCTACATGAAAAATGGGGGTTCAAAACCCATTGGGCGCAGGTTACTGTAGCAGTACTGTAGCGTACTGTAGCAGCAGCGGCACTGTAGCAACGGCGGACACTATAGCGGCGGCAGACTACTGTAGCGGCGGCGGGTACTGTGCATTACTGTAGCAACGCGGGTACTGTAGCAGTACTATTCACAGAATGGGCTTTGGGCCAAAAAAATGGGCCTACGGGTCATGTAATGGGCTAAATGCCCACTAGGCCTTCGGGCTATGTAATGGGTCTCCCTCTACCCAGTTAAAGAGGTCTTTGCTTTGCTTTAATAATAAAAATGAGGCTTCGGCCCCAACCTTTAAAAAAAAAAATAAAATTTGATGAGAAAGGGGTTTTATAATTGTTTGTTCATAATAATTGTTAAGTTTTTCATATTTATGACTTTGGAGTTATTATTTTTCAATATTTATCATATATTTATAAGAGTTATATTATATTAGTAAAAAAGAGTGATCTGTTTAAGCAATTACCTCTTCTTTGAAATGACTCCTTTAGAACTCCTCTAGAGGATTCTAGAGTTTCATTTATGGAAATATTAGAACCTATAAAATGTGTCTATGAATGTGGATAATATGATTTTTCAGATATTTTACAACTTATGAGGCTCAATGTGGGGAAATGGGACAAGGATTGATGTGTCTTTTTATAATGAAGGTGGGAGAACTTGGGGAATTTCTCAACAAATTAAATTATAATTTATTAAAGCATAATACATATATGTAAAAATGGAAATTAAATCTAATATAATGTTTTATAGGTTTTAATAATTAAAAAAAAAGATTTTAAAAAGGTTTTATTTTATTTTCAATCCTAATCATTTTGATTAACACTTTGATATCCTATATTAATTTTAACTTCGGTAGAAAACATTGAATATTACAAGGTGATAATTATTACTTTTAAGGTGTCAATTGAACTTTAAATGGTAAATTTTTTATAGTTTTAAAAATAATTTATCCTCCTTTTCCATACCTATTGTTTTAGGATTTTTAACTAATTTTTAAAAATATAAATATTTTTCCTAAAATATCATTAGTGTTATTTTTTACTCTATTAATTACATTGACATTAATAAAATCAGTCCATGAATATAAATTTGAATCAATTAAATTAATATACTATGAATATATCCTATTAACATATTAAATTATTTTTGTACCTTAATTAGTTCAAATTATAATTAATTTAATATTATTAATACAAATTAGTTGGGTTTTCTATTTATTAAATTAGTAACACATCATTGTTGTGTGATTATTTCTAATAATAATTTTTGTGAAAAAAAATATAGGATTTATATAATCTTATTATATTTACATAAAATAAATATTTTCAATAATATATAAAATTTTCCCCCATTTTTTAAAAAATATACTTATTAAAAGTAAGAGTGAGTCATTTTTTCACTCTCATTGATTTTAATAATATCCATGTCATTTTTATGGATATTTATTGATTAAATTACTAAATAATGTAACTTATGTGTTAAGAGTGGAATTTAATTTATCAAATAAAATTTTTCATGTGTTATGGTAGATTTATAATATTTATAATATTATTTTCACACTCAATTAATATATTTACCATTATGGGTTGGCAGAAAAATTTCTAATTTTAATATTAATAATGTTAAAAAATAGAAGAGACATAATTAATAAATGTAGAATATATTATTAGATGTATGGAATAAATTTTAACAAATTTATTTATCATAATATCCCGAAAATGGTTAAAAGTTAATCCCACAAAGGGGAATAAACAACGTGTTTTTTAAAGTGATACCATTCAAAAGATTAAAATGTTTTTATATTAAAATTAAATGTAAAATTGATTCCAATCACATAAATTGAATTAAATGATAAAAATGTTTTCTAATAATAAATTAAAACCAATTTAAAATATAATTTAACACTACCAAATTATTAGACAAAAATGTTGTTTACAAATAAAATTAAATATTTTTTGTTCATCATCAAAACATGAAACAAAATAACAAAATTCTAAAAAATCCACCTGGGTAATTATTTTTATATCATATTAAAATAAGAATAATATTTTTAAAATATAATTTATAAAATTTTGAAAATAATTTTTAAGACAATTGCACCATTAAAATTTTGTAAAACTACTTTTTTATAAAAATATATATTTTATACATAAAATTTGATTCATTATTATGTCTTTCCTACAAAAAAATAAGATTAATTGTAAAAATTATATTTAATAATATATATATATATCATTAATATAATCCAAAAAGAGCTATTTGTTTATTTATTGATATAAAACACACATGGGCACATTTAAATAGTTTTTCAGAAAAAATTATTATTTATTTTAAAATGGCGTTAAATTTAATTTATAATTAATTGGATAAAGAACTATATGTATATTTTTAAAACATATTTTAATAATTAATTTAATCCTATTCATACATAGCATTCTAATGACATATTTATAATTATCTTATTAAAATAAGTAAAGGAATAAAAAGTTGTTTCACCAAAACTCAATGTTGTGTGTAATGAAATCTAAAACATTGTTGAGTTTAAAAAATACATAATAAACTATTTTTAAAAGATATATATCTCATAATTATATAATGTTTTTACTCAATATGTAAGAATAAATCTAGTTCTCTGAATAAAAATATGTATTTTTCAAAAAGGTAATTTTATATCTTTTTAATCGAGATGCAATTATAAATCCGATTTTTAAATCATTTATAATTTTAAATGAAAAAATATATTTTATTTTTGAACTTTGAATATATATAATTTCATAGGGTTAATTTTTGGTATATTTCTCTATGGTTTCATTTTTTGAGGAATAATGAAAAATGCTATATTTTAATTCAAAACTATTTTTTCATTGAATTTATTTAAATCTTATACTTATATTTGTGTTAGTTTAAATACTTAATTATATCAATTATATGAAAAGGAATCAAATTTATGTAATTGGAATCAATTTCAATTTGAAATTTGATATAAAACCATAGCAACTTTTGGAATGTTTTTACTTTAAAAACCCAAATTGTTATCATGTCTATAAGATTAAATTTAAAATAATTTATACCACTTATGGGATTTAAAATAAGAGAAATGGATTCCTTATTTATAATAATAATAATAATATTTAATCTATAAAGAGTTTACAATAGTTTTGGACCAAAAATATTAATGAATTTAATTAAAATTAATTATAATGATTAAGGTAAAATTAAGCATATTAAGAGACTAATCCTTAAATTTAAGAGTCAAAATGAACTATAATCTTGTAAAAAATAAATTTTATTGCAATATTTTGACCATATTCTATACTGGCTAAAATTGTTAGAGTTTTTGAGACACAATTTCATGGGAGTTCCTTATATAATAAGTTATGTTAGGAAAAAGGGAAAAAAGAACCTTATATACCTTTAACATTTATTTAAAATTGTTATATGAAAAACAACATATATTTTATTATAGATATTCTATTAAATTATAAATTAGTTATTTATATCATAATTATTTCAATTAATATTTAGTGATTACTTTGTTGCATTAAACTCATAACGAATGCTAACATAAGAATTTATTATATAATAATTAATGCAAATAAATGATACTAAAATCATTAAAAATAATGAAATTAAATCATTTTTTATTAATATATCATGTTACACATATAAGAAATTATTATATTTTATTTCCATAAATTTTTTGATATTTTAAAATTTAAATAAAATAAATAATGTACAAATTTACATTAATGTTATTTTATAATAAATTATATTTCAAATGGTTTTAAATAAATAGAAATATTACCATAATCCAAGTGATTTTTAAGTATTAATAAATATAAAATATTTTGTATTAATGTTTCGATTTATTTTTTATAACTAACATATTGACTCGTAGATAGTATAAATATTGCAAGCATGGTTCGAGTTAATGTTGGGTTTTTTACACTACATGCATTTGATTAAAAATTTATTTACAAAAAAATATGGAATTTATTTTTTATAAATTATATATCATATTTATAATTTATTGGATTAATATTTTATAATAAATAAACATTTATTTTAATCTTAATTTTTACTTTACTTAGGAATGAAAACAAGTAAATTTAATAAAAACAAAAATGAAAAAAGTAATGAAACATAATGACATGGGAACAAAATGAAAATATTTTTTTGTGGTGTTAGATTTTATCTTCCATAATCCCAAATTAATCCATTATTGGTACATTTTTGAGTCATGTGATGTAAGGGAGACCTCCCAATAGTGATTAAATTTTGGTATTTAAGACAATGTCAGTCCTCTTATACTATAAAAATTAATTCACTCTTCCCCTTAATCATGCCCATCAAGACACTAATCATCTAAAATATGATTTAGTAATCTCTAAAAACCCCTAAAATTTTCCAATATACCTCCCTTTGGGATGAAATCCATCTATGGAATCCCTTTAGTGAAAAGCAAGAGATGTTACCAAGCTCCTTTGTTTTAATTTCATTTGAAATCAACTCCAATATTATTTTCCATGACTATATGACAACACAAGTATCATAAATATACTTATATGTTCTTTTTATAATGTTTTACCTACACCTAGACAATATTCCCTCTAATAGGTTATGGTCATATGGTTATTGTGATTGTCGAACTACCACCCCACAAAACGATGTTGTTCAGTTTTTCTTTACCACCTATCATGGATGGGAATTTTGATAGAGACATTGTTCTTATATGATATAAATGATATTAATTATTTATTTATGCTTCGTGATTTATTATATAACACATAACCTTAATTATTTCTATTTTTTTGTAAATATGATAATCTCTTTTGGGGAAGTGTGGACTACTGTCTACCGAAAGTGATGTGATTCATTCACACTCTACATGGAATTTGTTAACGATGGGTCTAGTTAAATTATGTGATATGTTTTATATAATGATAAAAATATAATTAATATATATACATATATATATAAATTTTTTATTTATTTCAATACTATATAAAAACTGAAACAACATTCATGCGTACGTATGCCCTACCGTCTCCATGAATGATGAATTATATTTCAACATTCTTTATTTTATAGATTATTATAAATAAATATATAGTGAATATAAATAATATTTATATCATATTTTACATTAAGTAAAAAAATAAATCATGATCTATTTAATATGATCAAGAATAATAAGTAAAAACATGTATGAAAAACAAAGAAGATATTACCCGAAGAAATCCATAACATGGAATTGTTAATAAGAGGGTAACAACATCATAATGAACCCATATATGCAATAATAGATTACAATATGGTTATTTAAAATGATTATAATAAACCAATATTTATTATAACATTGTTTTGTATGAGTACGTTGGGATTCAATACAAAACGTAAGGGGATTATCTAGTCTAACTATTCTTTCTTTGAGGTTTGTGCCTTATTCACAACATATTTCTTTTAGGTGGTGAATATAATACATAAGTATATATTATATTATTATTATCCTTAAGTATATGGTCATTTAGAAATCCATTTTATGATCTAACATTCATGGGGGTTATGTTTATAATGTTACCAAACCGGTAATGCAATTTTGTATTAATTTTTACTATTTGATACACATTCCATGAATTTAAAAATCCATATTTTAAATAATGTAATCAAAGAAATTCAATGAAATATTTTAATAGTAATTTAAAAAACAATATTTCAAAAAGGATTTATGGTTTTTAAATAATTCTTTATATGATTTCAATTCTTTTCAAAGAAATGGGTTTCAATTAATTTTCAATATTACATTATCAGTTTTCATGTTTATATTCAATGAAAATGAATTTCCAAAGGTTTTATATTTTACAAATATTTTTTCAAAGATGAAAATATATTTCCCTCTTGAAATGTGTTTAAAAGATATTTCAAATTTATTTTCAATCTAAGATGACATATTTTAGTGTTACTCATCACATTAATGGGGATTGATCCAAAGGTTCCATTCATATTCTTTCTTCAAATGGTTTATGTGTTTATGGAATTGTTTTTTTTGAAACTAGGTTCTCTTTCATAGGTTACATGTTTATCAAACATGTTTCTTCATCATGGTTTATATGTCTACGAATCAAACATCATCTCATGTTTTATGATTTTGATGATATCATTATAAAACCTATATTTTTTCCACAAGTTATGATACGATTACTTGCTTCTGAAACCCATTTCATTTCATGTGTTATGATATTACTGTTCTTAACTTGTGGTACACGTATATATAATTATATTTTATGAATGGTTTGTCTGATATATCCTTATAATTAACTAGGTAAATATTTATATATCATAATATAATGATGGGAATGAGGTGGACGAGCATTATTCTATGTGGAAGATTGGGAAACCTGATCCACTATATGATTATTAGGAAACATGATCAACTATAGGAAGATAAGGAAACAAGATCCGTTATAATAAAAGGAATATGACTGGGGATGGAGGTGTGTCCGACCCAGTAGTGGAAGTGACCACAAAGTGCCATGATATGTTCTTGAAATGAGTCTTAAGTTGTCGAGAATGATATTACATGGTTATGTGTCTTTACAATTTAATGTATTAGTCCTATGATATTATTTTATGGTTTATTCTCTTGACTTACTTATGATTCATGCCTTATAGAATACTAATATTTATACCAAAATTCATGATTATGATCTTTTATATGCATGTTATGATGTTATAATTTCCTGATCATGTTATCATACCCTTTTTCTTATACTAATTTTTACATATCTCCCCTATTTACACTTACTGGTCATTAGATCTTTCCCCTTTTTATGTTTTCTTCCATAGTTTATGAATATATATTTTATATGTTTTATGTACAAGAGGGGTTACTTTTTTGAGATCTTTGTGTTAGATAATGTATCTCCCTCATGTATTAGAATATATGCTTCACTATTACCAAATTTTCTAAAAAAAACTTGTATTTGGGCATCTATTTGTGTTATGTATTATGTATTCAGCAAAAATAATCTAATATATAGGCATATTAATATTGTGTTATTATGAATTTCAAGAAAAAAATTTAATTAATATAAATAAAAATTTACACAAATCCAAATCACATTTGATCTTGTAAATAAACTATATTTTTTAATAAAACCTGTTGTTTTCACTATTCACAAAAAAAAATGAATATTTAAAAAAATTATGAAAAAATTCATCCTCTTATAATTCTGACATTATGAATTAAAAAATGAAAATAGTTTTTCAAATTTAATTTTGAATAATTTAAAAATAAATCTTTTAAATATAACCATACACTAAACTAGTTTAATAAAACTATTTCCTTTTTGATTTTATGAATTTTTTAACATATTAATAATGAATTTAACTATTTAATTCCACAATAATAATAAAAATGAAATAATTATTATATCTATACCTATTTAGTTACACATTATGTTCATTTATTTAAAATTAAGTATATATTCTTTGATAATTAATCCATAAATTTTTATTAAATAAAAAATTTACATGTTTCCCATAATATGGTCATTCATATTCATACCCTCCATTTAAACATTTTGGAAATAAATTTCACATTAAATAATAATATTTTAATATTATATACAATTTTTTTAACCTCATTATTTGGATTAAAATAATCTACCAAAGAGATCATCTTAATATGAAGATTAATATAACATAAAATATCTTTGTACTATAATTACCACCCTTAAATGAATTTCATCATTGAAATTCCATTACTCTTATACAAACCACTAAAGATAATTTCTCATCATCTCATCATTAGGTTCCCATGTAGTTTATTAAAATTTATGGTTTCCCTAAAAAATGTGTAGATGAGTGGCCTAATTTCATAGAACATTCTCATTAAAATACATTATCTTTAATAGTTGTTACTCATAAAATAAAAAATGATATTGTGGAAGGACCTATGATTTCATTACTTCTATCTTATTGAAGATGTACATCCCCATGAGACATACCTATAAGACATCATGAAATTGATAATGATTCAATAGATCCCCCCACAGATAGGATATCATCCTTATATGGTTAATAATTTCAAAGGGTAAAATATATCTATGGCTCAAATATCCATTATTTTCAACTCTCAGAACATACTACTATAAGTTATTCATAGTAATACAATTTCACTAACATCAAACTCATGATCTCAATGATGATTTTTAGCATAACCTTTCTATCTACTCTAGTGTTACCTTATGGTTTATTGATATATTTTCACCACTTATATCATTTAGTTATCTAGATCAAGTCCTAATAGAATTCTTGATCAATCTTTAGCCTAAAAAAAGATTTATTCACTTACTTACATATAGTTTTTTATAATGATACATCTCAATTTTCAATTGAAATATATTATTATAATAAAATTCCACCAAAGGATTGTGTTAAACCCAACATCTATGGAATCCATATATCATGATCTCAACATGTATTTTAGAGTTATAAAGGCCCTCATATACTGTCTATCTATCTTGGGATGATATATCATAATAAAACTCAACTATGTATCCATAGTTTTAATGATGCAATTTTTAATTGGGAAATCTTTTCAAATAGATTCAAAATGTACTGATTTAATATAATGATCAGTTATATATTAAATATCATTGTTCCATTTAGATTTTCCCTTGATTATAGTGACAATATATTTAGAAATAATTTCCACACTCAGTTATAGTATTGGTAACTCTTGTAACATAACCTTACACTTGTGTCTTTTAGCCTTAAATAATAATCACACAATATATTTGGACATTTAAACTACAATATCCCTTTTCATGTTATCCCTCCAGAAATACTATTTCATATATTTATACATATTCATATTTCTAGTATGGATATAAAATGATGTGTTATTAAATTTATACAATAGATACTTATACAATATTCTATTTATGGAACACATACTCATTCCCTAAACCATATTATTCCATTATGATCATGGCTGAACATAGGAACATTCCACACCATTTTCAGTAATTCAACATCTTCCTTATACAACTTCTTATTCTTCTTATGGAGGGATGGTAAAAAATTCATCTAAGAAAGAATATATATCCCATTTACTAAAAATTTTAGGATTCACCTTTTTGAAATTTTTAAAAAAATATTTATTTGATTCCTCATCATAGAAGTACAATAATGGTATTTCTAACACAGAACACCAACCAACTTGTTTACCATCCCTAGGTGTTAATGTATTTATTTTTTATAATAATTGATTAACTCCCACAATATTAATAAAAACATATTCATATATTTTTCTATAAATATTCACATTATGATTTTTTTTATTTTTTTTATAAACCATTCACCATTCAGATAATCCACTTATATAATTAATGAAAAAATTCCTGCCTCCAAATCTAAATCATGATTTGGGTAATTGTTCTCATGAATTTTAAATTGGAAATATGCATAAACTATCACTACATGGTTCAATATGAGGATTCATCTTAGTCCCATATTTGATTCATAATTACTTATTTCAAACCATTCTCCACTGAAGGTTAACGTAACTAAAGTCATGTAGACCAACCTTCTCTTCAATTCTATGAAATTTTCCTCACATTCATCCCTCCTCAAGATCATGAATCCATTATAGGTCAACATTAATAGACTAATTTGTATTCATGAAAAAGATCTAAGAACATATTGGTATTATCCTACTATCCTAATAAATATATGGGTGTTGGTTAGTTTGGTTGTCATGGGACATTGTTCGATAACGTTCGGCATTAAAGGATCCCTTGATATACTCTCAATTAAAATTATATGACCAATAAAAGATTTTTTTTTTTTAAAAAAATAACTCTTGGTTTATTTTTCATATAGATAATATTTACTCTTGTTCTTCATAAAAATCCTCAAAAATTATTATTTCACTTCATTTTCCATTAAATATATAATAATATCGGCTGAAAATACTACTAAATATTGTTAAAGGTAATATCAAAATGCAATATTCATTAAATCTATAAGTATTTTATGAACATTGGTAATTTAAAATTTAATTACTATAACTTCATAATGACCATACCTCATATATAATTTTGTCTTGGTTATATCAACCTCCATGACCCTTATCTATTGATATCCATGTTAATTATATGTCCCTGCTAAATTTTTATCTCCCTATAATTGATCAAAATGATAATAAATACGAGGTATCAGATAGATTTTCCTAATAGTTTCATTGATATGATTTTGATAATCAATGCATTTATGCATTAAACTATATTTCTTCTTATTATATTGAATACGTGAAACCCATATAAATGTATTTCTCTAAATGAATATCTAATATAGATTCTCCTAGAGTTTCATTTTCAATTCCTATGTTACAAAAACATCTATTCTATATAACTTAGTTGAAATGGGTTTAATATTAGGTATGTATTTTATATAAAATTAAACATTGTGATTTAAGGGAAAAAGATCATGTACTTTGAAAATCGATTATTATATTCTTGAAAAATATCTAAATTTTAAATGTTGTGTTTTTTCCCCAAACATTTGAGGTTAATATCCCTCATAAATAGGTACTAAACCCCATATGGTTTAAATAATTTACCTAATGATATCAGGGCCATCCTAACAATGATATATGACCATAGTTTGATTATGAATATTTAAAGTAATATCACTTTCATACTAATTAAAATAAGATCTATTCTATGAGATCCAATCCAGTCCAAAATTTTTATATAATTAATGTAATGTAATAATGAAAGTATTTATAGAAATCAAATTACCATAAACATATATTGACGGGGTGCTATAGAAATGATATGTGATCCTCATACCATAATTAATTGTCAAAACTAACTTAAAATCTAATCAGTAATGTGGTTATATTACACCACATGAAAAATATTCATATAGAATAGAGTGGGTAGAACGAGAATATAAAAAAACATTTTCACTACCTGAGTGGATGATAAGTGTAACTTTCACCACATTAGTATGAACATCCACATAAGCTATAGTAATTTCATATTATTGTCATTATCCCGTTGTATTTCTTTGTGTAACAGTACCTTTATTCTTGGTACATTTGTTTTAATAAATCTTCAGCTTTATAGGTGGTTTATTTGTTTTTTATTAAATAAATTGAATTTCTCCCCTTTGAACATACATTAGATAAAAATGTTTTCCCATTAGGAATGTACATAGGGTATCCTTTCCATAATTATCACATGTAATAAATATCATCCTTCCTATCTTCTCCTATGAAACATTCCATTATTATTAGTGTTTAGATGGTCTCTTCCTTTCATGATATAACAGGAAGATAGAAAATGTACAATAAACATTCTAGGTCCTAATATAACTTGATACTATATCACTATATGATGAAAAACAATTTGGAAACAATTCCCCTTCAGAGTATCAAATTATTCCTATCAAAGAGTTGGTTAATCGGTCATTATAGATTATGTATGTAGTCCACTATATTTTGGGAAAGTATTTTAATCTTATCCTCACACTATGTTTCATTTTGTTCTTCTTTATACATTAAATTCAGGAAAATCATCTCAATATCAACTCACAATTCATGTGGAAATGATTTCCCAATGAATATCACAATAAAATTTGTCCATTATAGAATTTTTATTTCACCAACCACTTTATAGATCATGATTAGTGACCATTATTAATCGACATCTCTTTTCTAACAATACACTTCCAAAATAAAAATTTCTCTTTATTTAGAGAAAAAATACCCAAAAAAATTAAATAACTAAATACAATTTTAAACATCAATTTTTTGTATTCCCAGTAAAATAGGAAGGGATTTTGTTGGAATTATTAATTCAACATTTGATAATCATGTTGTGAAGAAACATGTTTGTAACTATGTCATCATAACCTGATTCAATTGGCCGAATATATCCATGATCTACTATGTAATAACACATTTTGTGTTGGATTTCTTAGTATGGACATCTCAACGATTACTATGGGAGTTTATTCCATTAATTATATTAGAATTCACCACATAACAATGTAACAAATTCTGTTAGTTAATAACAATCATCAATATTGATCCATAAGAAATCCATCCAATAGTTTAATAACACTAATGGATTATTCTAATTTTCATGTAAATGATATTGAGGTAAAATATTTTTAAAAAGATCCAACCAAACTTTATATGATACAAATTTTCACAACCTAACTCATGTAATCTATATCAAGAGGTTACATTATAACGATTATAGAATACACGAAGGGATTTCAAAAAATAATATAAACTATATTAGTATTATTAAAGACTATATACATACATGATTCTCATATGAAATTGGAAATATAAAAACATAGCATTAGAAACAATCATACATCCTTGATATTTATCATATTGTTCTTTATATCCTGGAGAAAGTGAATCAAATCAATCTTGACCGTAGATTCTTAGTAAGTGTTACATACACAAGAATCTTTCATGAGTTAATAAGTCAGAATCAATATGCTATATTAGATAATAAAAACACATTAAATTCAATCAATAACTTCTGTCCAATGAAAATCCATGTATATTATCAATATATAAAACACACAAATAAAGAAACCAGTATTATAAATAAAAATATTCATATTTATAAATATTCATCATCAAGGCCTATCAACCAGTATATCAAGTATCATAACAACATGTACTCACAAACAAAAAATGATTTTTAATAAATTTGTAGGTGTAAATAAAATTCCCATCTAAAATGAAATGAGTTGTTTTTTGCTCATTAGACATATCGATACATCAAGGAACAATATATAAAAGAGCCCCACCCATCACATGGATGACCTTTTCATACAAGATATTTTTAATTATCATTATAATTCATTCAAAAATATCATTAACAGTTAATGATTATTCATATTTAATCAAGAGTAGTCAAGATCCATATTTCATAATCATAAACCTTATAGATAAATTGTGAAGATTTGTTCATGGGATTGTATCCCTAGAAACATAAATAGTTTTTTTCATAGTTGAAAATACTTTTAAATGATAACAAGAACATTTCTTATGGGAAACTACAATTTCATTTTGAAATATATTATTAAAAAATATAAAATATAAAGAAATTAGGATAAAATTACACTATGAAAATAACTATAGAAACTCTTAATGTAATCCTCAAATAAATGAGTATTCATGATAGTGGAAAAATATATTCATGTGGTGTGCATTAAAAAATATATTCTATTCACTCTTTTTTTAAAGAATACGTCATTTAGAAAATTAAATAAAGATTCAATTTAAAAAATATATATATTTTAAAATATGGGTAATATTAATTTAACAAATTAGAAGAAAATTTTATAAACATTCTATAAATTTTTCAATGATAATATAGAAAGGTAATACTAATGGTTGGAATTAATTCAATTAATAAGATTTTTAAATGAAATTACCTAACATGTGACTTACTTTTTGATTCTAGACCAAAAAATAAATAAAATCAAAAATAATCATAAAAAACCATAGAAGAAAAAACTATATAATGTTTATAATAATGGAATAATAAAAAATTATTTAATCAAACTTCCGGGTGAAGAATCCTATAATAGAATTACATTTTCAATGAAATCCCTTACCTCAAGTTTGAATTTCCTCGTATGTGATTTTAATCACCAATAAAAATAATTTTAATTTATTATAATTCTAAACTATGAAAAAATACATATATATATAATCTCACGTATGATTAACTTATACCATTACAACACCCATTTAGGAATTATTATTTATTAAAAAATATATTTTGGAGTGTTAACTATTTAATTTTTTATGTATGTTTTATTTTATTAGATTATGTCATTCTGTAAAGATCATTATTCTATCCTCTATAAAATTATAATAATGATATATCTCATATATATTCATTATATTCATGATCATTATCATCATTAAATTGAATACATTAAAAATTAATTACATTGATTCATATAGGTAGTTGGCCACATGTAAACACGATCGACGCCATCCTTATTTTTGTTGAGAGTCAGGTTAAGAAGAGAAATGTTATATTATATTTCCATAGAAATAAAATTTCATCAATATAATAATTATTCTTCAATTATATTCTCATAACCATCCATGTAAAATGGTGATGAAAGAGTAATTACATAGATATGTGGAGATGGTATGTCACACGTACACATGAGTGATGTCTTCACATTACATTGGATATAAAGTAGGTGATAAGGATTTCCAAAATAATAAAAAAAATATAATTATTTGATGATACCATAGTAATTATTATGTATGTTTACGATAGATTTAGATTATTTAGAGAATAAATAAAAGATAAAGTGTTGATAAATACTGAAATGCCTTCATTCAGAATCCTCTTTTAGATTATACCATATGACCTAAAATATTGGAATTAGGATAATAAAATAGGTTACAAGAATAACTAAAAGAAAATTGGAAGGTATTAGGTTAGGTATTGGTCAATCATGAAGGATCAAACTATCTAATTAAGGTAGAAGTTAATGATCACATTTATAAGTGAGAAAAAAACACACATGGAATTACATAAAATATGCATTAATACCCAAATAATATAATTTCACCTTGAATAAAGGAACACCAAATTTAATGATAAGGTGTTATATGGACAAAATGCACTTTAAATCACAATTTTACTTGTTTTGAAACTATTTATGCCTTGCCTCTTATATAAACAAATTAAACCAATTTAAACATCAACTGAGATAACATAATTTTTTAAAATGATAACATAATTATATGGCCAAAAATAAAAGGGAATATCTAAAATAAATTAAATGATGATTCAAAATTTTTAAACCATTTTTATATTTCAATATGTATATATATAAGTTAGAAATTGATTAAAATATAAGAAACCAAAACACATGAAAAAATGAGTTTTTGGAAAATATACAAATTTATTACATGAATCATTTCTCATTGAAATTATGTAATAAGTTAGTTTAGCTAAATTTCAATGGTTAAATAAAAAAAATTTTTGGTTTATAAAATTCATGATAAATCCATAATTGAATGTAATCTTCCAATAATGATATTTAGTCAAAAGACAAAAAATAGTTTATAATTTGAATAAAATATATATAATATTCACAAAAGTCTCTCTTGGGATGAATATTTCTATATAATTTCTTAAAATAATCAATTTTTTGAAATAAATTTATCTTTTATTTTAAAACCTTTATAAAATATGATAAGGCCAGTGTTAGGGATAATTTAATGGTTCGCCAAATTTTTTTAACCCTATTTTAGAAATTTTATTATACTGAAAAACCATTTCCATGGTTACCATTCCAAAAGCAAAAAAGCTGAATAACATATTACATAAAATTATTATTATTTTTATAAATATGGAATCCATTTAACATGATTTAGTTTATATAAGTGGAATAAAATTATTTTAAATTAATACCACAAAACGTGAAAAATACAGTTTCATAAAGAAAAAAATAAAAGTATAAAAGTATTTTTATAACAAAATCATGTTTAATAATGATCCAAATAGTACAAATTGAATTATTTTATTCATAAATAATGTAATGAAATTTTGTAACCAATACAACTCAAAATGGGTCATTAAAAATATTATAAAATTAAAAATTGATTTCTTTAAAATCATTATTTACACAATTCACTCAAAACCCATTTTTTCTAAGAATTCCAAAAACTCACCAATTTTTAATTTTTATATTTTAGATTTAAAATTATATAATTTTTATAAAATTAAAATTATAAAATTATAAAGAATTTATTATAGTAATCACGCAAACAATGTAATAAAAATCAACTTTGATGAAAAAATAATTTTTAAGCATATATAAATTTAATGAAAATTATGATAAAATTTATTGAGAATTAATCCATACATTTGTAACAGATAAAAAATAATCATATGGTTCATTGTTAGGATAATAATTTTTATATCATTTAATTCAATTTCAATGTAATAACTCTCATACTAAATAATAATATATTAATAGTATATCGTAGTTTGTTTAAACATGGTGTGGAATGTAAAGAAATATATTAATGAATTCAAATTTACCAGAATATAAATATATTATAAAATAGCAAGTTTTCATTCCCTTCGGTTAGTTAAATTTTTTGTGTAATGCTCATAATCCATACAATTTTGGTAAAGACTAAGGGGATTTCATTAATCTGGGGCATCCCTTAATACATTTCATTATTTGATATCATCATATCTATTCATCATTCATCTACTCAACAACATTGTATTTAAAAAATCAGTCCCATAATTTTACTTTCTTTATAATTTCACCAATATTTTTTCACATATTTTCTATATGTTAAAGGATGAAGATTCATTCATCTATGGTTTTTATCAAATGAATTACCATTGAATTTTGGGTTTCTTTTTATATACCTAAAACCATGAGAATAATGCCATTCTAAACATTCCATTTACATCAAAATTACACATCAAACAACCTCTTCATAGCTATAAAATTCTATTATGTTTGATTTATTATAATGATTTTGTTTTAGGATACTAATTAACAATCTAATATTACACAAGTGGTTAGAAATAAAACTCAAGATATACTATGAAAGTCTCATAAATCTTGGTTTTTAGGAAACCACTAATTCATCCTCCTTTTATTTCATCTCTAGGAATTATTTCCCAATATTCATCTGAATACTTTATAGGTAATTTTTACTAAACAATTACTCTTTTTAATTCCTACCATTCCAAGGAGTCAACTATCACGACCCGTCCTCGGGGCCCGTTTCGTGACAACCCCAAGCCCGCCTTCCATAGGCCATGGGATGGTGACTAGCACCAAAGGCATAAATCCCAATAAAACGGAAGGCATTGCCTTTATAAAAGTAAAGAAACATAATATATTAGGCAACATAAGATTGCACTAATTAATACTGAATACAAAAGTATGTGCTGAAAGGAAAGGGGCCGCAAATACAAGACCAACAGTAAGTATAGTACAACTAAAAAGATAGTACAACTGTAGTAAAGTAAAACAACAACCAATGAGTTGTCCTCTGGGAATCCCACCTGAAGGTTGGGCACAGATGGCCTCCTCAGCACCTCGGGTTTGAACGTCTACTCCATGTATGTCACTCCAAGTGGTCCACCTCCGGGTACCATCCAGCTCCTCAAGCCTCCACCATGATCAGTGTTGTCCGTCATCTACATCCAACACAATGTAGTGTGGGAATAGCCCGTGTATGGGTGAGTATACGATACTCATTAGGGACCCAGAGACCCCCAAAGGTCTCCCAGAATCCACAAAGTACATACCAAAGAAGAAAGATACAATCAAAAAGTATCAACCAACACTTCATAGGTATATACCCATTCATATACATATGTTATCAATCTAATTTCATCTCCAACTCTCGAGCCAAAGCACAACCTAGTCCACACAGGAAAGATAGTAAATCACATCGATGATAATGATTGAAAGTCAAGACTCAGCTCACATAGGTATAAATATTTCGCATAGTGATAGAGATGATCATATTTTTCATGACCCATCCTCGGGGCCCATGTCGTGACTACACCAAGACTACCTTTAATAGACCAGGAGATAGTGACTAAAACCAGAGGCATAAATCCCGATAAATGTTAAGTCATTTCCTTTATAAAAATAAACAAACACAACAGAGTACGCAACAGAAGATAGCACTAAGTAATACTGAATAAAAAAGAAACTGTTGAAATGAAAGGCGTCCGAAATACAAGCCCAACGGTAATTATTGTACAACTGAAAAGCTAGTAAAACTGTAGTAAATTAAAACAACAACCATTGAGTTGTCCTTCGGAAATCCCACCAGAAGGGTGGGTAAATATGGCCTCCTTAGCACCTCGGGTTTGGAAGTCCACTCTGTGTACGTCTTGTTAAGTGGTCCACCTCCGAGTACCATCCAGCTCCCCAAGCCTCCACCTCGATCAGTGTTGTACATCGTTTTCATCCAACGCAACGTAGTTCGGCCATAGCCCAAGCATGGGTGTGTATAAGATACTCAGTAGGGACCCCGAGACTCCTGAAGGTCTCCCAGAATCCATGAAGAACAAACCACAGAAGAAAGATACAATCAAGAAGTATCAACCAAATAAACTTAGGTATATTCCCATACATATACCTAAGTTATCAATCTCAGTTCAGCTTCAACTCTCGAGCCCAAGCACAACACAGCCCACACGTGAAAGAAAGTCAATCACAATGATGATAATGATTGAAATTAAAGACTCAGCTCACATAGGTATACATATTTCGTATAGCGATAGAAATGATTAGATGTTGTCACTGGTTCATCTAAGCTGTCGGACCCACATAGGATACTAGACCAGCTAAGCTGTCAGACCCACGTACGAAACTAGACCAGCAACTCTGTCAGACCCACATAGGATTCTAGTACAGAAGTCTATCTATCGGATCCACATGGGATACAAGTACAATAGTGATCATTGTCGAACCCACATAGGATTCTAGTATAGTTTTCTTCATTGTCGACCCCACGAAGGATTCTAGTACGGTAGTCATCGTAGTCACAGCCAACTCTAGGGTTCCCGTAGACAGCACGCTCGATTCCAGGTGGGTCTGCTCCTCGAGCCAATGGGTTGATACATAAACAATCACGATGTCCAGATTTGATGTATCCCAAAGTTCTATCTCATCCAATGGGACCCAATGAGATAGACGAAGCATCAATCAGATGCCCAGTCTGAGAGATATTGGCTTTTCCGTTCCAGGGGACATGCTGGAATTATGCTCGTCCCAAACCTGGCCATTTTCTAAAGTCGTCCAAAACACACTTATACTATTGAAAAATGACCACTTCATCATGATGGTCCCAGTGCCGCAAGAGGCACATCGATCAGATGCGCGGTCCTAAAGTTATTCATGTTTTAGTGAAACAGGCCCAGCCCGTCATGCCCTGTGGTCTGGCGGGTCGGCCCGACCTGGTTCGGCGGGTCCGACCCAGTAGAGGGGTTGGCACGACCTGGAGGAGCATGTCCTGGCCTGGTGGGGCATGACCTGGGCCGGCAGGGTGCGGCCCAGCATGGGGGGCGCAACCCGGCCCGGCGTGGCGCGACTCGGCCCAACGGGGCGCGGACTGGCTCGGCGGGTTGTGGCTTTCCGTGAGCTGCAGCTCGGCCCAACTGGCCGAGGGGTGCGCACCCCCCCCGCCCCGGGTTTCCCAAAACTACTATGTCGAGCGGCGCAGTCCTCCTGTCTAGTAGGCCAATGTCAATCGGTCATTCCGGCGTGAGTAGCCCGTGGTAGCGGGCCTCTGTCCTCTGCACGTAGCGCTAGGTGCCGCCACAGCCTTCATCCTATCTGGAAAGCGGCTGACTGGTTCTCCACCGAAGTGGCCAACGGAGTTCGGGCCGATACCCTCTGCAGCGTGGAAGCATTCATGGCATCGCGGTTTCCATGCCTGGCCGGTTTGGGCCTACCGATTCTTCTTTGGTCAAGCGGCTCGCGGATTGCGGATCGCGGTTCTTCCGTAGTGTGGTGCCCTCGCGGCGCTGCAGTTCCTTCATCCAGGCCAGCTCTAGCTGTCTAGTCCTACTTTGGCCATGCAGCCCACGGATACGGGTCGCGGTTCATCTCTTCATGGCCGGCGCCTGGCCGTCGCTCCCTCCAGTCATTGTCGCCTCTTCCATCTCCTCCTCCATGGCGAATAAGAACAAGGATCATCGGAGGTTTTTCGGGCCATGTTCGTTCGGCCCGCGCTCTCCACGTAAGGCGATAGCAGATGGCTAAAGACATTCAACAGAATTCAACAAAAATGATATTATTTATTTACTTACAAATTATACAAAAACCTTGCCTCGTAATTGACATCGCACGTCGACGAGTCATGAAAGACAAGCGTCGCGGTAGTCGGTCATTGTGGGAGACGGCGTCGCAGAGAATGGTGTTGTCCTATCAGCATTGGAGAATGAGTCGTTGTCGTGACATGGGAAGCGAATCCAAAGACAATGTAGATTCCTTGATGTCATGGTTTGTCCGAGGAAGAAGCGTCATTGGATGAAGTACATTGCATTCTTCAGCGGAGATGTTCTTCGTTGAAGAACGACGTTCTTCGTCGATAGAGGATCACTATTCTTCTAATTCTCCAAGGTTTTCCACCAGCGAAATATTTTCCAACGAAAAATATTATTATAAAAATCCCCAATAATATATCATTAACATGTTTTTCAAATTAATTCAAATTGAAAATTTAATTAATTAAGGCATTTTGGGTGGCAACATTAATGGGAGGGAGATTGAGAGGCTCCACATTTAAGTGGAAGTCCATAGGTTAAAAGAGGGTTTAAGGGAGTTAAAGTAGGAGTAGACAAATTAAATTATGGGGTGTTAATGGGAAGATTAAGGGTTAGGAGCTCATGTGGGCCCCACCACAAATTAGCCACTAATTGGAGGTTCTGTGGGTATGGGACCCACCTCTAACTCCCCTGGTAGGAAATAACCAACTCTTAAACAATTAAATTGTGTACAACAATTTTATTTAAATTAATATTAATCCCCAAAAAATAACTTCTCCTCCATGGAAAATGCAACTGCAGTAATGGTCCCCTTAAGTGAATGCAGGTGCTGCGAGATCATCGGTGCCCTCAGATTTTAATTCAGAGCACCGATTCAAAAGATAGAAAATCCTGCATGTATGTTTACTGAACGGACCCTAACAAAACATCAGAAATTGATTATGGGCACACCGGGCCTCAGAATATGGTGCCTTTAGAAACTGCAGACTCGTAACATTCCAATGTATTTAAGAAAAAAAATTTCCTTCAAATTTCTGGGTCTTTATATTAGCCTTACCTCATGGATTTGCGTCCTCGTAAAGCTACAACATACACTAGGGGAACAAAAGAGGGTAATGAGAATGCATCTAAGCATCCAGATCCCATGAGCTCTCCTGGAGGTTTCCGTGATGCCAACAAACACGCACCAATGGAATCGACCATCCACATAGGAACTGTTCCTATTGATCCTCGATCTCCACTGGGACCTCCGTGAATGTCACCCCGTCATCGATTTCCAGCTCTCCATGGTCAATGATGTGGGACAGGTCGTGCACGTATCTCCTCAGCTGAGATACGTGGAAGACGTCATGCACCCGGTGCAACTGAGGTGGAAGGACCAGGTGGTAATCCACCTCTCCTACTCTGTTGATGACCTGGAAAGATCCGATGAAACACAGAGATAACTTTCCGCCCTGGAAAAATTTCTGTAGACGTCGTCGAGATGAGACACAATGGAAGACGTGGTTCCCATCCTCGAACTCCAGTGGTCTCCGTATCCTATCATCATAGGTCTTCTGTCTGCTCTATGCAGTCTTCATCCACTCCTGGATGATCTACAACTTCTTCGTCGTAGCCTGATCTATCTCTGGTCCTAGAAGTGCTGACTCCCCTAGGTCAGTTGAGCACATAGATAATCTTCAAGATCGGTCATATAGTTCCTCGTAAGAGGCCATCCCGATATTGGAGTGATAGATATATTTGTACGCAAACTCCACCAAGTGTAGGTGATCCTCCCACCTGCGACCAAAGTCAAGGACATATGCACGGAGCATGTCCTCGAGAGTCTGAATGGTCTTCTCAGTCTGACCGTCCATTTGAGGATGGAAGGCGGTGCTCAAGCGAAGGTGCATCCCAAAATCCTTCAGTAACCCCTCCCAATGCCGGGAATTAAAATGAGCATCTCGATCGGAGACGATACTCAATGTCACCCCATGAAGCCGTACGATCTTTCAAATGTAGAGGCATCCAAATCTCTCTACTAAGCCCTTCTCACTGATTGGTAGGAAGTTGGCCGACTTGGTGAGTCGGTCGAAAATCACCCAGATAAAGTCATGTCCTCTGGATATACGGGGAAGCCCCATCACAAAATCCATGGATATACCATCCCACATCCACTCCGGAACATCTAAGGTTTGTATCAAGCTTTCTGGCACCTGGTGATCTGCCTTCACTTGCTGACAATCGAGGCATCGTGAAACAAACTCTGCTAATGCCTTATTCATACCTGACCACCAGTGATGTAGTATGAGGTCCTGATACATCATCTCCACTCCTGGATGTACCGCTAAAGGGGATGTGTGGAACACCCTCATAACCTCCTCCTATAGTCCAACAGGTACCATGGTACATCCCATGAAGAGGATGATGTGCACCCCACCTTCAAAAATTTCTACGGGTTCCAGCCCTGAGGATATCTGAGAATGTCGTGTCTCGCACTCAGCGTCCCCATGCTTCACCTCTCTGACCCACTGAAAAATACGGGGAGTGACTATGAGAGACTTTCAAAAGGCTTATCCATCTATATCCACAAAGGATATCTACAATGTGGCTAGCTGCTCTGTCACCTCTCCTAGCAGTTGAATGACCGATCTCTTGATGAGAGCATCAGCTACAACGTTCCCCTTCCCAGGAGTATTGACTATCTCAAATTCAGAGTCTTGGAGGAACTCGAGCCATCGTCATTGTCTCAGGTTGAAGTACTTCTGCGAGAATATGTACCTGAGACTCTGGTGGTCATAGTATTCTTTAAAGCGCTCGACCATCAGATAGTGTCGCCACATCTTCAAGGCGAATACTTCTGTTGCTAACTCCAGGTCAGGGGTAGGTAGTTCTGCTCGTGTTGTCTCAACTGCCGCAAACCATATGCGATCATTGCTGGCTCCTGCATCATGACACACCCGAGTCTAGTCTGTGATTCATCACAGTAAACAACGTACCCAATTCCCTCCTCCGGTAGCCGCAAGATGGGCGCACTATACAATCTCTATCTCAGCTCTTAAAAGATCTTCTAGCATCTATCTGACCACACGAAGGGTTTCCCCTTCTATGTAAAAGATAAAATATGTGATGAAACTCTCGAGAAGTCTAGCACAAATCTCCGATAGTACCTAGCCAGACCCAGGAAACTCCGCACCTTTGTCACACTTCTGGGTGGCTCCCAAGTAAGTACTGCCTCGATCTTCACTGGATCAACTGCAACTCCAGCCTCTGAGATGACGTGTCCCATGATATGAACTTATCAAATCAAAATTTGGCATTTCGAGGGCTTGCCATAAAGATGTTTCTCTCGAATTGTATCTAGTACAACCCACAAGTGGTAGTCATGATTCTCCTCAGTAGTCGAGTATATCAGTATGTCATAGATGAACACTACAACAAAGCAATCAGGGTAAGGATGAAAGATCCTATTCATGAGACTCATAAACACCGTTGGAGAATTGGTTATGGCCAAGGGAATAACCATGAACTCATAGTGTCCATACTGACACCTGAAGGCCGTCTTCTGCACATCCTTATCTCAAAATCTGAGTTGGAGATAGCCTTAACTAAGTTCTATCTTCAAGAACCATCGTGCTCCCTTGAGCTGATAAAAGAGTTTGTCGATCCTCAGGAGTGTGTACGTGGTCATAAAGGTCACCTGTTTCATGGAACGGTCGTCAACACACAGTCTCAAGATCCCATCCACCTTCTTGACAAACAGAATCGAAGATGCCCAAGGTGAAACACTGGGTCGGATAAATCTCTTCCACTACAAGTCCTCCAGCTATACCCCCAGCTCACGAAGATCGGAAGGAGCCATCTGATATGCTAGAGTAGATATCAGTGTTGTCCCAGGGAATATGTCTATGTATAATTCTACCTCTATATGAGGAGGTAGTCCTGGAACTTCGTCAAGAAAAACACCCGCATACTGATCCACCACAACCGGAAAACTCGAAGTCTGCACGTCAACCGCTCTGAGGATGAGACTAGCCAACTGATGTGTGATTGGCTGCCCTCTCCTCTGCGAAAGTCCATACTACTCTACAAGGGATCCCTTCTTTCCGGTGAAGGTGAACTTGGTCCCATCCGTGCGGACACACCACACTTTGCGCCTAATGTAGGCGATCTGAGCATGGACTATAGACAACCAGTCCATACACAAGATGAAATCGTAAGGCCGCGACGCTGCTACAAGAAGATTTGTGCCAAAGCTCTCGCCTCCTAGAGTAAGCTCACACTGCCAGCACCAGTGTGTAATCATTGAGTCTGCTCTGGTAGGAGTCTCTAGCCGTAAAGATTGAGCCAACGACATCTTCAGAATCTCTGAGCTCCGAACAAGGTCAGCGGAAATAAAAGAATGACTTTCTCTTGTGCCTATAAGTACTGCAGCAAGGGTGGAGTAGACAAAAATATTACCTCAAATCATCATAGATACTCCTTGTTCATAGGCCTAGGCTGCCTGGAGATGAGACCACCTTAGTCCACTAGCTCCCTGTGGTTGGGGTGGACCTCCTTGTGGTGGTGGTGGTAGAGCCTCAAAACGTCATACAGCACCCACTGCTTGGCCAGATCCTCTGCCTCATCCACCTGCTCCTGGTGGACCACCATGGTCAAATCTCGGCCTCTGCTTGAGAGGTCCCTCTACTATGTGCTGCTCATCCGCATGGCATGTCGGACAGTCTCGAGCCATGTGACCCTACCCGCTGCATGTATAGCACTTTCTGCTCCTCATATTGTTGGCTCTATATCGTGTGCCCCGCACAACCGAACATGTATTTTAAGGTCGCCACCAGATGGCCTTGTCCTATTGGACCTCTACATCAACTGTCTACTTTCGGATATAGAAGACTCCATTATTTTTCATCCTCAGGTGGGTCTCGCAGCTGGTGTCGGTTCAGAAAGAAAGATCTCTACAAGAAGGGCTCTCCCCTGTACCCCCGCATGTGTCAGAATATAGGGGGAGTTTATCGAATCCCTGATCTCATGTCTGAGTCCTTGCTCAATGTTTTGAGCCTTAAAGAATGGTTCTTGTACCATGTCAGTGGAGTAGAATGAGAGGTCAGTGAACCTCACTGAATGTTGTGATACTATCATATTACCCTGCTGTAGATGATGTAACTCCTGAATCTGCACCGCACGATTGGTGGTTGGAACAAACTCTGAGCGAAATACACTCTTGAATTTTATCCAAAGTAATGATGCCTCGTCATGAATCTGGAGCATCATGATCCACATCTACCTACTGTTGCGTGCAGGAGACTCGCGGAAAGGATCACCATAAGATCGATTGGTGTCCCTACCAATCTGAAAAATCTGACGATAGCATCTAGCCAATCCTCAGCTGCCTGTGGGTCCTTCTCTCCGCGGAACCTGGGCAGCCTCTATCACTGGAACACATGCAACACACTCAGGCAGCATGCACTCTCTGCTGCGGGGGCCGGTGGTATCGGTGGCCCAGCGGATAGTGGTACCGCTGGTGCCTCTGCTGTGATGGGACCCTGCACAGAGGCCTCGTCGCACACTGGGCTACCATCTCATATGTAACTCGGAACCATAGCTGGCAGCATTCATGGGACCATCCAAAAAATAAATAGGTGTGCCATGGTCAAATAGTATACACGTTTAACTGACACAATGTAATCACAAAGAAATATTTTCAATGGAAACACACGCACAATCTGTGTTTTTGTGAACTGAGTCGAAAATAATAGGTCAGGGTATTGGTTTATGGATACGTCAGCCGCCGCAGCTACACCAGACTCCCTAGACTGAAAACCACACTCAATAATCATAACACAATTACTTCAGAGTAAGATAGATTAGAGTCCTATGTTCTGAGGTAGAACCGACTCCTCTGATACCAATTTGTCATTACCCGTCCTTGGGGACCATGTCTTGACTACCCCAAGCCCGCCTTCCATAGGCCAGGGGCTGGCGACTAGCACCAAATGCGTAAATCTAGATAAAAGGGAAGGCATTGCCTTTATAAAAGTAAAGAAACACAATAGAGTACTAGACAGAAGATAGAACAATGTAATACTGTATAAAAAAGTAAGTGTTGAAAGGAAAGGGGCTTGAAATACAATCCCAACAGTAAGTATAGTACAACTGAAATGCTAGTACAACTGTAGTAAATTAAAACAACAACCACTGAGTTGTCCTCCGGGAATCCCACCATAAGGGTGGGTACAGATAGCCTCCTCATTACTTGAGGTCTGGCCGTCCGCTCCGTGTAAGTCTCACCAAGTGGTCCACCTTCGGGTACCATCTAGCTCCCTAAGCCTCCCCCTCGATCAGTGTTGTCCGTCATCCGCATCCAACGCAACATATTACGGGAATATCCCCTGAATGGGTGAGTATACAATACTCAGTAGGGACCCTGAGACCCCCGAGGGTCACCCAGAATCCATCATGGACAAACCACAGAATAAAGATAAAATCACGAAGTATCGACCAACTCTACTTAGGTATATGACATTACATATACCTATGTTATCAATCTCAGTTCGGCTCCAACTCTCAAGCCCAAGAACAACCCAGTCCACACAAGAATGCAAGTCAATCACATCTATGATAATGATTCAAATTCAAGACTCAGATAAAACAGGTATAAATCTTTCGTATAGTGATAGAGATGATCAGATGTAGTCACTGATTCATCTAAGATGTCAGACCCACATAGGATACTAGACTAGATAAGCTGTCGGACCCGCGTAGGATACTAGACCAGTTTCTTTGTCGGACCCACTCAGGATACTAGTACAGAAGTCAAACTGTCATACCCACATAGGATACAAGCATAATATTCATTGCTATAAAACCCACGAAGGATTCTAGTATAGTTTTCATTGTCACTGAACCCACAGAGGATTTCAGTACGGTAGTCATCGCAGTCACAGCCAGCTCTAGGGTTCCCGCACACAGCACGCTCGATTCCAGGAGGGTCTGCGCCTCAAGCCAAGGGATCGGTACATCAACTATCAAGATGTATAGATTTGATGTATCCCAAAGTTTGGCCTTGTCAAAAGGAACCTATCGTGATAGATAGTGCATCAATCGGACGCCCGGTCTGAGAGATATTGGAATTTCCGTTCTACGGCCTCGGTTGGAATTAATCTCATTCCAAACACGGCCGTTTTCCAAATTCTTCCAAAACTCACATAGAGTATCTCAAAAGGACCGCTTATTCGTGAGGGTCCCAGTGCTGGAGACGGTGTGTCTATCAGACGCGCGGTATTAATGTTTTTCACGTTTAAGTTAAACGGGTCCGTCCAGTCAAGCCCATTGGTATGGCGGGTCGGCCTATACTGGTTCGGTGGGTCCAACTCAGTAGGGGGGTCGACCCGACCCGGTGGGGCGCGGCCCAGCCCGGTGGGGCGTGGCTCGTCCCAGTTTGGCAGGCGCTCGGCCCGGCGTGGCTCAGCCCGACCAGGCGGGGTGTGGCCCGGCCCGCGGTGGGCCGCAGTGCGGCCCGACCGGCCAATTGGTGCGGGGGGCGCCCCCCCCAACCCCAGTTTCCCAAAACGGTGGCGCCGAGTAGCGTTGCCCCCCTATCCGGGCGGCCGATGGTAAGTGGTCTTTCCGGCGTGAGCGGCCGCCGATTGCGGGCCACTGTCCTCCACACGCGGTGCCTGGGGCGCCGCAGACTTGAACCCTTCCAGTTCACCGCCGAAGTTGCCCGCGTAGTGAGGGCCATAGTACTCTATAGTGCGGAAACCCTTGTGGAACCGCGGTCTCCATGCCCTACTAGCTACGACTGTCCGGTTTCTCTTTGGCTGAGTGGCCCACATATTGTGGGCTGTGATTCCTTCTGCCCCGCGAGCTTTAGCCGGCCGGTTCTTCTTCGGCCGAATGACCCACGGATGTGGGCTGTGTTTCATCTCTACGAAGCCACCGCTCCCTCTGGAAATCACTGCCTCTTCTATATCCGCCTCCATCGCGAATAAGAACAAGGATCATCAGAGGGTCATCGGGTTCTGTTCGTTCGACACGCGCCTTCCATGTTAGGCGGTAGCAGTTTGCCAAAAACATTCCAGAGAATTCAACACAAAGGAGATAATGTATTAACATACAAATTTACAAAACCCCTACCTCATAATTGACGTCGCATTCCATCGATCCGCGGAAGACACACGTCATGGTAGTTAGGCGTCGCGGGAGACGGCTTCATGGATAATAGTGCCGTCCCATAAACGTTGGAGAAAGAGTTTTTGGCATGACGTGAGAAGCGAATTCAAAGACAACGTAGATTTCTTGAGGTCAGGTTTTGTCTGAGGAAGAAGTGTCATTGGAATAAGTATTTCGTGTTTTTCGTCGAATATGTTCTTCGATGAGGAACACCGTTCATTATCGAGAGAGGATCACCTTTCTTTTAATTTTGCAGAGTTTTCCCCCACCAAAATATTTTCCAAGAGAAATATTAAAATAAGGCTCCCCAATAGTATAAAATTTCCTTATATTTCAAATTAATTAAAAATGAAAATTGAATTAATTAAGGCATTTTAGTTGGTAACATTAATGGGAGGTAGATGAAGAGGCTCCACATTTAAGTGCAAGTCCATTGGTTAAAAGAGGGTTTAAGTGAGTTAAAGGAGGAGTTGTGAAATTAAATGAAGGGGATTTAATGGGGAGTTTAAGGGTTAGGGGCTCTTGTGGGCCCCACCACACATTATCCACTCATTGGAGATTATATAGATGTGGGACCCACCTATAACTCCCCCTCGTATGAAATAACCAACTCCTAAACAATGAAATTGTGTACAACAATTTTTTTTAATTTAATATAAATCCCTAAAAATTATCTTCTCCTCCCGAGCAAACACAACTGCAGTAACGGTCCCCTTAAACAAATACTAGTGTTGCGAGTTCATCAGTGCCCTCTGATTTCAATTTTGATCAACGGTTCAAAGGATAGAAAAACTCGCAGGTATGTTTACTGAACGTACCTGAACAAAACTTCAGAAATTGATTCCGGGCACACCGGGCCTCAGAATCAAGTGCCTTGAGAAACCGCATACTCGTAAAATTACAATGTATTTATGAAAAAATATTTCCTTGAAATTATTGTGTCTATAAATCAAAATCTTCCTTTTTTCATATTCTTATTGATAATCCACTATTGATTGGAATCACCTTTTAAATAATAAATAAATACAGTAACCCTATTAGGATATGAGCATTGGTGAATAGAAAATATCTTATCATTTTCACTAATCCATTATTTGGAAACAAGTATACTAGAATATATATTAAAGGGTGGTGGTCATATTCACATGAATGTCAAAATAGCATGTTTTCCTTTCCCTGATTCATTATGGATATCAAAAATGTATTTGTTGTTGTTCATAAATTGGAATAGTGTTGTAATAAATATTTTATATTCATTTTCCATCCCATTTGGTTTATCATTAGGTAAATCATTGAATTTTACCTCATATCAATTATTAATTCATATTCTCATTTCTCCATCCATTTTTGAAAACAATATTATCAATCATGTTAACAGTATAAAAGGTATGAGGTAGGATTTATTATCAATAATTTTTTTTCAGCATTGTAATAAATGATGATGGTCATGGTTGATGTCCAAGAGGGGTTTTGGTATCTCAATGAATCAAATTAGATTTATTTATAATAAAATAATTGAAAAATCATGTTTAATGATGATAAAAATGATGAAATGATTATTTGGAGATATTTTATTCACAAATAATATGACTAAGGTATGTTATTTGCATATAATTTCCTGGAGTAATTGTTTTCGAGGAGGTCAGTAGACATGTTATTGGAGTCTATAATAAATTTGATAGTGATTTTAATTCCTACAAGAAGCATACATATATAATAAAAGGGACATGGAAGGTTGATGGAATATTAGAGAAGATATAGATGATATATTTTTTCCTAATGTATTGGTATGTTGATTGTGAACCATAAATGACAACACCATTCCTTGGCATGTGAGCATTGTGAAGGTATTGAATGGTCCATGAATATCATGCACTAAATTTTGGGTGTTACATGATAGAAATTTTTTAAATTGGTCAAAGGAAAACATATCATTCCCTAGTGGTCCCCATGGTGGATTTACATTGTTTTGGAAGAAACCACAAAGGTATCCAGACTACCCTCATATCAAGACAATCAATGGTGAACAAATGAAGGTGTAGAAGAATGTCAGTATCGTATCTTTGTATTATGCTATGTTTTTGGAATTGTATGGTAAATCACCAAAAATTATTGTGAAATAATATATTGGACATGTTTTGGTTGAAATGATGTTCTATACTGAAGACATGAAGTTTACATGAGGATAAAATAGAATAGCCCATGGCCTTAGTAGAAGTGGTCATAATCGACAGGTGGAGTCTCTGGTAAAAAGACATGTACCATGGGGACATGCCCAAACTTTTTTCCATTTAGGAGGCTATACATCGTATGATAATTCACCATTCTATGAAGTTAGATGTGTTGGGATGATACACGGGAAACCATTCCAAATGTTTAATGAATATCTCAAGCAATGAATGATTTAGTTGTATAATGATCTAATAATCATGGGTTTCATTTGTGTTCCCTAATTCATCGGTCCTCTATGAAAGTTTACAATTATCAAGATGGTGAATTAATTTTGAATTAATTCATACTAAAAATGATTATTTCCAGGTGTTCAGGAGAAAATATTTCTCAGTGTTTATGGTTGTAGTTTTGATGGAAATCTTGAAGAAATTTCATGGTCTTAATGGGTGGTTTCAATGGAACTATTATGGTACAATATGAATAGATTTATTAGAACATGAACCCTCCTATTAATTAGTAAATTAACATTTACTGGTGAAATTGAAGTAAAAGGGTTGATAGTATTTTTTTAACATAGATTTCACATCCAAATAAATAGAGAGAGGATAATTGTAGAATATTAATGATCAAATTCACAAAAAAATCTTAGTTTCAAGGGGAGGGTCTAGAAATTGTTGATGATGGTGTTGGGGTCACCTGATTACATTCTCAATTGAATAATTTTTTTATTCCTACTATAAGATGTAGAGTTAGTCCATGATAGTTTAAGAGAAGAAATTAGGTTCTTCATCACATTTTTCATATAGATGTAAAATAGAAGCACAACAATACTTAAAAAATGAGAATTTACACATGTCCAAATATTAATTACATGATGCTAATAAAAGGTCACAGATTTCCATAACATTGAATGGGGATTTCAATATGATTTATAAAATTGGATGATGAAATTGGTAGTTGCCTGGTAGGGTTTCTTGAGATACAGTCAGTTGAACCTAAATAATTTAATATGTGACACTAGGTGAGGAGCGTCAATGCCTAAACCAATTGTATTGGGAGTTACACATTCTGAAAATAAAAGGCATCTACAGTCTATAATAGTTCATGGGAAAATCCTGATGCATGATCCTTAGACACAACAATGTTAGGGTGAACCATGTAAATATTTGGGTATATATTTACATTAAAAATAAAAATAAAAAATGATCCTTAGACACAACAACGCTAGTTTTATTTATAATACTAATATTTTTATATAGAAATGATGTGAAATTTCTCACAACCTTGTGGAAATGAAAATGATATTTGATTATGGTGATGAAATAACAGTATAATTTTCATTAATTTCATTAGACTCATGAATATTTTATCTTAAAATCTACTATATAAATGAAATTGAGTTATCAAATTGACATAGAAGTAAAATGTCATTGTAGTCCAAAAAAACAATACACACATGAAAAATAAAAAAGATTGCATATTTTTAAAATATTTATTAGGATAAAAATGAATATTTTTATATAAAAATTATAAATTGATATAAAGGAATAAAAATGAAAAATAGAAAATATTACGAATATTAGACAAATAAATAGGAATTTTAACTATCTGGTAACAAATATATTTCTTCATACATTTAAATATAATTGAATGAACTTACAAAAACATACATAGACCAATATTTTTTCCATAATATTATCCTCTATAGGAAATTTTCTTTTATCTCACTACTATTATGGTTTAATTGACCAAAATGTTTTTTTAATAAATTACAATCATAATCAATCATTCTCAAATTTTCTAATGTTTTTAAAAATTAATTTCTCATGGTGGGGAAAATTATTATGATAATGTGGTGTGAATAAGTGAGAGATGAAATAAAGAAATATAAATTCACCAAGAGAAATTAACCCAAAAATCATTATTAATTAAATGAAATATTAATTTCATTTCAATAACATAAGAAAGAAGAAAATGATGAGAAGTCTTTACTTGATCACATTCTATAGTACAACCTCATCCACAACTTGAAGCTCTTCCTCTAGATCAACATTAAAAGTATCTACCCAATTGTATCTATATTAGAATTAAATTAGAATAAATGAATTTATCAACTCCTCCTAACTAATTATTTTTATCGTTTTCATCTAATGATATTAAAATATCAAAGCCCTTAATTGAACATGGATTGAAAAGTTTCGTCTTTTAACCGATATGTTCTATGATAAGGAATGTATTCCCACTTGTTAATCTATATATTCTTCAACAAGATATACCTCCAATACATAAGAATATTTTTTTCCATACTTCCATAAGAAATTACGTCCAAAAATATCCATGAAACAATGAGACACCCCAACTATCACAAATTTATTAATATATTCCACTAAATATTTCCTTAATTACATATAAAATCCAACTCATACTCAGATATTATATATCATATATGTGATCAATGACAATAATGTATGAATCAAATTCCCTAGTCGACCCTACAATAGAGATTCATATGAAAAATGATGGTTGAATCATCCATGGGGGTTTCATCTTCCACATTATTGGCTTACATATCACTTGTGAATTATAATGAATTCATTGGTGAATTATTCTAAGCATAATAGATGAACTCAAAAAATATTTAAATGAAAAAACACAAGTTAAAACTCAATCCTACATTTTATTCAATTAGTCACTATATATCAAAACCAACAATCAACCAAATTCTATTTATTTCTCTTAAATTAGTTCAACCCACTAAATCTCATTAAACTCAAACATGTGGGATTCAAAAAATGATAAAAAAATTAATCTTCCTTAGAATTAACCACCTCCTTGTTTCCATAAAAACATGATTTATTTATTCATCCAAAAATATGAATCTTAAACCTTGGAGTTCTCAAATGATCCTCAACTAGAAAAATATAGCCTAATGTAAGTTGACCTTTTTATTCAAAAATCAGTTCATCTTCCTCCAAACATAGTCATCCATTTTTGGTGGCTCATTTTTTATCAAATTCGAACTCAAATTATTTAATATGTCTTGAAATCATATTTTTTTTATTTTCTTAATGTTCAGATATAATCCGCCTCAACATTTTTTGGAATTGATTCTCCCGACATCAATAATTTGTCACTTCATTTAAGATTATCATTGCCTAGAATTCAATTGGTATGGTGAATCTCATGTCTCATCACTTTTGATTCATCATGAATGATGGAGTTCGATTCAAAATCAATGTTCTTTATTCTATATTAAAAACACCCATATCTAGAAAAAATAAAATCAATTGATCCCATGTAAAGAGACTTCTATTCAATTGATGTGTAAAAGTTAGCCATATTGAATGTTTTAAGATTGGTTTATTTCCATCAGAATAGACTAAGGTTTTATTCAATTGAAATTTATTATCTTCAGTTATGATAAAATATCATTATCACATCAAATTTCTCAATAGTTTTTACTACATTAATCCTAAAATTCCTTGTAATATAACCATGGGAAATAAAATAAGAAACTGTTTCCTTTGAAAAGTTTATCTTACACTCACTCCCTATAAAAAATTTATGAGAATAAACAATCAATTTTTCATTATAAGAAAAATAAGTTCATATGACCCATAATTCTCTTAGGCTTCCAATTATTATATAACTAATTATATAAGAATCCAATAATCTTGTTATTTTATTGCAATTTATTTTACTATGTAGCTCCGTAATTAACTAATGGGTTTTGTACCTCATCAAAAAAATAATATAGTATTCTGCTAGATTATATTTTATGCATCACCTCAACATTTTATCTTAATAGGATTTCTTCCAATCCAAAATAACTATTGTATATAATAATACTAAAATTCAATTTAAAATGATAAATTCTAAGAATAATTACTCAAATAAAATGTATTAAATAAATTATTCATAAAAATTTAATCTGATTGAAATAACACATCCATTAATAATATATAGATTTATATCAAGAAATTTATAAAAATCTATCATCATAAAAACATATTGTGAAAAATAAATCTGGTAAAACTCATTTTCTTGATAGAATTCAATTATAGACGCATCAGGTGTCCCCAAAAAAATTTACTAGATCAGTTTAAATCTCCATAAAATGAAAAAATTATTCAAAAATATAATAAAATAAAATAATAGAACATTTTAACATTACTGTACTAAGTATAAAATATTTTTCATAAAAACCCATTGATTCATATTTTCAGTAGATGATCATAAATTTTCTTTGATTACCTTATTTTGGACAAAAAAAAATAATCAAAATATCAATGTAAATATTTGGAATATATATATATATATATAATACTGTCACATTAAATTCCCCCAAACATAAATATTTCTTATCCTGAAAAAAATAAATAAATTTTTTTAATGAAAAGCAATATCCCTCGATAGAGAAAAAGTGGAATTCCCCAATGAATTATTCATAAAATACATTTTCCCTAATGGGAACTATAAAGTTTGAAATTTGATTTCCCCCTTTAAAATTTAACGGATTTAGTGAATAATAAGTGTAATGTTTTTAAAAAATGACCGAAATTAGAATATTTTAAAATTATTGAAAACAAATTAGTTTTCATTTAATTATAATTATATGACTCTCTATACCTCTCTAAAAATATACTCACATAACTTAAGGGAATAAAATAAATAGACACACCACTACATAGGGTGGGGTGAAAATTTATTTGATCAATAATAACCAATACAAAAGTTGATAGATAAAGAGATAAAGAATGAGTTAATAAGGAATATGACATTGGCGTAAATTTTTATTTTCATATCATTATCCATTGTTATGAATATCTACTTAGTTAAATTCAAAATTAAATTGTTAATTACTTATAATCACTCTAAAACATTATCAAAAAACTTATTTTGATAAAAAATTATATATAGAGTGAAATAAAATTGATATACCCAATAAAATACAGGGGTTAACTTTGATTAACCACTTAAAGCATCATCATAAACATCAAACTTAAGATAAATTCTTCCAAATAAAAATTAGTAGTAAACCATGAAAAAAAATTTGGAAAAAATTAATATTTTTTATTTGTAGAGTTTTGAATACAATATATAAAAAATAATACCCTCCCTCCGACTCTTAAAACCCATCATTATCCACAATATTGAATCACAATGTAGAACAATAATTCAAATAAAATTATTGCTCAAAAGAATAAGAAATTGTGTTTTTATTGAATGATGAAGGGGTCAAACATAATTCAGCTGATACACCTCTATAATATGAAAAAGTAATTTTTTTTCTTTTTCACATTGAAAATTAAACTAAATATAAAATTTTAATTAAGGAAAAAATGTTAATAATTAATTCCAACATATATAACAAATTTAAATGAATTCATAAAATTCATAGGATTTCTCAATATTTCTTTAAGAGGGCATCAAATTTGGGGTTCAATGACGGTTAGAAATCATTTTCAACAATAATGAATTGATCTAGAACATTGACCCATGGAATTGTATCACTAAAAGATCTTAAATATTTCAAAAAGATGGAGAATATCTCCCAATAAAAATTTCAGAATTTGATTGTATTATAACAAAATGCAATAATCAATGAAGTATGAAAAATATCAATATAAATAATATTTAAATTGTAATGAAAAATAAAACTCCAAAAATAGTGATGATTTAACAACATTAATTAATTATAACACATATATTTTTTCATTAAGTAATGTTCTAAAGTCAAGAAGATATAGAATCTATAGAATATGTGGATGAACATAAGACTCAATAATTTTCTATTCAATAATGAAATTAAGTATAAATAATTTTTTAGAATTTTTAATCCTAAAAAATATAACATGTAGCTCTTATTGACAATTTAAATTTATTATATCCAATCCTAAAACTATAATGTTCTTTACATTATTTACAAGAACATTAATCTCAATTTTTTTTAAACATCATAGAAAGACGTTAATCTAGGGAAGAAACAAAAGAATATTTATAACTATTAAAAACAAATGAAAAAAATTAGAGAAAGTAAGGGTTTCCCCACATGAAACACAAAATTTATAATCTTCATCTATAATCAATGGTTTATCAAATATAAAAAATAATTAAGTATCCAATACCTTCAAATTTTAATTAAAATATTTTGTTATCATCTATCAATTAATTATTTTTGGTTTATTTTTTTCTTCAATAATTTCAAAAGCCCTAATTTTAAGTACTCTATTAATTGGGACATGTTTAGAAAACATAGATTTCATTATTCATAGATAGAGTTTAAGTATATAGTAAAATAATAAAACCATATAACCCCCTTTTATTTCATTATTTAGAAGATAAAAATAATGAATGACTATATTTATCTCTTTATAAACACAAGAATGTCCATATGACTCTCTAATAATCTCATATAGTTCACCAATATCATGTACTCTTCTCTCTCTAGTAGTCTTAAAATAAAATCTAAAATTTTTCACATACCAAAATGAATTTTTTGTAACTCGATAGGTAAATGAATGTATTTAAAAATCAATAACCTTTATTTATAAATACTTATTAATTTTTAAATTTATTCTAAAATCCTATAATTGTTTATCCATATTCTATAATTAAACCTTCCTAGTGTTAGAGATATTTGTCTAAAAAATATACTTAATCTCCATATTTGAAATTTACATAAATATAAAATATTTTTTATGGAAATTTTGTAATGTTTTATGGTTATATTAATACTTCTTCATCAACTATTTAAATTTGAGATTTTTAAAATGAGTTTTAACGACAAAAGACAAAGGCCCCAAAATCCTAGGAAAATTTTATTTTTTTTGATTTTAGGGTCACTATTATAATGATTGATGGGAAATAAAATAAACATAACAAAAATTTAATCATAATAAAAATAGAATAATTTTTACACATTCCCATGTTAAAATTGGAATAGTCCCATAAAATTCAAGATGATGACGTCAAAATTTTTGAATACTAAAATTTCTTTTTTGAGTTATCTCTTTGTTTCTACAAACATTACTTATCTACTGATAGTTATCATAAAAAACTAAAACCCTGGAATATTTAATAAATTTTTATAATAAAATAAAACTTTAATTGCTTTTTGGTTTTTAGAATTTTATCTATGGTTACCTCCCAAAGGTGAGGAGTTAAAACTCTCTAGAACAGGATGTATAACTTCTTCTAAGACACACCTCCTCAAGATTCCATTTGAACATCTCCTAATAATAAAAGTATCATCCCAAAAATAATATTTTCAAACTATAATAAATTTATTTCTTTGTTTATTATTAGGATATTTGTGAAAAATTCTAGAAGCTATAAATTTATTGAAATCACTATACTTGGAGTTTTTTTTAGAAAAGTAGTGAACACTTATTCATTTATAAATGTTTATTTAACTTCCAAAGATCATTAAATTGATTAGTAAAAAACCTAATGAAATGATTAGTTATTTCACTATAATATAAATGATTATATATAATATATAAATCAGACAACTTCTCTAATATTTTTTCTAAAATAAACCCTAGTTTTTTCTTTTATTTTAATTAAAATATTTCAAAGAATAATGGTCTATGAAAACAATAACATTAAACCAAAATAGACATTAACTAATATTTAATTAACAAAATGATACAACAAGGAAATATATCTAAGTAGTGGTGTAGTTTCATTAATCATCATGTATAAATCAACTAGAATAATACACGGTATAATGCTTTACTTCATGTTATTATCCTAAAACCACTCAAAAACCCCAAAACTAGAACAACACCAGATTCTAAAAGGGAAAATCAATCTGGTTAAAGTGAGTATAGTTAAAGTTGAATTTAGTTCCTATGTAATTTTAAAATATTCAAATCATTTTTAATTAATAAAGAAATTTAAATCGTTTCCCTTAGTGAACATGGGGGGGGGTGGAATTATTTTTTGAATGTATTTTATAATATTCCTATAGAAGCTGGAAATTATTAAAAAAATTATGACAATATAATAATTTCACCAAGGATTGATTCCTAAATAAAATATTTTTTTCACATTTTCAACCACAATTACTCTCTAGGTTACCTTGGGACCAATAAAATTAATAATGAGAAACCATAAAAAACACTTTCTTAATTATAAACATGTATTATTTTCATGTAACCCCTCCAAAATTAATTATTTTTTTCAAACTTCCCTTTCATGTATATAAAACTAGAGAGAAAAAAATCATGAATACTATATTTATCATCTACATAATATCAAAATATACAGTCTTTATGCACGATTGATGTTGGTCAAGGAACTACACAATCCAATGGGAATTCACTGGTAGAAAAATTTTCCAAACGGTCATTTTAATGTGGTTTTATTTTGGTATTATAATGATATGGGACTCATGTTATTACTATAACATCCATCAAGAAAAAAATGATCCCATTCATGGAAAGCCTCTCAAAAATTTGCTAAGTGAATTGAATTGAAAAATTTTCTTTTCTAAGGGCTTAATTATACTTACTGTAATCTATATAGACTCTATAATTAATAGCTTTCCTAAATAAGATTTTTTGTTTTCTTACATTTTTAAAAATAGTGAACAATCCCTTCTTAGGAACTGCATAAAACATGATGTACCAAGAACTATAAAATATTTGACAAATAATTATTTTTCCTATTGGATTCATTACATGTTCTCCCACTACCTCATTTCTATTTTCGTTTAATATTCTATGAACCTGAACTCATAGTTTATTTTTTAAATCCATATGTATCAAATACATGAATATATAAGGTATAATATTTATTATATCATATATAGACCAACCATTATAGTCAAAAACATTTTTAAAACACCCCATAATTATTCCTTTTTATTTTTATTCATTTCTATAGAAGTAATGATAGTAAATGATAAATTATCTTAAAAACCAATATTTTCAATCTGTTTGTAGAGGTTTATCTTATAATTTTTTTTCAATATATAGATCACTGTTTGATCATTGAGGTCCTTTTCAATAAACATGTTTCCTATAATGGGGCTTAAATCTTAAAATATGTCTAATTCCCAAACCAATTTTGAGGGTTATCTCACTCATTTCCAATGTGGAAAACAAAATCACAATAATTTTGAATGTAAAAGTTAACAATGTATTCTATAGATAAACTATATAAATTTTTTTAAAAAAATTCCATCAAAATTATCAAAGAGTTTAGGATATGTTGTAGTGTCAAAACCAACCACAAGTCTTCCTAAAAACATTATGTTTATATATAAAAAATAATCATCCAATACACCTTCCACAGCTACAATTGAATTGTTTCCTAGTGTTCGAAACGATTTTTGATTCACATAGAATACCCTCTCATCATGATAGAAAACATCATTTTCAACATTCAATATTATTTCCTCAAAATATGGTTGTTTTAAAGATTCAATTGAATGGGAAATTTTTTTTACAGCTTTAAAAAACTCCAATCTGAAATAGTTTTCACCAATTTATTATTCCACACAATTTTTAAAAACATTTAATCCCGCTGATTTATCACCACTAATAAATATCAATTAACCCTTAGACACATCAATAGATGCTTCTCCAGTTTCCTTGAAAGGCATACATGAAATGATTGGATCCTTCTGGTCGCATTCCATATCATCAAAAATAATTTCATATTGAAAAGATATTATTTCCATTCCAACTAACAAATAATTATATGGAATGTGTGTAATAATATTGAAACAACAAAAAATTGAAATGGTATGATATATTTCACCTTACCTCAACTGTTTAAATGGATGGAAAGAGAGTCGATAAATATTATCACAAAAATCTCAATGATAATTTACTAATCCACATTCCCAAATGTGTAATTAATGAAACAAGTATCATAGTGCTTATGTTTTGGAGGGATTTTATATTTAAAAACAACACAACACTCTTCATGGAGTCTGTATATTCTAAATTCTTTTAGAGTCTTTTTTAACAAAAATTTATAATGTGATTACATATTTAATGGAATCTAAATCAATGATTGGATAAAAGGAACATAGACCTTGGTAAAAAGACCAATGAAATAGAGTACTTAATCACTATTTTTATTTTTGGGTATCTGTTTTTTTAGGAATGGGATTGGAAGGGCATAGTACTTAAGACTATATAGAATATTCAAAAATTCTTCAAAAAAATTGTCTTTACCATTATCCTTCTTATCTTTAGAAATATTTACAACTCTCACTTCAGGTGAAACAATGATATTTTATTAATATTAACATTATTTTTAGTTAATTCCATAATTTTTTTTTATATATTTTAAATTATAGATTCACCTATTTTTTAAGATTCACTTTTTCTAATCTATTTTCTGACATTAGGTTTAGTTTCAAAACTACTTCTCATAAAAAATAATTAAATATTATATATTGTTGAACTTTATTATTCTTATATTCTTTATTTAACCATAACCACTAATTATCTATATATTTGACTGAATTAAGAATATATATTTGTAATTACAATTTTATATTTATCCCATTTATAATCCATCCTAATCATTTTTTAATACATATTAAAAATAATTTCACTCTCAAAATTACCTTAGGGATTATAAGATTATTCCCTCAATTGTTTTTGAAATTATTGTTTGAGATATTTAGAGTAAAAAATTATATGATGTTTTATCAATCATTTTTTCTTTACATGAATGGTTTATATGATTTATATAACATTATATATAGTTGTTTTAAAATAGATCATCATTTTATTAAAAAAGGGAATGATATGCTAAAAAATTAGTTTAAAATTATCTTTTTTGGTATATCTAATATTATAAATATTATTTAGAGTGTCAAAACATCGATATTTTTTTACGCTACACATTAAGAGAATAGTTTGCATTTAGACACACCACAAATTTTACACATGGTTTTTCATTTTTGTTAATTATATGTTGAAGTTGTATATTAATTTCAGTTGATTCAGAATTTTTTTACATATGAGGTCTAGTTTTGTTTACTATTATAATAAATATTTTCCTTTTAGATAATTTATGTTATTAATTAAATGTAATATTATTGGAATTTTTTCTCAAATCCTCCTTGGTTTTATTCTTTATAATTTCTACTAGTATATTGGTCTATAAAATTATAACATGATGAAGAAAATTATTAATGGATGGTATACATGAAGAGATTATATTAATTTTAGTATAGTGGTAACTACCTAAGAAGATTCCAAAAAATATACCATTACTCATTAAGGACTTATCCGTCATCATGATAAAAGATTTTAATTTTTATTCTAAACACTATCTTATGTATTTATGTGTAAAAATTTATGAAGATTTTATTGTAGAATTGATTATATTTTTCAAATATGTTCTCATAAAGAATAAAAAACAAAATTTTGTAATTCCCCTTAAGACATATGAGAAACTCCAACATCAATATTTTGTCTTCTCTCATCCCATATAGTGGAAACTAATATATAATGTCAAAAATGTCTCTAATGAAGGCTACCATTTCGTCATTGGATAAACAATTAATAATAGGAATCATTAAAAAATTGAATTGATTAAGCTTATAGTTTCATGACCTTGGTGTAAATGTAATAGAATATGGATTTATAGACACATGTGTGAGTTAAAACTCCCTACTAATATTCTTTTTAATTTTTTCTTGGATGTTCTCACCTGGATATTCATGATAATTTTTAGAAGTATTTCCTTCTCATAAATTTTATATTTCATTTTTTTCTGTTATTAGACATCATATTTATATTTAAATTTTATGTTAAATAGTTACTATATCAAGATAAGCATATATTTTGTCCATGAAATGGATTTTCTTTCAACATCACAAAACAAATCTAGATTTTTTAATTATATTTATGAATGTTTTCTTGAAATGTTTTTTCATAAAAATTAATATGTTTCATTATAATACTATTTTCCCTTTTTTAAGAAATAATATTTCCCTAAAAATGGTTTTATAACATGAAATTAATATCTTTTAACCCATGGAAATTTATCCTAAAAATACTAGATATTATCGAGATAGTTATCAAATTCACATTAAAATATAATATGGGTGAAATTCATATAAGAAACCAAAAAATCATGGAAATCAATCATAAATGTATAATTTGAGAAAAAATATCAAGATAATATAGTTGATTATGATCAAAAAACATAAGAATTGACGTAGGTGAATGAAAATGAGAAAGTGAAAATAATGATAAACTGAGGTGAGAAGGATGAATTATTATTATTTAGGTAAAAATAAATTTCTTCTTTCATTGAAGGTTAATTAAACTTACACCCACAATAAGGAATAGATCAATCTCTTAATTATGAGATTAACCTATATAATTATCTTTTATATAACTCACCACTATCATGGTTTATAATAAATAAATAAATATTAATAATTTAATAATAGAATCTATCTTTGCAAAAGATTTTTATATTTTGGTAATTAATTCTCACTGTAAAAATAAAATTTACGATGATGTGAAGTGTATAAGTGAAACAAGAAACCAAGGGATATAAATTACCTATAAAAAACGTATCCCAAAATGATATAGAAAATATAATAATTATATATCAATAAAAATAATTAAGAATAAGGTCATAAAACATCCCCTGATCTTCCCCTCCTAAACCAACTCATGCAATGCTTATATATCCAACTCTAAATCCACTCCAGATGTCTACATTATAATGTGTATATATCTAAATCATATAATAATCTATGAATATGTACACTATTTTTTCATATATAAAGATCTTTTTATTATATTCCTCTAGTGTTTTGAGAATCATTTATCCCTTAATGTCATGTCTCTATTGAAGGTACATCCTTAATCACTGCCTTTTGTGGGTGTCATGTTATATTAATGTTTCTATTGTAGTAAAATATTCATTCCCACATGTTCACCATGATAATTTTTTACCAATATGTCACAATGTTCCTTAAAAAAATTCATTCAATATTATCCCCATCAATTATGTCAAACATGATCATTGAAAACTGAGACAACCATAACTCTCGGACATCTATTGAACTATTCCACTCAATAATTCCTTGATTAATTCAATAATAAACCTTCAAATCCGGATTTAACCCACTATTACATGATTAGATTCACTTATCCTAAATAATTTTCTTTTTCCAACCTTGAACTTGCGCTTTATCAAGTCAATGTTGGATCAATCAGTCGGGGGGTGTCATATTGCACAAGATAGGCTTAGATTTCAAAGTTTATTAGAAATAAATCATTGAAAACCGAATTTAATAAATAAATATTAGTTTAACTATAATAAACATACTTCATAATGGGGGAAAATATAATCCCTCCTAATTTTTGTGTACCTATAGAATATGCATTCAACAAATCAACCAAAATCACATTATTCATCTCAAATTAGAACAACTCACCTGAACACATCAAGACTCGAATGAGATGGAATCACAGAATAAAAAATTAACATTTTATTCCTCATCATTACACATTAAATCATTAATATAATTACATGATTGATTCGGGTATTAATTGGCATGAACCGTCCCCTGGGGCCCGTGCCGTGACAACCCCTTGCCTACCTTCCATAGGCCATGTGCTGGAAACTAGTACCAGAAAAGCATATTCCTATATCTGGGAAGGATTTGCCTTTAAACAGGAAATCTCACACGTCCAATCAAAAAATATGATAAAAGAAAAAATTCAAATAAATAGTAAATAGATTGAATATAGTATGTAAAGGGGCAGGAATGCAAGCCCAAGAGGAAAGTACAAGTAAAACAAGATTGTTCAAGTAAAACTAAAAACAACTCTGGTGAACACCCAACAAGGTTCCTACCTAAAGGGTAGGTAAAGCTCATAAATGGTCGTATTTATGGTATTCCTTGTCTATGGTCCACCCTTGAGCAGTCTACAATCCTAGTACCCTCGTCCTCAGTCAGCATTGTTCGTCGTCTGCAGAAAACACAACAAGCAGCGGGCGTAGCCCGTGTAGGGGTGACATAAAAGTACTCAGTATGGACCCCAAGACCCCAAAATTTCTCTCAAATACACAAAGGATAAACCAAAAAGCATGGAAACAACATTAAACCCTTCTTAGGTATATTCCCATACATATACCTAAATTAACAATTATATCCATCAGGTTCATGAGGAATACAATGCCTGACTCTTTACCCAATGCACAATTGTTCCTTTAAGGAATGATTACCATAATGGTAACACCCGAAAGGTAAGTACCAAAAAGGTAATGCCACAAAATAAAATAACACACAAGAATAACCATGAAGGTAAGTACCACAAAGGTAACACCACACTGTATAATTCCACACATGTATCACCATGAAGGTAAAGACTCAGCTCACACCAAGTATAACTTATGTATAGAAGTACAAATGATTTTTTATAAGCCTAGATAATCTTATTATTTTAAGTAGAACATCTTTTGACCCACATAGGATTGATAGGTCACTAACCCCCACTAAACCACACATGATCGATAGGTAAATAACCCCCACTGACCCACACAGGATCAATAGGTAACTAACCCCTGCTGACCAACATAGGATATGACCCACACCGGATCAGTATGCGCTGAACCACATAAGAACACTGAGAGGTGACCCACATAGGATCTGAACCACACTAGATTGGTATGGGCTGAACCGCAAAGGATACCAGAGCATTGACCCACAAAAATATTGGTAGATGACCTACACATGATATGAATATGACCCCAACAGGATCTGATGATATTTCAAGTACATCCAGCCATAGGGTTCCCGCATTAAGCATGATTGATTCTAGGAGGTTCATCTCCTAAATACATCAGTCAATAATTCAACTAACATGATGTCTGATGAAGAAGTAACCTAAAATTCATTCATGTCAAAAGTTACCCAACGTGACAGACAACGCGTCAATCAGACACACGTTCTGTAATTTATTAGTGTTCCCATTCTGAGGGCCCTGTTGGATTCGAGTACGATCCAAACCATTAGTACTCCAAATTTATCCAAACCTCAAGAGGAGTATACCATAAAAAAAATTCTCGATCCAAGGAATCTAGTGTCATATACGGTTTATCAAACGGACACCTGGTTCTCAAGATATGGCCAAAAATGTGCAGCTGGGTCCAGATGGGCCCGAGTCTGTAATGGATGGGCTGGGATGTGGTGGGTCCAGCCCATTGAGCCATGTTCCAGCCCGACCCACAATATAGGGCGGCCCAGCCCAACCTGATGGTTGTGACATGTGGTCGGGTATCCCATCATGGCAGGGTCCTCCCTAGATGACACCAGGGGGAAAGTGCCCCCCCGGTTTTCCGAACGGTCCGCTAGACAATTTGGTTTGGCCAACCCAACGACGCCATGTGGAACAACGTGCTGGAATTCGGGACCAGCTACAGCAGGTCCTGCATGGTGCGACGTGGTTGGCTGGAACAACCATCCCTCTCTCTAGCAGTGCAGAAGTGCGCCACTCCCCCCACAGTCGGCCGGTTGCCAACTGGCATGGTGCGCCTCCGTAGCCTACAGTCTGTGACCTCCCCCTCCTCCGACGGTGCGGATGATCCCCGCCCCACCTTCAAGAGGCCGGCCAGTTACTGGATGCCACCATCTCTTCTACGGCCAATGGGCCGCAACCTCCCTTACTACCGGTGGCGCAATAGCGCGCCGCCCTAGTTCCACGCAGTGGGTCTGGGTACCGGCAACCACCTTCCTCTTCCGTCGGTGACGAACCACGGACTCCTTCGGCGGCGCGGTTGTGCCACCGCCTTCGTCATCACCCGCAAGGAACACGTAAAATAATGTGGATTGTAGAGGGATAAGGTCATGTTTTTTTGGTCTTCTCCCTCTATGTTATGATTGTAAAATGTGGTTATAGTTATATAAATTAACGTAAAACTAGGATGAAATTATAAACCATTCCATACATTTACGTTCATTGGAGAGGTCGTGATTAAGGTGATGAAGATGTTGAATACACCAACGTCCATTTCTCCCACAACATGCTTCAATTTATGTTCCTAGTTTTTGATCTGGATGACCTTCTTCATTTGAGGAATTTCTTCCTTCGACAGTACTCCACCAATGCTCTCCCAAAACCTCCCATATTCCAACAAAAATACTCCCCACTAGAGAAGATAAGCCAAACTTATTAAATTAAATCAATTAATTGTTGGCGCATTTTATTGGGGGAAAACCATGTTTTTCCACACATTAAAGGGAGAGTTCAAGTCAGGTGGCCACTCCACCAAAATTCAAATGGGGTTTCATTAAAATAAATTAAAAGTTGTTTGTTTATTTTTATTGTTTTTAAACCCCCCCATGAAATTTTAGAAAACTATCTTCTAACCTCGACCTGCTGCTATCGAGGTGAAGGACTCTGTATGTGAATATCGGCGTTGCGAGTGCAACGGTGTCCTCAGATTTCAATTCCATGCAACGGTTCACATTTTACCAAACACAGCTCAAACGTTAACTAAATTTACCCAATAAAAATTTCATAAATTCATTCCAAGCACACTAGGCCTCAGAGTCATCTTCTATCAATTTTGGAAAACTCTTAATACTACCATATAATAAAAACAATTCCATAGAAAATTCAGGGACTTTACATTCTCTCCACCTCAGGGCTTTGCATCCCTGAAAGCCACAACAAAAACTAGGGAATCAAGTGGGGGTACTAAGAATGAATACGGGCCTCCTTCTCAAAAGTGCTCTCCTGATGGTTCCCAAGCTTCTAACAAATGCACACTAGAGCTATCGATTGACCACATAGGACTCTCTTTTATCGATCATCAATTTCTTCTGGAGCCTCTGAAAATGTCACCCCATCGTCTAAGTCCATCTCTCCGTGGTCAAGGACGTGAGATGGGTCACACAATTATATCTTCAGCTGGGATATGTGGAAAATTTCATGTAATTTATGCAAGTGAGGGGGAAGATATAAGAGGTACTCCACCTTGCCAACTCTACTGTGGAACTAAAAGGGTCCAATGAACCTCGAAGATAATTGGTCTCCCTAGACAAATCTACACAAAACTCGCTTTGGTGAGACCCGTAGAATGACATGGTCACCATCTTTAAACTTAAGAGGACCTTGTGTCTTATCATCATGGGACTTCTACCTACTCTGTGCAGTAATTATCCACTCATGGATGATCTACACCTTCTCCGTGGTAGCTTGTACCATGTCTGGTCCCATGAGTGTTGACTCTCTTGGGTCAGTCTTTCATAGAGGTGATCTGTAAGGTCCACTTTACAAACCGTCAATTGGTGCCATACCAATGGTGGAGTGGTAGATGTTGTTGTATGCAAACTCTACCAAGGGAAATTGATCATCCCAACTACGGCCAAAATCAAGGACACAAGCACGTAGCACGTCCTCGAGGGTCTGAATGGATCACTCTATTTGACCATCCGCCTGAGGATGGAATGAGGTGCTCAATTGAAGATGGATCCTGAATACCTCCTGCAATGCCTTCCATATCTGGGAAGTAAAAAATGCATCACAATCGGAGAAAATTTTATATGGAACCCCAAGAAGCTGCACAATCTCTTGCATGTAGAGACATCCCAAGCCCTATACTGGCCCCTGCTCTCTAATAGGTAAAATGTTGGATGACTTGGTGAGTCGGTCAACGATCATGCAGATGGAATCATTCCCCTTAGATGTGCATATTTTCCGTGTCACAATGTATAAAGATATTATATCCCAATTACACTCTGAAAAAACTAGTGGCTGAACTAATCTCGCTCGAACGTGATGCTTTGGCTTCACTTGCTGACAAGTGAGGCACCGAGAGACATACTCAACAACAACTTTCTTCATTCTTGGCCACCAGTGCAGATGTCAGAGGTCCTAGTACATCTTCACCACTCCTAGATGTGCTTCTAGATGGGACGTATGGAACTCCCTCAACACCTTCTCATGCAGTTAGATCGGTACCATAGTATTCCCTCTGAAGAGGATGATGTGCTCCCCTCCTTCAGAAAATCCATCAGGTCCATGTCATGTGAATATCTGAGCATGTCATGCCTCACAATCAGTGCTCCAAAGTTTCACCTCATTGAATCACTGAAAAAGTTTTACAATGACTTTCATATACTGATGATAAGCTTATCCATCTTTATCCATGAAGGATACCCGCAAATCGACTAGTTGCTCTGTCATCTCACTTTGAAACTATATACCACATCTCCTGCTGAGTGCATCTGTTATTATGTTTCCATTCCTTGGACTATAAAATATCTCAACGTCATAGTACTGGAGGAACTCAAGGCAAAGTCACTGTCTAAGGTTCAGGTCCTTCTGATAGAGGATATACATGAGACTCTTTTTATTAGAGTAGACTATAAAACATTCACCGATTATTTCATTTTTCAACATATTCAAGGAGATGAAAACTGCTGCTAACTCCATGTCATGGGTAACATAGTTCTTCCCATGTTGTCTCAGCTGTCTATAAGCATACGTGATCACTACTCCATCATGTGTCAGAAAACATCCAAGTCATTTCCATGATGTGTTGTAGTAGACTACATACACAACACCTTCCTCTAGTAGCCTCAAGATAGGGGAACTTGTCAGTATCTGCAACAGCTCCTGGAAACTCCACCAGTAACTATCTAACCACACGAAGGGTTTCCCCTTCTTCGTCAATTCTGATAAAGGTGTCACACCTCTGTAAAAGTCAGCCACAAACCTCTGGTAGTAACCAGCCAACCATCGGAAACTTTTCAAATCTGTTACACTTTTGGGTGGTTCCCAAGAAAAAACAGCTTCAATATTCAGTGGATCAACCACAAATCTAACTTCAGAGATGACATGAACTAGAATGTGAATGTCTCATATCTAGAACAGGCACTTAGAGAGATTACCAAAAATGTGGTGCTCTCAGAGTGTGTCAAAAACTATCTACAGATGATGTGCATGATTCTACTCTGTAGCTGAGTATATCACGATGATGTCGATTAAGACTACCACAAAGAAATCAAGGTATGGTAGGATGATCCTGTTCATGAGACCGATGAACACTTCTGGGGCTTTGGTTATACCGAATGGCATAACCAATAACTCATAATGTCCCTACTAACATCTGATGACCAATTTCTGCACATCCTCATATCATACTCTTAGCTGGTGATAGCCTGACCTAAGGTCTATCTTTGAAAACCAACATGCTCCATTACTCTGATCAAATAAATCATCCATCATTGGGAGTGGGTACTTGTTCTTCAAGGTCACCTAGTTCATGCACCGATAGTCAACACAGAGTCTCAAATTCCCATCCACCTTCATGGAGAACAAAATCAGGGATGCCTGAGGGGAAACACTGGGCACAATGAACCCATACTCTACAATTCCTCAAGCGGTACTCACACCTCTGGAAGCTCCACGAGAGTTATCTGATATGATGGAGTAGATATCAGTGACATCTCAGTGTACAAGTCGATATTGATTTCCACCTTTCCAAGAAGAGGAAGACCCGGGATATCATCAGTGGAAACATCAGCATACTGTTCCACTACAATTGGATAGCTCGAACTCTCAACGTCAACTACTCTGAGGGTAAAGCTAGCCAACTGATGTGTGATCGGCTGCACCCTCCTCTGGGTAAATTCATCCTATTCTGTAAAGGTTACCTTCTCTCTGGTGATGGAAAACCCACTCCCATCCTTGAAGTCACACCACACATTGTGTCTAATACAGTCAATCTGATCATGGACTGTAGATAACCAATCCATACCCAAGATAATGTTGTAAGGACATGGCCCCTCTGATAGAATATCCCATTCTAAGAACTCTCCTCCTAGAGGAAGCTGTCATTGTTGACACAAGTTTTTAATCATTGAATCCTCTCCCATAAGAGTCTCTAGCCATAATTATTGAGGAAACAGCTCCACTAGAGTCTCATAGCTTCGAACGAGTGTCGTGGAAATGAAAGCGTGAATGGAACCTATGTCTGTAAGTACTGCAGCTAGGGTAGAGTAGAAAACAATCACACCTCATGTCATCTCCAGAGCACCGTGGTCGTAGGACTCAGCTTCCTAGAGATGGGATCATCCTTTCCCACCTACTCCCTATGGTCGGGCTGGACCACTTGGAGGTGATGGTGGTAGAACCATGATTCGCCACCCACCACTTGTTTCACATCCATCTCCTCAGCCACGTCCTCCTACTTCCTGAAGATCTTATAAATCGAATAGTCACCTCTGCCCAGGTGTTTCTTCAACAAAATACTAGTAATATGTATGGATGGTCGGGCAGTAGAGAGCCATGTGACCCTACCCGCCGCACAAGTAACACTGCATGTTCCACGTTGGTCCTACTCTGTCTCGAGAGCCCCGCATAACCGAACCTATATCCAGCGGTCTTCCACCTATAGGTTTGGTCCTATTTATCCTCAGTATAATTTATCTACTACCAGCTATAGATGTATCTTCTACATAGTGTTTGGTGGTGGGTATCACTACTAGATACTACTCAGCAAAGAAGTTCTCTATTAATAGTGCTCACTCTAACACCCCCACCTACATCAGGTTGATGAGATAAATCCTCAATGTTATAATCTTCCATATGAGCCCTTCCTCAATGGTCTGGGACCTGAAAAAAGTGTCCCACACCATGTTAGTGGAGTAGTGTGAGAGGTCGGTGAGCCTCATTGAATACTGAGCCATGGTCATGCTACCCTGCTAGAAGTGGAGAAACTCATGTATACACACTGGGCATATGGTCGCTGGGATGAACTCTGCCATGAAAAGTCTCTTGAAGTCCTCCCAGATGAGAGTGACCTCATCGTGAACTTAGAGCATCATAATCCACCATCTTCCCACTGCTTCTCGAAGAATACTGGAGGAAATGATCACCATGAGATTGAATGGTGTCCCTACTAGCCGAAAAATGCAAACCACGACCTCCAGCCAGTCCTCAGCTGCTGAAGATCTATCTTTCCCCAGAACATTGGTGTCATATGGCTATGGAACTCATGTAATGTGATCAAGTGATGTGTACCCTCTGCAATTGGGTCTTGTGTCATCATTTTCCCAATAGGTAGTGGTGCTGCTAGTACACCACCAAATGGTACACCGAAAGGGGCCCTACACCGAAGCCTCATCTCTCGGTGGGCTGTCAGCACGTACTTTACCTGGAACTCTGGTAGGATGGCTGTGTGGAGGCATCCTGAAATAAACAGGTGCAACACGATCATTATGTTATACCTAGTGAGCTTAATTAAAGTGTCCAGAAAGAAAACTTTTAAAAACACACATGCAATCAGTGTTTTCGTGCGTTGGGTCAGAAATCAGAAGTCAGGGTCCTAGTGTATGGATATGTTAGCCACTGCACCAATACTGGATTCCCCAAACCGATAACCAAACTCATAATACATAAAACCATTTCTGATTAAAATATCATAGTCCAAGATCATCTGAAGAACCAAACTCATTTGATAAAAAATTTTCATGACCCGTCCCCTGAGGACCGTGTCGTGACTACACCAAGCCCACCTTCCATAGGCCAGGGGCCGGTGACTAGAACTGGAAATGAATATTCCTAAAACTGGGAAGGCATTTCTTTTAAACCTGCAAACACACCAAATCCAAGCACGCAGTAGGATACAAGCAGAATGTAAACTAAATTGTAAAAATAGTGAGTATAGTAAGTAAAGGGGCCAGAATACAAGACCAACTGGAAAGTACAAGTAAACCTAGAATGTACAAGTAAAAAAATATCTCTTTTGAACACCCACCAAGGATCCTAACTAATGGGTAGGTACTGTTCTAAAATGGTTGTCTCTGTGGTATGTCTCATCTATGGTCCACCTATGAGAAGTCTCCAGTCCTGGAACCCTCATCCTCAGCCAGCATTTTCAGTCATCTGCACATGACAAAACAAGGTGTGAGCGTAGCCAGTATAGGGTTGTGTATAGCAATACTCAGTAAGTACCACGAGACAGCCAAATTTCTCTCAAATCCACAAAGGATAAACTAAAAAACAAGGAAACAACAATCAATCTGACTTAGGTATATGCCCATACATATACATAAGTTACCCAATATACCAATCATGATCATGAAGAATATAAGGCCCAACTGTTTAGACAATGCACAACTATTCCATGATGGAATAATTACCATGAAGGTAACTCCACAAAGCTATGTATCACAAAGGTAATTCCACAAAGAAGAATACCACACACGTATCACCAAGAAGGTAGAGACTCATCTCACACCAGGTATAACTTAATTACAAATGTATAGATGACTAGTTATAAGGCTATATCATCATATTCTGTTAAGTAGAACTGATTCTGACTCACACAAGATCGATAGGTAACGAACCCCCACCGACCCACACAAGATCTGACCCACATAGGATCAGTATGCACTGATCCACACAGGATCAATGAGCGCTGACGCAGAAATGATCAATGGATTACCCACGCAAGATCTGAAGATTCTTCATATACAACCATCCATAGGGTTCCTGCATTAAACATGCTTGATTCTAGGTGGTTCCGCTCCACTATCCATCAGTCGATACTTCAACTGCACTGATGTCCAACAAAGAAGTAACTCGAATGCCTGCCACATCATAAGGGACCCAATGTGACAGACAACGCATGAATCAGATGCCCAGTCTGTAAGTTATTATTGCTTCCATTCCGAGGTTCTGGTTGGATTTGGGTTTAATACAACCCGGACGTACACCAAATTTCATCCAAATATCAAGTGGATTATACCAAAATTATTTTCACTATCCAAGGAATATAGTGTTGTAGATGGTTCATCAAACAGACACTCGGTTCTCATGATAAGGCCAAAAAGTCGTATCTGGGTCCAGATGGGCCCCGGTCCTGTCTGACAAGGTCGGACTGACCCGGTCCGACTCGGTATGGGCCGACCAGACCTATTTCGGGTCGACCCAACCCGATTCGAGTCCAGACCGAATGGGCTTGGCCGTGGTGGGTCTGGCCCGCTAGGCCATGTTCTGGCATGACCCACGAAGGGGGAGGCCCGATGGCATGGCCCGTGGTCAGGAGGCCCGTCGTGGCGGGGTCCACCCTAGACAACACCTGGCAGTATAAGCCACCCCCCTCCCCAGAAATATTCTGAACGGTCCACTGGACCGTTCGGCTCGGCCAACCCATCAGCACCATGTGTCACCGCCTGCTGGAATGCAGGACCTGTCATAGCGGGTTCTGCTCGGTGCGACACGGCCGACAGGAACATCTGACCCTCCCTCCAATGGTGCGGATGTAAGCCGCTCCTCCTGGGGCCAACCACCTTGGTGCATTGTTGCGGCCTACGGGTCGTGGCCTCTTTCTTCTCTGGTAGGACAGATGTGCACCACCCCACATTTACGCGGCCGACCAGTTTTCTGCCGCCACTATCCTCTTCCACATCCTCCCTTTCTAACGACAACACTGTAGTTTGCAACCCTAATTCCACTCGGCCGGCCAAGGTGTTGGCCGCAACATTCCTCTATCGGGGTCGACGGTCCATGGACTCCTTCAGTCGTGCGGTTCTGCCGCCTCCGTCATCGTGGGCTGCGAAGAAAAAATCAAATATAAAGGATTCCAGAGATATTGGGCCATCTTTTTTCTCCCCACACCCTCCGCGTTATGTATGTAGAAGGCAGTTCTAGAGAAATAAATTAACATAAAACAATGAAGAAGTTATAAAACACTCTTACCTTGACATTCGTTGGAGATGTCAAGAGGATAGAGATGAAGACGAAGACGGCTGTTGCTCCAGCAACATTCTCCAATGTTGGTTCCTCATTCTTGATCTGGAGGATGTTCTTCATTGGAGGATGTACTTCATTCTATAGTTCCCTACCAAATATCTCCCTAAACCTCCCCTTTTCCAACAAAAATCTTCCCCACATGATTTTAGGAGAAAAACTTATTAAATTATGTAAATTAATTAAATTAATTGTTGGAACATTTATTTTCGGTATAACCTAGAGTTTACACACATTAAAGGGGGAGTTCATGTTGGGTGTCCCCACCCCCAATATTCAAATTGGGGTTTCATTAAAATAAATTAAAATTTGAATATTATATTTTATTATTATTTCAACTCTCCCACAAAATTATGGAAATATATATTCCACCCTCGACCTGCTATAGTCGAGGTGAAAGTCCCTCTAAGTGAATATAGGCACTGCGAGTTCAACAGTATCCTTGGATATCAATTCTGAGCCCCAATTCAATAGTTAAAAAAATTCCACTCACACATTTACAGAACATACCCAAAAAAGTTCAAAAATTCTTTTCGGGCACACCGGGTCTCAGAATCATGTGTCGTCAATTTTCTCCAACTCATATTATTCCCATATAATATAAAAATTTCAAGGGAAATTCCAGGTCTTTACATTAATCCCCAATGAGTGAAGATTCAAGCTCATTTTTAAGAGATGTTCCTCAATTGGAAGCAATTTGTCCAACATCGATTAAACTCAATATTTAGAAATAAGATCATCATATTCCATCTTATTTAAGATTGTTTTTAGTGTTTTATGTTATTTTAGTTTGTGGATTTTATTATTTTATCTTCTGGTAAATCCTTATTTTTTAATTTTCCTACAAATTATATTCAATCTTCATCAATAATATTTAGATGAAGTTCACCATGGATAATTTTTTTTGAATTTTTTTAGGATTCATCATGTTTTGAAATCTCATTATGTTGTTAAACACTTATTTTTATTTCATTCTCATGTTCAATTCAAACTAATTATCTTTATTTTACCATTTCAAAAACCAATAGTTTTCAAAAAAAACTCGATCAATCCCTTCAAATATTCCATTGAGTCAATCTATGCGTCCATTTCATTTATCCTTCCCCAATAATTAATGGTTTATCTCCATCAAAACATCCTGAGGTATTCTTAAATTGGTGAGAAATAGCGTGTTCCATGAACAAAAATCCATTTTCATCAATGTGAGCCTCAAGACTCTCTACTTCAAGACATGTATTCTTTGGGAATCCACCATGGAAAATCATGTAGAATAATTTATCATACAAAAATGTTTTCTTATGAAAAACAACTTTTTTATATTATGGGACACTATAATGAATTTCCTATTCTAAAAAAGAGGATTTAATCTTAAACCCAAATCTCTTATGTGGAAAAATTTCACATAATCAGTTTTATTATGTATAAATTTTACCAATTCGAATATGAAATTTTTTTTATAGTGAATCTCTACAATTATATTACCAGAAGCTACCACATCTAAAAACAATACTCTGAGATTATTCTAAAATTTTATTTCAGTAATACTTAAATAATTGATATTAAGAATATTACATTCAATCAAAAAAAATATAATATAATAAAATATTAAAAATAAATAGCTATTAAAAACAACTGACCAAAATTCCCTACATCTACAACATTCTACAAACTACTATTCGTAATATTTTAATAAAATTTTAAATATAATAAAAAAATTACATATATAACAAGGAATTTTAAATAACATACCATCACTAAACCTAATTTTGAAATATAAATCAATTAAAATTCATTATCATGACACTAATAAATTCAATAAACCATAATTTTCCCTTAAAATTTATTAAATCAATTTACATATGTACGAATGAAACATATTTTATCTAAAATTATAAAAAGTTATATCAATGTCCATTTTTATAATTTCTCAATAATTTCTATAAAATTCTCAATAAATATAGAATGAATTATATTTTTAGGATGAGATCATCAATTTTCCATGACTTGCATAGTTATAAAAATCAACAACATAGCATAGTGAATACATAGAAAACAAATATATTGATAAGGGAACATTATGTACTATGTTTATATTTTATGAATTCTCATGAAATGACAACATGGTTCAATATAGTATTATTCATATAGTATAATACTCAACGATTGAGTATTTTTTCTTATAAAATAAGAGGTTGAAGAAGAATAACTTTCATTTTAACATGTTTAAAATTGGAATGAACATAAAAGAACATAGTGATTCACTTGATTAGATTTCCTTGAAGAACATGAAACAAATGGGCATAGATAAATAATTAATTGAAATTGATCATTCATCAAGAAAAAAATTTAAATAATTATAAATAATTTGTATAGATACGATCAAATAATATAAAAATGGGAACATGTTTATAAGAATAATATGATATGATAAGATTCAATGATGATATAAAGAGCACCTATAAATGGAAATAATGATCATTTACTTAAACAAAATCCACAATAGGAAATAAAAATTGATATCTTAAATATGGAAGAATATATTTATTCATTGAAAAATATTGATGTTTGCTTCTAAAAAAGAAATAATAACTAATGTACTTCTGGTTGTTAATATTTGTGTTAAATAATGGGTAGTTTTTTGGAATACAACATTTCCAAAGATGTGAAATAAATGTAGCATCTCTAATGTCTCAATATAGGAGGGAGATAATGAGGTATTATTTTTATAATAGTTGTTTCATTTATTATAACCATATACCCAGGGAATGGTTTTGTAATTAAAGGACTTCATTTAATGGTAAGGTATCAATATGCATACACTATAATCCAACAAATTATAAGGATAATGAATATCCTGAATATAGATATAGCATGATGTAAAATAAGTTCAACATTTTAGAAGATAACAAAAAAACTCAACAACAGGTGTATCAAGAACCAAAATTTAGATCTTTGTAAAAAATATATTGGAAGAAGAAATGTTAAATCTAGAAAAAAAATTAATTTTTTTGTTCTTTATATAATGAATGTGGAAAATAATGTAATATAGATTTAGAAAAAAAGTATTTCATTATTAAAATTTTGGTTATCAAGGAAAATGTTTTCCAAAGTGTTGCTACAAAAAACATATACGTAGAAAAAGAAGAAGATTATATGGATAATAAATTCCATCATTATACCCACTAGATATTCAACACATGATGATACACTTTTATGTGTTTTCAATTCCAAAATCATGGAAAAGGCCACTCTTGAGAAGGATTAAAATGTTCGCATCCATAAAGGGAAGAGAATAAATGGTATCACACAAGGTATATCCCTTTTATGTGGGTTGATTTTTTTAAGTACGTGTAATGATTATAAAATATAAAATATGAATTCATTCCTTTGAAAAATATAAAAAAATGGGTAATCATTTATTGATGGTAAGAGGAACTTTCATCAAAACAATCTTTATTCATCAATGTGAGGAATTTGATCATACCTCAATCTTTATATGCATTATAATTTATAACAATTTTTAAATAGTTACATAATTAATGGGAATATATGATAAAAGGATAATATCCTTCTATAAAATCATAAGTGGGGCAGTGGTGAATAGAAATCCATATTTTTGAATCTTATGAGGACCTGACTTCCATAGTGTTCTAGTGGTATCATTTTTTCATATTGAAACATAATTAAAACAGGTGGTACCATGTATTTTACACGTAGAAAAAATTAATTCATCATGTATAATGTATCAAAAAACATTATTTTTTTTGTATTAACTGTTTGGGGTGATGTGATGGTGATCACATATTGTTTTTTGATATGATAAATCAAAAGCCACATTGAGTGGATTCATGGTCTTCGATAATGACATGTGAAGCCATTGTTTTTTTATGTATCTTATAATTATATATTTATTATTTGTCATAGAGGATTTATTTAAATCTCAATTAACATGTTTAAAAATCACTCAATAAATATCTCAAGAAAATGCATCAAGGATTTGGTTTGGATGAGAGGGTATTTTAGAGATTTTTCTATGGGAGAAGACATGAGATGTGGAATTCCACCTTATCCTTATATGGTCATTAAATACAATGAGGTTTTTAAAATATAAGTGTAATTATAGTGGTATATTTTTCTTTCATCAAATTTATTCACACACATTATGGGGTGAAATTGATGATGTTCCCTAAAATTAGTATGAGAAGGATGAATATGTTATCCCAATTTTTCAAAAATTAAGTTTATAAAATACCATTGTATCCGAAAGGATTTTTTAATCTAATTTAAAATAAGAAAAAATATATATTTAAAGGATTATAATATAATATTAATGTTGAAATGATACATACAAGGGTGCATTGTTCATGGAAGAGAAAAACGATATTTTGTATTGTCAATAAAATCCAAAGGGAGAGGCTGTTAGAAATACCAAAGGAATGATATTGTATTTTTTGAAAATATGTTTTGTCATGGTTTTTTATATTATGTATAGATAAAATTTGATGGACATGGGGTTTTTTGGGATCTCAATGATGCAATTTATATTTATTGATAGAACATGATTAATGATGATCAAAATGATGATGTGATGCAAGGGATATAGTTTTTTCTCAAATAATTTTGATATTTTTTATATTGAAATCATGATTTATTGGGGAATTATTGTGAAATATGTGATTAAAATTTGTATTGTATTTTGATTGTATTATGGGGGTGAATATAATTCCTACAATGATCCTACATGAATACGAAAAGGGCTAAGGAAGGTTGAATCCGTCTCACAGAATATAGAGAAGGACAACGTCAATCTAAATTTTGATTATATAGAAGATGGACTAACAAAAAAGGATATTCCCTATTTTTTGTTCATGTTGAAGGTTTGGAATGGGATAAGTGGTAAAATCCAATTTTCCAAGACTTGTAGTGATGGAAATTTCCTAAATGGGTAATGAAGAACTCAACACACCTTGGTGGTCCCTATGGTGGATTTCCATTGTCTCTAGTAGAAATGGAAAAGGCAGCTCGACCAAAACCACATGGATACATGATATTGGGGACAATGGATTTCTTACTACAAAATTATAATCCTACCCATTGTGGATACTAGGTTGTTTAATTTTTTATGTTAAAACAATCAACATTATTTTTTCATGTTATATTGTATAAGTTTTAGTTGCTTCATTACTCAACATTTAAGAACTAAAATTCACAAGAGTCTGAAATGAGATGGCCCATAGACATACTGGAATTGTTTGTGGTCCAACAGTGGAGTCACTATCTAAAATAGATTTCAGTAGGGGGCCATACCTATAGTATTTTAATTTTTTTCAGGAAAAATAAACTATGTAATTTCACTAGAAAACACTTCAAAATGTGTTGGGTTGAGATGCATTAAATTGTGAAAAATTTGAGTGAATCACTTTGGCGATTCTAGTGTAGGTAATTTAATGATTCAATAATCATGTTACTCAATTTTGTCACCTGATTCATGTTTTTATTGATGTTGGTTTCTAATATTTGTGAAATTGAATTAATTTACAAATAATTAACAAAAAATGTGTTTTTAGGATATACATGTGTAGTTATTTATTCGTAGTTATATATATCGGTTTGATGAAAATAAAGTGGAAATTTCAGGACCTTTTATAAAAGGATTGAATGGAAAAATTGTGGTGAAAAGTTTGGGGATTTATTATCATGTTATCCCTTTTATTTGTATATATATTATCATTTACATAAAGCAATTAAGTAAGATAAGTGATACTCTATGTGAAAATTCGTTTCAAAAGCTTCATTATAGGGAAAAGAAGATAAAAAGAAATTGAACATATGATTAGCATGAAGTATAAGCTTTTGATACTAGTGAGGTGATGGAAATTGTTGAAGAATGAGATGGAATCCATTGATGACCATTCCACATATATATTGTTTTTGTGCTAACAGAAAGAAGTAGGGATATTCCAATTTGGTTCTGGAAACAAAAGAAGGGAGTAGATTAGATATGTTACATATAGGTGGAGGAGTAGAACAACCTAACATCAACAATATAATCAACATATTTTTATATATTATTTTAATGATGCTGATAAGGTACCTATATATCTATAAACTATGTGTTGATTTATTTTGGGTTTGTCAGAAATGGAAAAGAAAAAATTAGTAGTGAGATGATAGTTAGCCTTAGGAGACATTGAGTCATTCATAACGATTTTTAGGTACTGATGTTAGGAATGGAGTGTCCATGATTAAACCTTTTGAAATGGTAGTTCCCCATTGTGAAGACTAGTGATCTCCATAGTTCATTTATTTCACAATACCTCGCGGTTGTATGCTCTGTGGACATTTCCCAATGAGGGTGAACCAAGAAAATTCTTCATTCCATATTTAAATTATGCATGATCATACAAACCAATAATAACCCTTAATCATTTCCTATTAATGTGAATAAAAATTATTCCCTCAAGGTTTATATATCATGATACTTTATGTGTAGAGATATTAAAGGTTCAAGTTGTTTTCATTTGTTATGTCATTTGTGCACCCTGATTCACTGCCTCTCCTACCATCTGGAGGTGATATCACTCTTTAACACATTTTGTGACTTTATAAATAGTGAGTGATAAATAATTACATCATAAGTTAATTATGAAAATATATTCCTAAAAATATGTTTCCCTTTAAAAACATAACATTATATTTTTGTTCATTATGAATAACCCATGGTTAATTATAGATTTATTTATGGTTGTTTTTATCATATTCCTTAACCTGTTTTCATAAAATAATATATCCTTGATAATTTTTTCTAATGATTATGTGATTAACTAAAGCATTCCCTATGTAATTTCATACCAGGTATTCTATATTGACTATTTTTTTATACACTGGGTGATAATTGAGTTTATACCCAATGAAACCTTTCCAATTTTATTATATCTATGTGTATCTATACTAGATCATACATCCACATGTAATATCCAAAAAAAGATTTTATTTCTATAAATCCCAAAAAAATTCAACTTCATCCCAATTTCAGGATGTCTTCGTATACATAGACTTGACCATTAAACTTATCCACAGTTTTTGACTAATTTTTACTAATCAAAATACCCAATGATAACTAAAAAATTTATAAAAAAATAACTAAACCGTCCATTGATATCAACTAAGAGACACAAGATCCACACTCTATTGATTGGATATAAAATATTATCCTTGTATACATGTGTTGATTCTATGTGTGATGAACTAAGATAAATTCTCACAAAAATACCAAATTTCAAATGTTATATCTCATAATAGTCGCATGTTTCGTGAAAACCAATGTGTTTTTGTGTCTATAGATATCAGCTACACAATCTTATTATCCTATAATAAATGTGAACAATACTCTATAATAGAACTATATTATACACTTCTCCAACCACATCATACTCCAAATACATGCTCATAATTTGGGGAATGGGATCCTAAGAAATTGGTGAGATTAGAAACTCATTAAAAATTCATTTCAAATAAGCATAAATGATATATCATTATATTGACAGACAACATGAATAAGTAGATAAATATTTGATAAAAATATTATACAATCGTAAGAACACAATTTGGTCCTCATAGAGGCATAACAATCATAATATATACTTAAAATAGATAACAAAAATACTAAATCATGGAAACATGTAAATAATTTGAAATTTCTTTGCCAATTGTTAAAAGCAAAAGCATATGAAAATAAAGTCACTTTGAGGAGTGTGAATCACAAAATAAGTCCATATCATAGTGGTATTGGAATAAAACATTATGTGAACTATTTAGTCGTAATTTATATCCAATAAACCTCTATAATCATAGGAAAAACATGTGAACCTCCATAGGTTTTCGAAATAAATTTTGTACCTATTTAGGATTGTTTTCCATCCCATGTACATTTTTGAGATTATGTGATATTAAAAAAATATAAAATACGTTAGAATATGATATAGGACCCCACCCATTTACCATTTATACATATGTGCTCAAATAAAAAAAAACATACCATGTATCTTAAAGAAACCATGTAAATAAAAAAAATCACACCATTTCTTGACAGTATCACAAAAATAAACTCAACGAAAAAAAGAATTGGTACCCAAAATTCAATCCCACTAAAAGAATATATCATACGATAATTTAGTAGGTGATTAATGTAAAACAATTTCAAAGTAATTAAATCCTTCTTTTAAAATAGGAATATAGTAGTGAAACATTATAAAAAAATTTGGAAAAAATATCATTTTTAAAGGAAAAGTTCCATATCACATTTAATAGTAATTTTAGAAATTGTAACGTGGTGACTTTGAAAAATTTTTATTTATAAATAATAATTAATAAATGAATTGTGATTTCATATAATGGTTATATAAATGAATTTTGACATTAATATAAAGAATTTTATTATGAAATGATAAAAAAATTAAATATTCTAAAACACCATTATTGAAACCCTTCTTTTTAAAAATAGTAATATTATTTTATTTTGAAAATGGTGAAGGAAAACATGGTTGTGATATGAGTTAATACATAATAGGGCTTTAAAATATTATATGATAATATTTTTTATAATGTTAAATATATACATAGAAGTGAAATTTAAAATTAAGAAGGATGAGATTTATTCAATGAATATTATAATTTTAGAAAAATATAATATATATAGGGATAGTGATTTTTATTAAAAAAATATTCTTATTTGAGGTAAAAGATATAATATCATATGTATTTTAATTATTATAACATATAAAACATATCATTACTAATTTCATGATTATTATTTATAACTCAACAAAATAAGATTGTGTTTCCAAAATATCTTATAATCAATATAGATCATGACTAATGAAAATATTGAAATCGTTTTTTGTGATAAGAATGAAAAACAATATAATTAAAAGATAAATTATTATATAATAAAATTGTTAACTATATTATACCCAAAATTAATTAAATATGTTCAATATGAACAATTATAACTCAATGAAATAGAATTGAGTAAAAAAAATTACAACTTGGAGAGAATTTAATTTAAAACCTTTTTAAAGAGTGGTATTTAAATGTTACATTAATTTCCATGAATTAAATATATATCATGTTGTATTATCACAATAATTTTGTATATATTCCCCATAAATTAAAATAGTTATATTATAAAAATAATATCTCAGAGAGAGGAATTAGAGAATAAAACCCTTACCTTATATCTAGACATCCATGAATATACTCTATCATCCCATAAAATAAAATTAAATATACAAATAAATTTTTTTAGAACCACATTATTATCTATAATCATTATAAACAACATATATAATTAACCTCTATATGCATATTATATAGTTTTTACAAATTTTCACACATTATGTGTTTATAATTTAGATCTTATGTACTATTTTCAGAAGAGATGGGTTGATATTTTTCAAATATAATAATTAATTAATTATTAAAGGAACTATATTTGATTTTTTATAATGATTTGTGTTGTTTCAAATTATTTTCATGATTATTTTATTTCTTTTTTCCTTGAATTTAAAATAGACAATGAGTATGTTTTAGTAATTCGTAATGAAAATAATGTGTTTTCTTAATTAATGTGCCAAATATTTTCATATCCTATATATAAAACCACAAAAAATTATATATTTATATCATATTATTCCAATTTTTAATTCTCTATCATCAGACATGATATAAGTTCATAGTATTGTACATGTTGGTTGATAATCCAACCTAAACATGAACATATAAATATTCACTGATTATTATGATATAGTTTAGTTGGAAAAAAATTATATCATAACAATAATAGAAATGTATAGTTGGAATTAGTGTGATATATCAGTATTTTAAATAAATTTAATAGTGAGACAATTGGCATAATTATATTACTTATAACGAAAAGATCACATTCCTCTTAATATGATCATTTTGAACTGTTCAGTTTATGATGAATGTTTATTAATCATTTCATTAATATATTCTGAAATTTTTCAAAAAAACATATATAATTTAATCAATATAATTTTTTTCATTTAAACCCATTCTTATAACTATCCATTAAAGGTGTTATAAAAAGTGGAATTCATTTTTATTTGGAGGTGGTAGTTTTCACATATAAATGGATGATGTTTTCATTTTCTAAATAATGAGAGAGTGAAATAATAAGGGTTTTCACTTTTGAATTATAATAATATATAGATATCATAATTACATATTAAATTAAATTATATACCTACTATGTTATTTGTTAATAAAAAATTAAAACATTACATAATGAATTTTATAGTATGGATATATGCATGTTTGAAATTTTCGTTTTTCCTAATGGAATTAGGAATATGTGTTTAAAACTTTTAAAATTATTATAAAAATAAATATGTATACTATTGATACAAATTTTCTCATTTTAAAATATAGTAAATGGATTTTAGGTAGAATATGTGACCCTAATGATATACTAATGAGAATTGTGTTGTTTGGTTTTTATAACCCATTACATAGATTATACCCTTTGGAAAGCGGTCCAAACATTCGAGGGAATGTTTTTTGAGAATAATAGAACCAAAATATGGTTTCAATAAGTGTTTAGGAATGGTCTTATAAGATCATTGGGCTTAGATAAGTGTGTGTAGGTGTGAGAGGATGTAAGGAGAAGATATAACCTTTTATAAGTGAAAATGGATGTCTTTTTTGTTATTATCAATAACATTTTCTTAATAGGGAACAATTTCTTGAATGTGTCACAAAATTTGAAAAATAATAGATTTTATAGGTGATATGGTTTATCAACCTCTCAAACAACAATTTATAGACCTTTCTTACGTATGTTTTCAACTCATTTCCATATCAATTTTTACTTTTAGAATATTATCTTTTACTGTAGTAACTAGTTTCCACACAATGTCACTTCTATTTATTCAAGGAAAATAATATAGTACTAATTGCATAATTTATAACCATTGATTACAAATTTTTAATAGTTTATATTTTATTCAATTTTTGAAATCAGTAAAAAAATTAAAAAAACTAATTTTAACTAATTAAAATAGTTTTAATGAAATAATACATTGTCATCTAAAATATCAAATATTGGTTTTTTTAGTAAAAATTTTATTTTAACATATAATGTAACTTAGGAAACATTAATTGGTTAAGTAATAGGTATATAAAATTATATCTATTAACTATATAATTATAATTAAATACAAGTCTTGGTATTTATAAAAATGGTGTTTTTTAGTATTGACATAAAAATAATTTATTTTAAAAAAATAACAAAAAATAATAATAACGGTATTTTAATTTTATTACATAATTTTTTTTTCATTTTTTAAAATTAAATTTCTAAAATTTTAGAAGTAAATATTTAACTAAATTCAAATAATATAGTGTAAAATGGTTAATATAAAAAAATAACTTCTTAAATGATAAGTATTATTTATTATAGACTCGTAAAAATTAATTACTATTTTTATGAAAATATATTATATATCTTTTCAATATCTTTTTTAATTATTAAATCATAGTATACATTTTTTCCTAAAATAAATTATTCATTTTAAAAAATTATATTTTCAAGTATAATATTATTTATCTTTGTTATTTTAACTATACTAATTGAATATAATAATCATTAAAGTAACATTCATTTTCATTGTACACATATTTTATATTTTATATATTCATATTCATATCCTTTAAAAAATTGATTTATTTTATGTTTCATATTATATATCTAAAAAATATCCATGTTCTTTTATGAATAGTGTTTCACGTTGAGCGTTCAATAAAACACATTGTTTAGTTAACGAATTGAAATAGTGAAATATTGGATTGTAACGTGAACAAAAATATCATATGAAGAAGCAGCGAAAACATTAATATATTATATATTTCTCTATTTGGAATAGTTTAGCCACATAGTTTTGAAAACCATAAGATATTCCTGTGAAATAGTAATAGAATATTGGATACATGGCCATATGATCCCCACACAACTACTATTAACCATGCACATAATCTATAAACCATAGATTTTCTACACTTTTTCACCCTTAAATTCGTTATTTTTCAAAACCAGTCATGTATTTTTTCCAAATCCCATATCCAATTTTGAAAAACATCAAATATCATCAAAAGAACATAAAAATGTGTCTGAATTTAAAACATAATTCAAAACCACTGATGTAAATACAAGGTATGGCATGATTGATAGATGTCTAGGACCTCTTATACACCTACACATTGATCTCAAAAATACATATCTCATGTCTAACAGAAACCCCTATTTAACAATGGGCATCTAATACCATTTGGTAATGATTATTCTGCACTGACCTAACTCATCACCCAACCTGGCATGCAAAGGGGAATGAGGCACATTATCGATTTCCTGGGGATGGTGAAATGAACAAATATTTTTTAATGATTCATGAAAGGATCCACCCTTGAATATTAAACAAGACCCTCCAATGATTTTTACAGTCACACATACCAATTAATCATTACAAAGAGATATAAATATACTATAGAGTAAACACAATAATTAATATATAAGATATTATAACATTATAACATTAAAATTTCTAAAAATAATAATAAATATATTATATATATATTGTAACAATCTAAAAATAATAATAACAATGAAAATTAAAATACATAATAGCCCAATGATAAAAAATATTAAATATTCTCCACATGAGCAAACTCCATGAGGTTATATATCCCCCTTCCAAAAACTACCATGCATGTTAGTAATCATGAAAGGCTACCATGATGCGGGGTTCCCTTACCCTTACATATGTCTTAGAAAAAATGTATATATATGCCAAAATAAATATATAAAGGGTAGCGGAAAAGGATTAGTAAGATACCATAATATATCAATATTATTCATCAATACAGGTAAACCAATTAGTGCAGTTTGAAACACATTTTAAAATCCATATACACTTTTAAGAACAAGTTTACTGGTATAAATCACTTTAGAAATTCTTTATTTTCTCAACAGTATACCATATTTGATGAAATAAAAATAATAGATCATGTAAAAATAAGTAAATATTTTTGGCATAAACATTCTATACTCACCCAAACATGGAATAATCATGACATACACATTATAAAAAGAATAGTAAAATATATAAAAAATGGTATTCATTATAAACACATGGGATACAAATCAATAATGGAATAAGAATTAAGGAACATGGGCTCTAACAAATCATGTCAAGTGTGACATGGTATAATATATAGTTTTAAAGCTTAATAAGAATATATACCAGGTATTGAAGGTCTCTTGATATTCTTTGGGACCAAAAATACATCCATGGGTACTCTCGATGCACATGGATACATTTTAGAAGATCTCTAGGTCTTCTACTAAATTATTTCTTGGTACATTGGACAATGCACAATAGCTAGTCCATGATATAAGATAATGATTCTAGTTTTTGAGTCACCTCACACACAATCATGTTCACCCATGTTCCACAAAATCAATTCATATAAACACAAAAAACAGAAAATTTTATAAACCAAACATTCCCACAATAAAAAACAACTTCATAAAAGTAAAAAACATGATCAATTTAATTACATAAATCCTCTTGTTTCATTTTATCAAACACATCACAAGAATTTAAATCAAATCATTTCTAAAATTCAACTTTAAAAAATAAAATTTCAAACAAACATCTATATTGAAACTATGAAATGGAGGATAGTAATTTTTAACATCATTAAAAGTAAATTGGATAAAAACTCAAATCAATACATTTTTCAATGTTTATCCATGGAAAATCACCCTTAAATGCAAAAACCAACCTGAGAACCAAAAAATGGATCAAATACTTTTATGAAAACAAAAATATTAAAGTTGTATAGGTCCTCAAACTTCTAAACAAAAATATAAACAACACAAAAACCCCTTCAAAAACCTTATTTTAAACCAAATAAAAAGAGTGGGACACCATTATTCCTAAAAATAGAAAAAAAAATAAGGAAGAAAAATGGGTATAATAATGGAATAAATATGAAACCAAAATAAAAATTGTATAAGATCATAGGTAATGTGGGAGGGCTTAGTATATATGGGTGATGATAGGATGTTATTTTATAAAAATATCTTAATCAAATTTTGGAAAATACCAAACCATAATTACTTATAGAATCTCTTTAGTTTGGACACACTATAAGAAAAACCATTTTCTAACCGTGTGAGAACCATAATCTCCAAAAAAAATGTTGCATGGTTTTTGGTAACACCCACACAATCAAACAAACTATTCTTAAGATGAACAAACCCCACTTTAATCAAATTTCCTCACATATATAGTAATCCATGTTGTTATTCATAATAGTATATTAATCATTTTTTGAAATAGTTTCGGAAAAATCTAATGTTTCATCCATCTATCTATTAGGAACTACAATGAAAAACAAAAAACTAAATAATGATCAATGTAAATCATAATAATGATTCAGGCTTGTCATAATCGAAAATTTGAAAGGAAGCGAACCATAGAATGGATGTAAAATATATTTATGTGCTGATGTGAATGTAGCCATGATTTATAGGATAACTATCTATAAAGGATGTTAAACCCAAAAATATTGGTGAATTTTTTAAATTAATTTATAATAAATTTAATTCCCTAACTCAGAGTGTATTAATCAAATGTCACACAACTATGGTATATTGGTAATAAATGATCCTCATGGGGAAGGATTTGAGCATATGTATCATTTCTTTTACTAATCGATTCCCTAACTCATAGTGGCCTATAGACATGAAAATTAGGGGATACATCTAGAAAATACTCCCCAATTAATAATGTATCTCTTCTTCCTCCCATCCCCTCTGAAGTTTAATTCCTAAAATATTAGAATGGGTGCGATATGTGGAGGAGTACATCATCTTCTAATAAGATCTTGGTACTATTCAAATAAGAAGGAATTCTTCTAATGGGGTTTTGTAATTTGAATATACAAACCGATATATCATGTTGGGATCATCATAAAGACATGGAATATTACATTTGGGACCATAATACAATAATCCACTTGGTCAAAGATTGAACATTTTATATAATGTTTGTGCATGCACTAATAAATCCCATACAAAACCATTAACAGGATGGTAGAGTTCAGCGTTCTGAGGAATCAATGCACACAAATGGTGAGTGGGGTGTTGGTCACATCTATTACAAGGAGGAGGTATGATTAATTCTTACCATTTATTTTTTTTGGTAATTCATATAAAAATTAATATTTTTCTTTTATTTTTCTATGAGTCCATATTATTTTAGTCAACCATTATATAATTATAATATTTTTTGTATGATCATAGATTTTACTAATAATTTATTTAGGTACTATTGGTGTGGAGTAATTTTATCATTCATTAAAAAATGAAATATGGAGAGGGTATTTTATCCTCTATAAGTTCTCATAATTATACCACCAATTTCTCCTCCCATTTATCTTCTGTTACAAAAATTAATAAATTGGAGCTGGTGAGGTGACCAAAAACTATTCTTCTCTTGGGAAAAATATATAAATGTTATATTTTTTTTATCTCATTATATTTTGCAACAACATTTTTTTAATTTATTGACTATCTCAAAATTTGACCAGGACCTTAGGGGATCATGGTTGTTAGTTGTGAAAGAGAAAAAAGACATTGCACTACTAAAAGGGAGCCCTATTGAAATGATAATCAGTAAATCTCATGTTAGGCCAGAGGAAAAATATATTTTGGGTTTATCAACCATCATACTAGTTGATTCTAGGATAGTGGAAAACCTATGGATTTTTGAAGACTTCATAGTTCATCCTGAGTTATATTTCATTGATTTTAATGAACCTCTACATGAAGGTGTATTATATTTATATTTTAATTTTATTTATTGATTTCACATAACAATGTAAATTTCTATGTGTTTCCTTTCATAGTTCCACTCAAGATGCTATTAGGCCAAAATTAATTATGGAACTACAGCTCCACTAGGGATCTTGGTTCCCCTAAATATGGGCTAAACATCCCAATGTATTTGTACTGTGGAGGTCATGATATGTACCACTAATTGTAACTTCTAGTGAGGTGGAAATTGTAAAGTTTGTTAGTGATCCATTGAATAAAGGTGTGTATCAATGAACCATATTATATATCATTTTTATGCCAAATAATATAATTTGAATGTTGATTATGATATCCCGCTCCCAAACAATGCAGGTTATTGAAATTTCAACTTTGGTATCTCAATTGATAGAAATAAAAAATAAATAGACTATTTAGTTACCATTTCACCTGGTTATTTTCGACATTATTCATTCCTTACATGACATGGTTCCTGATAATGTGTCATCCCATGGGATAGAATTAGATTTAGACATATAATTCACCATAATCCATCAATGGATATAGATTTAGGTATTGAAGAATATCTCTAAACATGATTTTGAGTCTCTTATTAGTTATTTTGGTGTCTAATTATATTACATCCAACACATGTTTGTCACTATGTTCTATTGAAGGTATGATTACCTCTTAATATTTTCCGGTGTAAAATAGGTGATCAAAACTCAAGGTGGAGTGAGTTCACTATGATTTATGCTTTCAATTGAAAATTATATAATTTTATCCATTGATTTGAGAACTAAAGCACATAACAATGATACTCTACACTTGGTTATTGAATCAGACTGATAATATCAATCCTTGAAAGGGATGTATCAAGTTGACCAACACTGAAAGTTGCTGGGTGTTATTGAAAAACACGTATTCGAACATTGTAGACATGAAAAATAGGTCGAAAAGGGATTAATATATGCGGTATAAAGGTCATAGGCATTGAGGTATCAGGTTAAACTAAAATCCACAATGTTTATAATGTTTCTATATGTAGTTAATGAATTTGATAAAATAGTAATTCAACATTATGAGTCTTTTTATTATGCATTGTCACATCATCTAAATTAATTCTTATTTTTTTTATGAAAGGTATGGAATCAATTTGTTTGAATCTTCTAACCATTTTAATTAATGTGTGAAAATTATTTTCTATTTCAAATTACTATTAATTCCTTTATTTTCCATATTTTTTTTACTATCGATATATGAAATACATTGAAAATGAAAAAATGTATTATCAACAAAACTATGTCTATCATAACATTTTATGTGAATGGAACAAGTAAATAATAAAATAAAAACTATTGATTGAAGCTTGACTATGAATATATGTAATTTATTATAAATATATACCATCAACTGTATATTTACTACTCACATATATAGGAACATGTACCATAACAATAAAATGAAGTAAGTACACAAGACACACTACTAAGTTATTTTGATCCCTCATATATGTGTTCACTTAGAAGGATTTAGACCATCAGAATATAGTATTACATTTAACGTCATTATAAACCAATGCTAGGTCATTTAGATGACATCCTCTTGAACGTGTTCTAATAGAAAGATATAATTTTTCCGGATAAAGTGGATCATATTATTTCATTGTAATCTACCACAAGTTGATTCAAATATGGGATTTGGCTTTTTTATATAGTTAGGCACACAATTACATATATGAAATCTAGATATTGTGGAACATGAACCACCACCGTAATCCATGTTTATCCCATTATTATATGAAAGAGATGAGTGAATCATCATAATGAAAATTATGTGGTGGTTTTTCGAATGAGGGCTCTAATGCTGAAATTGAATCAATTAACTACCAACAATTTGTCTTTATACATTTCATCCAAACCATTTGAACCATTGTGTGTGGAATAAATGTGTTCTATAATTTCATATCTAGTCTAATGACCTAGATAATGGTTACATAATTTTTATGGGCAAATGATGGTCTCTAAATCTTTTATTTATTTTCATTTCAACCATAATGATATTACTAATCTATGTGTGTGGTTGTTTTAAAATATCATATCCTAGAATTTACATGGGCCATTATTTTTTAGGTTTCATCCGAAAATATTTTCTTTCTTTAACATTTTATTAATACTTAATATTATTACTAATACATGTGTGGTGTGTTCCAAGAGATCAAAGACCTATTTTTGTCTAGGAATACCATTCAAGTATTTCATCTTGGATAGTTCTATGTCTCTTTCTTTTTGTAGTTTAAGGTTTTGGAAGTCAAACCAATGAATTTTGATGGTTATTGTTGGATGATGCATAATAGAATCAGGATGGAGTTTTAGGTTATAGAATTTTTACCAAAATATGAGTCATTATACCTAGATGGAAGGTAATGACTGACCCAAAATGAATGGAATCCCAAATTAACCATTATAAATAGCCATAACAAAGGGTGAAAAAATTGAGGTAATAGTTGTTAGACAAAAATAAGTTTTTGGTTAATTTGAGATTGGTTTAAGATAAGGGTAAAATTGTATATCAAATTAGGGAATGATAAACCCAACATGAATGTAGAAGAAAACAATAGTACAGATGACACAATGGATGAGTGAATGTATTTTATGGTCGTATTTATTAGGCTAATATTATTTGAGGTGTGACAACCTAGAAGTTTCATGATATCAAAAAGTCCTCAAAAATTGTTAAATAATGAATTAGATTATGTAAATCATAATTATTGATATTTTAATTAGAATATAATTCAATATAAAATCATGATTAGGATTTCCAATGAACACAATCAATTTATAGGTCCTTTAGTAAAGTTGTTAAGGCATAATGGGGAATCCATAAAATCTATTCATGAGGAAAAAATAAGTTTGGTTAGCAATTTTTAATATAACAGAATAAACATAATTACCCTGTGTTGGTACATTTTAGAAGTTGATTTCACACATTTCCATAAACCCTAGAAGGTATTTAATTATTTAAAAACTAAATTAATGTAATGTGGACTACGAGAAGAATAAATTCAATATTAATCCAATCAATTTAGTCCAGTGCATACCAATGAAATTTGGATATTAATAATTTAAAAGGAGTGTAAATGGAAATTGATTTTGTGTTGGGTCTGAACTCTATGGTTCAAACATTATTATGTTTCGTGTATTAATTTTAATCAAGACAAATTTTGCTCTCAGAAATTATATATCATCCCAGTATTTAGTCTGATATGGAAATACCCAATGTTAATTAAAATACTATGTAATGATGGGGATTTAAATCATTGGAATTTACGAATAGTCCTAAGGATGGTGACCTATAAATCGGTTTGGAACATATATTATTTGAAATCAAGCCACACAATTTTCTTTTAAGATATCTTCATAAATCATACTAATTTTTTGGGGAAGATAGACGACTTAATTATGATACCAGAAAATTATAAAAAACTTCATCTAAATGATTATGAACTTAAAAACCATGATTAAATATAATGGGGTATTTTTTTGAACTAAAATAGGTATTTCTTATCTTATTTTTTTATAATGTGATGATGTAAATCAAGACACACATAGTTCATATAGTGTCTCTTTATTGAAATATATCATGTACATGACAGGAAAATTGATCGTGTCATTGTTCGGAAATAAAAAAAGGATGAGGCAATTTTGATTGTGTGTCAAAACACTATGACCCATTTTTTGGAGAATAAGGGATTTTTTCTATTATGGTATTATAGAAAAATATTTTTACATCACTATAATCTAGCACATATCTAGATATCATATTAGGAAGTTGGGGCATACAAATTAGATCAATGTATGTAGATTAAGGTCTTATAGGATGGATCTATTATCTTTTTGTTTGGAATCATTGAAAATTAATTATATTCCTTATTATTTAATTTTTTGTTGTGGGTACCATTATGTAGGAGTTATTTCATAGATCTATGTCATGTGAAAAAAATTAAATAGCCCTGTCATTTTTACAAAACCATAATAAATACCTTATGTGGATTTATGGGTACATAAACAAAAATATGGAGTGTGGATTTAAATTAATGGTATTTTAGTTTGGAAATATGATTGAATTTATATATGATTATATATACACAAAAATATCAAGAATCAAGACACATGTAGTTTTGGTATGTTATCCTTTTTTACAAATCAATCTCATGTATAAGAGATAAATGGGAAAATGAGTGGATTCTTTAGTGAGATAAAATGATGAAAACATGAATGGATTCCAAACACTTTGGTGGAACTAGAAATAGAAATGATTGTTAGGTTTTCTATAAGTATTGGAATCCCATGAGTAATTGTATATACAATCATGACATGAATCTAGAAACACGTTGTTATAATATGATTATTTTATGTAAATATAATTTCAACAATGAAGAAATTATTATGGTTTTATCCCAAAGAAACTCCATTCTAGAAGACCTGTCATGATTTAATATAACCCTTAAACAAGGATGAATAAAGGGATAATATTTTCTAATTCTACCAGAGATAAGAGTTCAAGGAATCACTATGTGTCCTAAAATTAAAGGAATAATACAAAATATACATCTAAAAAATATTATCTACCCATTTTGGGAACTTTTTCATTCGGAATTTTACATTGGTTCTGGTTAATTTATTTGCAAATCCATGGACCATAAATTTTTATATTTATATGAATCTCATGTCAGAAGAAAAATTATCAAAGAAATGACATATATAAATGTTTAAAATGTCACATATTGTGGATAACATTCCATGTAATTTAATATCATGTGGTAAATAATGACATGTTTTTTATTTTAACTTATTGTAATAATTACCAATTAAAAGATGTTTTTATTCATGTGTAATGGGATTCTGTTATGGATTTTGATTTTATTCATATACTATGATTTGAACTCATTATAAATTTATATATTATATTTCTAGAGAAACTATATATTAATAGTTGGAATGATATAATATCCATCGACCATGATCCAAAATTAATATCCATTGTAATCAACCATATATATGGTGTATGGTCCTTCATATTTTGGTTAAATAATTGGAGTCTTGTTTAAATGTATCATGAGTGTTATCATAATAAGTTCCAACTATACATAGATAAATGTGTAGATATGAACTATCTTGTTGAATTCATATGTGACATGATTTTAATGGTATCAAGGTTATGCATTGTGTGTAAACTTTTCTTGTCACATGACCCCAATTCATCTATTTATATCTAATATTTCTCATATATATAATGTTTCTTATAGATTTTAATTTGAATCATGGGTTAATGAACTTGAATTGGTATAAATTTCTCTTCTATTTAAATTGTTGAAAATCAGTTCACCTATGTGTTAGTACATGTTATGATGGAATATGTCCACATAAAAATTATAAAATTACCAAAATAGATCTTATTATGCTTTTCCATAATTTAAAATAGAATTTTAGATAGTTTTTTTAAAATTACATTATCTATATATTTGTTTCTACATGATAGAGGTATGAGTAGATTGACAAAATATTTTATTCCAAATATAGAATCTCTTACTTTTAATGACATAAGTTGGTGATATTGTTCATCTATATTATTTTAAGGATACTAATTTTTGTAATTTTGTTATACTTTACATAGTTTATGATAGCCTTCATTTTTTACTTCCTTAGGGATATAACCACAACTATTTTGGATAATATATAAATGGTAATAAAGATGTACATGAATTCTATAGTTGTAGATGTGAGATATGACCTGAAGAAATATATTCCATGTGAAGAAAGTATCTAATAGTATTCGGTGATGTGAGACAATTATGGGGGTTAATGGAAAATGTTCGAATATATGTGACTAGTAAGGAAATTCATATTGAACAAAATATATTCATTCATAAATAATGGATATAAATACCCATTTCTCATAATTTTATACAATAGATTCCTCTCCGACTGACGTGTTTCTTAAGCACCCACATTGACATCCTTTTTAATAATAATGATATATCCCCCTTCAATGAAAAACATATTAATACATCAACAAAAATATAATAAAGATTATTCTAATAATTTAGACCACTACAAAAGATGAGGTTTTATACCAACTAATTTATTTTTCCCTCTAATCTAAATCTAGTAGAAGGATCCTTTTTTGGAGTTCATCTATTATTAGTGACATCACTAAAATTATAGCATAAATTAGTGAATGTAGAGGACCACCCAATTCTATAATAGTTCTATCTTCACTAATCAATTACATATAAACAATTATAAATGGAAAGAAGAATACGTTATGAGTGATAACAATTATCATCTTTTCCTAGGATGAATCTACTAGTGTTTTATCTATTTTTTAAAATACATATTCTTAGGTTTTTTGGGAATGAAAAATGAGAGTCATCAAGAAATCTAGGGGGAATTCAGACATTATCCCTCACACATAATAAAAAAGGTAATAAACTATTCCTTCTTGATATATTATCCATCATTGGTATTCTTGAGTAACAACATTAAATAAGCCATAATCTTCAATCAAACCACTAGTATTTTGATAAATAGATCAAAACCACTTATGAGATCCCATAATTAAAAATATTTTTTTGTTCATCCATGTGAAATTAAGAGAGAATTATTATGAACCTTTTTTATTGTGGATATGAATACTATCACCAATAATACTCTAGTGTACAGGGGGTTCTCAATTCGTCTACTAGTCGGCCTCCTAGATACACCATCAAAGTAAATAACTGTGATTAAAATGTTTCATGGATAGAGAATAATTATTGATTAGGGATATATTTCACAAACATGGACTTTTTTTGATATGGGGTTCCATTGAGAAATCCTTCAATTTTTTCCACATTATTTATTGATAACATGTGAATTTCATGTCATATCACTATAGATTAATTTCTCATCATGAAAGTTTCCCAATAAATACTACCCATTCAGGATGTGTCTACTTCTAATTTTTCCTTCATTTCATTTATTTTTCAATCATTGATATTCATCTAGGCACAAAGTATGGGAGATGATATTTTGGATTTATAATGTCATTAAATAATAATGGGTATTTATTTCCAATGTTTTGAGGTGGAGTGTTAAATAATACAGATTCTAGATGTGGATAATTTTCTAGTTTCACTAGTTAAAATCTCCCTTTAATAGATTATTTTCTAGCAGTGGGGACTCGATGGAGATTAGGAGTTCTAATGTCATCATCATCTGATAAATTCTAGACTGAATACAATATTTATATCATGAGATGTCTATCTTACCTATGTCTATTGTTTATATCCATTTTGAATAATCATAAGGTACTAATCATGAAATAATGGTGGTTATTGACCAAGGGGAGGAATTCCTTGATATCCCACAACCACTAGGGATGTGTAAAATGGTTTTTTGGGCCTCAAGTTATACATGTTTCTTGACTATACTACCCATGGTCATGAATCCCTTTCTGGTTGGAGATAATTTTCTATTGTATAGTTATTACACTTATCATGGGAGTTTCTTTTATTAAGAATATTTCCTCTTACTAACTTAACATTGAGCTATGTCATTTTCATTAGCTAATCATTATATTAGTAAAACCACTCTTTGATAGAGGTAATATTTGATTAACTAAATAATTGGTGGGATATTTCAATTACATTTCCAATATTCATAATATTGGATTACTGATTATGTGAAAACATAATATTTAGAGGAGATCATGAATCCTCAGTCTTACTCTTCAACTGAGTATATAGTCCATCTTCATGGATATCAATTTAGAGCATGTTTTCAATGTATGTCTCGTAACTACATTATTTTACATGGGAATAATTATTTGTGATATATATGGGGATGTTTCTAATGGAATTAACTATATTCAAATATGAAATAGGGAACATATCTCATCAATTCCAAAATAATAATTGGATTAATCAACGATGGTATATCCTTCAAGGGACATATTATAATCCTCATTGTTGTTGGCCTTATTAGTGGCTGATATTATCTTATGGGCTTATAAAGTTTCAATATACCTCCATAGTGTTCCCATATAATTTTTTTAAGGTCACCCTAAGAGTTTCTGATAACGTTAATTGAACATGATCTCAGTGAAAAACATAGATCCCCAAGCTGAATGAACTGTAATTTTTTTCCTATGTATTTTCTCACAATATAGATAAGGAAAACATTCTTGATGGAGGGTGAGGTAATAATACATTTATTCCATGTCAGATATTTCATGATTAGTCCAAATACAATCATGACCTTGACCTGTTTTGGATTTGATAAACACATGGGAGGTAGTGGGGGTAAAAATGCCTCTAACCCTGTGGGTTGGGGTTTCTCATTTTATGGTTATAAATAAGAATCTACTACTTCCGTAGAGAATTTTTATTCCTCTAGTTGGTTAAGAGTTTGATAAAACACAAACTTTAACAGGGTGATGCTAATCATTGATGGTTTTCGTACAGTTGTTGGATTTTTGTTCCCCCATATGTTAAGGCAATTTTACCTACTTGGTATCTTGATGAAGATGTCCATTAATAGAATTCCCCTTCAAAGTAATTTTTTTATGCTTTTAAACCTAATGGATTTTATTTTTTATACCAACATGTAAATTCATACCTAAGGCATGTGACCAATTACAATTACATGACATTAAATGTCATCTTTCTTTGATGAGACTTATTATCCTATGAGTTGGGTGAATCGATGAGCCACATATTCACCATACCCTCTGATACATTCATCAGGTGGGGTGTCTATATTATTTAGTGGAGTCTCTTTTTAATATTTATGAAACTATATTTGAGAACTTTTAGTAACTTCCTTAACATGGGTTTCTTAGAAACTGAAGATGTAGTTAATTCAACATGGTGATGGAGAACATTGATTTCCATAAAATGGTTTATGTACTCTCTACAAGGTAGATATCATTCCTTTAGTTTGTAAGGAGTAACCTATAAGATATAGAGAATTTAATTCATTTATTCCTCCTCAATGCCTATAGAATGTCAAAATGTGGCGTGATTAGTGGAAAATATATTACTTGTGTTCTATCCTCAATCAGTTATCTCCAAATGACCATGGTTTTCTCCTAATCCTTATTTGGCTTTCTTTCACCTGATCTAAATATAATGGTCACTTATCCAATTATTTTTTGAGAGGATCAGGATCATTAAGAAGTTCGTCAACTACATAAAAGTGTATGAGATCTATGTGGGGTATAGATAAAAATTATCACCTCTTAATTTCATTCAATTGGGATGAGATTTCATTTGTTAATGATGGGGCACGTGGCCTAGTTGGACTTAATTTCATGAGTTTTACATACTATTTAGGGAACAATATATAGAAATCATATATAGAGTTCCTATATATCTAAAATATTTTTCATTTCATGGAGGTCCTTCCTAACAATTATAATGAGAAGGATTTCCATCGTTATTCATTTTTCCATAAGGATTATCTCCATGATGTGTAAAATAAGGGTAGCCCATAGAGTCGAAAATAATGGTAATGTTGGGAGGATCACCAAATATATTACTGATTACTCCTTTTGATGATGTGCTAAATGATTCTTGGGATTTTATTTACAAACACTAAAGGCCCTCAATAGAAGTAGTTTTTAAAGGTGAATGTGTGTGAATCTTATCTTGGATGAAATATTCCATTTGGATATATTCTATTTTGGGTATTCATCGTTATGAAAATATGGTTGAAACCTTGATCATACTCACGGCCACACGGTGTGTACAACAAACCACGCTAGAATGATACCTCCTTTGTGACTCGTCTATTATAGCTAAAATATACCAGTGATCTTTCATGTTGAGATTTGGGATATGATCCTACTCTTAAATTTTCATAAAAATATTCCAATGAGCATTATAGATGTGATAGGTTATATGTTCATGATTTGAGGATACATCAAAAATACACCAACAAAATTCATATATATTATTGGAATTTAAGATATAAAAATAATTATGTCATTCAATTGGGATATGATGATTAATATCACGGGTGACAGTATGAATATAATAATCATACCTAGACTTATCCATATTTTTTAGATGATATTCTTGATAATGAGTAGAAATATGAAAATCCTACTTATATTTCACTAAGATATGTTGATGGTCTTGATGGGTGTGACCATGGATAAAATACTATGCTTCAGTGAATTACTAGATATTAACGTGTCCTTTCTAAATGGAATAGAATGTTTTTTCATGTTCTTAAAAACCTTTTTCCACATGAAAACATTAAAGAGAGATCCTACCATGTTTTATGGTATTGGTGACTTGATTTGTGATCTATAGAGTGGTGTATTCAAATAATTCCCAAGGATATGTGGATTTCTATAATTGGTGATGGTGGTTATCACCTAGAACCCCCTTCGGTAGATCTTTAATATTGGGGAGGATGTAGAATAATTACTATAACTACATAATTCAATTGAGAATATCCTTATTTCACTATAGGGGAAGGATCCAAATGTGATTAGCTATAATAGTAAGAGCATTGTTCTTCCTCATGGAACTTCAATGAAATGATGTTTTGTGAGTACTTTTTTTTGAGGATTTCATGAGATTCTTCCAATGATTGGATAGATCAATTACATTAGTATTACCACACCATGGAATTCACCACTTATTGTTGGTGTGACTTATTTACAACAACACCATACTAGGATAAAGGGACACATTATTCTTAATTACTATTGTATATCTCTATCTAGGGAATTAGACATTTTTCATTAAACTCTACGATGTTTCCATTTGGATTTAAGGAAGTTATAAAAGGTATCCTTTAAAATATTATAAAAAACTCATTAATGAAACATTTCATGTAAACTTTTATGGTAGATTAATTACTGTCTGGGGTAAATAATTCAAATTGAGGTCACAAATTTCTTCCAGACAATTCCCCATAGCAATTACATTTTGAGTTAGTATGGTCCTAATTTAAAAATTTGCGTAGTAATGATAAATTAATGAAGGACACATTAGGTTTTGAATTTGTTTAAAATATGGGAGGTTGGAGTTATCTCATCATTTTCATGGAATTATTTCTTACTCTAGGAATCTCTTAATGATTTAAGACATATTAATGATTCATTCCCAATAACAACCTTAATATTGGTTATCATTGTAAAAATAATTGTTCTAAACCAAGTATCTTACTAGTTGATTAAATAATTATATTATGGTTTAAAAGATATATATTCTGTAACTCTAGAATTTATCATATTTTATGAATGTGTTAGATGATTTTATATTTAAAACATGACCATAATAGGGTATATCTATGTATTATTATAATAGGGATCATAAACCATGTAATTTTATGAAACATAATAGGGAAATTCATACCTATTTATATGGTGAGTACAATTATATTTCCATTGAATATCATTAATAAAATACATAATGAATTTTTTTAGGGTCATATCTACAAGACTATTTGATGTTCCTTTTATTTTCATTTATCTAGAACCAATTGAAGTGATTTTTATGTTCATGCTTCTAGAACCTAGTTAATCACCTTTTAAGAAAATATTTCTATAAACCACATATATACATTTTATGATTTTGCATCTAGAAACAATGGGGTATTCAGAAATATCCTCAATATGGCTTCATATGTATCATGGCCAACAATAATCAAATATCATATAGTTTTTATTTAGTGGTATATTCTTATAATAGGATCAGTCTATGATGAGTAGTGATTTTTTGTAAGGATTTCTTCATTGTTAAATGGGATAAAATAGAATATTTAGTGGGGATTATAAATTTATAGACCTTTTAGGTTTTTCTTTGGTTTTTTAGCTGGACAAAATATGATATGGTTATTCTTATACGGAATAATGAGTAGTGTGTGTATAATTTTATAGGGAATATATCCTAGTGAGGATACGTTATCATAGAGTATATGGCTAATTGATGAAAATTATGGATATTATGAATGGGATTCCCATATATGGATCAATAGATCATTAATGATTCATATATATGAGTACATTAAAGGTGAAATTATTTTCTTATTTCCCTTTGTAATGGAAAAATATATATCCAAGATAAGGAAGAGTATATGTGGGGCTTAGGAAAATTCTTTTCAAAGGTTTTCAGACTCCTATGTCACTCCATTAAAGGGAATTTCTGAGTATTACACATGTTTTGAGGCCCATATAAATAAATTTTCTTTATTAATCAGTAATATAAAATAGATCAATATTGGGGACATAGATTTTTTTTTAAACAAACTGGGAGACCCAAATACTTCATGGGAGCAACAAGTATATGTGTAAAGCTTATAAACATGCTTCTAAACCGTGTTCAGTATAGAAGGTTACTCAAGTTATGGTGGTTTTTGAGGAATACACCATGTTGAAATCCCTTATGTGAATCCTTGGCTCATTAAGTGGATTATAGGGTTTCATTGGATGTTGGTGTCAGTAATATGATTGATATGGGTCAGAATTTGTGAATATAATGATCTATGTATGTTTCTACTAGTTTCCCTATGGTATGGAACCAAAATCTCAATTGAAAACATGTAAATAATTACACTTATCATATTATCAATTTTAGAGGAAAATTTAAGAATTATATATTATAAAAGGAATGCATGATCAAAGGGTTTCAAATTGATGTGCATAGCCTGGTAATGTATCTTAGGATGTCATGGGAAAAGCCTTACTAGGACAGTTATTTAGGGAACTGAACATAGAATAAGGATGTTGATAATGTCAATTGGATAAATTCAATCAAGGTAGATAACCAATATGGAAAAGCGAAATGAAGAATCACGATTACCCATGATAGTGTAACTTCAAGGAAATACCGACCATAGTTAAAATCGGTCATTTTAATGAAAATCCAAGAAAAGGCCAAAATAACAATATAGAAAACCTTATTCGGTATAAAATTGGAGTTCTAAATTAAGGGGGCATTATTATATAAATAATTTGGATTAAAGGTTTCTCTCAATGGTTTTTTTGTGAGTGACCCTTTATAATGGAGTCATATGGGGGATATTTATGTTAGACATATAGAGATGACCCCTTGAGGCTTCTATGTGGGAGAGAATTATCAAATATCTCGTTCAATCTGATCCTTGATATATATTCTCTAGATGAAACTCTATTAGTTGCTTATGTTTTATTTAAAACATCATAAAGGTAAGTAATCCTCAATGATGTGATTTTACTATCATGATTTCTATCTCAATGTAAAAAAAAGAAAAATTATTTGTTGTATCTCTTAATTTCATATCTTCAAATATGTGTAAAAGAGTGTCATTGATATTGTTTTATCTTTTTATTGGTGACTTCATGTCGACACCCTCCCTTTAAATTGTGATATCATGATAATAATGATATATTGATGAATCCCTATTGAAAATAATTGAAAAGATTAAATGGATGCAAGATATATCCATCATGAATACACTATGTGAGTTTCATACCATGAAGTGGTTATTTGGTCAAGAGGATCCAACACATCACCTTCACAAACACCATGTGACCAAGAATAATTTAGCTAGACATAAAGGGACACTCCAAGCTTTTTGATATAAATTTCCTACATTGAATCATCAATATGCCTATATAAATGGATGTATCACTTTGTGAAATACTGGCTTCCATCATGTAAATAATCCCTTTACCATATTTTTTATCTATTTGTTATTATTTTAAGAGATGATTTTATTTTTTTTGGGAGTCAAAATTCAAACAGAAACATCATCACACTAAAAACTAATATTATGTATTCATATCATCATCAGCAAGTGTGTGTCATGGACATGGTCTTACAATATTTGGATCTTCATAGGATGTGGATTTAATCTGTCAAATAAATTCAATAAAACCTCCTAATTATACAACAACTCAACATGATCATTATTGGTCTATATTACTGTTCAAAATCTTTAATAAAGAGATCTATCCTAGAGAAATTATATCTCAACTGGGATATAATTAGCATATGTGACCCTGCATGTAAAAAAATCATATTCTATTAGATAAATATAAATCCCAGTTCTCATCCTCGATGTAACCTCCCATAATGTTCATATCTTAATTAATAGGTTCTTCACACTAAAGAACATAATTATAAGATAAATCCGTATTGAAAACGCCTTATAATGCAATAATCCAACATCACTAATTATAGATATTTTTTATATCTTAATCCCATATTATGATTAGTATTGAAGTCTTCCATAATAATGTGACTACATACAATGAATCATCCATTAGTAAAAAATCATTTTTAATATCCTACAAAATGATTAATTAGGTAAATTTAGACGTAACATCAATAAAAACTAAAGACATTAACCCATTTAATGAATTTCAGTCATTAGAAAAAAAGTTATGGTGAATAGTCTCAATGATCATTCAATCAAGGTAATGGTATCCCATGATAGTCTTGGGTCATCCCATAATCAAATTATAACCCATGAATTATCTCACAGTCAGTATCTCACTAGATCCCCAAAATCACTCAAAAATTTAAATATTTCATAAGATTCCTAGAATTGTTATCCATAAATATCATATCTTCTAAGGTCACATGAATATCTCCTCTCCAAGAATATCCATACACATTAATACTTTGTCTTAATAACCCATCACCCATGAAAATTATCCATGTATGTGTTTCTTATTTTATATTCTATCATCATGGAATAAGATATAAAATACATGGAAACCATAATAAATAAATTCAATCAATAATATTTTATATGACAAAATGTATTCTCCCACAATGGGTAATTTATAATAATTTATTTATCAATTTATCAACATATTTCATTACTTTAAAAAATAATTAAAATTGTGTCTTTCAAGATTCACTTTAAAAATGCATTAGTTGTCTGTTTAACGCACACCATACCACTTGAAAAATCCCATGTTAAAACACTCATGGAAATATTTTTTTTTTGGAATCCCATCTTGAAAAATATCATTTAAATAAACATATTTATATGAAAACTATTTCTTTGTGAAATTAAATTAAATTCAAACTCACATCTCTAAAAAATCCTTATGAAGTGTTATAGATAAATATCTGATCAATGAAACACTACATAATCTTTTAGAGAGATATGAAGCCTTTTTTGTTTTAGGTATAACCAATACCATTACATTTATTGTGAAATGAATTCTATTCAATTATTTCACCCACAATAAAAAAATAAGTTGGACATTTTGCAGAAGCCATAAAATCTCCATTATTAATGCATGAAGGCCACCAACCTCACTGACATTTCAATTTAGTACTTTCATGATCATACTAGAAATTTTTCTTGAACGACCACCTAAATTATCAAAAATACAAAAACATTAAATATAACATTATTATAAATCAAAACCCCCCAAAAGGGAACAATTTGTGAAAACCCAAACAAGTGATTCTACAACATGAAACCCATGGGCAATGTGGTGTTGTCAACATTTGAGGCACACCTGAGTCTATAATTACTAATTAATCAAATTATAAAACCCTTATTGATTATGTATTTTATCCAATTCCATGAAATCTATAAATTAAATCTTTGAGAAACATACAATGATCTAGATAGAGATATATATTGATAATTAGTCTTTCTCAAAGCTCCTCTATCCACCACACATTATTTCCCAAGATTTCAATGAAATCCCACCATGATTTAGTAGAATAACCATCCAAATCATTAAATTCACTCACCCAATATCAAAGTAAGGTAAATAGAATTGTAGATAATATATAAAATAATCTAAATATAAAATTATAAGTAAAAAATTATTCTAACCTATTTGGGTCAAATTAAGATGAATAGTTTGAAGGTTCAGCATCACATTTTAATTATTACAACTAAACAAGGATCACTAACTAGGGTTAATATTTTAATCCCCCAAAATCCCCATTTACCCTTGTTAAAAAGGGGTTATACGAACTATTGGTAAATTTTATCCTACACAAACCACCAAATGGAGAACATTTTGTATAAAACTACATGTTTCACCACTAAATAAATGATATTTAAATAAATCGTTTCTAATGACTACAACTGATAATTTACCATATATTACAATTAACATGATCTTAATAATTATATTTAGGTATTTTATCCCATTATTTAATATCCAAATATTATTTTAAACATTTAAAAATATATAAAAATCTCACCCAACAGTCTAAACTAAAAAATTATACCTCATCCCAGCATCTAATAAATAGAATCACATTCCTCCTTTTGTTATATCATTATGTAATAGAGTTGGTTATCACAATATTCCAAAAATAATGATTATTATTCATAAAAATACAATCTTAAAAAAATCCATAAATATCAAGATACATTAGTCAATAATCTATCTCTTAATCTCTATGTTAAACATCTAGGTAGAAACTATGCTTCCATAGTTTGATTTTGATACATGATAACACTATTCATTGAGAGTAATATAACATGGTCATTGATATATTATATTAATTATACTGTGATAACCAATACAACACAAGTGTTGTTTCACTTTATTACTCATTCATGTTATCATGATCAAAAATTAATCCTTGAATATCTCATCAATTTCCCATTACTTAACATATGGGGCATTCAAGGAATATATATTTCGTTCTAAAAGTACTATTTATTAGTAACTAAACACTATAATAAGTGAACATAAAATTCATATTCTATATAATAGTTCCTCCAATACATTAATCACCCATAAAAATACATTTTGTGTGGTAAAATATATAAAATAATCAATTATAATACCTGTATATTTGAGCCTCAATCCAAATACTCATCTATTGAGCAAAAATCATGTTCATATATCTATTCAACCTCTGAATACATAAGAATATGTACATAATTAAAAATTTTGAATCATTCCTACTCTATATAATTAAAAAAAAGAAAATATTTTAAACATAAAAATATTCTTATTGTAAGAATATCATCAAAATCATTTTTATAGACAAAATATTTTTCCATGATTTTTTGAAAATTCCATTCACATCAAAGGTTTTTTTCATCAAAACCGAAAATACTAAAATATATTAAGCATATCCAATATTTTTTCCAAAAACATATTATGCTTAAAATCCCATTTGTAAATATATATACAACAATGGATTAATTAATTTCCTCAAAAAAAATTAAAAAAACCAAATAATGTAAGTCATTTTTTTAAAAACACACGTAAGGATACATTACCCAAGATGTGTAATTGCACCAAAATCTAAATTTAGAAAAATATTGTTTTCCCAAAAATATAATTTCTTATATAAATACTAGATCATGGATCTATTTGAAGTAAAAATGATATATTAAATAGTTTTAATCATGTTTTGTTCTATCATTTGATTATTATTTTTTAAAAACTGAATTTAAAAAACAATGAACCCATTTCTCAATGGTAGTGAAACATTAATAATCAATAATCAAATTAAATAATTAATCAAACCCTTTGATATATATTAATATAATATTCCCAAATAATATATTTAAGATTAAATCATTTGAAATATTAATTTATTCTAATTAATCATGGATACTATAGAGGTAATATGTCAACTAAAATCACTTGTAAGTGTTTGTGACATGCCATAATCAAACCATAATTGTGATGAATAAGTAATGTAATTGAATCCTAGATGAGTTTTAAAGTCAACATAAATCACGTTCATCTCCTTTTGGGATCCTCCCTCTAACACATTACTCAACCTATAGTTAAAAATATTTATCAATTATCATTTCATTACAATGGGGGATCTAGCCCAATCTATTTTGTTCAGACATTCTCAATAGAAAACCAATTATTTGACACACGTTATAACATGATATTTAATGTAAAAATCCATTAATTATAAAAAATGGTTTTCATTTATATTGTATTTGGAAGAAAAGTTTTTAATACATAAATTAGAAGATAAAACATTATATATTTCTTTATTATCCTTACAGATATTTTAAATCCATTTTACCTTTTAAAACTAAAAAAGATAAACTATGAATTACATAGAATATAGGGGAGCTAAAATTCATGGTTAGAGAATAAACACAATAAATAAACATAACATGTGGGTTTAAGTTATAACATGGTACCATAAAAGAGAATTTGTGAGAGTAATCACATGGGAGCCTAACATAAAAAACATAATATTATAGTATCATAATATCATAAAAAATATGGAAGCCATACAAAAGTTGAAAAAATCCTGACATAAGGATAAATACCTAGACAATATCATATGGTAGAAAATTTCCCAAAAAGTATTTGGTTTACTCCCTAATTTCAAACATGATATATCATGAGACTAATAATTTACCTAATGCATTAGAGTTCTCTATGTGGGTACCAATAATAACATGTTAAGTATTTTTTTTGCCACAAAAGGGAAATTAATAATATGAAATATAATTAAGAATTTCCCATAGAATGAAATTGTGTTTCATAATTTTGTCTCATATCATAACCAAAGTAAATATCATAATTAATGAATTTGAATGATAAACACAAAGAATTTATTACACAATCAATATAATAGAGAATAATCTCGGTATATATGTTGGAGACAAATATACATAATTTAGAATAAAATAATAACATCAAAGGTTGTCTCCATTGATTATAATTTCACTATTATACTACATGGAATATTTATTGATAAAAATAAAATTTTCACTTTGAAATCAATTATTCAAAATCACAAAATACCATAAATATTTGAGTAAAAATTTTATTTCAAAATAACTATAGATACATATAGAAAACAATTCATATAATGGAGTTATTAGGATTACATGAGATTATGTACAAGTCATATATCTTAAAAATATACATTAACATTATTGTAAAAAGGTTAAAATTAAATTCATTTAAAAAACTATAAAAATATTACATAGAATATTTTTTTTTAAAATATTTTATCCTGTGTAAAAATGAATTTAATAAATCATGTGTTTAAATTTAGAATATTTCATGAGAATATTTTTAGAAACCATTTATATAGTGGAAAAAGAATTTTTGAATCATTTATAAAGAAATTTAATCCTTTTAACATACAAAGAGAGGAAAATGTTATTATTTCATTAAAATTTAATGAATAAACATATGATATTAAAATATATTTGGTCTAAGATATAAAAATTAAAAATTCATCCAAGGGAGTCATTAACATAAACAATACAAAATAATGAATTGATTATGCAATAAACTCTTACAATGTTAGTGACATTTGAATAATAATCCCAATGAATAAACTAACATAAAATTAAACTTCAAATATCATGATGAAACATATAATCATGATATACGAGGTTGTTTATAAAAAAATAAAATTAAAAAAGTGTTTAATATAGAGTATGTTACACAAAAGTAAAAATGAGAAAAGAAATCTCATATGTTGGGTCTATAATTGTCATGTATGTCCATTCCCTTCTATATAATAAACATATATAAATTATTATTTTTCTTAATAACATTTTCTAGGTATAATAAAATATAAAGAAACCATTTAATTTATTAATTTTAATTCTATATTTAATAATATATTTAGTTAGGTCCACATAGAGTGTTTTTAGGACGCCCAATTAAAAATTTCAAACCGGAATCAGCATGTTGATATTGTTCAAATGCTTCATTATTCCATCATCTCTAGAATAATAATAATTAAATATTTAAAATTTTCATAAATAGATTAAAATTTTAAAACAATCCATGAAATATGATTATGAAAAACAAACAATGTTACAATCTTGGAGACGGTGGACCGTACGTACGTATGAGTAACATCTCCATTTTCAATGATCATGAAGTAAGGAAGGAATTTGAAATTTAATCAGTAATTAAAAATAATTAAATCATAACTTCCATATATTTTTTTAAATACTCTTTCATATTCCATCCATGTTATATGGTAATAAAAAAATGAATCACATCACATCGCACCATATAAATGAATGACATTATCAATTTTCAATGGATGATACGATATAAAAGTATATCATATAATTCATTTCAATAAATTATTATTTTTACCTAAAATTATATATATAAAATTAATTTCATCATTATGAACTATCGTGTGAGGCGATGGTTGAAAAATAATTACATCGATTCATGAGGTGTTGGTCCTCCTTACACAAGCAATGGTTTTGTTCCCCACTTAATAGAAGATGAAAAATAATTCGGTTGTCAAATTCATATAATAACATATATTTATATGATATATAATTATTTTATTAAATAATTGTCATTTATTAATATTTTATGTATGTGGAATAAGAAGTTACACAAGACGTTCAGTTATGAACAATACCTCTTCATCGTAAAAGTTCGTTATCTTTGCACCAAAAACATTATTTTGAAGGGTTTATAATCAATGAATATATTCTAGGATGTGGGTAGGGAATTTTTAAAGGGATTTGGGAAATTATTGGACAAACAAAAATTATTTTTTTGTGTGAGTAGAAGTTGAGAAGGGGGGTTTTTATAATTGAGTGGGAGTGGCATTTTTTAAAATACCCATAACTATTCAATAATGGGAAGTCACACCCAATTCATGTACTAAAAAAATAGATAACTAATGTATTAAAGGGGTTATATGGTCGATAAAAACATCTACCATTCAAAAATAATTATTTTTTACTCATCTATTTTAATTTACCACATTAGTTTTTCACCACCCCTTGTATAAACCGTTTTTATCTATAACCATAGTAATATTCTTTTACTATTTTTACTATTCAATAAAAAATTAAGTTGAAATAATTTTAAAATATTATATATTATGATTCCAATTATTTATTCCTTTTTATAAAATTCAAATCCTATATGGGAAAAAAATATTTTATATTTAAACTGAAAAATGATACAAAAAATTGTTTTTCAAAAAATGAATTTCTCAAGTCTAAGATGATCGTACATTAACTATATGAAAAATATTCATAATTATATGAAATTAAATTAAAATAAATAGATATATAATCCATAAATTTAATTAAAATATTTCCCTATTATCAGACTATTTAATTTAAAAAAATTATAGTATGTTTGAAAATGATAACAATTTTTCAAAAAACATAAATTTTATGCATAAAAATAAACATATATAAAATCCAAAAATTTGATGATTAAAATGAAATTAAATGTAAAATTATAAAAAATGGTTAATATATCCCTTTTTTACCAAATCCAATATATAAACGAACTTTTAAATTAATTTATTTAATGAAAATAATTGACATTATTTGGGAAATCGATAATTTTCACTATACATAAACAATCTAATACTTCATAAAAATCCAAAAACTGTGACGCACTAAACCTTTTCAATGTGTAATAATCAATTTTTATTATTTAGTCATTCAAACAATGGTTCTGAAAATAAAATAGGACCCTTAATATTAATAAACCACTAAAATGTTTACTTATTAAAAGGGATAAAAACCATAGTTATCCTAAGAAACTAATAACAAATCTGAGAAGTTCCATAGGAATACCTGCTAACACCACGAAGAGGCCAAGCAGGTATCCCTCATCACTTAGACAAACCATAAAGATGAATGCGATCGCTAGGAGAATGGCCCAAATACTAAGAAAAAAAAGAATGTAGAGAACCATCCTAGTAAACCGAACCACCAGAGATATGAGATACAATAAACATGTATTTATAAGGGTTTTCATGACTATTAGAAATACTTGTGACCATTTTATAGCTGTTGGAGTTTATAATGAAGTAAATATAAGAGTTTTAGTCAAGTGATCATTTTTGTTTTGTTAAATGAATACAGTTATATCTTTTTAATACATTTTCATGTAAAATAATAATAGAAAATCTACATTCAAGTACACTTTAAAATAACTATTTTTATTATTTTTGAATTATTATTTTAAATTATAATTATACTAATATATATATTTATCTAATTTGTTGTTTAGTCCCAAGATGTAATATGTATACATATACATATGTATACTATATTTTAATTATGTGTAATTATGATAATATTATAATATTATATTGAAGATATAAATTAAATAAAAAATTATTGTTTTAAAATATTTTAATGAAATTTTTTTGTAATAAGTGACCAATTTTAATTATGTGGAAAATTACATAATCTATTTTATATATTTTCAAAAATGAGAGTTTATACATAGTTGTTAGATTGGATTAAAAGTTTCATAACATAGTTAAAATTTTGAGTACTTAATAAAACTGTTTTAATAGATTGATTATAATTGTACAAATATGAATGATCTTTTGATAAAAAATATTGATATCTGGAATCATAAATAAATTTGTGTAATATTAACATTTTTTTAGAGTTTCAAAATTAAAAATTATAATAATTATTATATTGATAATACATTTTCAATTATCAATTTAACTTATAAGCATAAAATATGATATATACAAATATATATATTATAAATGAATTTAATAATAATAACATTTAATTTTTAAAAGTATTGATAAAAAAAGTATAATAGATAAATAACTATTGACTTTTTAATGTTATTAATAATATATGATAATAGAAGAAGTATATAATAGAAATATAAGTAACAATATTATAAAAATAGAATAGATTGATTGTTTGGACAAAAAAAGGGAAATTCCCATGAAGGGATTTGAGGGTCCATGAGGAGATTGTCAGGCCGCAGGGGGTCCAGAAATATGCTGGATTAGGGTTGTAGTGGTCTGGAGCCAGGGATCTCAAGATGGTCAGGTGAGTTAGGGGTTATGCCGCCAGGGAGGACCTCGAGGGAGTCTCGACCTCAGTTTCATGGGACACTATCCAGGTTCGGTCGAGTAGAGGTTCTAATGTGGATGGAGCTACAAAGTCAGGTTTTTTCCAGTCCTGGCATCATTTCAAGTTAGGGGTTTTTAGGTTATCTTTAATCTAGAGTGATCTAGGCCTTTGATCTTCGGAACAATGTGGACTAGGAGGGGTTTTACAAATCTATTTGATGTTTGGTTATGCATGTTGATTTCCCACTTTGATATTCCTACAGACAATGGAGTCAATTATTTACCATTATAAATTATTTATGTGTTCTGTCATTTTAGAATTGTTAGTTTTCTATTTGATTATGAACTAATTGGTTTCATTGTTGACCACTTGTGTGGTTGTGTTTCATTTATTCCTGTTGCAATTAAATTTTATATTGTTGTTGAACAGTTGTAGTGTCTATTTATTTGTTGATTTTTCTCTATCAGTTTAACTGGCACGATCATATGGCTGTTTGTTTTTGACCAAATTTCATTTTCTAGTCAGCTTTTGGTTTATAAAGATAATGGAATTGAATTTTTTTCATGTATTCCAATCTCAACTAAACTATATAATACAGATGTTTAATAATAATCATTTCATAAATTTTTATTTTAACTGAATAGGTATTTTAAGTCTTTAAATATGGGTGTTGGGATTCTATGGTTTAATGTTTTGAGTTTTTCACCTTCTAGACTTCCATGCACCTTGTAGACTTCCATGAAACTTGCTCTTATGCCCCAACTTGGTCTACCCAAGAATATAAATCTATCAAGGTATTGGTTAAATATTTGTCTCGAACATTTATCTATTTTACAAACGTTTGTTTTGTAAGGATAATTTATTTATTTATTAATAACCTCTATTTTCTAGTTGTGTACGAGATTATTTCCATATAATTAATTAATATTTAAGGTTATTATCATGTAAGTGTTATATTACCTTTCATTTTGTTCTTATAGATTTATATATATGTATAATAATAATATATATTTATGATCCATATGGTCTAGAAAAAAAAATTCTTCTAGGAAGATCGTAGCCTTTAATTTTTTAGGGATCCAGTAGTAATATGGTTGTAATGTGACTTTTTAAATTGTTTTTATTATATTAAACCTATAATATAATTTTTTATATAATCAGATATATAAAGGTATATTTATTTATATCCAATATATTTCATGTATTCAAATGATGGATGATTGTTTTCAAGATTTTATAATGTTTTAAGGATTCATTTTCAAGTGTTTTTATATCTGCAAAACATATTATACACTTGGTATGTAATCATATGCATTTAAATATATAAACAAATTTATGTGACTTAAACCAAATATATTTCATGAATATTAAAAGATGAATTCCAACACATAAATAATATTTTTGATGCAAATTATGTTTTGTGCTCAATTAGATTTGTACTTCTTATGGAAGACCCAATATATAGTTATGTTCAAATTCAGGTACATACATATATATTTACATTAATTTTAAATCCAAACCAATCTATACATTCAAAGGAAGGATGTTGTGTTATCAAATATTTTTTAATGTTTCAATGATGCAAGGGTTTTATTTTGAATGGTTCTTCTAAACCAAATCAAAATTTACACTTTGGTATATTCGTATATACATTGGTAATTAATTACAAATTGGTTTATGTTTTTTTTAAGGTGAATACAAATATTTAAATAATGTGTTGGATTCCAAATGTTATTTGGGATTAATTGGGTTTATATTTAGTATGAAAAACCCTATCATATATATATATATATATACATAAAGTCCCACATTTCATAAACCTAACAAGGGTTGGTTTTTAATCATTTGATAATGTTGTATTAAATATGTTTTAAAGTATTTATTACTTATAAGAAATTATTAAACCTGTATAATTATGAAAACACATATATAAACATTGTATATATACGGTTATTGTTTTGAAAACCCTAATTTCATGTATGGATAATTAGAAATTAATTAATCTATAAATGTAATAAAAAATTGTTGGCACCAGAAAATTCATCCACAAATTTTTCCAAATGCTTTCATAAATGGTCCAAGGTCATAGCCCATTTCATAAGCTTCTATTTGACAAGTCATAGGGCATGAACTAAGTTACATATTAGGAGTTATTGACATTTGTATTTGGGATGAAAAACTAGTTCGTGAAGCCAGTTCGTAAAGTTCACCCTTCGCGACACCACCACTGAACAAGGAGGTAGGATGTTCCATGAACCCATTTGACATTCATGAAGCCACCACAAAGCATTGAGGCGGGATGCTTCGCGAACCCATTTGACATTCGCGAACCCGCCACATAGTGAGCCCTGTCATCGCGTCAAGAATGATCTGTTTCATGGCACCTCTTACTTATAAGTACTTGGCTCACCCCCTTTCATGACGGCGGTCACTCGGCCCCATGGGCGGCCGATCTCCCATTTCACGGAGCTCATCTTTCTTTCGCAAAAACTGCTCCATGATTCAATGCTCTACAAGTCTATTATCCCCGAGCTGTGCTCCGCAAACCATGATCGGCAAGCCATGATCCGCGAGTCCATGCTCTACGAGTCTATGCACCACGAGCCATGCTCTGTGATTCGATGCTCCGCGAGTCAATGCTCTGTGATTTCATGCTCCGCCAGCAGCTTTCCTTCGTGAAGCTGCTTCATGAGACCCCATGATCAATGAGTACCATTCAACTAAAAAGCTAATTCGTGAATAACTATCCTTCGTGAGGCTCCTAACTTGGTGCCAACTGGTCCATATTGTCGGGGTGTTGCCCCTGCACACCCGCAATGCCTAAATGTCGGGCTGATGTCCCAGCCCTCCGAGCTTGTCCCTTCACTTATGTTACTGACCCCCATGAAAAACGGAGGGTCGCACCTTGATCTTTTCAGGCTGGGATGTCAACATTTTCTATTGCTCCCTTATGCATACCCACCTTCCACCTATGGACTACCATGATTTGAGATACTCCTCTATAGACCATGAAACACCATGAGTCAACATATTCCTCTGGATTCATTTCCCATGCCGTGAGTTGAGATTCTCATCATCAATTCCACATATACCTAGAGTCGAACCATTCCTCAAGTAACTCATCCAAACCCCATCACTTGGTTCATATACCAGGTTGAACTAGAAAGGGACACCCTTGTGTATGTCCTAGTATCATCCATTTCTAGGCACGTTCTGCCCAATAGTCCTCTCTACATGACTATAAACTGTAGTACTCCCTATGTTCTATATATAGGATGCCTTTTGTTCCAAACGAGAGATGCCTTATGCTCCCAGTATAAGAGGCCAATAGTCCTCTCTATGTGACTATAAACTGTTGTACTCTCTATGTTCTATACATAGGATGCCTCTTGCTCCAAATGAGAGATGTCTAATGTTCCAAGCATAAGATGCCAATAGTCTTCTTCACATGACTATAAACTGTAGTACTCCCTGTGATCTAAACATAGGATACCTCTTTCTCCATACGAGAGATGTCGTATGCTCCATGCATAAGATTCTAAACGTCCTCTCTACATGACTATAAATTGTAGTACTCCCTATGTTCTAATTATAGGAACCCTCTAGCTCTAAATTAGATATGTATTATGCTCCAAGCATAAGATGCCAATAGTCCTCCCTATAGAACTATAAACTGTAGTTTTCCTATTTTTTAAACATAAGATCCCTCTTTCTCCATACAAGATATGACTGATGCTTCAAGAATAAGATTCCAATAGTATGGTCTATTTGACTATAAACTATAGTACACACTACATTCCAAACATAGGATTCCTCTTAATCCAAATAAGAGATTTATTATGCTCCATAGAGAAGATGCTAGTAGTCCTTTCTACATGACTATAAACTGTAGTATAACCCATGTTCCGACCATAAGATGCATCTTGCTCCAAACAAGAGATGCATTATACTCCATGAATTAGATACCAATAGTTCTTTCTACATGACTATAAACTATAGCACACCCTATGTACTGGACATAGAATTCCTCTTTCTCCAAACAAGAGATGTCTTGTGGTCCAATAATAAGATAAATCTTTCCATGATTATAGTGGAATAACATCATGAGTGTTGGAATACATTCAAGAATTTCACCACTGATCTCATGATTTGTGTGTCCAACATTCGAATATTTATCCTCTTTCATGTTTGAAGGGACCCTCTAGTAGCCTGGTACCATGCCGCATCGGCTCACCTACCGTCCCGGGCCAACACCACGTAACACTTTGGATGACACTTATATTCATGTCCCGTGTTTCGTACATGGTCACCAGTCGACCTACATTTTTTTTGACCCCAATCCCGGATAACGTGATATGGATGGTGTGTTTCGAAAAAGGTGAATAGTTATCCTTCATTTTCACTCCACCCACACTGCGTTCTGTATGTCGGGAATGTGATTTACAATTTTCATCTCCCCTAGTTTGGACTAAATACAATGCCCTTAGCGTTATCACTTTTGTGAACTAGTGCATAGGTGAAGGCCTTAACCAACCAGTGGGTTGGGATTACCTCAGAGCCATAAATGAGAAGAAATTACGGGACCTTCATTGTGTAAACACTATTCACCATTTCCGCTCCATAGCTGCACATGGGTGACCACTTTTTGTAACCCCCCTTTAAAATTTACACTCCAAAGTGACACCCGAGAAGTTTCCATGTATAAGCCCCATTAACCATTTCTTCTCCATAGCAGCACCCAGAAAGCTTCCATGCCAAAACCCAATGAAGAATTGTCGCTCCATAGTGGCACCTAGGAAACTTCCATGCATATTCCCCATTCACCATTGCCGCTCCTTAGCAGCACCCAGACAACATCCTTGCATAAGATATATTCACCATTGTGTTTCCATATCGGCACCCGGGAAACATCCTTGTGTAAGCCCCATTAACCATTGCTGCTCTATATCGTCACCCAGGAATCTTCCTTGTATAAGCCTCTTTAACCATTTTCTCTCCATAGAGTCACCCGAGAAGCTTCCTTGCATAAGCCCTATCCACCATCGCCGCTCTATAGCGGTGCCCCAGCAGCTTCCTAGCGTAATCCCCATCCACCATTGCCACTCCATAGCAGCACTCGGGTAGCCTAGAGTGTAATACCCACACTCCTTTCCAAACAACGTTGACTTTGATCCTGTCCAAGGCATGGTACTCAGGAAGCCTCCCTAAGGTTCAATCCCACCATCCATTGTTTCTGACCCCCTTCACATCGGTTCCCATACCTCCTAAACTACGCCAATTATGATTTTTGCTAATGCAAGGTACGTAGGAAGCCTCCATAAGGTTCAAGGCCAACACTTTTTCTTCACCAAACTACGTGTACATTGATTCCATTCCACGGGGATACGTAGGAAGTCTCTTCAAGGATCATGCCCAACATTATCGTCGTCCTCACGTCGGTTCCATCTCATTATCTATACACTTCATTAAACTCTACATCATGAATCTTGATTCTTACCTAGGCCACCACATCCATGTAGGATCATGTCATCCACCTTCTCACTACTCCTATAAGTACTTCGGATGCTTTCCATGCATAATCCCGAGCATGTAAAGGGGTTTTTTTGATTTCTGTACACCCCGATTCATCACACCTTCGAAGTACGTGGGTTATTAACCCTATCGTATACACATGGTATATAGAAAACCACTAGGAGATTCAATCCCAGTTGATGGTAAACCATGATTTTCCCCCATTCTGGGGTGCACACTCCTTGATATACCCTCAGTGGTGTCCAGATCAGCCTTTTCGATGTTACATCTTCCCGTTATAGGACACACCATCTTGGATCTTCTCTTATTGAGTATTCTGATCCATCCACCCGGTAAAAAATACTAGATATCCCTCCTAGGGATGTACCAATATTACCCGTCTCTATTGGACGTTCTAATCACCCTCATTCCATCTCCAAAAGATGTTAAATCCGCAACCTATCACATGCTAATCATGACATACCTGAGGAATCCCTCTAAAGACACGCCATTAGCGTAACCGTCACTTCTAGGCATTAAACTCACAACATACCCCATGTTAAACAAGGGAAGATGGGGAAAACCTCTGAGACATGCCTTCGACACAAGATAACCCACGAATGACGTGGTTTTCCTCAGGTTCTCCCCAATTGACATGCCTTCTTATGAGAAAGAATACAGATTCCCCAATGTCCACACATCTAGTGATGCTCTGACATATCTGATGTTGTTATCTACTCTGACTGAAGGTTTCTACCATGTTAAGACCCCATAGAATGTCCTGATAGAAGTAATTTAATTCATCAAAATCCAAAAAGTTATGGGGGTAGGAATAAGATTCAAGAACAACAACTTAATCTATAAGGGAGACCCGGATGAGGTAACAAGTTCAAAGGAGGAATCCACTAAAGGTGGAACTGACATCGCATCATCTAATTTCGATCAAGGAGAAAATGTCCCTGAATACAAAATGAATTTCTCCCATTTTTGGAAAGTAAGAATGTGGGGAAACAACTGTGCATCCTCTATATGCAGATGTGTGTGCCCCAGAGAAAGCATTTGAAATAATAATTGTATGACTTTAATGAATAACAGTACATGTGTATTCTAGTAGGTATTTATATAAATATGTATATTCTATCCATAAATTATGTCGATATTTTTTTAGTTAAACAACTCTTAATGATATTAACATTGTTACCATATCATGTTTCAAGGGTATTATTTGATTGACCTTGTTGCGTTTTATGATTAAAAACAATATATGTTTTTTATTTGACTATAATATATTAGAGGATAAAAGGGTGTGTAAAACCATGAGATCATATTCTCCTCACTTAATTTTTTATCAACTACGGTGATTGTTGTTAGTTAATTGTGATCTAATTACCCGATCACTGACACATTAACCAACATATTAAATAACATGTATTTTAATTCATGGAATAAGGATTTTAAATTAATGAGTTATCATTTTAACATATAATATGGAAAACCCCATCTCATACTTTATTTGATGGGATTTATTAACTGTCTCATGTGAAAGGAATGTTTAATAAACCATGTATTCCTTCTATAAACTGTTACTGCCATATTTTCATTGTTATCTATCATATTATGTTTTCTTTGGATTAAATGGTTTCATTTTCCATTTTATTTATAGTTTCAATCGAGGATTCATGCATGTGGCATATCATGATAATGTTATAAGAAATAAAATTACTCAAAGTGGTGTGGGACACCATGAGTAATATAAAGTAGAATTTAAATATTCATAGTGGTGTGGAACACCTTTAGTATCATACATTACTAGATAAATGATTTATTTATTAAATTATTATGTTCTGGGATTGGGGACCTGTAAAATTAAGCCATCTTGGTTGGGGTCCTGTTATAGCAGACCCTCCGGGTTGGAGTTCGGTTACAGATGCTCTCCGGGTTGGAGTCCAGTTAGAGAGGGTCTCCAATATGGAATCCGATTATAGAGGTTCTTCGGGATGGTTTCTGGTTACTATTATCCCCTAGGTCATGGCATGAGGCCTTCACACAAGAATTAAAGTTCTGTATTATATGTTCTCTCATTATGTTTATGATAATTAATTAATCAAATGGATATTAAACTAGTATAATATCCCTAGTTAAGATCCAGTAATTATTTGTATCAAAAAAGTAAATGAATATGGAATGACATATGTTTAACACTCAGAAATTTAATATTTGCTGTATGAAATTGAAGTTAATACCTTACGCGCAACTCTGATTAATCATTATTCTTAGCTGTTTAATTTATTCTTACATATCCATATGTCATACATGTTAGAATATCTTTTATTTATTACTCCAAATGAGCAATCTGATAAAAAAATCATGTACCCTATTAATTCTATTATCATGTTCTTAAGGGAGAACTTCTATGATATGTTACATGCGTTACAAATCTTCATTAAGAGAAATGTTTATGGAATGTTTTATAGATTGTTTTCAAACGTTATATTGGTTTATTTTTAAACCCCTTATTATGAATTTTTATACTTGCCCTACATTTTTTTATTAATATTTTTCAGGTATTTTCTTGAGGAATAGAAGAATGATAGAAGTGGTTGATTTCCTAGAACTTGAACCAAATTCAATAATCTGTAAAAGGGACATGATGTGTAATTTATCAGGGAATGTTTTATGGAAAGTCAAAAATCATGTTCTTAGGCACCGGCCCTTAGAAATTTGGGTCGGGTCATTACCTTCGGTATCTAAGGATTCAGTTTAATTTACTCTGGAAAACCAGAATTGATCAATGAAAAATTAATTTAATCATTACTACATATGATGATTTCTTGAAAAAAAGTACCAGTCTTATGTCTCTTAAGAGACATCAGATGAAATTAGAACAATACTGAAAACAAGGTTATGTTTTAATAAGTAGTATTTTCCATAAATTTACATATGGTTGATGCATCATACTTATTTATCTCTTAATGAAGATGGCAGAAACTATAGTGTCCAAGTCATGTTTAGGGGGCTATGAGACTTTCGAAAACCTTTGATTTTCCTATAAACAACTACATCGGGTGTCGAATCACCCAAACATCCACCATGGGAAATAAAATAACATTATCACATCAAATTTCTCAATAGTTTTTACTGCATTAATCCTAAAATTCCTTGTAATATCACCATGGGAAATAAAATAAGAAACTGTTTCCTTTGAAAAGTTTATCTTACACTCACTCCCTATAAAAATTTTATGAGAATAAACAATCAATTTTTAATTATAAGAAAAATAAGTTCATATGACCCATAATTCTCTTAGGCTTCCAATTATTATATAACTAATTATATAAGAATCCAATAAACTTGTTATTTTATTGAAATTTATTTTACTATGTAGCTCTGTAATTAACTAATGGGTTTTGTACCTCATCAAAAAAATAATACAGTATTCTCCTAGATTATATTTTATGCATCACCTCAACATTTTATCTTAATAGGATTTCTTCCAATCCAAAATAACTATTGTATATAATAATACTAAAATTCAATTTAAAATGATAAATTCTAAGAATAATTACTCAAATAAAATGTATTAAATAAACTATTCATAAAAATTTAATCTGATTGAAATAACACATCCATTAATAATATATAGATTTATATCAAGAAATTTATAAAAATCTATCATCATAGAAACATATTGTAAAAAATAAATCTGGTAAAACTCATTTTCTTGATAGAATTCAATTATAGACGCATCAGGTGTCCCCAAAAAAATTTACTAGATCAGTTTAAATCTCCATAAAATTAAAAAATTATTCAAAAATATAATAAAATAAAATAATAGAACATTTTAACATTACTGTACTAAGTATAAAATATTGGTCATAAAAACCCATTGATTCATATTTTCAGTAGATGATCATCAATTTTCTTTGATTACCTTATTTTGGCCAAAAAAAATTAATCAAAATATCAATGTAAATATTTAGAATATATATATATATATATAATACTGTCACATTAAATTCCCCCCAACATAAATATTTCTTATCCTGAAAAAAAATAAATAAATTTTTTTAATGAAAAGAAATATCCCTTGATAGAGAAAAAGTGGAATTCCCCAATGAATTATTCATAAAATACATTTTCCCTAATGGGAACTATAAAGTTTGAAATTTGATTTCCCCCTTTAAAATTTAACGGATTTAGTGAATAATAAGTGTAATGTTTTTAAAAAATGACCGAAATTAGAATATTTTAAAATTATTGAAAACAAATTAGTTTTCATTTAATTAAAATTATATGACTCTCTATACCTCTCTAAAAATATACTCACATAACTTAAGGGAATAAAATAAATAGACACACCACTACATATGGTGGGGTGAAAATTTATTTGATCAATAATAACCAATACAAAAGTTGATAGATAAAGAGATAAAGAATGAGTTAATAAGGAATATGACATTGGCGTAAATTTTTATTTTCATATCATTATCCATTTTTATGAATATCTACTTAGTTAAATTCAAAATTAAATTGTTAATTACTTATAATCACTCTAAAACATTATCAAAAAACTTATTTTGATAAAAAATTATATATAGAGTGAAATAAAATTGATATACCCAATAAAATACAGGGGTTAACTTTGATTAACCACTTAAAGCATCATCAAAAACATCAAACTTAGGATAAATTCTTCAAAATAAAAATTAGCAGTAAACCATGAAAAAAAATTTAGAAAAAATTAATATTTTTTATTTGTAGAGTTTTGAATACAATATATAAAAAATAATACCCTCCCTCCAACTCTTAAAACGCATCATTATCCAAAATATTGAATCTCAATGTTGAACAGTAATTCAAATACAATTATTGCTCAAAAGAATAAGAAATTGTGTTTTTATTGAATGATGAAGGGGTCAAATATAATTCAGCTGATACACCTCTATAATATGAAAATATAATTTTTTTTCTTTTTCATATTGAAAATTAAACTAAATATAAAATTGTAATTAAGAAAAAAATGTTAATAATTAATTCCAACATATATAACAAATTTAAATGAATTCAAAAAATTCATAGGATTTCTCAATATTTCTTTAAGAGGGCATAAAATTTGGGGTTCAATGACGGTTAGAAATCATTTTCAACAATAATGAATAGATCTAGAACATTGACCCATGGAATTGTATCACTAAAAGATCTTAAATATTTCAAACAGATGGAGAATATCTCCCAAACAAAATTTCAGAATTTGATTGTATTATAACAAAATGCAATAATCAATGAGGTATGAAAAATATAAATATAAATAATATTAAAATTGTAATGAAAAATAAAACTCCAAAAATAGTGATGATTTAACAACTTTAATTAATTATAACACATATATTTTTTCATTAAGTAATGTTCTAATTTCAAGAATATATAGAATCTATAGAATATGTGGATGAACATAAGACTCAATAATTTTCTATTCAATAATTAAATTAAGTATAAATAATTTTTTAGAATTTTTAATCCTAAAAAATATAACATGTAGCTCTTATTGACAATTTAAATTTATTATAACCAATCCTAAAACTATAATGTTCTTTACATTATTTACAAGAACATTATTCTCAAATTTTTTTTAAACATCATAGAAAGATGGTAATCCAGGGAAGAAACACAAGAATATTTATAACTATTCAAAACAAATTAAAAAAATTAGAGAAAGTAAGTGTTTACCCTCATGAAACACAAAATTTATAACTTCATATATAATCAATGGTTAATCAAATATCAAAAATAATTAAGTATCCAATACCTTCAAATTTTAATTAAAATATTTTGTTATCATCTATCAATTAATTATTTTTGGTTTATTTTTTTCTCCAATAATTTCAAAATCCCTAATTTTAAGTACTCTATTAATTGGGATATGTTTAGAAAACATAGATTTCATTATTCATAGATAGGGTTTAAGTATATAGTAAAATAATAAAACCATATAACCCCCTTTTATTTCATTATTTAGAAGATAAAAATCATGAATGACTATATTTATCTCTTTATAAACACAAGAATGTCCATATGACTCTCTAATAATCTCATATAGTTCACCAATATCATGTAGTCTTCTCTCTCTAGTAGTATAAAAATAAAATCACAAATTTTTCACATACCAGAATGAATTTTTTGTAACTCGATTGGTAAATGAATGTATTTAAAAAACAATAACCTTTATTTATAAATACTTATTAATTTTTTAATTTATTCTATAATCCTATAATGGTTTATCCATATTCTATAATTAAACCTTCCTAGTGTTAGAGATAGTTGTCTAAAAAATATACTTAATCTCCATATTTGAAATTTCCATAAATATAAAATATTTTTTATGGAAATTATGTAATGTTTTATGGTTATAGTAATACTTCTTCATCAACTATTTAAATTTGAGATTTTTAAAATGAGTTTTAACAACAAAACACATAGGCCCCAAAATCCTAGGAAAATTTTATTTTTTATGATTTTAGGGTCACTATTATAATGATTGATGGGAAATAAAATAAACATAACAAAAATTTAATCATAATAAAAATATAATAATTTTTACACATTCCCATGTTAAAATTGGAATAGTCCCATAAAATTCAAGATGAAGACGTCAAAATTTTTGAATACTAAAATTTCTTTTTTGAGCTATCTCTTTGTTTCTACAACCATTACTTATCTACTGATAGTTATCATAAAAAACTAAAACCCTGGCATATTTAATAAATTTTTATAATAAAATTAAACTTGAATTAATTTTTGGTTTTTAGAATTTTATCTATGGTTACCTCCCAAAGGTGATGAGTTAAAACTCTCTAGAACGGGATGTATAACTTCTTCTAAGACACACCTCCTCAAGATTCCATTTGAACATCTCCTAATGATAAAAGTATCATCCCAAAAATAATATTTTCACACTATAATAAATTTATTTCTTTGTTTATGATTAGAATATTTGTGAAAAATTCTAGAAGCTATAAATTTATTGAAATCACTATACCTGGAGTTTTTTTAGAAAAGTAGTGAACAATTATTCACTTATAAATGTTTATTTAACTTCCAAAGATCATTAAATTGATTAGTAAAAAACCTCATGAAATGATTATCTATTTCACTATCATATAAATGATTATATATAATATATAAATCAGACAACTTCTCTAATATTTTTTCTAAAATAAACCCTAGTTTTTTCTTTTATTTTAATTAAAATATTTCTAAGAATAATGGTCTATGAAAAAAATAACATTAAACCAAAATAGATATTAACTAATATTTAATTAACAAAATTATACAACAAGGAAATATATCTTAGTAGTGGTGTAGTTTCATTAATCATCATGTATAAATCAACTAGAATAATACACGGTATAATGCTTTACTTCATGTTATTATCCTAAAACCACTCAAAAACCCCAAAACTAGAACAACACCAGATTCTAAAAGGGAAAATCAATCTGGTTAAAGTGAGTATAGTTAAAGTTGAATTTAGTTCCTATGTAATTTTAAAATATTCAAATCATTTTTCATTAATAATGAAATTTAAATCGTTTCCCTTAGTGAACATGGGGGGGTGGAATTATTTTTTGAATGTATTTTAAAATATTCCTATAGAAGCTGTGGATTATTAAAAAAATTAAGACACTATAATAATTTCCACAAGGATTGATTCCTAAATAAAATATTTTTTTCAAATTTTCAACCACAATTACTCTCTAGGTTACCTTGGGACCAATAAAATTAATAATGAGAAACCATAAAAAACACTTTCTTAATTATAAACATGTATTATTTTCATGTAACCCCTCCAAAATTAATTATTTTTTTCAAACTTCCCTTTCATGTATATAAAACTAGAGATAAAAAAATCATGAATACTATATTTATCGTCTACATAATATCAAAATATACAGTCTTTATGAACGATTGATGTTGGTCAAGGAGTTACACAATCCAATGGGAATTCACTGGTAGAAAAAATTTCCAAACGGTCATTTTAATGTGGTTTATTTTGGTATTATAATGATATGGGACTCATATTATTACTATAACATCCATCAAGAAAAAATGATCCCATTCATGGAAAGCCTCTCAAAAATTTTCTAAGTGAATTGAATTGAAAAATTTTCTTTTCTAAGGGCTTAATTATACTTACTGTAATCTATATAGACTATATAATTAGTAGCATTACTAAATAAGATTTTTTGTTTTCATACATTTTTAAAAATAGTGAACAATCCCTTCTTAGGAACTACATAAAACATGATGTACCAAGAACTATAAAATATATGACAAATAATTATTTTTCCTATTGGATTCATTACATGTTCTCCCACTACCTCGTTTCTATTTTTGTTTAATATTCTATGAACCTGAACTCATAGTTTATTTTTTAAATCCATATGTATCAAATACATGAATATATAAGGTATAATATTTATTATATCATATATAGACCAACCATTATAGTCAAAAACATTTTTAGAACACCCCATAATTATTCTTTTTTATTTTCATTCATTTCTATAGAAGTAATGATAGTAAATGATAAATTATCTTAAAAACCAATATTTTCAATCTGTTTGTAGAGGTTTATCTTATAATTTGTTTTCAATATATAGATCACTGTTTGATCATTGAGGTCCATTTCAATAAACATGTTTCCTATAATGGGGCTTAAATCTTAAAATATGTCTAATTCCCAAACCAATTTTGAGGGTTATCTCACTCATTTCCAATGTGGAAAACAAAATCACAATAATTTTGAATGTAAAAGTTAACAATGTATTCTATAGATAAACTATATAAAATTTTTAAAAAAAATTCCATCAAAATTATCAAAGAGTTTAGGATATTTTGTATTGTCAAAACCAACCACAAGTCTTCCTAAAAACATTATGTTTTTATATAAAAAATAATCATCCAATACACCTTCCACAGCTACAATTGAATTGTTTCATAGTGTTCGAAACGATTTTTGATTCACATAGAATACCCTCTCATCATGATAGAAAACATAATTTTCTTCTTTCAATATTATTTCCTCAAAATATGGTTGTTTTAAAGATTCAATTTAATGGTAAATTTTTTTTACAGCTTTAAAAAACTCCAATCTGAAATTGTTTTCACCAATTTATTATTCCACACAATGTTTAAAAACATTTAATCCCGCTGATTTATCACCACTAATAAATATCAATTAACCCTTAGACACATCAATAGATGCTTCTCCAGTTTCCTAGAAAGGCATACATGAAATGATTGGATCCTTCTGGACACATTCCATATCATCAAAAATAATTTCATATTGAAAATATACTATTTCCATTCCAACTAACAAATCATTATATGGAATGTGTGTAATAATATTGAAACAACAAAAAATTGAAATTGTATGATATATTTCTCCTTACCTCAACTGTTTAAATGGATGGAAAGAGAGTCGATAAATATTATCACAAAAATCTCAATGATAATTTACTAATCCACATTCCCAAATGTGTAATTAATGAAACAAGTATCATAGTGCTTATGTTTTGGAGGGATTTTATATTTAAAAACAACACTACACTCTTCATGGAGTCTGTATATTGGAAATTCTTTTAGAGTCTTTTTTAACAAAATTTTATAATGTGATTACATATTTGATGGAATCTAAATCAATGACTGGATAAAAGGAATATAGACCTTGGTAAAAAGACCAATGAAATAGAGTACTTAATCACTATTTTTATTTTTGGGTATCTATTTTTTTAGGAATGGGATTGGAAGGGCATAGTACTTAAGACTAGATAGAATATTCAAAAATTCTTCAAAAAAATTGTCTTTACCATTATCCTTCATATCTTTAGAAATTTTTACAACTCTCACTTTAGGTGAAACAATGATATTTTATTAATATTAACATTATTTTTAGTTAATTCCATATTTTGTTTTTATATATTTTAAATTATAGATTCACCTATTTTTTAAGAATCACTTTTTTTAATCTAGTTCTTGACATTAGGTTGAGTTTTAAAACTACTTCTCATAAAAAATAATTAAATATTATATATTGTTGAACTTTATTATTCTTATATTTTTTATTTAACCATAACCACTAATTATCTATATATTTGACTGAATTAAGAATATATATTTGTAATTACAATTTTTTATTTATCCCATTTAGAATCCATCCTAATCATTTTTAATACATATTAAAAATAATTTCACTCTCAAAATTACCTTAGGGATTATAAGATTATTCCCTCAATTGTTTTTGAAATTATTGTTTGAGATATTGAGAGTAAAAAATTATATGATGTTTTATCAATCATTTTTTCTTTACATGAATGGTTTATATGATTTATATAACATTATATATAGTTGTTTTAAAATAGATCATCATTGTATTAAAAAAGGGAATGATATGATAAAAAATTAGTTTAAAATTATCTTTTTTGGTATATATAATATTATAAATATTATTTAGAGTGTCAAAACATCAATATTTTTTTACGCTACACATTAAGAGAATAGTTTTCATTTAGACAGACCACAAATTTTACACATGGTTTTTCATTTTTTTTAATTATATGTTGAAGTTGTATATTAAATTCAGTTGATTCAGAATTTTTTTACATATGAGGTCTAGTTTTGTTTACTATTATAATAAATATTTTCCTTTTAGATAATTTATGTTGTTAATTAAATGTAATATTATTGGAATTTTTTCTCAAATCCTCATTGGTTTTATTCTTTATAATTTCTACTAGTATATTGGTCTATAAAATTCTAACATGATGAAGAAAATTATTAATGGATGGTATACATGAAGAGATTATATTAATTTTAGTATAGTGGTAACTACCTAAGAAGATCCCAAAAAATATACCATTACTCATTAAGGACTTATCCGTCATCATGATAAAAGATTTTAATTTTTATTCTAAACACTATATTATGTATTTATGTGTAAAAATTTATGAAGATTTTATTGTAGAATTGATTATATTTTTCAAATATGTTCTCATAAAGAATAAAAAACAAAATTTTGTAATTCCCCTTAAGACATATGAGAAACTCCAACATCAATATTTTGTCTTCTCTCATCCCATATAGTGGAAACTAATATATAATGTCAAAAATGTCTCTAATGAAGGCTACCATTTCTTCATTGGATAAACAATTAAAAATAGGAATCGTTAAAAAATTGAATTGATTAATCTTATAGTTTCATGAATTTGGTGTAAATGTAATAGAATTTGGATTTATAGACACATGTGTGAGTTAAAACTCCCTACTAATATTCTTTTTAATTTTTTCTTGGATGTTCTCACCTTGATATTCATGATAATTTTTAGAAGTATTTCCTTCTCATAAATTTTATATTTCATTTTTTTTGTTATTAGACATCACATTTATATTTAAATTTTTTGTTAAATAGTTACTATATCAAGATAAGCATATATTTTGTCCATGAAATGGATTTTCATTCAACATCACAAAACAAATCTAGATTTTTAATTATATTTATGAATGTTTTCTTGAAATGTTTTTTCATAAAAATTAATATGTTTCATTATAATACTATTTTCCCTTTTTGAAAAAATAATATTTCCCTAAAAATGGTTTTAGAACATGAAATTAATATCTTTTAACCCATGAAAATTTATCCTAAAAATACTAGATATTATCGAGATAGTTATCAAATTCACATTAAAAGATAATATGGGTGAAATTCATATAAGAAACCAAAAAATCATGGAAATCAATCATAAATGTATAATTTGAGAAAAAATATCAAGATAATATAGTTGATTATGATCAAAAAACATAAGAATTGATGTATGTGAATGAAAATGAGAAAGTGAAAATAATGAAAAACTTTAGTGAGAAGGATGAATTATTACTATTTAGTTAAAAATAAATTTCTTCTTTCATTGAAGGTTAATTAAACATACACACACAATAAGGAATATATCAATCTATTAATTATGAGATTAACCTATATAATTATCTTTTATATAACTCACCACTATCATGGTTTATAATAAATAAATAAATATTAATAATTTAATAATAGAATCTATCTTTGCAAAAGATTTTTATATTTTGGTAATTAATTCTCACTGTAAAAATAAATTTTACGATGATGTGAAGTGTATAAGTGAAACAAGAAACCAAGGGATATAATTTACCTATAAAAAACTCATCCCAAAATGATATATAAAATATAATAATTATATATCAATAAAAATAATGAAGAATAAGGTCATAAAACATCCCCTGATCTTCCCCTCCCAAACCAACTCATGCACTGCTTATATATCCTACTCTAAATCCACTCCAGATGTCTACATTATAATGTGTATATATCTAAATCTTATAATAATCTAGGAATATGTACTCTATTTTTTTCATATATAAAGATCTTTTTATTATATTCCTCTAGTGTTTTGAGAATCATTTATCCCTTAATGTCATGTCCATATTGAAGGTACATCCTTAATCACTGCCTTTTGTGGGTGTCATGTTATATTAATGTTTCTATTGTAGTAAAATATTCATTCCCAGATGTTCACCATGATAATATTTTAACAATATGTCACAATGTTCCTTAAAAAATTCATTCAATATCATCCCCATCAATTATGTCAAACATGATCAATGAAAACTGAGACAACCATAACTCTCGGACATCTGTTGAACTATTCCACTCAATAATTCCTTGATTAATTCAATAATAAACCTTCAAATCCGGATTTAACCCACTATTACATGATTAGATTCACTCATCCTAAATAATTTTCTTTTACCAACCTTGAACATGCGCTTTATCAAGTCAATGTTGGATCAATCAGTCGAGGGGTGTCATATTGCACAAGATAGGCTTATATTTCAAAGTTTATTAGAAATAAATCATTGAAAACCGAATTTAATAAATAAATATTAGTTTAGCTATAATAAACATACTTCATAATGGGAGAAAATATAATCCCTCTTAATTTTTGTGTACCTATAGAATATGCATTCAACAAATCAACCAAAATCACATTATTCATCTCAAATTAGAACAACTCACCTGAACTCATCAAAACTCGAATGAGATGGAATCAAAAAATAAAATATAAACATTTTACTCCTCATCATTACACATTAAATCATTAATATAATTACATGATTGATTCGGGTATTAATTGGCATGACCCGTCCCCTGGGGCCCGTGCCGTGACAACCCCATGCCTACCTTCCATAAGCCATGGGCTGGAAACTAGTACCCGAAAAGCATATTCCTATATCTGGGAAGGCTTTGCCTTTAAACAGGAAATCTCACACATCCAATCACACAATATGATAAAAGAAAAAAATCAAATAAATAGTAAATAGATTGAATCTAGTATGTAAAGGGGAAGGAATGCAAGCCCAAGAGGAAAGTACAAGTAAAACAAGATTGTTCAAGTAAAACTAAAAACAACTCTGGTGAACACCCAACAAGGTTCCTACCTAAAGGGTAGGTAAAGCTCATAAATGGTCGTATTTATGGTATTCCTTGTCTATGGTCCACCCTTGAGCAGTCTACAATCCTAGTACCCTCGTCCTCAGTCAGCATTGTTCGTCGTCTGTAGAAAACAAAACAAGCAGCGGGCGTAGCCCGTGTAGGGGTGTCATAAAAGTACTCAGTATGGACCCCAAGACCCCAAAATTTCTCTCAAATACACAAAGGATAAACCAAAAAGCATGGAAACAACATTAAACCCTTCTTAGGTATATTCCCATACATATACCTAAATTAAAAATTATATCCATCAGGTTCATGAGGAATACAATGCCTGACTCTTTACCTAATGCAAAATTGTTCCTTTAAGGAATGATTACCATAATGGTAACACCCGAAAGGTAAGTACCAAAAAGGTAATGCACCAAAATAAAATAACACACAAGAATAACCATGAAGGTAAGTACCACAAAGGTAACACCACACTATATAATTCCACACATGTATCACCATGAAGGTAAAGACTCAGCTCACACCAAGTATAACTTCTGTATAGAAGTAGAAATGATTTTTTATAAGCCTAGATAATCTTATTATTTTAAGTAGAACAACTTTTGACCCACATAGGATTGATAGGTCACTAACCCCCACTAAACCACACATGATCGAAAGGTAAATAACCCCCACTGACCCACACAGGATCAATAGGTAACTAACCCATGCTAACCAACATAGGATATGACCCACACCGGATCAGTATGCGCTGAACCACATAAGAACACTGAGAGGTGACCCACATAGGATTTGAACCACACTGGATTGGTATGGGCTGAACTGCAAAGGATACCAGAGCATTGACCCACAAAAATATTGGTAGATGACCTACACATGATATGAATATGACCCCAACAGGATCTGATGATATTTCAAGTACATCCAGCCATAGGGTTCCCGCATTAAGCATGCTTGATTCTAGGAGGTTCATCTCCTAAATACATCAGTAAATAATTCAACTAACATGATGTCTGATGAAGAAGTAACCTAAAATTCTTTCATGTCAAAAGTTACCCAACGTGACAGACGACGCATCAATCAGACACACGTTCTGTAATTTATTAGTGTTCCCATTATGAGGGCCCTGTTGGATTCGAGTACGATCCAAACCATTAGAACTCCAAATTTATCCAAATCTCAAGAGGAGTATACCATAACAAAAATTCTCGATCCAAGGAATCTAGTGTCATATACGGTTTATCAAACGGACACCTGGTTCTCAAGATATGGCCAAAAATATGCAGCTGGGTCCAGATGGGCCCGAGTCTGTAATGGATGGGCTGGGATGTGGTGGGTCCAGCCCATTGAGCCATGTTCCAGCCCGACCCACAATATAGGGCGGCCCAGCCCAACCTGATGGTTGTGACCTGTGGTCGGGTATCCCATCATGGCAGGGTCCTCCCTAGATGACACCAGGGGGAAAGTGCCCCCCCCGGTTTTCGGAACGGTCCGCTAGACAATTTGGTTTGGCCAACCCAACGGCGCCATGTGGCACAACGTGCTGGAATTCAGGACCAGCTACAGCAGGTCCTGCATGGTGCGACGTGGTTGGCTGGAACAACCATCCCTCTCTCCAGCAGTGCAGAAGTGCGCCACTCCCCCCACAGCCGGTCGGTTGCCAACTGGCATGGTGCACCTCCGTAGCCTACAGTCTGCGACCTCCCCCTCCTCCGACGGTGCGGATGATCTCCGCCCCACCTTCAAGAGGCCGGCCAGTTACTGGATGCCACCATTCTCTTCTACGGCTGATGGGCCGCAACCTCCCTTGCTACCGGTGGCGCAATAGCGCGCCGCCCTAGTTCCACGCAGTGGGTCTGGGTACCGGCAACCACCTTCCTCCTCCGTGGGTGACGAACCACGGACTCCTTCGGCGGCGCGGTTGTGCCACCGCCTTCGTCATCACCCACAAGGAACACGTCAAATAATGTGTATTGTAGAGGGATCATGTCATGTTTTTTTTGGTCTTCTCCCTCTATGTTATGATTGTAAAATGTGGTTATAGTTATATAAATTAACGTAAAACTAGGATGAAATTATAAACCATTCCATACATTTACGTTCATTGGAGAGGTCGTGATTAAGGAGATGAAGATGTTGAATACACCAACGTCCATTTCTCCCACAACATGCTTCAATTTCTGTTCCTAGTTTTTGATCTGGATGACCTTCTTCATTTGAGGAATTTATTCCTTCGACAGTTCTCCACTAATGCTCTCCCAAAACCTCCCATTTTAAAACAAAAATACTCCCCACTAGAGAAGATGAGCCAAACTTATTAAATTAAATCAATTAATTGTTGGCACATTTTATTGGGGGAAAACCATGTGTTTCCACACATTAAAGGGAAAGTTCAAGTCAGGTGTCCACTCCACCAAAATTCAAATGGGGTTTCATTAAAATAAATTAAAATTTGTTTGTTTATTTTTATTGTTTTCAAACCCCCCCATGAAATTTTAGAAAACTATATTCTAACCTTGACATGCTTCTATCGAGGTGAAGGACTATGTATGTGAATATCAGCGTTGCGAGTGCAACGGTGTCCTCAGATTTCAATTCCATGCAACGGTTCACATTTTACCAAACACAACTCAAACGTTAACTAAATTTACCCAATAAAAATTTCATAAATTCATTCCAAGCACACTAGGCCTCAGAGTCATGTTCTATCAATTTTGGAAAACTCTTATTACTACCATATAATAAAAACAATTCCCCAGAAAATTCAGGGACTTTACATTCTCTCCACCTCAGGGATTTGCATCCCTGAAAGACACAACAAAAACTAGGGAATCAAGTGGGGGTACTAAGAACGAATACGGGCCTCCTTCTCAAAAGTGCTCTCCTGATGGTTCCCAAGCTTCTAACAAATGCACACTAGAGCTATCGATTGACCACATAGGAATATCTTTTATCGATCATCAATTTCTTCTGGAGCCTCTGAAAATGTCACCCCATCGTCTAAGTCCATCTCTCCGTGGTCAAGGACGTGAGATGGGTCACACAATTTTATCTTCAGCTGGGATATTTGGAAAATTTCATGTAATTTATGCAAGTGAGGGGGAATATATAATAGGTACTCCACCTTGCCAACTGTACTGTGGAACTAAAAGGGTCCAATGAACCTCAGAGATAACTGGTCTCCCTAGACAAATCTACAAAAAACTCACTTTGGTGAGTCCCGTAGAATGACATGGTCACCATCCTTAAACTTAAGAGGACCTTATGTCTTATCATCATGGGAATTCTACCTACTCTGTGCAGTAATTATCCACTCATGGATGATCTACACCTTCTCTGTGGTAGCTTGTACCATGTCTGGTCCCATGAGTGTTGACTCTCTTGGGTCAGTCTTGCATAGAGGTGATCTGTAAGGTCCACTTTACAAACCGTCAATTGGTGCCATACCAGTGGTGGAGTGGTAGCTGTTGTTGTATGCAAACTCTACCAAGGGAAAGTGATCATCCCAACTACGGCCAAAATCAAGGACATAAGCACGTAGCACGTCCTCGAGGGTCTGAATGGATCAATCTATTTGACCATCCGCATGAGGATGGAATGCGGTGCTCAATTGAAGATGGATCCTGAATACCGCCTGCAATGCCTTCCATATCTGGGAAGTAAAACATGCATCACAATCAGAGAAAATTTTATATGGAACCCCAAGAAGCTGCACAATCTCTTGCATGTAGAGACATCCCAAGCCCTATACTGGCCCCTGCTCTCTAATAGGTAAAATGTGGGATGACTTGGTGAGTCGGTCAACGATCATGCAGATGGAATCATTCCCCTTAGATGTGCATATTTTCCGTGTCACAAAGTATAAAGATATTGTATCCCAATTACACTCTGAAACAACTAGTGGCTGAACTAATCTCGCTCGAACGTGATGCTTTGGCTTCACTTGGTGACAAGTGAGGCACCGAGAGACATACTCAACAACAACTTTCTTCATTCTTGGCCACCAGTGCAGATGTCGGAGGTCCTAGTACATCTTCACCACTCCTAGATGTGCTTCTAGATGGGACGTATAGAACTCCCTCAACACCTTCTCATACAGTTACATCGGTACCATAGTATTCCCTCTGAAGAGGATGATGTGCTCCCCTCCTTCAGAAAATCCATCAGGTCCATGTCATGTGAATATCTGAGCATGTCATGCCTCACAATCAGTGTTCCAAAGTTTCACCTCATTGAATCACTGAAAAAGTTTTACAATGACTTTCTTTTACTGATGATAAGATTATCCATCTTTATCCATGAAGGATACCCGCAAATCGACTAGTTGCTCTGTCATCTCACTTTGAAACTATATACCACATCTCCTGATGAGTGCATCTGTTATTATGTTCCCATTCCTTGGACTATAAAATATCTCAACGTCATAGTCCTGGAGGAACTCAAGGCAATGTCACTGTCTAAGGTTCAGGTCCTTCTGATAGAGGATATACATGAGACTCTTCTGATTAGAGTAGACTATAAAACATTCGCCGATTATTTCATTTTTCCACATATTCAAGGAGATGAAAACTACTGCTAACTCCATGTCATGGGTAACATAGTTCTTCTCGTGTTGTCTCAGCTTTCTAGAAGCATACGTGATCACTACTCCATCATGTGTCAGAAAACACCCAAGTCATTTCCATGATGTGTTGTAGTAGACTACATACACAACACCTTCCTCTAGTAGCCTCAAGGTAGGGTAACTTTTCAGTATCTGCAACAGCTCCTGGAAACTCCACTAGTAACTCTCTAACCACATGAAGGGTTTCCCCTTCTTCGTCAATGCTGATAAAGGTGTCACACCTCTGTAAAAGTCAGCCACAAACCACTGGTAGTAACCAGCAAACCATCAGAAACTTTTCAAATCTGTTACACTTTTGGGTGGTTCCCAAGAAAAAATAGCTTCAATATTCGGTGGATCAACCACAAATCTAACTTCAGAGATGACGTGAACTAGAATGTGAATGTCTCGTATCTAGAACATGCACTTAGAGAGATTACCAAAAATGTGGTGCTCTCAGAGTGTGTCAAAAACTATCTACAGATGGTGTGCATGATTCTACTCTGTAGCAGAGTATATCATGATGTTGTCGATTAAGACTACCACAAAGAAATCAAGGTATGGTAGGATGATCCTGTTCATGAGACCGATGAACACTTCTGGGGCTTTGGTTATACCGAATGGCATAACCAATATCTCATAATGTCCCTACTAACATCTGATGACCATTTTCTGCACATCCTCATATCATACACTTAGGTGGTGATAGCCTGACCTAAGGTCTATCTTTGAAAACCAACATGCTCCATTACTCTGATCAAATAAATCATCCATCATTGGGAGTGGGTACTTGTTCTTCAAGGTCACCTAGTTCATGCACCGATAGTCAACACAGAGTCTCAAATTCCCATCCACCTTCATCGAGAACAAAATCAGGGATGCCTGAGGGGAAACACTGGGCCTAATGAACCCATACTCTACAATTCCTCAAGCTGTACTCACACCTCTGGAAGCTCCATGAGTGTTATCTGATATGATGGAGTAGATATCAGTGACATATCAGTGTACAAGTCGATATTGATTTCCACCTTTCCAAGAAGAGGAAGACCCGGGATATCATCAGTGGAAACATCAGCATACTGTTCCACTACAATTGGATAGCTCGAACTCTCAACGTCAACTACTCTGAGGGTAAAGCTAGCCAACTGATGTATGATCGGCTGCACCCTCCTCTGGGTAAATCCATCCTATTCTGTAAATGTTACCTTCTCTCTGGTGATGGAAAACCCACTCCCATCCTTGAAGACACACCACACATTGCGTCTAATACAGTCAATCTGATCATGTACTGTAGATAACCAATCCATACCCAAGATAATGTTGTAAGGACATGGCCCCTCTGCTAGAATATCCCATTCTAAGAACTCTCCTCCTAGAGGAAGCTGACATTGTTGACACAAGTTTTTAATCATCGAATCCTCTCCCATAAGAGTCTCTAGCCATAATGATTGAGGAAACATCTCTACTAGAGTCTCATAGCTTCGAACGAGTGTCGTGGCAATGAAAGAGTGAATGGAACCTATGTCTGTAAGTACTGCAGCTAGGGTAGAGTAGAAAACAATCACACCTCAGGTCATCTCCAGAGCACCGTGGTCATAGGACTCAGCTTCCTAGAGATGAGATCATCCTTTCCCACCTACTCCCTATGGTCGTGCTGGACCACTTGGAGGTGATGGTGGTAGAACCATGATTCGCCACCCACCACTTGTTTCACATCCATCTCCTCAGCCACGTCCTCCTACTTCCTGAAGATCTTATAAATCGAATTGTCACCTCTGCCCAGGTGTTTCTTCAACAAAATACTAGTAATATGTATGGATGGTCAGGCAGTAGAGAGCCATGTGACCCTACCCGCCGCACAAGTAACACTGCATGTTCCACGTTGGTCCTACTCTGTCTCGAGAGCCCCTCATAACCGAACATGTATCCAGCGGTCTTCCACCTATAGGTTTGGTCCTATTTATCCTCAGTATCATTTATCTACTACCAACTATAGATGTTTCTTCTACATAGTGTTTGGTGGTGGGTATCACTACTAGATACTACTCAGCAAAGAAGTTCTCTATTAATAGTGCTCACTCTAACACCCCCACCTACATCTGGTTGATGAGATAAATCCTCAATGTTATAATCTTCCATATGAGCCCTTCCTCAATGGTCTGGGACCTGAAAAAAGTGTCCCACACCATGTTAGAGCAGTAGTGTGAGAGGTCGGTGAGCCTCATTGAATACTGAGCCATGGTCATGCTACCCTGCTACAAGTGGAGAAACTCATGTATACACACTGAGCATATGGTCGCTGGGATGAACTCTGCCATGAAAAGTCTCTTGAAGTCCTCCCAGATGAGAGTGACCTCATCGTGAACTTAGAGCATCATAATCCACCATCTTCCCACTGCTTCTCGAAGAATACTGGAGGCAATGATCACCATGAGATTGAATGGTGTCCCTACTAGCTGAAAAATGCAAACTACGACCTCCAGCCAGTCCTCAGCTGCTGAAGATCTATCTTTCCCCAGAACCTTGGTGTCATATGGCTATGGAACTCATGTAATGTGATCAAGTGATGTGTACCTTGTGCAATTGGGGCTTGTGTCATTAGTTTCCCAATAGGTAGTGGTGCTGCTAGTATACCACCAAATGGTACACCGAAAGGAGCCCTACACTGAAGCCTCATCTCTCGGTGGGCTATCAGCACGTACTTTACCTGGAACTCTGGTAGGATGGCTGTGTGGAGGCATCCTGAAATAAACAGGTGCAACACGATCATTATGTTATACCTAGTGAGCTGAATTAAAGTGGCCAGAAAGAAAAATTTTAAAAACACACATGCAATCAGTGTTTTCGTGCGCTGGGTCAGAAATCAGAAGTCAGGGTCCTAGTGTATGAATATGTTAGCCGCTGCACCAACACTGGATTCCCCAAACTGATAACGAAACACATAATACATAAAACCATTTCTGATTAAAATATCATAGTCCAAGATCATTTGAAGAACCAAACTCCTTTGATAAAAAATTTTCACAACCCGTCCCCTGAGGACCGTGTCGTGACTACACCAATCCCACCTTCCATAGGCCAGGGGCCGGTGACTAGCACTGGAAATGATTATTCCTAAAACTGGGAAGGCATTTCTTTTAAACCTGCAAACTCACCAAATCCAAGCACGCAGCAGGATACTAGCAGAATGTAAACTAAATTGTAAAAAGAGTGAGTATAGTAAGTAAAGGGTCCAGAATACAAGCCCAACTGGAAATTACAAGTAAAACTAGAATGTACAAGTAAAAAAATATCTCTTTTGAACACCCACCAAGGATCCTAACTAATGGGTAGGTACTATTCTAAAATGGTTGTCTCTATGGTATGTCTCATCTATGGTCCACCTATGAGAAGTCTCCCGTCCTGGAACCCTCATCCTCAGCCAGCATTTTCAGTCATCTACACATGACAAAACAAGGTGTGAGCGTAGCCAGTATAGGGTTGTGTATATAAATACTCAGTAAGTACCACGAGACATCCAAAGTTCTCTCAAATCCACAAAGGATAAACTAAAAAACATAGAAACAACAATCAATCCGACTTAGGTATATGCCCATACATATACATAAGTTACCCAATATACCAATCACGTTCATGAAGAATATAAGGCCCAACTCTTTAGACAATGCACAACTATTCCATGATGGAATGATTACCATGAAGGTAACGCCACAAAGCTATGTATCACAAAGGTAATTCCACAAAGAAGAATACCACACACGTATCACCAAGAAGGTAGAGACTCATCTCACACCAGGTATAACTTAATTACAAATGTATAGATGATTAGTTATAAGGCTATATCATCATATTCTGTTAAGTAGAACTGATTCTGACTCACACAAGATCGATAGGTAACTAACCCCCACCGACCCACACAAGATCTGACCCACATAGGATCAGTATGCACTGATCCACACAGGATCACTGAGCGCTGACACATAAATGATCAATGGATTACCCATGAAAGATCTGAAGATTCTTCATGTACAACCATCCATAGGGTTCCTGCATTAAACATGCTTGATTCTAGGTGGTTCCGCTCCAATATCCATCAGTCGATACTTCAACTGCAATGATGTCCAACAAAGAAGTAACTCGAATGTCTGCCACATCATAAGGGACCCAATGTGACAGACAACGCGTGAATCTGATGCCCAGTCTGTAAGTTATTATTGCTTCCATTCCGAGGTTCTGGTTGGATTTGGGTTTAATACAACCCGGACGTACACCAAATTCATCCAACTATCAAGTGGATTATACCAAAATTATTTTAACTATCCAAGGAATATAGTGTTGTAGATGGTTCATCAAACAGACACTTGGTTCTCATGATAAGGCCAAAAAGTCGTATCTGGGTCCAGATGGGCCCCGGTCCTGTCTGACAAGGTCGGACTGACCCGGTCCGACTCGGTATGGGCCGACCCGACCTATTTCGGGTCGACCCAACCCGATTCGAGTCCAGACCGAATGGGCTTGGCCGTGGTGGGTCTGGCTGGCTAGGCCATGTTCTGGCATGGCCCACGAAGGGGTAGGCTCGATGGCATGGCCCGTGGTCAGGAGGCCCGTCGTGGCGGGGTCCACCCTAGATAACACCTGGCAGTATAAGCCACCCCCTCCCCAGAAATATTCTAAATGGTCCACTAGACCGTTTGGCTCGGCCAACCCATCAGTACCATGTGTCACCGCCTGCTCGAATACAGGACCTGCCATAGCGGGTTCTGCTCGGTGCGACACGGCCGACAGGAACATCCGACCCTCCCTCCAATGGTGCGGATGTAAGCCGCTCCTCCTGGGGCCAACCACCTTGGTGCATTGTTGCGGCCTACGGGTCATGGCCTCTTTCTTCTCTGGTAGGACAGATGCGCAACACCCCACATTTACCCGGCCGACCAGTTTTCTACCACCACTATCCTCTTCCACATCCTCCCTTTCTAATGACAGCACTGTAGTTTGCAAACCTAATTCCACTCGGCCGGCCAAGGTGTTGGCCGCAATATTCCTCTATCGGGGTGGACAGTCCATGGACTCCATCAGTCGTGCGGTTCTGCCGCCTCCGTCATCGTGGTCTGTGAAGAAAAAATCAAATATAAAGGATTCCAGAGATATTGGGCCATCTTTTTTCACCCCACACCCTCCGCGTTATGTATGTAGAAGGCAGTTCTAGAGAAATAAATTAACGTAAAACCATGAAGAAGTTATAAACCACTCTTACCTTGACATTTGTTGGAGATGTCGGGAGGATAGAGATGAAGACGAAGACGGCTGTTGCTCCCGCAACATTCTCCAATGTTGGTTCCTCATTCTTGATCTGGAGGATGTTCTTCATTGGAGGATGTTCTTCATTCTATAGTTCCCTACCAAATATCTCCCTAAACCTCCCCTTTTCCATCAAAAATCTTCCCCACATGATTTTAGGAGAAAAACTTATTAAATTATGTAAATTAATTAAATTAATTGTTGGAACATTTAGTTTGGGTAAAACAAAGAGTTTACACACATTAAAGGGGGAGTTCATGTCGGGTGTCCCCACCCCCAATATTCAAATGGGGGTTTCATTAAAATAAATTAAAATTTGAATATTATATTTTATTATTATTTCAACTCTCCCACAAAATTATGGAAATCTATATGCCACCCTCGACCTACTATAGTCGAGGTGAAAGTCCCTCTAAGTGAATATCGGCACTGCGAGTTCAACAGTATCCTTGGATATCAATTCTGAGCCCCAATTCAATAGCTAAAAAAATTCCACTCACACATTTACAGAACATACCCAAAAAAGTTCAAAAATTCCTTTCGGGCACACCGGGTCTCAGAATCATGTGTCTTCAATTTTCTCCAACTCATATTATTCCCATAAAATATAAAAATTTCAAGGGAAATTCCAGGTCTTTACATTAATCCCCAATGAGTGAAGATTCAAGCTCATTTTTAAGAGATGTTCCTCAATTGGAAGCAATTTGTCCAGCATCGATTAAACTCAATATTTAGAAATAAGATCATCATATTCCATCTTATTTAAGATTGTTTTTAGTGTTTTATGTTATTTTAGTTTGTGGATTTTATTATTTTATCTTCTGGTAAATCCTTATTTTTTAATTTTCCTACAAATTATATTCAATCTTCATCAATAATATTTAGATGAAGTTCACCATGGATAATTTTTTTTGAATTTTTTTAGGATTCATCATGTTTTGAAATCTCATTATGTTGTTAAACACTTATTTTTATTTCATTCTCATGTTCAATTCAAACTAATTCTCTTTATTTAACCATTTCAAAAACCAATAGTTTTCAAAAAAAACTCGATCAATCCCTTCAAATATTCCATTGAGTCAATCGATGCGTCCATTGCATTTATCCTTCCCCAATAATTAATGGTTTATCTCCATCAAAACATCCTGAGGTATTCTTAAATTGGTGAGAAATAGCGTGTTCCATGAACAAAAATCCATTTTCATCAATGTGAGCCTCAAGACTCTCTACTTCAGGACATGTATTCTTTGGGAATCCACCATGGAAAATCATGTAGAATAATTTATCATACAAAAATGTTTTCTTATGAAAAACAAATTTTTTTATATTATGGGACACTATAATGAATTTCCTATTCTAAAAAAGAGGATTTAATCTTAAACCCAAATCTCTTATGTGGAAAAATTTCACATAATCAGTTTTATTATGTATAAATTTTACCAATTCGAATATGAAATTTTTTTATAGTGAATCTCAACAATTATATTACCAGAAGCTACCACATCCAAAAACAATACTCTGAGATTATTCTAAAATTTTATTTCAGTAATACTTAAATAATTAATATTAATAATATTACATTCAATAAAAAAAATATAATATAATAAAATATTAAAAATAAATAGCTATTAAAAACAACTGACCAAAATTCCCTACATCTACGACATTCTACAAACTACTATTCGTAATATTTTAATAAAATTTTAAATATAATAAAAAAATTACATATATAACAAGGAATTTTAAATAACATACCATCACTAAACCTAATTTTGAAATATAAATCAATTAAAATTCATTATCATGACACTAATAAATTCAATAAACCATAATTTTCCCTTAAAATTTATTAAATCAATTTACATATGTACGAATGAAACATATTTTATCTAAAATTATAAAAAGTTATATCAAGGTCCATTTTTATAATTTCTCAATAATTTCAATAAAATTCTCAATAAATATAGAATGAATTATATTTTTAGGATGAGATCATCAATTTTCCATGACTTGCATAGTTATAAAAATCAACAACATATCATTGTGAATACATAGAAAACAAATATATTGATAAGGGAACATTATGTACTATGTTTATATTTTATGAATTCTCATGAAATGACAACATGGTTCAATATAGTATTATTCATATAGTATAATACTCAATGATTGAGTATTTTTTCTTATAAAATAAGAGGTTGAAGAAGAATAACTGTCATTTTAACTTGTTTAAAATTGGAATGAACATAAAAGAACATAGTGATTCACTTGATTAGATTTCCTTGAAGAACATGAAACAAATGGTCATAGATAAATAATTAATTGAAATTGATCATTCATCAAGAAAAAAAATTAAAGAATTATAATTAATTTGTATAGATACGATCAAATAATATAAAAAATGGGAACATGTTTATAAGAATAAATGATATGATAAGATTCAATGATGATATAAAGAGCACCTATAAATGGAAATAATGATCTTTTACTTAAACAAAATCCACAATAGGAAATAAAAATTGATATCTTAAATATGGAAGAATATATTTATTCATTGAAAAATATTGATGTTTGGTTCTAAAAAAGAAATAATAACTAATGTACTTCTGGTTGTTAATTTTTGTGTTAAATAATGGGTAGTTTTTTGGAATACAACATTTCCAATGATGTGAAATAAATGTAGCATCTCTAATGTCTCAATATAAGAGGGAGATAAAGAGGTATTATTTTTATAATAGTTATTTCATTTATTATAACCATATCCCCAGGGAATGGTTTTGTAATTAAAGGACTTCATATAATGGTAAGGTATCAATATGCATACACTATAATCCAAAAAATTATAAGGATAATGAATATCCTGAATATAGATATAGCATAATGTAAAATAAGTTCAACGTTTTAGAAGATAACAAAAAAACTCAACAACAAGTGTATCAAGAACCAAAATATAGATCTTTGTAAAAAATATATTGGAAGAAGAAATGTTAAATCTAGAAAAAAAATTAAATTTTTTGTTCTTTATATAATGAATGTGGAAAATAATGTAATATAGATTTAGAAAAAAAAGTATTTCATTATTAAAATTTTGGTTATCAAGGAAAATGTTTTCCAAAGTGTTGCTACAAAAAACATATACGTAGAAAAAGCAGAAGATGATATGGATAATAAATTCCATCATTATACCCACTAGATATTCAACACATGATGATACACTTTTATGTGTTTTCAATTCTAAAATCTTGTAAAAGGCCACTCTTGAGAAGGATTAAAATGTTTGCATCCATAAAGGGAAGAGAATAAATGGTATCACACAAGGTATATCCCTTTTATGTGGGTTGATTTTTTTAACTACGTGTAATGATTATAAAATATAAAATATGAATTCATTCCTTTGAAAAATATAAAAAAATGGATAATCATTGATTGATGGTAAGAGGAACATTAATCAAAACAATCTTTATTCATCAATGTGAGGAATTTGATCATACCTCCATCTTTATATGCATTATAATTTATAAATTTTTTTAAATAGTTACATAATTAATGGGAATATATGATAAAAGGATAATATCCTTCTATAAAATCATAAGTGGGGAAGTGGTGAATAGAAATCCATATTTTTGAATCTTATGAGGACCTGACTTCCATAGTGTTCTAGTGGTATCATTTTTTCATATTGAAACATAATTAAAACAGGCGGTCCCATGTATTTTACAAGTAGAAAAAATTAATTCATCATGTATAATGTATCAAAAAACATTATTTTTTGTATTAACAGTTTGGGGTGATGTGATGGTGATCACATATTGTTTTTTGATATGATAAATCTAAAGCCACATTGAGTGGATTCATGGTCTTCGATAATGACATGTGAAGCCATTGTTTTTTATGTATCTTATAATTATATATTTATTATTTGTCATAGAGGATTTATTTAAATCTCAATTAACATGTTCAAAGACCACTCTATAAATATCTCAAGAAAATGCATCAAGGATTTGGTTTGGATGAGAGGGGATTTTAGAGATTTTTCTATGGGAGAAGACATGAGATGTGGAATTCCACCTTATCCTTATATGGTCATTAAATACAATGAGGTTTTTAAAATATAAGTGTAATTATAGTGGTATATTTTTCTTTCATAGAATTTATTCACACACATTATGGGGTGAAATTGATGATGTTCCCTCAAATTAGTATGAGAAGGATGAATATGATATCCCAATTTTTCAAAAATGAAGTTTATAAAATACCATTGTATCCGAAAGGATTTTTTAATCTCATTTAAAATAAGAAAAAAAATATATTTAAAGGATTATAATATAATATTAATGTTGAAATGATACATACAAGGGTGCATTGTTCATGGAAGAGAAAAATTATATTTTGTATTGTCAATAAAATCCAAAGGGAGAGGCTGTTAGAAATACCAAAGGAATGATATTGTATTTTTTGAAAATATGTTTTGTCATGGTTTTTTATATTATGTATAGATAAAATTTGATGGACATGGGGTTTTTTGGGATCTCAATGATGTAATTTATATTTATTGATAATATAATTATCGATAGAACATGATTAATGATGATCAAAATGATGATGTGATGCAAGGGATATAGTTTTTTCTCAAATAATTTTGATATTTTTTATATTGAAATCATGATTTATTGGGGAATTATTGTGAAATATGTGATTAAAATTTGTATTGTATTTTTATTGTAATATGGGGGTGAATATAATTCCTACAATGATCCTACATGAATACGAAAAGAGCTAAGGAAGGTTGAATCCGTCTCACAGAATATAGAGAAGGACAATGTCAATCTAAATTTTGATTATACTGAAGATGGACTAACAAAAAAGGATATTCCCTATTTTTTGTTCATGTTGAAGGTTTGGAATGGGATAAGTGGTAAAATCCAATTTTCCAAGACTTGTAGTGATGGAAATTTCCTAAATGGGTAAAGAATAACTCAACACACCTTGGTGGTCCCTATGGTGGATTTCCATTGTTTCTAGTAGAAATGGAAAAGGCAGCTCGACCAAAACCACATGGATACATGATATTGGGGACAATGGATTTCTTTCTACAAAATTATAATCCTACCCATTGTGGATACTAGGTTGTTTAATTTTTTATGTTAAATCAATCAACATTATTTTTTCACGTTATATTGTATAAGTTTTAGTTGCTTCATTACTCAATATTTAAGAACTAAAATTCACAAGAGTATGAAATGAGATGGCCCATAGACATACTTGAATTGTTTGTGGTCCAACAGTGGAGTCACTATCTAAAATAGATTTCAGTAGGGGGCCATGCCTATAGTATTTTAAAATTTTTCAGGAAAAATAAAATATGTAATTTCACTAGAAAACACTTCAAAATGTGTTGGGTTGAGATGCATTAAATTGTGAAAAATTTGAGTGAATCACTTTGGCGATTCTAGTGTAGGTAATTTAATGATTCAATAATCATGTTACTCAATTTTGTCACCTGATTCATGTTTTCATTTATGTTGGTTTCTAATATTTGTGAACTTGAATTAATTTACAAATAATTAACAAAAAATGTGTTTTTAGGATATACATGTGTAGTTATTTATTCGTAGTTATATATATCGGTTTGATGAAAATCAAGTGGAAATTTCAGGACCTTTTATACAAGGATTGAATGGAAAAATTGTGGTGAAAAGTTTGGGGATTTATTATCATGTTATCCCTTTTATTTGTCTATATATTATCATTTACATAAAGCAATTAAGTAAGATAAGTGATACTCTATGTGAACATTCGTTTCAAAAGCATCATTATAGGGAAAAGAAGATAAAAAGACATTGAATATATGATTATCATGAAGTATATGCTTTTGATACTAGTGAGGTGATGGAAATTGTTGAAGAATGAGATGGAATCCATTGATGACCATTCCACATATATATTGTATTTGTGCTAACAGAAAGAAGTAGGGATATTCCAATTTGGTTCTGGAAACAAAAGAAGGGAGTAGATTAGATATGTTACATATAGATGAAGGAGTAGAACAACCGAACATCAACAAGATAATCAACATATTTTTATATATTCTTTTAATGATGCTGATAAGGTACTTATATATCTATAAACTATGTGTTGATTTATTTTGGGTTTGTCAGAAATGGAAAAGAAAAAATTAGTAGTGAGATGATAGTTAGCCTTGGGAGACATTGAGTCATTCATAACGATTTTTAGGTACTGATGTTAGGAATGGAGTGTCCATGATTAAACCTTTTGAAATGGTAGTTCCCCATTGTGAAGACTAGTGATCTCCATAGTTCATTTATTTCACAATACCTCACGGTTGTATGCTCTGTGGACATTTCCCAATGAGGGTGAACCAAGAAAATTCTTCATTCCATATTTAAATTATGCATGATCATACAAACCAATAATAACCCTTAATCATTTCCTATTAATGTGAATAAAAATTATTCCCTCAATGTTTATATATCATGATACTTTATGTGTAGAGATATTAAAGGTTCAAGTTGTTTTCATTTGTTATGTCATTTGTGCCCCTGATTCACTGCCTCCCCTACCATCTCGAGGTGATATCACTCTTTAACACATTTTGTGACTTTATAAATAGTGAGTGATAAATAATTATATCATAAGTTAATTATGAAAATATATTCCTAAAAATATGTTTCCCTTTAAAAACATAACATTATATTTTTGTTCATTATGAATAACCCATGGTTAATTATAGATTTATTTATGGTTGTTTTTATCATATTCCTTAACCTGTTTTCATAATATAATATATCCTTGATAATGTTTTATAATGATTATGTGATTAACCAATGAATTCCCTATGTAATTTCATACCAGGTATTCTATTTTGACTATTTTTTTATACACTGGGTGATAATTGAGTTTATACCCAATGCAACCTTTCCAATGTTATTACATCTATGTGAATCTATACTAGATCCTACATCCTCATGTAATATCCAAAAAAAGATTTTATTTCTATAAATCCCAAAAAATTTCAACTTCATCCCAATTTCAGGATGTCGTCGTATACATAGACTTGAGCATTAAACTTATCCACAGTTTTTTGACTAATTTTTACTAATCAAAATACCCAATGATAACTTATAAATATATAAAAAAATAACTAAACCTTCCATTGATATCAACTAAGAGACACAATATCCACACTCTATTGATTGGATATAAAATATTATCCTTGTATACATGTGTTGATTCTATGTGTGATGAACTAAGATAAATTCTCACAAAAATACCAAATTTCAAATGTTATATCACATAATAGTCGCATGTTTCGTGAAAACCAATGTGTTTTTGTGTCTATAGATATCAGCTACACAATCTTATTATCCTATAATAAATGTGAACAATACTCTATAGTAGAACTATATTATACACTTCTCCAACCACATCATACTCCAAATCCATGCTCATAATTTGGGGAATGGGATCCTAAGAAATTGGTGATATTAGAAACTCATTAAAAAATCATTTCAAATAAGCATAAATGATATATCATTATATTGACAGACAACATGAATACGTAGAGAAATATTTGATAAAAATATTATAAAATCGTAAGAACACAATTTGGTCCTCATAGAGGCATAACAATCATAATATATACTTAAAGTAGATAACAAAATTACTAAATCATGGAAACATGTAAATAATTTGAAATTTCTTTGCCAATTGTTAAAAGCAAAAGCATATGAAAATAAAGTCACTTTGAGGAGTGTGAATCACAAAATAAGTCCATATCATAGTGGTATTGGAATAAAACATTATGTGAACTATTTATTCGTAATTTATATCCAATAAACCTCTATAATCATAGGAAAAACATGTGAACCTCCATAGGTTTTCGAAATAAATTTTGTACCTATTTAGTATTGGTTTCTATCCCATGTACATTTTTGAGATTATGTGATATCAAAAAAATATAAAATACGTTAGAATATGATATAGGACTCCACCCATTTACCATTTATACATATGTGCTCAAATTAAAAAAAACATACCTTGTATCTTAAAGAAACCATGTAAAAAAAAATAACACCATTTCTTGACAGTATCACAAAAATAAACTCAACGAAAAAAAGAATTGGTACCCAAAATTCAATCCCACTAAAAGAATATATCATACGATAATTTAGTATGTGATTAATGTAAAACAATTTCAAAGTAATTAAATCCTCTTTTTAAAATAGGAATATAGTAGTGAAACATTATAAAAATTTTTGGAAAAAATATCATTTTTAAAGGAAAAGTTCCATATCACATTTAATAGTCATTTTAGAAATTGTAACGTGGTGACTTTGAAAAAATTTTATTTATAAATAATAATTAATAAATGAATTGTGATTTCATATAATGGTTATATAAATGAATTTTGACATTAATATAAAGAATTTTATTATGAAATGATAAAAAAATTAAATATTCTAAAACACCATTATTGAAACCCTTCTTTTTAAAAATAGTAATATTATTTTATTTTGAAAAATGGTGAAGGAAAACATGGTTGTGATATGAGTTAATACATAATAGGGTTTTAAAATATTATATGATAATATTTTTTATAATGTTAAATGTATACATAGAAGAGAAATTTAAAATTAAGAAGGATGAGATTTATTCAATGAATATTATAATTTTAGAAAAATATAATATATATAGGGATAGTGATTTTTATTAAAAAATATTCTTATTTGAGGTAAAAGATATAATATCATATGTATTTTAATTATTATAACATATAAAACATATCATTACTAATTTCATGATTATTATTTATAACTCAACAAAAGAAGATTGTGTTTCCAAAATATCTTATAATCAATATAGATCATGATTAAAGAAAATATTGAAATCGTTTTTTTGTGATAAGAATGAAACCCAATATAATTAAAAGATAAATTATTATATAATAAAATTGTTAACTATATTATACCCAAAATTAATTAAATATGTTCAACATGAACAATTATAACTCAATGAAATAGAATTGAGTAAAAAAATTACAACTTGGAGAGAATTTAATTTAAAACCTTTTTAAAGAGTGTTATTTAAATGTTACATTAATTTCCATGAATTAAATTTATATCATGTTGTATTATCACAATAATTTTGTATATATTCCCCATAAATTAAAATAGGAATATTATAAAAAGAATATCTCAGAGAGAGGAATTAGAGAAGAAAACCCTTACCTTATATCTAGACATCCACGAACATACTCTATCATCCCATAAAATAAAATTAAATATATAAATAAATTATTTTAGAACCACATTATTATCTATAATCATTATAAACTACATATAGAATTAACCTCTATATGCATATTATATAGTTTTTACAAATTTTCACACATTATGTGTTTATAATCTAGATCTTATGTACTATTTTCAGAAGAGATGGGTTGATATTTTTCAAATATAATAATTAATTAATTATTAAAGGAACTACATTTGATTTTTTATAATGATTTGTGTTGTTTCAAATTATTTTCATGATTATTTTATTTCTTTTTTCCTTGAATTTAAAATAGACAATGAGTATGTTTTAGTAATTCGTAATGAAAATAATGTGTTTTCTTAATTGATGTGCCAAATATTTACATATCCTATATATAAAACCACAAAAAATTATATATTTATATCATATTATTCCAATTTTTAATTCTCTATCATCAGACATGATATAAGTTAATAGTATTGTACATGTTAGTTGATAATCCAATCTAAACATGAACATATAAATATTCACTGATTATTATGATATAGTTTAGTTGGAAAAAAATTATATCATAACAATAATAGAATTGTATAGTTGGAATTGGTGTGATATATCAGTATTTTAAATAAATTTAATAGTGAGACAATTGGCATAATTATATTACTTATAACGAAAAGATCACATTCCTCTTAATATGATCATTTTGAACTGTTCGGTTTATGATGAATGTTTATTAATCATTTCATTAATATATTCTGAAATTTTTCAAAAAAACATATATAATTTAATCAATATAATTTTTTTTCCTTTAAACCCATTCTTATAACTATCCATTAAAGGTGTTATAAAAAGTGGAATTCATTTTTATTTGGAGGTGGTAGTTCTCACATACAAATGGATGATGTTTGCATTTTCCAAATAATGAGAGAGTGAAATAATAAGGGTTTTCACTTTTGAATTATAATAATATATAGATATCATAATTACATATTAAATTAAATTATATACCTACTATGTTATTTGTTAATAATGAATTAAAACATTACATAATGAATTTTATAGTATGGATATATGCATGTTTGAAATTTTCGTTTTTCCTAATGGAATTAGGAATATGTGTTTAAAACTTTTAAAATTATTATAAAAATAAATATGTATACTATTGATACAAATTTTCTCATTTTAAAATATAGTAAATGGATTTTAGGTCGAATAAGTGACCCTAATGATATACTAATGAGAATTGTGTTGTTTGGTTTTTATAACCCATTACATAGATTATACCCTTTGGAAAGCGGTTCAAACATTCGAGGGAATGTTTTTTGAGAATAATAGAACCAAAATATGGTTTCAATAAGTGTTTAGGAATGGTCTTGTAAGATCATTGGGCTTAGATAAGTGTGTGTAGGTGTGGGAGGATGTAAGGAGAAGATATAACCTTTTATAAGTGAAAATGGATGTCTTTTTTGTTATTATCAATAAAATTTTCTTAATAGGGAACAATTTCTTGAATGTGTCACAAAATTTGAAAAATAATAGATTTTATAGGTGATATGGTTTATCAACCTCTCAAAAAACAATTTATAGACCTTTCTTACGTATGTTTTCAACTCATTTCCATATCAATTTTTACTTTTACAATATTATCTTTTACTGTAGTAACTAGTTTCCACACAATGCCACTTCTATTTATTCAAGGAAAATAATATAGTACTAATTGCATAATTTATAACCATTGATTACAAATTTTTTCTATTTTATATTTTATTCAATTTTTGAAATCAGTAAAAAAATTAAAAAAACTAATTTTAACTAATTAAAATAGTTTTAATGAAATAATACATTGTCATCTAAAATATCAAATATTGGTTTTTTTAGTAAAAAATTTTATTTAACATATAATGTAACTTAGGAAACATTAATTGGTTACGTAATAGGTATATAAAATTATATCTATTAACTATATAATTATAATTAAATACAAGTCGTGGTATTTATAAAAATGGTGTTTTTTAGTATTCACATAAAAATAATTTATTTTAAAAAAATCACAAAAAATAATAATAACGGTATTTTAATTTTATTACATAATTTTTTTTTCATTTTTTAAAATTAAATTTCTAAAATTTTAGAAGTAAATATTTAACTAAATTCAAATAATATAGTGTAAAATGGTTAATATAAAAAATAACTTCTTAAATGATAAGTATTATTTATTATAGACTCGTAAAAATTAATTACTATTTTTATGAAAATATATTATATATATTTTCAATATCTTTTTTAATTATTAAATCATAGTATACATTTTTTCCTAAAATAAATTATTCATTTTAAAAAATTATATTTTCAAGTATAATATTATTTATCTTTGTTATTTTAACTATACTAATTGAATATAATAATCATTAAAGTAACATTCATTTTCATTGTACACATATTTTATATTTTATATATTCATATTCATATCCTTTAAAAAATGGATTTATTTTATGTTTCATATTATATATCTAAAAAATATCCATGTTCTTTTATGAAGTGTGTTTCACGTTGAGCGTTCAATAAAACACATTGTTTAGTTAACGAATTGAAATAGTGAAATATTGGATTGTAACGTGAACAAAAATATCATATGAAGAAGCAGAGAAAACATTAATATATTATATATTTCTCTATTTGGCATAGTTTAGCCACATGGTTTTGAAAACCATAAGATATTCCTGTGAAATAGTATTAGAATACTGGATACATGGCCATATGATCCCCACACAACTACTATTAACCATGCACATAATCTATAAACCATAGATTTTCTACACTGTTTCACCCTTAAATTCGTTATTTTTCAAAACCAGTCATGTATTTTTTCCAAATCCCATATCCAATTTTGAAAAACATCAAATATCATCAAAAGAACATAAAAATATGTCTAAATTTAAAACATAATTCAAAACCACTGATGTAAATACAAGGTATGGCATGATTGATAGATGTCTAGGACCTCTTATACACCTACACATTGATCTCAAAAATACATATCTCATGTCTAACAGAAACCACTATTTAACAATGGGCATCTAATACCATTTGGTAATGATTATTCTGCGCTGACCTAACTCGTCACCCAACCTGGCATGCAAAGAGGAATGAGGCACATTATCTATTTACTGGGGATGGTGACATGAACAAATATTTTTTAGTGATTCATGAAAGGATCCACCCTTGAATATTAAACAAGACCCTCCCATGATTTTTACAGTCACACATACCAATTAATCATTATCAAGAGATATAAATATACTATAGAGTAAACACAATAATTAATATATAAGATATTATAACATTATAACATTAAAATTTCTAAAAATAATAATAAATATATTATATATATATTGTAACAATCTAAAAATAATAATAACAATGAAAATGAAAATACATAATAGCCCAATGATAAAAAATATTAAATATTCTCCCCATGAGAAAACTCCATGAGGTTATATATCACCCTTCCAAAAACTACCATGCATGTTAGTAATCATGAAAGGCTACCATGATGCGGGGTTCCCTTACCCTTACATATGTCTTAGAAAAAAAGTATATATATGCCAAAATAAATATATAAAGGGTAGCGGAAAAGGATTAGTAAGATACCATAATATATCAATATTATTCATCAATATAGGTAAACCAATTAGTGCAGTTTGAAACACATTTTAAAATCCATATACACTTTTAAGAGCAAGTTTACTGGTATAAATCACTTTAGAAATACTTTTTTTTCTCAACAGTATACCATATTTGATGAAATAAAAATAATAGATCATTTAAAAATAAGTAAATATTTTTGGCATAAACATTCTAAACTCACCCAAACATGGAATAATCATGACATACACATTATAAAAAGAATAGTAAAATATATAAAAAATGGTATTCATTATAAACACATGGGATACAAATCAATAATGGAATAAGAATTAAGAAACATGGGCTCTAACAAATCATGTTTAGTGTGACATGGTATAATATATAGTTTTAAGGCTTAATAAGAATATATACCAGGTATTGAAGGTCTCTTGATCTTCTTTGGGACCAAAAATACATCCATGGGTACTCTCGATGCACATGGATACATTTTAGAAGATCTCTAGGTCTTCTACTAAATTATTTCTTGGTACATTGGACAATGCACAATAGCTAGTCCATGATATAAGATAATGATTCTAGTTTTTGAGTCACCTCACACACAATCATGTTCACCCATGTTCCACAAATTCAATTCATATAAACACAAAAAAGTGAAAATTTTATAAACCAAACATTCCCACAATAAAAAATAACTTCATAAAAGTAAAAACCATGATCAATTTAATTACATAAATCCTCTTGTTTCATTTTATCAAACACATCACAAGAATTTAAATCAAATCATTTCTAAAATTCCACTTTAAAAAATAAAATTTCAAACAAACATCTATATTGAAACTATGAAATGGAGGATAGTCATTTTTAACATCATTAAAAGTAAATTGGATAAAAACTCAAATCAAAACATTTTTCAATGTTTATCCATGGAAAATCACCCTTAAATGCAAAAACCAACCTCAGAACCAAACAATGGATCGAAGACTTTTATGAAAACAAAAATATTAAAGTTGGATAGGTCCTTAAACTTCTAAAAAAAATAAACAACACAAAAACACCTTCAAAAACCTTATTTTAAAACAAATAAAAAGAGTGGGACACCATTATTACTAAAAATAGAAAAAAAATAAGGAAGAATAATGGGTATAATAATGGAATAAAGATGAAACCAAAATAAAAATTGTATAAGATCATAGGTAACGTGGGAGGGCTTAGTATATATGGGTGATGATAGGATGTTATTTTAGAAAAATATCTTAATCAAATTTTGGAAAATACCAAAACATAATTACTTATAGAATCTCTTTAGTTTGGACACACTATAAGAAAAACCATTTTCTAACCGTGCGAGAACCATAATCTCCAAAAAAAATGTTGCATGGTTTTTGGTAACACCCACATAATCAAACAAACTATTCTTAAGATGAAAAAACCCCACTTTAATCAAATTTCCTCTCATATATAGTAATCCATGTTGTTATTCATAATAGTATATTAATCATTTTTGGAAATAGTTTCGGAAAAATCTAATGTTTCATCCATCTATCTATTAGGAACTACAATGAAAAACAAAAAACTAAATAATGATCAATGTAAATCATAATAATGATTCAGGCTTTTCATAATTGAAAATTTGATAGGAAGCGAACCATAGAATGGATGTAAAATATATTTATGTGCTGATGTGAATGTAGCCATGATTTATAGGATAACTATCTATAAAGGATGTTAAACCCAAAAATATTGGTGAATTTTGTAAATTAATTTATAATAAATTTAATTCCCTAACTCAGAGTGTATTAATCAAATGTCACACAACTATGGTATATTGGTAATAAATGATCCTCATGGGGAAGGATTTGAGCATATGTATCATTTCTTTTACTAATCGATTCCCTAACTCATAGTGGCCTATAGACATGAAAATTAGGAGATACATCTAGAAACTACTCCCCAATTAATGATGTATCTCTTCTTCCTCCCATCCCCTCTGAAGTTTCATTCCTAAAATATTAGAATGGGTGCGATATGTGGAGGAGTACATCATCTTCTAATAAGATCTTCGTACTATTCAAATAAGAAGGAATTCTTCTAATGGGGTTTTGTAATTTGAATATACAAACCGATATATCATGTTGGGATCATCATAAAGACATGGAATATTACATTTGGGACCATAATACAATAATCCACTTGGTCAAAGATTGAACATTTTATATAATGTTTGTGCATGCACTAATAAATCCCATACAAAACCATTAACAGGATGGTATAGTTCAGCGTTATGAGGAATCAATGCACACAAATGGTGAGTGGGGTGTTGGTCATATCTATTACAAGGAGGAGGTATGATTAATTCTTACCATTTTTATTTTTTGGTAATTGATATAAAAATTAATATTTTTCTTTTATTTTTCTATGAGTCCATATTATTTTAGTCAACCATTATATAATTAGAATATTTTTTGTATGATCATTGATTTTACTAATAATTTTTTTAGGTAATATTGGTGTGGAGTAATTTTATCATTCATTAAAAAATGAAATATGGAGAGGGTATTTTATCCTCTATAAGTTCTCATAATTCTGCCACCAATTTCTCCTCCCATTTATCTTCTGTTACAAAAATTAATAAGTTGGAGCTGGTGAGGTTACCAAAAACTATTCTTCAACTGGGAAAAATATATAAATGTTATATTTTTATTTTTATCTCATTATATTTTTCAACAACATTTTTTTAATTTATTAACTATCTCAAAATTTGACCAGGACCTTAGGGGATCATGGTTGTTAGTTGTGAAAGAGAAAAAAGACATTGCACTACTAAAAGGGAGCCCTATTGAAATGATAATCAGTAAATCTCATGTTAGGCCAGAGGAAAAATATATTTTGGGTTTATCAACCATCATACTAGTTGATTCTAGGATAGTGGAAAACCTATGGATTTTTGAAGACTTCATAGTTCATCCTGAGTTATATTTCATTGATTTTAATGAACCTCTACATGAAGGTGTATTATATTTATATTTTAATTTTATTTGTTGATTTCACATAACAATGTAAATTTCTATGTGTTTCCTTTCATAGTTCCACTCAAGATGCTATTAGGACAAAATTAATTATGGAACTACAGCTCCACTAGGGATCTTGGTTCCCTTAAATATGGGCTAAACATCCCAATGTATTTGTACTGTGGAGGTCATGAGATGTACCACTAATTGTAACTTCTAGTGAGGTGGAAATTGTCAAGTTTGTTAGTGATCCATTGAATAAAGGTGTGTATCAATGAACCATATTATATATCATTTTTATGCCAAATAATATAATTTGAATGTTGATTATGATATCCCGCTCCCAAACAATGTAGGTTATTGAAATTTCAACTTTGGTATCTCAATTGATAGAAATAAAAAATAAATAGACTATTTAGTTACCATTTCACCTGGTTATTTTCGACATTATTCATTCCTTACATGACATGGTTCCTGATAATGTGTCATCCCATGGGATAGAATTAGATTTAGACATATAATTCACCATAATCCATCAATGGATACAGATTTAGGTATTGAAGAATATCTCTAAACATGATTTTGAGTCTCTTATTAGATATTTTGGTTTCTAATTATATTACATCCAACACATGTTTGTCACTATGGTCTATTGAAGGTATGATTGCCTCTTAATATTTTCTGGTGTAAAATAGGTGATCAAAACTCAAGGTGGAGTGAGTTCACTATGATTTATGCTTTCAATTGAAAATTATATAATTTTATCCATTGATTTGAGAACTAAATCACATAACAATGATACTCTACACTTGGTTATTGAATCAGACTGATAATATCATTCCTTGAAAGGGATGTCTCAAGTTGACCAACACTGAAAGTTGCTGGGTGTTATTGAAAAACACGTATTCGAACATTGTAGACATGAAAAAGAGGTCGAAAAGGGATTAATATATGCGGTATAAAGGTCATAGGCATTAAGGTATCAGGTTAAACTAAAATCCACAATGTTTATAATGTTTCTATATGTAGTTAATGAATCTGATAAAATAGTAATTCAACATTATGAGTCTTTTTATTATGCATTGTCACATCATCTAAATTAATTCTTATTTTTTTATGAAAGGTATAGAATCAATTTGTTTGAATCTTCTAACCATTTTAATTAATGTGTGAAAATTATTTTCTATTTCAAATTACTATTAATTCCTTTATTTTCCATATTTTTTTTACTATCGATATATGAAATACATTGAAAATGAAAAAATGTATTATCAACAAAACTATGTCTATCATAACATTTTATGTGAATGGAACAAGTAAATAATAAAATAAAAACTATTGATTGAAGCTTGACTAGGAATATATGTAATTTATTATAAATATATACCATCAACTGTATATTTACTACTCACATATATAGGCACATGTACTATAACAATAAAATGAAGTAAGTACACAAGACACACTACTAAGTTATTTTGATCCCTCATATATGTGTTCACTTAGAAGGATTTAGACCATCAGAATATAGTTGTACATTTAATGTCATTATAAACCAATGCTAGGTCATTTAGATGACATCCTCTTGAACGTGTTCTAGTAGAAAGATATAATTGTTCCGGATAAAGTGGATCATATTATTTCATTGTAATCTACCACTAGTTCATTCAAATATGGGATTTAGCTTCCTTATATAGTTAGGCACACAATTACATATAAGAAATCTAGATATTGTGGAACATGAACCACCACCGTAATCCATGTTTATCCCATTATTATATTAAAGAGATGAGTGAATCATCATAATGAAAATTATGTGGTGGTTTTTCGAATGAGGGATCTAATGCTGAAATGGAATCAATTAACAACCAACAATTTGTCTTTATACATTTCATCCAAACCATTTGAACCATTGTGTGTGGAATAAATGTGTTCTATAATTTCATATCTAGTCTAATGACCTAGATAATGGTTACATAATTTTTATGGACAAATGATGGTCTCTAAATATTTTATTTATTTTCATTTCAACCATAATGATTTTACTAATCCATGTGTGTGGTTGTTTTAAAATATCATATCCTAGAATTTACATGGGCCATTATTTTTCAGGTTTCATCCGAAAATATTTTATTTCTTTAACATTTTATTAATACTTAATATTATTACTAATACATGTGAGGTGTGTTCCAAGAGATCAAAGACCTATTTTTGTCTAGGAAGACCATTCAAGTATTTCATCTTGGATAGTACTATGTCTCTTTCTTTTTGTAGTTTAAGGTTTTGGAAGTCAAACCAATGAATTTTGATGGTTATTGTTGGATGATGCATAATAGAATCAGGATGGAGTTTTAGGATATAGAATTTTTACCAAAATATGAGTCATTATACCTAGATGGAAGGTAATGGCTGACCCAAAATGAATGGAATCCCAAATTAACCATTATAAATAGCCATAATAAATGGTGAAAAATTGATGTAATAGTTGTTAGACAAAAATAAGTTTGTGATTAATTTGAGATTGGATTAAGATAAGGGTAAAATGGTATATCAAATTAGGGAATGATAAACCCAACATGAATGTAGAAGAAAACAATATTACAGATGACACAATGGATGAGTGTATGTATTTTATGGTCGTATTTATTAGGCTAATATTATTTGAGGTGTGACAACCTAGAAGTTTCATGATATCAAAAAGTCCTAAAAAATTGTTAAATAATGAATTAGATGATGTAAATCATAATTATTGATATTTTAATTAGAATATAATTCAATATAAAATCATGATTAGGATTTCCAATGAACACAATCAATTTATAGGTCCTTTAGTAAAGTTGTTAAGGCATTATGGGGAATCCATAAAATCTATTCATGAGGAAAAAATAAGTTTGGTTAGCAATTTTTAATATAACAGAATAAACATAATTACCCTGTGTTGGTACATTTTAGAAGTTGATTTCACACATTTCCATAAACCCTAGAAGGTATTTAATTATTTAAAAACTAAATTAATGTAATGTGGACTATGAGAAGAATAAATTCAATATTAATCCTATCAATTTAGTCCCGTGCATACCAATGAAATTTGGTTATTAATAATTTAAAAGGAGTGTAAATGGAAATTGATTTTTTGTTGGGTCTGAACTCTATGGTTCAAACATTATTACGTTTCGTGTATTAATTTTAATCAAGACAAATTTTGTTCTCAGAAATTATATATCATCCCAGTATTTAGTCTGATATGGAAATACCCAATGTTAATTAAAATAGTATGCAATGATGGGGATTTAAATCATTGGAATTTACGGATAGTCCTAAGGATGGTGACCTATAAATCGGTTTGGAACATATATTATTTGGAATCAAGCCACACAATTTTCTTTTGAGATATCTTCATAAATCATACTAATTTTTTGGGGAAGATAGATGACTTAATTATGATACCAGAAAATTATAAAAAACTTCATCTAAATGATTATGAACATAAAAACCATGATTAAATATAATGGGGTATTTTTTTGAACTAAAATAGGTATTTCTTATCTTATTTTTTTATAATGTGATGATGTAAATCAAGACACACATAGTTCATATAGTGTCTCTTTATTGAAATATATCATGTACATGACAAGAAAATTGATCGTGTCATTGTTCCGAAATAAAAAAAGGATGAGGCAATTTTGATTGTGTGTCAAAACACTATGACCCATTTTTTGGAGAATAAGGGATTTTTTCTATTATGGTATTATAGAAAAATATTTTTACATCACTATAATCTAGCACATATCTAGATATCATATGAGGACGTTGGGGCATACAAATTAGATCAATGTATATAGTTTAAGGTCTTATAGGATGGATCTATTATCTTTTTGTTTGGAATCATTGAAAATTAATTATATTCCTTATTATTTAATTTTTTTTTGTGGGTACCATTATGTAGGAGTTATTTCGTAGATCTATGTCATGTGAAAAAAATTAAATAGCCCTGCCATTTTTACAAAACCATAAGAAATACCTTATGTGGATTTATGGGTACATAAACAAAAATATGGAGTGTGGATTTAAATTAATGGTATTTTAGTTTGGAAATATGATAGAATTTATATATGATTATATATACACAAAAATATCAAGAATCAAGACACATGTAGTTTTGGTATGTTATCCTTTTTTAAAAATCAATCTCATGTATAAGAGATAAATGGGAAAATGAGTGGATTCTTTAGTGAGATAAAATGATGAAAACATGAATGGATTCCAAACACTTTGGTGGAAATAGAAATAGAAATGATTGTTAGGTTTTCTCTAAGTATTGGAATCCCATGAGTAATTGTATATACAATCATGACATGAATCTAGAAACACGTTGTTATAATATGATTATTTTATGTATATATAATTTCAACAATGAAGAAATTATTATGGTTTTATCCCAAAGAAACTCCATTCTAGAAGACCTGTCATGATTTAATATAACCCTTAATCAAGGATGAATAAAGGGATAATATTTTCTAATTGTACCAGAGATAAGAGTTCAAGGAATCACTATGTGTCCTAAAATTAAAGGAATAATACAAAATATACATCTAAAAAATATTATCTACCCATTTTGGGAACTTTTTCATTCGGAATTTTACATTGGTTCTGGTTAATTTATTTGGAAATCCATGGACCATAAATTTTTATATTTATATGAATCTCATGTCAGAAGAAAAATTATCAAAGAAATGACATATAGAAATGTTTAAAATGTCACATATTGTGGATAACATTCCATGTAATTTAATATCATGTGGTAAACAATGACATGTTTTTTATTTTAACTTATTGTAATTATTACCAATTAAAAGATGTTTTTATTCATGTGTAATGGGATTCTATTATGGATTTTGATTTTATTCATATACTATGATTTGAACTCATTATAAATTTATATATTATACTTCTAGAGAAACTATATATTAATAGTTGGAATGATATAATATCCATCCACCATGATCCAAAATTAATATCCATTGTAATCAACCATATATATGGTGTATGGTCCTTCATAGTTTGGTTAAATAATTGGAGTCTTGTTTAAATGTATCATGAGTGTTATCATAATAAGTTCCAACTATACATAGATAAATGTGTAGATATGAACTATCTTGTTGAATTCATATGTGACATGATTTTAATGGTATCAAGGTTATGCATTGTGTGTAAAATTTTCTTGTCACATGACCCCAATTCATCTATTTATATCTAATATTTCTCATGTATATAATGTTTCTTATAGATTTTAATTTGAATCGTGGGTTAATGAACTTCAATTGGTATAAATTTCTCTTCTATTTAAATTGTTGAAAATCAGTTCACCTATGTGTTAGTACATGTTATGATGGAATATGTCCACATAAAAATTATAAAATTACCAAAATAGATCTTATTATGCTTTTCCATAATTTAAAATAGAATTTTAGGTAGTTTTTTTAAAATTACATTATCTATATATTTGTTGCTACATGATAGAGGTATGAGTGGATTGGCAAAATATTTTATTCCAAATATAGAATCTCTTACTTTTAATGACATAAGTTGGTGATATTGTTCATCTATATTATTTTAAGGATACTAATTTTTGTAATGTTGTTATACTTTACATAGTTTATGATAGCCTTCATTTTTTACTTCCTTAGGGATATAACCACAACTATTTTGGATAATATATAAATGGTAATAAAGATGTATATGAATTCTATAGTTGTAGATGTGAGATATGACCTGAAGAAATATATTCCATGTGAAGAAAGTATCTAATAGTATTCGGTGATGTGAGACAATTATGGGGGTTAATGGACAATGTTCGAACATATGTGACTAGTAAGGAAATTCATCTTGAACAAAATATATTCATTCATAAATAATGGATATAAATACCCATTTCTCATAATTTTATACAATAGATTCCTCTCCGACTGATGTGTTTCTCAAGCACCCACATTAACATCCTTTTTAATAATAATGATATATCCCCCTTCAATGAAAAACATATTAATACATCAACAAAAATATAATAAAGATTATTCTAATAATTTAGACCACTACAAAAGATGAGGTTTTATACCAACTAATTGAGTTTTCCCTCTAATCTACATCTAGTAGAAAGATCCTTTTTTGGAGTTCATCTATTATTAGTGACATCACTAAAATTATAGCATAAATTAGTGAATGTAGAGGCCCACCCAATTCTATAATAGTTCTATCTTCACTAATCAATTATATATAAACAATTATAAACGGAAAGAAGAATATGTTATGAGTGATAACAATTATCATCTTTTCCTAGGATGAATCTACTAGTGTTTTATCTATTTTTTAAAATACATATTCTTAGGTTTTTTGGGAATGAAAAATGAGAGTCATCAAGAAATCTAGGGGGAATTCAGACATTATCCCTCACACATAATAAAAAGGTAATAAACTATTCCTTCTTGATATATTATCCATCATTGGTATTCTTGAGTAACAACGTTAAATAAGCCATAATCTTCAATCAAACCACTAGTATTTTGATAAATAGATCAAAACCATTTATGAGATCCCATAATTAAAAATAATTTTTTGTTCATCCATGTGATATTATGAGAGAATTATTATTAACCTTTTTTATTGTGGATATGAATACTATCACCAATAATACTCTAGTGTACAAGGGGTTCTCAATTCTTCTAATAGTCGGCCTCCTAGATACACCATCAAAGTAAATAACTGTGATTAAAATGTTTCATGGATAGAGAATAATTATTGATTAGGGATATATTTCACAAACATGGAATTTTTTTTGATTTGGGGTTCCATTGAGAAATCCATCAATATTTTCCACATTATTTATTGATAACATGTGAATTTCATGTCATATCACTATAGATTAATTTCTCATCATGAACGTTTCCCAACAAATACTACCCATTCAGGATGTGTCTACTTCTAATTTTTCATTCATTTCATTTATTTTTCAATCATAGATATTCATCTAGGCACAAAGTATGGGAGATGATATTTTGGATTTATAATGTCATTAAATAATAATGCGGATTTATTTCCAATGTTTTGAGGTGGAGTGTTAAATAATACAGATTCTAGATGTGGATAAGTTTCTAGTTTCACTAGTTAAAATCTCCCTTCAATAGATTATTTTCTAGCAGTGGGGACTCGATGGAGATTAGGAGTTCTAATGTCATCATCATCTGATAAATTCTAGACTGAATACAATATTTATATCATGAGATGTCTATCTTACCTATGTCTATTGTTTATATCCATTTTGAATAATCATAAGGTACTAATCATGAAATAATGGTGGTTATTGACCAAGGGGAGGAATTCCTTGATATCCCACAACCACTAGGGATGTGTAAACTGGTTGTTTGGGCCTCAAGTTATACATGTTTCTTGACTATACTACCCATGGTCATGAATCCCTTTCTGGTTGGAGATAATTTTCTATTGTATAGTTATTACACTTATCATGGGAGTTTCTTTTATTAAGAATATTTCCTCTCACTAACTTAACATTGAGCTATGTCATTTTCATTAGCTAATAATTATATTAGTAAAACCACTCTTTGATAGAGGTAATATTTGATTAACTAGGTAATTGGTGGGATATTTCAATTACATTTCCAATATTCATAATATTGGATTGCTGATTATGTGAAAACATAATATTTAGAGGAGATCATGAATCCTCAGTCTTACTCTTCAACTGAGTATATAGTCCATCTTCATGGATATCAATTTAGAGCATGTTTTCAATGTATGTCTCGTAACTACATTATTTTACATGGGAATAATTATTTGTGATATATATGGGGATGTTTCTAATGGAATTAACTATATTCAAATATGAAATAGGGAACATATCTCATCAATTCCAAAATAATAAGTGGATTAATCAACGGTGGTATATCCTTCAAGGGACATATTATAATCCTCATTGTTTTTGGCCTTATTAATGGCTGATATTATCTTATGGGCTTATAAAGTTTCAATATACCTCCATGGTGTTCCCATATAATTTTTTTAAGGTCACCCTAAGAGTTTCTGATAACTTTAATTGAACATGATCTCAGTGAAAAACATAGATCCCCAAGCTGAATGAACTGTTATTTTTTTCCTATGTATTTTCTCACAATATAGATAAGGAAAACATTCTTGATGGAGGGTGAGGTAATAATACATGTATCCCATGTCAGATATTTCATGATTAGTTCAAATACAATCATGAACTTGACCTGTTTTGGATTTGATAAACACATGGGTGGTAGTGGGGGTAAAAATGCCTCTAACCCTGTGGGTTGGGGTTTCTCATTTTATGGTTATAAATAAGAATCTACTACTTCCGTAGAGAATTTTTATTCCTCTAGTTGGTTAAGAGTTTGATAAAACACAAACATTCATAGGGTGATGCTAATCATTGATGGTTTTCGTACAGTTGTTGGATTTTTGTTCCCCCATATGTTAAGGCAATTTTACCTACTTGGTATCTTGATGAAGATGTCAATTAATAGAATTCCCCTTCAAAGTAATTTTTTTATGCTTTTAAAACTAATGGATTTTTTTTATACCAACATGTAAATTCCTACCTAAGGCATATGACCAATTACAATTACATGACATTAAATGTCAGCTTTCTTTGATGAGCCTTATTATCCTATGAGTTGGGTGAATCGATGAGCCACATATTCACCATACCCTCTGATACATTCATCAGGTGGGGTGTCTATATTATTTAGTGGAGTCTCTTTTTAATATTTATGAAACTATATTTTAGAACTTTTAGTAATTTTCTTAACATGGGTTTCTTAGAAAATGAAGATGTAGTTAATTAAACATGGTGATGGAGAACATTGATTTCCATAAAATGGTTTATGTACTCTCTACAAGGTAGATATCATTCCTTTAGTTGATAAGGAGTAACCTATAAGATATAGAGAATTTAATTCATTTATTCCTCTTCAATGCCTATAGAATGTCAAAATGTGGGGTGATTAGTGGAAAATATATTACTTGTGTTCTATCCTCAATTAGTTATCTCCAAATGACCATGGTTTTCTCCTAATCCTTATTTGGCTTTCTTTCACCTGATCTAAATATAATGGTCACTTATCCAATTATTTTTTGAGAGGATCAGGATCATTTAGAATTTCCTCAACTACATAAAAGTGTATGCGATCTATGTGGGGTATAGATAAAAATTATCACCTCTTAATTTCATTCAATTGGGATGAGATTTCATTTGTTAATGATGAGGCACGTGGCCTAGTTGGACTTAATTTCATGTGTTTTACATACTATTTAGGGAAAAATATATAAAAATCATATCAAGAGTTCCTATATATCTAAAATATTTTTCATTTCATGGAGGTCCTTCCAAACAATTATAATGAGAAGGATTTCCATCGTTATTCATTTTTTCATAAGGATTATCTCCATAATGTGTAAAATAAGGGTAGCCCATAGAGTCGAAAATAATGGTAATGTTGGGAGGATCACCAAATATATTACTGATTACTCCTTTTGATGATGTGCTAAATGATTCTTGGGATTTTATTTACAAACACTAAAGGCCCTCAATAGAAGTAGTTTTTAAAGGTGAATGTGTGTGAATCTTATCTTGGATGAAATATTCCATTTGGATATATTCTATTTTGGGTATTCATCGTTATGAAAATATGGTTGAAACCTTGATCATACTCAGGGCCACACGGTGTGTACAACAAACCACACTAGAATGATACCTCCTTTGTGACTCGTCTATTATAGCTAAAATATACCAGTGATCTTTCATGTTGAGATTTCGGATATGATCCTACTCTTAAATTTTCATAAAAATATTCCAATTAACATTATAGATGTGATAGGTTATATGTTTATGATTTGAGGACACATCAAAAATACACCAACAAAATTCATATATATTATTGGAATTTAAGATATAAAAATAATTATTTCATTCAATTTGGATATGATGATTAATATCGTGGGTGACAGTATGAATATAATAATCATACCTAGACTTATCCATATTTTTTAGATGATATTCTTGATAATGAGTAGTAATATGAAAATCCTACATATATTTCACTAAGATATGTTGATGGTCTTGATGGGTGTGACCATGGATAAAATACTATGCTTCAGTGAATTACTAGATATTAATGTGTCCTTTATAAATGGAATAGAATGTTTTTTCATGTTCTTAAACACCTTTTTCCACATGAAAACATTAAAGAGAGATCCTACCATGTTTTATGGTATGGGTGACTTGATTTGTGATCTATAGAGTGGTGTATTCAAATAATTCCCAAGGATATGTGGATTTCTATAATTGGTGATGGTGGTTATCACCTAGAACCCCCTTCGGTAGATCTTTAATATTGGGGAGGATGTAGAAGAATTACTATAACTACATAATTCAATTGAGAATATCCTTATTTCACTATAGGGGAAGGATCCAACTGTGATTAGCTATAATAGTAAGAGCATTGTTCTTCCTCATGGAACTTCAATGAAATGATGTTTTGTGAGTACTTTTTTTGGAGGATTTCATGAGATTCTTCCAATGATTGGATAGATCAATTACATTAGTATTACCACACCATGGAATTCAGCACTTATTGTTGGTGTGAATTATTTACAACAACACCATCCTAGGATAAAGGGACACATTATTCTTAATTACTATTGTATATCTCTATCTAGGGAATTAGACATTTTTCATTAAACTCTACGATGTTTCCATTTGGATTTAAGGAAGATCTAAAAGGTATCCTTTAAAATATTATAAAAAACTCATTAATGAAACAGTTCATGTAAACTTTTATGGTAGATTAATTACTGTCTGGGGTAAATAATTCAAATTGAGGACACAAATTTCTTTCAGACAATTCCCCATAGCAATTACAGTTTGAGTTAGTATGGTTCTAATTTAAAAATTTGCGTAGTAATGATAAAATAATGAAGGACACATTAGGTTTTGAATTTGTTTAAAATATGGGAGGGTGGAGTTATCTCATCATTTTCATGAAATTATTTCTTACTCTAGGAATCTCTTAATGATTTAAGACATATTAATGATTCATTCCCAATAACAACCTTAATATTGGTTATCATTGTAAAAATAATTGTTCTAAACCAAGTATCTTACTAGTTTATTAAATAATTATATTATGGATTAAAAGATATATATTCTGTAGCTCTAGAATTTATCATATTTTATGAATGTTTTAGATGATTTTATATTTAAAACATGACCATAAGAGGGTATATCTATGTATTATTATAATAGGGATCATAAACCATGTAATTTTATGAAACATAATAGGGAAATTCATACCTATTTATATGGTGAGTACAATTATATTTCCATTGAATATCATTAATAAAATACATAATGAATTTTTTTAGGGTCATATCTACAAGACTATGTGATGTTCCTTTTATTTTCATTCAACTAGAACCAATTGAAGTGATTTTTATGTTCATGCTTCTAGAACCTAGTTAATCACCTTTTAAGAAAATATTTCTATAAACCACATATATACATTTTATGATTTTGCATCTAAAAACAATGGGGTATTGAGAAATATCCTCAATATGGCTTCATAGGTATCATGGCCAACAATAATCAAATATCATATAGTTTTTATTTAGTGGTATATTCTTATAATAGGATCAGTCTATGATGAGTAGTGATTTGTTGTAAGGATTTCTTCATTGTTAAATGGGATAAAATAGAATATTTAGTGGGGATTATAAATTTATAGACCTTTTAGGTTTATCTTTGGTTTTTTAGCTAGACAAAATATGATATGGTTATTCTTATACGGAATAATGAGTAGTGTGTGTATAATTTTATAGGGAATATATCCTAGTGAGGATACGTTATCATAGAGTATATGGCTAATTGATGAAAATTATGGATATTATGAATGGGATTCCCATATATGGATCAGTAATCATTAATGATTCATATATATGAGTACATTAAAGGTGAAATTATTTTCTTATTTCCCTTTGTAATGGAAAAATATATATCCAAGATAAGGAAGAGTATATGTGGGGCTTAGGAAAATTCTTTTCAAAGGTTTTCAGACTCGTATGTCACTCCATTAAAGGGAATTTCTGAGTATTACACATGTTTTGAGGCCCATATAAATAAATTTTCTTTATTAATCAGTAATATAAAATAGATCATTTTTGGTGACATAGATTTTTTATTACACAAACTGGGAGACCCAAATACTTCATGGGAGCAACAAGAATATGTGTAAAGCTTATAAACATGCTTCTAAACCGTGTTCAGTATTGAAGGTTACTCAAGTTATGGTGCTTTTTGGGGAATACACCATGTTGCAATCCCTTATGTGAATCCTTGCCTCATTAAGTGGATTATAGGGTTTCATTGGATGTTGGTGTCAGTAATATGATTGATATGGGTCATAAATTGTGAATATAATGATCTATGTAAGTTTCTACTAGTTTCCCTATGGTATGGAACCAAAATCTCAATTGAAAACATGTAAATAATTACACTTATCATATTATCAATTTTAGAGGAAAATTGAAGAATTATATATTATCAAAGGAATGCATGATCAAAGGGTTTCAAATTGATGTGCATAGCCTGGTAATGTATCTTAGGATGTCATGGGAAAAGCCTTACTAGGACAGTTATTTAGAGAACTGAACATAGAATAAGGATGTTGATAATGTCAATTGGATAAATTCAATCAAGGTAGATAACCAATATGGAAAAGCGAAAAGAAGAAGTCACGATTACCCATGATAGAGTAACTTCAAGGAAATACCGACCATTGTTAAAATCGGTCATTTTAATGAAAATCCAAGAAAAGGCCAAAATAACAATATAGAAAACCTTATTCGGTATAAAATTGGAGTTCTAAATTAAGGGGGGCATTTTTATATAAATAATTTGGATTAAAGGTTTCTCTCAATGTTTTTTATGTGAGTGACCCTTTATAATGGATTCATATGGGGGATATTTATGTTAGACATATAGAGATGACCCCTTGAGGCTTCTATGTGGGAGAGAATTATCAAATATCTCGTTCAATCTGATCCTTTTTATATATTCTCTAGATGAAACTCTATTAGTTACTTATGTTTTATTTAAAACATCATAAAGGAAAGTAATCCTCAATGATGTGATTTTACTATCATGATTTATATCTCAATGTAAAAAAAAGAAAAATTCTTTGTTGTATCTCTTAATTTCATATCTTAAAATATGTGTAAAAGAGTGTCATGGATATTGTTTTATCTTTTTATTGGTGACTTCATGTCGACACCCTCCCTTTAAATTGTGATATCATGATAATAATGATATATTGATGAATCCCTATTGAAAATAATTGAAAAGATTAAATGGATGCAAGATATATCCATCATGAATACACTATGTGAGTTTCATACCATGAAGTGGTTATTTGGTCAAGAGGATCCACCACATCACCTTCACAAACACCATGTGACCAAGAATAATTTAGCTAGACATAAAGGGACACTCCAAGCTTTTTGATATAAATTTCCTACATTGAATCATCAATATGCCTATATAAATGGATGTATCACTTTGTGAAATACTGGATTCCATCATGTAAATAATCCCTTTACCATATTTTTTATCTATTTGTTATTCTTTTAAGAGATGATTTTATTTTTTTTGGGAGTCAAAATTCAAACATAAACATCATCACACTAAAAACTAATATTATGTATTCATATCATCATCAACAAGTGTGTGTCATGGACATGGTCATACAATATTTGGATCTTCATAGGATGTGGATTTAATCTGTCAAATAAATTCAATAAAACCTCCTAATTATACAACAACTCAACATGATCATTATTGGTCTATATTACTGTTCAAAATCTTTAATAAAGAGATCTATCCTAGATAAATTATATCTCAACCAGGATATAATTAGCATATGTGACCCTGCATGTAAAAAAATCATATTCTATTAGATAAATATAAATCCCAGTTCTCATCCTCGATATAACCTCCCATAATGTTCATATCTTAATTAATAGGTTCTTCACACTAAAGAACATAATTATAAGATAAATCCGTATTGAAAACGCCTTATAATGCAATAATCCAACATCACTAATTATAGATATTTTTTATATCTTAATCCCATATTATGATTAGTATTGAAGTCTTCCATAATAATGTGACTACATACAATGAATCATCCATTAGTAAAAAATCATTTTTAATATCCTACAAAATGATTAATTAGGTAAATTTAGAAGTAACATCAATAAAAACTAAAGACATTAACCCATTTAATGAATTTCAGTCATTAGAAAAAAAGTGATGGTGAATAGTCTCACTGATCATTCAATCAAGGTAATGGTATCCCATGATAGTCTTGGGTCATCCCATAATCAAATTATAACCCATGAATTATCTCACAGTCAGTATCTCACTAGATCCCCAAAATCACTCAAAAATTTAAATATTTCATAATATTCCTAGAATTTTTATCCATAAATATCATATCTTCTAAGGTCACATGAATATCTCCTCTCCAAGAATATCCATACACATTAATACTTTGTCTTAATAACCCATCACCCATGAAAATTATCCATGTATGTGTTTCTTATTTTATATTCTATCATCATGGAATAAGATATAAAATACATGGAAACCATAATAAATAAATTCAATCAAGAATATTTTATATGACAAAATGTATTCTCCCATAATGGGTAATTTATAATAATTTATTTATCAATTGATCCACATTTTTCATTACTTTAAAAAATAATTAAAATTGTGACTTTCAAGATTCACTTTAAAAATGCATTACTCGTCTGTTTAACACACACCATACCACTTGAAAAATCCCATATTAAAACACTCATGGAAATATTTTTTTTTGGAATCCCATCTTGAAAAATATCATTTAAATAAACATATTTATATGAAAACTATTTCTTTGTGAAATTAAATTAAATTCAAACTCACGTCTCTAAAAAATCCTTATGAAGTGTTATAGATAAATATTTGATCAATGAAACACTACATAATCTTTTAGAGAGCTATGAAGACTTTTTTGTTTTAGGTATAACCAATACCATTCCATTTATTGTGAAATGAATTCTATTCAATTATTTCAACTACAATAAAAAAATCAGTTGGACATTTTGCAGAAGCCATAAAATCTCCATTATTAATGCATGAAGGCCACCAACCTCACTCACATTTCAATTTAGTACTTTCATGATCATAATAGAAATTTTTCTTGAACGACCACCTAAATTATCAAAAATACAAAAACATAAAATATAACATTATTATAAATCAAAACCCCCCAAAAGGGAACAATTTTTGAAAACCCAAACAAGTGATTCTATAACATGAAACCCATGGGTAATGTGGTGTTGTCAACATTTGAGGCACACCTGAGTCTATAATTACTAATTAATCAAATTATAAAACCCTTATTGATTATGTAGTTTATCCAATTCCATGAAATCTATAAATTAAATCTTTGAGAAACATACAATGATCTAGATAGAGATATATATTGATAATTAGTCTTTCTCAAAGCTCCTCTATCCACCACACATTATTTCCCAAGATTTCAATGAAATCCCGCCATGATTTAGTAGAATAACCATCCAAATCATTAAATTCACCCACCCAATATCAAATTAAGGTAAATAGAATTGTAGATAATATATAAAATAATCTAAATATAAAATTATAAGGAAAAAATTATTCTAACCTATTTGGGTCAAATAAAGATGAATAGTTTGAAGTTTCAGCATCACATTTTAATTTTTACAACTAAACAAGGATCACCAACTAGGGTTAATATTTTAATCCCCCAAAATCCCCATTTACCCTCATTAAAAAGGGGTTATACGAACTATTGGTAAATTTTATCCTACACAAACCACCCAATGGAGAACATTTTGTATAAAACTACTAGTTTCACCACTAAATAAATGATATTTAAAAAAATCGTTTCTAATGACTACGACTGATAATTTACCATATATTACAATTAACATGATCTTAATAATTATTTTTTGGTATTTTATCCCATTATTTAATATCCAAATATTATTTTAAACATTTAAAAATATATAAAAATCTCATCCAATAGTCTAAACTAAAAAATTATACCTCATCCCAGCATCTAATAAATGGAATCACATTCCTCCGTTTGTTATATCATTATGTAATAGAGTTGGTTATCACAATATTCCAAAAATAATGATTATTATTCATAAAAATACAATCTTAAAAAAATCCATAAATATCAAGATACATTAGTCAATAATCTATCTCTTAATCTCTATGTTAAACATCTAGGTAGAAACTATGCTTCCATATTTTGATTTTGATACATGATAACACTATTCATTGAGAGTAATATAACATGATCATTGATATATTATATTAATTATACTGTGATAACCAATACAACACAACTGTTGTTTCACTTTATTACTCATTCATGTTATCATGATCAAAAATTAATCCTTGAATATCTCGTCAATTTCCCATTACATAACATATGGGGCATTCAAGGAATATATGTTTTGTTCTAAAAGTACTATTTATTAGTAACTAAACACTATAATAAGTGAACATAAAATTCATATTCTATATAATAGTTCCTCCCATACATTAATCACCCATAAAAATACATTTTGTGTGGTAAAATATATAAAATAATCAATTATAATACCTGTATATTTGAGCCTCAATCCAAATACTCATCTATTGAGCAAAAATCATGTTCATATATCTATTAAACCTCTGAATACATAAGAATACTTACATAATTGAAAATTTTGAATCATTCCTACTCTATATAATTAAAAAAAAAGAAAATATTTTAAACATAAAAATATTCTTATTGTAAGAATATCATCGAAATCATTTTTATAGACAAAATATTTTTCCATGATTTCCTGAAAATTCCCTTCACATCAAAGGTTTTTTCATCAAAACAGCAAATACTAAAATATATTAAGCACATCCATTATTTTTTCCAAAAACATATTATGCTTAAAATCCCATTTGGAAATATATATACAACAATGGATTAATTAATTTCCTCATAAAAAATTAATAAAACCAAATAATGTAAGTCATTTTTTTAAAAACACACGTAAGGATACATTACCCAAGATGTGTAATTGCACCAAAATCTAAATTTAGAAAAATATTGTTTTCCCAAAAATATAATTTCTTATATAAATACTAGATCTTGGATCTATTTGAAGTAAAAATGATATATTAAATAGTTTTAATCATGTTTTGTTCTATCATTTGAGTATTATTTTTTAAAAACTGAATTTAAAAAACAATGAACCCATTTCTCAATGGTAGTGAAACATTAATAATCAATAATCAAATTAAATAATCAATCAAACCCTCTGATATATATTAATATAATATACCCAAATAATATATTTAAGATAACATCATTTGAAATATTAATTTATTCTAATTAATCATGGATACTATAAGGGTAATATGTTAACTAAAATCACTTGTAAGTGTTTGTGACATGCCATAATCAAACCATAATTGTGATGAATAAGTAATGTAATTGAATCCTAGATGAGTTATAAAGTCAACATAAATCACGTTCATCTCCTTTTGGGATCCTCCCTCTAACACATTACTCAACCTATAGTTAAAATTTTTTATCAATAAACATTTCATTACAATGGGGGATCTAGACCAATCTATTTTGTTCAGACATTCTCAATAGAAAACCAATTATTTGACACACGTTATAACATGATATTTAATGTAAAAATCCATTAATTATAAAAAATGGTTTTCATTTATATTGTATTTGGAAGAAAAGTTTTTAATACATAAATTAGAAGATAAAACATTATATATTTCTTTATTCTCCTTACAGAGATTTTAAATCCATTTTACCTTTTAAAACTAAAAAAGATAAACTATGAATTACATAGAATATAGGGGAGATAAAATTCATGGTTAGAGAATAAACACAATAAATAAACATAACATGTGGGTTTAAGTTATAACATGGTACCATAAAAGAAAATTTGTGAGAGTAATCACATGGGAGCCTAACATAAAAAACATAATATTATAGTATCATAATATCATAAAAAATATGGAATCCATACAAAAGTTGAAAAAAACCTGACATAAGGATAAATACCTAGACAATATCATATGGTAGAAAATTTCCCAAAAAGTATTTGGTTTACTCCCTAATTTCAAACATGATATATCATGAGACTAATAATTTACCTAATGCATTAGAGTTCTCTATGTGGGTACCAATAATAACATGTTAAGTATTTTTTTTTGCCACAAAAGGGAAATTAATAATATGAAATATAATTAAGAATTTCCCATTGAATGAAATTGTGATTCATAATTTTGTCTCATATCATAACCAAAGTAAATATCATAATTAATGAATTTGAATGATAAACACAAAGAATTTATTACACAATCAATATAATAGAGAATAATCTCAGTATATATGTTGGAGACATATATACATAATTTAGAATAAAATAATAACATAAAAGGTTGTCTCCATTGATTATAATTTCACTAATATACTACATGGAATATTTATTGATAAAAATAAAATTTTCACTTTGAAATCAATTATTCAAAATCACAAAATACCATAAATATTTGAGTAAAAATTTTATTTCAAAATAACTATAGATACATATATAAAACAATTCATATAATGGAGTTATTAGGATTACATGAGATTATGTACAAGTCATATATCTTAAAAATATACATTAACATTATTGTAAAAAGGTTAAAATTAAATTCATTTAAAAAACTATAAAAATATTACATAGAATATTTTTTTTAAATTATTTTATCCTGTGTAAAAATGAATTTAATAAATCATGTGTTTAAATTTAGAATATTTCATGAGAATATTTTTAGAAACCATTTATATAGTGGGAAAATAATTTTTGAATCATTTATAAAGAAATTTAATATTTTTAACATACAAAGAGAGGAAAATGTTATTATTTCATTAAAATTTAATGAATAAACATATGATATTAAAATATATTTGGTTTAAGATATAAAAATTAAAAATTCATCCAAGGGAGTCATTAACATAAACAATGAAAAATAATGAATTGATTATGAAATAAACTCTTACAATGTTAGTGACATTTGAATAATAATCCCAATGACTAAACTAACATAAAATTAAACTTCAAATATCATGATGAAACATATAATCATGATATACGAGGGTGTTTATAAAAAAATAAAATTAAAAAAGTGTTTAATATAGAGTATGTTACACAAAAGTAAAAATGAGAAAAGAAATCTCATATGTTGGGTCTATAATTGTCATGTATGTCGATTCTTTTCTATATAATAAACATATATAAATTATTATTTTTCTTAATAACATTTTATAGGTATAATAAAATATACAGAAACCATTTACTTTATTAATTTTAATTCTATATTTAATAACATATTTAGTTATGTCCACATAGAGTGTTTTTAGGACGCCCAATTAAAAATTTCAAACCGGCATCAGCATGTTGATATTGTTCAAATGATTCATTATTCCATCATCTCTAGAATAATAATAATTAAATATTTAACATTTTCATAAATAAATTAAAATTTTAAAACAATCCATGAAATATGATTATGAAAAACAAACAATGTTACAATCTTGGAGACGGTGGACCGTACATACGTATGAGTAACATCTCCATTTTCAATGATCATGAAGTAAGGAAGGAATTTGAAATTTAATCAGTAATTTAAAATAATTAAATCATAAATTCTATATATTTTTTTAAATACTCTTTCATATTCCATCCATGTTATATGGTAATAAAAAAATGAATCACATCGCATCACACCATATAAATGAATGACATTATCAATTTTCAATGGATGATACGATATAAAAGTATATCATATAATTCATTTCAATAAATTATTATTTTTACCTAAAATTATATATATATAATTAATTTCATCATTATGTACTATCGTGTGAGGCGATGGTTGAAAAATAATTACATCGATTCATGAGGCGTTGGTCCTCCTTACACAAGAAATGGTTTTGTTCCCCACATAATAGAAGATGAAAAATAATTCGGTTGTCAAATTCATATAATAACATATATTTATATGATATATAATTATTTTATTAAATAATTGTCATTTATTAATATTTTATGTATGTGGAATAAGAAGTAAAACCAGACGTTCGGTTATGAACAATACCTCTTCACCGTAAAAGTTCGTTATCTTTGCACCAAAAACATTATTTTGAAGGGTTTATAATCAATGAATATATTCTAGGATGTGGGTAGGGAATTATTAAAGGGATTTGGGAAATTATTGGACAAACAAAAATTATTTTTTGTGTGAGTAGAAGTTGAGAAGGGGGGTTTTTATAATTGAGTGGGAGTGACATTTTTTAAAATACCCATAACTATTCAATAATGGGAAGTCACACCCAATTCATGTACTAAAAAAATAGATAAATAATGTATTAAAGGGGTTATATGGTCGATAAAAACATCCACCATTCAAAAATAATTATTTTTTACTCATCTATTTTAATTTACAACATTAGTTTTTCACCACCCCTTGTATAAACCGTTTTTATATATAACCATAGTAATATTCTTTTACTATTTTTACTATTCAATAAAAAATTAAGTTGAAATAATTTTAAAATATTATATATTATGATTCCAATTATTTATTCCTTTTTATAAAATTAAAATCCTATATTTGAAAAAAATATTTTATATTTAAACTGACAAATGATACAAAAAATTGTTTTTCAAAAAATGAATTTCTCAAGTCTAAGATGATCGTACATTAACTATATGAAAAATATTCATAATTATATGAAATTAAATTAAAATAAATAGATATATAATCCATAAATTTAATTAAAATATTTCCCTATTATCTGACTATTTAATTTAAAAAAATTATTGTATGTTTGAAAATGATAACTATTTTTCAAAAAACCAAAATTTTATGCATAAAAATAAACATATATAAAATCCATAAATTTGATGATTAAAATGAAATTAAATGTAAAATTATAAAAAATGGTTCATATATCCCTTTTTTACCAAATCCAATATATAAACGAACTTTTAAATTAATTTATTTAATGAAAATAAATGACATTATTTGGGAAATCGATAATTTTCACTATACATAAACAATCTAATACTTCATAAAAATCCATAAACTGTGACGCACTAAAACTTTTCAATGTGTAATAATAAATTTTTATTATTTAGTCATTCAAACAATGGTTCTGAAAATAAAATAGGACCCTTAATATTAACAAACCACTAAAATGTTTAATTATTAAAAGGGATAAAAACCATAGTTATCTTAAGAAACTAATAACGAATCTGAGAAGTGCCATAGGAATACCTGCTAACACCATGAAGAGGCCAAGCAGGTATCCCTCATCAATTAGACAAACCATAAAGATGAATGCGATCGCTAGGAGAATGGCCCAAATACTAAGAAAAAAAAGAATGTAGAGAACCATCCTAGTAAACCGAACCAGCAGAGATATGAGATACAATAAACATGTATTTATAAGGGTTTTCATGACTATTAGAAATACTTATGACCATTTTATAGCTATTGGAGTTTATAATGAAGTAAATATAAGAGTTTTAGTCAAGTGGTCATTTTTGTTTTGTTAAATGAATACAGTTATATCTTTTTAATACATTTTCATGTAAAATAATAATAGAAAATCTACATTGAAGTACACTTTAAAATAACTATTTTTATTATTTTTGAATTATTATTTTAAATTATAATTATACTAATATATATATTTATCTAATTTGTTGTTTAGTCCCAAGATGTAATATGTATACATATACATATGTATACTATATTTTAATTATGTTTAATTATGATAAGATTATAATATTATATTGAAGTTATAAATTAAATAAAAAATTATTGTTTTAAAATATTTTAATGAATTTTTTTTGTAATAAGTGACCAATTTTAATTATGTGGAAAATTACATTATATATTTTATATATTTTCAAAAATGAGATTTTATACATAGTTGTTAGATTGGATTAAAAGTTTCATAACATAGTTAAAATTTTGAGTACATAATAAAACTGTTTTAATAGATTGATTATAATTGTACAAATATGAATGATCTTTTGATAAAAAATATTTTTATCTGGAATCATAAATAAATTTGTGTAATATTAACATTTTTTTAGAGTTTCAAAATTAAAAATTATAAAAATTATTATATTGATAATACATTTTCAATTATCAATTTAATTTATAAGCATAAAATATGATATATACAAATATATATATTATAAATGAATTTAATAATAATAACGTTTAATTTTTAAAAGTATTGATAAATAAAGTATAATAGATAAATAACTATTGACTTTTTAATGTTATTAATAATTTATGATAATAGAAGAAGTATATAATAGAAATAAAAGTAACAATATTATAAAAATAGAATAGATTGATTGTCTGTACAAAAAAAGGGAAATTCCCATGAAGGGATTTGAGGGTCCATGAGGAGATTGTCAGGCCGCAGGGGGTCCAGAAATATAGTGGATTAGGGTTGTAGCGGTCTGGAGCCAGGGATCTCAAGATGGTTGGGTGAGTTAGGGGTTGTGCCACCAGGGAGGACCTCGAGGGAGTCTCGACCTCAGTTTCATGGGACACTATCCAGGTTCGGTCGAGTAGAGGTTGTAATGTGGATGGAGCTACTGAGTCAGGTTTTTTCCGGTCCTGGCATCATTTCAAGTTAGGGGTTTTTAGGTTATCATTAATCTAGAGTGATATAGGCCTTTGATCTTCGGAACAATGTGGACTAAGAGGGGTTTTAAAAATCTATTTCATGTTTGGTTATGCATGTTGATTTCCCACTTTGACATTCCTACAGACCATGGAGTCAATTATTTACCATTATAAATTATTTATGTGTTCTACCATTTTAGAATTGTTAGTTTTCTACTTGAATATGAACTGATTGGTTTCATTGTTGACCACTTGTGTGGTTTTGGTTCATTTATTCCTGTTGCAATTAAATTTTATATTGGTGTTGAACAGTTGTAGTGTCTATTTATTTGTTGATTTTTCTCTATCAGTTTCACTGTCACGATCATATGGCTGTTTGTTTTTGACCGAATTTCATTTTCTAGTCAGCTTTTGGTTTATAAAGATAATGGAATTGAATTTTTTTCATGGATTCCAATCTCAACTAAACTATATAATACATATGTTGAATAATAATCATTTCATAAATTTTTATTTTAACTCAATAGGTATTTTAATTCTTTAAATATGGGTGTTGGGATTCTATGGTTTAATGTTTTGAGTTTTGCACCTTCTAGACTTCCATGAAACTTGCTCTTATGCCCCAACTTGGTCTACCCAAGAATATAAATCTATCAAGGTATTGGTTAAATATTTTCCTCGAACATTTATCTATTTTACAAACGCATGTTTTGTAAGGATAATTTATTTATTTATTAATAACCTCTATTTTCTAGTTGTGTACGAGATTATATCCATCTAATTAATTAATATTTAAGGTTATTATCATGTAAGTGTTATATTACCTTTCATTTTTTTCTTATAGATTTAAATATATGTATAATAATAATATGTATTTATGATCCTTATGGTCTAGAAAAAAATTCTTCTAGGTAGATCGTAACCTTTAATTTTTTAGGGATCCAGTAGTAATATGGTTGTAATGTGACTTTTTAAATTTTTTTTATTATATTAAACCTATCATATAATTTTTTATATAATCAGATATATAAAGGTATATTTATTTATATCCAATCTATTTCATGTATTCAAATGATGGATGATTGTTTTCAAGATTTTATAATGTTTTAAGGATTCATTTTCAAGTGTTTTTATATCTGCAAAACATATTATACACTTGGTATGTAATCATATGCATTTAAATATATAAACAAATTTATGTGACTTAAACCAAATATATTTTATGAATATTAAAAGATGAATTCCAACACATAAGTAATATTTTTGAGGCAAATTTTGTTTTGTGCTCAATTAGATTTGTACTTCTTATAGAAGACCCAATATATAGTTAGGTTCAAATTCAGGTATATACATATATATTTACATTAATTTTAAATCCAAACCAATCTATAAATTCAAAGGAAGGATGTTGTGTTCTCAAATATTTTTTAATGTTTCAATGATGCAAGGGTTTTATTTTGAATGGTTCTTCTAAACCAAATCAAAATTTACACTTTTGTATATTCGTATATACATGGGTAATTAATTACAAATCGGTTTATGTTTTTTTTAAGGTGAATAAAAATATTTAAATAATGTGTTGGATTCCAAATGTGATTTGGGATTAATTGGGTTTATATTTAGTATGAAAAACCCTATCATATATATATATACATAAAGTCCCACATTTCCTAAACCTAACAAGGGTTGGTTTTTAATCATTTGATAATGTTGTATTAAATATGTTTTAAAGTATTTATTTCTTATAAGAAATTATTAAACCTGTATAATTATGAAAACACATATATAAACATTGTATATGTACGGTTATTGTTTCGAAAACCCTAATTTCATGCATAGATAATTAGAAATTAATTAATCTATAAATGTAATTAAAAATGGTTGGCACCAGAAAATTCATCCACAAATTTTTCCAAATGCTTTCATAAATGGTCCTAGGTCATAGCCCATTTCATAAGCTTCTATTTGAAAAGTCATAGGACATGAACTAAGTTACATATTAGGAGTTATTGACATTTGTATTTGGGATGAAAAACTAGTTCGTGAAGCCAGTTCGTAAAGTTCACCCTTCGCGACACCACCACTGAACAAGGAGGTAAGATGTTCCGTGAACCCATTTGACATTCATGAAGCCACCACAGAGCATTGAGGCGGGATGCTTCGCGAACCCATTTGACATTCGCGAACCCGCCACATAGTGAGCCATGTCATCGCGTCAAGAATGATCTGTTTCATGGCACCTCTTACTTATAAGTACTTGGCTCACCCCCTTTCATGACGACAGTCACTCGGCCACATGGGCGGCCGATCTCCCAATTCACGGAGCTCATCTTTCTTTCGCAAAACTGCTCTGTGATTCAAAGCTCCACAATTCTATTCTCCCCGATCTATGCTCCGCAAACCATGATCGGCAAGCCATGATCTGCGAGTCCATGCTCTACGAGTCTATGCACCACGAGCCATGCTCTGTGATTCGATGCTCCGCGACTCAATGCTCTGTGATTTCATGCTCCGCCAGCAGCTTTCCTTCATGAAGCTGCTTCATGAGACCCCATGATCAATGAGTACCATTCAACTAAAAAGATAATTCGTGAATAACTATCCTTCATGAGGCTCCTAACATGGTGCCAACTGGTCCATATTGCCGGGGTGTTTCCCCTGCACACCCGCAATGCCTAAATGTCGGGCTGATGTGCCAGCCCTCCGAGCTTGTCCCTTCAGTTATGTTACTGACCCCCATGAAAAACGGAGGGTCGCACCTTGATCTTTTCAGGCTGGGATGTCAACATTTTCTATTGCTTCCTTATGCATACCCACCTTCCACCTATGGACTACCATGATTTGAGATACTCCTCTGCAGACCATGAAACACCATGAGTCAACATATTCCTCTGGATTCATTTCCCATGCCGTGAGTTGAGATACTCATCATCAATTCCACATATACCTAGAGTCGAACCATTCCTCAAGTAACTCATCCAAACCCCATCACTTGGTTCATATGCCAGGTTGAACTAGAAAGGGACACCCTTGTGTATGTCCCAGTATCTTCCATTTCTAGGCACGTTCTGCCCAATAGTCCTCTCTACATGACTATAAACTGTAGTACTCCATATGTTCTATATATAGGATGCCTTTTTTTCCAAACGAGAGATGCCTTATGCTCCCAGTATAAGAGGCCAATAGTCCTCTCTATGTGACTATAAACTGTTGTACTCTCTATGTTCTATACAAAGGATGCCTCTTGCTCCAAATGAGAGATGTCTTATTTTCCAAGCATAAGATGCCAATATTCTTCTCTACATGACTATAAACTGTAGTACTCCCTGTGATCTAAACATAGGATACCTCTTTCTCTATATGAGAGATGTCGTATGCTCCATGCATAAGATTCTAAATGTCCTCTCTACATGACTATAAATTGCAGTACTCCCTATGTTCTAATCATAGGAACCCTCTAGCTCTAAATGATATATGTATTATGCTCCAAGCATAAGATGCCAATAGTCCTCCCTATAGAACTATAAACTGTAGTTTTTCTATTTTTTAAACAGAAGATCCCTCTTTCTCCATACAAGATATGACTGATGCTTCAAGAATAAGATTCCAATAGTATGGTCTATTTGACTATAAACTGTAGTACACACTACATTCCAAACATAGGATTCCTCTTCCTCCAAATAAGAGATTTATTATGCTCCATAGAGAAGATGCTAGTAGTCCTTTCTACATGACTATAAACTGTAGTATAACCCATGTTCCGAACATAAGATGCATCTTTCTCCAAACAAGAGATGCATTATACTCCATGAATTAGATACCAATAGTTCTTTCTACATGACTATAAACTATAGCACACCCTATGTACTGAACATAGAATTCCTCTTTCTCCAAACAAGAGATGTCTTGTGGTCCAATTATAAGATACATCTTTCCATGATTATAGTGGAATAACATCATGAGTGTTGGAATCCATTCAAGAATTTCAACACTGATCCTCATGATTTGTGTGTCCAACATTCGAATATTTATCCTCTTTCATGTTTGAAGGGACCCTCTAGTAGCCTGGTACCATGCCGCATCGGCTCACCTACCGTCCCGGGCCAACCCCACGTAACACTTTGGATGACACTTATATTCATGTCCCGTGTTTCGTACATGGTCACCAGTCGACCTACATTTTTTTTGACCCCAATTCAGGATAACGTGATATGGATGGTGTGTTTCGAAAAATGTGAATAGTTATCCTTCATTTTCACTCCACCCACACTGCGTTCTGTATGTCGGGCATGTGATTTACAATTTTCATCTCCCCTAGTTTGGACTAAATACAATGCCCTTAGCGTTATCACTTTTGTGAACTAGTGCATAGGTGAAGGCCTTAACCCACCAGTCGGTTGGGATTACCTCAGAGCCATAAATGAGAATAAATTACGGGACCTTCATTGTGTAAACACTATTCACAATTTCCGCTCCATAGCTGCACATGGGTGACCACTTTTTGTAACCCCCCTTTAAAATTTACACTCCAAAGTGACACCCGAGAAGTTTCCATGTATAAGCCCCATTAACTATTTCTTCTCCATAGCAGCACCCAGAAAGCTTCCATGCCAAAACCCAATGAAGAATTGTCGCTCCATAGTGGCACCTAGGAAACTTCCATGCATATTCCCCATTCACCATTGCCGCTCCTTAGCAGCACCCAGGAAACATCCTTGGATAAGCTATATTCACCATTGTCGTTCCATATCGGCACCCGGGAAACATCCTTGTGTAAGCCCCATTAACCATTGATGCTCTATAGCGTCACCCAGGAATCTTCCTTGTATAAGCCTCTTTAACCATTTTCTCTCCATAGAGGAACCCGAGAAGCTTCCTTGCATAAGCCCTATCCACCATCGCCGCTCTATAGCGGTGCCCCAGCAGCTTCCTAGCGTAATCCCCATCCACCATTGCCACTCCATAGCAGCACCCAGGTAGCCTGGAGTGTAATACCCACACTCCTTTCCAAACAATGTTGACTTTGATCCTGTCCAAGGCATGGTACTCAAGAATCCTCCCTAAGGTTCAATCCCACCATCCATTGTTTCTGACCCCCTTCACATCGGTTCCCATACCTCCTAAACTACGTCGATTATGATTTGTGCTAATTCAAGGTACGTAGGAAGCCTCCCTAAGGTTCAAGGCCAACACTTTTTCTTCACCAAACTATGTGTACATTGATTCCATTCCATGGGGATACGTAGGAAGTCTCTTCAAGGATCATGCCCAACATTATCGTCGTCCTCACGTCGGTTCCATCTCATTATATATACACTTCATTAAACTCTCCATCATGAATCTAGATTCTTACCTAGGCCACCACATCCATGTAGGATCATGTCATCCACCTTCTCACTACTCCTATAAGTACTTCAGATGCTTTCCATGCATAATCCAGAGCATGTAGCAGGGTTTTTTTGATTTTTGTACACCCCGATTCATCACACCTTCGAACTACGTGGGTTATTAACCCTATCGTATACACAAGGTATATAGAAAACCACTAGGAGATTCAATCCCAGTCGATGGTAAACCATGATTTTCCCTCATTCTGGGGTGCACACTCCTTGATCTGCCCTCAGTGGTGTCCAGATCAGCCTTTGCGATGTTACATCTTCCCGTTATAGGACACACCATCTTGGGTCTTCTCTTATTGAGTATTCTGATCCATCCACCCGGTAAAAAATACTAGATATTCCTCCTAGGGATGTACCAATATTACCCGTCTCTATTGGACGTTCTAATCACCCTCATTCCATCTCCAAAAGATGTTAAATCCGCAACCTATCACATGATAATCATGCCATACCTGAGGAATCCCTCTAAAGACACGCCATTAGCGTAACCGTCACTTCTAGGAATTAAACTCACAACATAACCCATGTTAAACAAGGGAAGATGGGGAAAACCTCTGAGACATGCCTCTGACACAAGATAACCCACGAATGACATGGTTTTCCTCAGGTTCTCCCCAATTGACATGCCTTCTTATGAGAAAGAATACAGATTCCCCAATGTCCACACATCTAGTGATGCTCTGACATATCTGATGTTGTTATCTACTCTGACTGAAGGTTTCTACCATGTTAAGACCCCATAGAATGTCCTGACAGGGGTAATTTAATTCATCAAAATCCAAAAAGTTATGGGGGTAGGAATAAGATTCAAGAACAACAACTTAATCTATAAGGGAGAACTAGATGAGGTAACAAGTTCAAAGGAGGAATCCACTAAAGGTGGAACTGACATCGCATCATCTAATTTCGATCAAGGAGAAAATGTCCCTGAATACAGAATGAATTTCTCCCATTTTTGGAAAGAAAGAATGTGGGTAAACAACTGTGCATCCTCCATATGCAGATGTGTGTTCCCCAGAGAAAGCATTTGAAATAATAATTGTATGACTTTAATGAATAACAGTACATGTGTATTCCAGTAGGTATTTATATAAATATGTATATTCTATCCATAAATTATGTCGATCTTTTTTTAGTTAAACAACTCTTAATGATATTAACATTGTTACCATGTCATGTTTCAAGGGTATTATTTGATTGACCTTGTTTCGTTTTATGATTAAAAACAATATATGTTTTTTATTTGACTATAATATATTAAAGGATAAAAGGGTGTGTTAAACCATGAGATCATGTTCTCCTCACTTAATTTTTTATCAACTACGGTGATTGTTGTTAGTTAATTGTGATCTAATTACCGGATCACTGACACATTAACCAACATATTAAATAACATGTATTTTAATTCATGGAATAAGGATTTTAAATTAATGAGTTATCATTTTAACATATAATATAGAAAAACCCCATCTCATACTTTATTTGATGGGATTTATTAACTGTCTCATGTGAAAGGAATGTTTAATAAACCATGTATGCCTTCTATAAACTGTTACTGCCATATTTTCATTTTTATCTATCATATTATGTTTTCTTTGGATTAAATGGTTTCATTTTCCATTTTATTTATAGTTTCAATCGAGGATTCATGCATGTGGCATATCATGATAATGTTATAATAAATAAAATTACTCAAAGTGGTATGGGACACCATGAGTAATATAAAGTAGAATTTAAATATTCATAGTGGTGTGGAACACCTTTAGTATCATACATTACTAGATAAATGATTTATTTATTAAATTATTATGTTCTGGGGTTGGGGACCTGTAAAAGTAAGCCGTCTTGGTTGGGGTCCTGTTATAGCAGACCCTCCGGGTTGGAGTTCGGTTACAGATGCTCTCCGGGTTGGAGTCCAGTTAGAGAGGGTCTCCAATATGGAATCCGGTTATAGAGGTTCTTCGGGATGGTTTCTGGTTACTATTATCCCCTAGGTCATGGCATGAGGCCTTCACACAAGAATTAAGGTTCTGTATTATATGTTCCCTCATTATGTTTATGATAATTAATTAATCAAATGGATATTAAACTAGTATAATATCCCTGGTTAAGATCCAGTAATTATGTGTATCAAAAAAGTAAATGAATATGGAATGACATATGTTTAACACTCAGAAATTTAATATTTGGTGTATGAAATTGAAGTTATTACCTTACGCGCAACTCTGATTAATCATTACTCTTAGCTATTTAATTTATTCTTACATATCCATATGTCATAAATGTTAGAATATCTTTTATTTATTACTCCAAATGAGCAATCTGATAAAAAAATCATATACCCTATTAATTCTATTATCATGTTTTTAAGGAAGAACTTCTATAATATGTTACATGCGTTACAACTCTTCATTAAGAGAAATGTTTATGGAATCATTTATAGATTGTTTTCAAACGTTATATTGGTTTATTTTTAAACCCCTTACTATGATTTTTTATACTTGCCCTACATTTTTTTATTAATATTTTTCAGGAATTTTATTGAGGAATAGAAGTATGATAGAAGTGGTTGATTTCCTAGAACTTGAAACAAATTCAATAATCTGTAAAAGGGACATGATGTGTAATTTATCAGGGAATGTTTTATGGAAAGTCAAAAATCATGTTCTTAGGCACCGACCCTTAGAAATTTGGGTCGGGTCATTACCTTCGGTATCTGAGGATTCAGTTTAATTAACTCTGGAAAACCAGAATTGATCAATGAAAAATTAATTTAAGCATTACTACATATGATGATTTCTTGAAAAAAAGTACCAGTCTTATGTCTCTTAAGAGACATACGATGAAATTAGAACAATACTGAAAACAAGGTTATGTTTTAATAAGTAGTATTTTCCATAAATTTACATATGGCTGATGCATCATGACTTATTTATCTCTTAATGAAGATGGTAGAAACTATAGTGGCCAAGTCATGTTTAGGGGGCTATGAGACTTTCGAAAACCTTTGATTTTCCTATAAACAACTACATCGGGTGTCGAATTACCCAAACATCCACCATGGAAAATAAAATATCATTATCACATCAAATTTATCAATAGTTTTTACTGCATTAATCCTAAAATTCCTTGTAATATCACCATGGGAAATAAAATAAGAAATTGTTTCCTTTGAAAAGTTTATCTTACACTCACTCCCTATAAAAATTTTATGAGAATAAACAATCAATTTTTCATTATAAGAAAAATAAGTTCATATGACCCATAATTCTCTTAGGCTTCCAATTATTATATAACTAATTATATAAGAATCCAATAATCTTGTTATTTTATTGAAATTTATTTTACTATGTAGTTCCGTAATTAACTAATGGGTTTTGTACCTCATCAAAAAAATAATATAGTATTCTCCTAGATTATATTTTATGCATCACCTCAACATTTTATCTTAATAGGATTTCTTCGAATCCAAAATAACTATTGTATAAAATAATACTAAAATTCAATTTAAAATGATAAATTCTAAGAATAATTACTCAAATAAAATGTATTAAATAAACTATTCATAAAAATTTATTCTGATTGAAATAACACATCCATTAATAATATATAGATTTATATCAAGAAATTTATAAAAATCTATCATCATAAAAACATATTGCAAAAAATAAATCTGGTAAAACTCATTTTCTTGATAGAATTCAATTATAGACGCATCAGGTGTCCCCAAAAAAATTTACTAGATCAGTTTAAATCTCCATAAAATGAAAAAATTATTCAAAAATATAATAAAATAAAATAATAGAACATTTTAACATTACTGTACTAAGTATAAAATATTGGTCATACAAACCCATTGATTCATATTTTCAGTAGATGATCATCAATTTTCTTTGATTACCTTATTTTGGCCAAAAAAAAATAATCAAAATATCAATGTAAATATTTTGAATATATATATATATATATATAATACTGTCACATTAAATTCCCCCAAACATAAATATTTCTTATCCTGAAAAAAATAAATAAAATTTTTTAATGAAAAGCAATATCCCTCGATAGAGAAAAAGTGGAATTCCCCAATGAATTATTCATAAAATACATTTTCCCTAATGGGAACTATAAAGTTTGAAATTTGATTTCCCCCTTTAAAATTTAACGGATTTAGTGAATAATAAGTGTAATGTTTTTAAAAAATGACCGAAATTAGAACATTTTAAAATTATTGAAAACAAATTAGTTTTCATTTAATTATAATTATATGACTCTCTATACCTCTCTAAAAATATACTCACATAACTTAAGGGAATAAAATAAATAGACACCCCACTACATAGGGTGGGGTGAAAATTTATTTGATCAATAATAACCAATACAAAAGTTGATAGATAAAGAGATAAAGAATGAGTTAATAAGGAATATGACATTGGCGTAAATTTTTATTTTCATATCATTATCCATTGTTATGAATATCTACTTAGTTAAATTCAAAATTAAATTTTTAATTACTTATAATCACTCTAAAACATTATCAAAAAACTTATTTTGATAAAAAATTATATATAGAGTGAAATAAAAGTGATATACCCAATAAAATACAAGGGGTAATTTTGATTAACCACTTAAAGCATCATCAAAAACATCAAACTTAAGATAAATTCTTCCAAATAAAAATTAGCAGTAAACCATGAAAAAAAATTTATAAAAAATTAATATTTTTTATTTGTAGAGTTTTGAATACAATATATAAAAAATAATACCCTCCCTCCAACTCTTAAAACCCATCATTATCCACAATATTGAATCTCAATGTAGAACAGTAATTCAAATACAACTATTGCTCAAAAGAATAAGAAATTGTGTTTTTATTGAATGATGAAGGGGTCAAATATAATTCAGCTGATACACCTCTATAATATGAAAATGTAATTTTTTTTCTTTTTCCTATTGAAAATTAAACTAAATATAATATTGTAATTAAGAAAAAAATGTTAATAATTAATTCCAACATATATAACAAATTTAAATGAATTCAAAAAATTCATAGGATTTCTCAATATTTCTTTAAGAGGGCATCAAATTTGGGGTTCAATGACGGTTAGAAATCATTTTCAACAATAATGAATAGATCTAGAACATTGACCCATGGAATTGTATCACTAAAAGATCTTAAATATTTCAAACAGATGGAGAATATCTCCCAAACAAAATTTCAGAATTTGATTGTATTATAACAAAATGCAATAATCAATGAAGTATGAAAAATATCAATATAAATAATATTTAAATTGTAATGAAAAATAAAACTCCAAAAATTGTGATGATTTAACAACTTTAATTAATTATAACACATATATTTTTTTATTAAGTAATGTTCTAAAGTCAAGAAGATGTAGAATCTATAGAATATGTGGATGAACATAAGACTCAATAATTTTCTATTCAATATTGAAATTAAGTATAAATAATTTTTTAGAATTTTTAATCCTAAAAAATATAACATGTAGCTCTTATTGACAATTAAAATTTATTATATCCAATCCTAAAACTATAATGTTATTTACATTATTTACAAGAACATTAATCTCAATTTTTTTTAAACATCATAGAAAGACGTTAATCCAGGGAAGAAACACAAGAATATTTATAACTATTCAAAACAAATTAAAAAAATTAGAGAAAGTAAGGGTTTCCCCTCATGAAACACAAAATTTATAATCTTCATCTATAATCAATGGTTTATCAAATATCAAAAATAATTAAGTATCCAATACCTTCAAATTTTAATTAAAATATTTTGTTATCATCAATCAATTAATTTTTTTTGGTTTATTTTTTTCTCCAATAATTTCAACAGCCCTAATTTTAAGTACTCTATTAATTGGGACATGTTTAGAAAACATAGATTTCATTATTCATAAATAGGGTTTAAGTATATAGTAAAATAATAAAACCGTATAACCCCATTTTATTTCATTATTTAGAAGATAAAAATCATGAATGACTATATTTATCTCTTTATAAACACAAGAATGTCCATATGACTCTCTAATAATCTCATATAGTTCACCAATATCATGTAGTCTTCTCTCTCTAGTAGTCTAAAAATAAAATCACAAATTTTTCACATACCAGAATGAATTTTTTGTAACTCGATAGGTAAATGAATGTATTTAAAAAACAATAACCTTTATTTATAAATACTTAATAATTTTTTTATTTATTCTATAATCCTATAATGGTTTATCCATATTCTATAATTAAACCTTCCTAGTGTTAGAGATAGTTGTCTAAAAAATATACTTAATCTCCATATTTGAAATTTCCATAAATATAAAATATTTTTTATGGAAATTATGTAATGTTTTATGGTTATAGTAATACTTCTTCATCAACTATTTAAATTTGAGATCTTTAAAATGAGTTTTAATGACAAAAGACATAGGACCCAAAATCCTAGGAAAATTTTATTTTTTATGATTTTAGGGTCACTATTATATTGATTGATGGGAAATAAAATAAACATAAAAAAAATTTAATCATAATAAAAATATAATAATTTTTACACATTCCCATGTTAAAATTGGAATAGTCCCATAAAATTCAAGATGAAGACGTCAAAATTTTTGAATACTAAAATTTCTTTTTTGAGCTATCTCTTTGTTTCTACAAACATTACTTATCTACTGATAGTTATCATAAAAAACTAAAACCCTGGCATATTTAATAAATTTTATAATAAAATAAAACTTGAATTACTTTTTAGTTTTTAGAATTTTATCTTTGGTTACCTCCCAAAGGTGATGAGTTAAAACTCTCTAGAACGGGATGTATAACTTCTTCTAAGACACACCTCCTCAAGATTCCATTTGAACATCTCCTAATGATAAAAGTATCATCCCAAAAATAATATTTTCACACTATAATAAATTTATTTCTTTGTTTATGATTAGAATATTTGTGAAAAATTCTAGAAGCTATAAATTTATTGAAATCACTATACTTGGAGTTTTTTTTAGAAAAGTAGTGAACACTTATTCATTTATAAATGTTTATTTAACTTCCAAAGATCATTAAATTGATTAGTAAAAAACCTCATGAAATGATTATCTATTTCACTATCATATAAATGATTATATATAATATATAAATCATACAACTTCTCTAATATTTTATCTAAAATAAACCCTAGTTTTTTCTTTTATTTTAATTAAAATATTTCTAAGAATAATGGTCTATGAAAACAATAACATTAAACCAAAATAGATATTAACTAATATTTAATTAACAAAATGCTACAACAAGGAAATATATCTTAGTACTGGTGTAGTTTCATTAATTATCATGTATAAATCAACTAGAATAATACACGGTATAATGCATTACTTCATGTTATTATCCTAAAACCACTCAAAAACCCCAAAACTAGAACAACACCAGATTCTAGAAGGGAAAATCAATCTGGTTAATGTGAGTATAGTTTAAGTTGAATTTAGTTCCTATGTAATTTTAAAATATTCAAATCATTTTTCATTAATAAAGAAATTTAAATCGTTTCCCTTAGTGAACATGGGGGGTGGAATTATTGTTTGAATGTATTTTATAATATTCCTATAGAAGCTGGGGATTATTAAAAAAATTAAGACACTATAATAGTTTCCACAAGTATTGATTCCTAAATAAAATATTTTTTTCAAATTTTCAACCACAATTACTCTCTAGGTTACCTTAGGACCAATAAAATTAAAAATGAGAAACCATAAAAAACACTTTCTTAATTATAAACATGTATTATTTTCATGTAACCCCTCCAAAATTAATTAATTTTTTTCAAACTTCCCTTTCATGTATATAAAACTAGAGAGAAAAAATCATGAATACTATATTGATCGTCTACATAATATCAAAATATACAGTCTTTATGCACGATTGATGTTGGTCAAGGGGCTACACAATCCAATGGGAATTCACTGGTAGAAAATTTTTCCAAACGGTCATTTTAATGTGCTTTCATTTTGGTATTATAATGATATGGGACTCATATTATTATTATAACATCCATCAAGAAAAAAAATGATCCCATTCATGGAAAGCCTCTCAAAAATTTTCTAAGTGAATTGAATTGAAAAATTTTCTTTTCTAAGGGATTAATTATACTTACTGTAATCTATATAGACTCTATAATTAGTAGCTTTCCTAAATAAGATTTTTTGTTTTCTTACATTTTTAAAAATAGTGAACAATCCCTTCTTAGGAACTGCATAAAACATGATGTACCAAGAACTATAAAATATATGACAAATAATTATTTTTCCTATTGGATTCATTACATGTTCTCCCACTACCTCATTTCTATTTTCGTTTAATATTCTATGAACCTGAACTCATAGTTTATTTTTTAAATCCATATGTATCAAATACATGAATATATAAGGTATAATATTTATTATATCATATATAGACCAACCATTATAGTCAAAAACATTTTTAGAACACCCCATAATTATTCCTTTTTATTTTCATTCATTTCTATAGAAGTAATGATAGTAAATGATAAATTATCTTAAAAACCAATATTTTCAATCTGTTTGTAGAGGTTTATCTTATAATTTTTTTTCAATATATAGATCAATGTTTGATCATTGAGGTCCATTTCAATAAACATGTTTCCTATAATGGGGCTTAAATCTTAAAATATGTCTAATTACCAAACCAATTTTGAGGGTTATCTCACTCATTTCCAATGTGGAAAACAAAATCACAATAATTTTGAATGTAAAAGTTAACAATGTATTCTATAGATAAACTATATAAAATTTTTTAAAAAAATTCCATCAAAATTATCAAAGAGTTTAGGATATGTTGTAGTGTCAAAACTAACCACAAGTCTTCCTAAAAACATTATGTTTATATATAAAAAATAATCATCCATTACACCTTCCACAGCTAAAATTGAATTGTTTCATAGTGTTCGAAACGATTTTTGATTCACATAGAATACCCTACCATCATGATAGAAAACATCATTTTCATCTTTCAATATTATTTCCTCAAAATATGGTTGTTTTAAAGATTCAATTGAATGGTAAATTTTTTTACAGCTTTAAAAAACTCCAATCTGAAATTTTTTTCACCAATTTATTATTCCACACAATTTTTAAAAACATTTAATCCCGCTGATTTATCACCACTAATAAATATCAATTAACCCTTAGACACATCAATAGATGCTTCTCCATTTTCCTAGAAAGGCATACATGAAATGATTGGATCCTTCTGGTCACATTCCATATCATCAAAAATAATTTCATATTGAAAAGATATTATTTCCATTCCAACTAACAAATCATTATATGGAATGTGTGTAATAATATTGAAACAACAAAAAATTGAAATTGTATGATATATTTCTCCTTACCTCAACTGTTTAAATGGATGGAAAGAGAGTCGATAAATATTATCACAAAAATCTCAATGATAATTTACTAATCCACATTCCCAAATGTGTAATTAATGAAACAAGTATCATAGTGCTTATGTTTTTGAGGGATTTTATATTTAAAAACAACACTACACTCTTCATGGAGTCTGTATATTGGAAATTCTTTTAGAGTCTTTTTTAACAAAATTTTATAATGTGATTACATATTTGATGGAATCTAAATCAATGATTGGATAAAAGGAACATAGAACTTGGTAAAAAGACCAATGAAATAGAGTACTTAATCACTATTTTTATTTTTGGGTATCTGTTTTTTTAGGAATGGGATTGGAAGGGCATATTACTTAAGACTAGATAGAATATTCAAAAATTCTTCAAAAAAAATTGTCTTTACCATTATACTTCTTATCTTTAGAAATATTTACAACTCTCACTTTAGGTGAAACAATGATATTTTATTAATATTAACATTATTTTTAGTTAATTCCATATTTTGTTTTTATATATTTTAAATTATAGATTCACCTATTTTTTAAGATTCACTTTTTTTAATCTATTTTCTGACATTAGGTTTAGTTTTAAAACTACTTCTCATAAAAAATAATTAAATATTATATATTGTTGAACTTTATTATTCTTATATTTTTTATTTAACCATAACCACTAATTATCTATATATTTGACTGAATTAATAATATATATTTGTAATTACAATTTTTTATAAATCCCATTTAGAATCCATCCTAATCATTTTTTAATACATATTAAAAATAATTTCACTCTCAAAATTACCTTAGGGATTATAATATTATTCCCTCAATTGTTTTTGAAATTATTGTTTGAGATATTGAGAGTAAAAAATTATATGATGTTTTATCAATCATTTTTTCTTTACATGAATGGTTTATATGATTTATATAACATTATATATAGTTGTTTTAAAATAGATCATCATTGTATTAAAAAAGGGAATGATATGATAAAAAATTAGTTTAAAATTATCTTTTTTGGTATATCTAATATTATAAATATTATTTAGAGTGTCAAAACATCAATATTTTTTTACGCTACACATTAAGAGAATAGTTTTCATTTAGACAGACCACAAATTTTACACATGGTTTTTCATTTTTTTTAATTATATGTTGAAGTTATATATTAATTTCAGTTGATTCAGAATTTTTTTTCATATGAGGTCTAGTTTTGTTTACTATTATAATAAATATTTTCTTTTTAGATAATTTATGTTGTTAATTAAATGTAATATTATTGGAATTTGTTCTCAAATCCTCATTGGTTTTATTCTTTATAATTTCTACTAGTATATTGGTCTATAAAATTCTAACATGATGAAGAAAATTATTAATGGATGGTATACATGAAGAAATTATATTAATTTTAGTATAGTGGTAACTACCTAAGAAGATCCCAAAAAATATACCATTACTCATTAAGTACTTATCCGTCATCATGATAAAAGATTTTAATTTTTATTCTAAACACTATATTATGTATTTATGTGTAAAAATTTATGAAGATTTTATTGTAGAATTGATTATATTTTTCAAATATGTTCTCAAAAAGAATCAAAAACAAAATTTTGTAGTTCCCCTTAAGACATATGTGAAACTCCAACATCAATATTTTGTCTTCTCTCATCCCATATAGTGGAAACTAATATATAATGTCAAAAATGTCTATAATGAAGGCTACCATTTCGTCATTGGATAAACAATTAAAAATAGGAATCATTAAAAAATTGAATTGATTAAGCTTATAGTTTCATGGCCTTGGTTTAAATGTAATAGAATATGGATTTATAGACACATGTGTGAGTTAAAACTCCCTACTAATATTCTTTTTAATTTTTTCTTGGATGTTCTCACCTTGATATTCATGATAATTTTTAGAAGTATTTCCTTCTCATAAATTTTATATTTCATTTTTTTCTGTTATTAGACATCACATTTATATTTAAATTTTATGTTAAATAGTTACTATATCAAGATAAGCATATATTTTGTCCATGAAATGGATTTTCTTTCAACATCACAAATCAAATCTGGATTTTTTAATTATATTTATGAATGTTTTCTTGAAATGTTTTTTCATAAAAATTAATATGTTTCATTGTAATACTATTTTCCCTTTTTGAAGAAATAATATTTCCCTAAAAATGGTTTTAGAACATGAAATTAATATCTTTTAACCCATGAAAATTTATCCTAAAAATACTAGATATTATCGAGATAGTCATCAAATTCACATTAAAAGATAATATGGGTGAAATTCATATAAGAAACCAAAAAATCATGGAAATCAATCATAAATGTATAATTTGAGAAAAAATATCAAGATAATATAGTTGATTATGATCAAAAAACATAAGAATTGATGTAGGTGAATGAAAATGAGAAAGTGAAAATAATGATAAACTGAGGTGAGAAGGATGAATTATTACTATTTAGTTAAAAATAAATTTCTTCTTTCATTGAAGGTTAATTAAACTTACACCCACAATAAGGAATAGATCAATCTCTTAATTATGAGATTAACCTATATAATTATGTTTTATATAACTCACCACTATCATGGTTTATAATAAATAAATAAATATTAATAATTTAATAATAGAATCTATCTTTGTAAAAGATTTTTATATTTTGGTAATTAATTGTCACTGTAAAAATAAAATTTACGATGATGTGAAGTGTATAAGTGAAACAAGAAACCAAGGGATATAAATTACCTATAAAAATCTTATCCCAAAATGATATATAAAATATAATAATTATATATCAATAAAAATAATGAAGAATAACGTCCTAAAACATCCCCTGATCTTCCCCTCCTAAACCAACTCATGCACTGCTTATATACCCTACTCTAAATCCACTCCAGATGTCTACATTATAATGTGTATATATCTAAATCATATAATAATCTATGAATATGTACAATATTTTTTTCATATATAAAGATCTTTTTATTATATTCCTCTAGTGTTTTGAGAATCATTTATCCCTTAATGTCATGTCCCTATTTAAGGTACATCCTTAATCACTGCCTTTTGTGGGTGTCATGTTATATTAATGTTTCTATTGTAGTAAAATATTCATTCCCAGATGTTCACCATGATAATATTTTACCAATATGTCACAATGTTCCTTAAAAAAATTCATTCAATATCATCCCCATCAATTATGTCAAACATGATCAATGAAAACTGAGACAACCATAACTCTCGTACATCTGTTGAACTATTCCACTCCATAATTCCTTGATTAATTCAATAATAAACCTTCAAATCCGGATTTAACCCACTATTACATGATTAGATTCACTTATCCTAAATAATTTTCTTTTACCAACCTTGAACTTGCGCTTTATCAAGTCAATGTTGGATCAATCAGTCGGGGGGTGTCATATTGCACAAGATAGGCTTAGATTTCAAAGTTTATTAGAAATAAATCATTGAAAACCGAATTTAATAAATAAATATTAGTTTAGCTATAATAAACATACTTCATAATGGGGGAAAATATAATCCCTCCTAATTTTTGTGTACCTATAGAATATGAATTCAACAAATCAACCAAAATCACATTATTCATCTCAAATTAGAACAACTCACCTGAACTCATCAAAACTCGAATGAGATGGATTCACATAATAAAAAATTAACATTTTATTCCTCATCATTACACATTAAATCATTAATATAATTACATGATTGATTCGGGTATTAATTGGCATGACCCGTCCCCTGGGGCCCATGTCGTGACAACCCCATGCCTACCTTCCATAGGCCATGGGCTGGAAACTAGTACCGGAAAAGCATATTCCTATATCTGGGAAGGCTTTGTATTTAAACACGAAATCTCACACATCCAATCACACAATATGATAAAAGAAAAAATTCAAATAAATAGTAAATAGATTGAATCTAGTATGTAAAGGGGAAGGAATGCAAGCCCAAGAGGAAAGTACAAGTAAAACAAGATTGTTCAAGTAAAACTAAAAACAACTCTGGTGAACACCCAACAAGGTTCCTACCTAAAGGGTAGGTAAAGATCATAAATGGTCGTATTTATGGTACTCCTTGTCTATGGTCCACCCTTGAGCAGTCTACAATCCTAGTACCCTCGTCCTCAGTCAGCATTGTTCGTCGTCTGTAGAAAACAAAACAAGCAGCGGGCATAGCCCGTGTAGGGGTGACATAAAAGTACTCAGTATGGACCCCAAGACCACAAAATTTCTCTCAAATACACAAAGGATAAACCAAAAAGCATGGAAACAACATTAAACCCTTATTAGGTATATTCCCATACATATACCTAAATTAAAAATTATATCCATCAGGTTCATGAGGAATACAATGCCTGACTCTTTACCTAATGCACAATTGTTCCTTTAAGGAATGATTACCATAATGGTAACACCCGAAAGGTAAGTACCAAAAAGGTAATGCCACAAAATAAAATAACACACAAGAATAACCATGAAGGTAAGTACCACAAAGTAACACCACACTGTATAATTCCACACATGTATCACCATGAAGGTAAAGACTCAGCTCACAGCAAGTATAACTTATTTATAGAAGTACAAATGATTTTTTATAAGCCTAGATAATCTTATTATTTTAAGTAGAACAGCTTTTGACCCACATAGGATTGATAGGTCACTAACCCCCACTAAACCACACATGATCGATAGGTAAATAACCCCCACTGACCCACACAGGATCAATAGGTAACTAACCCCTACTGACAAACATAGGATATGACCCACACCGGATCAGTATGCGCTGAACCACATAAGAACACTGAGAGGTGACCCACATAGGATCTGAACCACACTGGATTGGTATGGGCTGAACGGCAAAGGATACCAGAGCATTGACCCACAAAAATATTGGTAGATGACCTACACATGATATGAATATGACCCCAACAGGATCTGATGATATTTCAAGTACATCCAGCCATAGGGTTCCCGCATTAAGCATGCTTGATTCTAGGAGGTTCATCTCCTAAATACATCAGTCAATAATTCAACTAACATGATGTCTGATGAAGAAGTAACCTAAAATTATTTCATGTCAAAAGTTACCCAACGTGATAGACAACACGTCAATCAGACACACGTTCTGTAATTTATTAGTGTTCCCATTCTGAGGGCCCTGTTGGATTCGAGTACGATCCAAACCATTAGTACTCCAAATTTATCCAAATCTCAAGAGGAGTATACCATAACAAAAATTCTCGATCCAAGGAATCTAGTGTCATATACGGTTTATCAAACGGACACCTGGTTCTCAAGATATGGCCAAAAATATACAGCTGGGTCCAGATGGGCCCGAGTCTGTAATGGATGGGTTGGGATGTGGTGGGTCCAGCCCATTGAGCCATGTTCCAGCCCGACCCACAATATAGGGCGGCCCAGCCCAACCTGATGGTTGTGACCTGTGGTCGGGTATCCCATCATGGCAGGGTCCTCCCTAGATGACACCAGGGGGGAAGTGCCCCCCCCGGTTTTCAGAATGGTCCGCAAGACAATTTGGTTTGGCCAACCCAACGGCGCCATGTGGCACAACATGCTGGAATTCGGGACCAGCTACATTAGGTCCTGCATGGTGCGACGTGGTTGGCTGGAACAACCATCCCTCTCTCCAGCAGTGCAGAAGTGCGCCACTCCCCCCACAGCCGGCCGGTTGCCAGATGGCATGGTGCGCCTCCGTAGCCTACAGTCTGCGACCTCCCCCTCCTCCGACGGTGCGGATGATCCCCGCCCCACCTTCAAGAGGCCGGCCAGTTACTGGATGCCACCATTCTCTTCTACGGCCGATGGGCCACAACCTCCCTTGCTACCGATGGCACAATAGCGCGCCTCCCTAGTTCCACGCAGTGGGTCTGGGTACCGGCAACCACCTTCCTCTTCCGTGGGTGACGAACCACGGACTCCTTCGGCGGCGCGGTTGTGCCACCGCCTTCGTCATCACCCGCAAGGAACACGTCAAATAATGTGGATTGTAGAGGGATCAGGTCATGTTTTTTTTGGTCTTCTCCCTCTATGTTATGATTGTAAAATGTGGTTATAGTTATATAAATTAACGTAAAACTAGGATGAAATTATAAACCATTCCATACATTTACGTCCATTGGAGAGGTTGTGATTAAGGAGATGAAGATGTTGAATACACCAACGTCCATTTCTCCCACAACATGCTTCAATTTCTGTTCCTAGTTTTTGATCTGGATGACCTTCTTCATTTGAGGAATTTCTTCCTTCGACAGTTCTCCACCAATGCTCTCCCAAAACCTCCCATTTTCCAACAAAAATACTCCCCACTAGAGAAGATGAGCCAATCTTATTAAATTAAATCAATTAATTGTTGGCACATTTTATTGGGGGAAAACCATGTGTTTCCACACATTAAAGGGAGAGTTCAAGTCAGGTGGCCACTCCACCAAAATTCAAATGGGGTTTCATTAAAATAAATTAAAAGTTGTTTGTTTATTTTTATTGTTTTTAAACCCCCCATGAAATTTTAGAAAACTATCTTCTAGCCTCGACCTGCTGCTATCGAGGTGAAGGACTCTGTATGTGAATATCGGCGTTGCGAGTGCAACGGTGTCCTCAGATTTCAATTCCATGCAACGGTTCACATTTTACCAAACACAGCTCAATTGTTAACTAAATTTACCCAATAAAAATTTCATAAATTCATTCCAAGCACACTAGGCCTCAGAGTCATGTTCTGTCAATTTTGGAAAACTCTTAATACTACCATATAATAAAAACAATTCCCCAGAAAATTCAGGGACTTTACATTCTCTCCACCTCAGGGATTTGCATCCTTGAAAGCCACAACAAAAACTAGGGAATCAAGTGGGGGTTCTAAGAACGAATACGGGCCTCCTTCTCAAATGTGCTCTCCCGATGGTTCCCAAGCTTCTAACAAATTCACACTAGAGCTATCGATTGACCACATAGGACTCTCTTTTATCGATCATCAATTTCTTCTGGAGCCTCTGAAAATGTCACCCCATCGTCTAATTCCATCTCTCCGTGGTCAAGGACGTGAGATGGGTCACACAATTTTATCTTCAGCTGGGATTTGTGGAAAATTTCATGTAATTTATGAAAGTGAGGGGGAAGATATAAGAGGTACTCCACCTTGCCAACTCTACTGTGGAACTAAAAGGGTCCAATGAACCTCAGAGATAACTGGTCTCCCTGGACAAATCTACACAAAACTCGCTTTGGTGAGACCCGTAGAATGACATGGTCACCATCCTTAAACTTAAGAGGACCTTGTGTCTTATCATCATGGGACTTCTACCTACTCTGTGCAGTAATTATCCACTCATGGATGATCTACACCTTCTCCGTGGTAGCTTGTACCATGTCTGGTCCCATGAGTGTTGACTCTCTTGGGTCAGTCTTGCATAGAGGTGATCTGTAAGGTCCACTTTACAAACCGTCAATTGGTGCCATACTAATGGTGGAGTGGTAGCTGTTGTTGTATGCAAACTCTACCAAGGGAAAGTGATCATCCCAACTATGGCCAAAATCAAGGACACAAGCACGTAGCACGTCCTCGAGGGTCTGAATGGATCACTCTATTTGACCATCCGCCTGAGGATGGAATGCGGTGCTCAATTGAAGATGGATCCTGAATACCTCCTGCAACGCCTTCCATATCTGGGAAGTAAAACATGCATCACAATAGGAGAAAATTTTATATGGAACCCCAAGAAGCTGCACAATCTCTTGCATGTAGAGACATCCCATGCCCTATACTAGCCCCTGCTCTCTAATAGGTAAAATGTGGGATGACTTGGTGAGTCGGTCAACGATCATGCAGATGGAATCATTCCCCTTAGATGTGAATATTTTCCATGTCACAAAGTATAATGATATTATATCCCAATTCCACTCTAAAACAACTAGTGGCTGAACTATTCTCGCTCGAACGTGATGCTTTGGCTTCACTTGCTGACACGTGAGGCACCGAGAGACATACTCAACAACAAATTTATTCATTCTTGGCCACCAGTGCAGATGTCGGAGGTCCTAGTACATCTTAACCACTCCTAGATGTGCTTCTAGATGGGACGTATGGAACTCCCTCAACACCTTCTCATGCAGTTACATCGGTACCATAGTATTCCCTCTAAAGAGGATGATGTGCTCCCCTCCTTCAAAAAATCCATCAGGTCCATTTCATGTGAATATCTGAGCATGTCATGCCTCACAATCAGTGTTCCAAAGTTGCACCTCATTGAATCACTGAAAAAGTTTTACAATGACTTTCATCTACTGATGATAAGATTATCCATCTTTATCCATGAAGGATACCCACAAATCGACTAGTTGCTCTGTCATCTCACTTTGAAACTATATACCACATCTCCTGCTGAGTGCATCTGTTATTATGTTCCCATTCCTTGGACTATAAAATATCTCAACGTCATAGTCCTGGAGGAACTCAAGGAAATGTCACTGTCTAAGGTTCAGGTCCTTCTGATAGAGGATATACATGAGAATCTTCTGATTAGAGTAGACTATAAAACATTCGCCGATTATTTCATTTTTCCACATATTCAAGGAGATGAAAACTGCTGCTAACTCCATGTCATGGGTAACATAGTTCTTCTCATGTTGTCTCAGCTGTCTAGAAGAATACGTGATCACTACTCCATCATGTGTTAGAAAACATCCAAGTCATTTCCATGATGTGTTGTAGTAGACTACATACACAACACCTTCCTCTAGTAGCCTCACGATAGGGGAACTTGTCAGTATCTGCAACAGCTCCTGAAAACTCCACTAGTAACTCTCTAACCACACGAAGGGTTTCCCCTTCTTCATCAATGCTGATAAAGGTGTCACACCTCTGTAAAAGTCAGCCACAAACCACTGGTAGTAACCAGCAAACCATCGGAAACTTTTCAAATCTGTTACACTTTTGGGTGGTTCCCAAGAAAAAACAGCTTCAATATTCGGTGGATCAACCACAAATCTAACTTCAGAGATGACGTGAACTAGAATGTTAATGTCTCGTATCTAGAACAGGCACTTAGAGAGATTACCAAAAATGTGGTGCTCTCAGAGTGTGTCAAAAACGATCTACAGATGATGTGTATGATTCTACTCTGTAGCTGAGTATATCATGATGTTGTCGATTAAGACTACCACAAATAAATCAAGGTATGGTAGGATGATCCTGTTCATGTGACCGATGAACACTTCTGGGGCTTTGGTTATACCGAATGGCATAACCAATAACTCATAATGTCCCTACTAACATCTGATGACCATTTTCTGCACATCCTCATATCATACTCTTAGGTGGTGATAGCCTGACCTAAGGTCTATCTTTGAAAACCAACATGCTCCATTACTCTGATCAAATAAATCATCCATCATTGGGAGTGGGTACTTGTTCTTCAAGGTCACCTAGTTCATGCACCGATAGTCAACACAGAGTCTCAAATTCCCATCCACCTTCATGGAGAACAAAATCAGGGATGCCTGAGGGGAAACACTGGGCCCAATGAACCCATACTCTACAATTCCTCAAGCGGTACTCACACCTCTGGAAGCTCCACGATAGTTATCTGATATGATGGAGTAGATATCAGTGACATCTCAGTGTACAAGTCGATATTGATTTCAACCTTTCCATGAAGATGAAGGCCCGGGATATCATCAGTGGAAACATCATCATACTGTTCCACTACAATTGAATAGCTCGAACTCTCAACGTCAACTACTCTGAGGGTAAAGCTAGCCAACTGATGTGTGATTGGCTGCACCCTCCTCTGGGTAAATCCATCCTATTCTGTAAAGGTTACCTTCTCTCTGGTGATGGAAAACCCACTCCCATCCTTGAAGACACACCACACATTGCATCTAATATAGTCAATCTGATCATGGACTGTAGATAACCAATCCATACCCAAGATAATGTTGTAAGGGCATGGCCCCTCTGCTAGAATATCCCATTCTAAGAACTCTCCTCCTAGAGGAAGCTGGCATTGCTGACACAAGTTTTTAATCATCGAATCCTCTCCCATAAGAGTCTCTTGCCATAATGATTGAGGAAACAGCTCCACTAGAGTCTCATAGCTTCGAACGAGTGTCGTGGCAATGAAAGAGTGAATGGAACCTATGTCTGTAAGTATTGCAGCTAGGGTAGAGTAGAAAACAATCACACCTCATGTCATCTCCAGAGCACCGTGGTCGTAGGACTCAGCTTCCTAGAGATGAGATCATCCTTTCCCACCTACTCCCTATGGTCGGGCTGGACCACTTGGAGGTGATGGTGGTAGAACCATGATTCGCCACCCACCACTTGTTTCACATCCATCTCCTCAGCCACGTCCTCCTACTTCCTGAAGATCTTATAAATCGAATTGTCACCTCTGCCCAGGTGTTTCTTCAACAAAATACTAGTAATATGTATGGATGGTCGGGCAGTAGAGAGCCATGTGACCCTACCCGCAGCACAAGTAACACTGCATGTTCCACGTTGGTCCTACTCTGTCTCGAGAGCCCCGCATAACCGAACCTGTATCCAGTGGTCTTCCACCTATAGGTTTGGTCCTATTTATCCTCAGTATCATTTATCTACTACCAGCTATAGATGTATCTTCTACATAGTGTTTGGTGGTGGGTATCACTACTAGATACAACTCAGCAAAGAAGTTCTCTATTAATAGTGCTCACTCTAACACCCCCACCTACATCTTGTTGATGAGATAAATCCTCAATGTTATAATCTTCCATATGAGCCCTTCCTCAATGGTCTGGGACCTGAAAAAAGTGTCCCACACCATGTTAGTGGAGTAGTGTGAGATGTCGGTGAGCCTCATTGAATACTAACCCATGGTCATGATACCCTTCTACAAGTGGAGAAACTCATGTATACACACTGAGCATATGGTCGCTGGGATGAACTCTACCATGAAAAGTCTCTTGAAGTCCTCCCAGATGAGAGTGACCTCATCGTGAACTTAGAGCATCATAATCCACCATCTTCCCACTGCTTCTCGAAGAATACTGGAGGCAATGATCACCATGAGATTGAATGGTGTCCCTACTAGCCGAAAAATGCAAACCACGACCTCCAGCCAGTCCTCAGCTACTGAAGATCTATCTTTCCCCAGAACCTTGGTGTCATATGGCTATGGAACTCATGTAATGTGATCAAGTGATGTGTACCCTCTGCAATTGGGGCTTGTGTCATCAGTTTCCCAATAGGTAGTGGTGCTGCTAGTACACCACCAAATGGTACACCGAAAGGGGCCCTACACCGAAGCCTCGTCTCTCGGTGGGCTGTCAGCACGTACTTTACCTGGAACTATGGTAGGATTGCTGTGTGGAGGCATCCTGAAATAAACAGGTGCAACACGACCATTATGTTATACCTAGTGAGATGAATTAAAGTGGCCATAAAGAAAACTTTTAAAAACACACATGCAATCAGTGTTTTCATGCGCTGGGTCAGAAATCAGAATTCACGGTCCTAGTGTATGGATATGTTAGCCGCTGCACCAACACTGGATTCCCCAAACCGATAACCAAACTCATAATACATAAAACCATTTCTGATTAAAATATCATAGTCCAAGATCATCTGAAGAACCAAACTCCTTTGATAAAAAATTTTCACGACCCGTCCCCTGAGGACCGTGTCGTGACTACACCAATCCCACCTTCTATAGGCCAGGGGCCGGTGACTAGCACTGGAAATGAATATTCCTAAAACAGGGAAGGAATTTCTTTTAAACCTGCAAAATCACCAAATCCAAGCACGCAGCAGGATATAAGCAGAATGTAAACTAAATTGTAAAAAGAGTGATTATAGTAAGTAAAGGGGCCAGAATACAAGCCCAACTGGAAAGTACAAGTAAAACTAAAATGTACAAGAAAAAAAATATCTCTTTTGAACAACCACCAAGGATCCTAACTAATGGGTAGGTACTGTTCTAAAATGGTTGTCTCTGTGGTATGTCTCATCTATGGTCCACCTATGAGAAGTCTCCAGTCCTCGAACCCTCATCCTCAGCCAGCATTTTCAGTCATCTACACATGACAAAACAAGGTGTGAGCGTAGCCAGTATAGGGTTGTGTGTAGCAATACTCAGTAAGTACCACGAGACAGCCAAAGTTCTCTCAAATCCACAAAGGATAAACTAAAAATCATGGAAACAACAATCAATCCGACTTAGGTATATGCCCATACATATACATAAGTTACCCAATATACCAATCACGTTCATGAAAAATATAAGGCCCAACTCTTTAGACAATCCACAACTATTCCATGATGGAATAATTACCATGAAGGTAACGCCACAAAGCTATGTATCACAAAGGTAATTCCACAAAGAAGAATACCACACACGTATCACCAAGAAGGTAGAGACTCATCTCACACTAGGTATAACTTAATTACAAATGTATAGATGATTAGTTATAAGGATATATCGTCATATTCTGTTAAGTAGAACTGATTCTGACTCACACATGATCGATAGGTATCTAACCCCCACCGACCCACACAAGATCTGACCCACATAGGATCAGTATGCACTGATCCACACAGGATCACTGAGCGCTGACGCAGAAATGATCAATGGATTACCCATGCAAGATCTGAAGATTCTTCATGTACAACCATCCATAGGGTTCCTTCATTAAACATGCTTGATTCTAGGTGGTTCCGCTCCACTATCCATCAGTCGATACTTCAACTGCAATGATGTCCAACAAAGAAGTAACTCGAATGTTTGCCACATCATAAGGGACCCAATGTGACAGACAACGTGTGAATCAGATGCACAGTCTGTAAGTTATTATTGCTTCCATTCCGAGGTTCTGGTTGGATTTGGGCTTAATACAACCCGGACGTACACCAAATTCATCCAAATATCAAGTGGATTATACCAAAATTATTTTAACTATCCAAGGAATATAGTGTTGTAGATGGTTCATCAAACAGACACTTGGGTCTCATGATAAGGCCAAAAAGTCGTATCTGGGTCCAGATGGGCCCCAGTCCTGTCTGACATGGTCGGACTGACCCGGTCTGACTCGGTATGGGCCGACCCGACCTATTTCAGGTCGACCCAACCCGATTCGAGTCCAGATCGAATGGGCTTGGCCGTGGTGGGTCTGGCCCGCTAGGCCATGTTCAGGCATGGCCCACGAAGGGGGAGGCTAGATGGCATGGCCCGTGGTCAGGAGGCCCGTCGTGGCGGGGTCCACCCTAGATAACACCTGGCAGTATAAGCCACCCCCTCCCCAGAAATATTCTGAACGGTTCACTGGACCGTTCTGCTCGACGAACCCATCAGCACCCTGTGTCACCGCCTGCTGGAATGCAGGACCTGCCATAGCGGGTTCTACTCGGTGCGACACGGCCGACAGGAACATCCGACCCTCCCTCCAATGGTGCAGATGTAAGCCGCTCCTCCTGGGGCCAACCACCTTGGTGCATTGTTGCGGCCTACGGGTCGTGGCCTCTTTCTTCTCCGGTAGGACAGATGCGCACCACCCCACATTTACGCGGCCGACCAGTTTTCTGCCGCCACTATCCTCTTCCACATCCTCCCTTTCTAATGACAGCACTGTAGTTTGCAAACCTAATTCCACTCGGCCAGCCAATGTGTTGGCCGCAACATTCCTCTATCGGGGTCGACAGTCCATGGACTCCATCAGTCATGCGGTTCTGCCACCTCCGTCATCGTGGGCTGCGAAGAAAAAATCAAATATAAAGGATTCCAGAGATACTGGGACATCTTTTTTCACCCCACACCCTCCGCGTTATGTATGTAGAAGGCAGTTCTAGAGAAATAAATTAACGTAAAACCATGAAGAAGTTATAAACCACTCTTACCTTGACATTCGTTGGAGATGTCGGGAGGATAGAGATGAAGACGATGACGGCTGTTGCTCCCGCAACATTCTCCAATGTTGGTTCCTCATTCTTGATCTGGAGGATGTTCTTCATTGGAGGATGTTCTTCATTCTATAGTTCCCTACCAAATATCTCCCTAAACCTCCCCTTTTTCAACAAAAATCTTCCCCACATGATTTTAGGAGAAAAACTTATTAAATTATGTAAATTAATTAAATTAATTGTCGGAACATTTAGTTTGGGTAAAACAAAGAGTTTACACACATTAAAGGGGGAGTTCATGTCGGGTGTCCCGACCCCCAATATTCAAATGGGGGTTTCATTAAAATAAATTAAAATTTGAATATTATATTTTATTATTATTTCAACTCTCCAACAAAATTATGGAAATCTATATTCCACCCTCGACCTGATATAGTCGAGGTGAAAGTCCCTCTAAGTGAATATCGGCACTGCGAGTTCAACAGTATCCTTGGATATCAATTCTGAGCCCCAATTCAATAGTTAAAAAAATTCCACTCACACATTTACAGAACATAGCCAAAAAAGTTCAAAAATTCCTTTCGGGCACACCGGGTCTCAGAATCATGTGTCATCAATTTTCTCCAACTCATATTATTCCCATATAATATAAAAATTTCAAGGGAAATTCCAGGTCTTTACATTAATCCCCAATGAGTGAAGATTCAAGCTCATTTTTAAGAGATGTTCCTCAATTGGAAGCAATTTGTCCAGCATCGATTAAACTCAATATTTAGAAATAAGATCATCATATTCCATCTTATTTAAGATTGTTTTTAGTGTTTTATGTTATTTTAGTTTGTGGATTTTATTATTTTATCTTCTGGTAAATCCTTATTTTTTAATTTTCCTACAAATTATATTCAATCTTCATCAATAATATTTAGATGAAGTTCACCATGGATAATTTTTTTTGAATTTTTTTAGGATTCATGATGTTTTGAAATCTCATTATGTTGTTAAAAACTTATTTTTATTTCATTATCATGTTTAATTCAAACTAATTCTCTTTATTTTACCATTTCAAAAACCAATAGTTTTCAAAAAAAACTCGATCAATCCCTTCAAATATTCCATTGAGTCAATCGATGCGTCCATTTCATTTATCCTTCCCCAATAATTAATGGTTTATCTCCATCAAAACATCCTGAGGTATTCTTAAATTGGTGAGAAATAGCGTGTTCCATGAACAAAAATCCATTTTCATCAATGTGAGCCTCAAGACTCTCTACTTCAAGACATGTATTCTTTGGGAATCCACCATGGAAAATCATGTAGAATAATTTATCATACAAAAATGTTTTCTTATGAAAAACAAATTTTTTTATATTATGGGACACTATAATGAATTTCCTATTCTAAAAAAGAGGATTTAATCTTAAACCCAAATCTCTTATGTGGAAAAATTTCACATAATCAGTTTTATTATGTATAAATTTTACTAATTCGAATATAAAATTTTTTTTACAATGAATCTCTACAATTATATTACCAGAAGCTACCACATCCAAAAACAATACTCTGAGATTATTCTAAAATTTTATTTCAGTAATACTTAAATAATTAATATTAAGAATATTACATTCAATCAAAAAAAATATTATATAATATAATATTAAAAATAAATAGCTATTAAAAACAACTGACCAAAATTTCCTACATCTACGACATTCTACAAACTACTATTCGTAATATTTTAATAAAATTTTAAATATAATAAAAAAATTACATATATAACAAGGAATTTTAAATAACATACCATCACTAAACCTAATTTTGAAATATAAATCAATTAAAATTCATTATCATGACACTAATAAATTCAATAAACCATAATTTTCCCTTAAAAATTATTAAATCAATTTACATATGTACGAATGAAACATATTTTATCTAAAATTATAAAAAGTTATATCAAGGTCCATTTTTATAATTTCTCAATAATTTCAATAAAATTCTCAATAAATATAGAATGAATTATATTTTTAGGATGAGATCATCAATTTTCCATGACTTGCATAGTTATAAAAATCAACAACATATCATAGTGAATACATAGAAAACAAATATATTGATAAGGGAACATTATGTACTATGTTTATATTTTATGAATTCTCATGAAATGACAACATGGTTCAATATAGTATTATTCATATAGTATAATATTCAACGATTGAGTATTTTTTCTTATAAAATAAGAGGTTGAAGAAGAATAACTGTCATTTTAACTTGTTTAAAATTGGAATGAACATAAAACAACATAGTGATTCACTTGATTAGATTTCCTTGAAGAACATGAAACAAATGGTCATAGATAAATAATTAATTGAAATTGATCATTCATCAAGAAAAAAAATTAAAGAATTATAATTAATTTGTATAGATACGATCAAATAATATAAAAAATGGGAACATGTTTATAAGAATAATATGATATGATAATATTCAATGATGATATAAAGAGCACCTATAAATGGAAATAATGATCATTTACTTAAACAAAATCGACACTAGGAAATAAAAATTGATATCTTAAATATGGAAGAATATTTTTATTCATTGAAAAATATTGATGTTTGGTTCTAAAAAAGAAATAATAACTAATGTACTTCTGGTTGTTAATATTTGTGTTAAATAATGGGTAGTTTTTTGGAATACAACATTTCCAAAGATGTGAAATAAATGTAGCATCTCTAATGTCTCAATATAGGAGGGAGATAATGAGGTATTATTTTTATAATAGTTGTTTCATTTATTATAACCATATCCCCAGGGACTGGTTTTGTAATTAAAGGACTTCATATAATGGTAAGGTATCAATATGCATACACTATAATCCAACAAATTATAAGGATAATGAATATCCTGAATATAGATATAGCATGATGTAAAATAAGTTCAACGTTTTAGAAGATAACAAAAAAAATCAACAACAGGTGTATCAAGAACCAAAATATAGATCTTTGTAAAAAATATATTGGAAGAAAAAATGTTAAATCTAGAAAAAAAATTAGATTTTTTGTTCTTTATATAATGAATGTGGAAAATAATGTAATATAGATTTAGAAAAAAAAGTATTTCATTATTAAAATTTTGGTTATCAACGAAAATGTTTTCCAAAGTGTTGCTACAAAAAACATATACGTAGAAAAAGAAGAAGATGATATGGATAATAAATTCCATCATTATACCCACTAGATATTCAACACATGATGCTACACTTTTATGTGTTTTCAATTCCAAAATCTTGGAAAAGGCCACTCTTGAGAAGGATTAAAATGTTCGCATCCATAAAGGGAAGAGAATAAATGGTATCACACAAGGTATATCCCTTTTATGTGGGTTGATTTTTTTAACTACGTGTAATGATTATAAAATATAAAATATGAATTCATTCCTTTGAAAAATATAAAAAAATGGATAATCATTGATTGATGGTAAGAGGAACATTCATCGAAACAATCTCTATTCATCAATGTGAGGAATTTGATCATACCTCCATCTTTATATGCATTATAATTGATAACAATTTTTAAATAGTTACATAATTAATCGGAATATATGATAAAAGGATAATATCCTTCTATAAAATCATAAGTGGGGCAGTGGTGAATAGAAATCCATATTTTTGAATCTTATGAGGACCTGACTTCCATAGTGTTCTAGTGGTATCATTTTTTCATATTGAAACATAATTAAAACAGGTGGTACCATGTATTTTCCAAGTAGAAAAAATTAATTCATCATGTATAATGTATCAAAAAACATTATTTTTTTTTGTATTAACAGTTTGGGGTGATGTGATGGTGATCACATATTGTTTTTTGATATGATAAATAAAAATCCACCTTGAGTGGATTCATGGTCTTCGATAATGACATGTGAAGCCATTGTTTTTTATGTATCTTATAATTATATATTTATTATTTTTCATAGAGGATTTATTTAAATATCAATTAACATGTTCAAAAATCACTCTATAAATATCTCAAGAAAATGCATCAAGGATTTGGTTTGGATGAGAGGGGATTTTAGAGATTTTTCTATGGGAGAAGACATGAGATGTGGAATTCCACCTTATCCTTATATGGTCATTAAATACAATGAGGTTTTTAAAATATAAGTGTAATTATAGTGGTATATTTTTCTTTCATCGAATTTATTCACACACATTATGGGGTGAAATTGATGATGTTCCCTCAAATTAGTATGAGAAGGATGAATATGTTATCCCAATTTTTCAAAAATGAAGTTTATAAAATACCATTGTATCCGAAAGGATTTTTTAATCTCATTTAAAATAAGAAAAAAAATATATTTAAAGGATTATAATATAATATTAATGTTGAAATGATACATACAAGGGTGCATTGTTCATGGAAGAGAAAAACTATATTTTGTATTGTCAATAAAATCCAAAGGGAGAGGCTGTTAGAAATACCAAAGGTATGATATTGTATTTTTTGAAAATATGTTTTGTCATGGTTTTTTATATTATGTATAGATAAAATTTGATGGACATGGGGTTTTTTGGGATCTCAATGATGCAATTTATATTTATTGATAATATAATTATCGATAGAACATGATTAATGATGATCAAAATGATGATGTGATGCAAGGGATATAGTTTTTTCTCAAATAATTTTGATATTTTTTATATTGAAATCATGATTTATTGGGGAATTATTGTGAAATATGTGATTAAAATTTGTATTGTATTTTGATTGTAATATGGGGGTGAATATAATTCCTACAATGATCCTACATGAATACAAAAAGGGCTAAGGAAGGTTGAATCTGTCTCACAGAATATAGAGAAGGACAATCTCAATCTAAATTTTGATTATACTGAAGATGGACTAACAAAAAAGGATATTCCCAATTTTTTGTTCATGTTGAAGGTTTGGAATGGGATAAGTGGTAAAATCCAATTTTCCAAGACTTGTAGTGATGGAAATTTCCTAAATGGGTAATGAAGAACTCAACACACCTTGGTGGTCCCTATGGTGGATTTCCATTGTTTCTAGTAGAAATGGAAAAGGCAGCTCGACCAAAGCCACATGGATACATGATATTGGGGACAATGGATTTATTACTACAAAATTATAATCCTACCCATTGTGGATACTAGGTTGTTTAATTTTTTATGTTAAAACAATCAACATTATTTTTTCATGTTATATTGTATAAGTTTTAGTTGCTTCATTACTCAACATTTATGAACTAAAATTCACAAGAGTCTGAAATGAGATGGCCCATAGACATACTGGAATTGTTTGTGGTCCAACAGTGGAGTCACTATCTAAAATAGATTTCAGTAGAGGGCCATGCCTATAGTATTTTAAATTTTTTCAGGAAAAATAAAATATGCAATTTCACTAGAAAACACTTCAAAATGTGTTGGGTTGAGATGCATTAAATTGTGAAAAATTTGAGTGAATCACTTTGGCGATTCTAGTGTAGGTAATTTTATGATTCAATAATCATGTTACTCAATTTTGTCACCTGATTCATGTTTTCATTGATGTTGGTTTCTAATATTTGTGAACTTGAATTAATTTACAAATAATTAACAAAAAATGTGTTTTTAGGATATACATGTGTAGTTATTTATTCGTATTTATATATATCGGTTTGATGAAAATCAAGTGGAAATTTCAGGACCTTTTATACAAGGATTGAATGGAAAAATTGTGGTGAAAAGTTTGGGGATTTATTATCATGTTATCACTTTTATTTGTCTATATATTATCATTTACATAAAGCAATTAAGTAAGATAAGTGATACTCTATGTGAACATTTGTTACAAAAGCTTCATTATAGGGAAAAGAAGATAAAAAGACATTGAATATATAATTATCATGAAGTATAAGCTTTTGATACTAGTGAGGTGATGGAAATTGTTGAAGAATGAGATGGAATCCATTGATGACCATTCCACATATATATTGTTTTTGTGCTAATAGAAAGAAGTAGGGATATTCCAATTTGGTTCTGGAAACAAAAGAAGGGAGTAGATTAGATATGTTACATATAGATGAAGGAGTAGAACAACCTAACATCAACAAGATAATCAACATATTTTTATATATTCTTTTAATGATGCTGATAGGGTACTTATATATCTATAAACTATGTGTTGATTTATTTTGGGTTTTTCAGAAATGGAAAAGAAAAAATTAGTAGTGAGATGATAGTTAGCCTTGGGAGACATTGAGTCATTCATAACGATTTTTAGGTACTGATGTTAGGAATGGAGTGTCCATGATTAAACCTTTTGAAATGGTAGTTCCCCATTGTGAAGACTAGTGATCTCCATAGTTCATTTATTTCACAATACCTCATGGTTTTATGCTCTGTGGACATTTCCCAATGAGGGTGAACCAAGAAAATTGTTCATTCCATATTTAAATTATGCATGATCATACAAACCAATAATAACCCTTAATCATTTCCTATTAATGTGAATTAAAATTATTCCCTCAATGTTTATATATCATGATACTTTATGTGTAGAGATATTAAAGGTTCAAGCTGTTTTCATTTGTTATGTCATTTGTGCACCCTGATTCACTACCTCCCCTACAATCTCGAGGTGATATCACTCTTTAACACATTTTGTGACTTTATAAATAGTGAGTGATAAATAATTATATCATAAGTTAATTATGAAAATATATTCCTAAAAATATGTTTCCCTTTAAAAACATAACATTATATTTTTGTTCATTATGAATAACCCATGGTTAATTATAGATTTATTTATGGTTGTTTTTATCATATTCCTTAAACTGTTTTCATAATATAATATATCCTTGATAATGTTTTCTAATTATTATGTGATTAACCAAAGCATTCCCTATGTAATTTCATACCAGGTATTCTATTTTGACTATTTTTTATACACTGGGTGATAATTGAGTTTATACCCAATGCAACCTTTCCAATGTTATTACATCTATGTGTATCTATACTAGATCCTACATCCACATGTAATATCGAAAAAAAGATTTTATTTATATAAATCCCAAAAAATTTCAACTTCATCCCAATTTCAGGATGTCGTCGTATACATAGACATGACCATTAAACTTATCCACAGTTTTTTGACTAATTTTTACTAATCAAAATACCCAATGATAACTAATAAATTTATAAAAAAATAACTAAACCTTCCATTGATATCAACTAAGAGACACAGGATCCACACTTTATTGATTGGATATAAAATATTATCCTTGTATACATGTGTTGATTCTATGTGTGATGAACTAAGATAAATTCTCCCAAAAATACCAAATTTCAAATGTTATATCGCATAATAGTCGCATGTTTCGTGAAAACCAATGTGTTTTTGTGTCTATAGATATCAGCTACACAATCTTATTATCCTATAATAAATGTGAACAATACTCTATAGTAGAACTATGTTATACACTTATCCAACCACATCATACTCCAAATCCATGCTCATAATTTGGGGAATGGTATCCTAAGAAATTGGTGAGATTAGAAACTCATTAAAAAATCGTTTCAAATAAGCATAAATGATATATCATTATATTGACAGACAACATGAATAAGTAGAGAAATATTTGATAAAAATATTATACAATCGTAAGAACACAATTTGGTCCTCATAGAGGCATAACAATCATAATATATACTTAAAGTAGATAACAAAAATACTAAATCATGGAAACATGTAAATAATTTGAAATTTCTTTGCCAATTGTTAAAAGCAAAAGCATATGAAAATAAAGTCACTTTGAGGAGTGTGAATCACAAAATAAGTCCATATCATAGTGGTATTGGAATAAAACATTATGTAAACTATTTAGTCGTAATTTATATCCAATAAACCTCTATAATCATAGGAAAAACATGTGAACCTCCATAGGTTTTCAAAATAAATTTTTTACCTATTTAGGATTGGTTTCTATCCCATGTACATTTTTGAGATTATGTGATATTAAAAAAACATAAAATATGTTAGAATATGATATAGGACCCCACCCATTTACCATTTATACATATGTGCTCAAATTAAAAAAACATACCATGTATCTTTAAGAAACCATGTAAATAAAAAAAAATCACACCATTTCTTGACAGTATCACAAAAATAAACTCAACGAAAAAAAGAATTGGTACCCAAAATTCAATCCCACTAAAAGAATATATCATACGATAATTTAGTAGGTGATTAATGTAAAACAATTTCAATTTAATTAAATCCTTTTTTTAAAATAGGAATATAGTAGTGAAACATTATAAAAAATTTTGGAAAAAATATCATTTTTAAAGGAAAAGTTCCATATCACATTTAATAGTCATTTTAGAAATTGTAACGTGGTGAATTTGAAAAAATTTTATTTATAAATAATAATTAATAAATGAATTGTGATTTCATATAATGGTTATATAAATGGATTTTGACATTAATATAAAGAATTTTATTATGAAATGATATAAAAAATTAAATATTCTAAAACACCATTATTGAAACCCTTCTTTTTAAAAATAGTAATATTATTTTATTTTGAAAAATGGTGAAGGAAAACATGGTTGTGATATGAGTTAATACATAATAGGGTTTTAAAATATTATATGATAATATTTTTTATAATGTTAAATATATACATAGAAGAGAAATTTAAAATTAAGAAGGATGAGATTTATCAATGAATATTATAATTTTAGAAAAATATAATATATATATGGATAGTGATTTTTATTAAAAAATATTCTTATTTGAGGTTAAAGATATAATATCATATGTATTTTAATTATTATAACATATAAAGCATATCATTACTAATTTCATGATTATTATTTATAACTCAACAAAAGAAGATTTTGTTTCCAAAATATCTTATAATCAATATAGATCATGATTAAAGAAAATATTGAAATCGTTTTTTTGTGATAAGAATGAAAAACAATATAATTAAAAGATAAATTATTATATAATAAAATTGTTAACTATATTATACCCAAAATTAATTAAATATGTTCAATATGAACAATTATAACTCAATGAAATAGAATTGAGTAAAAAAATTACAACATGGAGAGAATTTAATTTAAAACATTTTTAAAGAGTGTTATTTAAATGTTACATTAATTTCCATGAATTAAATTTATATCATGTTGTATTATCACAATAATTTTGTATATATTCCCCATAAATTAAAATAGGAATATTATAAAAAGAATATCTTAGAGAGAGGAATTAGAGAAGAAAACCCTTACCTTATATCTAGACATCCACGAACATACTCTATCATCCCATAAAATAAAATTAAATATATAAATAAATTATTTTAGAACCACATTATTATCTATAATCATTATAAACTACATATAGAATTAACCTCTATATGCATATTATATAGTTTTTACAAATTTTCACACTTTATGTGTTTATAATTTAGATCTTATGTACTATTTTCAGAAGAGATGGGTTGATATTTTTCAAATATAATAATTAATTAATTATTAAAGGAACTATATTTGATTTTTTATAATGATTTGTGTTGTTTCAAATTATTTTCATGATTATTTTATTTCTTTTTTCCTTGAATTTAAAATAGGCAATGAGTATGTTTTAGTAATTCGTAATGAAAATAATGTGTTTTCTTAATTAATGTGCCAAATATTTACATATCCTATATATAAAACCACAAAAAAATTATATATTTATATCATATTATTCCAATTTTTAATTCTCTATCATCAGACATGATATAAGTTAATAGTATTGTACATGTTAGTTGATAATCCAACCTAAACATGATCATATAAATATTCACTGATTATTATGATATAGTTTAGTTGGAAAAAAATTATATCATAACAATAATAGATTTGTATAGTTGTAATTAGTGTGATATATCAGTATTTTAAATAAATTTAATAGTGAGACAATTGGCATAATTATATTACTTATAACGAAATGATCACATTCCTCTTAATATGATCATTTTGAACTGTTCAGTTTATGATGAATGTTTATTAATCATTTCATTAATATATTCTAAAATTTTTCAAAAAAACATATATAATTTAATCAATATAATTTTTTCCTTTAAACCCATTCTTATAACTATCCATTAAAGGTGTTATAAAAAGTGGAATTCATTTTTATTTGGAGGTGGTAGTTCTCACATACAAATGGATGATGTTTGCATTTTCCAAATAATGAGAGTGAAATAATAAGGGTTTTCACTTTTGAATTATAATAATATATAGATATCATAATTACATATTAAATTAAATTATATACCTACTATGTTATTTGTTAATAAAAAATTAAAACATTACATAATGAATTTTATAGTATGGATATATGCATGTTTGAGATTTTCGTTTTTCCTAATGGAATTCGGAATATGTGTTTAAAACTTTTAAAATTATTATAAAAATAAATATGTATACTATTGATAAAAATTTTCTCATTTTAAAATATAGTAAATGGATTTTAGGTAGAATAAGTGACCCTAATGATATACTAATGAGAATTGTGTTGTTTGGTTTTTATAACCCATTACATAGATTATACCCTTTGGAAAGCGGTTCAAACATTCGAGGGAATGTTTTTTGAGAATAATAGAACCAAAATATGGTTTCAATAAGTGTTTAGGAATGGTCTTGTAAGATCATTGGGCTTAGATAAGTGTTTGTAGGTGTGAGAGGATGTAAGGAGAAGATATAACCTTTTATAAGTGAAAATGGATGTCTTTTTTGTTATTATCAATAACATTTTCTTAATAGGGAACAATTTCTTGAATGTGTCACAAAATTTGAAAAATAATAGATTTTATAGGTGATATGGTTTATCAATCTCTCAAACAACAATTTATAGACCTTTCTTACGTATGTTTTCAACTCATTTCCATATCAATTTTTACTTTTACAATATTATCTTTTACTGTAGTAACTAGTTTCCACACAATGTCACTTCTATTTATTCAAGGAAAATAATATAGTACTAATTGCATAATTTATAACCATTGATTACAAATTTTTAATAGTTTATATTTTATTCAATTTTTGAAATCTGTAAAAAAATTAAAAAAACTAATTTTAACTAATTAAAATAGTTTTTATGAAATAATACATTGTCATCTAAAATATCAAATATTGATTTTTTTAGTAAAAAATTTATTTTAACATATAATGTAACTTAGGAAACATTAATTGGTTAAGTAATAGGTATATAAAATTATATCTATTAACTATATAATTATAATTAAATACAAGTCGTGGTATTTATAAAAATGGTGTTTTTTAGTATTCACATAAAAATAATTTATTTTAAAAAAATCACAAAAAATAATAATAACGGTATTTTAATTTTATTACATAATTTTTTTTTCATTTTTTAAAATTAAATTTCTAAAATTTTAGAAGTAAATATTTAACTAAATTCAAATAATATAGTGTAAAATGGTTAATATAAAAAAATAACTTCTTAAATGATAAGTATTATTTATTCTAGACTCGTAAAAATTAATTACTCTTTTTATGAAAATATATTTTATATCTTTTCAATATCTTTTTTAATTATTAAATCATAGTATACATTTTTTCCTAAAATAAATTATTCATTTTAAAAAATTATATTTTCAAGTATAATATTATTTATCTTTGTTATTTTAACAATACTAATTGAATATAATAATCATTAAAGTAACATTCATTTTCATTGTACACATATTTTATATTTTATATATTCGTATTCATATCCTTTAAAAAATGGATTTATTTTATGTTTCATATTATATATCTAAAAAATATCCATGTTCTTTTATGAATAGTGTTTCACGTTTAGCGTTCAATAAAAGACATTGTTTAGTTAACGAATTGAAATATTGAAATATTGGATTGTAACATGAACAAAAATATCATATGAAGAAGCATAGAAAACATTAATATATTATATATTTCTCTATTTGGCATAGTTTAGCCACATAGTTTTGAAAACCATAAGATATTCCTGTGAAATAGTAATAGAATACTGGATACATGGCCATATGATCCCCACACAACTACTATTAACCATGCACATAATCTATAAACCATAGATTTTCTACACTGTTTCACCCTTAAATTCGTTATTTTTCAAAACCAGTCATGTATGTTTTCCAAATCCCATATGCAATTTTGAAAAACATCAAATATCATCAAAAGAACATAAAAATTTGTCTAAATTTAAAACATAATTCAAAACCACTGATGTAAATACAAGGTATGGCATGATTGATAGATGTCTAGGACCTCTTATACACCTACACATTGATCTCAAAAATACATATCTCATGTCTAACAGAAACCCCTATTTAAAATGGGCATCTAATACGATTTGGTAATGATTATTCTGCGCTGACCTAACTCATCACCCAACCTGGCATGCAAAGAGGAATGAGGCACATTATCTATTTCCGGGGGATGGTGACATGACCAAATATTTTTTAATGATTCATGAAAGGATCCACCCTTGAATATTAAACATGACCCTCCCATGATTTTTACAGTCACACATACCAATTAATCATTATCAAGAGATATAAATATACTATAGAGTAAACACAATAATTAATATATAAGATATTATAACATTATAACATTAAAATTTCTAAAAATAATAATAAATATATTATATATATATTGTAACAATCTAAAAATAATAATAACAATGAAAATGAAAATACATAATATCCCAATGATAAAAAATATTAAATATTCTCCCCATGAGCAAACTCCATGAGGTTATATATCCCCCTTCCAAAAACTACCATGCATGTTAGTAATCATGAAAGGCTACCATGATGCGGGGTTCCCTTACCCTTACACATGTCTTAGAAAAAAAGTATATATATGCCAAAATAAATATATAAAGGGTAGCGGAAAAGGATTAGTAAGATACCATAATATATCAATATTATTCATCAATACAGGTAAACCAATTAGTGCAGTTTGAAACACATTTTAAAATCCATATACACTTTTAAGAACAAGTTTACTGGTATAAATCACTTTAGAAATAATTTTTTTTCTCAACAGTATACCATATTTGATGAAATAAAAAAAATAGATCATGTAAAAATAAGTAAATATTTTTGGCATAAACATTCTAAACTCACCCAAACATGGAATAATCATGACATACACATTATAAAAAGACTAGTAAAATATATAAAAAATGGTATTCATTATAAACACAAGGGATACAAATCAATAATGGAATAAGAATTAAGAAACATGGGCTCTAACAAATCATGTCTAGTGTGACATGGTATAATATATAGTTTTAAAGCTTAATAAGAATATATACCAGGTATTGAAGGTCTCTTGATCTTCATTGGGACCAAAAATACATCCATGGGTACTCTCGATGCACATGGATACATTTTCGAAGATCTCTAGGTCTTCTACTAAATTATTTCTTGGTACATTGGACAACGCACAATAGCTAGTCCATGATATAGGATAATGATTCTAGTTTTTGAGTCACCTCACACACAATCATGTTCACCCATGTTCCACAACTTCAATTCATATAAACACAAATAAGTGAAAATTTTATAAACCAAACATTCCCACAATAAAAAACAACTTCATAAAAGTAAAAAACATGATCAATTTAATTACATACATCCTCTTGTTTCATTTTATCAAACACATCACAAGAATTTAAATCAATTCATTTCTAAAATTCCACTTTAAAAAATAAAATTTCAAACAAACATCTATATTGAAACTATGAAATGGAGGATAGTCATTTTTAACATCATTAAATGTAAATTGGATAAAAACTCAAATCAATACATTTTTCAATGTTTATCCCTGGAAAATCACCCTTAAATGAAAAAACCATCCTCAGAACCAAACAATGGATCGAATACTTTTATGAAAACAAAAATATTAAAGTTGGATAGGTCCTCAAACTTCTAAACAAAAATATAAACAACACAAAAACACCTTCAAAAACCTTATTTTAAACCAAATAAAAAGAGTGGGACACCATTATTCATAAAAATAGAAAAAAAAATAAGGAAGAATAAGGGGTATAATAATGGAATAAAGATGAAACCAAAATAAAAATTGATAAGATCATAGGTAATGTGGGAGGGCTTAGAATATATGGGTGATGATAGGATGTTATTTTAGATAAATATCTTAATCAAATTTTGGAAAATACCAAAACATAATTACTTATAGAATCTCTTTAGTTTGGACACAATATAAGAAAAACCATTTTCTAACCGTGTGAGAACCATAATCTCCAAAAAAAAATGTTGCATGGTTTTTGGTAACACCCACACAATCAAACAAACTATTCTTAAGATGAACAAACCCCACTTTAATCAAATTTCCTCTCATATATAGTAATCCCCGTTGTTATTCATAATAGTATATTTATCATTTTTTGAAATAGTTTTCGAAAAATCTAATGTTTCATCCATCTATCTATTAGGAACTACAATGAAAAACAAAAAACTAAATAATGATCAATATAAATCATAATAATGATTCAGGCTTGTCATAATCGAAAATTTGATAGGAAGCGAACCAGAGAATGGATGTAAAATATATTTATGTGCTGATGTGGATGTAGCCATGATTTATAGAATAACTATATATAAAGGATGTTAATCCCAAAAATATTGGTGAATTTTTTAAATTAATTTATAATAAATTTAATTCCCTAACTCAGAGTGTATTAATCAAATGTCACACAACTATGGTATATTGGTAATAAATGATCCTCATGGGGAAGGATTTGAGCATATGTATCATTTCTTTTACTAATCGATTCCCTAACTCATAGTGGCCTATAGACATGAAAATTAGGAGATACATCTAGAAACTACTCCCCAATTAATGATGTATCTCTTCTTCCTCCCATCCCCTCTGAAGTTTAATTCCTAAAATATTAGAATGGGTGCGATATGTGGAGGAGTACATCATCTTCTAATAAGATCTTGGTATTATTCAAATAAGAAGGAATTCTTCTAATGGGGTTTTGTAATTTGAATATACAAACCGATATATCATGTTGGGATCATCATAAAGACATGGAATATTACATTTGGGACCATAATACAATAATCCACTTTGTCAAAGATTGAACATTTTATATAATGTTTGTGCATGCACTAATAAATCCCATACAAAACCATTAACATGATGGTAGAGTTCAGCGTTCTGAGGAATCAATGCACACAAATGGTGAGTGGGGTGTTGGTCACATCTATTACAAGGAGGAGGTATGATTAATTCTTACCATTTATATTTTTTGGTAATTTATATAAAAATTAATATTTTTCTTTTATTTTTCTATGAGTCCATATTATTTTAGTCAACCATTATATAATTAGAATATTTTTTGTATGATCATAGATTTTACTAATAATTTATTTAGGTACTATTGGTGTGGAGTAATTTTATCATTCATTAAAAAATGAAATATGGAGAGGGTATTTTATCCTCAATAAGTTCTCATAATTCTGCCACCAATTTCTCCTCCCATTTATCTTCTGTTACAAAAATTAATAAGTTGGAGCTGGTGAGGTTATCAAAAACTATTCTTCACCTGGGAAAAATATAGAAATGTTATATTTTTATTTTTATCTCATTATATTTTGCAACAACATTTTTTTAATTTATTGACTATCTCAAAATTTGACCATGACCTTAGGGGATCATGGTTGTTAGTTGTGAAAGAGAAAAAAGACATTGCACTACTAAAAGGGAGCCCTATTGAAATGATAATCAGTAAATCTCATGTTAGGCCAGAGGAAAAATATATTTTGGGTTTATCAACCATCATACTAGTTGATTCTAGGATAGTGGAAAACCTATGGATTTTTGAAGACCTCATAGTTCATCCTGAGTTATATTTCATTGATTTTAATGAACCTCTACATGAAAGTGTATTATATTTATATTTTAATTTTATTTGTTGATTTCACATAACAATGTAAATTTCGATGTGTTTCCTTTCATAGTTCCACTCAAGATGCTATTAGGCCAAAATTAATTATGGAAGTACAGCTCCACTAGGGATCTTGGTTCCCTTAAATATGGGCTAAACATCCCAATGTATTTGTACTGTGGAGGTCATGAGATGTACCACTAATTGTAACTTCTAGTGAGGTGGAAATTGTCAAGTTTGTTAGTGATCCATTGAATAAAGGTGTGTATCAATGAACCATATTATATATCATTTTTATGCCAAATAATATAATTTGAATGTTGATTATGATATCCCGCTCCCAAACTATGTAGGTTATTGAAATTTCAACTTTGGTATCTCAATTGATAGAAATAAAAAATAAATAGACTATTTAGTTACCATTTCACCTGGTTATTTTCGACATTATTCATTCCTTACATGACATGGTTCCTGATAATGTGTCATCCCATGGGATAGAATTAGATTTAGACATATAATTCACCATAATCCATCAATGGATATAGATTTAGGTATTGAAGAATATTTCTAAACATGATTTTGATTCTCTTATTAGTTATTTTGGTGTCTAATTATATTACATACAACACATGTTTGTCACTATGGTCTATTTAAGGTATGATTACCTCTTAATATTTTCCGGTGTAAAATAGGTGATCAAAACTCAAGGTGGAGTGAGTTCACTATGATTTATGCTTTCAATTGAAAATTATATAATTTTATCCATTGATTTGAGAACTAAAGCACATAACAATGATACTCTACACTTGGTAATTGAATCAGACTGATAATATCAATCCTTGAAAGGGATGTCTCAAGTTGACCAACACTGTAAGTTGCTGGGTGTTATTGAAAAACACGTATTCGAACATTGTAGACAAGAAAAAGTGGTCGAAAAGGGATTAATATATGCGGTATAAAGGGCATAGGCATTGAGGTATCAGGTTAAACTATAATCCACAATGTTTATAATGTTTCTAAATGTAGTTAATGAATCTGATAAAATAGTAATCCAACATTATGAGTCTTTTTATTATGCATTGTCACATCATCTAAATTAATTCTTATTTTTTTATGAAAGGTATAGAATCAATTTGTTTGAATCTTCTAACCATTTTAATTAATGTGTGAAAATTATTTTCTATTTCAAATTACTATTAATTCCTTTATTTTCCATATTTTTTTTACTATCGATATATGAAATACATTGAAAATGAAAAAATGTATTATCAACAAAACTATGTCTATCATAACATTTTATGTGAATGGAACATGTAAATAATAAAATAAAAACTATTGATTGATGCTTGACTATGAATATATGTAATTTATTATAAATATATACCATCAACTGTATATTTACTACTCACATATATAGGCACATGTACCATAACAATAAAATGAAGTAAGTACACAAGACACACTACTAAGTTATTTTGATCCCTCATATATGTGTTCACTTAGAAGGATTTAGGCCATCAGAATATAGTCGTACATTTAACGTCATTATAAACCAATGCTAGGTCATTTAGATGACATCCTCTTGAACGTGTTCTAATAGAAAGATATAATTGTTCCGGATAAAGTGGATCATAATATTTCATTGTAATCTACCACTAGTTCATTCAAATATGGGATTTGGCTTCCTTATATAGTTAGGCACACAATTACATATAAGAAATCAAGATATTGTGAAACATGAACCACCACCGTAATCCATGTTTATCCCATTATTATATGAAAGAGATGAGTGAATCATCATAATGAAAATTATGTGGTGATTTTTCGAATGAGGGCTCTAATGCTGAAATGGAATCAATTAACAACCAACAATTTGTCTTTATACATTTCATCCAAACCATTTGAACCATTGTGTGTGGAATAAATGTGTTCTATAATTTCATATCTAGTCTAATGACCTAGATAATGGTTACATAATTTTTATGGACAAATGATGGTCTCTAAATCTTTTATTTATTTTCATTTCAACCATAATGATTTTACTAATCCATGTGTGTGGTTGTTTTAAAATATCATATCCTAGAATTTACATGGGCCATTATTTTTCAGGTTTCATCCGAAAATATTTTCTTTCTTTAACATTTTATTAATACTTAATATTATTACTAATACATGTGAGGTGTGTTCCAAGAGATCAAAGACCTATTTTTGTCTAGTAAGACCATTCAAGTATTTCATCTTGGATAGTACTATGTCTCTTTCTTTTTGTAGTTTAAGGGTTTGGAAGTCAAACCAATGAATTTTGATGGTTATTGTTGGATGATGCATAATAGAATCAGGATGGAGTTTTCGGTTATAGAATTTTTACCAAAATATGAGTAATTATACCTAGATGGAAGGTAATGGCTGACCCAAAATGAATGGAATCCCAAATAAACCATTATAAATTGACATCATAAATGGTGAAAAAATTGAGTTAATAGTTGTTAGACAAAAATAAGTTTGTGATTAATTTGAGATTGGTTTATGATAAGGGTAAAATTGTATATCAAATTAGGGAATGATAAACCCAACATGAATGTAGAAGAAAACAATAGTACAGATGACACAATGGATGAGTGTATGTATTTTATGGTCGTATTTATTAGGCTAATATTATTTGAGGTGTGACAACCTAGAAGTTTCATGATATCAAAAAGTCCTCAAAAATTGTTAAATAATGAATTAGATGATGTAAATCATAATTATTGATATTTTAATTAGAATATAATTCAATATAAAATCATGATTAGGATGTCCAATGAACACAATCAATTTATAGGTCCTTTAGTACAGTTGTTAAGGCATAATGGGGAATCCATAAAATCTATTCATGAGGAAAAAATAAGTTTGGTTAACAATTTTTAATATAACAGAATAAACATAATTACCCTGTGTTGGTACATTTTATAAGTTGATTTCACACATTTCCATAAACCCTAGAAGGTATTTAATTATTTAAAAACTAAATTAATGTAATGTGGACAACGAGAAGAATAAATTCAATATTAATCCTATCAATTTAGTCCAGTGCATACCAATGAAATTTGGTTATTAATAATTTAAAAGGAGTGTAAATGGAAATTGATTTTGTGTTGGGTCTGAACTCTATGGTTCAAACATTATTATGTTTCATGTATTAACTTTAATCAAGACAAATTTTGTTCTCAGAAATTTTATATCATCCCAGTATTTAGTCTGATATGGAAATACCCAATGTTAATTAAAATAGTATGCAATGATGGGGATTTAAATCATTGGAATTTACGGATAGTCCTAAGGATGGTGACCTATAAATCGGTTTGGAACATATATTATTTGGAATCAAGCCACACAATTTTCTTTTGAGATATCTTCATAAATCATTCTAATTTTTTGAGGAAGATAGATGACTTAATTATGATACCAGAAAATTATAAAAAACTTCATCTAAATGATTATGAACTTAAAAACCATGATTAAATATAATGGGGTATTTTTTTGAACTAAAATAGGTATTTCTTATCTTATTTTTTTATAATGTGATGATGTAAATCAAGAAACACATAGTTCATATAGTGTCTCTTTATTGAAATATATCATGTACATGACAGGAAAATTGATCGTGTCATTGTTCGGAAATAAAAAAAGGATGAGGCAATATTGATTGTGTGTCAAAACACTATGACCCATTTTTTGGAGAATAAGGGATTTTTTCTATTATGGTATTATAGAAAAATATTTTTACATCACTATAATCTAGCACATATCTAGATATCATATGAGGAAGTTGGGGCATACAAATTAGATCAATGTATGTAGTTTAAGGTCTTATAGGATGGATCTATTATCATTTTGTTTGGAATCATTGAAAATTAATTATATTCCTTATTATTTAATTTTTTGTTGTGGGTACCATTATGTAGGAGTTATTTCACACATCTATGTCATGTGAAAAAAATTAAATAGCCCTGCCATTTTTACAAAATCATAAGAAATACCTTATGTGGATTTATGGGTACATAAAAAAAAATATGGAGTGTGGATTTAAATTAATGGTATTTTAGTTTGGAAATATGATAGAATTTATATATGATTATATATACACAAAAATATCAAGAATCAGGACACATGTAGTTTTGGTATGGTATCCTTTTTTACAAATCAATCTCATGTATAAGAGATAAATGGGAAAATGAGTGGATTCTTTAGTGAGATAAAATGATGAAAACATGAATGGATTCTAAACACTTTGGTGGAACTAGAAATAGAAATGATTGTTAGGTTTTCTCTAAGTATTGGAATCCCATGCGTAATTGTATATACAATCATGACATGAATCTAGAAACACGTTGTTATAATATGATTATTTTATGTAAATATAATTTGAACAATGAAGAAATTATTATGGTTTTATCCCAAAGAAACTCTATTCTAGAAGACCTGTCATGATTTAATATAACCCTTAAACAAGGATGAATAAAGGGATAATATTTTCTAATTCTACCAGAGATAAGAGTTCAAGGAATCACTATGTGTCCTAAAATTAAAGGAATAATACAAAATATACATCTAAAAAATATTATCTACCCATTTTGGGAACTTTTTCATTCGTAATTTTACATTGGTTCTAGTTAATTTATTTGGAAATCCATGGACCATAAATTTTTATATTTATATGAATCTCATGTCAGAAGAAAAATTATCAAAGAAATGACATATAGAAATGTTTAAAATGTCACATATTGTCGATAACATTCCATGTAATTTAATATCATGTGGTAAATAATGACATGTTTTTTATTTTAACTTATTGTAATAATTACCAATTAAAAGATGTTTTTATTCATGTGTAATGGGATTCTGTTATCGATTTTGATTTTATTCATATACTATGATTTGAACTCATTATAAATTTATATATTATATTTCTAGAGAAACTATATATTAATTGTTGGAATGATATAATATCCATCCACCATGATCCAAAATTAATATCCATTGTAATCAACCATATATATGGTGTATGGTCCTTCATATTTTGGTTAAATAATTGGAGTCTTGTTTAAATGTATCATGAGTGTTATCATAATAAGTTCCAACTATACATAGATAAATGTGTAGATATGAACTATCTTGTTGAATTCATATGTGACATGATTTTAATGGTATCAAGGTTATGCATTGTGTGTAAAATTTTCTTGTCACGTGACCCCAATTCATCTATTTATATCTAATATTTCTCATATATATAATGTTTCTTTAGATTTTAATTTGAATCATGGGTTAATGAACTTCAATTGGTATAAATTTCTCTTCTATTTAAATTGTTGAAAATCAGTTCACCTATGTGTTAGTACATGTTATGATGGAATATGTCCACATAAAAATTATAAAATTACCAAAATAGATCTTATTATGCTTTTCCATAATTTAAAATAGAATTTTAGATAGTTTTTTTAAAATTACATTATCTATATATTTGTTGCTACATGATAGAGGTATGAGTGGATTGACAAAATATTTTATTCCAAGTATAGAATCTCTTACTTTTAATGACATAAGTTGGTGATATTTTTCATCTATATTATTTTAAGGATACTAATTTTTGTAATGTTGTTATACTTTACATAGTTTATGATAGCCTTCATTTTTTACTTCCTTAGGGATATAACCACAACTATTTTGGATAATATATAAATGGTAATAAAGATGTACATGAATTCTATAGTTGTAGATGTGAGATATGACCTGAAGAAATATATTCCATGTGAAGAAAGTATCTAATAGTATTCTATGATGTGAGACAATTATGGGGGTTAATGGAAAATGTTCGAATATATGTGACTAGTAAGGAAATTCATCTTGAACAAAATATATTCATTCATAATTAATGGATATAAATACCCATTTATCATAATTTTATAGAATGGATTCCTCTCCGACTGATGTGTTTCTTAAGCACCCACATTGACATCCTTTTTAATAATAATGATATATCCCCCTTCAATGAAAAACATATTAATACATCCACAAAAATATAATAAATATTATTCTAATAATTTAGACCACTACAAAAGATGAGGTTTTATACCAACTAATTGATTTTTCCCTCTAATCTACATCTAGTAGAAGGATCCTTTTTTGGAGTTCATCTATTATTAGTGACATCACTAAAATTATAGCATAAATTAGTGAATGTAAAGGCCCACCCAATTCTGTAATAGTTATATCTTCACTAATCAATTACATATAAACAGTTATAAATGGAAAGAAGAATATGTTATGAGTGATAACAATTATCATCTTTTCCTAGGATGAATCTACTAGTGTTTTATCTATTTTTAAAACACATATTCATAGGTTATTTTGGAATGAAAAATGAGAGTCATCAAGAAATCTAGGGGGAATTCAGCCATTATCCCTCACACATAATAAAAACGGTAATAAACTATTCCTTCTTGATATATTATCCATCATTGGTATTCTTGAGTAACAACGTTAAATAAGCCATAATCTTCAATCCAACCACTAGTATTTTGATAAATAGATCAAAACCATTTATGAGAGCCCATAATTAAAAATAATTTTTTGTTCATCCATGTGATATTAAGAGAGAATTATTATGAACCTTTTTTATTGTGGATATGAATACTATCACCAATAATACTCTAGTGTACAAGGGGTTCTCAATTATTCTACTAGTCGGCCTCCTAGATACACCATCAAAGTAAATAACTGTGATTAAAATGTTTCATGGATAGAGAATAATTATTGATTAGGGATATATTTCACAAACATGGACTTTTTTTGATATGGGGTTCCATTGAGAAATCCTTCAATTTTTTCCACATTATTTATTGATAACATGTGAATTTCATGTCATATCACTATAGATTAATTTCTCATCATGAACGTTTCCCAATAAATACTACCCATTCAGGATGTGTCTACTTCTAATTTTTCATTCATTTTATTTATTTTTCAATCATAGATATTCATCTAGGCACAAATTATGGGAGATGATATTTTGGATTTATAATGTCATTAAATAATAATGGGGATTTATTTCCAATGTTTTGAGGTGGAGTGTTAAATAATACAGATTCTAGATGTGGATAATTTTCTAGTTTCACTAGTTAAAATCTCCCTTCAATAGATTATTTTCTAGCAGTGGGGACTCGATGGAGATTAGGAGTTCTAATGTCATCATCATCTGATAAATTCTAGACTGAATACAATATTTATATCATGAGATGTCTATATTACCTATGTCTATTGTTTATATCCATTTTGAATAATCATAAGGTACTAATCATGAAATAATGGTGGTTATTGACCAAGGGGAGGAATTCCTTGATATCCCACAACCACTAGGGATGTGTAAACTGGTTGTTTGGGCCTCAAGTTATACATGTTTCTTGACTATACTACCCATGGTCATGAATCCCTTTCTGGTTGGAGATAATTTTCTATTGTATAGTTATTAAACTTGTCATGGGAGTTTCTTTTATTAAGAATATTTCCTCTTACTAACTCAACATTGAGCTATGTCATTTTCATTAGCTAATCCTTATATTAGTAAAACCACTCTTTGATAGAGGTAATATTTGATTAACTAGGTAATTTGTGGGATATTTCAATTTCATTTCCAATATTCATAATATTGGATTACTGATTATGTGAAAACATAATATTTAGAGGAGATCATGAATCCTCAGTCTTACTCTTCAACTGAGTATATAGTCCATCTTCATGGATATCAATTTAGAGCATGTTTTCAATGTATGTCTCGTAACTACATTATTTTACATGGGAATAATTATTTGTGATATATATGGGGATGTTTCTAATTGAATTAACTCTATTCAAATATGAAATAGGGAACATATCTCATCAATTCCAAAATAATAAGTGGATTAATCAACGGTTGTATATCCATCAAGGGATATATTATAATCCACATTGTTGTTGGCCTTATTAGTGGCTGATATTATCTTATGGGCTTATAAAGTTTCAATCTACCTCCATGGTGTTCCCATATAATTTTTTTAAGGTCACCATAAGAGTTTCTGATAACTTTAACTGAACATGATCTCAGTGAAAAACATAGATCCCCAAGCTGAATGAACTGTGATTTTTTTCCTATGTATTTTCTCACAATATAGATAAGGAAAAAATTCTTTATGGAGGGTGAGGTAATAATACATGTATCCCATGTCAGATATTTCATGATTAGTCCAAATACAATCATGACCTTGACCTGTTTTGGATTTGATAAACACATGGGTTGTAGTGGGGGTAAAAATGCCTCTAACCCTGTGGGTTGGGGTTTCTCATTTTATGGTTATAAATAAGAATATACTACTTCCGTAGAGAATTTTTATTCCTCTAGTTGGTTAAGAGTTGGATAAAACACAAACATTATAGGGTGATTCTAATCATTGATGGTATTCGTACAATTGTTGGATTTTTTCCCCCATATGTTAAGGAAATTTTACCTACTTGGTATCTTGATGAAGATGTCCATTAATAGAATTCCCCTTCAAAGTAATTTTTTATGCTTTTAAAACTAATGGATTTAATTTTTTATACCAACATGTAAATTCATACCTAAGGCATGTGACCAATTACAATTACATGACATTAAATTTCAGCTTTCTTTGATGAGCCTTATTATCCTATGAGTTGGGTGAATCGATGAGCCACATATTCACCATACCCTCTGATACATTCACCAGGTGGGGTGTCTATATTATTTAGTGGAGTCTCTTTTTAATATTTATGAAACTATATTTGAAAACTTTTAGTAATTTCCTTAACATGGGTTTCTTAGAAACTGAAGATGTAGTTAATTAAACATGGTGATGGAGAACATTTATTTCCATAAAATGGTTTATGTACTCTCTACAAGGTAGATATCATTCCTTTAGTTGATAAGGAGTAACCTATAAGATATAGAGAATTTAATTCATTTATTCCTCTTCAATGCCTATAGAATGTCAAAATGTGGGGTGATTAGTGGAAAATATATTACCTGTGTTCTATCCTCAATCAGTTATCTCCAAATGACCATGGTTTTCTCCTAATCCTTATTTGGCTTTCTTTCACCTGATCTACATATAATGGTCACTTATCCAATTATTTTTTGAGAGGATCAGGATCATTTAGAATTTCCTCAACTACATAAAAGTGTATGAGATCTATGTGGGGTATAGATAAAAATTATCACCTCTTAATTTCATTCAATTGGGATGAGATTTCATTTGTTAATGATGAGGCACGTGGCCTAGTTGGACTTAATTTCATGAGTTTTACATACTATTTAGGGAAAAATATATAAAAATCATATTAAGAGTTCCTATATATCTAAAATATTTTTCATTTCATGGAGGTCCTTCCTAACAATTATAATGAGAAGGATTTCCATCGTTATTCATTTTTCCATAAGGATTATCTCCATGATGTGTAAAATAAGGGTAGCCCATAGAGTCGAAAATAATGGTAATGTTGGGAGGATCACCAAATATATTACTGATTACTCCTTTTGATGATGTGCTAAATGATTCATGGGATTTTATTTACAAACACTAAATGCCCTCAATAGAAGTAGTTTTTAAAGGTGAATGTGTGTGAATCTTATCTTGGATGAAATATTCCATTTGTATATATTCTATTTTGGGTATTCATAGTTATGAAAATATGGTTGAAACCTTGATCATACTCAGGGCCACACGGTGTGTACAACAAACCACACTAGAATGATACCTCCTTTGTGGCTTGTCTATTATAGCTAAAATATACCAGTGATCTTTCATGTTGAGATTTGGGATATGATCCTACTCATAAATTTTCATAAAAATATTCCAATGAACATTATAGATGTGATAGGTTATATGTTCATGATTTGATGATACATCAAAAATACACCAACAAAATTCATATATATTATTGGAATTTAAGATATAAAAATAATTATGTCATTCAATTTGGATATGATGATTAATATCATGGGTGACAGTATGAATATAATAATCATACCTAGACTTATCCATATTTTTTAGATGATATTCTTGATAATGAGTAGTAATATGAAAATCCTACTTATATTTCACTAAGATATGTTGATGGTCTTGATGGGTGTGACCATGGATAAAATACTATGCTTCAGTCAATTACTAGATATTAATGTGTCCTTTATAAATGGAATAGAATGTTTTTTCATGTTCTTAAACACCTTTTTCCACATGAAAACATTAAAGAGAGATCCTACCATGTTTTATGGTATGGGTGACTTGATTTGTGATCTATAGAGTGGTGTATTCAAATAATTCCCAAGGATATGTGGATTTCTATAATTGGTGATGGTGGTTATCACCTAGAACCCCCTTCGGAAGATCTTTAATATTGGGGAGGATGTAGAAGAATTACTATAACTACATAATTAAATTGAGAATATCCTTATTTCACTATAGGGGAAGGATCCAAATGTGATTAGCTATAATAGTAAGAGCATTATTCTTCCTCATGGAACTTCAACGAAATGATGTTTTGTGAGTACTTTTTTTGGAGGATTTCATGAGATTCTTCCAATGATTGGATAGATCAATTACATTAGTATTACCACACCATGGAATTCACCACTTATTGTTGGTGTGACTTGTTTACAACAACACCATCCTAGGATAAAGGGACACATTATTCTTAATTACAATTTTATATCTCTATCTAGGGAATTAGACATTTTTCATTAAACTCTACGATGTTTCCATTTGGATTTAAGGAAGTTCTAAAAGGTATCCTTTAAAATATTATATAAAACTCATTAATGAAACATTTAATTTAAACTTTTATGGTAGATTAATTACTGTCTGGGGTAAATAATTCAAATTGAGGTCACAAATTTCTTTCAAACAATTCCCCATAGCAATTACATTTTGAGTTAGTATGGTCCTAATTTAAAAATTTGCGTAGTAATGATAAATTAATGAAGGACCCATTAGGTTTTTAATTTGTTTAAAATATGGGAGGTTGGAGTTATCTCATCATTTTCATGGAATTATTTCTTACTCTAGAAATCTCTTAATGATTTAAGACATATTAATGATTCATTCCCAATAACAACCTTAATATTGGTTATCATTGTAAAAATAATTGTTCTAAACCAAGTATCTTACTAGTTGATTAAATAATTATACTATGGTTTAAAAGATATATATTCTGTAACTCTAGAATTTATCATATTTTATGAAGGTTTTAGATGATTTTATATTTAAAACATGACCATAAGAGGGTATATCTATGTATTATTATAATAGGGATCATAAACCATGTAGTTTTATGAAACATAATAGGGAAATTCATACCTATTTATATGGTGAGTACAATTATATTTCCATTGAATATCATTAATAAAATACATAATGAATTTTTTTAGGGTCATATCTACAAGACTATGTGATGTTCCTTTTATTTTCATTCATCTAGAACAAATTGAAGTGATTTTTATGTTCATGCTTCTAGAACCTAGTTAATCACCTTTTAAGAAAATATTTCTATAAACCACATATATACATTTTATGTTTTTGCATCTAGAAACGATGGGGTATTGAGAAATATCCTCAATATGGCTTCATATGTATCATGGCCAACAATAATCAAATATCATATAGTTTTTGTTTAGTGGTATATTCTTATAATAGGATCAGTCTATGATGAGTACTGATTTGTTGTAAGGATTTCTTCATTGTTAAATGGGATAAAATAGAATATTTAGTGGGGATTATAAATTTATAGACCTTTTAGGTTGATCTTTGGTTTTTTAGCTAGACAAAATATGATATGGTTATTCTTATACGGAATAATGAGTAGTGTGTGTATAAGTTTATAGGGAATATATACTAGTGAGGATAAGTTATCATAGAGTATATGGCTAATTGATGAAAATTATGGATATTATGAATGGGATTCCCATATATGGATCAATAGATCATTAATGATTCATATATATGAGTACATTAAAGGTGAAATTATTTTCTTATTTCCCTTTGTAATGGAAAAATATATATCCAATATAAGGAAGAGTATATGTGGGGCTTAGGAAAATTCTTTTCAAAGGTTTCCAGACTCGTATGTCACTCCATTAAAGGGAATTTCTGAGTATTACACATGTTTTGAGTCCCATATAAATAAATTTTCTTTATTAATCAGTAATATAAAATAGATCATTATTGGGGACATAGATTTTTTATTACACAAACTGGGAGACCCAAATACTTCATGGGAGCAACAAGTATATGTGTAAAGCTTATAAACATGCTTCTAAACTGTGTTCAGTATAGAAGGTTACTCAAGTTATGGTGGTTTTTGAGGAATACACCATGTTGCAATCCCTTATGTGAATCCTTGCCTCATTAAGTGGATTATAGTGTTTCATTGGATGTTGGTGTCAGTAATATTATTGAAATGGGTCAGAAATTATGAATATAATGATCTATGTAAGTTTCTACTAGTTTCCCTATGGTATGGAACCAAAATCTCAATTGAATACATTTAAATAATTACACTTATCATATTATCAATTTTAGAGGAAAATTGATGAATTATATATTATCAAAGGAATGAATGATCAAAGGGTTTCAAATTGATGTGCATAGTCTGGTAATGTATCTTAGGATGTCATGGGAAAAGCCTTACTAGGACAGTTATTTAGAGAACTGAACATAGAATAACGATGTTGATAATGTCAATTGGATAAATTCAATCAAGGTAGATAACCAATATGGAAAAGCGAAAAGAAGATGTCACGATTACCCATGATAGAGTAACTTCAAGGAAATACCGACCATAGTTAAAATTGGTCATTTTAATGAAAATCCAAGAAAAGGACAGAATAACAATATAGAAAACCTTATTCGGTATAAAATTGGAGTTCTAAATTAAGGGGGCATTATTATATAAATAATTTGGATTAAATGTTTCTCTCAAAGGTTTTTATGTGAGTGACCCTTTATAATGGTGTCATATGGGGGATATTTATGTTAGACATATAGAGATGACCCCTTGAGGCTTCTATGTGGGAGAGAATTATCACATATCTCATTCAATTTGATCCTTGATATATATTCTCTAGATGAAACTCTATTAGTTACTTATGTTTTATTTAAAACATCATAAAGGTAAGTAATCCTCAATGATGCTATTTTACTATCATGATTTCTATCTCAATGTAAAAAAAAGAAAAATTCTTTGTTGTATCTCTTAATTTCATATCTTCAAATATGTGTAAAAGAGTGTCATGGATATTGTTTTATCTTTTTATTGGTGACTTCATGTCGACACCCTCCCATTAAATTGTGATATCATGATAATAATGATATATTGATGAATCCCTATTGCAAATAATTGAAAAGATTAAATGGATGCAAGATATATCCATCATGAATACACTATGTGAGTTTCATACCATGAAGTGGTTATTTGGTCAAGAGGATCCATCACATCACATTCACAAACACCATGTGACCAAGAATAATTTAGCTAGACATAAAGGGACACTCCAAGCTTTTTGATATAAATTTCCTACATTGAATCATCAATATGCCTATATAAATGGATGTATCACTTTGTGAAATACTGGCTTCCATCATGTAAATAATCCCTTTACCATATTTTTTATCTATTTGTTATTCTTTTAAGAGATGATTTTATTTTTTTTGGGAGTCAAAATTCAAACATAAACATCATCACACTAAAAACTAATATTATGTATTCATATCATCATCAACAAGTGTGTGTCATGGACATGGTCTTACAATATTTGGATCTCCATAGGATGTGGATTTAATCTGTCAAATAAATTCAATAAAACCTCCTAATTATACAACAACTCAACATGATCATTATTGGTCTATATTACTGTTCAAAATCTTTAATAATGAGTTCTATCCTAGAGAAATTATATCTCAACCGGGATATAATTAGCATATGTGACCCTGCATGTAAAAAAATCATATTCTATTAGATAAATATAAATCCCAGTTCTCATCCTTGATGTAACCTCCCATAATGTTCATATCTTAATTAATAGGTTCTTCACACTAAAGAACATAATTATAAGATAAATCCGTATTGAAAACGCCTTATAATGCAATAATCCAACATCACTAATTATAGATCTTTTTTATATCTTAATCCCATATTATGATTAGTATTGAAGTCTTCCATAATAATGTGACTACATACAGTGAATCATCCATTAGTAAATTATCATTTTTAATATCCTACAAAATGATTAATTAGGTAAATTTAGACGTAACATCAATAAAAACTAAAGACATTAACCCATTTAATGAATTTCAATCATTATAAAAAATGTGATGGTGAATAGTCTCACTGATCATTCAATCAGGGTAATGGTAACCCATGATAGTCTTGGGTCATCCCATAATCAAATTATAACCCATGAATTATCTCACAGTCAGTATCTCACTAGATCCCCAAAATCACACAAAAATTTAAATATTTCATAAGATTACTAGAATTGTTATCCATAAATATCATATCTTCTAAGGTCACATGAATATCTCCTCTCCAAGAATATCCATACACATTAATACTTTGTCTTAATAACCCATCACCCATGAAAATTATCCATGTATGTGTTACTTATTTTATATTCTATCATCATGGAATAAGATATAAAATACATGGAAACCATAATAAATAAATTCAATCAAGAATATTTTATATGACAAAATGTATTCTCTCACAATGGGTAATTTATAATAATTTATTTATCAATTGATCCACATTTTTCATTACTTTAAAAAATAATTAAAATTGTGTCTTTCAAGATTCACTTTAAAAATGCATTACTTGTCTGTTTAACGCACACCATACCCCTTGAAAAATCCCATATTAAAACACTCATGGAAATATTTTTTTTGGAATCCCATCTTGAAAAATATCATTTAAATAAACATATTTATATGAAAACTATTTCTTTGTGAAATTAAATTAAATTCAAACTCACGTCTCTAAAAAATCCTTATGAAGTGTTATAGATAAATATTTGATCAATGAAACACTACATAATCTTTTAGAGAGCTATGAAGCCTTTTTTGTTTTAGGTATAACCAATACCATTCCATTTATTGTGAAATTAATTCTATTCAATTATTTCAACCACAATAAAAATATCAGTTGGACATTTTGCAGAAGCCATAAAATCTCCATTATTAATGCATGATGGCCACCAACCTCACTCACATTTCAATTTTGTACTTTCATGATCATACTAGAAATTTTTCTTGAACGACCACCTAAATTATCAAAAATACAAAAACATTAAATATAACATTATTATAAATCAAAACCCCCCAAAAGGGAACAATTTGTGAAAACCCAAACAAGTGATTCTACAACATGAAACCCATGGGTAATGTGGTGTTGTCAATATTTGAGGCACACCTGAGTCTATAATTACTAATTAATCAAATTATAAAACCCTTATTGATTATGTATTTTATCCAATTCCATGAAATCTATAAATTAAATCTTTGAGAAACATACATTGATCTAGATAGAGATATATATTGATAATTAGTCTTTCTCAAAGCTCCTCTATCCACCACACATTATTTCCCAAGATTTCAATGAAATCCCCCCATGATTTAGTAGAATAACCATCCAAATCATTAAATTCACCCACCCAATATCAAAGTAAGGTAAATAGAATTGTAGATAAATATATAAAATAATCTAAATATAAAATTATAAGGAAAAAATTATTTTAACCTATTTGGGTCAAATAAAGATGAATAGTTTGAAGGTTCAGCATCACATTTTAATTTTTACAACTAAACAAGGATCACCAACTAGGGTTAATATTTTAATCCACCAAAATCCCCATTTACCCTCATTAAAAAGGGGTTATACAAACTATTGGTAAATTTTATCCTACACAAACCACCCAATGGAGAACATTTTGTATAAAACTACTAGTTTCACCACTAAATAAATGATATTTAAATAAATCATTTCTAATGACTACAACTGATAATTTACCATATATTACAATTAAAATGATCTTAATAATTATTTTTAGGTATTTTATCCCATTATTTAATATCCAAATATTATTTTAAACATTTAAAAATATATAAAAATATCATCCAATAGTCTAAACTAAAAAATTATACCTCATCCCAGCATCTAATAAATGGAATCACATTCCTCCTTTTGTTATATAATTATGTAATAGAGTTGGTTATCACAATATTCCATAAATAATGATTATTATTCATAAAAATACAATCTTAATAAAATCCATAAATATCAAGATACATTAGTCAATAATCTATCTCTTAATCTCTATGTTAAACATCTAGGTAGAAACTATGCTTCCATATTTTGATTTTGATACATGATAACACTATTCATTGAGAGTAATATAACATGAACATTGATATATTATATTAATTATACTGTGATAACCAATACAACACAAGTGTTGTTTCACTTTATTACTCATTCATGTTATCATGATCAAAAATTAATCCTTGAATATCTCATCAATTTCCCATTACTTAACATATGGGGAAAAAAGGAATATATCTTTTGTTCTAAAAGTACTATTTATTAGTAACTAAAAACTATAGTAAGTGAACATAAAATTCATATTCTATATAATAGTTCCTCCCACACATTAATCACCCATAAAAATACATTTTGTGTGGTAAAGTATATAAAATAATCAATTATAATATCTGTATATTTGATCCTCAATCCAATTACTCATCTATTGAGCAAAAATCATGTTCATATATCTATTCAACCTCTGAAGACATAAGAATACGTACAAAATTGAAAATTTTGAATCATTCCTACTCTATATAATTAAAAAAAAGAAAATGTTTTAAGCATAAAAATATTCTTATTGTAAGAATATCATCAAAATCATTTTTATAGACAAAATATTTTTCCATGATTTCCTGAAAATTCCCTTCACATCAAAGGTTTTTTCATCAAAACCGCAAATACTAAAATATATTAAGCACATCCATTATTTTTTCCAAAAACATATTATGCTTAAAATCCCATTTGGAAATATATATACAACAATGGATTAATTAATTTCCTCATAAAAAATTAAAAAAACCAAATAATGTAAGTCATTTTTTTAAAAACACACGTAAGGATACATTACCCAAGATGTGTAATTGCACAAAAATCTAAATTTAGAAAAATATTGTTTTCCCAAAAATATAATTTCTTATATAAATACTAGATCTTGGATCTATTTGAAGTAAAAATGATATATTAAATAGTTTTAATCTTGTTTTGTTCTATCATTTGAGTATTATTTTTTAAAAACTGAATTTAAAAAACAATGAACCCATTTCTCAATGGTAGTGAAACATTAATAATCAATAATCAAATTAAATAATCAATCAAACCCTATGATATATATTAATATAATATACCCAAATAATATATTTAAGATAACATCATTTGAAAGATTAATTTATTCTAATTAATCATGGATACTATAGAGGTAATATGTTAACTAAAATCACTTGTAAGTGTTTGTGACATGCCATAATCAAACCATAATTGTGATGAATAAGTAATGTAATTGAATCCTAGATGAGTTATAAAGTCAACATAAATCATGTTCATCTCCTTTTGGGATCCTCCCTCTAACACATTACTCAACCTATAGTTAAAAATATTTATCAATAAACATTTCATTACAATGGGGGATCTAGCCCAATGTATTTTGGTCAGACATTCTCAATAGAAAACCAATTATTTGACACACTTTATAACATGATATTTAATGTAAAAATCCATTAATTATAAAAATTGGTTTTCATTTATATTGTATTTGGAAGAAAAGTTTTTAATACATAAATTAGAAGATAAAACATTATATATTTCTTTATTCTCCTTAAGGAGATTTTAAATCCATTTTACCTTTTAAAACTAAAAAAGATAAACTATGAATTACATAGAATATAGGGGAGCTAAAATTCATGGTTAGAGAATAAACACAATAAATAAACATAACATGTGGGTTTAAGTTATAACATGGTAACATAAAAGAGAATTTGTGAGAGTAATCACATGGGAGCCTAACATAAAAAACATAATATTATAATATCATAATATCATAAGAAATATGGAAGACATACAAAAGTTGAAAAAAAAACCTGACATAAGGATAAATACCTAGACAATATCATATGGTAGAAAATTTCCCAAAAAGAATTTGGTTTACTCCCTAATTTCAAACATAATATATCATGAGACTAATAATTTACCTAATGTATTAGAGTTCTCTATGTGGGTACCAATAATAACATGTTAAGTATTTTTTTTGCCACAAAAGGGAAATTAATAATATGAAATATAATTAAGAATTTCCCATAGAATGAAATTGTGTTTCATAATTTTGTCTCATATCATAACCAAAGTAAATATCATAATTAATGAATTTGAATGATAAACACAAAGAATTTATTACACAATCAATATAATAGAGAATAATCTCGGTATATATGTTGGAGACATATATACATAATTTAGAATAAAATAATAACATCAAAGGTTGTCTCCATTGATTATAATTTCACTAATATACTACATGGAATATTTATTGATAAAAATAAAATTTTCACTTTGAAATCAATTATTCAAAATCACAAAATACCATAAATATTTGAGTAAAAATTTTATTTCAAAATAACTATAGATACATATAGAAAACAATTCATATAATGGAGTTATTAGGATTACATGAGATTATGTACAAGTCATATATCTTAAAAATATACATTAACATTATTGTAAAAAGGTTAAAATTAAATTCATTTAAAAAACTATAAAAATATTACTTAGAATATATTTTTTAAATATTTTATCATGTGTAAAAATGAATTTAATAAATCATGTGTTTAAATTTAGAATATTTCATGAGAATATTTTTAGAAACCATTTATATAGTGGAAAAAAAAATTTGAATCATTTATAAAGAAATTTAATATTTTTAACATACAAAGAGAGGAAAATGTTATTATTTCATTAAAATTTAATGAATAAACATATGATATTAAAATATATTTGGTTTAAGATATAAAAATTAAAAATTCATCCAAGGGAGTCATTAACATAAACAATACAAAATAATGAATTTATTATGAAATAAACTCTTACAATGTTAGTGACATTTGAATAATAATCCCAATGAATAAAATAACATAAAATTAAACATCAAATATCATGATGAAACATATAATCATGATATACGAGGTTGTTTATAAAAAAATAAAATTAAAAAAGTGTTTAATATAGAGTATGTTACACAAAAGTAATAATGAGAAAAGATATCTCATATGTTGGGTCTATAATTGTCATGTATGTCCATTCTCTTCTATATAATAAACATATATAAATTATTAAATTTCTTAATAACATTTTCTAGGTATAATAAAATATACAGAAACCATTTACTTTATTAATTTTAATTCTATATTTAATAACATATTTCGTTATGTCCACATAGAGTGTTTTTAGGACGCCCAATTAAAAATTTCAAACCGGCATCAGCATATTGATATTCTTCAAATGCTTCATTATTCCATCATCTCTAGAATAATAATAATTAAATATTTAACATTTTCATAACTAAATTAAAATTTTAAAACAATCCATGAAATATGACTATGAAAAACAAACAATGTTACAATCTTGGAGACGGTGGACCGTACGTACGTATGAGTAACATCTCCATTTTCAATGATCATGAAGTAAGGAAAGAATTTGAAATTTAATCAGTAATTAAAAATAATTAAATCATAACTTCCATATATTTTTTTAAATACACTTTCATATTCCATCCATGTTATATGGTAATAAAAAAATGAATCACATCGCATCGCACCATATAAATGAATGACATTATAAATTTTCAATGGATGATACGATATAAAAGTATATCATATAATTCATTTCAATAAATTATTATTTTTACATAAAATTATATATATATAAAATTAATTTCATCATTATGAACTATCGTGTGAGGCGATGGTGGAAAAATAATTACATCGATTCATGAGGCGTTGGTCCTCCTTACACAAGCAATGGTTTTGTTCCCCACTTAATAGAAGATGAAAAATAATTCGGTTGTCAAATTCATATAATAACATATATTTATATGATATATAATTATTTTATTAAATAATTGTCATTTATTAATATTTTATGTATGTGGAATAAGAAGTAAAACCAGACGTTCGGTTATGAACAATATCTCTTCATCGTAAAAGTTCGTTATCTTTGCACCAAAAACATTATTTTGAAGGGTTTATAATCAATGAAAATATTCTAGGATGTGGGTATGGAATTATTAAAGGGATTTGGGAAATTATTGGACAAACAAAAATTATTTTTTTGTGTGAGTAGAAGTTGAGAAGGGGGGTTTTTATAATTGAGTGGGAGTGGCATTTTTTAAAATACCCATAACTATTCAATAATGGGAAGTCACACCCAATTCATGTACTAAAAAATAGATAAATAATGTATTAAAGGGGTTATATGGTCGATAAAAACATCCACCATTCAAAAATAATTATTTTTTACTCATCTATTTTAATTTACCACATTAGTTTTTCACCACCCCTTGTATAAACCGTTTTTATCTTTAACCATAGTAATATTCTTTTACTATTTTTACTATTCAATAAAAAATTAAGCTGAAATAATTTTAAAATATTATATATTATGATTCCAATTATTTATTCCTTTTTATAAAATTCAAATCCTATATGTGAAAAAAATATTTTATATTTAAACTGACAAATGATACAAAAAATTATTTTAAAAAAAATGAATTTCTCAAGTCTAAGATGATCGTACATTAACTATATGAAAAATATTCATAATTATATGAAATTAAATTAAAATAAATAGATATATAATCCATAAATTTAATTAAAATATTTCCCTATTATCTGACTATTTAATTTAAAAAAAAATTAGTATGTTTGAAAATGATAACTATTTTTCAAAAAACCTAAATTTTATGCGTAAAAATAAACATATATAAAATCCAAAAATTTGATGATTAAAATGAAATTAAATTTAAAATTATAAAAAATGGTTCATATATCCCTTTTTTACCAAATCCAATATATAAACGAACTTTTAAATTAATTTATTTAATGAAAATAAATGACATTATTTGGGAAATCGATAATTTTCAATATACATAAACAATATAATACTTCATAAAAATCCAAAAACTGTGACGCACTAAACCTTTTCAATGTGTAATAATAAATTTTTATTATTTAGTCAATCAAACAATGGTTCTGAAAATAAAATAGGACCCTTAATATTAATAAACAACTAAAATGTTTACTTATTAAAAGGGATAAAACCCATAGTTATCCTAAGAAACTAATAACAAATCTGAGAAGTGTCATAGGAATACCTGCTAACACCACGAAGAGGCCAAGCAGGTATCCCTCATCACTTAGACAAACCATAAAGATGAATGCGATCACAAGGAGAATGGCCCAAATACTAAGAAAAAAAAGAATGTAGAGAACCATCCTAGTAAACCGAACCAGCAGAGATATGAGATACAATAAACATGTATTTATAAGGGTTTTCATGACTATTAGAAATACTTGTGACCATTTTATAGCTGTTGGAGTTTATAATGAAGTAAATATAAGAGTTTTAGTCAAGTGGTCATTTTTGTTTTATTAAATGAATACAATTATATCTTTTTAATACATTTTCATGTAAAATAATAATAGAAAATCTACATTGAAGTACACTTAAAAATAACTATTTTTATTATTTTTGAATTATTATTTTAAATTATAATTATACTAATATATATATTTATCTAATTTTTTGTTTAGTCCCAACATGTAATATGTATACATATACATATGTATACTATATTTTAATTATGTGTAATTATGATAAGATTATAATATTATATTGAAGTTATAAATTAAATTAAAAATTATTGTTTTAAAATATTTTAATGAAATTTTTTTGTAATAAGTGACCAATTTTAATTATGTGGAAAATTACATAATCTATTTTATATATTTTCAAAAATGAGATTTTATACATAGTTGTTAGATTGGATTAAAAGATTCATAACATAGTTAAAATTTTGAGTACTTAATAAAACTGTTTTAATAGATTGATTATAATTGTACAAATATGAATGATCTTTTGATAAAAAATATTGTTATCTGGAATCATACAAAAATTTGTGTAATATTAACATTTTTTTAGAGTTTCAAAATTAAAAATTATAATAATTATTATATTGATAATACATTTTCAATTATCAATTTAATTTATAAGCATAAAATATGATATATACAAATATATATATTATAAATGAATTTAATAATAATAAAGTTTAATTTTTAAAAGTATTGATAAAAAAGTATAATAGATAAATAACTATTGACCTTTTAATGATATTAATAATATATGATAATAGAAGAAGTATATAATAGAAATAAAAGTAACAATATTATAAAAATATAATAGATTGATTGTTTGGTCAAAAAAAGGGAAATTACCATGAAGGGATTTGAGGGTCCATGAGGAGATTGTCAGGCCGCATGGGGTCCAAAAATATGGTGGATTAGGGTTGTAGCGGTCTGGAGCCAGGGATCTCAAGATGGTCGGGTGAGTTAGGGGTTGTGCCGCCAGGGAGGACCCCGAGGGAGTCTCGAACTCGGTTTCATGGGACACTATCCAGGTTCGGTCGAGTAGAGGTTCTAATGTGGATGGAGCTACTGAGTCAGGTTTTTTCCGGTCCTGGCATCATTTCAAGTTAGGTGTTTTTAGGTTATCTTTAATCTAGAGTGATCTAGGCCTTTGATCTTCGGAACAATGTGGGCTAGGAGGGGTTTTACAAATCTATTTCATGTTTGGTTATGCATGTTGATTTCCCACTTTGACATTCCTATAGACCATGGAGTCAATTATTTACCATTATAAATTATTTATGTGTTCTATCATTTTAGAATTGTTATTTATCTATTTGAATATGAACTGATTGGTTTCATTGTTGACCACTTGTGTGGTTTTGGTTCATTTATTCCTGTTTCTATTAAATTTTATATTGGTGTTGAACAGTTGTAGTGTCTATTTATTTGTTGATTTTTCTCTATCAATTTCACTGTCACGATCATATGGTTGTTTGTTTTTGACCAAATTTCATTTTCTAGTCAGCTTTTGGTTTATAAAGATAATGGAATTGAATTTTTTTCATGGATTCCAATCTCAACTAAACAATATAATACAGACGTTGAATAATAATCATTTCATAAATTTTTATTTTAACTCAATAGGTATTTTAAGTCTTTAAATATGGGTGTTGGGATTCTATGGTTTAATGTTTTGAGTTTTTCACCTTCTAGACTTCCATGCACCTTCTAGACTTCCATGAAACTTGCTCTTGTGCCCCAACTTGGTCTACCCAAGAATATAAATCTATCAAGGTATTGGTTAAATATTTGTCTCGAACATTTATCTACTTTACAAACGTATGTTTTGTAAGGATAATTTATTTATTTATTAATAACCTCTATTTTCTAGTTGTGTACGAGATTATTTCCATCTAATTAATTAATATTTAATGTTATTATCATGTAAGTGTTATATTACCTTTCATTTTTTTCTTATAGATTTATATATATGTATAATAATAATATATATTTATGATCCTTATGGTCTAGGAAAAAAAATTCTTCTAGGTAGATCGTAGCCTTTAATTTTTTTAGGGATCCAGTAGTAATATTGTTGTAATGTGACTTTTTAAATTGTTTTTATTATATTAAACCTATCATATAATTTTTTATATAATTAGATATATAAAGGTATATTTATTTATATCCAATCTATTTCATGTATTCAAATGATGGATGATTGTTTTCACGATTTTATAATGTTTTAAGGATTCATTTTCAAGTGTTTTTATATCTGCAAAACATATTATACACTTGGTATGTAATCATATGAATTTAAATATATAAACAAATTTATGTGACTTAAACCAAATCTATTTTATGAATATTAAAAGATTAAGTCCAACACATAAATAATATTTTTGATGCAAATTTTGTTTTGTGCTCAATTATATTTGTACTTCTTATGGAAGACCCAATATATAGTTATGTTCAAATTCCGGTATATACATATATATTTACATTAATTTTAAATCCAAACCAATCTATACATTCAAAGGAAGGATGTTGTGTTCTCAAATATTTTTTAATGTTTCAATGGTGCAAGGGTTTTATTTTGAATGGTTCTTCTAAACCAAATCAAAATTTACACTTTTGTATATTTGTATATACATGGATAATTAATTACAAATCGGTTTATGTTTTTTTTAAGGTGAATAAAAATATTTAAATAATGTGTTGGATTCCAAATGTGATTTGGGATTAATTGGGTTTATATTTAGTATGAAAAACCGTATCTTATATATATATATACATAAAGTCCCACATTTCCTAAACCTAACAAGGGTTGGTTTTAAATCATTTGATAATGTTGTATTAAATATGTTTTAAAGTATTTATTACTTATAAGAAATTATTAAACCTGTATAATTATGAAAACAAATATATAAACATTTTATATATACGGTTATTGTTTCGAAAACCCTAATTTCATATATGGATAATTAGAAATTAATTAATCTATAAATGTAATTAAAAATTGTTGGCACCAAAAAATTCATCCACAGATTTTTCCAAATGATTTCATAAATGGTCCAAGGTCATAGACCATTTCATAAGCTTCTATTTGACAAGTAATAGGGCATGAACTAAGTTACATATTAGGAGTTATTGACATTTGTATTTGGGATGAAAAACTAGTTCATGAAGCCAGTTCGTAAAGTTCACCCTTCGCGACACCACCACTGAACAAGGAGGTAGGATGTTCCGTGAACCCATTTGACATTCATGAAGCCACCACAGAGCATTGAGGCGGGATGCTTCACGAACCCATTTGACATTCGTGAACCCGACACATAGTGAGCCCTGTCATCGCGTCAAGAATGATCTGTTTCATGGCACCTCTTACTTATAAGTACTTGGCTCACCCCCTTTCATGACGACGGTCACTCGTCCCCATGGGCGGTCGATCTCCCATTTCACGGAGCTCATCTTTCTTTCGCAAAACTGCTCCGTGATTCAATGCTCCACAAGTCTATTCTCCCCGAGCTATGCTCCGCAAACCATGATCGGCAAGCCATGATCCGCGACTCCATGCTCTACGAGTCTATGAAACACGAGCCATGCTCTGTGATTCGATGATCCGCGAGTCAATGCTCTGTGATTTCATGCTCCGCCATCAGCTTTCCTTTGTGAAGCTGCTTCATGAGACCCCATGATCAATAAGTTCCATTCAACTAAAAAGCTAATTCGTGAAGAACTATCCTTCGTGAGGCTCCTAACTTGGTGCCAACTGGTCCATATTGTCGGGGTGTTGCCCCTGCACACCCGCAATGCCTAAATGTCGGTCTGATGTCCCAGCCCTCCGAGCATGTCCCTTCACTTATGTTACTGACCCCCATAAAAAACGGAGGGTCGCACCTTGATCTTTTCAGGCTGGGATGTCAACATTTTCTATTGCTCCCTTATGCATACCCACCTTCCACCTATGGACTACCATGATTTGAGATACTCCTCTGTAGACCATGAAACACCATGAGTCAACATATTCCTCTGGATTCATTTCCCATGCCGTGAGTTGAGATTCTCATCATCAATTCCACATATACCTAGAGTCGAACCATTCCTCAAGTAACTCATCAAAACCCCATCACTTGGTTCATATGCCAGGTTGAACTAGAAAGGGACACCCTTGTGTATGTCCCAGTATCAGCCATTTCTAGGCACGTTCTGCCCAATAGTCCTCTGTACATGACTATAAACTGTAGTACTACCTATGTTCTATATATAGGATGCCTTTTGTTCCAAACGAGAGATGCCTTATGCTCCCAGTATAAGAGGCCAATAGTCCTTTCTATGTGACTATAAACTGTTGTACTCTCTATGTTCTATACATAGGATGCCTCTTGCTCCAAATGAGAGATGTCTTATGTTCCAAGCATAAGATGCCAATAGTCTTCTTTACATGACTATAAAAGGTAGTATTCCCTGTGATCTAAACATAGGATACCTCTTTCTCCATACGAGAGATGTCGTATGCTCCATGCATAAGATTCTAAACGTCCTCTCTACATGACTATAAATTTTAGTACTCCCTATGTTCTAATCATAGGAACCCTCTAGATCTAAATGAGATATGTATTATGCTCCAAGCATAAGATGCCAATAGCCCTCCCTATAGAACTATAAACTGTAGTTTTCCTATTTTTTAAACATAAGATCTCTCTTTCTCCATACAAGATATGACTGATGCTTCAAGAATAAGATTCCAATAGTATGGTCTATTTGACTATAAACTGTAGTACACACATTTCATTCCAAACATAGGATTCCTCTTACTCCAAATAAGAGATTTATTATGCTCCATATAGAAGATGCTAGTAGTCCTTTCTACATGACAATAAACTGTAGTATAACCCATGTTCCGAACATAAGATGCATCTTGCTCCAAACAAGAGATGCATTATACTCTATGAATTAGATACCAATAGTTCTTTCTACATGACTATAAACTATAGCACACCCTATGTACTGAACATATAATTCCACTTTCTCCAAACAATAGATGTCTTGTGGTCCAATAATAAGATACATCTTTCCATGATTATAGTGGAATAACATCATGAGTGTTGGAATACATTCAAGAATTTCACCACTGCTCCTCATGATTTGTGTGTCCAACATTCGAATATTTTTCCTCTTTCATGTTTGAAGGGACACTCTAGTAGCCTGGTACCATGCCGCATCGGCTCACCTACCGTCCCGGGCCAACACCACGTAACACTTTGGATGACACTTATATTCATGTCCCGTGTTTCGTACATGGTCACCAGTCGACCTACATTTTTTTTGACCCCAATTCAGGATAACGTGATATGGATGGTGTGTTTCGAAAAAGGTGAATAGTTATCCTTCATTTTCACTCCACCCACACTGCGTTCTGTATGTCGGGCATGTGATTTACAATTTTCATCTCCCCTAGTTTGGACTAAATACAATGCCCTTAGTGTTATCACTTTTGTGAACTAGTGCATAGGTGAAGGCCTTAACCCACCAGTGGGTTGGGATTACCTCAGAGCCATAAATGAGAAGAAATTACGGCACCTTCATTGTGTAAACACTATTCACAATTTCTGCTCCATAGCTGCACATGGGTGACCACTTTTTGTAACCCCCCTTTAAAATTTCCACTCCAAAGTGACACCCGAGAAGTTTCCATGTATAAGCCCCATTAACTATTTCTGCTCCATAGCAGCACCCAGAAAGCTTCCATGCCAAAACCCAATGAAGAATTGTCGCTCCATAGTGGCACCTAGGAAACTTCCATGCATATTCCCCATTCACCATTGCCGCTCCTTAGCAGCACCCAAGCAACATCCTTGCATAAGCTATATTCACCATTGTCGTTCCATATCGGCACCCGGGAAACATCCTTGTGTAAGCCCCATTAACCATTTTTGCTCTATAGCGTCACCCAGGAATCTTCCTTGTATAAGCCTCTTTAACCATTTTCTCTCCATAGAGGCACTCGAGAAGCTTCCTTGCATAAGCCCTATCCACCATCGCCGCTCTATAGCGGTGCCCCAGCAGCTTCCTAGCGTAATCCCCATCCACCATTGCCACTCCATAGCAGCACCCGGGTAGCCTAGAGTGTAATACCCAGACTCCTTTCCAAACAACGTTGACTTTGATCCTGTCCAAGGCATGGTACTCAGGAAGCCTCCCTAAGGTTCAATCCCACCATCCATTGTTTCTGACCCCCTTCACATCGGTTCCCATACCTCCTAAACTACGTCGATTATGATTTGTGCTAATGCAAGGTACGTTGGAAGCCTCCCTAAGGTTCAAGGCCAACACTTTTTCTTCACCAAACTAAGTGTACATTGAATCCATTCCACGGGGATATGTAGGAAGTCTCTTCAAGGATCAATCCCAACATTATCGTCGTCCTCACGTCGGTTCCATCTCATTATCTATACACTTCATTAAACTCTCCATCATGAATCTTGATTCTTACCTAGGCCACCACATCCATGTAGGATCATGTCATCCACCTTCTCACTACTCCTATAAGTACTTCGGATGCTTTCCATGCATAATCCCGAGCATGTAGCAGGGTTTTTTTGATTTCTGTACACCCCGATTCATCACACCTTCGAACTACGTGGGTTATTAACCCTATCGTATACATAGGGTATATAGAAAACCACTAGGAGATTCAATCCCAGTCGATGGTAAACCATGATTTTCCCCCATTCTGGGGTGCACACTCCTTGATCTGCCCTCAGTGGTGTCCAGATCAGCCTTTGCGATGTTACATCTTCCCGTTATAGGACACACCATCTTGGGTCTTCTCTTATTGAGTATTCTGATCCATCCACCCGGTAAAAAAATACTAGATATCCCTCCTAGGGATGTACCAATATTACCCGTCTCTATTGGACGTTCTAATCACCCTCATTCCATCTCCAAAAGATGTTAAATCTGCAACCTATCACATGCTAATCATGACATACCTGAGGAATCCCTCTAAAGACACGCCATTAGCGTAACCGTCACTTCTAGGCATTAAACTCACAACATACCCCATGTTAAACAAGGGAAGACGGGGAAAACCTCTGAGACATGCCTCCGACACAAGATAACCCACGAATGATGTGGTTTTCCTCAGGTTCTCCCCAATTGACATTCCTTCTTATGAGAAAGAATACAGATTCCCCAATGTCCACACATCTAGTGATGCTCTGACATATCCGATGTTGTTATCTACTCTGACTGAAGGTTTCTACCATGTTAAGACCCCATAGAATGTCCTAACAATAGTAATTTAATTCATCAAAATCCAAAAAGTTATGGGGGTAGGAATAATATTCAAGAACAACAACTTAATCTATAAGGGAGACACGGATGAGGTAACAAGTTCAAAGGAGGAATCCACTAAAGGTGGAACTGACATCGCATCATCTAATTTCGATCAAGGAGAAAATGTCCCTAAATACAGAACAAATTTCTCCCATTTTTGGAAATTAGGAATGTGGGGAAACAACTGTGCATCCTCTATATGCAGATGTGTGTTCCCCAGAGAAAGCATTTGAAATAATAATTGTATGACTTTAATGAATAACAGTACATGTGTATTCCAGTAGGTATTTATATAAATATGTATATTCTATCCATAAATTATGTCGATCTTTTTTTAGTTAAACAACTCTTAATGATATTAACATTGTTACCATATCATGTTTCAAGGGTATTATTTGATTTACCTTGTTGCGTTTTATGATTAAAAACAATATATGTTTTTTATTTGACTAGAATATATTAAAGGATAAAAGGGTGTGTTAAACCATGAGATCATGTTCTCCTCACTTAATTTTTTATCAACTACGGTGATTGTTGTTAGTTAATTGTGATCTAATTACCAGATCACTGACACATTAACCAACATATTAAATAACATGTATTTTAATTCATTGAATAAGGATTTTAAATTAATGAGTTATCATTTTAACATATAATATGGAAAACCCCATCTCATACTTTATTTGATGGGATTTATTAACTGTCTATTGTGAAAGGAATGTTTAATAAACCATGTATGCCTTCTATGAACTGTTACTGCCATATTTTCATTGTTATCTATCATATTATGTTTTCTTTGGATTAAATGGTTTCATTTTCCATTTTATTTATAGTTTCAATCGAGGATTCATGCATGTGGCATATCATGATAATGTTATAAGAAAGACAATTACTCGAAGTGGTATGGGACACCATGAGTAATATAAAGTAGAATTTAAATATTCATAGTGGTGTGGAACACCTTTAGTATCATACATTACTAGATAAATGATTTATTTATTAAATTATTATGTTCTGGGGTTGGGGACCTGTAAAAGTAAGCCATCTAGGTTGGGGTCTTGTTATAGCAGACCCTCCGGGTTGGAGTTCGGTTATAGATGCTCTCCGGGTTGGAGTCCAGTTAGAGAGGGTCTCCAATATGGAATCCGATTATAGAGGTACTTCTGGATGGTTTCTGGTTACTATTATCCCCTAGGTCATGGCATGAGGCCTTCACACAAGAATTAAAGTTCTGTATTATATGTTCCCTCGTTATGTTTATGATAATTAATTAATCAAATGGATATTAAACTAGTATAATATCCCTGGTTGAGATCCAGTAATTATGTGTATCAAAAAAGTAAATGAATATGGAATGACATATGTTTAACACCTAGAAATTTAATATTTGGTGTATGAAATTGTAGTTATTACCTTACGCGCAACTCTGATTAATCATTACTCTTAGCTGTTTAATTTATTCTTACATATCCATATGTCATACATGTTAGAATATCTTTTATTTATTACACCAAATGAGCAAGCTGATAAAAAAATCATGTACCCTATTAATTCTATTATCATGTTATTAAGGAAGAACATCTATGATATGTTACATGCGTTACAACTCTTCATTAAGAGAAATGTTTATGGAATGTTTTATAGATTGTTTTCAAACGTTATATTGGTTTATTTTTAAACCCCTTACTATGAATTTTTATACTTGCCCTACATTTTTTTATTAATATTTTTCAGGTATTTGTTTGAGGAATAGAAGTATGATAGAAGTGGTTGATTTCCTAGAACTTGAACCATATTCAATAATCTGTAAAAGGGACATGATGTGTAATTTATCAGGGAATATTTTATGGAAAGTCAAAAATCATGTTCTTAGGCACCGGCCCTTAGAAATTTGGGTCGGGTCATTACCTTTGGTATTTGAGGATTCAGTTTAATTAACTCTGGAAAACCAGAATTGATCAATGAAAAATTAATTTAAGCATTACTACATATGATGATTTCTTGAAAAAAAGAACCAGTCTTATGTCTCTTAAGAGACATCCGATGAAATTAGAACAATACTGAAAACAAGGTTATGTTTTAATAAGTAGTATTTTCCATAAATTTACATATGGTTGATGCATCATGACTTATTTCTCTCTTAATGAAGATGGTAGAAACTATAGTGGCCATTCATGTTTAGGGGGCTATGAGACTTTCGAAAACCTTTGATTTTCCTATAAACAACTACATCGGGTGTCGAATCACCCAAACATCCACCATCATTACCATGGATGCAATCTGGTCTATTACCACATCACATTTCCACAATTTGCATCATATAGGAGAGAGGAATGTTTCAGGAATCCCTTTTTATATGTTTCAATTTGGACGATAACTACCGAGATGTAAGTAGATTTCTAGAAGCTTCTTTGCATTGTGACCATCGAAAAGACTACATATTCTACGTCCTATGTTTTAGTATGTATGAAGAACTCTATGAAATTAATATATTCAAGAACGATGTGTTCTGTGGGACTTATAGGTATTTATTCCACTCTGAACCCTCTAACCTCAACACTTTGCGTGCCTCTTTGTATTAGGCTGAGTGTTTTAGGCACAAGTTCGACCCAGGATGTTCACAGTGTGTCTGGACCAAAGAAATTGAGTAGCTAAATACTACCTTGGGAATCCTCTTGAGGTATTCAACACCCTACCATCGGTGGTTTTACTAGTAATGGGACCTTGAGAGTGAAGTGTTTCTGATGTTGTTGTTGTTTCTGTAAAAATATTTTAGAATAGCAAGGACGTAATTCATCGAAGGCAGGAATCATGTGACCCCCCAAATGTTTTCAATTTTTAATAAAAACATTTTATTATTTAGTCATTCAATCAATGTTTCTCAAAAAAACAAGACACATAATATTAATTAACCACTAAAATGATTACATCTCAAAATGGAATAAAACCATAGTTAGCCTAAGAAAATTATAAAAAATCTGAGAAGTTCTACTGAGAGACTTGCTAACACCATAAAGTGGACAAGAAAATAGCCCTCGTCGCATGGACCAACCATAATGAGAAATGTGATCGCTAAGTGAATGAAAAAAGTACTAAGTGTAAATGGAATATAGAGAACACTCTTGGTAAACCGAACCAACATAGATATGATATACCATAACCATGTATTTATAAAGGTTTTCATGACCGTTAAAAATACTTGTGACCATTTTATAGTCATTTGAGTTCAAAATGAAGTAATTTTTGGAGATTTAGTCGAGTAATCGTTAGTGATTTATTAAATGGATACACTTATAAATTTTTAAGACAGTTTCATGTAAAATAATAATAGAAAATTTACATTGAATTAAAATTTAATATAATTATTTTTATTCTTTTCAAATTATTATTTTAAATAATAATTATACTAATATATATATTTATATAACTTTTATTCTAATCCCAAGTTGTAATATGTATGTATATATATATGTGTATACTAGATTTTAATAATGTTTTATTATGAAAAGATTATAATTTTATATTGAGGATATAAATGATATTGAAAATTATTGTTTTAAAATATTTTAATGACATTATTTTATGAAATGTGCACAATTTTAATTATAAATAAAATTACTTAATCTATTTTATATATTTTTAAAAATATGATGTATACCTAGTTATTAGATTGGAATAAATGTTTCATTACATTGTCATCATTTTGAATATATAATAAAACTATTATAATAGATTCAGTAAAATAGTACAAATATGAATGATCTTTTGATAATAATTATTGTTATCTTGAATCATACATATATATGTGTAATATATATATTTTTCTAGAGTTTCAAAACTAAAAATTATGATAAATATTATTTAGATAATATATTTTCAATTATCAATTTAATTTATAAGAATATAATATGAAATATAATAAAATAAATTTTATAATGGAATTTAATAATAATAACATTTACTTTTTAAAAGTGTTGATAAAATAACTATAATAGATAATTAACTGTTTAATTTTTAAATTAATTAATATTATAAGATAATTGAATAAGGATATAATATATATAATACTAAAAATATTATAATAATAGAATATATTGATTGTTTTGACAAAAAAGGAGATTCTTGTGAAGGGATTTGAGGGTCTGTGAGGAGAGTGTCACGCCGATGGGGGTCTAGACTTCTAGATGTTTAGGGTTTTAGGGGACCGACACTAGGGTTCTCAAGAAGGTCGGCCAATTCCGGGGTATTGCCACCGGGGAGGACCTCAATGTAGTTTCGACCTTAGTTTTATGGGGCAATGTCTACGTTCGGTCGAGTCGAGCCGCTGATGAGGCTGCAGCTGCTGAGTCAGGTTTCTTCTGGTTCTGGTGTTATTTCGGGTTAGAGTTACTTTTTAAGTTTTCTCAAATCTAGAGCGAGGTAGGATTTTGATATTCAGATCTATGTTGGATAGGAGGGGTTGTGAAAATATGTTCCAAGTCTGGTTATGCACGTTTTTTTCCCTCTTTGTCACACCTACGAACCGTGGATTCAATTATTGATCATTTTAAATTATTTATGTGTTCCATCATTTTAGCATTGTAAATTTTCTATTAGAATTTGAACTGGCTGGTTTCATTGTTGACCAGTTGTGTGGTTGTGGTGGATTTATTCCTATTGCACATAAATATTATATTTTTGGTGAAAAATTGTAGTGTTTGTTAATTTGTTGATTTTCCTTTATGAGTTTCACTGTCACGATCATATGGCTATTTGTTTTTGGACCAAATGTGATCTTTTATCCACATTTTGTTTTATAAAAAGATTGGAATTGAATTTTTTTGTGGATTCAAATCACAACTATACTATATAGTACAAATTATGAATAATAATCATTTCATAAATTTTATTTTATCTCAATTGGGATTTTAAGTCATTAAATTGGGGGTTTGGGTTTGTCTGGTTTAATTTATTGAGTTTTGCACCTTCTGGTTTTTTATGTGCCTTGCTCATGTGCCCCTACATGGTGTACCCAATCACCATAATCTATCAATGTAAGGGTTAAATATTTTTCTCTAACATTTATCAATTTTACTATCTTATGTTTTGTAAGGAAAATTTATTTCTTTCTTTATACAATCTGTTTTCTAATTGTGTAAGGGATTCTTTTCATCTAAATAATTTATATTTAAGGTTATTGTCATGTAAGGGTTATATTGCCTTGCATTGTGTTCTTAATGGATTATACATATATATACTCATAATATATATTTATGATACCTACGGTCTAGAAAAAATATAGTGTTCTAGGTCGATCCAATCCTTTTTTTTGGTCCCAAGTAGTAACAAAGTTGTAGGTGGCCTTTTTAAATTGTTCTTATTATATAAAACCGATCATATAGTTTTTTTATATAATCGGATATATAGAAGAATATTTATTTATATCCAAGCTATTTTAGGTTTTAAAATGCTTTATGTTTGTGTTCAAGATTTTATAATGTTGTAAGGATTCATTTTCAATTATTTTTATATCCGCTATCCGGATTATACACATTGTATATAATTATTTTCCTATAAATATATAAACAAATTTATGTTACTCAAACCAAATATGTTTTATTAATTTTAAAAGATGACTTCAAAACCTTAAATAATTTTTTTGAGCTAAATTTTATTTTTGGTTCAATTAGATTTATACTTATTATGAAAAACCCAATATATAGTTATGTACATATTCAGGTATATACATATATATTTTCATGAATTTCAAATCCAAACATATCTATACTTTCAAAGGCTGGAAGTTGTGCTCTCAATTATTTTTTATGGTTTAAATGATGCAAGGGTTTTATTTTGAATGGTTCTACTAAAACAAATCCAAATATACACTTCTGTGTATTTTGATATACCTGGGTATTTTATTACAAATTTAATTATGATTTTTTAAAGGGTGAATTCCAATATTTAAATAATGAGTTGGATACAAAATGTGCTTTAGATATAATTGGATTTATATTTAGTATAAAATACCCTAACATTAACATATATATATATATACATACATAAATACGGTCACACATGTTATAAACCTAACAAGTTGGATTTTTAATCAAGTGATAATTTTTTTATTAAATATGTTTTAAGGTATTTATTAGTTATAAGAAATTGTTAAACCTAGTACAATTATGAAAACACATATATACATATTGTGTATATTGGGATATAGTTTCCAAAACCCTGATTTCATGTTTGGATTATTAGATATTAATTAATGTATTGATGTAATTAATACATCTAAGACATTAATGAATATCAGTCCCTGTGTAAGACAATAGTTATTTTTGTAAATATTTATGTCTTATCTATAAAGCATGTCGAACTTGTTTTAGTTAAATAAATCATAATGATATTAAACTTTTTACAATTTCATGCTTCAAAGGTATTATATGAATGACCTTGTTGTGTTTTATGACTAAAAATAATATATGATTATTATTTGACCAAAATATATTAAGGGATAAAAGGGTGTGTAAAACCTTGCAATCATGTTATACTCACTTAATGGTTTTTCAACTGTGGTGATTGTTGTTAGTTAAGTCGTGATCTAATTTCTTGATCAGTAACAATTTTATCAACATATCAAATAAAATTTATTTTTTTCATGGAATAGGGATTTTAATTTAAATATTTTTATTTTAACATCTAAAATGGCAAGCCCCTTCTAATCCATTATTTGACGTGCATTAGTAATTGTCTCATGTGAATTTTTTTTTAAAATAAACCATGTATGCCTTCAAAAAATTGTTACTGCCATATTTTCAATGTTATCTGTCATATATTGTATTTCTGGATTAAATGGATTCATTTTCCATTTTATTTATAGTTTCAATCAATGATGCATGAATGTGGCATATCATAATAATGAGATAAGAAATTAAATTACTCAAAATATTATGGGAGACCTTGAGTAATATGAAGTAAAATTTAAATATTCATAGTGGTATGGGACAACTTAAGTATCAAAAAATTTGGGAAATATGAGGAATGTATTGGACTAGTATGTTCCGGGATGGGGACCGGTAAAAGTAAGCCCTCGGGGTTGGGGTCTAGTTATAGCAGACCCTCCGAGTTAGTGTTTGGTTACGGAGGCTCTCTGTCTTGGAGTCTGGTTACAGAGGCTCACTCGGATAGAGTCCGATTACTAAGGCTCTCTGGGTTGGGGTGCAGTTACAGTTAGACCCTATGTCATGGAACGAGGCCTTAACAAATAAATTAATGTCTGGTATTATATGTTCCCTCATTATGTGTATGTTAATTAATTAACTAAGTGGATATTCAACTAGTAGAATATATATGGTTATGATCCAGTACTTATGAGTATTAGAAAAGTTAATGCTTATGGCATGACATATGTTTAACACTCAGTAATTTAGTATTTTGTGTATGAAATTGAAGTTGATACCTTTATGTGCAAATCTGATTATTCATTAGGCTTAGTTGTTTAATTTGTCCTCACATATTAATATTTCATACATGTTAGAATATCTTTTAATTTTTACTCCAAATGAGAATGTCTATAAACAAATCATGTACACTTTTAATTATATTAGCATGTTTTTAATTAATCACTTTTATGATATCTTACATGTGATACAAATTTTCTTTAAGAAAAAGGTTTTATGGAAGGGTTCAATGAATGATTTCCAAAGTTATATTGGTTTATTTTAAAACCCATTACTGGGAATTCATATGCTCACCCTACATTTTTTATTAAAAATATTCAGGTATCAATTTCAGCTATAGAACAATGACAAAAGTGGCTGGTTTCCTAGAACTAGAACTGAATTTGATCCTCTATAAAAGGGACATGATGTGTAATTTATCAGTTCATGTTTGGGTTAATGTCACACATCATGTTCTTAGGCACCAGCACCTATCATTCTGGGGTTGGGTCCTTACAAAAATTTCACCCTATATTAATTTTTATATTCTAATTTAAAAATAGTTTATATTTTATGAAATTCAATTTCTCTAATATCCATAAATAATTTATAATATCTGCTCAAAAAATGATAAATATTTTTTTTGAGGAAATTTATTTTCTAATATAAAATAGAAGTATTAAAATTTATCTTCCAGTTTATTTTGAATTTATCAATAATTTTATATTTAGTATGAAAAAATTATATAATTTATAAATAATATAATATTATACACACCAACAAATTTAATAGTTCAGTTATAATGGTAATATATTTTATCTACCATTTATGATTAGTGGTGTGTGTCATATATGCTATAAAAAATTATGTCCTTCTTTTAAAATTTTGTTTGTTACATTTTACACCATTAAATAAATTATAACATCAAATTTAATTGTTTTCCCAATATCAAGGTTTTTACATTTCAAAGATTTCATTTTTTAAAACCCTCATTTTAAAGAGGGTTAATATTAAATCCTATTAAAATTAAGAAATGGAAATAAAAAAGTACTCGGATATAACACAAATCTAGGTTTCTAAATTAGGATTACATTGTTTGGAAGTGAAATATATAGACATGGAAGGAATGAATAAATAATTTTTTAGAGTGATAAATAATATTGATTTTATGAAATTTTATGACCAAACAAATGTTAACAACCCCCAAACCATAAATCATTGATGAGTAAAAAAATACCATTCATTCATCAGATATAATGGTTTGAGGATAAAATTCATATTTCAAGAATAGTTTCCTATACCTATGGTATTAATTTAATATTATGATATAGAACATAATAAAATAAACATACATGGTTTATTTATATTTCATAAACAAAATTCCATCCTTTGGATGTGCTTCAATCACTATCCACATCAACTATTACTCTATGGAATGATTATCCAATATGTGTTTTTATTCTTAAAAAAGAAAAATTAACTTTGAACATATCATACAATTTATAAAAGAGTAACATTATATTATTCTTATAATTATTAAAAATGGATATAAATATGTATGATAATATCCAAAATAAAATGAATATATATTAATCTCTAAAATTCAATAATAAAACTAAATGTTTAATATATTTATTTCATTCAATAAATATCTTTTTAACCAAAATAACCTCAATAAAGTTAAAATTCAATATTTTTTATTTTTTCATCCCAACTAATATTTCATGTCATATAAATTTTTTTCCTAAGGTTATATATACCTCATCCCAAATAAATATTTCCCAAAATATCAGTCATCACTCAAAAATCATAAAAATTCACGAATATTTGATTCTCCAATATGTTCCCCAAAATCATCATAATATTTATCCATAAAATAATTTAAGTAAAAATATTGAAATACTAAATAGTACATTACTTTTTCTAGTGGAAGGAATTTAACACATTTCACCATTTTTTTGTTTATTCTTTACTCGTGTCCTTTGTAGAAGTGATGACTCATCATTTTTAGTATAATTTTGTAAATATAATTATTATAACTTTTGTAGAAAATATGATGAATTTACAAAATCATAACCTTACTTATCTAAGATCTTATATACCCTAAAGATTATTAATAAATTAATCTTATTTAATTAGAATTACAAATCAATTAATTTTTTCACTAAATAAATACTAAACCCAATAGTAATATTATCATTAATGTCTCAAAAAAAATACTCTTCATTATATTATGATTCCATAACATGAAACCTATAAATTGGTATTTATTTATTTAATATTACTATCAAGATCTGACTTATCAACCCAAGACACAATATGTTAAACATAGGTAATCCGTAAATTTTATATTGTGAAATACATTATGATGGTTTGAAAAGAGTTTTTGAATTTTCAATAAATATCCCTCGGGTGTGACAAACTATAGGTTTAGAAATTCTATTTTTCATGAAATTGGTGATGATTTGTTCAAATACCAATGAGCCCTTTTAGATTTATTACCCCAAGGTTAAACTGTGTTAAAGACAAATCTATGTGTAGTATCCATACATTAATGTAAATTATGGGAAACCACTCGCTCTAAACTACACCAAAATTACAAAATATTTTTTCTATACAAATACATATCCTTGTACTTATCCATAGGATTATTGGACAATTATTCATTTACTAAGACCTAAAGTAACTAGAATTTGTATCATACAAACTATTGTGTCCCATCCACTTCACACATATTATTACATGTTCTTAACATGACCATCCATTAATTACCACCCAATGATTATGTGTCCTAGTGACATAAAAAGACTTGATATATAATATCCCAAAGGGAAAATAAAACATGACATATTTATTTTTATTCTTATTTGTGATGTCATAAATACATTTTAGCACCTAAAACTACATACGATAACTTGAATAATAGATTTACAAAAATGGGTAAGCTAAAAATCTGATTAATGGAAGAAATATGATAAAAATACAAAACATGTCAGTTAAAGGTATAACATTATATCAAAAAAATATAAGCCACATGAGTAATCACCTTGGAGAATAACATATTGAAATTCATAACATAATGACACTTCATTATAGGTAATGTGAAAGAAATACATAAAATGACATAATCATTAGTCATTGCAAACAACATAAAAATATCATATGGTGGGAAAAGTCACTTAATTGATTAGGTTTACCTTCAAATCCCATACATGATGGGTCATAAGACTATTGTGTTACCCTGTGCATTGGATAATATTAATTGTTCACCCATCCTAACATGGTCATGATTATGTGGTCAGAAAAATAGGAATAAATCATAATGAATAAATATTAAAATTACCCATTGAAATAAAATGGGTTACATAATCTTGTCTCATATCATACCCAAAATAAAGTTCATAATTAAAAAGTTTGGGATATGAACATGAGCACTTTATTATACCATAAAAGTAAGGGATAATTATAATGTTATACATGTTAGATAAAAAAATAAAAAAATAAATAAAAATTAATGTCATTGATGAAAATTTATTTAATAGAATATATGGAATATTTCATTAGTAAAATAATATTTTCACGTTGAAATCGCATCATAAAAATATAAAAAAATTCAAAAAATAATGAAATGAATTTTTTAAAATAACCATGGATTATTATAATGTAATACTCAACTAATTATGATTTTATTTTTGTAACAAATTCTATACATGTCGTATAAGTTAAAAAATCATTTCACATTATTCTAAAAATGCTAAAAAGTACCAAATTCAAAAATACACAGGATGATTCCATTCAAACAATTTAAAAAAATCAAACATAGGTAATAATGGATTTATTAATTAATTTTTATAAGGTTAAAAATAATCATGAGAATATTTTTTGAAAACATGTATTTGAAATAAAAAGGATTTTGGACCAATGAAAGAAATAATAAAATTTTATTACAAGAATTTTATCAATCATATTATGTAAAGAGGGTAGGTAAATGATAAAATTATATGAAAGTTTTCTATAATGACTAGAGGATAAAAAAATATATTAATTTTAACATTTATGTATCAAACAGTTTCCTTATGTTTGTTTTAAACATAAACAATATTGAATAATGATGAGATTGTGAAACAAAACCTTACCATTTTAAAACATTTGAATCATAACTCCCATGAAATAAAAAACATTAATTTACTGATTAAATACTATAAAAATAAGTATATTCAAGAAATAATGTTAAAATGGTTAGTATATACGATATGAAAATTCAATAATTAGAGAATAGGAAAAATGTATCACAGATGTAACCGTGAGAAGAGAAATCCCTTTACCTCAAGCCTAGCCATGTAGTGTGTATCATTTATCTCATTTATAACAAACATATATCAATTACATGATTTATGAAAATAAATAAGGATTAATTCCTTAAACTAAAACCATTATCCTCATTTATATTAGTGACAAATATAATTACCTATTTAGTTATGTCCATGTGAGGTGTTTTGAGGATTCTAAAACCCTAATTTTAAGATGAAAATAGTGTATCGACTGTGGTAAAATGATTCATTGTTCCTTCATATCCGAAATAATAATTTTGATAGAATTAATTTTTTTTAATTTCAATTATAAGATTAATTTAAACCATCCAATATGGTTATTTAAAATGAACTATGTTATGATCATAAAGATAGAATATTGTAATTATGAATGTGTAACATTTCCATTTTTCAACAATCCTCATGTAAGAAAGGTAAGTGTTAGTTTATCTATAAATGATGATAATTATATAATACATATAATATTATTTCGATAATCAAACTTAAATATAAAATATATGTGATTTCTTAATTAAAAATGAATATCATCACTTAATGAGGTGATAGTTTTCGATGAAAATGAACACAATATTAATTTTTCAATGGATAATAATGACAGAATATATATGATAAATTACATTTCATGAATTCATTATATTTATTTAATATTATTTTTTAACATTAAATCCATATTTATGAATATCCATGAGAGTCAATGATTAAAATTAAATACATCAATTCATGAGGTGGTAGTCCAACGTAGACATGGTAAATGGTTTCATTCCCCATTTGATAGAAGAGGAGATGAATGAATGTTTTTAAAATAATATAATAAAATCAAATATCATAGGATATAAAAATTGTATATATCATAATTATTGAGTCATATTTTTATTATTTGTAATAGTCAATAAAATAATATGCCCAATTTATAACAATACCACTTCTCCGAACAACCACTTTAGGTTTCAAAAAAAAATTCCTTTTAGGGTTTTATATTAAATAAAATATTATAGGATATAGTTAGGGAAGTGGGGAATGGATTATGAGGGGTATTGTATGAATGAAAATTATTTTTATGTAAGTATATAAGAGGATATGGTGTTCCCTTTTATAAATGAGGAATGGAATTTTGTAAATACCCTATGCTATTCAATAATGAGAATTCACTGTCAAAAAATGTGGCTAAAATATTGAAAAATAATCAAGTTTAGGGGTGATATGGTATTGAAAAACCTCCAAAATTTATAACAAACCATGTTTTAAACATGTTATTCAATTTATCCTTTTAGTTTAACCCCCTCCCTTAGTAAACCAGTTTTAACATTAGCCGTGGTAAAAAATTTATACTGTTTTTAAAATCCATTATGAAAAAATTACGATGCACTTGTAATATTATATTAATTATTATAATTCCATATATGGATTATATTTTTTCAAATTTAATTAATAGAAGTATAAAATTTAATTGTAAAATTAAACCCATAAAACATGTACAAAATGGGTTTTCAAAAAATATATTATTAAATTATAAGATTATATTACATTAACGATATGACTATTAATCAAGATTATATGAATTATAATTTATATAAATATATATATAAACTATATATTTAAATTTATTCTTCTGATAATAGGGGATTTATTTATTAATAAATATGGACAATCATTTTTTACATATGAAAATTTGTTTAAATCAATTTTTTCATGTGTTAAAATAAACTTTTAAAAAAATAATGAAAAAAATGTGTAAAAAATGAAATTATTTATATTATTATTAATAAAATGGTTCATATGTAATTTTATTATTAAAAAATAATAAGGGATATTTTAAATTAATTAATTTAATGAAAAGAAAAAAAGCGATTGAAAACTCTGTAATTTTCCCAATTCACTAAAAAATCATATATTCTAGAAAAATACCCAAATTTTACCCTTAGTTAAATTTGATATACTATTTTCAAAAAAAATCATTCTTTTATAAAAAGAAATTTCTAAAATTTCAATAAATAACTTATAATATATTCTCTAGAAAATATTTAAAGACCTTGACTTTCCGTGTGATTTTTCTAATTATATAGAATTATTATGAATATACAAAAATTTATGGCATGTGATTCTGAGGCTCGGAGTGCCCAGAGTGCCTGAAATAAATATATGAACTTTTTTAAAGAAATTTTAGTAAATGCATTGGTGATGTTTTTTAACTTTTGAATCGGTGCTTGGATAAAAAATTTGAGGGCACCATTGAATCTGTAGGACTGGGATTGGCGTAAGGGAGGCTACACTTAGACAGTTGTATGTGTGGAGAAAATGATAGATTTTGAAATTTTTAAATGAATAATAAAATTAGTTTTTTAGTTTTTTATTTTTTTCCACCTACAGACAAGAGGTAGTGTGGGACCAGTGAAGATTCAAGATATAAAATGTAATAACCTTTAAATTCCTAAGTAAAAAAATTGTTGGAATATAGGATGGTACCTATTAAATGATCCCTCATACATTCCACAACTGTTACACACCCTCCCCCTCTCCTATTTTTATAGATCTTGGTGGCTAGTATGGACGACTTCACCATGCGACGATGCTCTGTTAAAGTGCCACAACGCCCAACACATAGAGGACGGAGCTAGTTCCAGTATAAAGTGATGGGAAACACTGAATCATGAAACAAAGGAGGACGTTCGAGTGGCAATGATGGTGGCATGTTGTGTGGATGATGAATGATGACACTTCCTAAAACACAGATACTTTCCAATGAACATGATGTAGGGTTTATTCTATTTTTAATTTCAAGAGTTGATAAATCTTTTACCACCTTCTTGCTATCAAGATAAATCAGAGTGTGAGGGCCAAATGAACAATGCCCAGACCCTCCTCCATTTTGTTGGATTTTTTTCATTATTTATGATCATTCCATTCTGGTTGGATGAAAACTCGGATGATAGCGAACAACAATGTCTCGATGCAGATGAGATAACGGCACACTATAGCACATCGACATCAAAGAAGGATGTGTCCGTAGCTACGGCGGGTGAAGATGGTGGTCAGCTTGTCCAGTTGTGAAGGAGGATGTGGTGTTCCATCACTGACATCCTGATATGGGGGACCACGACATATAGCCACGATTTACAGTGGTGGCTGGAACCGGCAAACCGTGGAGGAAGGTGGAGTAGCACGCCGGCGCACACCGCTGAAGGAGGTCGTGACACGTGGGCAGCGGCATGGCCCGTACGCCATGAATGGTTGGAAGAACCTAGTTATAAAAAATGGATGACTGTTATGTGGTGGGGCAGCGCCCCACCGGCTGGCCAAAACGACCCCACAGTCACGGGGCCAGCTGGAGAAACCGATCCGCAATCTGGCAGAATGGGCAAGACGCAGGTCGATCAAGCGGTTCGGGCCGGACCCGCGGCCTAGTGGGTGAATGATGGTGGGACGAGCCCCATCTGAAGGGTTGGTCCATCCATGGCCCAGAACCAAGATTCGAACTCGTTAGACCCTTAGTGGTTCAGACCCAAGCAGTGTTCGGTGGACCCCGGGACCCGTTGCATCTTTCTAGTCATACCTAGACAGAACGGGCCAAGACCCAATCTATCCCTGGAAATAGAAACACACGTTACTGAAAAACCAGATTTTAGTTCGACATGTATATACTGAAGTTGTGATCCATATTGGGAAGCAGTCCATTTGGCATATTCCGGTGGGCTCGACCAACCGGGCAGGACAATGGTATGATCACCCTCGTTTCTTGAAAAGGGGTGTAACAAAAAGACCAAGTATTCGTTTGATGAACCATCTAAATTGTTGTAACCCTTAGGAAAAGGTGGTACTTTTGGTATACTCCAATTGTGTTTTTAAGAATGTTGTAGTGTGGGTGGGTTGGATTGAACTAGAATCCAACCGGCCTCTCGAAACTAAAACGCTTATAAGTCACATACCCATCATCCAATTGACGTGCTGTCTATCGCGTTGGAACCTTTATGAAATGGATATTTTATGGGATACTTATTCATGGAAAATTGTAGATTTTGAGGTATGAGTGATGGATTGAGGAGCGGTTCTCCCAGAATCAAGCGTACTATGAGTAGGAATCCAGTGGATGGAAGTGAAGTGATGTTTGGAAACAGATCATAGGGAAGTTAGTACGAAGAGATATTATTTGGTTCAACACCAATATTGTGTGGGTCAGATCTTGTGTGGGTTAGAGCTCAGAAATATAGTGTGGTTTAGTGCATACCGATCATGTGTTGGTCAGATCCTGTGTGGGTTAGTGCTCAGTGATCCTTTGGCGGTCAGCGCATACTGATAATGTGTGAGTCATATCTTGTGTGGGTCATTCCAAGGGTTAGTATCTATCAAAACCAGGAGGGTTGTATCCTATGTGGATAATTTTTGGGGTTAGTATCTATCTATATTGTCTAGGTCAGACTCTATATTATCACAAGCATTACCTCTTGATTGAATATTATGATCTAGCTTCGTGACTAATCATCTTTACTTTTATACATCATTAATACCTAGTGTGAGATGAGATATTTATCTTCATGGTGGTATCCTTGTGGTGATACCTATGTGGTAATTTTACCTTTTTGGTGATATAATTGTGGTGATTCCTATGCGGTACTTTTACTATCGTGGTGATATATTTGTGGTGTTACTTGTGTGGTAGTTTTACCTTCATGGTGTTATCTTCGCAGTGTTACATGGGTGGTACATTGGCGGTCAGGGTGTTACCTTCACGGTGTTACCTTTTTGATATTATTCTTTTATTTATGAGATGATTATATCTTTATAACTTATGTATATGTATGGTCATATACCTAAGTTGTGTTTTTGACTGCTTCATGCTTTTTGATCGAAGTCTTGCTTTGTGGTATTTCCTTTGTGGAAAATTGGGAGACCTTTGGGGGTCTTGGGGTCCCTAAAGAGTTTTTTATACTAACTAATGCCCAAACTTTCCCCACACCTTGTTGTGTCTTTTGCAGATAATGGGAAACGTTGATCGAGGCCGAGGGAGCCCGGACTGGACGGTGCTCAATGGTGGACCATTTCATATGTTGTGACGAAGGACTACTAGTAATGAGTTGTACCTACACATTAGGTAGGATCCTCAATGGATGATATGAGATCTTTTTGTCACTCCTTAGTTGTATTTCTAATCTTCATTTGTACTTGTAATCTTTAGTTGGGATTATATTCTGGCCCTTTACATTCATCACACTTTTTACTACAACAGTTTACTTGTTGGTGGCTTCTCTTTGTTATTTGTTTTTGTTTTTGTATATGTTTAAAGGAAATACCTTTCAATTAAGGGATACACATTTTCGGTACTAGTCACCATCCTCAGGCCTATGCATGGCGGTCTTGGTGTAGTCATCGCATGAGCCCCAAGAGACGGGTCATTACAAAGTTGTATCAGATGAGTCAATTATACCAAATAACTAGGACTCTAATATTTTTAACGGAGCAATATTATTAAGTATTTTGATTGTGGTATTATATTCAGGGAGTCCAATGTTGTTGCGGTGGCCGACATATCCATACACCAAGACCCTGAATTCGGATTTCTGACTTGGTGCACGAAAACACTGATTGCATGTGTTTTGGAAATGTTTTTCCTTGATTTCATTAGAGTCAGATCACCAGGTGTAACTTAATGATCTCGGTGCACATTTTACTTATCATAATGCCGCCACATAGATATCCATCTTGGATTCCCAAGGGAGTACACAATGATGGCTCACTGAGCAATGAGGCCTCGGTGCAGTGCCCTCTACGGCGTTAGATCCTTTGGGTGGTGTACTGGCAGCAACACTACCCATTGGGAAACCATTTATACAATTTCCACCTGTAGACTGTGCACATAGACTAAGTTAATTGCATGAGATTCAGAAGTTGGGGCCTTCTAGGTTTTGAGGTGAGGAAAATCCCTAACCAGGTGGGGACTGGCTGGAGGCTGTGGGTAGAGTATTCCGCCTAGTTGGGACATCAGCTGATCATATGGTGATTATAGTTTCTTGTATTTATTAGTACTTGACCATTATGATGGTGTGCATGGTTATGAGGCTTCGATAAATGGACCACTTCCCTATATGGAACCTTTGGTTAGTCTTCCAACTATATCACTACTCATTGGTCACCAGTTACAACTGGTGGTACCGGTAGAGTGCGCATGTAGTCTTAGTGCCTTTCATGTGTTATAGTATCAAATACCCCTTTGGTTTTGAAATGAGTTCATTTCACAGGGGGCCAAGTACTGGATTGAAGAGGTGTTAGAGTTTTCATCTATCTATGGCACTATTCTATCAGATGGCAGTACCAGTAGAGATCCTTTTACGTAGCCCAGAAGGACGATGATAGGGTTTATATTACCCTGATCATGCCAAGAGGTTCATTTTACATGGATAATCCTGAGAACCATCCTTTAATAAGGGGGTATCATTCCATAACTATCTATGGGATGACAATTCGTAAAAGGTTCTACAACTTCGGTACGATGACATGTGGGTAACATAGTATTCAGTGAGGCGTACCGACAATCTCATGTACTCGATGAATAATGTACAGTCAATGATTTAGGGCTAGGACATCTGAGCGAGGTGTGATTAGGAACATCCATTCCAGAAATATTCCCTTATTCATTCATACTTATATTGGGGTGCTAGAGAGAACCTTTGTGGTTGAATGTTCTTTCACTGAGCAGATACAGCCAGTGAATGTTAGTACTGGGAAATTATGAAACTGATGCCAGTCTCAGAGACTTGGGTAGGTAAAATGTTTTTGGAAGAGGAAGGGATATGGATAGATGAATCTGCATGTTAGCAGACATGGATGTGGATCTAGGAGAGTATCATGAGGTGGTATGCATTTCGATATATTACAACCACCACCCCATTGTGGTCCCCACCATGTTTAGGGAGCTCGAGGATATGGGACGGTAGTTTCTGGATGCGGTCAAGTAGTGTGACCCAAGGGCTCCAGAAATGATTCATGGTACGGTTTATGTCTACTACTGGCTTCCTTATAAATAGGCATAAGTACCAATAATTTAATCTTAGCATGAATCTTGTTCATGACCTTGAGTTTCAGTTAAACTGATTACTTGACCGTTGCATCTAGAGACTCCGTTTTGAGGAGACTCGATAATCACACTTATGTCTATGGGGTGATCTGACCCTTGAAGCGAGTGTTTCGGTTGGAACCTCTTGGTGGAAGCGCCGAGGCCTTAAGATGGTAGTCTGGGTATGGATTGGACATCCACAATTCATAATCAGATTGACGTTATTAGGAAAAAATATTTTGGGATATCTACAATGTTGGAATAGGGATTTCCTTGGTCGAAGAAAATGGAAACCTAGGAAGCATAGGATAAACTCATGTATAGGAGGGTGAAACCGATCACCATTTTGTTGGCCTACCTTACCCTCGTGAAAGTAGATGTTTTGAGATTTTAGTTTCCAAAAGTAGTGGATGATTGTGGGGAAATATTTTCAAAATATGTTTCCCTGATTACCTCCCCGAAGGGAGAGGGACTTCTACTTTGGCTGGGTACTACCAGAAATTAATACCTGACTTCTCCAGGGTAGAGAAACCCTTTTCATCATTTCAAAAGATAGGGAAGCCTTTCTTATGGATGGAGAAGTGTCAGCATAGCATTCAAGATATGAGAGAGAGATTGGCGAGTGCCCCCATCTTGAGGCTACCAGAAGAGGACGTCGGGTATGTAGTCAACTATAGTGTGTCAGTGACCATACTAGGTTGTTTCCAAATGCAGGAGCGGGTAGTGATATGATATGGCGCACTACAGTTTTGAAAAAATTAGAATAACTGTGCTACCAATGACTTCGAGTTAGTAGCAATTGTCATTGCATTGAATATGTGGAAGCACTACATGATGGGTGAATGGGTTACTTTTTACTCTGATCACAAGTGTCTCATGTCTATCTTCTCACAAAAAGACCTGAACCTGGGACGTCGATGATTGATAGAGTTCTTCCAGGACAAAGACCATGAGATAGTCTATACTCATGGGAAGGGGAACATGGTAGCAAACACACTAAGCAGGAGGTTTGGTCTACAAGTTATGAGTGAGGCATCAGATTAACTAGTTTTGCTATGGATATCTATTGTGGATAAGGATAGAGCTACATACCTCCAGTCTATGAATGTCACTCCGCTAATTCATCAGCGAATCTAGGAGGCACATCTTGGGACGTTGAATGCGAGGCCAAACGTGATTATATATCCTCAGGGCGGTCTCCAGAATGATTTTCTGAATGTGGGGAGCACATATTCCTTTTTAGAGGACGCACCATGGTACTAGTGACACATCGGGAGGAGGTGTTAAGGGATATCCATACATCCCCTTTAGTGGTACATCCTAGAGTGCTGAAGGTGTACCGAGACATCTATCGTCAGTACTAGTGGCCATGGATGAAGAAAGTAGTGGAAGAAGACTTACGCTGACAGGAGACGGAGACCATTGGAGTTCTAGGAGGGGGACCACATATTCTTTTGAGTATATCCTCGATGGGTACTATAGATATTTGGCTGAGGCAGTAAGTTATCACCAAGTTTTATCAGACCATTTTTTATTCTTCAGATGATAGATTAGGTGGCATACCGCTTGGCACTTCCACCACAGTTGGAGAGGGTGCACACCATTTTCCACGTATCCCGAATGAGGAGAAATGTGCCTGACCAATCTCATATCATCGACCATATAGAGATGGACTTTGATGATGGGGTGATGTTTGCAGAGGTTCTAATTGATATTGAGGATCGACAGGAGCGAGTCCTTCATCGGAGATTAATACCTCTATTGCGCATTAGCTGGCATCATAGGAACATCTAGGGGCACATGGTAGAGGGAGATTCCATAGTACCCCCATTTGTTTCCTTAGTCTATGTTGCTTCTTTTAGGGATAAAAATCCCTAAGTTGGGGAAAATGTAAAGACCCATATTTTCCATGTAATGTTTTTTAATTTAATGTTATTATTAAGAGTATGTGAATATTGACGGTGCGTGATTTTGAGGCCTGGAGTGCCCAGAATGAATTTCTGAACATTCATTATGGTACATTTAGTAAACTCCTGGGAGAAATATTTGAACTTTTGAACCGGTGCTCTTATTGATGATATGACAGAATGGTTTAATCCGCAACACTAATATTCTCTTAAGAGAGGGTTCAAATTGACTGTAGTATATCTGGATAAAATGTTAGATTTTGGACTTTTTAAAAGAATAATAAGATAACATTGTTTTTTATCTATTTATTTTTCTCCTCCAAAGGACATGCAATAGTGTGGGACCAGCGATGAGTAAATCCATTAAATGGCTTGACGCTTCAAATAGTAAGTAATAGCATCACTAGAATTTAGGATGTTTCCTATTAAATAATCCCCCATAAATTCTACGAATATTACTTTCCCTCCCTTCTTCTATTTATATAGAGCTTAGGGGGAGGTATTGTACGAATCACCAAGCGATGAATCTATGTTAAAGTTCGTCGATGACCAACACATAGAGGAAGGATCCGGTTCCAGAGGGCAATGACGAGTGACACCGAATCAAGATCTAATGGATGATATTTGAGTGACAACATTGGAAATCTGTTATGGGGATGAAGAACACCAACACTTCATCAAACATGGATGCTCTCCAACGAACTTGAGTTAGGGGGTATTTTTTATTTAATTTCCTGAGTTGATATATATTTTTGTAGACTCTTGCTATCAAGATAACATAGAGGGTGTGGGCCAAACAAAGAAGGCTAGGACCCTCCGCCCTTTTTCTAGAATTTTGGTTGGTTCTTCATGAGCATTCCATTCTGGTTGGATTAAACATGGGATGGGGTGGCCGAAAATGATCTGTCACGAAAAATATAGTTATACACCATCATTCATTTCCATCCAAGAAGGTTGTGACCATAGCCGTGGTTGGGGAAGATGGTGGTCTGCTCGGTTGACCTCAAAGGAGGAAGCTGATCACCATCGTGCAGTGCCAGAAAAGGGGGGCCGTGACATGTAGCTAGGACAGATGGCACCACCCAGATCCAATGAAATGTTGAGCGGTGTGCCATCACGTACCGTTGGAGGAAGCCCAACTCAAGGCCCCAATAGGTGGAGAGTGGAAAAACCCTCATGTAGCATAGGGTCGGTGGACCCCATCAGCTGAAATGGTAGACCATTATGTGGTGGGGAAGCGCCCCACTAGCCGGGCGAAATTTCCCCACACTGGCGAGGCCAGTTAGAGAAACTGGTCCACCTTCTGCAGGACCGGGCCGGCCGAGTGGGCCGGACCCGTGGCCTAGTGGGCCGACACGTTTAGGCCATGCCCCATCCAATGGGCTAGGAAAACCATGACCTGGACCTAATAAGGAAACTGGGCTGACTCTTAGTGGGTCGGACTTGAGCGGGTCAGGTGGACCCTTGGACCCGTTGCGTCAGGCTGGTCTGACCAAGTCGGACCGAGCGCAGACCCAACCAGTCCCCTAAAAAAGAAATACTAGTAAATGGAAAACCAGTTTTTTATTTGACACGATGTTAGTGGAATTGGGATCCCTTTTGGGAACCAATCCATTTGTCATATTCTGGCGGGCTCGACCGAGATCGAATTGACCAAGGTGTGATCACCCCCATTTCATGGAATGGGGTGTAATTGACACACATGGCATCCATTTGACAAACTGTTTATAATGATGGAACCCTTATATCGAGGCGTTCCTTTGGGTATACTCCACATTATTTTTGGAGAATGTAGGAGTGTGGCTGGGTTGGATCAAAACAAAATCCAACCAGGCCCTTGAAACTAAAACGCTTATAAGTCGCAGATCGAATGTCTGATTGACGAGTCGTCTATCGCATTTGAACCCTTATGACATGGAATCCCTTTGGGATAATTCTTCATTGAGATTCGTGGAGTTTGAGGTATGGAAGTTGGACTAATGAGCTGTTCTACAAGAATCAAGCGTACTATTAGTGGGAATCCAGTGGGTGGTAATGAGGAGGAGGATGGAGATAGATCATATAGAGGTTAGTACCGAATGATCCTATGTGTGTCAACACCGATCTTGTATGGGTCATATCCAGTGTTTGTTATCACTCAGTGATCCTATGTGGGTCAGCTCATACATATCCCTTTTTGGTCAGATCTTGTGTCGTTCAACGCTCAGCGATCCAATGTGGGTCAGTGCATACCGATCATGTGTGGGTCAGATCCTGTGTGGGTAATTCCGGGGGTTAACACCTATAGACTCTGAGTTGTTCGGATCCTATGTGAATCATTATGGGGATTAGTACCTATCCATACTATGTGGGTTAGACTCATTACGGTGATCATCACTACCTCTTGTCAGAATATGATGATCTGGCTTCGCGCCAAATCATTTGTACTTATTTACATCACTAATACCTGGTGTTAGATGAGTGATTTAACACAGTAGTGATAGAAATGTGGTACTTTTACCTTTATGGTGATATCATCATCATAATACTTATGTGCTACTTTTACCTTCATGGTGATATCGTTGTGGTGTTACACATGTGGTACTTTTACCTTCGTGGTGTTATCTTCACGGTGTTACCTATGTGTTACTTTTACCTTTGTGGTTTTACCGTCATGGTGTATCATTTGTGATATTCTTCCCCCATGTATGAGATGATTATATCTTGATAACTGAGGTATATGTATGGGCATATAACTAATTAGAGTTGATGAATACTTCGTGCTTTGTGATTGTGGTCTGTATTGTGGTTTTTCCATTGTAGAACTCTCGGTGATCTTCAATGGTCTCAGGGTCCCTAATGAGTGTTGTTATACACACCCCTGAATAGGGTTCAGCCCCACCTTGTTGTTTCTTGCATATACAATGGACAACATTGACTGAGGCTGAGGGAGGCAGGACATGACGGTGCTCAGTGGTGGACCACTTAACGTTGTGTGACGCATGACTACTAATCGTGAGATGTACCTAGCCTTCATGTTGGATCCTTGGTGGATGATACAAGAGTTGTTTTTGCACTTTTTTGTTGAATTCTTACTCTTCTCTTATACTTTTACTTTTCAGTTGGGAACATATTCTGACCCTTTACATTCATCACACTTTTTACTAGAGCAGTTTTTTTGGAGGTTTCTTCTTTTGTGTTCTCGTCTTGTGTGTTTGTATAGGTTTAAAGGAAATTCCTTCTTGTTAAGGGATACACATTTCTACTGCTAGTCACCATCCCCTAGCCTATAGAAGGAGGGCTTGGGATATTCATGCAACGGGCCCCGAGGGATGGGTCGTGACAATATAAAAATAATCATTTTTTTGGAAAGATCTTTTAGTAAAACTAAATATATTTATTAAATGTTTAGTTCTTATATACTATAAATTTATCAATAAATATATATTAACTAAGAAATTTATATATTTTTCATAAATAAGATAATAATAATATTAATTCTCTCCAATTTAATATCTAGATTTTAATGTTAATATAATTCATAGGTCTTTTAAACATTGTCTTGCATGTTGTATATGACACTAAATGGTTTATTCATGTTTTAAATTCTCAAGGAGTTACATTATCATAGTCTACCTACCATATTCTGACACAAAATATCATGGTCTGACTACACAGGCTTAGATAACACTTTATAATAACCTAGTATGATCTAACTAAGAATTAATTTTTCTATATATTCTATATAAACTTAGTCATTCATATCTAGTATTTATAGACTACCGATTAGCGGCAAAGTCCAATAAAAATCATGGGATTAGTGTGCCTTAAAATATATGGAATAATGTTCATGTATGAATCAAATGGAATATTAGAAATACCCATTAATATAGTAAACATATTGAAAAACATGTCGATAAACAAATATGATAAAATAGCGTATACTGTAGTTTGATATATAATATAAAGTATTATAAATGATTAATAATACATATAGTATAATAGTATAAAAAACTATAAATAATAAACACCATCATAAAAGATAAAAATATTTCCCATTTCCAATATTAATATATTAATATAGGTAATATAAAATTACAATGGGCTTATTCACAATGAACTAACCAATTCTTATTGAACCTTAAACCAAAACTATACTGCCTATCTTGAGAAACATGTGAATAGATCAAAGATAATACATATCTATTAAATAAAACAGGACATTTCACGGATGTACATTAGTACCCACATCATGTAATTTTGTATTAGTGATTCCAATGACCTAGAAAGATTCCCTCACTCACCCCAATAAACTATGTGCCAGTGTCCATGTAGATGGGAGGGAAATTCAATGGTGAAATCCCCTATTTAATTATTGATAGAAGACTCACACGCCATAATGTAAGAAATATGATCCATATTAAAGATACTAGGTTTCTTCTGTCTATAATTGTTGATTCAAATACCTATATAACACAATGATGTAGAAAAATGAGTCACTCTTATATCATCATATTATTTCTATAAGAGGACTCCCTCTTTTCAAAAAGGGTCGAACATGAGAGACCCACCTAATGCATTTGTAATATCACTACAGATAAATAAAAAAAACCAAAAATATCTTCATAAATAATTAATATACCAATAATAAAAACAAAATGAAATCAAAGAGAGCCTAACCATCAATGATAATTTCAAATGATTTTTTATAGAAAGTATGGTAGTCAAAGATGGACCATGAATAAAATTTTTACATAATAGAAATCCCATTATAAAAAACTTGATAATAAATAATGGGGACCAACCACATGAAATAAAAAATGCTAGAATCATAACCTACTTGATTTCTTCTCCTATGTTCAAATTAGATACACCATACAAACTTCCAATTGACTACCTATCCCACTACACATACATCGTAACTAACGACATGGGATAGATTCCACTAAATGATAGTGTAGGGCTATTACAATGTGATAATTACTTGGATTATACATCAAAAATTTCACTCTAGTCCCTCAAATAAATATTCCATGACATCATCAAAAAATATGTGTCATGGACATGGTGTTACCATAGGTGTATCCCCAAAAGATGTTGTTTTACTCTATCAAATAAAGTAATAAAAACCACCATATTTCCCTCTTCTATCTCACCTAGATCCTTGTTAGTTGACACGCTATGTATATATCACCAACAAAGAGATAAATGTTAGGGATATATTACCTGAACTATGACCATTCAGAAAAAGTGACCACATATGTAAAATTAATCATTCCACATCAGATAAATCTCAAATAAAATGGTTATTTAGGTTAACACCACCGATTGGGTCATATCCCAACAAAAAATATTTTAGGGATACAATAATACCTCATTGGTACATTATCAATCACTATATTTCACACATGTATGGCCAAAATCACTAAGGATAAATATAAACTCCACTTATCAATACTAATATAGATGGAAAATAACACTCTACTAATTTTATCTCATGATCCATATTAAGGATCATCAATTAATTAGGACTACATCCCCTGAATCTAAAATCAGCCATTAACAAAAACACCACTATGAATATCTCTAACCCTAATCTTATGTTTAATCAATAAGGAACTACAAAAATATGTAAGGATTTCTTCCCATCACTGTGAATTCTAATAACCAACCAAAATCAATTTTTGAACTATCTCACCCATCCATCAATCAATGTGAAGGTATCACATACTATCCCGAGTTCATATTAAGGACTAATCACAACCCATGTGTGATCACTCCATCATATTCTCACTATAACCCATGAATAACTCATAAATTCAAATATGCATAAAATTTCATGAATTTATCACCAATGTTACCTTCAAAGGACCCAAGAATATCCCATAACCATGAATATCCCTTGGAATCTCATTATAGTCTAACCAACCCATCACCCAAGAGAGGAAGGTGTGTATATAGTTCCTATATTATCATGTATAGTCATGCAATAATAGAAAAGACACATATAAACCATAATCCGTAAACTCACATAAGCATAAATTCATTAAAAAATAGGTAATATTTATTACGAGATTGTTAGAACAAAAGAAAATTGAAATGTATACCCTATTATTTCTATTAATATAATTACAACAATTCTCGTTAAAAATTCAATTTTATAAGGAATGTAATTGTAGATTTATGACTATTATTTCTCTTTTTTAAATATGAATCCACTTTTGAGTGATAGAGTGAGACCCCGTATAGTGAATGAGGAATTTTTGGAATTTCCAATCTATAGAAATAGAGACACAAGGATATTTTGGGTGCCAATCCTAAGGAAATATCATACCATGTCTAACTAGTATGTGATTACCTACAACTAAAAAAAAATACTAAAATACAAAAAAGTATAATAATAATATATAAAATATAAAAGAAATTAGAAAATAGTGAAATTATTTCTAACAAGCATCAGACAATGATAACCCTAATTAAAATAGGTATATTAGACCAGTGTAGCTTTCCCTATGAGGATACACTAAAGATTCTCATATTTTCATATATTATATTTTTTAATTTGATGTTACAATACTTTATATTTTTAATTTATGTGTGACATTCATGTTCTTTTAGTGATAGGATTGTAATTGGGAAAACTAATTTTTTTTAGAATTTTTAGAATTTTTTATATAAACATTGTATTCAACAAATAAAATATTTAACACTAACAAACATAGTGAGATTAAATTTTTTGGATTATAGTGATGACTGAAGACATTTTATTCAATATTAGCAGGATCTATATTCAACCATACATTTCCCAAAATAAGCTCCCAATTTTAGCATCGTAATATGTAACAAACATGAAAAATGATTAATTGAAGGACAATATATTCCAATATTGAACCAATAAAGATGATAATTCACATAGAGATAGATAAAATATATGGGGACATTTAATTTAAATTTTTAATTACTAGATTTAGAATTATTCATTGTCATAGATTCTAGGTAATTTGGTGCATTGGTATATTAATAGTCTCAATGCAATAATTATTTTATCGATTAATACTATCCTAAATCAAAATTCACATGGCCAATTGAAGGAATGTTTTGTGGGTTAATTGGAATGATTTAATGGAAATACAATATAGAATACCACACATTTAAATTCATCAATTTATTGTTCCTCCCATTTAACCACATTTAATGTGAAAAATATGATCCAAAACATTCCACTACACTAGCTATAAAACAATGTTTCCCAATCCCTAACAAGGGGATAAAAAATTTAGTTTTTAATTTTCAATAAAATAATATATCTTTTTATTTTGTAATAGTTTTACATTGTTATAATATATATTATTCTTCACAACTTTCAAATTTTTTATATTTATTACATTTTGTGTTCTCTCATCATTCCTTTCACAATTCTATGAAAATAGAGAATAATCGTCTTCTTTTTTTGTGACACGGTTGTGGATGATTAATTTCATGAACTTAAGAACTAACTTATATTATATAATGATAATTTCAGTAGTATGGAAATAAATTGTGGACAGTTGTGACCATAATTTCATTAATATTATGTTTTTCTTCCAATCCGTTATTTTATTTCACTTCTTCATTGTTATGCTATATCATACGAGATAGACTAGAATTATGATGATCATGTGATACAGTATTAAAATTAATGTATTAGGTAAATTTTAACAAGTAAAATATTAAATAATTGGGTGTTAAGTGATATTTTTTGTCTCATCATTGAATATAATACGTAGAGTTATTTTAATAACAATTATTACATCCTAAATAATTACTTGAGAATTAAAGACATTTATCACTAAATTGTTCATGAATTATTTTATTTCTATTTATAATTTTAATATATTATGATAAAATTTATTTTAAGACCATATGATGATATTGTTTCATTTAGTTGTATATTAATTAGTTTAAAATTAGTGATAATAGAAAATAGTTGGTGTGTGGGTATCCTACTTGGGAGATCAACCATAGGTTTCTACTATATTATATGATTAGGTTATATGAAAATTTTATTCATCTATTCCCAAAACACATATTCTTAAATTAGATTTATTTTCATGGAGGCCAAGAGTTTTTTCAAACAATTATTCAAAAACAATACAGAAAATCATAATTTCTAGAAAACAAATTAACAATTAAAATATTCATTTCCATGATTCACAGATGAAATTTAAAAATTATTTTTTTATTTTATTGTTAACAAATATTTTTTATTCTAATAAGAAATAATCACGGAGGAATCAATTTCAACATAATGAAAAAATGACGGAAGAGATGAAGAGTCAAACAACAAGAATTTAAACTTCCTGAAAATAATTTGTAGCATAAAAATATTCTAGTGAAATGGAATATGAAAATAGTTATTTTCTAAATATTATAGTAAATGAATATTATGAGGATTTAATTATGATACACATAGCCTCAAATTTATCGATAACATTTTTATAGGAGGCTGAAGGATAATACTTTCTATCTAATTTTCATGTGTGAAATCAAGAGGAATTGGATGATGAGTTGTATATTTTTTAGAATTTGGAATGGTATGTGGTTCTCCCAAAACTTCCAATGAATAAAATTACCAATATTCCCCTATCATTATTTATAAGAAGATAATGAAGATACCCCTAATGATATCATATTCATGATGACCTAACTTGAATAAAATTTGTTCCAGGATACTTTATATTGAAAAATATATGTTTTTTATTGATTCATCTTATATTAAAAAAAATTTAAATTTAAGATCTTCCATGATGCCCATAGTATTTTAATTTTTTAAATGGATTTAAATAGGTTGTTACTATATTATAAAGTTGATGAAGTGTCATAAATTTTGATGTTTGGAGATGTAGATGTAGTGGACTCAATCATTCTCATACCTAACCTAGTATGTTTTAAAATATTTCTTTGGGGTTAGACCAAAATTACTCTTTCCATGGAGTCCTATAAAATGAGTTTGAAGTTAATAATAATTTTATACAAATTTTAAGGTTATTTATGAGAAAATAACCCCATCCCCCATAAGATTTATGATAATACACTTCCACTATTTGACCAAGGGTACAAAAATTATAACACCCCTAGGGGATAACTATGTTATATCCATTCTCCCATTTATATATATATTTTTAAATAATATTCTTGTTTTATTATTCTTTCTTTTTAAGTATCTATTAGTAAAACTATGACCTTTAATCATTGATAAATTTGAGTAATAAATCAGGTTTTTTCCTTTCATCCATTTTTCTAAACATTTATATTTTTGTTATCTTCAATAAGGGATAGTTAAATAATATCTGTGGGGCTGGATTTCAAAATACTTTTAGTAATATTTTTTATTCTCACTTATTTTCCTTATTGTTTTAAAATCTACATAGGATTATATTTCTTGAATTTATTGATTGTTTTTTATTTTCTATTATATTTTTTAGATATTGAGATTGATCAAATATATTTTTATATTAAAACCATTTTCAAATTTTGTATACGTTTATATATTTTTATATATATGGTTTTAAATGGTTTTTAAAATTCATTTCATTTTAATATTTCCAATATTCTCATTTTAGGAAGTTTGATTGATTATGAAACTCATGTTCACTAGTCCAGTATAGATGAAAATATTGCCCAACCATATAGGTTTATAAACCATTTTTTTGTGTTATATACATTTTTTTCTTTTATTATTTTGAGTGATGTTGTGTGACCTTGAACTTCTGCTATTATCTTTAAACGTTATTGATTCAGTAAAAATAATTTCATGAGATTAATGTATTTTTTAGGAAATCCATAAATTATCTTTAGACCAATGTATGCATGTAACACTGTTTAACCCTTATAATACATGTATTTAATTATAGGATTATGAAACATTACAAGCCAAGTGTTCCTTACCCACCTTCACTCATTATATTTCCACAAGGATATTATATGATTTAGCATAGAGAAGGTGACATGAGTGTGTGTTCTATGTGATATATCTCATTGTATGGTGTTGGGAGGTGTGTGACTACATTTCGGCCATTTGATTTATGGGAATCATAAATGTTTCTTTTTTATGTCATTCATAACATCAGTTGTTAAAAAAATAAATAAAAAAACATAAAAACAATGCGATGTTCTTGAATAATTTATTCTACATAATCTTATGACTCATTTCCATATCAATAATTTGGGAGAATGATTATCATTCTCTTTTTTCATCTCATACTTCATGAAATGTTTTAAAAAATGAAATATAAATTTTAGGAAAAATATTATTTCATATGAAATCATTCGCTATATTTATTATTTAACTCATGTTGTATGTAATTAAAGGGGGTCCTGCATTTCCAAACATGTAAGATGAATTGAGTGAGGTATTTTCTGAATTTTTTTCATTCAAGGATTGATATTTAAGAGCTTAACCTACACATTCCAACCATAGATTTTTAATGGTTTTACTCACCAAAAAATAGACATAAAATTTACCGTGAATATTTATTCTTGATATAAATATATTTTTAGGTATCACATTATAGAGATATGAGATATTTTATAATTCTATATAGATCACACGTGTTCCTGAGGATGAGAAGATATTCATATAAAAAAATAATTGACTAAAGAAGGAAATACATTTCTTGGAGGTAGGTATGACCAGAACATGCATATTAAAAAATATATTGAATGTAATTTTTTGATTAGTGTGGATTTAAGAAATTCTGATCCATGTATAAGGCATGATATTTCTTAATATGTGATAATTGACTAGTATTTTCAATTATATAATGTGATTTTCTTTTATATTGGGTTTTGATGATTTCCAATGATTGAAATGTTTACGTGTGGGGTATTTAGGAAGCACATATTTTCTAGTATTATATTTTGTGATGAAATGTCTTAATCAGATTTTTTCCATTTAAGTGTCATTATCTCATTATTGAATTTTTATAATTATTATTGATTAATTATTTTAAAAAATATTTCTTAATTTAGATAATTTTAATATTTGTTTCATATTTCATATCTATAATATTCTAAACTAATATAAATTGGAAAAATACATTTATGTGTTATAGGAATAAGGGGTTTGGTTAATATAGTATGATAAAGAGATAAATCCAAGAAAAAGCGGCCCAAAATGGTCTCCCATGTTTAGTCGTTGAATTTTCATAGTATATATAATGATTAATGCAATGGCCATATCTCCCAATACCAATCCAATGGAGTATAGAATTCCAATGTTTATATATAATATTCTTGGGAAATGTTATTTAATAGTATAATAAAATGTTTTTATCATCCTTTATGGTCATAAATTCATGGTTATTTAGTGTATTGAAATATGAACATTGTTTGTGAATGAATTATTTCCTCTAGTAAAACTATCATAACTCGTGATAGAGATGGACAATGGAGACAAGACGCTTAATTATACAATAAAGAAGGAGGGGGAAAATTTGAATACCATAATTCAATTTTAATCCATTTAATATTATAAACATGTTGTAACTCTTCAAGTACAGAATTAGAGCCCAATGTTTCCACTCCCCTCCCTATAAAAATGTATATCTATTTCCATTTCAAGTGGTTGGAAATATCAATTTGAAATTTATTATAGAATATGTTATTTTATATAAAATATTTTTACATTCTTATAATATATATTATATGAATCTTATATATTAATTTTCATTTTGATTATATTTTGTATTCTCCTATCAATCCTTTCGCAACTTAAGGAAAATGGAGACATAAATTTTAAACTTATTCAAGGAAGAGGTGGTGGATTATTGGGTTATTGGTAATATATTTTTTATCATTATTATAAATTTATAATTTCCTTAGTGAATAAAATGTCTATGGTTTGAGGAGACCCCTCTTTTTCCTATAATTAGTTTCATCATTCCATCGAGTTTTTTATTCCTCCCATTCATCATTATAATTTTTCATGTGGTGTGGTGTATCATATTGATAATGATGTGGGAGAGTATTAGAAAAAAATATAGAGTTTTTATATGGGTTAATAAAATAGAAAAACTGTTGGTTTTGAGTGGTAGTACTTATATCAACATTGATACAAATATTGTGATTTATTTTAAAGAACATTTATAGCATCAATATAGACTGCCTATGAAAAAACTCCACTACACACTATCTTATCTATATATTTTTCCTTTTATTATTTTTATTTTAGCATATTTTGATCATTATAATTTTAAAACCCAAATTATATTTTTATTTCATTTAATAGTATATTAATTTTTTAAAAAAATTGAATATAAGAAATTGGGGTTGTGTGAGTGATCTCCTCAAGTGATTGACCCCTGGTTATGTATTATATTTCATGGTCAATTATTAAGATATTATTGGGGTGTGATTAATGAAAAATATATAGTATATAACATCCATTTCACCATTACTAGTAGACAATACTGGATATTAAAACTCTTAAGAGAAACAAAACCTTGGGCCTAGGGAGATCAACCATCTAGGTATTGAAGTTCCATCAACACAAGGTAAGAAAGTTAACATCATTGGGAATACACTATTGACCATGAATTGATAACTAATAAATCCAAAAAACAAAAATTCATCTATAAACACTAAGAAATATAACCAAAACTTCCATCAGATTCACCATAAATAAAACCACCATCCATTTGTGTTTCTAGAGTATCCTAGATCCATAAAAGTTTCGTCATACACATCAGATTTCCTAAGGATTTAATTCAACTTCACATTAAATTACATATTCATTCTCACATCAAATATCCTACAATGATTTCCCACTATAACTGAATCTCAATCATATCCATCACTACTTCTATTAAAACCATCCACTCTATCCCTCTAAAAAATACATTGTAGATTAAACCTATAAAAGGTGGAATCATTTTCCCTATTTAATAATGGAGGACAAAGAATAGTATTTTAAACCCAAATTAAGGAAAACACATGGACGAAAATAGTGAATATGGGAATAGGGAAATTAGTACGATAGCCTAGATGGAAACAACCGATCCCTCAATAGATACAAAATAATAACTAACAAAGTAACATTGAAAATAAAACATCAAAATGGGGAGTTGATGATGATCCATGCTCTCCCCACTAGATCTTCTACTGAACGCTTTTTATAACACAACAACAATAAAAAAATGTTTCTTACCTAATATGGGTTGATCATGTAGATTCAATGTAAATAAAGGATTATGGAGGTGAATGAGGCCCCCAACTATGAAAAAACCATCACATATTATTATCAATATCAAATAAAAATTTGTGAAAAAAATATATGAGAAAACACATGAATTTGAAAGAAAAACATGGACGAGGATGGATAAAATAAGATATTTTTAAAATATATAATATTAATTACATACAACCCCCTATTTTAAAAATCTTATTTTTTTAAAATACCATTTTAAAACCTTTCCTTTATTTATTTTATCTAGAAAAAAACACATTTATTTTAAAAATTTTAGTAGAAACTGATTTAAACCTACCAAATAATATATATTATGGGGTACTAATAGTAATTTGACTAATGTTCCACTAAAAATAATTTAGAATACATTTTATTCCTTGTTTCCTATTAAGAATACTCGATCCAATTTCATTTCTATTGAAATGAATGTCACATATTCATGCTAACAATAAAAAAATAACTCTCAAAAATTATATACAATCAAGAATGTATTCACAAGCATTAAAATTAATATTCACAAGGTGTAAAGGCCTTCAACCACATTCACACTTCCATTTAGGAAGGATATAATCAAACACATCTCAATTGACTCTAAAAATAACCTTTTTCTTCAGGAAACATAATAATTTAAATAACTATTAACATTAAACCAAAACCTATAATATGTTTATTCAATAAAAAATAGGCCATTTGGTTATATGAAATGGAATATATCAAAAAATTAGTGCGGTAAACTTTTGATCAATGTATTGTGGTATAATTTTATGAGTCTTCAAAACATCCCCAAAAACATAAATCACATTTATAAGGAAGCACTATTACTTATATGAGTACTGATTGTGTATCATTGTGCAAAAATCTGGATACTTATCAGAAGTATGTGTAGTATCTCCATGTTAAAATGAAAGATGATCACCAGTTTCTTATATTCTCACCCCATCATGTTCAATAGAGTTAGTCCCACCTCTCATCAGATAATTTTTTTGTTTTTTTAGGGTTTCAGTTTTATTAATGATCATTATTGTGGGACCTATATCCAGTGGACCTTTCTTGGGTCCTTTATTTGTTTTTCATGATCAACATCCCTAGTTTTTGACCTTTATAATGAAAAACTAATAAATTTAAAAAATATATACTTGATTGAAAATTTTATTTCTATTACTGCCTCAAGGGTACCATAATTTCTTTTCTCCCTTCCATGGATATTTATTATCTCAATCTATGTGGGAAATAAAATTAAAATATGGAAACCATTTCTTTATAATTAAATGATATTGGGTCAAACCAAATGAACGAGATTAAATTGTATTAATATTAAAAAAAATCAATATGAACATAGTAATACTAAGTTAATTGTTTCCCATTATGATTGATGGTTTGATAGAAAAATTAATTAAAAATTTTCATTTAAAAAAAATTAAATTTTATGATACATATATTTTAAAGTTATTAAAAATCAAAATAAACATCAAGATTAAGATAACTTCATGTTTCATGTTCAATGGTGTTCTTAGAAAAATTTCTTATAACAATATTTTATGGTAAAAACTCATTTTATTTAAAATTATAAAAATAAAAATTTCAGCCCTGAAAATAATTAATAATTAAATTTTATAATATGTAATAATTTAATAATATTACAATTCGCTCTAAAAATAAACCTAAAGGTGAACACCATATTTTGAGATTAATATAACCATCCGATTTTATTCAGCAGTTTTGTTTACTAGATTAAATTATAATGTTACCTCTCATGTAATAAAGTAATATAATTCAACTAAAATTTCACCTTCTCTAAAAATGAAATTTCATGATTTCTAATATATAGAACAACAAAACATTTGACACATAAAAGTAGTAAACATACTTATAATATCAAAACCTCAGTGCCTAATTTGTCGCAATGATCATCGTAATATATTCAATTAAAGATAATCCTTCACAAAGACTAAACCCATAATTAATCACATTATTTGTAACAATTGATAAAAAATTTAAAGTCTTGAACCATAATTCAGGACGGTGAACCCAAATACGATATATAATCCCTAATTTCCAACACATTTATTTATTCATAAACACTCATAATGCTTGAATTTGACCATGATATGGTGGAACACAACATAAATAAATAAGTAAATGATAAACATAACAAGAACAATCAATATGGGGTCCTATTATTTAAACCACAATCATAGTTAAAACGAAAATAATCATTCACCCTGATCTGACGTCTTGGTTTTGGTCCCATAGACCTCCACTTTGATATACATGAACCAAATCAAAATATTAAATGATTTCATAAACCCTAATGAAAACATATCCTCTACACAAAATATATTCTTCAACTGAAGGGTGAAAAACATTGAGGTTTTATATATTCATTAATGAAACTCCACATATCCTAATTACCTAATCCATAAGAAATAATATCAATCCAAAACCAACAACCTAGAAACTTATGATAACACGTCCTTATATTTGAGTAAAATGACTAATAATGTAAATTTAAATTTATTATAAAAATTGTACAATATATTATTTTTTTAATTATTAAATAATCACTTTAACCCCTCGTAATTTCATGATGATGATATTGAATACCCCTATAAAAATCCAATTAATAAATATTAATAAAAAAGTTAGTATTATCATTTCTCTTACTTATATTTATTTCATAAAATGTTATATAATAACCTAATACCACGTGTTGATTAATAGTTAATCATAAGCAGTCACACTGATGGTTTCATGATTTCAACATTACCTTATAAAAAATACTTCATTAATATATTATCAATCAATACAATACTATAATAATTTACATTGATAGGAACATGTGTTCATAGAGCCTTTTATAAATCAGAAACACCATATCTTGAACTTATAGTACAACCTCAGGACCCCCGATCATACAACAAAATAAGGAAAAACTAAATCATTTTAATTGACTCAAGATATGTACATTCCTCATGCCTATTACTATAGAAAATATGGATTCTAGCTACACCAATCTCTGAATTTAATAAAGGATAGTATATTTGAATCTCATCACCCTAGACTTGAAATCAACCCCTTAATTATTTTAGTATGAATTATTTTATCCTGATGATACAACTAATTTTCAATATATTATTAATTTTTTCAGAGTCACTCTAATTACATACTATCTCATCTCTAATTTTTTATTTATTCATGTTGCATAATTATAAAAAGTATCGTGGTAAAATAACCACCACTACTTCCACACATGTGTCTAGAATGAAAACAAATAAGGATAAATTTTTATAATTTCACTACATATAAGAGCATAATCTCATAAATAATTAATTATACTATAAATATTTATTTTCAAAATCCAAAAAAATGAGGTCATGGTCACCTTGATAGACATAATTTCGTTTCCTCTATGACCAAGGAAACAACTATCCAAGAAATCGATCATAACCGAGACTGAAAATGGGTAATATACTTAAATTCTTGACAATGTATTTGACCATTACAATTTCCTTAAGGTAATATCTTCCCAGTTTTGGAGATTGTAAAATGATAAAATGTTTCTACAATATTGATCACTCATAATCATATCATAGTCTTTTATGCATGATACTTCCATACATAATGTGAAATTTTCTTCACCTAAGGTGAATTAAAATTTTATATTCAACTAATAAATGGATGGGTTACTGTTAAAAAAAATTCATCATTTTTCTTGACAAAGGATTTCTAAAAAATCATTTTTTCTATTAAAACAATCTCCTTCAAAATCTTACAGTTCTAATGTAAACATCAATCCCTTCCATTTTGAAATGGTCTCAATTTGTACCAAATATATTATCATTGGGAAAAAATTGATGCTTTGGTATCATCACCAAATCTCACCCAAAAACACCTGATAATAATGAAAAGTAATGAAAATATTATCACCCATAACCTTGAAAAAATTAACTCTTTTGTTTCAAATGTTTTGTTTTATAAATATCATGTAATGGATAACAAATTTCATAGAGTGATGAATCCATTCATTATCAAAATCATGATCCATTTTTTCTGAAAAAAATATAGTATTCAATCATTATGTCAAGTGAAACTTTCCATGAGTTCAAATAATCATATTCTAAAAAATGTATACTATCCCTAAAAATGGTCCTCTAGAAAAGAAGAATCTAATATACCAGTATCATCAATAAGAAAAATAAAACATATTATCAATGTCACCCAATGAATTCACTTTCACCTTGCATCGAAATCACCCCACGATGAGCGCAAATTCAAGAAATATATATATCATAAAATGACTCATTGATGTGATCTATCTGATACTCCAAGATGGACTCTGTAATATTCTCAATCGATGATGGGGTAATAGGTTATAGACTATGGATGATGTTCATTTCATCTCTGTGACAGAAACATGTAAGAGTTTGTTAGGTACAGAAATAGTCATTCTTAGTTTAAAACTTCACATAATGATTTCTACATGATACACATAGGATTTAAAAAATAACTTATCTTTGATTGGTTTATAACATTATGAATAAATATTTTTGAATTTCTCACAATAACATCGTAATTGTCTGTAGAAATATAGTTCCCTATGACAAGAAACATTAGGAAAAAATTAGGAATGAATCACTAAATGATGGACGTTCTAACCAAGTTGTACCTCACAATCAATGATCTATATACACAAAATAGTTAAAATAAAATTATATTACATAAATACGACTTTATCATCCACCACACCTTGTATTGTGTTTGATTTCCTATAGTACTAAACACTAAATTCTCTACCACTATTGACTTAGTTTTCACAATCCAACCAAATCCTCTCAAGTGTCTAACTTAAAACTCTAACCAATATCATAACTAAATTCTCAAATACCATTCAATAAAAATGTAATCATAAAAACACATCATCTAAGTCTGTGATAAAATTAATTTTTATACCAAAATACTAAATCTAATAGAACATAAGTTTTTGACATGTTCTAGTTACATTACCCGTTTGAATAACATAGTGAAATACCATGAAGATAAATTAAAACCACAAACACATGAATAATAAGGAAAAACATTATTATCTAATGTTATAATAATTTATAATGGTTCAATTTGATATAATTTAATAGTATATTAAATTTATATACGATTTACCAATCTCTAACCCCCATCATGTATAAAAAGCACATACACCTATTATATTTTGAATATGCATTGATCACCCAATCCCATCATCCTATGATAAACCTCAGTCTGTAAAAGAATTCCACTCAAAAACTCCAGCAATAAAATCTCCCAACCCTATATGTAAAAGTATGGTTAAGTGTATCCACATACATAATAGGACATCATAAAGATAAAAAATAAATTTAATATCATGTTCAAAAAAATAATCAATGATGTATAAATATATTACATTATTGTGTCAAGAGAAACCATAATCTGAAGGGTGTATCTATGTAAAACATAGATAGTAAAAAACCATGTCCAAAAATACACTTAACATATTTTAAACAATACTATTTAATTCATGTAATCTACATGTGATAATTTTAATATTTAACTTGTTATAAATCTACATCCCCAATCTCACTAAAATGAAATGTCACTAAATAAAAAATTGTGTATAATATAATAAAAGAAATATAAAGATTGACGGGCCAAACTAGACCAACTGAGAACATCTATTATTTGTCTCATTAATGTTTAATATTTTATCACCCACACACTAATATAATAATGTCCCATCCATATCCATGTATGATTTGAAATAAAACATTACTAATCCAAATCCAATCCATAGAACTCAATACAGTGGGATAGTGTATACTTGTACGGTTGTGTAGTTGGTCCACTGACAAATTTAAATGTTGTGTCTCACCAAAGAAAACTTCACCCATATGGTGATAATGTACTAAATGGTACTCTTATCACTAAATTTACATCATAAATACAATAAGTAATAACCCAGATAAAATTATACATATAATAATGCTTCTAAAAAGATCTATCCTTTTGAAATATGGGTAACCAACATCAACAATCATAACATACCCATTTTTAATAAAAAATTTCATAATTATAAATATTCCATTTTAGTTTATGGAAAACTATAATATAAGGGTAAAATCCAAATCATAAATTTCAAGGATAAAATAATTCCTACAAAGTCATTCCAAAAATGAAGAATCCCATATGTGGTGGAATCATAGCTTAACTTTAATGAAGTACATAAAACTTAAAAAATTGGCCATTAGATAAATTATCTTCTAGGTGATTAGTCAGTAAGTTCACCACTTAAGATCATATTTCTAAATAAATTTCTAATACAAAACCTATATGAAATAATAGTTCTGGGTAAAAACAACTATCCTTCAAAATCCTCTAGGATATGGGTTGAAGACATACTGTAATTACTTTTTCTATAATCATCAGTTGAGTATTTCAAAAAAATCTTTCTCTTTAAAAATCAAATAGTAATAGATTAATGGTTCAATATTTTATTTATTGGAAGTATGAACCAGGACATACATAGTGGATAGTTTTCTATAGGATTGGGTAGTTGTGGGTATAGTTATGGATGAATAATCTATACGCCAATGTGAATTCATTATAAGAGACATCATGAATAATTATGAGTATTTTATTTTCTTCTAATTGTTTCCATTGAAATAATTAAATTATTCTTCTTTAATGTCACCCATATTTTCTAAATATTTATATACTGTGTAATTCATTTTTTTTACAATCTATCATATTTTTTCGATTGTGAAAATTCTACTCCATGAGGTTGAATTAAATACTCTAATAGATTTCAAGAATTAGAATTTGAACTCAAATATATTGGAGAACCATAAAAAAAGGCCAAACATAGTGTCTTATATATTGCACCTATATTAGGAGATGACATACTATTTTAGTATCATTCATCTCATAGATATGTGAAATCCCTTATGATTGATCGACACCGTATAGTGATTCATGAAACAATTAATTCAAAGTGAAAAAATTTTAATTTTGAATGATAGAATCATCCATGTTTTCTCTCAAATGAAAAATCAAAGAACATGGATACTCTACAACAATCCATATTATAAGAGCCAAAACAATAGGAGAAGAGGAATCTGTATGATCTTTCCAATCACCTAGATGATAGAAATTATTCAATCTCGGGTATGCCTATAAAAATTGAATAGGAAAACCTCACAATACAACATTTTATTGGTTTTTGAAGATATAGGCCTTGTATTTCTCCTATTACACACAAAATGTACTGAAATCAAATACAGTTTCATATTAAATACTTTAAATGAATCCATTTTTATCTTTAGTTTCAAAATATATGAAATCCAGGAAAGGAAAATGATTTATTAATTTAAAAAAACACCTTGCATCAATCTTATTTTTACCCAAAAACGTTCAATAATCATCTATTACAATCCTACCAACAGAATTCAAAAGATGATAGAGAATGTAATTAATTTGTAAATGAAATAGAAAAGATAAGATACTTCATCCATATAGTTTCTGAAGGATGGTACATCCTCAAATATTTCATTGCGAAACATATAATCCGCAAAAAATAAATTTTTAAGAGATGGTGATACATGTGAGAATATGTGATATCAATGTATTTAGTTTTTTCAAACCTACGAACTAAATGATGATATCTTAAGATCCCGAGCAACACCGAACATCACAATCCACAATCTAGATTAATAATTTTTTTTAATTCATTCATATATAGTTGATAAAATACTATTTTTTTGAATATTTTATTGATAATAAATGACCAAATTTTAAAACATTGTGTTAAATATTTATATTTATAAAATATTTGGGGTTAGATCATTCTTTTGAAATTTTGATGAAATCACCAGTTTTAACCTTTAATGCGAATAGTTTTAATTAAGAGATAAATATTATATTATTAATTATTTAAATTTGAAATATTGAAAATGGGTTTTGGAATTTATTGAATGAAACTTCTGTTCAGTAATTTGGAGATAAATCAACTATTTTATTGGACTATATTGTCCATAAATTCAAGGATGGACTCGACCTTCCAGATTGGACATGACTATAATGTTTGGGGCATATATTCGTTATCCTTTCATGGATTTAGACCACATTTTGGTAGGAGATCGAGAAATTAATTTTTAAAAATGTATCCCCCTGGTAGTACATCAAATTAAAGAATTTTGGTTGTATAGATGGTGGATCATGTAGGATTAAAAGATTTGGCAGAATCTCCCCATTCACACATGCAACCACTTTTAACCAAGCCCCCCCTTCACTCTATAAATATGTATTTTTCTCATTTTTAGGGTTTGGTAAATGCATTAAAAGATTAAAGGAAGAGGAGAATTTGTTTCACTCCAATTATAAAACCATTTTAAGAGGGGTTTCTCATGAAGAAAGGATCCCACCATCCAAGCCATCATCCTCTTCTTCTTCATTTTATAATATTTTCCTTTTCATAATAAACATTTTATCTCATCTTTAATTTATCCTATTTTCATATATTTTCTTTTTTTAATTCTTAATTGATATTCAACTTTGTTATTTAACTCAATAGTATAATAATGATTGGGCTATACCAACTCTAAACCATTCAAAATGCAATTCGCTTCTACGATCACTACACTGCCCAATGAAGAGTAGTTTTATGAGGAATGGATCTACCTCTTACATTATTCATTAATATATTTTGAATAATTGTGGTAATGTAATTTAATTAATATTATTCATGAATTGAGTTTTTAAAATAGAAAAAACAATGTAATTAATTGAACAATTGACACAAAAACATGGGAGGTCGAGAATTTGTGTAAATAGTGAGAGCATATACTTAATCAGTGAAAAAGACCCCGGAGGATAAATTTTTAGAGTTCAAATATAATCTCTAAAAAAAATTCCCTATTATTTGACATAATGGATATGTTCTATAATTTACCACTGACCATAGGCTAGACATAATCTTTCAACCAAATTAGTGTGCTATAATTGCATGTTCTAAAGCTAGACTAGGGGTTATTTAACCTCGTCTTTGTAACATCCCGAGATTTTATGAAAAGTATTATTTTTAATTAATGTCTTGTGTTTTAAGCAACAAAAAAAGGAGTTTTCTCAACACGCATCCATGACTTGCCTTGCATTACACGCAATCGCGACCTTCCGCGATATCGTGTGTAGTACGCAATACCGAGTTTCACTAAATGAGACATTATTATAATATTATAAAGAACTAGCCGTTATGAATAGTAATACCCACTTCTTGAAATTTTATAAATTTTATCTATCAAAATGGACTTCATTTTTGGATTCAGAATATCGAAATTAGCTTAGGGTGAAATTTTGGTACTTTTCAGATAACTTTCATATTCTGAAGAATAGTGAAAATTACTAAATTTTAATTAAAAATAACTTTTTTAATCGAAAAATTTATTAGTGATAAATTATTAATTTGAGTGGTTTTAAAGTATATTTAGAATATATTTTTACAATTTAAAACAATGTTGCTCATTTGATGTAATTTCACATTTAAACCACACATAAACAACTGTCAATCTTTTGATAGATATTATCTCTTAAAAACACGCTATTTGTTTTGACGACAAGAATTAATTTTTCAATTTGTTAATGTAACTGATATGTTTTGAATTTGGTAAAATAGAAATCATTTTTGAATTCATAATATCAAATATATCATAGGCCTAATTTTTGGTATTTTTCTGTATACCTTAATTTTTTGATAAATAGTGAAACCACTAAGTGGTAGTAAAAAAACTGAATTTTTCATAAAAATTAATTTTACCGCTTTTGTGAGTGGAATTTAGAAAATCAGAGAGACACGGTTAATATCAAGGACTAAAATGATGTTCAATGAGATGAAAATAATTTTTGGTGAATAGTAACTGTTTACTTTTTTTACCACGGTCAAAAGTAAATAGGGTAATTAAGGGTAAAAATGATATTATTATTACCCCAACACATGTCCTAATTCTATTGGATAAGTGTAATTCGACCAAAAACAACCCTAGGAATAAAATATGACCATTTAGGCCCACTTGGATTAGATTAGGACATTTAATATTAATTTATTTAAATAAGGGTTAAAATTGTTAAAATCAATGTTTAATAAGTAAATCATTTTTAATATATGGTTATACATAAGATAAATTAGGATATTAATATTAATTAGAAATATAATAAGATTTCCTACATAATTATATTTTATTTGTAATTTTTAGACTTTAAATAATTTAATTTATTTATGATAAAATGATGATGCAGTAATTATCTTATTAATGAAATATTGACATAATTGATGTTATAAATACCCAAATAAATGTAATTTTAGACTTTTTATGAATTCCAATAATTTTATAGGTTAATATGAAATGTTTTTATTGATTTAAGTAACGTTTTTAGAACTAATCATTCTGTTATGATTTTCACAAAAATCAATTACTAAATAGTGTCAAAATTGACATAAAATAGTTTTTCAAACACATATTATATTATTAATTGTTATTTTATTCCTAAAAATCAAAGGATTGGCCAAATGACTTAGATAAGGTTATATATATTAATAATAAACAACTTGGGGTTCTTTTGGCTTGTTATAGTGAGTTTATTAACCTTATAGTGTAAGAACACAAAAAGACATGGAAAAAGTAAAATTATCTAACTTAAAGTTAAACCTCAATGATAAGGTTATAATAGTAAACTAAACTTGTCCAAATTCTATTGGATGAGAGGATTTAAACCCATCCCCACCTTAGATTCAAAATAACTCAATTTGGAGCTATTAAAAAATGAATATGACTTTATAATAAAATAATATTTTTAGTTATTCCAAAGGTGCCCCTCTCCTCCCTCTCTTCCTCACACCACTTTGAGCCTTCAAGCTCGGCCAACCCCTGACAAATTCCCTTCTACACTTCCCTAGAAACATCCTAGAGGTCCTGGGATTCTTCAAATACCAATTTTAGTACCCTAAGATGAGGTCTCAAAGAGGCGCTTCAAAGAAGAGGTAATGTATGTTACCGATTCTTTCAACTTTATTTCTTCTTCCACTTCTTCATTTTTAGTTGTTTTATTATGAGGTAATAAAATCAGTATCACTAATATACTGATATGTTATTATAAGTATGAAACAACCCTATTTCACTATCTATCCATCCTACGGAAAACAAAATCACCGCGTGTGCGTACATACAGAATATCGTCTCCACGCTGTGGTGTAATCTAATTTCCACCACCACCTTAAATGGATGGGTATAATGGTGAATGTAATGAATATATATGATTATTTTAAAGTGATATTGATTCTGTAATATTATACATACACTTTAATACAATTCCACGATCATGGGAATTATATCATCGCTCGAGCGTATGTACGGAATACCGTCTCCACGGCGCGATGAGATTCACTCTCCATGATAACCATTCAAGAATGATTATAAAGTATATATAATAAGTAATAATGAAATATATGACATAATAATGATACTGGATTAATGTTAATTTCATCTACTTAATTCCATTCAACTCAATAAGGAAACGAAAACAGAGTTCATGAGTACGTACGACCTACCGTCTCCATGAACGATGTATTTCTTTTCATTTACTGATCTATTATATATATGTATATTATGAATATATATTATATATAAATCATGTTTTAGATTCTGTAATTAAGTAATCATGATCTAAGTAATCATATGAATAATTACACGTCAAAACACGGATGACAAATGAAACGATTTTACCCAAAACGCTCTTTAACATGAAATTTACAAAAGAACGGGTAATATAAAGTCATTAGTGAACCATATATGATATCATAAAAATGAGTATGATTCTGGAATAATTCAATGACATTATTTAAATCATTATACAGGAGCTTCGGAAACTTACAAAGCAAATCGGACCTAATGTAAGGGATAAATTTGCAAATCTCATTTTTATCCGAGATTGCTTATTCGTAAGCATTTTCTGGGGTTATTGATATCATCCATGTACATGTTTTAAAAAAGTGTATTAATGTATGTTTATAGTCCTTTTTACCCATTTTTGATGTTTACTACATGGTACGTAAGGAATCTTTCTTTTGTTTACGTTACGAGGTACTTTTTGACTTTTCGGACAAAAGTATGAGAAGAATGTTTTTTAACGTATACAGCATGAAAAGATTTTTACGGTTTTATAAAGCCTTATTTTCATGAAGCATCCTCCTAATGATTTCATGACTATTTTAAAATAAATCTATTTCTTTTAAAATTTTAATGGCATTTTGTGAAAAGAAAATTATTTTGAAGAAGAAAGGATATTTTCCGCAAGAATTTATTTCAAGTGTTTTATCAAAAACCATTTTTTATCTAAGATAACATTATTTCATATGTGTATGTTTCAAGTATAATGTCTCTATGATTTACATGGTTTCACTTTTTTTTATTATGAAATGATATCCATTTCTTTTATATGGATTATGTGATGATGGGATGATGTTTATGAAACCCATTTTATTTATTGTGTTTTTATGAATGATGTAGGTTTATTTTGTGGCACAAGTAAGAATGATTTAATTATGAGATGGGTGGGACCTATATCTCACTCCAATGCATTGGGTAAAGATTTATATCTCATGATATAGACATGGCTGGAACGGAAAGTTAAACTGGTTTAGTAATATAGGACTGGAACGAGGATTGAACTCGATTCAGAAAGGGACATTGTCCACTAAGATGGTCTTGGCAGCAATGCCTTTGCTAATATGGAAATCATATCATGTGCTTAATGGTTGCCACAATTAAATGTTTTATTACAATGGTATTTTATCATTCTTAATGTTTCTTTATGATCTATGCCTTACGTACTTCCATGTTTTATGTCATTGCTAAAGCTTTTGATGTTTAAACATTTTGTTCATGTTTTTAAGTTAAAATTTATATAGTATGTTTTATTTTATCCAGGCTTACCCTTACTAAGTATTTGAGCTCACCATTTTTATGTTTTCTTTTCCCTAGGATATAAAGAAAGGTTTTAGGTAAAAAAAAAGGGAAGATCTTTATGGGAGATGTTTAAGATCTTTCACTATGATTAAAAGATTTTATTCTGAGTTTCCAAAGATACTAAACTATTACGGTCCTTGTGTGCCTATTTTTGGTATGTATTAAGTATTCAGAAAAATTAATGTAATGTACATGTACGTCAAGATTCGGGTCTCTACAGTTGGTATCAGAGGAACGGTTTAGTCAACCTTTGGAAACTAGGATGCGAAAACTTTAGTGAGATCCCTAGAGGTATTTCTAAGGTATATTTAGGGATATCCCTAAGGTTATGTATAACTTATAGTCATAGAATTACGATAACGATATTAGAATTAAACCTAGGATGTTAGATGTTGATCGTACTCCCCCTTGATTATGTTATTATCCTTTTATGATTTTTTCCTCTCACGGAATTCTTTTTGTGTTTTAGTTAATGGAGGGAACCAGAATGAATTCGGTTAGCATTGAATCCAATGGAAAAATTGGTGAATATAATGCCTAGAGAGAAAGATATTGTGATTATGCCAAATCAGTCATCGCGATATATGATTAACAAGGTGAAATTTAGTGGTATGCCTAATTCATCAAATAAGAGGAAGATAGACCTTTATGCATGTTCACATGTTGAGGAGCATAAAGAAAGGAAGATTGAGATTTCTAAATAAGGGAAGAAGAACCTTGAGGAATACCTCAAATTGAGGGACATATTGTTGTAACTCTCGTACCCCTCGTGGTTTAATTTTCATGATCACAATCACCCTCCTTTTTATCTAATCTTGTTTTCAAGTCTTTTTGTTACTAGGCATGATTTCAGGAGCAGGAAGTGGCAAAGGAAGAACAATGGACTAAAATTCAGTCCACCGGCCAACCGGTGGCTTCACCACCGGCCAGCCAATGGACCCTGGACAGAAGGCTGAGCCACTGCCTCAGCACCGGCCAACCGGTGGCCTTAGCACCGGCCAGCCGGTGGCACCCAGACAGAAGGGGTAGCTACTGCCTCCTCACCGGCCAACCGGTGGCCTGCTCACCGGTCAGCCGGTGGAGCCTGAGCCCGAGCCCTCCTCAATTTTGCACACACCGGCCAACCGGTGGCTCTGTACCAGTCAGCCGGTGGAGCCAGTCAAACTAGTCGTTGGGCCTTTGACCAGGCTGGTCCACTTGCCTCCCAACGGCTCCGAAGTCCTTTCCAACGGCTCCGAAGGCCTCTAACGGCCATATGAGGGTTCCCCCTCTATAAATAAAGGACTAGGAACCCCCGGAAGCCCAAGGAACAACGTCAGAACTATAAGGAAGCCCACGGGACACATTTTGATCATTTGGCGAACCTCCGGCGGATTGTTTCAAGGGAACCCCAATTGCTCCAACTCAATTCCACATCCAAGGAGCACCACCATAGAAGCTTGGGAGAGCACTTCATCAACTTCATCAATTCATTTGGCGCCCAAGGCTTCTCCCATTACGGTTTTTCTTGCTTTATCATTTTGAGCTTCAAATTGGGTTTGTGCCTACAAACCACCTCTTTATCTCATCTCCCTTTCTTTGGGTTCTCACACCACCTTCAAGGTGTGAAGAGGTTAGTCAAGCCTTTCCTTTTAAAAGTCTTGAATCAAAGGTGAGCTAGCCTTCACCCGTAAAAAGGCTAGTGGGTTCTTGCTCATCCATTGAAAGCAAGTGGGTTCTTGCATAACCATTAAAAGAAAGCTGTAATAGGTGAGCTAGCCTTCACCTATAAAAAGGCTAGTGGATTTCTTGCTACAACCATTAAAAAGAAAGCGGTAGTAAATCTCTCGACGGTTAGGTTGGGAGCGGAGACATAGGCCGGGTTTTAGGCCGAACTCCGTTATCAATTTTGTGTCTTGCCTCTTTTATTTCCGCTTCACCTTTCACTTTGATTTTTAATTTGTTAATAATTTTTTAAAAGGCAATTCACCCCCCTCTTGCCATCACTTCCTTCTTTCTCTTCCTAACACATATGTTATCTTTGTGGAGAAGAAGGACATAGAGTGATAGACTATTATGGAGTTCAATGTCTTATTTGTGGAGAACATGGGCATTACCCAACTCAATGCCCTGACCTAAAAAGTTACTTATAATTAAGGAAGGACTTATTCCAGGACAATAATTGAAGATGATTGTTTCAAGTGTTTATGTATTGGTATTCAAGAATAATGTTATTGAGGTACTTTTATGGTATATTAGAATATCTATATATTTGTCCATTGTGGTTTTCTATAAGAATATGGCATCGGTAACCATGAAAAGTGACTGAAATATTTTTTGGAAAGCAGATGATATGAAAATAATGAAGGGATAAAGATAATATAATATGTTTGATAGTATTAATGAGCTCATGATTGATATACGGACTAAGTGGTATCATGGTTTGTGTATATATAATTTTTGGGATTTTGTTATGTGGAAACGTGTTAACTTTTGACCACATTAATGTTTTCACTAAGATTCAATGGGTATTCATTTTTTTTCAAGAGAATACATGATTAAGGCCTTAGAATGTTTGGAATTTGACCAACAAGAAATATCTCACGATATAAGGGGATCAACGATGGTATTAACATTCTAGTTGTATGAACTCTTTGGTAATCGTTTTAGTATAATATGATATTGGACAACAGTATTTTGGATAAGCCTAAAGATTGGAATAGATTATGTTGGACATAAGTTAGTATCGTTTAACGATAGAATTTTTTTCGTTATTATTTATGGGATGTTATAGTAATGTAGTTTTATAAAAAGTACAACCTGCAGTATGGGCGACAACCCATCGCGTCGAATAAGGTTGTGGGAATCGAACCCACAACCGAAGTGCGACTGGCCATTATCGCATACCACTGGCCTATAGAAAGTCTCTGTTTAGTAGAAACTAGTTTTATTATATTAATAAGTATGATATATGAAGTATAAGTCCATTTTAGGAACCATATATGATTAATCTCACTATAGATGGACTTATGTATTTTTTGAATACTTTTCTAACCTTTTGTTTGAGACAGATGGAATGACCCATCATTCTATCACATGATCTGCTAACACATCACGAATGACAAATTCAACTTCATTTCTTTAAGAGATGAAGTGGAAATTGTCCAAAGAACGACCAACAGTGATAATGTACCAAAATCACAAAAGAATTTCTTCTATTTCCAATTTCATCAAATTTAGGGAAATGATCTTGAAAACAAAAAATGTTGTCCTAGTGATCTTATATCTGATTATCAGATGGTACCTTAGATCATCACAAATTTATGGATTTGTGATTGATGGCTTTTTCACAGCCATGTTCTCTACCACTCTCCATCAGAACTTGATGGTTAGATTTTTCTTCGATATTGATATTTTCACCTCTGTTCTCCTATGTTGAAACCCAGTGATGAGTTAATTTGGGTAACTGTTACATTTAAGACTTTAGTTTTTAAATCCAAGTATTGGTATTCCTCTTTACGATGTGGGTTTCTATTAAAGAAACTTTTGAGTATTAAACCATTTATATCCCCGACCAATTTCGAGGGAGAAATTCATTTTAAGGGGGGTAGAATGTAACACCCTGAGATTTTATGAAAATTATTATTTTTAATTAATGTCTTGTGTTGTACGCTACACCAAAAGGAGTTTTCACAACATGCATCCCTGACTTTCCTTGCATTACACGCAATCGCGACCTTCCTCGATAGCGTGTGTTGTACGCAATACCGAGTTTCACTAAATGAGATATTATTATAATATTGTTATGAACTAGCCGTTATGAATAGTAATACCCAATTTTTGAAATTTTATAAATTTTATCTTTCAAAATGGAATTCATTTTTGGATTCAGAATATCGAAATTATCTTAGGGGGAAATTTTGGTACTTTTCGGATAACTTTCATATTCTGATGAATAGTGAAAATTACTAAATTTTAATTAAAAACAACTTCTTTATTCGATATAATTAATAGTGATAAATTATTAATTTGAGTGGGTTTAAAGTATATTTTGAATATATTTTTACAATTTAATACAATGTTAGTCCTTGGATGTAATTTCACATTTAAACCAGACATAAACAAGTGTCAATCTTTTGATAGTCATTATCTCTTAAAACCACGCTATTTGTTTTGACGACAGGAATTAATTTTTAAATTAGTTAATGTAACTGATATGTTTTGAATTTGGTAAAATAGAAATAATTTTTGAATTCATAATATCAAATATAGCTTAGGCCTAATTTTTGGTATATTTCTGGAAACATTCATTTTTTGATGAATAGTGAAACCACTAGGTGGTAGTTAAAAAACTGAATTTTTCATAAAACTGAATTTTACCGCTTCTGTGAGTGGAGTTTCGAAAATCTGAGAGACATGGTTAATATGAAGGACTAAAATGTGGTTCAATGAGATGAAAATAATTTTTGGTGAATAGTAACTTTTTACTTTTTTTTACCACTGTTAAAAGTAAATAGGGTAATTAAGGGTAAAAATGATAATATTATTACCCTAACAAATGTCCTAATTCTATTGGATAAGTTTAATTCGACCAAAAACAACCTTAGGATTTATATATGACCATTTAGGTCCACTTGGATTAGATTAGGACATTTAATATTAATTTATTTAAAGAAGGGTTAAAATAGTTAAAATCAATGTTTAATAAGTAAATCATTTTTAATATAGGGTTATAATTATGATAAATTAGTATATAAATATTCATTAGAAATATAAAACGATTTCCTACATAATTATATTTTATTTCTAATTTTTAGACTTTAAATAATTTAATTTATTTATGATACAATGATGATGCAGTAATTATCTTATTAATGCAATATTGACATAATTAATGTTATAAATACCCAAATAAATGTAATTTGAGACGTTATATGAATTACACATATTTTATAGGTTAATATGACATTTTATAACTGATTTAAGTAACTTTTTTAGAACTAATCATTCTGTTATGATTTTCACAAAAATCAATTACTAAATAGTGTCAAAATTGACATAAAATAGTTTTTTAAAAACATATTATATTATTAATTGTATTTTTTTCCTAAAAATATAAGGTTCGACCAAATGACTTAGATAAGGTTATATAAATTAATAATAAACAACTTGGGGTTCGTTTGGCTTGTTATAGTGATTTTATTAACCTTATAGTGTAAGAACACAAAAATACACGGTAAAAGTAAAACTATCTAACATAAAGTTAAAACTAAATGATAAGGTTAAAATAGAAAACTAAACATATAAAAATTATATTGGATGAGAGGATTTCGACCCATCCCCACATTAGATTCAAAATAACTCAATTTGGAGCTATTAAAAACTGAATTTGACTTTATAAAAAAATAATGTTTTTGGTTATTCCAAAGGTGCCCCTCTCCTCCCTTATAAAAGGGCACCTCTTCCCTCTCTTCCTCACCCCACATTGAAAATTCAAGCTCGGCCAAACCCTGCCAAATTCCCTTCTCCACTTCCCTAGAAACATCCTAGAGGTCCTGGTCTTCTTCAAAGACCAATTTTAGTACCCTAAAAGGAGGTCTCAAAGAGGCGCTTCAAAGAAGAGGTAATGTCTGTTACCGATTCTTTCAAATTTATTTCTTATTCCACTTCTTCTTTTTTAGTTGTTTCATTATGAGGTAATAACATTAGTATCACTAATATACTGATGTGTTATTATAAGTATGAAACAACCATATCTCACTGTCTATCCATCCTACGGAAAACGAAATCACCGCGCGTGCGTATGTACGGAATACCGTCTCTACGCCGTGGTGTAATCTAATTTCCACCACCACCTTACATGGATGGGTATAATGGGGAAAGTAACGAATAAATATGATTATTGTAAAGTGATATTGATTCTGTAATATTATACATACACTTTAATACAATTCCACGATCATGGGAATGATATCATCGCTCGTGCGTACGTACGGAATACCATCTCCACAACGCGATGAGATTCACTCTCCATGATAACCATTCAAGAATGATTATAAAGTATATATAATAAGTAATCATGAAATATATGACATAATAATGATACTAGATTTATTTTTATGTCATCTACTTAATTCCATTCAACTCAATATGGAAACGAAAATAGCGTTCATGCGTACGTACGGCCTACCGTCTCCATGAACGGTGTATTTCTTCCCATTTACTGATCTATTATATATATGTATATTATGAATATATATTATATATAAATTATGTTTTATATTCTGGAATTAAGTAATCATGATCTATGTAATCATATTAATAATTACAAGTCCAAACACGGACGACAAATGAAACAATTTTACCCAAAACGCTCTTTAACATGAAATTTACAAAAGAACGGGTAATATAAAGTCATAAGTGAACCATATATGATATGTTAACAATGAGTATGATTATGGAATAAGTCAATGACATTATTTAAATCATTATACAGGAGATTCGGACACTTACAAAGCAAATCGGACCTAATGTAAGGGATAAATTTGCAAATCTCATTTTTATCCGGGATTTCTTATTCGTAAGTATTTACTGGGGTTATTTATATCATCCATGCAAATGTTTTATAACAGTGTATTCACGTATGTTTAATGTCCTTTTTACCCATTTTTGACTTTTACTACATGGTATGTAAGGAATCTTTCTTTTGTTTACGTTACGAGGTACTTTTTGACTTTTCCGACAAAAGTACGAGAAGAATGTTTTTTAACGTATACGGCATGAAAGGATTTTTACGGTTTTATAAAGCCTTATTTTCATGAAGTATCCTCCAAAATATTTCATCACTATTTTAAACAAAATCTTATTCATTTCAAGTGTTTTATCAAAAACCATTTTTCATATAAGATAACATTATTTAATATGTGTATGTTTCAAGTATAATGTCTCTATGATTTATATGGTTTCACTTTTTTTTATTTTGAAATGATATCCATTTCTTTTATATGGATTATGTGATGATGGGATGATGTTTATGAAACCCATTTTATTTATTGGGTTTTTATGAATGATGTATGTTTATTTTATGGCACAATTAAAAATGATTTCATTATGGGATGGGTGGGATCTATATATTCCTCCAATGAATTGGGTAAAGATTTATATCTCATGAGATAGACATTTCTGGAATGACAAGTTAAACCGGATTAGTAATACTGGACTGGAACGAGGAGTGAACTCGATTCAGAAAGGGGATTTGTCCACTAAGATGGTCTTGGCAGCAATGCCTTGGCTAATATGGAAATAATATCATGTGATTAATGGTTTCCACAATTACATGTTTTATTACCATGCTATTTTATCATTCAGAATGTTTCTTTATGATCTATGCCTTACGTACTTCCATGTTTTATGTCATTGCTCAAGATTTTGATGTTTAAACATTATGTTCATGTTTTTAAGTTCAAATGTATATAGTATGTTTTATTTTATCCATGATTACCCTTACCGAGCATTTGAGATCACCCTTTTTATGTTTTATTTTCCCCAGGATATAAAGAATGGTTTTAAGTAAGAAAAAAAGGGTAAGATCTTTATGAGAGATGTTGAAGATCTTTCACCGCGATTAGAAGATTTTATTCTGTGTTTCCAAAGACACTAAACTATTATGGTCCTTTTGTGTCTATTTTTGTTATGTATTAAGTATTCTGCATATGTAATGTAATGTCCATGTATGTCAAGCTTTAGGTCTCTACAGTCTTAGTTGTGAATATATTTATTATAGTGTTTAAGAATTAAAAAATTAATGGATTATAATTAATTGGAAATTATTTTAAATTATAATGATTAATAATTAAGTGAATAGGTAGAGATAGAACTATTATTCCTTTAAAATATCTTCTAAAATTAATCATCTTATTGTGCCTTTTTAATGGAACTTAATTTCAAAAAAAATATGTAATCTTACTCTATTTTTAGAAATGATAAAAAACCCCATAATTTGATGTAGTGTGTTTATATTTTTTTCACTTTTTTCAATGTTCCTTTATTAAGTTGTTATAATTACTACCTCTTTCAGATATGAGATAGGTTAGCACCCTACTACACCTAAATAACCCCAAAATGAACAAAATTTGTAACTATCAATGATTGATCCCTTAAAATTAGAGTTGATTTTAGGGTGTAAAGTAATTATTTCAACCAATTAGTGGTATTTATTTTATTTTACATTTTATTATATTCTTTTCTTATTTCTCCCTTCTTTACCCAATCTGAGTTTTTTCATTTTCTATTGCTTTATTTCTCTTATATTTGGTCCATCAACTCAAACTTTTAATTTTTATTATGGTCCACTTTCCTTCTTTTCATTTGATTAGGATTTATGACATGAAATAATCCAAATGATATTTTAGATCAAGACCATGAGAATGAACGCAACATTATGGCTCGAATTAAACATTCTTAGCCTATGAGAAGTTTTAACATTCATCCAGTTGAAGAATTTCTCCATTTTGGGGAAAAATTGAAAACACTTCTAAATCAATCTTAAAACAAGAAAAAATGGCTAAAAAAATGAACTTTATAGAACCATTTGAGAATTTTCTACACCAAACATTAATTATCATCCAAATTGTATTACATACCCAAATCTCGAATCAGACATTGAACTGAAATCTAGTTTAATTAACCTTCTTCAAAAGTTTCATGTCTTATCCTGTGAGGACACAAACAAAAACATTAAATAATTTCATTTGGTTTTCTCAACCCCGAATTCATGAAATGGTTCCGAAGATTAAATCAAACTAAGAGTATTATCATTCTCACTTGATGGAGCTGCTAATGAATGTATGTATTATTTACAAACAAAATATGTATCATTCTAGAATGATTTGAAATGCCTTTTCATACATATATTTTTTCTTCCATCAAAGACCACATGGATTAGAAAAGGCATCTCTATGATCAAGCAAGCCTATAGGGATTCAATGTATGATTACTTGTAGGGATTCAAGAAGTTGTATGCAAGTTGTCCACATCACCAAATCTGTGAGAAACAACTCATCCTGTACTTCTATGAAGGACTCACACCTATGGAGAGATTCATGGTGGATTCATCATCTAGATGGACATTCTTAAATAATACACTAGAAATTTCATATGTGTTGATCGAAAAGATGGCACAAAACTCCCAACAATTTGGTGATCGAGGTATACAATATATTAGAGGAGTACATCAGGTAAGTCCTTCCTCTATTAAAAATAATATGATTGCTACTAAGATGGATGAATTGACCACTATATTTAGTCTTATTTCTTTGGAAAAAAAGATATCCCAACCCACTTTTATGAGGCCATGTGGCATTTTCACTGAAATAGACCACCCAACGGACTGTTTCCATTAATTACAAGAGTTAGAGGATTATGATGTAATATTCCCTAGGAGACCATATAAGTAGTAACAACAGCCACATCCCCAAAATAATTATTATTCCTTTGCACCAACATACAAACAAAGGTGGAATGATCAATTGGACATGAGGTATGTCTCTAGAAAAAAACAAAGTCCCCTTTTCATAAAAAACATGCAGCGTCCTCCGCCTTACCAACATGGTTTCCAAAAACCACAAAAGATATTTTATGCTCAAGAATAAACAATTCAACAACAAGGGAATACCAAACCAATGATAGATTATAACACAGATTACCTATTGAAACAATTTTTTGTCAATCAATAGAATTAGTTGAAGAGTCGTGGTTCGGAGTTGAGGGATTTGAAGACACCATTAGCTAGATTGTCACTACCATCCATGAACAGGTAGGTAAGAACTCAGAAAGTCTTCTTTTCCAAACTACTCCAAATCCAAAGGGGAATATCATTTCTATCACATTTAGATGTGGGAGGGAAAAACCTGATAAATATACACCTTTCGTTCCACTGGGATTCACCCCAACATTGGGGAATACCAATTCAAGAACAAATGATTTGAATCCCACAGAAAAGAAAATGAGGAGGTGATGAAAAAAGTGGTTTTGGATACCTTCAATCTTGTAGAGATAAATATCCCTATTTATCGAGGCCATTAATAAAATCCCAATGTATACCAAATTATGAAAATAACATTGTACTAATCGAAGAGGGTCAATGGAAATGAGAGGATCAATATTGTATGAAATATTTCACCACTCTTTACACCAACTCAAGAAATGGAAACAATGTGAATTAATCTAGGGACATTCATCACACCATGCACCACAGAGGAGTTACACTATTTTGATTCTTTAGGTGATTTAGGGGCATCTATAAATGTGATTCCTTACTCTATATTTTCTTCTTTAGAGGTTGGTGAGTTGAATCTGACAAGAGTAGTGGTGGAGTTTTAAATAGAGCTACAACATATCCAGTGGGAGTCCTTGAGGATGTAGTTGTCCAGGTAAAAGACATGGTCTTTCTAGAAGATTTATACATGGTTAAAATGGTGTCTGTTCAGGTATGTTCACATGCTACAATTATCCTAGGTAGTCCCTTCCTTAAAATTGCTTAAAAAGTCATAAATATCCATGAGGGTACAAATTTCATGGATTTTGGAGATAAATTTTTCATATTTAATGTCATAGACTCAATGAAGTACCCCTTAGAAGACCATTATTCATTTTATATCACCCATTTTGAACCACCATGTGAAATCTTCAGGGATATTGATTCTCTTATTCTTAGGTATATTATGATCATTGGTTCTTTATTGATATCTAATAGTACTTTCACACTTTTTTCTAATGCACATTACACTCTTTGATTCGATTTTTAAATTGATTAATATTCTGATTTTGATCATGTTTAATATGATTATGACATGGTTGTTGAGTATTCTGATGGATTTGGTGAATTATTCTCTAGTTTTGAAGATGACTATTCTGATACTGATGACATTTGTGCACATATTTCAGTACCTTCAATTTCACCATCCATACATCAACCCCTTTCATTGGAGCTCAAGACATTCCCATCAAATCTCAAATACTAATATTTTTCATGTACTGATTGATTACCAGTTATAATTTCTAATATCTTATTTTTGAATATGTAGAAAAACTTTTGAATCATTTGAGGAATAACATTAAAGAAATCGGGTGGACCATGGCTAACATATCATGTTTTGAATCCTCCATTTTATTACATATGATTCATTTAGAGGATAGGGATAAACAATTTAAGAAACCACAAAAAAGACTAAATCCAAAACTTTTGGTGGTTGTTAAAAAAGGGGATGAAAAATTTCTCAAGGATAGTATAATTTATCCCATTTCAGATTCCCTATGGGTGAGTCGTATTCAGGTTGTGCCTATGAAATGTTTTGATACTATTTTTAAAAATGATAAAGAGGTGTTAGTTCTAATGAGGGTGGAATATAGTTGGCATGCATTTGTTGATTATAATAATCTAAATCAGTCCACTCATAAGGATCATTTATCCATCCCATATATTGATCAAATGCTTGAGAAACTAGCGGGGAAACACAATATTGTTTCCGGGATAGATAATATGGATATTTTCATATTCCTATTGTTGTGGATGACAAATAGAAGACATCATTCACTAATCAATTTAGTATGTTTTCCTGCCAAAGGATTCCATTTTAATATTTCAATTCCCCATGTACCTTCTAGAGATGCATGGGTAACATTTAAAGAGCCAAAGAAGTGTCTGACCACACCACAGATCATACATCCCCTACAATGGGATATTTTTTTGAGCTTATGATTGATGAATCCAACATTACGGTTGGAGATGTATTAGAACAAAGTGTGGAGGGACGTTCACATGAGATTTGGAATGCATTTAGGACATTATATTCATCCCAATCAAACTAAACATCCATGGAAAATGAGTTCATTGCCATTATATTTTCTTTAGATAATTTCTGTTCATAAGTATTGGGCTCTAAGTAGTTGTTTTTTCATACCATGAAGCTCTGAGGTACCTCTTGATTAATCCATATGCAAATCCTAGACCTATCTGATGGATTTTGTTTTTTCGGAATTTTACATTGAGATAAATGACAAGAAGGGGTTAGAAAATCTGGTGGCGGACCACATGAGTAGTCTTACTCACACACTATTGGATGACACCATAGACTAGGTACCACTTCTATACAATTTCCCTAATCAGTATCTTTATTCCATATTAGGTACAAATCCTTGATATGAAGATTTATCTAACTACCTTTTTGCCGCATAAATATATGTAAATTTAAGGAAACATCAAGTCCAAAAGTTAAATAGTTATTCAATATTTTTTGTTTGGGGTGATCCATACCTATGGTGCATTTAGAGTGACCATGATATTAGGAGATGTGTTCTTGATCTTGATTTTGAGTCATTTTTACATTTCAATCATACAATTGCTTTTTGTGGACACTATGGACCTCAATGAACAACTATGAATATATTATAATATGGATTAAATATTCCTAGCTTATTCCATGATGATCATGTGCTTTTTATGTCATGCACATGTTTCCAACAAACTGGTAACATTACTAGGATACACGATATGACCAAACAACCCAGATTATTCTTTTGTATTTTTGATGTATGTGGCATTGATATTATGGGTCCATTTCCTATCTCATTTGGTATTTTGTATATTTTGTTGTTGTTGAATATATGAGTAAATTGGTGGAGGCTAAGGATACCAGGATTGATGATTCCTATGTTGTAGTGGAAATTTTTAAAATTTTTTTTTTTAGGATTAGAGTACCAAATTCCATCATTAGTGACCAAGAAACAAATTTCTACAATTGGAATATGGATTCCCTCTTTCGGAAGAATGGGGTTACACACAAAACATGAACCCCATTCCACCCCCAAAAAATTGGTCAAGCTGGTGTTTCAAATTTTGAGTTGAAACAAATTTTGGAGAAAACTGTGCAGCCGAATAAGAAGCATTGGATCATGCACTTGGATGATACACTTTGGGCTTATAGGAAAGCATACAAGATTCCCATTGGTATGTCCACATTTTAGATTTTTTTGGGAAATTGTGTTATCTCCCTATAGAAGTTAATGTAATGCCCTGACCCCCAAAGCCCAAAGCCAGTTAAATATTTTAGTACCTTCGAATGATTACAATGAATCAAGTCCCAAATGACCGATCAATTTAGTAATCTTGGAAAATATATTATATAAAAGAATGATACATTACACATTCAAACATAAAACCGAACATAAATAATTCATTGAGAACTTCATTATTCCTTTAGCTTCACCCTGTATATCAAACATAATACACTTCTTGAAATCGTGGAAAAAAACATAATAAAGGGGTGAGATTAGATGCTAAGTAAATCTAAATAATTTAGTTGAAGCTATAAACATTTAAGGAATGATCTGTAATAAAAAAACAACCTACTAAAAATAAACATGAACTCAATATGGATAAAATAAATAAAACATTACCATATAAACCGGAACATGGATATTCTACTAGTCGAATAATCACATGTAATAATTAATTTCCTAACGAGAGAATGCCTAATGTCGGACATCATTACCACATAGCCAAGGCATCATGCCAAGACTAAAAATATAATTTTTGTAAAGGACTTGTTCCAAGTCACTATTTTTCCTCATGAGACATACCGATGCATCGATTGGCTATATCAGGCCATGCCCATCACTTACTACGTCTACTACATTCCTCATGTGAAAATGTTGAAACATAACATAAAAATTCTTATTATAAAAATCTTACGAATTGAAAATACATCAACCATAAACCATGAAGTGTATAAAAATAACACATACATAGTCAAATATATCATAACTTATTCAATAAAATATGTAATATTTTAGTATAATAAATCAACCTTAATCAAGAATAATATTCAGTAAAGCATGTTGACATAGTTGAAAACGACTAGTATACATTTTTGAGAGAAATATCCCTTTTTGAGAAATAATTTAAAGTCTCACATTTATAAAGGATGTCAATTAAAATATATTTTTGAATCCAAGTGTCCCAAACCACATTGAATCTTTTTAAATTAATTAACATTTCAAAACAATCTTGTCCATATAAATTAATCTATAAAACCATTTTGAAAACATGGACATTAATGAGAATGATTTATAAAGAATAAATATTTAAAACATTTAAAATGATTTTTAGTTTATGATTACCGAAAATGATTTATTTTGAAATTTCATTTATGAAACCAGGACAATGATAATAAATATGTCTCAGAAAAAACATAAACGTAAACAATCTCGAAAAATAATTAGATTGAGGACTTATCCCTTACCTTACACTTTCCTTCGGTTGAGGGTAAATTTAACCTCTAATATAATGGCCAAATTATGTTATTAAATTATAAAAGAACCATATTCATATTTATTAGATCATACATTATTCATTTATTACATTATACTACCCATTTAATAACGATTTACGTGTTAAATTTACATTTCGGGTAATAATCACTTTCTTTATCCTACGTGTTTTAACTTGTTATTCTTGATCATATCATTTAGATCATGATTTGAATACATATAGAATATAAAACATTATTTATATACAACATATATTTGGAATATAAATATGTATAATAGATAGATATATGAAATGGAAAACACCTTTTATGGAGATGGTAGGTTGTACGTTTTCATAAACATTGTTTCTGTTTTCATATCGTACTGAACAGAAGTAAGAAAATAATATATATAAATATAAGTAAATATATATATATTTTTATTATATTTATTATTTCATATATTATATACTTGTTAAAAATTAATAATATTATAATCATCATTGGATGGTGATCTTGTAAATGAATCTCATCGCATCGTTTAGACGGTAAGTCGTACTTACACATGAGCGACGATATCATTTTCTAATGATTAAAATGTGTTGAATTTTATGTTATGTTAATTTTCCAGAGAAATTATAATTTTATATTCATTATTAATATACATATTACTCGACATTATATCCATCCAAATAACGTATTGTTGAATAACGAATTACACCACGGCGTGGAGACGAGAAGTCGTACGTACAAATGTATGGTGACATTATCATTCATAGGATGGATAGAATAATAATTATGGTTGTTCCATAGTTATAATAACATCCCAGTATGTGTAAGTTACTAGAATTATTATTTTTTTGTGGTAATAAAAATGAAAGAGAATGTTGAAGAAGAAAAGAACTTTGAATGAGGTGATAAAATAATTACCTCTTCTTTGGGTGTTTCCTTTTGATTTGAATAAAAGTGCTTAACAGGTTGTGTTTATTCACAAGGAATGGCCTCAAGTTTTAAGTTAGGAACGTTGGGAGGGGATTTTTGCAGGGGTTGGCCAAGCGAAATGACTTTGGAGGTTTTATTTTCAGAGAAGGGGAAGTGCCCTTTTATAAGAGATGTGAGGGTAACCTTTGGAAAAGTTTGAAATATTATTTTATAATAAAAACATTTTTAGTTTCTAATGGCTCTAAATTGATTTACTTTAAATCTATGGTGGGGATGTGTTGTAATACTCTCAACCAATAGGTTTTAGACATGTTTAGGTCACCATATTAACCCTATTTTTCTATTTTACTTTTAGTTAAATAGTTTAACTTTTATCATGATCTCTTGCATTTTTATAATTAATGGTTAATAAACATACAATAAAAAGTGATGAAAACCGCAATTGGTTCATTTTTTAAATATTTAGCCTTATCTAGGTACTTTGTCTGAACCTTATATTTTTGTAAATATTATATCAATTAATAATATAGTATTTTTTTTAAAAACTTATTTAGTTAATCTTCACACTATTTGGTATTATTTTTATAAATTTGTAACAACATTATCCCTTCAAAAAAATTTAATTACTCAACCCTAAAATTTCATATTATACTAGAAGATTCATGGATGGAATGAAAATCCTCAATTTAAATTTATTTTTATATTTATGATAACAATTGTTTTAATATTTCATTGCTGAAGTAATTACTGCATCATCATTGTCTCATAAATAACTTTAATTATTTAGTATCTAAAAATTATAAATAAAATACAATTATGTATGAAATATTTTTATATTTATAATAAATATTCATTGTCGAACTTATCTTATGTATATCATTATATTGAAAAGGGTTTAGGTGTTAGACATTGAATTTAAAACTTTTAACTCTTCTTTAACTAAAGTAATAATAAATGTCCAAATCTTATACAAGTGGACCAAAAGCATCATATTTTATTTAAAAGGATGGTTTTGGTCGAAATACACTTATCCAATAGACTTAGGGGATGAGTTAGGATAATTATAATACCATTTTTACCTTTAATTACCCTACATACTTTTATCATGGTAAATAAAAGTCAAAATTTACTATAAACCAAAAATTATTTTTATCTTATTGAATGATATTTTACTTAATGATGTCAACCATGTCTCTTTTATTTTTGAAATCCAAGTCACAGTGGAGGTAAAATTACATTTTATGCAAATTTGAAAATGTGCCTAGAAGGTGAGTAAAAGACGTTAAAACGTTCAATAAAATTTTATGCATCTAATTTTAATATAAAATTACTCCAATGAATTACATTTAACTTATATATGTATTATATATCTATTTTGACTTAATATAAATTTAAATAAAATAAATATTTATTTAAATACAAGGTCGGTTTTAAACAATGACATAGTGTTTTTCACTATTCATTAAAAATTGAATGCTTTTAGAAAAATACCCAAAATTTACCCAAAGATAATTTTGATATTCTGAATTAAAAAATTAATACTATTTTCCAAAATTCAATACATGGATGTTTCATTAATTAATTTAAAATTAATCCTTATTGTCAAAACAAAAAAATGGTTATTAAAAAGTAGATTGACATGCGTTTATGTCATATTTAAATGTGAAATTACTTATAATATGCTACATTGTGTTAGATGATATAAATATAATTTAATTAAACATCCAAAAAATTGAAATTCATAATTTAACACTAAAATTATTTTGAATAAAAAAATTGTTTTAAATTAATTTTCTCTATTTTTAATTATTCATCAAAATATAAAATCATCAAAAAATTACAGAAAATTTATCCAAACTTATTTTAATATCCTTCTTCTAAATCAGAATTTAATTCCATTAAAATTAATATATTAAAGTGTCAAATATTGGTTTTAAAAAGGGTTCTCCATTAAAAGGCGGTAAAATTGATTTTTTTTTAAAAAAACTTCTTGATTTTGAAAACATGTATCTGTTATTATATTATCTCTAAGAAACACATAATATGAATTCTAAAATTGTATGGAGTATATAAAATTAAAAATTAAGTTAATACCATTAATAACCTCTTTTTGAACAGCTAGTTTGATAATTCGTCGTGTGCTCGAAGTCGGTGTTGCGTGTAGCGCTTGTTATTAAATTACATTGAAGAGATAACGTACTATGAAATCATGGGTTGTTATATTATCCCCCCCCATCAATGAATTAAGTCATCACAATTTGAAATTTTTATTCAAATATAAAAGTTTTAAAATTGTAAAATACCTTTTTGGAAAACCCACATCGGAAATTGGGTTAATTTAATTTAGTCTTAATAATAGGGAAAGAGAAATGAAAAAGCCACCACCAAATTATGATCTCAATTAAGAGAACATAGGTGGAAATTAGAGACACATAATTGGAAGGAAAATGAAAATATTTATCCAGAGTAATTGAGGTCATCAATCACAACAAGTGCAAAATTGAGGGCCTCCAAGCCATCAATCTATGGTGATTTAAAATATCATCTATGAATCAAAACATAATGTATTAGGATAATAGAATTTTTGTTGTAAGATCCATTTCCTAATTATTAACTATTAATTTATTCATAGAATAAGATGGAAATAATATATTTGACAAGTAGAGTTTCAATCTTGAATTAATTTCAACCACAAACTCATCTTTCTCTCCAAAAGATAATAGAATTACAAAATATTGTATTTATCTTAATCATATAGGGTTTTAAAAAAATAAATTTATAATTCATCTTTAAGACCATTTAAATAAATACATTATAAAAACCAGGACATCATGTAGGTGAGTGGTAAGTGATGAACCCTTTTCTACCTTCAGTTGCGGTTTCATGTCTCGTGGCCTTGTCCGAAACGACGGGTTGTTGTCTGAACTCTGGGTTGTCTTTTTTATAACAATCCAAAAATAATCATAAAAAATTATCTAACCATAACAATAGTATCAAATGTTAAACATAATTTATTCCAACCTTTAGAATTATCCAAAATACTTCTGTCAAAACACAATGTCCAAAATTTATAAAGAAGGTAAACACAATGAAGATCTTTTTTTGCACATAATATCATGTGAATAACTTCATAATGTATTCTTTTAAAACATGGTAACACCCTGAATTACCATAAAACATTACTGATTACAATCATTCTCCATTATTCCTTATGTAATACTGGATATTCTCCTTATATCCAAAAATGTTTTATACTCCAGCAATAATGGAACAAAAAAACAATTAATTATTTTCAATGTAGTCAAAAATATAGAATATAAATTGTCCAAATCAATCATCTCTTATAAAAAATCACTACCTCAGTATCAGAACCATTTTAAGGTTTATCATTCCTTTAACCAAATATTTTATAAATATATTAACTTGATATTGAGTCACTTTTTATAGAACCATATAAGCTCAAATCCTAAATGAAATATTATTGTAGTACAATCCTTATTTATTTCCATAATTCATATAACTAGTAAATCATTGATACAACACTCAAATGAAATAATTCTTTAATAAAAACATAATAACACTATTCATTCATCTTCATCTGTTGTAGTATCATATCTCGATTATTATCCAATAACATCATTTGGGGAACACTGTTCTGATTTGGACATTGATTTGCATAGTGTCCCAACTAATTGTAGATGAATCATTGTATATTTGAATCCTTTTTCTTACCCTTTAAATCACATACTTAGTGTCATTTTTCTCCACACATATTAGATACTCACATTCCCTTATATTAGTCGTCACAGTGATTCTTTCCACAAATATCACATTTTGGAAAATCCTTCTTTCCCCTCTTCCATTTATCCATCTTTCTCTCTACCATTCTTTTATTCTCTTGCTTCCCTTCAAAAGCATAGGTCTCATAGAATAAATTACTTATCTTATTAATACATGATATTATTTCATCATATTATTAGAATATTTGGGATAATACATCCCTTCTAAATGATGGATTAATACCATAAAAGATGTGATACTTCTTACACTTTGGATCATACGTATTTTTGGAGTAAACATTCCTTCTACTAGGCCTCATTTCTAAACAAAGTCATACACTAGGATAGTTTATGATTTGTAACGCATAATTCCAATCTTGTAAAATACCTAATGAAAATTTTTAAAGAGAATGCATATATTCTATAATCATAAAAAATGTTGTCTTTGGGGAATTATTTACTCCTAAATCCTTCATAATAGATTGAAATGAAAATGTGAATTATAATAAGAATATCCTCTAAGAGTATCATAACCAAGAGTGCAGCAAGGCCTATTTTTGTGTAACATGAATCCTCGGATAAAATCCGAAACTCCTTGTCAGAGTTTTTACTCCTAGGTACATATATTCCAGAGCCGCCTCTACCTACTCGTATAAAAAAAGTAATGTATTGCTTAAAAATACACAAAATCCCTAAATTACTTAAATTTTAGGAAGTTCTTCTATACTAATCCTAAAAGTCTATCATAGGGTTAGGATCTCAAATCAATGTTTTTCTAAATATAGTTTCCAAGGTTTCTACTAAAATTCCTCTGATACTAACTGTAATGCCCTGACCCCAAATGCTCAGAGCCGGTGCATTATTTTAATACATTTTCATGATTACAAGGAATCATGTCCCTAATGAATAATCATTTTAGTAGTCTTGGAATATAGATTACATACATGAATGTTACATTACACATTCCAACATAAAATAAAACATAAATAATCCATTGATAACACCATTATTCCCCAAGCATCACCCTCCGTATCAAACATAATACACATCATAGAATCCTTGGAAAATAAAACACAAGAAAAGGGTGGGCTCAGATGCTCAGTAACGGTAAATAATCTAGCGAATGCTATAAACATTTAATGAAATATGTGTAATAAAAACAATATCATTTTATACATAAATATAAACATAATCTAGAGAAAATCAATCAAACATTACTATAAAAACATGCACATAGATATTTTACTATTCGTCTAATAACATGGAATAATTATTTTCATAATGAGAGACTACCTAACACTGGATATCATTACAACATAGCCAAGGCCTGGTGACAATACTATAAATAAAATTTTGGTCAAGGCCTTATGGAAAAAAACATGTTTGTTTCATGATACCTACTGATGCATGCATGGTCTATAGTGGGTTTCACCCATCACATACTAAGTCCACTGCATTCCTCATATGAAAATGTTGAAACATAACATAAACATTCATTTTTAAAACTAGAATAGAAAATGATAATACATAAACCATAAACCATGAAGGGTATAGAAATGACACATCCATAGTAATAAAATATCATAACTCATTCAATATAATATGGATGACTATATTATAATAAAGTGACCTTAATCAAGAATAATATTGAGTAAAGGATTTTGACATAGTTGAAAATTATAATTTAAACATTTTGAAAGAAATATCCCTTTTTTGAATCATTTTAAATTCACATATTTATAAAGGAAGTTATTTAAATTATATTTTTTAATCTAATTGTGTAATATACCATTTAAAAGGTTGAAAGGAATTAACATTTTAAAACAATCATGCAGATATAAATAAATCCTTATAACCATTTTGAAATCATGGATATTAATGAGAAAGATTTAGAATAATAAATATTAAAAACATTTAAAATGATGTTTAGTTTAATATTACTTTAAATAAATCATTTTAAAATGTATTTTATGATACATGGACATGAATAATAAATTCGTCCTATGAAATTCTTACACATAAACAATCTCTGATAATAATGAGTTTGAAGATTTAAACCTTACCTTGCACATTCCATTGGTTGAGGGTACGTTTAATATCTTGTATAAAGACAATAGTATGTTATTAAATTATACCAGAACAATATTTATATAAATTATATCACACATGAATAATTTATGACCTTATACTAAAAATTTAATAATGATTTTCAGGGTAAAATAACATATTGGGTAATAATCTCATACTTTATCATACATGTTTAACATGTTATTCTTGATTTTATCATTTAGATCATGAATAACGAACATAGAAAATATGAAACATGATTTACATACAATATATATTTATAATATTATTATTTATAATAGATAGATATATGAAATTGAAAACACCATTTATGGAGACGGTAGGTCGTACATATGCCTAAACGTTGCTTCTGTTTCCATATCATAATGAACAAAAGTAAGTGATTAAGTTATATGTAAGTGTATATATATATATATCTAGTAGAATTACTATTTTATATATTACATACATATTAGTAATATAAATTTTTATAATCATCATTGAATAGTGAACCTGGAAATGAATCTCATCACGTCTTAGAGATGGTAAGCCGTACGTACACACGAATGATGATATAATTTTCTTAATGGTTCAAAGGAATAAAATTGGATGATATTATAATTATAAAATGAAATTATCATGTTATTTTTATTGTTTATATACCTATTACTCATCATTATATCCATCCAAATAACAAATTGTTGAATAACAAATTACACCACGGCATGGAGACTATAATTCGTACATACGCACGCATGGTGACATTATCATTCATAGGATAGATATAATAATGAGTACCATTATACCAAATTTATAATAAAATAACAGAATTTATAAGGTTCAGGAGTTATTACTTTGGGTTGGAAATAAAAAACAATGAGAAAGTGGAAGAATAAAAGAGCATTGATAGAGGCGATAAAATATTTAAATATTTTTCGTGTGATTCCATTTGATTTCATCAAAACAGATTCTTAGGTTGGATTTATACTCATCAGAATGCCACTAAATTGAATTTTAGTAATTTTGGAGGATATTTTGGCAGGGGTGGATGATACAAATGGCGTTGTATCTGTGATTTTGAGAGAAGGGGAAGTACCTTTTAGAAGAGACATGAGGTTCACTTTAAAAAAAGAATGAAATAGTATTATATTATACAAAAAAATTCGATATCTAATGGATACAAATATATTTATTTAGAAGATAAAGTGTTTATGGGTTGAAATCTTCTCAACCAACATGTCTTAGGCATGTTTTGGTCACCATATTAACCTTATCTTTTAGATTTAACTCTTAGTTAAATAGTTTATCTTTTTCCATGTCCCCTTATATTATTATAATAAATGGTTAATAAACATACTATAAATATCCTTGAAAACTCCATGTCATTCATTATATATATATATCTGTATCTATGTACTATTTCTAATCCTTAGTTTTATATAAATATTATATCAATTAATAATATAGTATTTGTTTTAAAAACTCATTTATGTCCATTTTGACACTATTTGGTATTTTATTCGTTAAAGTCATAAAAAATTTATCACTACATATAAAATTATTTAATCAATCCATCAATTTAATATTAACTTATCATATTATTGTATGGCATGAAATGCCTCAATAGAATTCATTTTTAAATTTATAATATAAATTATTTTAATCATTCCTTGATAATGTATTTACTCTATAATCATTGTGGCATAATTAAATTAAATTATTTAGCCTCTAAAAATTATAAATAAAATACAATTATGTATGAAATATTTTTATCTTTCTAATATATTTATAGTTGAAATTTTCATATGTATAACCCAATATTAAAAAGAGTTTTGTTATTAAACATTGAATTTAACACCTTACACTATTCTTTAAATTAATTAATAATAAATGTCATAATCTAATCCACGTTTCCCAAAAGGATAATATTATATTCCTATGGTTTGTTTTAGACGAATTACATGTATCCAATAGAATTACTACATGTGTTAGGGTAATTATAATATCATTTCAACATTTAATTACCTATTTATTTTTAATTGTGGTAAATAAATGTCCAAAGTTACTATTCACCAAAAATTACTTTCATTTTATTGAACCAAATTTTTCTTACTAATTTTAAGCATGTCCCTCAGATTTTTTAAATTCAATTCCCAGATATGGTAAAATTACATTTTATGCAATTTGGAAAATGTGCCTAGAAGGTATGTTAAAGACATTAACAAGTTTAATAAAATTTTATACATCTATTTTTTTTATAAAATCAATCCATTGACTTAAATTGATCATATATAGGTATTATATATCTATTTTGACTTTAAATACATTTAAATTAAATAAATTATTTTTTAAAGAAAAATTTGGTTTTAAACAATAACGCAGTATTATTCACTATTAATCAAAAATTGAATGTTTTTTGAAAAATACCAAAAATTCACTCTATTCTAATTCTAAAATTATGAATTCAAAAAATAATAATATGTTACCAAATAAAAATCATATAAGTTTCATTAATTAGTTTAAAATAAATTCCCATTTTCATAACAAAAAATTGGGTTTTTATAAATTAAAAACTACCAAAATATTAACTTGTGTTTTTGTAAACATTAAATGTTAAATTACATATAATGACCTAAATTTTATTAAATGAAAAAATATAATCTAATTATACATTCTAACCACTAAAATTGATAATTTATCATTATAAATTATATCAATTAAAAATGATGCTTTCAATTAAAATTTAGTATTTTTAACAACTCATCAAAGTATAAAAGTAATCAGAAAAGTACCAAAAAATTATCCAAAAAAATAATTATGTATAGCTTCTAAAAATTAACTTAATTTCATTAAATTGAATATATAAAAGTGTCAAATAGTAGTTTTAAAAAGGATTTTCTATTAAAAGGTAGAAAATTTTCATTTTTTTAAAATACTTCATTTATCTAAAGAAAATGAATTTGTACATATATTATGTCTATGAAAAACATAATATGGATTATAAAATTATATGGAGTATATAAAATTCAAAATTTAGTTAATACTATTAATAACCCTTGTTTGAACAGCTAGTTTGGTAAGTCGTGGGTCTCTCGAACTCGGTGTTGTGTGTAGTGCAAGTTATTGATTTAAATTGAAGAGATAACCTACTATTAAATCTTGGGATGTTACAATTGAGAATAAAATTATTGGGCTATAAAAAATGCAACATGGATTTTTCCCAAGATGTAATACAAAGGATGATGCAAATTCAATAGCTATAGGAGATTCGATTTTCTTTATATGAGAACTCTTGGCTATACAAGGAAAGATCAAAAGTAACTCATGATAATATGATCCAACAATATAAGTTTCATGTTAGTGAGAAATTCCTTCTCTATACTTCACGACTAAATCTAATTCATGGTATGTTTCATTCCAGATGTTCATGTACTCATATTATATCTAATGTTTTTCTTTATAGGGTCGTGAAGATCACACAAGAGGACACTAGCATGAGCTTTATTGTCAATGAACAACATTTGATGAATTACGTTGAGGGACTTCCAACAAATATAGTGGATTTCATCACACTGCATGACCCTGTCATCACTTGAGTATATCAGGCTGTTCCTAACCATTTCTATTTTATATTCCTTTTTTTATTTAAAATTATACATTTTATGTGAATATATCATCTCATAGGTTCACATTTAAGATAATGCAATATTTTATGTGTGGGAGATGGGACAAAACATGGGGGTACATATTTTAGATTTTCATTTCTGTGTTTTTTGTGTATTTTATTTTAAGTTATTGGTTGGAAATTTCCAAATAAATGAACCAAAAAATTGATAATAAAATATATATGTCATGTAACATTGTCATTTGGAACATATGGAAAATGATTTTTAAAAAAATTCATTGGTAGATTTATATGCATGTTTATGATTTCATCAACAAGGGTTGATTTTTATAATAATTAAAATAATCTATGATATGATTGGTTGTGTCATTATAAAACCTATTATATTTTGATAGCATTATTTGTGATATTTTTTCAGGGTAAATTATGTCATTGATTTCTCCACAATTTTTTTTTTCACAACCATAACATGTGAAATTTTTCCACCTCAATTTAATGTGTAGTTCAGTTCTGTAAAAAATCATTATCTGATCCATACATTTGTTACACTTCAAATCGGTTTTATTATTTTACTAAATTGACCTATGCATGTGTACATGTTATCCCACTATCTCATGCCCAAAAAATATGGTATGTGTCTTAGATAGGTTAAAAAACACTCTCCATTCAACATTGATCATGTTATAACAATTAAAATTAGTGTTGTGAGGATATCAAATATGATTTTAGTGTTGAGTGTGATATCGGTTCCATGTTAAACTAAAAAACAAAATAATAAATAATAAACTAGGGGATTGATGAAAAGTACAACATATCAGGATATCTAGGTCGAGAGATTTAGACTTGTCTTCTAGGAAATCTAAAGTGAGTGTGTTTTGAAATTAGATTTTAACAGAATGTAGAACAGGTTCAGTGAATTAAACATGGTATTAATAAGTGTTTTACATGACTTAAATATATTAAATTAATCATGAATTTATGAAATTGGAATGGTTAGCACACACACACATGGAGAATTAGTGGCATGGTAGCCCCATGACTTGTTTCTCTATGATTAGTGCTATGAATCTCATTGGATTTAATTTGACACAAATTATGAGACAATGAATTTGAAATTTATTTATATTGACTCTTTATGGGATTATTACATTGCCCGTATTTGTACTGTGGATTGGTAAATGTGGATATGCATATCTTGTCACAATTTTTTTGGAATACATTATACAAGGTTTTTCCATAAGTGGAAAATGGTAAGTATGGAGGAGTTGATAAAATAGAATTTTATTGAATATTTTATTGATAATAAATGAAAAAAATATCTCACATTGTTCTAAATATGTTTATTTAGAAAATATTTGGGATTAGATCATTGTTTTAAAAATTTGGAGAAAATTCCAATTTTACCTATTATAGTGAACTTTAGTAACTGAGAATAAAATATTTTAAGTTGAATTATTTAAAATTTAAATTTTGTAAATATATTATTGGATTAATGGAATACAACTTTTTTTAGGACATTGGAGCTAAATCATGCATTTTATTGGACTAAATGGCCCAAGAAATCAAAGATAAATTGGGCCCACAATATTGGACATCACTGTAGTGTTTAGACACTATCATCTTAATTCGTGAAAATATAGCATCCATATTTTGAGAGGAGATCTAAAATTAAATTTATAACAAATTATCATTCTCTAATGACGAATAATTCAGGAGTTTTGGTGTTTAATAAGGTGGTTCAATTTGAATTAAAATATTTCACAAAATCTCCCCATTCACTTCTGAAACCACTTTTAACCAAGCCTCCCCTCCACTCTATAAATATTTATTTTCTAATTTGGAGGTGTTTTGATGTGAATTAAGAGATTGAATGTATAACATAATTCTTTCACTCAAATTATTCAACCATTGTAAGAGGGGTATCTCTTGAAGTAATAATCCCCTTATCGAATCCTCCTCCATCTTCTTTATGTTGTAATGTTTGAATTTTCATAATAATATTCTTAGTACAAATTTTATTTATCCTATTTTATTCTATTTTATTATGATTTTATATATATTTTATGTTACTATTTTGGTATGGAACTCATGAGTATAATCGTGATTGGTCTATACCCATTCTAAACCATTGGAAATGCAATTACCTTCTACGATAAATATACTACCAATGGAAGAGTAGTTTTCTTTATAATCGATCAACCTCTTTCCTTCTTCATTAATATATTTTGAATAAATGAGATAATGTAATTAAATTAATATGATAAATGAATTGAGTTTTTAAATTATAAGAAATTATGTAATCAATTGATCAATTAATGCCAAAAAATACGCGGTAAAGGATTTGTGTAAATTCTGAGTGCAAACTTAATCGGTAAAACAAGACCACAGAAGATAAATTTATAGAGATCAATTATAGTCTCTAAACACAATTCATCATTATTTTAATGAATTGATATGTGACTTAATTCACCACTAACAATATGTTTGACTAAAAATTTCAATAAAATTAGGGTGCTATGATTGCGTGTACCCAAACTAGACTACACATTAATTCACGTCATCTTACTAGTAAAGTTATTTCTCGCAGGGTTTGGGAATTGACAAATTAAGGGATCATAATTACATGGATATTAATTTAAATGATATATATTAATATGTATGTGTATAATTATAGTTATCTTGATTAAAATTTTATATGATATACTAGAAAACATCTTATAGGTGTGCCTTTTTAATTGAACTTCATTTCAAAAAATAAAAACAAAAAAAATGCAATCTTATTTACAAAAAATCATTCTAGATTTATAAATGACAAAACCACCATTATTTTAGGTACTATGTTTACATTATTTTACTATATTCTAATGTTTATTTATTAATTTGTTTTAATTACTATATCTTTTAGAGATGACCAAAGATAGCCACCCTGCTGCACATAAATAACCCTAAACCGAACATCATTTTAATTCACCCACGACATCATTTTAAATATTCTTCATTATAAAATATATAAAAATAAGGTAAATGGATGAAATAAAACTACTTAAATGAGATTGAGAAAATAAATTAAAACCATCATGAATCTATTGACTAGACACAATTCCCAGGAATAAACTATGAGATCGATGATGTGTGGGATTGATTCATCCTCAATAAATAAAATTTACACATTATATGAAAATATATGTCCCTTATTCCTACACCATCCACCATGTTACAGAAGGTTCTTATACCACAACTATACACGTTATAGATTTACTGCAATCAAAACATACAATCTCCAGCTTATCCTATTTTATTATTAATAATTTTTCATCATCATAAAATTTCAAATGTTGTTATTTTATAATTTACAGATAGCATAGATTCAATGTACTTATTATTGTAATTATATCACTAAGCCTCACACAGGAATACTCTTATAAGGAGAAATGCATGTTTTTTTCTTTGTACATAATCAAATTTTAATCATAATAAACCATTTGGGGTATAACTGTCTAGTTATTTCATAAACAATTTAAAAATTCAATCAATGGAATATGAAACTAGTGTTTCCCATAAACCCACCATCCAATATCGATCATCCAGTAAAATATTGGACAATTTCAAAACATATCAAATAATACCACTTTATACAGATAACATTCCTTTAATAAAAAATGGTATAAAATGGATTTCAAAAATTGTAATTTCATGTCAAATAAAAACATACGAGATCGAATCCCATGCCAAATCACATTGATTCATAATTTTAATTTATTAACACATAAAATAATAGCACCACAAATCACATAGTCATCACTATATCCATCAGAATATTTTAATGTCAAGAAAGGAGAAGAAATTTATTTTTCTATCAATTTCCATATAACTCTACATTATATAATTATAATTAAATAAGATTAATTAATTTAATTATAATACACACAAATTTTTTTTCACTCTCTATCATGATAAATATCATTGGACTATTATATTACATTAAATTATAGACTCTTATAATTATTAAATTCTTCTCAAGATTGTGGGTTCCCCAAAATTCTTATTAGTGTATAACGATCACCAAAATTGTCATTAAACTGGACATGAGTACATTCAAATCAAAATACCAATTTTTCAATTTCATTATCTTAAAAAATCTAATATATAGATCATTTTCAACCTATTTATAAAAACATGAAAATGGGGATTTTCAATATTTCTTAAACTCATGTCACCAATAAAATCCATGTCTAATGTGTTTTATTTCCAAAATGATATCTTTTTTCCTTGAAAATATCCATATAATGTTCTACATGTAAAATTGAGTGAAAGAGACTATCTACATGCTAATTTCGAATAGTGAGATGAGAATACAATTTTCTATAATATTATAAATTTCTTATTAATGAATTTTTAATAAATATTATCATTATCACTATTAATATAATTTTTATTCAAAAAATATATTGTTGTAATATATGCATCTTCATTGTTGAAGACAATGTGTACACATTAATATATAATTATATTTTCTTTTGGGTGGGGTAAATTGAAACAAATGAAAATAGAAACTCGTAAGGGTTGATTTTGGGACCGTCCCCACACTACATGAGGGGCAAAACCACTTGGTTATTCCCCATGGAGAAATATTGATGGCATAGATGTCCCCAGTTTGTACTGGGTTTTGTATATATGTGTATACATACCATTATAATGACAATAAAAATGATTTTATTTGCATTATTTTTATTATTTTAGGACGAAATAACATTTAATTTTTATCATACATATAATATGGCCTCCCTCCATTCCATATGCACCCTAAACTAACATGTTTCAAGTTAAAACTCCCAAAAAAAATAGTCATTAATAGGTTTATAAATTTCATAACTAATTAATTAAAAAATTACCATTTTCTTCCCATGAAAAAAAACCCTAGATCGACACCCCTAGGATGCAAGAAACACCTCATATCTAAAATCCTATCACCTCCAACCACTATTGATGATATGTGAATTAATATTGTTTGAAAAAACCATTATTATTGATTAAAAGTGATGATATTGTAAGAGACTTTAAAAACCCAAAAATATTCATAGTGATAAGAAATAATTGATAAAAAATTTCACTTAATAGTTATAGTTTAGAACTAATAATGGGGGACCATTACCAATTCATTTTGTAGTAATGATAATGCATGCACGTTAATAGTTCATTTTTATTACTAATAAAGTGTTATTTTTTATTCTTATCATAGATAAATAATAGGATATAATAGTGTGCTATTGAAAATACATCACACTATAGTGGTAAATTATATATATATTTTCAATTAAATTTTCCTCACAACAATCCTGAAACAAACTACATAATGATTAAAAGAATTATAGACATTAATTTTTAAAATTTCAATGGTAGGAATAATGTATCATAGAGAAAAAACAAATTTATAAAAATGATTTTCATATCTGATTCATTTGAATGTTTTATTTGTGTTTACTGAGCAGAATTATTAGATATAGTTTAGTAGCTTTGTTTTCAGAGGAAAAGAAATGATTTATGGCTATTGAAACTGATATCCCACATTTGGTGAGACTAAAATGATGGAGGAATTAATCATGGGGAGAAATGTGGTAAAAAAATTTCTCCAACCATTCATTTAGAATCATCCAAAAATTAGGATGATTCTAACTCAAATTGTGTGAATGGTTTGGTGTTTTTTAAATTTATCATATTATCCTTGTGTGTATGTATAAACAATGGCTTTATTAATTTTGTTTTTTCAAGTTGTCAAGTAGTTCCCCTTCAATTTTTTCTACTTCCTCTTCTATGTCATCAATACTCTCATGTTGTTCCTTCAAGCCACAATATCATCACCGGTCCTGATTTTCATCTTTTATTGTGTTAGGTTATGAGTATTTTAGGATTGCAGTTTGAATGAATTGTTTTTTATTACAGTATAAATCTCGAAATTGTTTGAGGTACTTATGAAATACCTTATGGATAACATGAATTATAATTATATTTTTCTTTATTATTTATATATTATCATTATAATGTGAAAATAAATGTATTCAATTGATAAATTTATACTTGTGGTGCCTTAAATTGTTTTAAAAAAGATAAATATTTTTTTATTCTTGGATATAATATTTTTCTTGAATTAATATTTACATAAATGAACAAATTTCTCATTATTAATAACAACAACAAACAACAAAATCATGCGTACCTAAATATTTTGGTCAATGTAATCTATAAATAATTATTTCTCTAAGTTCAATGTAATTTATAAATATTAATTACAATTAAATATTAATAATGTTGATTATATCTATAATTGTTTTTATATATATTTTTGTGTATATAAATAATCATAAATAATATATAAAATGTTTTAATTATAGGTATTTTTTATTATAAATAATTTTATTATCATGAATGAATAATCTATATAAATAATTTATAAATAACCATGAATTAATAAATATTTTTATTTAATAATATTTAATTAATAACTATTTTGAATTAATAATTTCGATTTTATAATTATTTGGAATTAAATAATTTTATTATCTTGAATTAATAATTTTAAATTAATAAATTAAATAAGTAGTTTTTATTATCATGAAATAATATTTTTTATTATCTTTAGTAATTTTTTTTAAATTTATTATTAATATATGTTTGTAGTTTAATGTTTACCTCATTTTCATGATATAAAATATAATGATTGAGTAAAATCAAAATTATTAATTTGTTATTTTTTATAAAAAAGGTAATAATTTTTTTTTTAAAAAGTTGTTACTTGTGTCATTTAACTTAAATTGTTAATGTTTGACATATAAGGTAGTTTGTGTACTATCTATAGGGATTTAATTTATGGTAAATTTAAATCAAGGGAATGTATGTCATTTAATCCTGTGTGTATGTCATATTTTATTAACAAATGTTATTTTTTTGTATTTTCACCAAAATAATTTCATTTTATTATATTAAAAATTGTCACCAAACTAGATGGAGAAAAGGAGAATCATTTTTTTTCTTTCACTAAATTTTACATTAAAAAAATTGAATAGATATCAAAATAATTTCATTTCATTTGTTTTATTATATATGTTATGCCATCATTTATTTTATTTTACTAATAGATGCCTAATGATAGGGTTGGTGCTAACCAAAAAAAGAGAATGTCACTTGAGAACCCACAACATGTGAGTCTACTATTTCCAAACATTTCGATAGTTGTGGTTCCCAGGCATGGATCTGATACGATGGTGGATCCATTTGGATCAGACCTAGACCCTTCTTTGTCCCTCCAAGATCAATTATCATGCTTGGATCCTCCTACTACATCTTCTTTCCTATAAGATTTCAATGCTACAGATGTATCCTCCCTCAAGTAGGTGCTTCTTCGGGTGGTTCCACCAGTTATTTACCATCCCCCATATCCAGTGATTTCTACGGATCAGGTATGTTTGGGAATGGTTTAGGGTTACTCAGAGCACTTCCATCATGTCAAAGACTTCAATAAAATTTCATCCTTCCAATTGTGGACCATGTTGGCTCGTTTCAGATAGGATCGACCTCTGCTGCCATGGTTTTAGAAAGTGGTGGACTTTGTTTATTTGGATTCACTGATGCAGGATTCGATTCTTAATAATAAATCCATATACACCATCCAATCTTAGATGGAGTACTTCATTAAACCCTGCTCTCAATGATCCAGATCAGTTAGAAAATGACTCCATAAACTATTCTAGTTATCTCTCGGTGTTCACTCCGGGAATCACTCTCATCAGGAATAGGTGTTGTTGAACTTTCAAGGACATCCTCTACCTATTAAAAATGCTTCATTCCTTCACAATATCGTGGGGTGTGGTGGAATCATATATCATTGATAATGATTTTACCTCTTATCTTACTAATTCCGCAATGGACTTCCTTTTTGTTGAATTGGTTTTATATATGCCTCTCCCAGACCGCATTCTCTGTTGTGTGGGTGATTTCTCAATGTGGAATAAAATAGCATACTCCTCAACAAAATTCTATTCAAAATATTATTTACAAATACATTCTACTATAGATTACAGGAAGATAAAGTATTTTACTAATACACTTCTTCATATTTCATCTTCTAATATTCCAACCTCCTCCATAACTCTCTATCATGATTTTCCTCTACCTTGATCAAACTCTTTCTAATATCCCATACCATAATCACAAGGATTTTTTATTAGATCCCTTGTAAACATACCTCTTAAAATACAAATCATGATTTGATTGGCCCTCATCCAATATCATATTCCTATACTAGTTTGAGTACATATTAATGGTCAATGTGGGTGCTAGTGATTTATCATCTACCATGCCCCATGATTTTTTTTCACCTTTAAACTTCATCATTATAACATATATTATTTTCTGGTAAAACATGTATCATTCTCAAAAACTCATGGGACTTCTGGAGGCCCTTCAATGTCTCTATCTGATGTATTATCTTTTTTATCTACACCTGCTCAAAATGCAAATGAACATGATGTATTAGCTACATATATGTTCTTTCCACCATTCCTTCATAGAGATGTGATGCGAAAACATTTGGAGATATAATGAAATAAAAAAATTATTTCATAGAAGGGTAAAGTAGACAAAAATAATAGAAAAACATTGAAAAATAGATTTATGTAGTTAGAGAAAAAATCCATACATCCATAGAGAGGAAAAAGTTTCACTATATTTCAAAAACACAATTATAAGAAAATAATTATATTTTTAATAACATGAAACCCTATCCCAAAATGGGATAAAAAAGAGGATGGATCACTATCCCAAATACTGTCAGAAAGGCTGATGTGCAACAGTGAAGGGTGGACACCCTAGTCAAAAGCTCTACTATGACCAACAATGGGAAATACATGGTGAAACAATATTATTCTCTTAAATTTCTGACATGCTATAGTTTCGTTTCGGTGTTAGGAAGTTAGCACATATACAGTGGATAAAGATTATACAGTTCCCTAAATATTTGGTCAGGGGCCTTCAGCCCCTATATGCACAAAGAATGTGTATGTTTCCACCCTGAAACCCCCCAATGTGTTCACTACGGTGCTTGACCATGTATTTTGTTTCCTAGTGCACAATACGAGATGAAATCATTTAGTCCAAGTGGAAATCCCCTCAATAGAAAGCCTCTCACAATTTATTAGATAAAAAAAGTCCATGTCGTTCTGACCATTGGTTCCAACAAGCTCTTTGAACCATTCTTAACAATCCTTTCTCATCTAAAGAGATTCTTGATGTCGTCCACCATCATGAAACTCACTGTTCTCCTATAAAAATCGATTTGAGCCTTGAATTTTTTCAGCCAATCCATACCCAGGATCTATCATAGACATACATTTCCCACATCAAAAAGTCCCATTTTAACTTAGCTCTGTCAATAGTTATAGCACATTCTCTACACACAAAGACTTGATAATCTCGTTAACCAAGAGGAGTTTGTATTTTCAAGACAGAAGAAATCACTTCCAATTTTTAACATAGCAAATCCACACCACAAGAAGCAATTAAAGAATATGATGCACCTGTATCGAAAAGCACTTGCACAATGGTAGAATTAAAAAGAATCGTACCTCTCACCATTGAAAGTCCAACTCGGCCATCGACCCTCATATGCTCAGCTCCATATAATTGCTTCGTCGCTGCACGATTTTCCTTATTGCCATAATGATATTGTTCTAGTTGAGGAGTCATGATATTTAGAGAATCACCATGGGTAGCATTGTTTTTCTGAAGAGACTGACTATGTCGTCCTTGTCTTGTCGATGCATACAATGATTGCGATACCTAGGAAGTGTCACACGCACCCAAACTCGTAGAATTACTATAATAGTAATGTTGATGCCCCATTTTCATGCAAATGTGACATAATCAAGGTTTTTTAGACAGTACCACTTTATGTTGTCATGTGAACCACATTAAAAACAACTTGCTTTGCTCTGGGGTCGTAGAGGAAGGTTCATAAATCTCGCCATCTGGTTCTGATTTCCACTTGCACCATGGAAATAGGAATCCCTTTTCCTCTTGTTCCCAGTGGTTGAGTTTCCACCATTTCTTATAAGTATCATCATTCCTCCTCCTATGGATCCCGAGATATCACGTTCAGCCACATTTTCTCTATTCACAATATCTATATAGTTTGTAATACATAGCATCGAAATCATCGATCAAATATTTTACCTTAGCCCCGATTCAAAGATGTGTGCCTTCAAGGATTCACTTTCCACCCCCTCTGGTGGAAAACAGACTAAATTCATGAACGTATCTGCATACTCTGTGACAAGTAGGCTCTCCTGTTTCAAGATGAAGAAGTCAGTTGTTTTCTAGATTTTGGATGTGTAGGGATAGAATTGTGTGTTGAACAATTATTTAAAATCCTCCCTTGTATGGTCTTCATCCAATTTAGCCTGTACCACTAAATCCCACCACAGACGTTCAAAATCCTCAAGAATATACATCACCATCATGACCTTGAGCTCTAATGGTGTGCTGATGAAATCAAAGATACGATTTATCCTACTTAGCCACACCTCCGCCTTCTCGGGTTTTGCATGACCCTGAATTTTGGTGGATTCTGCTTCATGAACTGAATGGTATGATCCACATGCCTTGGTTCATTCCTTTAGTTCCCCGTATCCACAGCATGAAAAGCCTGGAAAATACTCTGAACTAGATCTTGGATCACCTGTGGTTCAGGTGGAACCACATTCTCCGCATATTCTTCTGGTTGGTTTCGATGATGCCTATAGGGTTCCATTTTCTAAACCAACAACAAACTCCATTAATCACACACTCTAGCATCTGATGGCATAGAATTTCAAATTTGATCACATCAATTATCACAAAAATGTTTTCCAAAACATCCTTTCTCCATATTCAACCATTTAGGAAAACATTCAACAAGATTTTTGAAAATCAAACCATTTTCAAAATACACCAAATATCCTATCTTCAAAATCTTCAACATAAATAAAAATTCTGCATTTTTTCATAAAAAATTCACACCTTCTAGAATATCATAAGTCATTCTACACGATGAGATATTTAACCCTAATGGGAAGTCATTCCTCTACAATTCATTTCATACTCATCAAATTGGATAAACCCATGGAAATGAGTTTACCAACATTATATAAGTGCATCCAAGACACTTATGTACCCAACACCATTGTAACATGAAGTTCACCATAAACATGTTAGCTATATCTTTTTATGCTATAAATTTCAAGATCCTCCAATACTACTCTTGTCTAAGATTTCGACCCAAGGAATAGAAAAGAAAGAATTTTAACTCCACGACCAAGAACATTGATTATTTGTACCACAATGAAATGACCAGACTAATACCATTTGTAATGACCTGTAAATTTTCATTTGGTTGAGAGTACATCGAGTCATTACTAGGCCTTAAGCGACATCCCCAAGATGTCAATGGTTTGAAATAAATGCCGAAGGGTTTCAAATACAAGTGGGGGAAGATTTATCCTTCAATAAATAAACCAATAAACCAACCAACCAACATTCACTATATGATGCCTGAAAAAGGAAAGACAGCTAAACAACTTCATTTATGTCAAACCACATCAAAGTGCACAATAGCGGAATACCAAATAAAATATCAAAGTACATAGTGGATAAACAAATCAGGATTCTCAAAAGACACCAAGAATCCATGCTCCACAAGCTGCAAGCTCAACAATCACCAAACAACCCCAATCAACATGAGGTAGTACTAAAAACATGGGAAATGATACCTTTTCCCCTGTCCTGGAAAACACCATCTGAAAAACCACAATTGTGATAAAGAAGGGGTCAGTATAAAACTCAGTATATTTTCCCCCAATGACTTCCCTACTCACCCCACTAGGATAGAAAATTTATCCACAATTATATAAAATAGATTATATGAAAAAATTTCTCAAAAACAGTATATAACTAAATATAAACAAAATTCAAATCCATTTATACCTGAAGAATACAAGTATAATTGAAATAAATTTTTCCAACAAGTTATATTTCCAGAAAAAATAACTAAACAAGATTTAGAACCATTTCAAAATATCCCTTTTCTGGCATACCAAACCATTTCACAAACCCATACAACCAACCATGTGTGCTACGTTATGACAGTTCCATACTCATGAGTGGTTTCTTGCCGATCTACCAATTCATCACAAGGTAATTGTTTCCCATGTGTCGTTACTACTTTCGCATCGAGAACAAGGTCATATTTCAACCAAGCCTCATATATATAGGTACCATATTCTATTAAACGATTGGCACTGTGTAGATGGTCATATTTCAACCACACCTCATACATGAAACATGAACCCACACCACATATTCCCCACACTCAGGCCAAACAACCCTTTAAATAAAACACTATTTTTAAAACCATTTCTGTCAAAACCATTTAAATTCCAAACCATTTCCATTCCAAACCACATAAATTATACTCCATTTTTATTGAAAACAAATTACATCACAGTCCTTTCAGTACCAAACCATTTCAATAAAACACCCCTTTTATTGAAAACCTATTTTTCATCAAACCATTTACAATTTATGTAAATTATAAATTTAAAATCATTATTTTATATTTATGACGCCAAATAACTTTTCACAACAAATCACCAAGATTTCATAATTTCAGTAAAACCAAAAATCATCACTATAGAAGATTTATTCCATTATTATTTCAATAAATTCTATTCAAATAAACCAATTTAAATCTATGACAATAAATTCTAACAAGAGGAGTCGAGAGTGAAGCCTCCTACCTCAAAGGTTTTGGTGAAAACCACAACGAGCAATGAACGTTGAAGAAAACTGATCGATTCTCCAAAAACCCACCTTAGCAAGACCAAGACCAAATCTCATCATATATGGCTTCCACACACCTAGATATACCCATAAAAGGCGTATATCTATGAAACTGAGGGAATAGGAGAAGTATATATAAGTAGATATAAGAAACTAAACAAGATCAACAAAGAACGTCTACATACCCAAGAATCTAGCTTTGATTCACCCAGAAAAGCCTTCAGATTGCCTCCAGAATGATGGGAGAACCGTCTTTGACCTCAAAAGAAGAAAAATCTAGAGTTATGGATGGTTAGATGGAAAATCAAAACACTTCATGGTAAAAACGAGTGAGATCAACTTTTTACGGATCTCATTTAAGTGCCAGCTTGGTTTGCTCACACGGTTAGATAAACTGTGCGCTAACTGTGCATTAGCCACTACCTCGGAAGACCATCCACACACGGTTTGGCCGTACTGTTAGACAATCTGTGCACCACCTGTGTGGAAGCTACTGTCTCCAAGGCCAACTACGCATGGTTTTGTCTCACGATTTAGAAAAACTGTGCGCCGTCAGTGTGGATTTATTAGCTTGGTATCAAATTAATATGAATGAATCTCATATATTGGAAGTAAAAAAAGTTTATGAGGTATGTCAAAGGAACAAATTCACTCATATATTTTTACAAATGAAACAGTGAGATGATGTTTCATGGTTATATTGTTGCAGATTGAGAAAGAGAATGTAAATATATAAAATCTACCTCCAGGGGGACATTTTTCATTGGTGATTGTTGTGTGGGTTCTCATAATGAGAATCAATGTTCTGTAACATTGGTCATAGATGAATCTGAATATGTTGCAACTACTCAATATTATACTCAAATATTATGGATTAATGTTCAACTGGATGATTTGAAATTAAACGATTCAAAACCACTGAATATACATTGTGATAATAAATGTGAAATTTATATTTATATGATTTTTTTCCACAATACAATTTCCAAACACATTGATATAATGTTTCACTTTATAAAAGGGAAATATGATGATGGGGATGTTTTTTTGGAATATATTTCAACAATGTATGATAATGCTGTTATATTTAATAATGTAATGTTGAAATAATGGTTTGTGGAATTTAGGCTACAACATCATGTTTATCCTCCTCCCTTGTATTCCTATCCCACATAAAGAGGATCCCCCACCATTCATTGTATTATGTTGAAAAAGGTGAAGAGAATGTAACAACAATGTACATTGTAAAAAGAATGTACATATCATTATAAAATGAATATGAAGTTGTGGTTATCATAAAATAGAGAGACAGAAAAAGAAAATAGTATAGAAATAAAAGTGATATAAAAAATAAATGTAATAGAAAATAAATTTTAGAGAAAAAAATTGAGAGAGAAAATGATTAATCTTAGGGGGAGTTTATATTTTCAAGGACACAAATATTTCATTACCCCAGAAGATAGTATTTCTTCAAAAACATTACTTTATCTTGTAGTGTGGTGTCAAGACAAACTATTTTGAGAATCTTTTTTATAAATGTAAAAAAATGTTATTTGTTTACCAAAGTTGAGTTCTGCAAATGGAGAGATTGAAAATTTTGAGTGTTGGAAAATTTGAGTTATTTTTGAGAGTTGGAAAATTTCTTAAAAAGCGTTGTTGCATAATAAAAATGGTGATATTGAAACCCCAGTGTGGGGTTATGTTTTGAATAATTTTTTTTAGATGCTAAATTTTTTTATAAGAATGTATTTTTTATCCAGGAATCAGATCTAGTACAACTTAATGATATTTTTTATGAATGTCAAATGTTTCTAAATGAATCAAATCTGTATGTATCATATTTAGATCATCAGATCAAAAAAAATTGGATGCATTTTTTTATTGATAAATGTTTTCCCTTTTCTAATTTATAGAATGAAAGAAGTTGTTAAAGGAAGACATTGTATTATTTCTGAAGAGGTTTGTTAAATAATATGAAGTCATTAGTTAGAGTGTTTTCATACTTTCCAAATATAATCTGATGATTTTTTTCAGATCAAGATATTCTCACATATCATGAAAACATTAATGATATTGTATGTGAAGAAAAGGTGGAGAGGGTTAAATTAATTACACTTTCTGTGTGAATATTTCTATCAAAATTTGAAATAATATCTTAATGATAATTTCATCATAATGGGGATTCTATATTAATGATGAAATCCATCAACAGTAGAATCTTTCAAAATATCGAATCCATAATCCAAAATGTGGGAAGTTGATGAAGTTTGGTGAATTTCAAAGTTGTTGTATAGAGATTCCATCATAATGGGAATATTATTCTAATGGGATTTATATTGTGATCGGAACATCCATGGAAATGGGAATTCCATCATAAAGACAAATTCCATCACTATGAGTATTCTATCGGGCTGAAGCAGAAGGAAGATGTCATATTAATCTAACAAGGAAATAGATATCATAATTAGCTAAGAAGGAAAACGAATTTTTAATGAGTATAAAAGGAAACGAAATTCCTAATCACTAGGAATGATACAAAATTTGTAATCCCTGTGAAGGATATAGAATTCACAATCACTAAGAAGTAAACAAAATTTATTAGACCTAATGTTTTTATGAAATATTTTCATTAAATAATTACCTAGTAGATTGCATTTCATGTGATTGTGAGTTTAAACAAACCACAAGTCCTCCTTTGTATAAAATAACCATTATAACTAGACTGTTATGTTAATAGTAATAAATATAACTAATTTATGAAAATGTATTATGAATATAAACTACAAATTAATTATATATTTTTATTTTTTAATAATTATTTGCAATTATTATAATAGACCAATGAAATATATATATTATATATATTTAATAAAATATTAATTATATTCATCCAATAGATATTTTTGTCCTAGGGAATGAATAAATCCTATTTGATGTTTAAAAACCTATATTTTTCAAAAGGAAAACCTTCCTCCTTTTAATAGTGAACCCATTTTAAATTAAAATTTTGACATAATAATAATTTTTATATGACAGCATAAAAATTTTCTTTGGATGAAATATAAAAAAAATTACCTTGTATAAATGTTTGATGTTTTATGATAACTTTCAATTATTTGAGGAATATTAAAAATTAAATAAATTTTAATTGAAAAACAATCATTTTTCATCAAAATAATTTATATGATTACATTATAATAATGAATTTTATTAAATTATAAATATAATATTTTATACAATTCAATATAATGTATGTCATTGTAATTACTTTATCATTTAATTCAAATGTAAAAACATTTCAATCTTTTGCAATGTTTAAACATTTAAAACTTGTTCTCTCATTCTATCAAAAAGATTAATAATAATATAATTACTACAGATTATGTGCTTTGAATGTTGAAAAATGGATTCCCTATTAATATTAAATATGTCTAAATTATGTAAATACTTTAAATTTAATTTTTGGCATTATGAATAGAAACTTAATTATTTTTATTAATACAAAAAAAGGGTAAATCGAGTAAATAAAGATAAAAATAATATTATTAAATTACAATTTCACTTTTCCTAATATCATTGGATGATATTTTTCTACAGAAATCATACTTATGTTGAAATGGTGTCGTTTGGAAGGCACCTGGATTAGATCAAGACATTTAATTTGTTTTATTTAAAGATATATTAAATATGTCTTACTCAAATTTTAATAACTATATCATTTTTAATAGAAATTGATACAGAAGATAAATTCGATTATTAATACTCATTGGAAATAAAAACTAATATTATTTAACATGATAATTTCTTTATAATTGTCATGAAATACATATTTATCCTAATGACTTATACTTTAATGATGCGAAAATTATTTACTAGATGAGGAATCATAAAAATAATTAGTATTGAAGTGATAATAACCATAAAAAACAAAAAAAGTACAACATCTTATTTTTTCGAGAATGTCGAAACCATAAATAAGAAAGGTTCAACTTATTGACCATTTGGACCTATATTTAATATATTATGACACTTATATTATTTTATTTAAAGTGATGATAAACTTGTCACAGTGATGTTTTAATAAAAATAACATTTTTAATGATCGAATATACATAATATAAATTAAATTAATAGTATTATTATGAAATATGTGTAGATTTTTATTTTTCATTGTATATTTTTTAAATTTTTATTCAAAAAATAATGATATTTAATAATTACACAAAAATGATGTAATAATTACTTATTTAAAGTAAAAATTAGATAAATATTATTGAAAATATTAAAATAAATATAATTTGGGATAAATAATATTTATAATGAATTTGAAATATAACATTGACCTATTAGGAATGTAATAAATTAATTTCTTCAGTTTTAAATTGTTATATTAATATTTTGTAAAAACCAACGAATTGAATAGTTTCCAAATTGACACTATAGATTGTTTTTCAAAATAATGTTTTATCGAATTATTGAAAAATCATATATTTTTTTTGAAAATATAAAATTATTATGATATGGTCTAATATTTTCTTATTTATTTATTTATGTTATAATTGACACCAAATAAGAAAATATTATTCCCTTTTAATGTTGAAATATGTGTTACCATAGTTACAAATTAAAAATAATAACTAAGTGGTAATTAAAATGATATGGTTTAGTTTGATTTCAAAAATTTTCTTAAATTTATTTTTTGATTATATTACAAATTTATGACATATTATCTTCTAAATTATGAAATTTTTGAGGTTTTTGGATGGGTTTTTATTTCTTATAAATTAATATTTTTGGAGATCCCAAAATTGCCACTCACCTCAATTTGAAAATGCCACAACCTCTCTCACCCCTTAACTTCACATTGATACCTAAAGCTCCATAACCCCCTAACCATTTAATTTATCAACTACAATGGTTACATTATATAGGTTCTAGTCTTCTTTAAATACCATATCGAGTTCATTAATAGAGGATTTTAAAAGAGAATGCCAAAGAAGAGGTAATCTCCTCTACTGATTATTTCAAATTTATTTTTTCTCCCACTTCTTCTTCATTAGTTTTTTAATTCTAGATTAATGCATATTTTATCACTTATTTAATTATAATTTATTATGATTATGAATCAACCATATCCCATTTTCTGTCCATCCAATGAAAAATGAAATCACCACGCGTGCATACGTACGACTTACTATCTCCATGTTGTGATGTAATCTATTTTTCACCACCACCTAAAGTGGATTTGTGTGATAATGTAAAAAGAACTACATATGATTATTATAACATGATATTTATTATGAAATATTATAATCCATACATTGTAAAAATATTCAACAATTAAGTGAATGATGTTGCTGATTGTGTGCAAATACGGCCTACCATCTTCATGAAGCGATGTGATTCATTCTACATGATATATTCATTATATCGTGACTATATAAATTAATTGAATGAATAAATATTATATATATATATATTAATAATATCATTATATAAATTAAATAATTACAACTTAATAATATGAACAAGAACCTTTGTGACAAAACATAAGTATGAAAATATAGATGATAACACCCGATTGGCGACTAATAATGTTACTAACAAACGTATGAAAATATGATCATATATGATATCATAAAAATGACTATGATTCTGAAATATTTCAATGAAATTATTTTGATTAATATATAGAAGGATAGGATACATACAAAATAAATTAGACCTATGGTAAGGGATAGATTCTTAATTCTATTATTCTCTGTGATTGTTTATACGTAAGTATTTACTAGCGTATTTTTTTCATTAATGTCAATTTTTAATTATTATTTAATCCCAAAATAATATTTCTATTCTTCTACAATTTTTTAGTTTAAATTTTACCTATTGGTTACTTTAAATTAAAGGATATGAAAGTAATATTTTATTGTTTTTTATACGAGATACTTTTTGATGTTTTCGGAAAATGTACAAGAAGAATGTTTATTAAATTATAAAAAATAAATGGTTTTTTACATTTTCATAATTATTTATTTACATGAATATTCCTATACCATATTTTAATTTCATTTTCAAAGGGAGTATATTATTTTAAAATGGTTTGGAATTTTGAAAAAAGAATATGTTTTGAAGAAGAAAGGGTATTTTTCACATTAATTAATTTCAAGTGTTATATCAAAACAATTTTAATTATAAGATAGAAATCGTTAATAAGGTTATGTTTCATGTATAATATCATTATTGTTAATATGGTTTGATTGTTTTTATAGTAGAATTCTATTTATGAAATCCATTTTTTAGATGGATTATGTTATGGTGTTTAAAGAACCACATTTTATACATTTGGTTAGGATTAATAATTTATGTTACTGTGGAACACATAAGAATAATTTCATAATGAGATTGGTGGTAACTATATATCCCTCCAATTCATTGGTTAATGATTTATATTTGATGATATATTCATGCCTTGAATGGGAAATGATATCACTTTAGTTGTATAGGGTTGGAACGAGGACTAAACTCGGTTCAGTAATGCACTTTGTCCACTATTACTGTAATGGAAATGTGCCTTAACTAATAATAAATGATTTTCTATGCTTATGTGTATTCCATGAAATTTCATGTCTTATGTAATTCCTTTTTGAATTACTCTCATTTATTCTTATGATATTTTATGATTTTTCACTCGGTATTATATTATAATCTTTCATATTAAGTATAATATTTTCAAATGTGACGTTCTTATGTCCTATTATTATGATATTATTGATATGTCCATTGATTAACTTTTTTGAGTATCTGATCTCACCCTTCATATGTTTCTTTTCCCATGTCATGAAGAAGGGTATTAAGTAAGATATTTCAAAAAAGAGCCTAGTTATGATGAAATAAGTGGGATACAATTTTGATGTCTTATGAACCGTTTGTTTAGGTTTCCCATTTTCTAAGGACACTATAACTACGCAGTCCTATCATGGATTTGTTATACATTGTAAAAAAAGTCATCAATTTTGAATTAATATAAATGTAATAAATGTATGATTCATTACCAAGAAACGCTCAGTCAGAGACAAGCCTCTGACCTTTTATTAATAAAAGAAAAGGCATAAAGTAGATCCATCAAGTGTGAAACAACTACATATCAATGAAATCATACTCATCACCAACCCCTTTAGCAATTATACCTTTGGCATTGTCTGTCTCCCACTCTGATCTTTCATAATGTTTATGAACCTTGGCATGTTTCCTTTGAACATTCAACTTCTCCATGGCCAAAAATTCCTTTGAAGATTGCATATCCCAACTCTCCTTCCCAATAGACGCTCTCGTAGACACTGACCTTGGAAGGTAAGAGTAATCCTTCTTCACTATTCTCTATGGTGGGGTAGTCCTAGAACCTTCATCCCCATGCACCTACATCTTCCCGCTCTGAACAACATCACTGTAGGAATGTAGTTTCACACCACAACCCTTATCCTTGTCACTGTCTAAGACGTCACCCCACTCACCCAAGATTTTCACCTCCTTATAACCATACTTCAAACCACAATCTTAATGAACATTATTGTCAACATCATCTATATCAATGCATTGAGGATGATCCATCATGTTCAACATGACTTCCTTGGTTGAAACATCCATTGGGTCAGTCCCAATCTGTAATATGCCACCTTCCTTCCTCGCAACAGGCTGCTTAGCATGCAATTCATCCACGTTCATCAGTTCAAGGAGACCTGAAACCAAGTGATCCTCCACCAATGTGCATCAAGTATTACCACTCACAATGAACAAGTTATTGCTGACTCCCAGAACCTCTTGCACATCAACCATAGAGGCAGATGATATTTCTTGTTCATGGTGTTTTGATTGTTTACTTGATCATGTTCTCATCTGTTCCGGTAAATTAGAAAAGTCCTTGCGGCCTCTTTCTATCTTCTTCATATTGGTCATCCCCTCCTAATGACCCTCATATGCTCTAGAATCCTCCTCAAACTCCACAGCTTCAATTGTTCCTCCTTCCAATTCATAGGGAGACTCTTGAATGGTTTCCTCATTAGCCAAACACTCAAAAGAATGATTAGTCTAAACACCATCACAGTCTAATCCCTTTCCTAATGATTGTTGAATGGCTCCCGAAGTGGAACCACTTTGACTTGAGTTTGATTGGGGTACTATCTCCAGCCCTCACTTCCAGGCCCCAACCTCCTTCCCTGAAAAATTCCCAATTGCAGATTGATTTTATCGCGAAGGTGGGTTATCAGATCAATGTTCCACATTGTTACCATTGTTCTTCTCCCTCAAATCCTTCTTAATCCGATCAAAAACCCCTGAAACAGTGGGTACATCAAACTTTCCTGCTGTTGGTTTCCTTTGCACCACCTTGCTCTCCAGATGAACTGCCCGATTAACATCCTCTTCATTCATCACCTGCGTTGGGACTATCCTCGGAAGCGCAATCCATCTGAAATTGACATCCAAATGACCTAATCTATGGTATAATGAGCAGAAGTCCACCCAATGATCAATGAACACTGGCTGCTTGCAACGTACCACCTCAGCGGCTTCAATCCACACAGACTCAACTGCTGGCCTCAACATATCAACCTCCACATATATGTGTGGGTTGATCGGATAGCACATAGCAACAGTACGCTTATCAACGTAGAGAAACCGACCGACTAAATTCCCTAGAAAACACAAAATCACAGGGTTTTGAAATGGGAGAGGTAATTGAGGAAGACTTACCCAATATGGAATTGAATCGGAGTCCTGATTCAAGAATAGATCACAGCTCCAGCAAAATAGAATGTAGCTTAATTCACTGCAATTCCTGGGAGCACACGATAGAGCATGGACAACGTCTTCCGATGATTTGCATCGCACCATCAGATACCTTTTGTCCAAAAAGCCAACAACCACTCGTTCTCAAATCCCCCATGTTTCGAAGATAAATCTATTGAAATCATCCACTAAAGGATGTCTGTTTCTGAATCGTGCCACTAGAGTTAGGTTTAGAAGGCTCTTTGCCTCCATAAACTCTAGAGCCGATATCAGAATCACAGGATCATCCACTCGAATACCAGGGACCTTTGGGCCTAGGTTAATTTCAGGGAACCTCAGAATTGATTTAGGATCGGTGAAAGGGTAGAAACCACGTCTCCCACCATTGTGAGGAAGCCTCAGATCATCCACCCTCCCACTGACTAGCGGCGGAGGGGGGGACGCCGCCGTCCTCATTAGGTTTCCACCATTGCCTCTTTGACCCGCCATCCCTCTCCTATGATTCATTATAGTTGGAATCATATGAAATGTATGGTTAACCATTGGATACTAGTATGATAAAATCATAGTAAGATCCCAAAGGATATGTTGATGTATAAGTAACAATCCATTTTTTAAAAATGATCATGAATAACCTAGGATAAATCCGGAAGTGTCCTAAATTTATATTTAATTAATGATCATGTGGTTTCCCATTATGATTAGTGTATCTCACACCATGATTCTTGGTTTAATTGAATGGATAAGACTTAGAGGAACTATGTTAATGGTGAATGTGATGGTCAATGCAATTATTGTACTCTTGAAAAACCAAATGTTATGGGTGCTAGAATAAAGAATCCTATAGTTATGGTCACATAACATTATAAATATATGATTCATTTAGGACATCCAAATGTGAAAATGAGGGAGAAAATTATATTTAATTTATCATGGGGTATCATCCACCTTCATTCAGGGGGTCTTTTGATCCATCATTTCCTAAACAGTGGATCAGTATCAGTGAAAATATATTTTATGTTCTCCAATGTTCAGATCATTGTAAATTCATCATTATAGTCTATCATTTGGATGGTGAATCTTATAAATGGTGGAATTATAACAATAATATGATGAAAATATATAAAATTGAATCCAAGTTTGTGGGATGAGTTTAATAACATGTTTTTCAATAAGTAATTTCCTCATATTCTTTGAACAAATATGGAGAAGGGGTTCATTGAACATAAGAAATAGAGTGATGAATAATTTGGTACCTATTAGGAAAATTTTACAAGACATTCATGGTGTGATTCAAGAATTATTATCCAACCTAATTGTAAAATTGATTGATTCTTTAGTGGATTAAAACCAAGTCACTAGTGGGAATTGTCCCTAAGGTACATCAATATCTACGAGGAAATTGTTTGATGTGATCTCAAGGTTGAGGTCGATATTGGAGTAACCGTCATCCTATGTGTAAAGATGAAGACCCAATTTTCCTATAGTTGGAGCCTTATATTAATACATTGTTATGATTACATGTAACTCATATCTTAAAGGAATGAATAGATTTGTAGTTTCAGAAAATATGATACAAACATATGTTCAACATTACAACTTTAAAAGAAATACCTGATACCAATTACATTAGAAGAATCTATGACTCCTTGATTATCCATTCAAGTCATTCATAATATTCATCTCTACAGCCTTGGGAAAATAAATCAAAATAAAGGGGTGATATCAAATTTATATTAAGGGTACATAATACATATGAAGTTATTATAATAATAAACACTACGCAATGGAGAAATACTAAAAACACATACCTTTAAAAATATACTTGAGCATAAAATCGTATGAATGAAAGATGATTAAATAAGGCTATATAATTGATCATAAGATAATTATAAATAACAATTTATATTATAGTATTTTAATAATCAATTATTTTTTATCAAAAACTAATACCATAATTAGTGAATGTGTAATTTTAGACATCTAAAACATATTGTCATAGCCTCAGCCAAGACCCAATTATGTTTCGTCTCATGATACATTCCAATTAATCTATTGGATATAGTGGTCACTACCTATCACACTCTAAATACATTTAATTCTTTATATGAAATTTTCTAAATATAAAAAACATGAATATATGAAATAATTTTCCGCAATCTGTACACAAAAACACTAACCATTCTGAGTACTATGGTGAATCGTATCAAGATAGAAAATCCATAGTCAAACTAATCATAAACCATTTAATACAATGTGATAGATGATAATCATAAATATTAATTTCAATAAGACATAAAATTCAATAGGGGGTTTGAAATAAAAAATACTTTAATAAAATCATTGATGAATTTTTGAGAGGAACTAAATTTAACATTAAAAAAAAGAGTTATCTTAGAAAACATTAAACTCCCCATAAAATAAAGATTTTTTTTGTTACCCATATATATAAAATTGAAACAGAATTAATGTGGAGAGCATAAAAATAATTAATATTTTAATTGGTATTAATAGAGATAAAGAGTAACACAAAATAAAATGAAGGATCAAGTAAAAACCACATTCCTTATGTCTGAATATTCTCGGAACATGACCTTATCATCCTAGAAAATACAATTAAATCCATATATTAGATAATTTATAACCTTTTATACATTTATTTTGCCTATTATAATTTTATTAAGTTCATTTGTTTCATCATAGATGAGTAATAATATTGAATCTTGTCATTTCAGATTGTTCATTATTTTATTTCATGATCGGTTCGCTTGATTATAAGTAATATAATTCATGTGGAATGGATATAATTATTCATAATTAAAATAACATTTTTTATTGAAAATAAAAATATTTAAATGGTTATATATAAACTTTAATTATATATTATTTTTATGAATCATTATATAATGCGTTTAGTTGTAATGGTTTAGATTATTACGACAGCTATTGATTAAAATGAACTCATATTGTTTCATTGATTAGTATAATGTAAATATGTTAATTCAAGAACATAAATAGTATTATATTATACATTTTAATATTTTTCTAAAGCATTTAAATGGTTTTATTAATAGATATAAAGGATAATTTTAAGAAGGAATTTCTATAGTTATCAAAGGCTGTAAATTAGCACCTTTCTGACGATTATTTCGTTTATAATATAAAAGAAGGGGATTATTGATATTGATAATGGTTATTACATTAATATGACATTATTACATTATATATATTATACTAGAGTTATCATGACCAATTGGGGAGGTAGGTTAGTAAAGAATAAGGAAATAAGATAAATATAAATTAAATTAAATGAAAAATAAAAAGGATTTACCTCTTGACATATCATCCTTGAGATCCTCCTTAAGGAGAAGGGTTTTGGTATTTCTAAATTTCAAAGACCTCTTGACCATGTGGTGTAACTAGGTAAGTGTATTTGTAGGAAAATAGGAAGGGCTTGAAGCTTGAGAGGTCTTAGAGGAAGAGGGGTGAGGTGTAGTATTTATAGTGGATGAGAGGATGGACTTTCTATTACTTTAAAAATTATTTTATTATTTTTTTCTCAAGCCTATCAATAGTCTTAATTATTGTGACCATAAATAGTAATAAGTTCATTCGAGTTCGAACTAATTTCCATTTACATCATCCATGAATCAACCATGATGCATAAATTCATTTATTTATCAGATTTCATAAATTATTCAATTTCACTATTCACAAAATATTCAAGTATTTTAGAAGAACACCAAGAATTCACACTAATTTTTTTAGACATTTAGAATTAAAAAATAAACTCACATTTATCAAAATAATTTTCTAAATATTATAAATGTAGTTTTTATTTAAAATTATCATTTACATGAAAAATATAATATTTAAAAATAAAATTGGTTTTATAACTCCCTGAATAATAACTAATGCGTCATTTAATTATCCTAAAATAATAGGACAACAAAAATATGGATTTATGAATTTATTTAATGATAATTATTATTTAAAAATAAATTTATTAATATAAAATTATAGTTTAATATTTATTACTCACAAAAATACAAACTCTAAGATCTTGATTTTTTTAAAATATTCACTCTCATTTTAAGGCACATAAATTTTATTTGTACATAAACGGGTGAGTATACTATTAGTAAGGGTCATATTACTATTCACAAGGGTACATTAATCTTCACAATGCTCATGTTACTATTATCCATAAATATAGGTTGATCCTATGAGACTCTAACTATCATACCAATTGCAACATTGTAGTTCCGTTTCTCAAAATTCAAAACACAGAGGCAAAAATTTATGTTTAATAACTAGGTTATAAAAATAGTATTTTTTCATAGATACTATTGTTTCATGCATTACACTATGTTAAATTTATTTTCATGTCCATGGGCTGTTACAATCTTCCATCCCATACAAAAATTTCTTCCTTGAAATATCAAAAATGTTACCACATAAAAATATTAGGGTAGTTCATCATTTTAAGTTCATAAGGCTCTCATGCTTCCTCTTCAATTTTACGATTTTTCTAACATACTGTTACTAGAAACATCATCTGATTCACCAATACCTATTCTTTAGTTTCTAGAATTCGGATAGGCTATTTATAGTAAGACATGTCATGTTCCAATTCTATAAATTCAGAAGTGAGCACATGTGTTGGGTATGGCATGTAATTCCTCAACAATGAGACATGAAACACATTATTTTCCATAGAATTAATCATCATCATTTCCAAACAGTAATCCTCATCTCAAATTATATCTAGAATTTAAAAACAATCGATGTTCCTGGTGCTCCGTTTCCCTTTCTTCTTAAATTATATAACACCCTTCCATGGAGATTCATTTAATAAATTGTGATATCCCTCTTTAAATTACAAATACTTGGTTCAATTAACCTAATATATCTTTTGACCTCTTTGAGCATCTTGGAAATTCATTTGAATTGTATTTAACTTTTATTTTGTTTCCTCCACAAGCTATTGTCCAACAAGCATCCTTTCACCAACTTCATCCCAACATGTCTGTGTATGAAATCTATTTCCATACGATGATTAATTTGGATCCTTTTTAATAATTGAATGGCAACTATTATTGTAGGTAAACTCCACTAAATGTAATTATTATTCCTGCATAATTTGGAGGTCATGTTAAAATGATCTTAATAGTTCTTTTAAATTTTTCATCATTCTATAAAATTTCCCATCAGTTTGAGCATGATAAAAATTACTCAAATGAAGTTTAGTATCAAAATCTTTTGGAATACGTTTATATAATATTTATGTGAATCATGGATAACAATAAAACACAATCTAGAGAGGTACTCCATTAAACATCACAAATACATATATATAAATAGTGGAGTAAGGATATCTGGGGGAAAATCCTTCTTCATAGAGTGGAAATGTGCAGATTTAATTTATCGATCAACAATTTTCCATATTGCATCATTTTTTATTGAGGTTTTTCGTAATTTAGTGACAAAATATATGGTCATTCTATCTCATTTACATGTAGTAATTGGTAGAGGTTATCTTAAACCTATATGATGTTATCGTTCAGCCTTCACTTATTGACAAACTAAACATTATGATACATCATCACCAATTTACTACTTCATGTTGTCCCACCCAAAATATTTTTTGAAATAACTATTCATTTTATTGCTACCATGTTGTAATAATAAATTTATTTTATTGGAATCATCCAATAATCACCTTTTAATCTTGGGTTTAGAGGGAACACATATCCTCTTCCCAAATTTCAGAATATCATCATCACATAAGAATTCAGTCGACTTCCCCCTAGTCACACATTTAATTTTCTTATAAAGGTTCTTATCATCAGACTGAGAGGATTTAATATTTTCCAATAAATATGGTTTGGAAACCAATTGAAAAAGTAATGATGTTTCACATTTTTTATAATTATTATATCCATCTTTACTAGATCCATTAACATGGGATCCATCTAACTTTTCATTTTGTTTAGAAATCCATGTCTTTCCTAATCAATGCATCATATCCATTATTTTCCTTTATTGGGTCGTAGTGTATCGAAAAATTATATTACTTGAGTAGATATAGCCATTTCCATTACCTCATGTTGAGTTATTTATATGAGATGATATATTTTAAGCTCTTTTGGTCCATATATATCTCACATCTTTCTCCATAGAGATAGTTTCTCCATATATTTAGAGAATATATTACATCTTCTAACTCCATATAATGATTTGGATAGTTAAGTTCATGAAATTTTAACTTCCATTATGCCTAGTAAATAACTCTATCATTCCTTATAAGGATACAACCATGTTTTTTCATTGATTCATCACTATAAATCATAAATCCAACATTTCCTGATTCAAGAGTCGTGATTGGAGCTTTCTATAACCACTTATTAAATTCATCAAAACATTTTTCATATTCTTTTTTCCAAAAAAAACATAACCACATTGCGAGTAAGCTTAGTTATAAGGTAAGATAATCCGGTGAATATATGAATGAAATGCTGGTAATAACCAAAAAAATTGCATACCTTAGTTATGTTGGATAGAGTATGCCATTCTTGGACAACCTTTTTCATATTAAGATCAACTAAGATTACTTCCTTAGATTAAATTTGGATAAGAAACAAACCTATTTGAATATAAAATTCATACTTTATAAACATCCCATATTACTCATTTCTTCTAAAAGTGTTCATAATAATGAACAAGTGATTATCATGTTCTTCATAGTGTTTCCCCCACATTGTGTATGAATTGTATTTTTTCAACTGATTTTAATTAGTTTTCAATAGTGATCAAAAAAATAAGAAGATATTTGTGTGGTCAATATTATGAAGTAGTTCTAATGTTAATGGATCTTCGATGAAGTCCTCATTTGATGATAATCCACAAATAGTGTGAATGGTTTGATGGCATTTAGATTCATGGTTTTTGATAGGGAAGGTGTTTTGATCATTGAATAATTTTTGTCATGAAAATGGGCTCACAAGGTATAATAAAGACATTCATAAGTGATTATTAAACTAACAATGGGTTGCTAATTATTTTTTTATTTTAACGAGGATGTGAATTGAGTCCATCATGGATCCTATACAAATTTATAAGTGAAATGATGGTTTGAAGGAATGTGAAGATAGTCAGTGCTGAAAATCATGTTGAGAATCATTTTGAAAGATAAGTTTTTCTATAAATAATATTAAGTTTTGATTTAAAGTAAATATGTGAATGGACATAAAGTATGTTACAATACAATCTATCGTAAATCTGTTGATTCTTTTCTAGTTTGTATATAAAAAATATTAGATGTTGTTTAGAGAATATGGGATACAATCCTTATAATTTTATGGGGGGAAATATTTTTTTGGAAAACTACGAATCAAAATTTTTGGTTTTACTAAAGCATATTTTAAGGTGGTCTAGTTTCCTAATGTTTGCCAAATTTTTGGGGTCCAAAAATTTGATTTTTGATATCATTGAAAAAATTGGATATCTTTGAAGGGAATATGATAATTTTGAAAAGGAATGATTTCCATAAATATGGTATTTAAAAAATGGGGTTATTGAAGACATGAAGATTCTGAAGGTGATCTTCTCAATTACGATAAAAAGAGCATCATGGTGGTGCAGAGTTTTGATGGAAGTATCTATGATTATGGTGAGCACCGTGAACATAATATTTCCATGGAATAACATGAATAAGGGTACATCACGTTAAAAAAGTAGGATCTCTACAAAATGGTGCTAACATGGCCCGGATGGTTCTATAGTCGTTGGAAACACCTATATATTGTCCTATAACCCCTTAAAAATGTATTGAGACTTAACAAAAATCATAAGGATAAGGATTCGTGAAGGTGGTTTACAAAGGTAGAAAAGTTCCATGATGTAGGACTTCAATGTGAGCTTGAGAATCATGAAAAGACTTATAATATCTTAATTGATGCATATTTTTCTAATTAATTGGAATTTTATAATGATGGGATGTTCCATGTTGAATCAGTTGGCATCGTGAAGAATGTTAGCATTGTAAAGGTAGTGATCTTTGTGAAGGAAGACAGATATGTGAACGCAGTTACCTTCATAATGATAGTTTGGTTCACTAAGGATTTCAGATTTGTGAGGATACTCTGTGAACAAAAATTATAAATACTTGGTTTAGTTGATCCAGTTCTAGGTAGGACACAATATTCCATATTATCGTTTCTCCAATAAAAAAAGATATTCCAATAAATATTTATTTAATTAGGAAATATTACTTGTGATGATGCTAATAAGAGTTGATCTTAATTTATTTAACAATCACAATAGAATTTGGTGATTCTAGCAAGAATTATAAGAAATGATATCAGTACGGTTGGTATTGAAATGAAGATAAAAGTGGGAAGAAGAGTAGTAACAGACCAAATTGATATTAGTTGATTGTAATTTTTGTTAGATATAATTCACTTCGTCAGAATACCACACATAATATTATTCTGGATGATGGAAGAAGTAGTATTTGTAGCATTCAGATTGCTGCTGGAAGAAGAAAGTGGGTGGTGTCACTTGCCTATTTTTGTGAAAGTAACGAAGTGAAGTAGAGGCTTTTGGAAGATAAAAGTAGTACTATGATATCCAATTGGTATCAATAGGTGTAATATATTATTGTTTTACAAACCATTATCAACAAGCATGGGACTTTCTTGGAAGGTAGTATAAAGAACCCTCAAAGTGATTCAAGTTAGACTAGGTCATCACCATTTCAGGGAAGAATAATTGTTTCATTCCACCCCTAAAATGTATAGGGACTCACATTGGCTTAAGGTTTTTTTAATCCAACCCACTGTAACGTATTACTAAATTATACTACATAATACATGTACTATACATACAGATACATGACAAAAAGAAGATAATATTTTTAAGAAGTGAATCATTCAAAAATATCATGTACATATTTTTACTACATTCATATTATTGGATTGGATAGGTAAAAGTTAATAAGATAATAAAGATCCTAATAGGTCAAGAGGACAATATGATGATTTTGTATTATACTAAGATATCATAAATAAATACCACACAAAATTCATCAATTTATTTCTTGAAAATATTATTCACTAGATCCATGAAAATAGTGGGTTCATTATGTTATCCAAAAGGCATTAATATAAACTTGTAATGCCCATACCTGGTATGAAATGTTGCATTTAGAATATCTTCCTTACTCACTTGCAACAGATGATATCAAGATCGAATGTCAATCTTTGATAAATATTGGGCTCTATGATGTTGATCAAATAAAACATAAATGTGAGAAATAGGATACTTTTTATTTATAGTAATTTAAATGATCTTTCTACAGTCTATGAAAAACCTCACATATTCATCTTTATTCTTAATGAAATGAAGATGATCTCCACATGGAGAAAAAATATGGTGGATAAATCGATTTTAACTCAAATCCTATAAAGGTTTATTTAGCTCTACTTGTTCCACTATGTCTACTATATAAGGGATCTTCAATGTAGTCATTGCACTAGGAATTAGGTCAATAGAAAATTTGATTTCAATCTCTAGAGGATGTTTGGGTAAATCCTTTGGCAATACATCAATGTAATAAATTATAATAGGTACATCCTCAATTTGATAACTTCTCCCATAACCCATAGATATCATTTTATCTTCCATCCCATGAATTGAATTGAGTAGAGCTAGAGGAGTTGGATCAATATAAGAATCAAATGATGAGGTGTCCACTCTAAAGATTAGGGATTCAATATCATTCTCTAAAATTTTAACTTCAATCTTCTTGTAATAGATTTTCATATCATATCATGAAAGAAAACTCATACAAAAAATTATATAAATTTCAATCATGTGTTTGATGATAATATCAGCAACTAAAGAATGTTTATGACTCAAATGGGGGACTCATCGACATAACGTTTTTATAATTACAATTCCCTTATGATTTTTAAGTGAAAATTACTTTATTAAATAAAACTGGAAATATATAATTTTTTTTGAAAACTAGGAAGATATAAAATAATGCGATGATCCAGAGTCAAATAATGCATTGGATATGATTGATGATGTGATTAATGATCATATCACCACATCATTAGGAACAACAAATTCAGCAGTCGTGATCAAATTATCTTGTCCTTTCTCCCTCGGCCTTCTATGGAGAATGTTTATTTGACGCATAGAAAAATTATTGGAATAATATCCCATATCTTTACAATTTTAGTATTGTAAATTGGTGCATTATTTCTTTCCTTGAAATTAAGAGATTGATGGACTCTTTCTCCGAATTTGTTATTGACTCCTTTTCCTCTTTAGTAGGATCCATGGCATTTCATTCCATAAGAATCACATGGGTGGAAACATACCTTTTTATTATTCAATTTATCCATTATTTCATCCACCACCATATTATTCACTTTCTGACCTTTAAAGACTTAAGACATTGAGAATTCTTTCTCTGTCTTGTTTTCACATGAGATTGTATCTTCATATGATGATAAAATTTGGAAAAGCATTGCCTTTAATATAAATGGATTTAAACCATCAAAGAATAGTAGAATCTTAATCATCGTATTATTTATGTAGTCTGAAATATTCCATTCTATCCATGTAAAATTGGCTTCATTCTATGGAATTTTTTCATCCTCTTTTTGTTTCAAACTCATGAATCTCTTTTCTATATCTACTCATTGATTTCAAGGAAAATATTTTACAAACAATATTTCCAAAAATTCAATGCAATCAATTTCATCTATTTATTCCTCCTCCTTCATGTTTTTAATTAACTACCACCACTGATCGACATATCCTTCTAGATGATAGACTTCCATGATAACCATCCCCCATAAGTTAAATCCCAAAGAAAGATATATCTTATCTAAGGAACATATCCACTACTCCACTATGAATGGGATTGTTGAACCATTTAATTATGGAGATTGTTGATTCATAAAGTGGTATAAGATTTATCTTCCATATTTTGGATTTGGATACTTCATTTTGGTAAAGATATTATTCAAAACCTGCTTCAGCTGCACTAGAATAGATATATGTTTCTCAACACCAGTCACAGCTTCATAACAACATCATTATTTTCAATATCAGGTAAATAAATATATAGATTCATGCAGTCATGTTGTTTTTATTCCATAAACATTGTTCCATTTTTAAATAATATAACACCATAAATTAGATTATAAATCATTATTTATATTTCTGAACTAGAAAAAAACCTAACATAAATTGAATTTTTTTGAAAGTCTAATATAATATTTATAAGAGTTTATTCCATGATATTTATTTACATTTAAATTATTTTGTAATGTATTGTAATGAAGATGTGAATTATCATATGCATATCCCACATGAGTGTAAAAATAGGTGTGTATTAAGGCATGTTGTTGTGTACTAGGTTACCCTAAGTTAAGCTTGAGACACCTTGTCAGAGTTATTACTCTGAGGTATATCTTTTCCTGAATGACGTCCACTTTTATTATATAGATAGGGATTTATTTTCTAAAAATATCCACATAATATCTTCCTTGAAAAAATTATAGGATATTTTTTATGCTAATCCACAATGTCTACCTTAGGGATTTGTTCGCAAATCCATGTTTATTATATCTACTTTTTTATGTTTTTATTAAATGTACTCTAAAACCAACTGTAAAGACACAGACCTAGTTTCCTTGAGCCTGTTCCTTATCCTAATATAAGGGAATGATTACAAGAAAGTCATGTGTTGAATGAATTAATAGTTTTGTAGTTTTGGAAAACAAGATACCAATATAAGTTCTAAATTACAAATTTTTATGAAATACTTTAGAGAAATTCCATTAGAAGCATCTACGACTCCTATATTATACGTAAAGGTAATTCATAATATTATTCTTTAAAAACTAGGTAAAATAAAACATAAAAAAGGGTGATATCATATTCTAATTAAGGTTATATTATAAATTGGAAGTGATCAAATAAATAAACACTAGGAATGGTGAACAACTAAAAACACATACCTTTAAAAATATATTTGAGCATCATATGTTATGAATGAAAGATGATTAAGTAAGGACATATAAATGATAAAAATAGAATGAAATAGAAACATTGATATTATACTACTAGAAAAAATTATATTGTTTATTCATTACTAATATGGTAACGAGGGAATTCATAATCCCCTACCTCTGAAACATATTCTCGATGCATTGGCAAATATGACTTAAAATAGTAGGGTAAGACCTCAGCCAAGACCCAATTATATTTTTTCTAACAATAACTAAAGATGATTGAATGTTCTATACTGATCCACACCCATCAAATTATATTCCCAATGGATTCCGTGTTTGGAAGGGGATAAACCTAAACAACATGAACATATAAAATAATGTTCCCCAATCTAAACATATAAACACAAATGATTCTGAGCAGTATGATGAATGGTATCATGATATCTCATCCAGAGTCAAAATGATCATAAATCATTTCATACAATAATATAGGGTAAAAATAATAAATTAACCTCAAAAAGACATAAAATTCAATAGAGTTGTTGAAATAGACAAAAATACTCCATTAAAATGATTGAGTAATCTTTGAGAGAAATACACATTTACTTTGAAATGTAGAGTTCTCTTTGAAAAATATTTACACAAAAGAATAAATTAACTATTTTAGTTTTTCTATGACGAAATTAGTGATTTTATAATGTAATTGTTGCTTAAAACTGATTATATAGTGCACATGAAAATAAGTAATAAATTGAGAAGTTCCATTGAATCGGGCTTGATTGTTGGGATTAAATGAGGAATATGTTTATAAAAAATATATATCCACGTAACATTAAGACATATTATTATTGTTAAAAATATATGTAACATTAAAACATAATATTTGAGGATAACATAATAATAATTCAGTATTTATTTGATATTATGAGTGATAAAGAGTAACCTAAACGAAAATGTATGTTTAGGTAGAAAACCCTTACCTTATGTACGAATGTGTTGTTACCCTAACCATAAAATCCTTAAAAATAAAATGAAATAAATTAATTGACTAATTAGGAACCATATATGCTTGTATTTCATCTATTATAATTTTATTTAGTTCATTTATTTACTTAATCACGAGATATAAGATTTAATTTTGTCATTCCATTGTGTTTTTTCTTTGATTTGATGATCATGCCACTTGATTATAAGTAATTGAATTCATGTGGAATGAATATAATTCCCCAAAATTTATATTACATGTTAATAATGAAAATACAGAATTTTAAATGGTGATATATATAATTTTATTATATATTATGATGATGAATCATTAGACAATACATTTAGTGATAATCATTTAGATTATTATGACATTTATTGATCATAAAAAACTAATTTTGTATCATTATTTAGTATTATGTACATATGTTACCTAAAGAACAGAAAAAGGGTTATGTTATAAATTTTTTAATCTTTATCAACCATTTAAATTGTTCCATGAACATCTTTGAAGAATAATTATAAGAATGAAACTTCGTCGTCCACGAAGGATGTAAATTGGCACCTCTCTGACGATGATTTTGATAATAAAATAATAGAGGGAGAGTAAAAAGATTCATAATTGTTAAAACATTAACATGCTATAATGATAGTATATATATTATACTATATTCATAATGATAATCTAGATACATTGCTTTAGGATGGAAAAATTAAATAAGATAAATTGAAAATAATTTAAATGAAAAAAGAAGATGATTTACCTCTTGAAATAACCTCCTTGAAAACCTCCCTAAGGGAAAGGATTCATGTATTTTAGCAAGACTGAGATATCATAGACATTTTTAGGGACTATGTAAGAGTATTTTTAAGTAAGTAATATAGCCTCAATTTTTTATAGGTATGAGAGGAATATGGGGTGAGGGGTAGTCTTTATAGTGGAGAAGATTATGGGTTTTCAATTATTTTAATCATTATTTTCTTATTTTGGAAAAAAATAAAAATAGAATTGTTTTTTGTGAACCTAAACAGTAATTAGTGCATGTTATTTTTAAACAATATATACTTACATCATCCATAACTCAATAATGATGTGAAAATTAATTAATTTAGCATATTTCATAAATTATTGAATATCAGTATTCACCAAAAATTTATGTATTTCAAAAAAATACCAAAAATTCAAGCTAACAATTTTTCCACATGTATAATTAAAAAATGAATTATAATTTATAAAAATAATTTTATAAACATGAGAAAAATAAATTTTAATTAAAATCTCCGTTCACCTGAAAAATACAGATTTTAATTTTAAAAATGGTTTTATAACACCTTGAAAAATTAACTAATGTCTCAATAAATTATCCTAAAATCATAAGACAACAAAAATAATGACATAGGAATATTACTTTATGAATGTAAATTTTATTATAAATAAATTTATTAATTTCAAAATTGAAGTTATATATTCATTACTCACAAAAAATCTAACACGTAGATATTATTATTTTTGAATATTCACTCTCATTTATAAAAAGACTAAATTTTATTTATACTTACATTGGTGAGTTTAATATTAATAAGGGTCATATTAAAATTAATATGGTTACATTACTATTCATAAGTATCAAGTTACAATTCAAGAAATGTAATTCGATCCAAATATACTCTAAATATCTTACTGATCATAAACGTGTAGGTCTCTTTTTCGAAATTCAAAACAGAATATTGGAAAATTTTTGTTTAAAACCTTGAATATAATAACAAAGTATAGTTTCACATAGACTTATTGTATCATGATTTAAATTATATATTAAATTTCTTTGTAATACCTTGTAGTGTTATACGATTATTTTGAAAATAAAATAAAATTCAAATTAAAGGTAAAATATAAAGACCACAAAAAAGCATGACTTTTCCCTTATTCTAAATTTGTGGAAAGAAACATGGAGGAACATGTATTAAAGGGACTAAAAAAAATTTTTATGTGTGGATTAGATGGTCATAGGTTAGATAAATGGTGATGTGATGGAAAAAATATGTCCAATGATGAAAATAGGGAAAATAATACACATAATGCACCTCATACAATTCAATGTTACATGTGAAAGTAAATGAGGGAATTATGACAATAAATTCCCTAATCCAAGGGTTATTGACGATCTTCTACATCAGAAAACTATTAAGTCAAAAAAATGCATGTCGTATGAGATCACTATTAGCGATGTAGAGTATGATAACGAAGTGGTGAAAGGTACACTTACCATCCACTCTAAAGTTGAAAATGTTTTATTTGATTTCAGATCCAACCAATATTTTATTAATGAGGAATTTTCCAAGGGTATCTCTTTATTAACTCAAAAAATAGATTCTTAGTTAGTTGTGAGGATTCCTATTGGCCCAATTATCGCATCAATAGTTTATAATTTTTCTCAGGATGAAGTTTGTGGGAAAGTTATTCATACAAATCATATGATCCTTCCTATAGTTAAATTTGATATTACTCATAGCATGGATTGGCTCCCTCTATATAGAGCTCATATAAATTGTCTAGGAAGGGTAGTCACGTATCATATTCATGATCAATCTATGATTATATGTCATTACAAAGATTAATTTAACCTTCTAGAAGAAATTTCTACCATCTTATGGGTCTTGATTCCTATAAATGAAGGTTATCTATATCAAAAGGTATCAGAGAGACAAAAAATCAATAATAAACCCATTTTACTATATTTTAATTATGTCTTTTTGGACTAATTTACATGCCTTCCACCATATCGTGATGTATAGTTTTTAATAAAAATCAAACATGTTGTTATTCCTATTTTAAAGTTAAATTATTGAATGGCCCCATTTGAGTTAAAATAATTTAAGAAGAAACTCCAAGATAATTGTGAAAATGGATTCATACACTTTAGTGAGTTACCAAAGGGATCACATGTTCTATTGTTTAAGAATAATGGTGGATCAATGAGACTCGAAATTGATTATCAATAACTTAACAAGATCACTATCAAGAATAAATATCATCTTCCCAAAATTAATTATGTATTACACCAACTACATCGAGCACAATACATTTCCATGATTGACCTTCATTCAATATACCATTAATTATGGGACAATAACGAAGATACACCAAAGAATATATTACATCTGAGGTATGGACACTATGAATTTCTAGAGAGTCATGTTTTCATACGATTTACTCTAAAATCTTCATGGAACTAATTAATATAATATTTAGAGACTATTTTGATTAGTTTGTGGTAGTCTTCATTTATTATATTCTTATCTATTCAAATAAAACATAAGAGAATGAAGATCACTTGAGAATTGTACTGAAGACCCTGAGAATGGAGAAGCTTTTTGAAAAATTTACCAAGTGTTATTTTTGGGTCACATAATATTAATAGATAGAATATTTGTGGATCTAGAAAAAATATAATTTATTGAATGGTTTTTTAGGAAAAGAAAAGTAATCGATATATAATGTTCTCTTGGTTTGGATGGATATTAATAGTATTTTGAGAAAAAATATAAAATTATATAATCCAGTTATTATGTTGACATGGAACAAAGTATTGTTTGTGGGGACGGAGGAATGTAGAGAAAATTTCAAATAGCTAAAAAGAAGTTTATCTAGTTAACATGTGCTCATATAGCCTTGTAGTGGAGAAATTATATAAATATACAGTGACACATCTATGAATGGGATGTGATTTGTTCTCTTGAAAAATGTTACAGTGATAGTTGATGCCTCACATTAATTGATAATCCATGAGAAAAATTATTGAACTCATGATTTGTATTTAGCAGTGGTAATCGTTGCAATAAATATATAGAGATATTATCATTATGGTGAAAGGTGTGATATTTATACTCATGATAACCTTTTTAAGTATATTTTCACAAAAAATGGAGCTCAATATGCTTCAATGAATCTGGTATGAATTTATTAATGATTATGACATCTCAATACATTTCTACCATGGGAAGGAGAATAAGGTGTCAGCTGCTTTTATAAGGACCCAGCCTTAAACCTTTCTTAATCTTGAATTAAATTGAATAATTCTCATTGATGATCTTTTCAGGATTACTGTTTTAGAGAATTATGACATAACTATTACATCTCAAAGATTACAATGTAGATACATGTACACAGTTTACATTTTTTTCACAAAATAAAATCTCTTAAAAAAAAGAGTCATGTCTAGTTCCTTGTTTTAGACAGCCTGACAATTCCTTGATCCCATCCTTGACCCTATTCATCTTTATGTCCTATGAAAAAAAATTCAAAAACATGGGTTGAGCATAAAAATATTAGTAAGGGTTATAACAATACAAAATGAATACATCAGCCCATGTATACATAAGAATAAATGAAATCATACTTTACTCATAAATCATATGAACTTTAACATACCTCATGAAATCATAAGATTTACGAATAACTCATATAAATCAAAAGACATAAAGGTAACTTGAGGCATTCATATCATTATTACATAGGGAGTAACCCTCATGGTGACGTTTGGAATACCCATAACAGTATATTCCCTAATTCTCTTTGGAGAAACCTTAGCATTTAACCCCTTCGCGTTACCCAATGCATTGGAGAGCTATATCGGGTTCACACGCCCTTAGTTTAGCACGGAACCACCCGTATTCATAAACAATGCCCAAGAACCATAACATAATCATAGCACATAACTTAAGCATAAAGGAAAGATAACATTCCCACATTTCAATAACAATATAACATTTTAATAATTTGAAATAATGAATCCATTCTAAGAACCATTTCTAAAACCATTTAAAACATTTAATAATGACGTTTTTGAATCAAAGTGTCCCATACCACTTTTAATATTTTTACATTTTAAATAATTAATATCCATATAAATAAATCCTTAAAACCATTTTCCAAACATGGATATTAATGAGAAATATTTATAAGAATTAATCATTAAAACATTTAAAACGATATTTTAGTTAAAGTGTTTTCAACAAATTGAGCGACACTTGAATACAATAATTGAGGAATAACATTTAATTAGAAATTAATAATATCATGAGAATAAAGGGATTCATGATATAATATTCCAAAGGATAGTATATACACCATATAAGAGTGAACTGGTTCATAACAACAATGAATTCTCAATAGAAATGTTAAATGAGATGAAATCCATTATAAAGAAGGTATCCTTAAATTAAGGAAAAATCAATCTCATAATTATGTGTGGAAAATATATATACACCCAATATAAGTGTATATTAATTGTAAAACAATAAAGGTCATTAAAACATATTTAAAGGATGACATATTCAATAACTACATATTGAACCAAAATAAATCAAAATTGGGTTAAGAAGTTCCCTTGGTAAAATTCGACAGCCTAACGGCATCACTTTAAAATTCATAAAATTAGTTAATGAGAGATAAAATGGTATCTAATAACTAGGACATAGAATTTACATCAATAATGATATATAAGAGCATATCCCAACATAAAAAATATGTAAATTAAAAGACATAACAAAAAATGTCTTTTAAAAAGAGGAGTGTGAAAGGTTCCCTTACCGATTAGGGCAACTTTTGAAACGTACAGCACATGAAAGACGGGTCATATAATGAAGATTTAAATACCCATAAATGAGATTATATTATAAAAATAGTAAAATAATGGGCATTACATATACCACCCAAAAATAAATAGTGGCCAATGTAGCATGAATCTCACAGGAATAAAAAGTGAGATGAAAATCCCATTATGAAAATTCGGCTGTCTAACGACGCCACATAAAAATTCCAAAAATGGATTGATGAGATCCAATAGGGTCTCTCATAATATTAACATAAAATTTAATGAAAGATGAATATAAAATAACATCCCCCAACATAAGAAAGAAAAGGTTAATGTAAGTTACATAAAAAGAGTACTTAAAAAGAAAGAGAGGTAGGATCCCTTACATCAAGTCCGACTTGTCTTGTTCGTTTCATTATATTCCTGAATAACAAATTTTTTTCAATATATAATTTCATAAGGACCTAATTTAATTTTTATTATTCAATTCATATCACATATTATAATGCTCTAATAATTATCTAATTATGTGAGTTTCATATCAGATGTTTTTGTCTATGTTTGGTACATGAGTCAAAAATGAACTTGTTTGAAAAGAATTGTCCATGTAGTTACAATTACATCATCTACATAATAGTATTAATGATTTAAATATCATAAATATCTAGTACATATTCATTTTATAATATTCCATAACATTTGGAGATAAAAAGAAATGAAATGCACCATTCCTGGGGACGGTAGGACGTACGTACGCATGAACACTACTTTCATTTCTTTGTCATATTAATGGAATTAAAAATAATTGAGATATATATATATTATAATTACAGTATAATATATATGTTATATAGGTCACATATTTTCATTAATTTTATTCTTTAGACATTCCATGTATTTCCTGAATGAGTCACTTCACTTGAGGGGGCGGTAGTCCACACTTCCTCATATGAAATTATCTCATTTGCACAACATGCAAAGAATAAAGGTATTTTTTAAATATAAAATACAAAATCATATAGAAAACATAAATACCATATATATAATATATAAAATATAGTGACATCATAATTTCTTCCTTTAAAGGTGTTAAAATAATATTTAACAGTCATCATTTCGTGAGGTAGTAATTCGCCATCCACAGAAACTGTATGTTCTTTAACCATTAGATGGATGTGTGTGTAAGTGTCACTCGAATCCATATTATAAAAACATCCTAGTATATTTAGGATACTTTTTTTGTTACAAAATAAAGTAATAAAAGGATTTTAGGGGGTTGGAGATTCAAAATAAATCAAAAGAACATAAGAGAAGACATTACCTTTAAATCGGGTAACTCCCTTTGGTTTGAACCAAAAGGGTTTCTTGAAGGGATTTCTGCCTAAGGTGAGGCTTTAATGATGAAGATAGGGATGTGTAGAGATTTAATGGGTAGGGTTTGGGTGATTCAAATGTTTTATAGGTGTGGGTATAGAGGTAGAGGTGGGGGCCTTTTATAAGAGGAGAGGAGGGGTACTCTTGAAATGTCAAGAAATGTTTCTTTATTTTAAAATGAGTTTCGGATTTTAAAGGTCCCACATTGAAATATTTAGAGGATAAGGTGATAAGGGTTCGAACTATACTCATACAATAGGACTTTTACAAGTTTAAGTCCTAGAGTTTACATTATCTTTTCATTTTATTTAAATCGTTCATTAATGAGATAATCGCTACATCATCATTATGTCATAAATAATTTAATTTATTTAATGTATAAAAATTATAAAAAAATACTATGTTGTAGGAAATATTTTTATATTTCCAATGGATATTTATAGTCTAAGATATCATTTACATAGGAATAACTAAAATTCTTTTACTTGGGTGATACATACTTTTGTTATATTTTCCATTCTTCAAAAATAAAATGATAAAGTGATACTATCACACAAAAGTGATTCCATGGGGTCCCAAAGTTTGGCAAAAGGAACACCATGGTCTAAAATGACACAAATAGTATCATTAAGACACATGTTGGGTTCATTTGATATTATTATGATATTATTTTATTATCCTTAACTACCCGATTACTAATTAATCACGATAATTAAAGATAATTACCATCCTTACTGTTCATAATGTTAAAAAAAAGTATTAATTACATAATTTGGACCTTCTGATTCCAAATATGGAATCCATTTTACCAAATTCCAAACACAGAAATTGAAATAGTTAACTTAAAAATATTTCCCGTTGTCATAACAAATAGAGGGTTTTTTGAAGCAATATCTATGAAAAGGTTGACACTTGTTTATGTCCATTTTCAAAGTGAAATTAATTATAATGAATACCATTGAATTAAATGGTAAAAATATATTATAATTACACTTTAAAACCAATTAAAAAGATAATATAACCATATATTTAAATTAGATGAAAAAGCAGTTTTGATATAAAATGCAGTATTTTTAACAATTCATTAAAAAGTGAACATTGTCATAAAAATACCAAATATTTATCCAAAGTAAATTTCAATGTCCCAATCATAAATAATAAGTTTATTTTGACCAATAAATCTTATAAAATTTTCAAAGGTTATATTTAAAAAAGGTTCCCCATCAAAAGGTCATAAAACAATCTTTTAAAAATATTGGAGTATTTATTCTTAAAATTTTATTCATTTGGATTTTAAGCCTCTAACATTTATTGTAAAAATATTTAACAAACATATGTAATAATTTTGAAGTTATTTCTGAACATTCCCACCATTACAACAGCTAGGTTTTACCTATTATAATATTATTATACTATTAGTGTGCAACGTAAGATTTCAAAGAAACTCGTTGTTGCGTATTGGGTACGCCATCGAGCATAGCATTACCTTTAAAGTAATATTAACATTTTATTCAAAAATATTAATAATAATTATAATTTAATATTATTTATTTACTTGGGATGTTACAAACTTCCCCCCTTTTGGTAATTGCATCCTCACAATTTCAAAAATTGGCTTGGAAACATCATTGTAAGCCCCACATCGGAAAAAAAGTAAATTTAACTATCACTTAAAAAGAAAGAAAGAGAAGTAAAAAGGTCACCCGAGTTAACCCATACTAGGATTCCAAGTTGATAATTATGGATATAGAGGAGAAATCAATGGGTCATGTTCTGATGGAGAGTGATAGGTAACATGTCTAAGAGATAGTTAACCACATGAAAATCAAAAACATGTGATGGGTTAAACGGTATTCGATTCCCCAGTAGGAAATGTTAAAAGACAAAATTTTTGTTTTAAATTACTTTTCATTGAGGAATTTATTTTTGAGCTTATCTAAATCATAAGGAAACATTCTTACATTTCATGTTGACTTTAAAAATTTACTAGATTTTTCTTACACACACTTGTATTTTCTCCCAATGACGAGTATTTAGGATAACTTCTTCACATTTAGAGTACTATAATCCACTTTTTGGGAATCACCTAATCCATAGAATAGATCTATATATTTCCTATGTCTTTATACCTTAACCAAAACCAAAACCAAAAAGGTTAGTACAAGGTCGGATTATACCCAAAAAGGACAATCCTTTATAAAACACAAATATATTCTTAATCTCCAAAATTTGTCAAACAAACCCAAATCTTAACAAAGACCATTCGATAAATAGTTGTCCATAAGAATCATCAAAGTTAAACCAAAATTTGATTGAAACCCAAATCTATAATGTATTTAATCACATAGTCTCCTAAGATAAAGCTTAACATTTATCTCTTATCATCAGTTACTCTTAAAGTCTCATACTGAAAATTAATTAACCTTATCACATATCTTACACGATATGTTAATAATTTCCATAGATAAACAAAAATCAACATATTATAGATTCTTAAGATCATGTAACTAAAAATAATTAGTCAAACTATCCAGGGACTTCATGTAGTCCAGTGGTAGGAGATAAATACCAGTTGCACATTTGTTGTGGGTTCGATTCCCGCAGCTTCGTTCGACGCGACGGGTTGTCACATGGTCTACATGTTGTACTTTTACAAAACTAAATAATTCTTATAACATTTCACAAAAAGCGGTAAAATATTAAAAAATAACCATAACATAATTTATCCTCAAGTTTATCTCATGTCATTCATATTCCATCATAACAGATAGTAACCCATAATTACCTCAAAAGTAAGGATCATATAAACCCAAATTGTTACCTTTATAATTATTACCTAAACTTCAACATCGAGTTGGTTCTCTCGTAAATGATGCATTAGAGAACTCACAAAGGTTCAAGTGGTTGACCATGACTCCTGATAGTTGGTTTAGAATAACCATGAGATTTTTCATTGAATCCCCCATTTCATCCAGTCTCTTAATTATAGAACCACCACATTTTCCTTCAAAAAAATTGTCACTTTGGTGCCTGCAAGATCCCCCCATATACTAAAACCAAAAAGGTAAGTGTGAGTATATCAACAAAATCATCATGTACTAAATAGGAAGATAAACACTAAGATATAATTATCCAAGTTATCTCAAACACATTGCAACTTTCAAAAATAATAATGACTCAATCTAATATAATAACCTTTGTGGTTATATACAACTTGTCACTCTTTCTTAAAAAACACCCTAACCTCTAAAGTTATCTAAACTGACCTTTGATACCAACTATAAGGACCCAGCCTTAAACCATACTTAATCTTGAATTAAATTGAATAATTCACATTGAGGTTCTTTTCAGGTTTAGAGTTTTAGAGAATTATGACATAACTATTACATCTCAACGATTACAAAGTAGACACATCTACTCAGTTTCCATTTTTTTCACAAAATAAACACTCTTGAACAAAAGAGTCATGTTTAGTTCTTTGTTTTAGACAACCTGACATTTCCTTGATCCCATCCACGACCCTATTCAACTTTATGTCCGGTGAAGAACATTTCAAAATATTGGGATGAGCATAAAAAAGCTCAGTAAAGTTTATAACAATACGGAATGAAAACATTAGTCCATTAATACATAAGAATCAATGAAACCAAACTTTACTCATAAAACATATGCACATTAACATACCTCATGAAATCATAAGGTTTACGAATAACTCATAGAAATCATAAGACATAAAGTTAACTTGAGACATTCATAACATTCTTACGTAGGGAGTAACCCTCATGGGTACGTTCGGAATACCCATCACAGTATATTCCCTAATTCTCTTCGGATAAACCTTAGCATTTAACCCCTTCGCATTACCCAACGCATTGGAGAGCTATATCGGGCTCTGCTGCCCTTAGTTTAGCACGGAACCACCCGTCTTCATAAACAATTCCCAAGAACCATAACATAATCATAGCACATAACTTATGCATAAAGGAATGATAACATTCGCACATTGCAATAATAATATAACATTTTGATATATTGAAATAATGAATCAATTCTATGAACCATTTCCAAAACCATTTAAAACATTTAATGAAGAGATTTTTGAATCAAAGTGTCCCATACCACTTTGAATATTTTAACCTTTTAAATAATTAATATCCATATAAATAAATCCTTAAAACTATTTTATAAACATGGATATTAATGAGAAATATTTATAAGAATTAATCATTAAATCATTTAACACGATATTTTAGTTAAAGGGTTTTTAACAAAATGAGCGACACTTGAATACAGTAATTGAGGAATAAAAATTAATCAGAAATTAATAATATCATGAGAATAAAGGGATTCATGATATAATATTCTAAAGGAGAGTATATACACCATTTAATAGTGAACTAGTGCATAACAACAATGAAGACTCAATAGAAATTTAAAATAAGATGAAATCCATTATAAAGAAGGTATCCTTAAATTAAGAATAAATCAATCTCATAATTATGAGTGAAAATTATAAATACACCCAATATAAGTGGATATTAAGTGTAAAAAAATCAAAGGTCATTCACACATATTTAAAGGATGACATATTCAATAACTACATGTTGAACAAAAAGAAATCTAAATTGGGTTAAGAAGTTCCCTTGGTAAAATTCGATAGCCTAACGACGTCACTTTAAAATTAATAAAATTAGTTGATGAGAGATAAAATGGAATCTCATCACTTGGAAATATAATTTAAATCAATAAGGATATATATGAAAATATCCCAAGATAAGAACATTTAAATTAAAAGACATAATAAAATAAGTCTTTTAAAAAGAGGACTGTGAAAGGTTCCCTTATCGATTTGGGCAAATTTTGAAACATACACCACATGAAAGAAGTGTCATATAATGAAGATGTAAATACCCATAAATAAGATTATATTTTACAAATAGTAAAATAATGGGCAATACATATACCACACAAGAGGAAATAGTGGCCAATGTAGCATGAATCTCACGGGAATAAAAAGTGAGATGAAAATCCCCTTATGAAAATTCGGCAGCTTAACGGTGCCACATAAAAATTCCAAAAATAGATTGATGAGATAACATATGGTCTCTCATAATATTAACATAAAATTTATAGAAAGATGAATATAATAGAACATCCCTCAACATAAGAATGATGAGCATAAAGTAAGTTACATTAAAAAGAGTACTTAAAAAGAAAGAGAGAGGTATGATCCCTTACCTCAAGTCCGACTTACCTTGTTCATTTCTTTATATTCCTAAATAATAAAATTTTTTCAATTTATAATTTCTTAAGGACCTCATTTAAAGTTTATTATTCAATTAATATAACATATTATAATGTTATAATAATTAGTTAATTATGTGAGTTCATATCAGATGTTTTTGTCGATGTTTGGTACATGATTTAAAAATGAACTTGTTTGAAAAGAATTGTCCATGTAGTTACAAGTAAATCATCTATAGAATATTATTAATGATTTAAATATCATATATATCCAGTACATATTCATTTTATTCTATTCCATCACATTTGGAGATAAAATGAAATGAAATTTACCATTCATGGTGACGGTAGGCCGTACATACGCATGAACACAACATTCATTTCATTGTCATTTTAATGGAATTAAAAATAATTGAGAGATATATATAGTATAATTACAGTATAATATATATGTTATATACGTCACATATGTTCATTAATTTTATTCTTCATACATTCCATGTATTGCATGAACGAGTCACATCACATGAGGGTGCGCTAGTCCACACTTCCACATATGAAATTATCGCATTTTCATAACATGCAATGAATATAGGTTTGTTTTAAATATAAAATACAAAAGCATATATAAAACATAAATACGATATATATCATATATAAAATATAGTGACATCATAATGGAAACCTTTAAAGGTGTAAAAAAAATATTGAACAATCATCGTTTTGTGAGGCAGTAATTCGCCATCCACAGAAACAGTATGATATTTCACCATTAAACGAATGTTTGTGTATATGTAGGTCGAATACTTATTATAAAAACATAATTGTATATTGAAGATACTTTTTTTGATACAGATGAAAGGAATAAAAAGAGTTTAGGGGATTGGAGAAGAAAAATAAAACAAAAGAACATAAGAGAAGACATTACCTTTAAATCGGGTAACTCCATTTGGTTTGAACCAAAAGAGTTTCTTGAAGAGATTTCTACCTAAGGTGAGGCTTCAATGATAAATATAGGGATGTGGAGAGATGAAATGGGCAGTGTCTGGCCGAGACAAAGGCTTGATATGTGTGGGTAAGGAGGTAGAGGTGTGGGCCTTCTATAAGAGGAGAGGAGGGGCACTCTTGAAAATTCAAGAAATGTTTCTTTATTTTAAAATGATTTACGGATTTTAAAGGTCCCACATTGATATATTTAGAGTATAAGACGATAAGGGTTCGAAATATACTCATCCAATAGGTCTTTGACAAGTGTAAGTATTATATTTTACATTATCTTTTCATTTTATTTAAATCGTTCATTAATGAGATAATCGCTTTATCATCATGATGTAATAAATAATTTAATTTATTTAATGTCTAAAAATTATAAAAAACTTATATGATGTAGGAAATAGTTTTATCTTTACAATGAGTATTTATAGTCTAAAAAATCATTTACACAAAGAAAAATAAAATTGTTTTACTTGGGTGATACATACTTTTGTTATATTTTCCATTCTTTAAAAATAAAATGATAAAGTGTCATTATCACACAAAATTGATTCCATGGGGTCCCCAAGTTTAGTAAAAGGAATACCAAGGTCGTCCATGACAGAACCAGTATCATTAGGACACATGTTGGGGTCATTCGTTATTATTATGATTTTTTTATTATCCATAACTACTCGATTACTAATTAATCACGATAATTAAAGAAAATTACCATCGTTACTATTCATAATGTCAAAAAACAAAAGAGTCATAATTACATAATTTGGACCTTCTGATTCCAAATATGGAATCCAATTTACCAAATTCCAAATACAGAAATTTCAATAATTAATTTAATAATATTTCCCATTTTCAAAACAATAGTGGTTTTTTTGAAGCAATATCTATGAAAAGTTTGGCACTTGTTTATGTTCATTTTCAATGTGAAATTAATTATAATGACCACCATTGAATTAAATTGTAAAAATATATTCTAATTAAACATTAAAACCAATTAAATTGATAATGTAACCATATATTTAAGTTAGATGACAACACAATTTTGATGTAAAATACAGTATTTTTCACAATTCATTAAAAAGTGAACAGTGTCAGAAAAATACCAAAAATTTATCCAAAGTAAATTTCAATGTCCCAATCATAAATAATAAGTTTATTTTGAAAAAAAGAGCTTATAAAATTATCAAAAGTTATATATAAAAAAGATTCACCATCAAAAGGCGATAAAACAATGTTTTAAATATATTAGAGTATTTATTCTTAAAATTGGATTCATTTGGATTTTAAGACTCTAAAATTTATTGTAAAAATATTTAGAAAACATATGTAATAATTTAGAAGTTATTTCTGTTCATTCCCTCCATTACAACGTCTAGGCGTTAACTATTATAATATTATTATATTATTAGTGTGAAATGTATGATTTAAAAGAAACTTGTTGTTGCGTATTGGGTACGCCATTGAGCATAGAATTACCTTTAAAGTAATATTAACATTTTATTCACAAATATTGATAAACATTAGAATTTAATATTATTTATTTACCTAGGATGTTACAACTTTGAGTCTAAAAGACCATGATATCCTATCAATGATTAGGATAACAAAAGATCTAATATTTATGGATTTGAAAGGGATGGATCCTCAAATTTTAAGGTAAGGGGAGAAATGTTATCTTTTTCAAATGAATTTTCAACTATATATACATGTGATGATTAAAGAGGAGAAAAAGGAAGATGTATCGCTACAAATGAAGGTGGGAAATGTTCTTGAATTCAACATGGATTGTAAAGTAATAACAAGGTTTAGAAACCATATTTTTATTCCTCCCATACAATAATTAATGAAGGAGCTATTTAATGAAGCTCATAAATATACATTATCAATTCATCTTGGAATCACAAAGATATATAAGTAATTAAAAGAGAATTTTTGTGGGATGGAATGAAGGGAGATATTGTCGAATATATCTCTTGATGCAGGGTTTTTCAACAAGTTTGGGATAAGAGATATATGTCTAAGGGGATGATACAACCCTTACCCATAACAGAATGGAAATGTGAAAACATCACTATGGATTTTTTCATTAGACATCCAAACACATATGTTGCCTATAATTCTATATGGAATATAGATGATCTTTTTACAAAGTTGACACAATTAATTATATTTATGGAGGCTTTATACCTTGATCATCTTTACATTGTATAGTTAAAAGAAGTGGTTAGATTTTATGGAGGAAAACATTAAATTTTATCTGATCTAGATCTAATGTTTACCTCAATGTTCTTAGGATTTCTTCAACTGGATCTGGATACAGAGATTAGTTCCAGCATTGGTTATCATATTAGATGGATGGTCAGTCTGAGAGTACAATTAAAACTCATAGATACATATTGAGAGATTGATCTACGGATTTCAATGGTGATTGGGATCAATAACTACCATTGGGGGAATTTTCAAACAAAAGTAGCTTTCAATCAAGTATTCAGATGGCTCTTTATGAATCCCTATATTGAAAGAAGTGCATAAATCTATCTTTTTGGGATAAAGTTGGGGAAGTAAAGGTATTTAGACCTAATCATTTTGATTAAATGGCAGATAATATAAAAGCTATTCAAAAAAACAAAATAGAATCTTAGAGTCGACAAAAATGTAATGTTGAAAACCTATGAAAATAACTAGTGATTGAAATGGATGACTTGGTGTTCATATGAATTTATACTTTGAGGAGAGAAATGATATTTGGAAAGAAGGTAAGGTTAGGTCATAAGTATATTGGTTTTTTTGAAATTCAAAATTATGTTGGCAAGGTATCTTACTTATTCGCACTTCAATGGAATATCCCTAAAATTCATTAAGTGGTTTATATCTGTCTCTTGAGAATGAACATACCTAGTTCATCACATGTACTAAATATAGAATTCATACCACTAGGAAATGATCTTTCTTATGAAGAACATCCTATAGAGATTATGGATCATAGTGAAAAATTTCTGTGAAACAAGATCACGTTCTTGGTTAATGTATTATGTCCGAACAACCAATTTGAAGAATCTATATGGAAAATTATGGATGTGTTGGGGTAAAGGAATCCTCTTCTGTTTCTATCCAAGTGACGAATTTCTAGGTGATGTTTAGTTTGGGGGGAGGGGTAGAATGTGATATGAAGATGTTTTTATGAAATATTTTTTATAAATAATTCAGTAATGGATTTCATTGCATAAAATCATGAATTTAAATGAACCGCAAGATTCCCTTTGTATAAAATCACCATTATAACATAGAATTTAGTTTAGTGAGAATAAAGATAACTAGCTTATGAAAATGTATTTTGAATGAAAAATATATATCAATTATATATTTTTATTTAATCAAGTAATTTACTATTAGAAAATGAAATTAATGAAATATATTTGTTATATTTATTTAATAAAATATTTTTGGTATTCAAATAATAGATATTTTGTCATAGTGTATGAATAGAGTATATTTTATTTATCAAACCCTATAACATTCAGATGGGCAATTTTCCATCTTTTAATGGAGAACCCTTATTAAATAAATATTTTAATGGATTAATACTTTTTATATGAAATCTTAATCATGTTATTTAAAAAAAGGATATAAAAATTTACTTTGGATTAATTTTTGATATTTTCTAATAACTTTCATGTTTTGTTGAATAGTATAAATACACTATATTATAATTGAAAACAATTTTTTTCAACAAAATAATTTATATTGTTCAATTAAAATATTGGATTGTTTTAATGTATAATTATAATATATTTTTATCATTAAATATTTCTTCTCTCATTTAAATTAATTTTAAATTGATTTAAGATGTTAAAACATTTAAATATTTTACAATTTTTCGACTATTAAAACTCATTCTATATTTCCTATAAAAGGATTAATTTTAAAATAATTATTGCCACTTACATTCTCTAAATTTTTAAAAATGGAGTCCATATTTGGAATCAGTAAGTTCAAATTCAATAAATTTCTTGCTTTTATTTTTTTCATTAAGAATATTAATTTCTGTATTTTTCATTAAAATGGTAAAAGTTTAAATCAGGTAATTAAGGGTAAAAATGATATAATTAAATTATCCTAAAACAGTTACGAATAACATTGGATGAGTGTTTTTCTAGGTAAATCATCCTTGGATCAAAATATTTCGATTTGGAAGCTACATGGATGAGATTAGGACATTTAATTTATTTTATTTTAAGAAGAGTAAAATATTTATTACTAAAATTTTAATAACTATGTCATTTCTAAAATAAAAAAATTAAGAAGATAAATTTTATTGTAAATACTCATCAAAAATATAAATTTTTTTTATTTATCAAGTTAATTTATTTTTAATTTTTAAGAAATAAATAAATATCTTAAAGACTTGTACATTATTGATGCATAAATTTTTCAATTGATGAAAAAACAATAAAATAATTATTATTGAAGTGATAATAACCATTAAAACTCCTAAATCCACGAAAAAAACTTAATTTTTCATGAATATCTCACAGATAACAATCCAAGGGTTGCGTTATTAACTATTTGCAGCCTTATAGAATACATTTTGACACTAGTATTATTTTATTTAATGAGATAATAATCTGGTCACATTCATGTTTTAATACGTAGAACATTCTTAATGATGGATTATACAGAAGGCATATTAGATTATAAGTCTTCTTTTGAAATTTCTAAAATTTTTATTTTTTATTAGTTTTTTATTTTTTATTAAAAAAATAAGAATATTAAATAATTATACAAAACTATTGTAGTAATTGTATTATTAAGGGAAATATCAAATAGAATTTATTAAAAATATAAAAATAAATACAATTTGGGATTATTTATATATCAAATTAATTTAATTGATGAACACGACCTCTTATAAATATAAAAAAATAATTTTTTTGAATTTAACTTGTTATAATAATATTTTTAAAAATAAATGAATTGAATAGTGTTAAAATTGACACTATTGATTGTTTATCAAAATCATGTTTTATTAAATTATATAATAAAATTATAAAATTATATAATAATTATGATATGGTCTAAAATGTTCTATGGTATTTATTTAATTTCTAATTAACATTAAATAAGTAAATATTTTCCCTTTTAATTTTGAAATAGTTGTTACTATAGTTATTCGTTAAATACAATAACTAAGTGTTATTTAAAATGATAAGGTTTAAATTGACTGAAAAATTTGTTTAAAATTAATTATTTTATAATATTACAACTTTATCTAATCTTAAATTTAAAATTGTGATATTTTGTAGTTTTTGGATGCTGTTTTATTTTAATATAAATTAATATTTATTGAGATCCCAAAAGATACCCACACATCAATTATAAATTGGAACCTCATCCCTCGATCATTCACTTTACATTGATCCATCAACATCATCCATACCCTAACCCTTTCTTTTCTCAACATCACTATTTAAATTTTAGAGGTTATTTACTTCTTACAAAAAAAATCGAGTGCTTTTAAAAGGATATATATAGGGATCACGTTGAAGAAGAGGTAAACTCTTATACCAATTAATTCAATCTTATTTTTTTCTTCTACAACCTATTAATGAGGTGTTTCATAATAAAGTAATAACCCCATTATCACTTATATAATGAGAAGATATTATGATTATTTATCAACCATATTTCATATTTTGTACACCCTTTGAAAAATTAAATCACCACCCTTGCGTATGTACGACTTACTGTCTCCAAACTGTGGTGTAATCTGTTTTTTACCACCACCATCCTTGGATGGGTATAATGATGAAAAAATTTACTATATATTCTTATTATAAAACTATATTTATTCAAAAATATTTCAAACCATCGACTTCAATACCATTCCATAATTAAGTGAATGATATCGTCACCTGTGCGTACGTACATTCGACCATATCCACAATGTGATGTGATTAATTCGACATAATCCTCATTAAGAATGATTATGTAAATTAATGGAATGAATAAATATGATAAATATTATACTGATAAAATTCTGTTAATGATATAACTCAAACCTAATAAAAATAAAAATAACTTATCCAACAAAACCAGCATAAGAAAATAAAAAATTTAACACCCGATAGACGAGTAATAATGCTACTAACAAATGGAAGATAATATGATCATATATGATATCATAAATAGGAGTATAATTCTGAAATTATTCAATGAAATTATTTAAATTATTACACATGAGGTTCAAATACCTATAAAAGATATAGGATCTAAGGTAATGTATATTTTGGAAATCTCATTACTATCTGAGATTGTTTATACATAAGTATTTAATGTGGTATATTCATCATCCATGTCCACGTTTCCTAATTATGTATTCCAAAATATTATTTATTTTCTTATACAATTTTTGAGACTACAATTTAAGCATTGGTCAATTTTTTTAAAACTATATTAAATTAAACATTTTTCATTTTCAATACAAGGTACTTTTTGACATTTGCTGCAAAATTATGAGGATTTTTTTTAACTTATACAGAATTATTTAATTTTTACATTTTCATAACACCTTTTTTATATGAAACATCTTCTATATGATTTCATGTTTATTTTCAAATATATTTCTTTATTTTAAAATTTCACAACATTTTGGTAAAAGAAGAAACATTGTAGATGAAATGCTACATTCCTCAAGAATTAATTTCTAGTGTTATATAAAATATATTTTCCATTTTTGATTAAATTAATTAATAAGGTTCTGATTTGTGTAAAATATCTTTATTATTCCAATGGTTTGACTATGTTTATGATTGAATTATATTTATTAAATCCATTTTTTTATATGGAATATGTTATGGTGTTTGATAAACTCATTTTACTCTTAGGGTTATAATGAATGATTTATGTTATTGTGGAACATTTAAGAATGATTTAATTATGATATTGGTGGGACCTATATATCCCTCCAATGCATGTGATAAATATTTTTATATCATGATATAGACATATCTATAATGGGAAATGATCTATGTTCAGAAGTTCATGGTTGGAATGGGAAGTAAACTCGGTTCAGTAATGGACTTTGTCTGCTATGATGGTCTGGGAAATAACCCTTGAAAAATATGAAATTACTTCCTATGATTATATGTATAACAAAAAATATCATATCATATATTTTGAATTTTGGGATTACATTAATTGATTCTAATGGAATTTTATGATTTATACCATGTCATGATATCAATATCTTTCATATACATTATATTATATTCCAATGTTATGTTCTTATGTATTGTGATTATGATATGATTGATATCTCCCTTTTATAACAATATTGAGAATATGATATCATCCATTCTTATGTTTCTTTAACCCAGGTCATGAAAAAGGGTATTAAGTAAGATATGTCAAAAGGTGGTCTAGTTTTGGAAAAATAATTGGTAGACAAAGAAGATGTATTATGAACAAGTTGTTTATGATTCCCAATTTCTAAAGACACTATAGTTATATTTTCCTATCATGGCTTTGTTATGTTTTTTAATGAATAATAAACAATTTTTACATAATATAAATGAATATAAGGGTTGGGTCATTATATAATTTGTAGTCACCTAGAAGGAAACCTAATTCTTAATTGCTGAGATTTAAACATATTTCTAATGAGCTAATTATGATGAAGACACGAAAAAATTATAGAAGTTTTGTAAAGAGTTGATTTAGTCAAATGTGAATTTAAATTCTTCATAAATCTAAAATAAAATAAGTAGTATTGAATATGTAATCATTTATTTTTAAATGTGAGATATTTTTGGAGATTTTGAAATTTGAGGAAGTGGGGGATGTTTTCAAGATTCCCTCTTTAATTTTCTAAGTGGCCTTTAAATACATCCTCATATTATTTGTTCATTATCTAACTTTCACACAAGAGGAGAAGGTAGAGCGTTGATGAAATCAAGTGATATTTATTTCTAGGAGGAGATATAATGAGGATGATTAGGTAGTTGAATGTTTGTTTACTGGATTGAGCTATATCATATTAGGAGGATCATATCTAGTCAATTGGATTGAGTCAATCAGATTGAAAAATATCATATTGAGCATTAACTAGAGATTGAGTTTTTCATATTGATAATGGGTTAATCATATTGAGTCCGTCATATTTAGAGATTCTAATTCTAACTTATCATATTGAGAGAATCAGATCAATAATCATCATATAGAGATTATCAGATCCAGAAGTATTTTATTTAGATAATCAGATTTGGACTCATTAAATTTAGAAAATCAGATCTAGCCAAATCAGACTAGGTATTAAGTCTAATAAATTGTCGATTCGTTTCAACAATGTGTTTATTATTTTATTTGTATATATTTTTATAATAAAAAATTGTAAATATAATGGATTAATTATAATAATTCATATTGGGATATAGAAGTTTTCAAACGGGAGTTAGCACAAGTTGTGTTAACTTATTCATAATTGTGTATTTCCATAGACAAACATGAGTATCTTGGGAAACGATGTCGGTCCTCACACTAATGTGTAACCTTGTAAAACTTGTGTTCTTCACATTCTTTCCTATTTATCATGCATGAGTGTTTACTACTTTTTAATAAAAAAATAAATCATAATAGTTTATTGGGGTTACGTTTCTATTTTTTTGAATGTTAAAAAAAGTTAACAATTGATTCAACCCCCAACTCAATTTTTATTCAATTCGTTGGATCATCAATAATACAAAACAAAAATATACAAGAAAAACTAGGTATTCATTACCCAAATTGTTGTTTTAATAACGAACTGTTGATAAATTGGTTAAAAATCATCAAAAATAATACATAGTATAATAAATATGATTTTTTTTAAATTTTTATAAATGACGAGGATGAAGCCTCATTTATTATTAATGCAAAGAAAATACCACTTTTAATAGGGTAGAGCGAGGCCCATTAGATAGCCCAATAGCCTAGTGGGAATTTATCCCATTACATGGCACGTAGGCCCAAAATTTTGGCCCAAAGCCCATTCTGTGAATAGTACTTCTATAGTACCCTCTTGCTACAATACCACATAGTACCCATAACTACTATAGTACCATATCACCGCTATAATGACATTGTGTTGCTACAGTACCCATCGTTACTATAGTGTTACCACTGCTATAGTATGCTATAGTACCTGTGCCCCAATGTGTTTTGAACTGCCATTTTTCATGTAGGATTACATGGTTCTTACCACACCCCAATTACTTTTTAATGTAATATATGTATAAAAAAATTATATATATATATATATATATATATCATAATGTAGGTTCTAACATGTAATAATGATATCTAGACATAAGAAGAGATATTTTTGCCTCAAATTGCATTCTTTGGGACATTAGATAGGTTATGAACCTTTATTATTTTACGTGGTTTACATAGTTAACTTTTACATGTTATATGATAAATAACTATATTTTCAGGATATCTAAATAAAATTTTTATGTTAATACTTATTGGTGCATAAATTTCAAAAGATTAAAAAGTTGTAATTGTATTTTTGCAAAAATTTCATCATTTATTCATATTGTTTATGATTAAGTTTCTAATGATGAAATATTATGATCCATAAATAAATAATCTCATGGATTTTGTTATCCTCTAGTTATTTAATTAGAATACTTTTTTCCCTTCACATTCCTATCTCTATGTACTCAAGTGTTCAAAATAATTTTTTTTATAAAAAAGTTTATTAATTTCTATTTCTAGTTGAAAATATATTTGCATCAATATTCATGTTTAAAAAATAATATTTTTTAAAAATATAATAATATCATTTAATCGATTAATTTCCTGTCTTTAATTTTTATAATAATTAAAATTAATCTTGTTTTTGTATTCAAAATTACATTCATTGGAATTTTACCAAAAATGTGATAGGAATATATATTTTAAAGATTATGTTATGAATATAATTTTATATCATCATGACTACACAATGTTCTAAATATTGTATTACAAGTTTCCATAATTATTTCCCACGAAATTGTCTTCATTATTATTTTGGATATTATTAGATATTAAATATGTGTTTTCAAAATCAAAAGGATGTTTTTCTCAAGAACTTTTTTATGATTTCTATGGAATTTTTATTCATAATGGATAAAAAAATATGTGATTATTATGATTTCCTGAGGATATGATCTAGTTTTACCCACCATATTTCTTCTTATAATGGTTTATCATTATGATGAACAACTATTTGTGAAACCCATTTCTTCTCTATAGGTAGTGTTTATATGAATTGTAAGGAAAACCATTTATTTTTCATGGGTTATGTCATAATCAAATGTATATGAAACCCATTTATTTCCATGGGTTATGCTAAAATTTTATTATTATAGAACCCACTTATTCTCATGGGTTTTAATATGATGAATGTTTTATGGTATTGTGGAACGGATTTTTTTTTATTTTCATTATATGATAGATGGGACCTATATCTTCCTCCAATGAATTTGATAAATATTAAAATATCATGTGATAAAAAGAATTGTAATGGGGAGGGAACCAATCTCAATAAGGCACATTTTCCACTATGCTCGTCTTGGGAGTGATCACTAACAACTCTGATGGTTTTGGTAGTGAACTAATTTTTTTTATAGGATTTTTAATGATCAATGACTAATATAAAAATAATTATCTACGCTTATGTGTATGCTACAATTACATGTATTTTTTATTAATTTGTTTTATGGATCATTTTATTTTATTCTTTTATGATTAATTTCTTATGAACATCCAAATTTATTCAAGGAAGCAATATTATAATTTTTGTTATGTAGGGTATTATTTTCAAATGTTTTTTTCGTGTTCTCATACACTTCTTCTATTTTTATGTTTGTGTATCTACCTTATATACCCTTTTTGAAAACCTATGATCACCCTTTATTATGTTTAATTTCCCTAAGGTATTAAGGAAAATATTTTTTATGATTTATCTATGAACGATGCTAGATATGATGAACTTAGTGCCAAATGATGCAGTTCGCCTATGAACTAGTTAATTATGTTCCAATGTTTCCAAAGGCTCTATAAATATATATTCATCAACAAATTGTTTTTAAAATGTAATTAATATTCATAAAAAAATATATAGTATTTATTTATGAAAATATAAGGTCATTTAGTTTGTATCATAGTAGTGTTTTAGTTAATCATCATAATAAAGGGTGAGAAAAAATTAATAAATCTTTTGGTATAATCTTATCTATAGTGATATATCTGATTGTTTTGGTAAGGAAGATATTATTTTCTATACCAAGAAATTTTTACTAATATATATACTATAAGTGGGTCTGGTTATCGAACAGATGCGCATAGGGTAAAAATCATAAAAAGTGTATTAGAAACGACTCGATAATTACATGGTATATAATAATGGGACTTATTGTGGATATTTTTTTACATTCCTAATGGATATTCTTTGGTTAACCATTATTTTTTATAGACCATTATGAATGATTTGAATAAATAATATACATGAATATCTAATTTTTTGACATAGCTATATAGTATTTAAAATATGGTTTCTTGATTATTAAATCTTATAAATATTTTTTTTGACTATGTGTTTTCCCAATATGAATGTTATTGTCTAGACTATGATTTTTAGTTTTATTCATTATATGGAAACAAATTGAATCATTTTAATGATGAATGAAATTGATAATGCAATGACTGGCTTCCTAAGAAACCAAATGATATGGGAAAAGAAATGAAAAATCTCATTTCTATGATTACACAACATTATCAAGATAGACTTCCAAATTATAAAAGGAGGGAAAACATTATTTGAGTTCATTATGAGGCAATGTTCACCATATTTTAGTGTTTTTGTTGATTTGATTGTACTTGTATAAGGGGATGTTACTATTGAAAATATATTTTCCATTATCCAAATATTGATTCCTGAAAAAATCACTTTGGTTCTTATCAATTTAAAGGATATGAAAATAAATAATAGACTCTCATCCTGGATGTGTTTCAATAAGATGTAATTTACTCCATGAAGTAGGATGAGTTTAAGAGCTTATTTTTCAATAAGTACTTCCCTTGAATTTGTCATATGAAAATGAAGAGTAATTCATTATGGTAAAGTAGGAGAATGATGAATATGTTAGTAATTATAGGGAAAATTTTACAATAATTATGTGGTATTTTTGTGAATTATCACCCAACCAAAATTAAGGATTTATTGATACTTTATTTGATTAAAACCAATTGTTAATAGGGTGTTACGAGTAAGGGACTTTTATAGCTATGATGAATTTTTTTTATGTTCTTTAATTTTCAAAAATATTTTGGAGTTTCAAGGAATTAATATATATCGTTAGAGAATGAATATGGGGTTCAATGGAAACACTAAAAACAATAAATAGAAGTAGTTATTCATTTAATAATTCCCAAATAGTATATGCAAACATAGAGAAATCTACATAAGAAGACTGGTAAATTTTTGATCTATGGAAGGTAAGATTAGTGGGAAGACTAATGTCCATGTGATGATAATATGTTATCTAATGATTTGTATAGACTAGATTACCCATTGATTTCACCACCCATACTCCAGTGTTTCAAATGTTAAGAGTATGTGCACTGTACAAAATGGTTCTATATTTGATGTTTATTGATGTTGATGGATGTAAGAAACCACTTAATACATGGAATAAGGGAAAATATCATGAAATACCAATTTATAATGAGGGTATGATAATTATGAGGTGAAAATAATACTTCACATCACCTCCAAAACCACTAATATTTTATTTGACAATGGATATAACCATTATTTTATATAATAGTAATTTTCTATGGGCATCAAGATGCCACACACATGGGTAGATGTATAGTTAGCAGTGAAATCCCCTAATGTATAGATGATCAAATCTTAATTATATGATTTATGCCCAATTGATTTTTGTTTAACTGTGCTTCCATAAAATATTAAATTTTTTCCTCTAGATTAATTTTTTGTTATCTTAGTAATTGATTGTATTTCTGAACTTTATTATGTCATAAAATTTCAAATAAAGGAATAAAATTTTTATATTCCAAAAAAAACCTATGATCATCAATTAGTATGGTCATAAACATGTCCAACTGATAGATATCACATCAACTGTATGGGTTACTATATCTATTAAAATTGCATGTTTCTTGTCACGACCCGTCCTCGGGGCCCGTGCCGTGACTACCCCAAGCCCGCCTTCCATAGGCCAGGGGCTGGCGACTAGCACCAAGGGGTAAAATCCCAGTAAACAGGGAAGGCATTGCCTTTAAGTAACAACCACACAGAGTCAGCAAGCGGAAAGTAAAGTGCAGAAAAGTAAAGGGGGCCGGAAATACAAGCCCAACTGTAAAGTACAACTGAAAAGTAAAGTACAGCAACTGAAGAAAAGACGGCGGCCTCGTGTCGTCCACTGGCAATCCCACCTGAAGGGTGGGTACAGATAGCCTCCAGGCTCCTTGAGTCCCACGTCCGCTCCGAGCACGTCCCGCCCAGTGGTCCACCTCCAGGTACCGTCCTGCTCCACGCCCCAACCTTGATCAGCGCTGTCCGTCGTCTGCAACCAACACAACAAGGTGCGGGCATAGCCCGTGCAGGGGTGAGTACAAGCTACTCAGTAAGGACCCCGAGACCCCCGAAGGTCTCCCGAAATCCACAAAGGATATAGCACAAAGAGAGATGCAATCACGAAGTAACATCTGACTCGACTTAGGTATATGCCCATACATATACCTAAGTCCCCAATTCTAGCTCTGCTCACGAGCTCCCGAACAACTCAATCCACAAAGGAAAGCAAGACTCAAATCCACAAGGAGAGTAAACAGTAAAATCCACATAGGATAGTTCAACACAATCCACAAAGGAGAGTAACATACGATTCAGCTCAACCAGGTATACTTTTTCAGATGACGTCAAAGATGATCACTGATCCATCTAAGTCGTCGGACCCACGAAGGATCGATAGGTACTAACCCCCGCAAAAGACCCATGTAGGATCGGGCTCACACAGAACCTGTAGGCAATGGCTCACACAGAACCGGTAGTAAGGACCCACATAGGATCGGGCTCACACAGAACCTGTAGCACTGATCCACGTAGGATCGCTGAGTGCAGTAGTCGACGCAGTCCACTGAGGATCTCTGCACAGTCGTCGCCGTAGTCCACGAAGGATCTCTGCTCTGCCGTCGTCGCAGTCCACTGAGGATCACTGCTCTGCCGTCGTCGCAGTCCACGAAGGATCTCTGCTCTGCCGTCGTCGCAGTCCACGGAGGATCTCTGCTCTGTCGTCGTCGCAGTCCACGAAGGATCTCTGCTCTGCCGTCGTCGCAGTCCACGGAGGATCTCTGCTCTGTCGTCGAAGTCACAGCCAGCGCTAGGGTTCCCGCACATAGCGAGCTCGTTCAGGAGGGTCCGCTCCACGAGCCGAGAGGCTGATACATCAACTGACACGTAGTCCGAAGTTAATGTATCCAAAAGTTCCGTATCGACAACAGGATCTCAACGCAACAGACGGCGCGTCAATCGGACGCCCGGTCTGAGAGTTATTGGCATTTTCGTCCCAGGGGCCCGGTTGGTTTTTTTGAGTAAAACCAACCCGACCGTACTCCGCCTGTATCCGATCTTCGGGCGGAGTATGCCAAAAGTTCCGTCTCACTTAGAGGAAACTACCACAGCTGACGGTACGTCGATCGGACGTCCATAGCTCAAGTTATGAGCGTTTCCGCTCCGAGGGCCCGGTTGGTTTCGTGTACGAACCAACCCGGCCGAACCCAAAGTCTTCCAAAACCTTGAGTATAATATACCGAAACGACCGTCTCGATCCAAGGATCGCGTAGCCGCTGACGGTTCGTCAATCGGAGGTCCCAGGCCCAAGATATGGGTGAAAGACCGAAGAGGGCCCGAAACGAGGGTTCTGGGCCCGGGGCGACCCGGCCCGAACCCCCCCTGGGTCGGCCCGAACCGGGTCGGCCCGAACCGGCCCGACCCGGCTAAGCCGAGTCCGGTCCGGCCTGGGTGCGGCCCGGCCGACCGGACCGGCCGGCTCGGCCTCGGCCGAGCGACCGAGTGAGCCGCCGCGGGTCAAACCCGCGGCTTTGGAGAAACGCGGCCCGCGCGGGCCGCGTGCTGGGTGGCCGGACCGCGGACGCGGTCCGGCGGTTCGTCGCCGCTGCGGCTCGGCCGCGGCGGACTCCTCCGGCGGCGCGCCGGGCGCCGCCGCCTCCGGTCGCCGGCGCCGCCGCGCCGGCGACCCGCGCCGCCGCCCCCTTCCACGGGCCGCCGGAGTTGCTCCGGTGGCCCGTTTTGCCTCCCGTCTGCGCCAGTGTTCCTCCCGGGACGCGTCCTTCACTGCGGAATCAACAAATGGCCCTTGCGTCGTGCTTTTTCCGTCGCCCACCAAATCCGCACAAAAAGGAAGATCGGCGGAGGGTTGCCGGGTCTTGTTCGTCAGACCCGCACCCTCCGCGTTAGTCATAAACAACGGGAGAAACAAGAAACGACCAAATCAACAATTTTAAATAAATTTAAAATTGTTCCGTGATTGGTTCCTTATTTTAAAAGAAATAAAATCACGGGAAAGGAAAAAAATATTTCAAATCAACCCTTACCTCGCAGCTGTCGTTGCCGAACGAGGGATCGTCGCGGGATTGCTCGTCGCGGAAGAAGGGGGATCGTCGCGTCGTCGCGGTATCCGGCGTCGCGTCGCCAATCTCCGGATCAAGAACAAACGGATTTAATTAATTAAATCCGTTGCCATGAAATTAAAAAGGGAGAATTAACGATCCGGTTCTTACCTTAGTTGCCGAACGAGGATCGGCTGCGGAAGAAGAGGCATCGCCGAAGAACGTCGCGGGTAAAGCTTGTCGACGTCGCAGATCTCGGTGTGCGTCGTCGAATTTTGGTCACCGGAGTTCTTCGCGTTCTTCGCGTTCTTCACGTTCTTCGCGTTCTTCGCGGGGAGATGAAGAAACAAGATCCTCTCAAATCCTTTCAAAGGATTTTTAGGTTGGTCTTATTTTATAAACATGCCAACACACGAAACCGGTTAAGAAACGATCCATCAATTCGAAAGAAACGACCCATTTAATTCACGAAAGAAACAGTCCATTTTATTCACGAAATAAACCGCCCAATTAAATGGTCTGTTAAGAATTAAAGAAAACGCGTCGGTTGACTTTTCAGTTACTTTGACGGGTTTTCGCGGGTGCATTACTTAGTGAAAGAAACGGCGGGGCTCGTGCGGGCACTGCCTCACAAATATCCTACCAAGGGGGTAGGATATTTCTGGATAGCATCCTATCCAGTTCAACTCAGTTCAAGCCGCCTTTAAGTGGCTTCAAGTGGCTTCCAAGCAGCTTAAGTGAAATAAAATAAAGTTGTCGCACAAACTTTATTTTATTTCTGACTTAAAGCCGCAAAATTTAAAAACCACGTCTGAGCAAACGCAACTCCGGAAGAGGCGTTTCTAAGCAAATACCGGCGCTGTGATTTAATCGGTGCCCTCAGAATTCGATTCCGGGCACCGGTTCAAAAGACAGAAAAACCCGCTCGTCCGTTCACTGAACGTACCCGAGCCAAACTTCGGAAATTGATTCCGGGCACACCGGCCTCGGAATCAGGTGCCGTCTGAAGCTGCGCTCTTGAAAAATTCCAAAGAAAATTAAGAAAAAAAAATTTCCTTGAAATTTGTGGGTCTTTACATTACTCCCACCTCAGGGCTTTACGTCCCCGTAAAGATACATCAAAAACTAGGGGAACAAATGGGGGTACTGAGCACGCATCTGAGCCTCCCGCTCCCAAGTGCTCTCCTGGAGGTTCCCGTGCTGCCATCTGACGCGCACAAGAGGAATCGACCGCCCACATAGGACCCGCTCCTGTCGATCCTCTATCTCCACTGGGACCTCCGCAAAAGTCGCCCCATCGTCCACGTCCAGCTCCCCAAAGTCGATGATGTGCGTCGGGTCGTGCACGTATCTCCTCAGCTGAGACACGTGAAAGACGTCGTGCACCCGGTGCAACTGAGGTGGTAGAGCCAGGCGATAAGCCACCTCTCCTATCCTGCTGAGGACCTGGAAAGGCCCGATGAAGCGTGGAGACAACTTGCCGCCTCGGCCAAATCTCCGTAAACCACGTCGAGGTGAGACACGCAAAAAGACGTGGTCGCCATCCTCGAACTCTAGTGGCCTCCGCCTCCTGTCAGCATATGACTTCTGCCGGCTCTGAGCTGTCCTCATCCTCTCCTGGATGATCTGGACCTTCTCTGTCGTGGCTCGGACCATCTCTGGTCCCACGAGTGCTGACTCCCCAGGGTCTGTCCAGCACAACGGTGATCTGCAGGGTCTGCCGTACAACGCCTCGTATGGTGCCATCCCAATGGTGGAGTGGTAGCTGTTGTTGTACGCGAACTCCACCAATGGTAGGTGGTCCTCCCAGCTGCGACCAAAGTCGAGAACACATGCACGGAGCATGTCCTCGAGTGTCTGTATGGTCCTCTCAGTCTGACCATCCGTCTGAGGGTGGAAGGCTGTGCTCAGATGGAGCCGCGTCCCGAACGCCTCCTGCAACCCCTTCCAAAGCCGGGAAGTGAAACGAGCATCTCGATCGGAGACGATAGACGATGGCACACCGTGAAGCCGTACGATCTCCTGAACGTAAAGACGTCCCAAGCTCTCCACTGAGCCCTGCTCTCTGATGGGTAAGAAGTGTGCCGACTTGGTGAGTCGGTCGACAATCACCCAAATGGAGTCGTGACCTCTGGAAGTGCGTGGAAGTCCAGTCACGAAGTCCATAGATATGGCATCCCACTTCCACTCCGGGACCTCCAAGGGTTGTACCAAGCATGCTGGTACCTGATGCTCTGCCTTCACCTGCTGGCAGGTGAGGCATCGTGAAACGAACTCTGCCACATCTTTCTTCATGCCCGGCCACCAGTGCTGTCGTCTGAGATCCTGGTACATCTTCGCCACTCCAGGATGCACCGCCAAGGGAGAAGTGTGAAACTCTCTCAGCACCTCCTCTCGTAAAGCGACTGGTACGAAGGTACGTCCTCTAAAAAGGATGTCGTGCTCTGCTCCAAGGGAGAAACCATCAGGCGCCTGACCTGAGGATATCAGTGCACGACGGGTCTCACAGTCAGCGTCCCTACGCTGAGCCTCTCTGACCCGCTGTAGAAGTGGAGGAGAGACTGTGAGAGACTGAAGAAGGGCTGCTCCGTCTCTATCCACGAAGGATATCTGCAAGGAGGCTAGCTGCTCCGTCGCCTCCTCAAGTAGCTGAATGCCCGTCCTCTTGCTGAGGGCATCGGCTACCACGTTCCCCTTCCCAGGAGTATAGACTATCTCAAAGTCATAGTCCTGGAGGAACTCAAGCCATCTCCGCTGTCTCAGGTTCAGGTCCTTCTGAGAGAAGATATACCCGAGACTCTGGTGGTCAGAAAAGACTGTGAAGCGCTCGCCCATCAGATAGTGCCGCCAAGTCTTCAGAGCGAAGACCACTGCTGCCAACCTCAGGTCATGAGTGGCGTAGTTCTGCTCATGCGGCCTCAACTGACGTGATCCATAGGCGATCACGGCCCGCTTCTGCATCAGGACGCACCCGAGTCCAGTCCCTGATGCATCGCAGTAAACTACGTATCCAACTCCCTCCTCAGGCAACCTCAAGATAGGTGCGCTGGTCAACCTCTGCCTCAGCTCCTGGAAGCTCTGCTGACATCTATCTGACCACACGAAGGGTTTCCCCTTCTTCGTCAACGCTGAGAGTGGTGCCGCAACTCTGGAGAAGTCTGGCACGAATCTCCGATAGTATCCCACTAGGCCCAAGAAGCTCTGCACCTCTGTCACGCTCCTGGGTGTCTCCCAAGCTAGCACTGCCTCGATCTTCGCGGGATCCACTGCAACTCCCGCCTCAGAAATGACGTGCCCCAAGAAGTGGACCTCACGTAACCAGAACTGGCATTTTGAGAGCTTGCCATAAAGCTGGTGCTCTCGGAGTGTGTCTAGCACAACTCGCAGGTGGTAGGCATGCTCCTCCTCAGTCGTCGAGTATACCAAAATGTCGTCAATGAAGACCACGACAAATCGGTCGAGGTATGACTGGAAGATCCTGTTCATGAGGCTCATGAACACTGCTGGAGCATTGGTTACGCCGAACGGCATAACCAAGAACTCATAATGGCCATACCGACACCTGAAGGCCGTCTTCTGCACGTCCTCGTCTCGAACTCTGAGCTGATGATAGCCTGACCGGAGGTCTATCTTCGAGAACCACCTCGCTCCCTTGAGATGATCGAAGAGGTCATCAATCCGTGGCAGCGGATACTTGTTCCTCACTGTCACCTGGTTTAGGCGACGATAGTCGACACACAGTCGCAAGCTCCCGTCCGCCTTCTTGGCGAACAAAATCGGGGAAGCCCAGGGTGAAACACTGGGTCGGATAAACCCCTTGCTCTGCAAGTCCTCCAACTGTACCTGCAGCTCTCGAAGCTCGGCGGGGGCCATCCGATATGCTGGAGTAGATATCGGGGCTGTCCCGGGGTACAAATCGATGTAAAAGTCTACCTCTCTACGAGGATGTAGCCCTGGAACGTCATCGGGAAAGACGTCCACGTACTGGTCCACCACTGCAGGAAAAGCTGGACTCCGCACGTCCACTGCTCCTAGGATGAGGCTAGCCAACTGATGAGAGATGGGCTGCACTCTCCTCCGTGGAAGTCCATCCTGTGCTGCAAAGGTTCCCTTCTCGCCGGTGAAGGTAAACCTTCTCCCGTCGGTGCGAACACATCGCACCTTGCGCCTAAAACAGTCGATCTGGGCATGAACCGTGGATAGCCAATCCATGCCCAAGATGACGTCGTAAGGCCTCGACGCCGCTACAAGGAGATCCCAGCCGAAGCTCTCGCCTCCTAGAGTAAGCTCACACTGCCGGCACCAGTGCGTAATCGTCGAGTCTGCTCCCGTAGGAGTCTCTAGCCGTAAGGATCGAGCCAACGGCTCAGTCGGAATCTCCGAGCTCCGAACAAGGGCAGAGGCTATGAAAGAGTGACTCGCTCCTATGTCTATAAGTACTGCAGCAAGGGTGGAATAGACACAGATCGTACCTCGAATCATCTCTGGCATGTCAGGGTCGTAGGCCTCCACTACCTGGAGCTGGGCCTGTCACTGCCCGCCAGCTCCATGTGGTCGAGGTGGCCCTCCTGGTGGTGGTGGGGGTAGAGCCTGGAAGCGTCGCCCACCACCCGCTGCTCGGCCAGCTCCTCTGCCTCGTCCGCCTCCTCCCTGCGGACTGCCACGGTCGACCCTCTGCCTCTGCCTGGGTGGCCCCTCCACCGTCTGCTGCTCCTCTGATCGGTGAGTCGGGCAGTCACGAGCCATGTGACCCTGCCCGCCGCAGGAGTAGCACAGCCTGCCTCTCGGAAGGCTGGCACTCCGCTGTGTGCCTCACACTGCTGAGCAGGTGTCCTGAGGCCGTCTGCGTGGGGGTCTGGTCTGCCTGGACCCGAGAGTCATCCGTCGGCTACCTGCTGCCGAAGACTCAGCTACCTGCCGCCCTGCGCTAGGTCTCGCCGCTGAAGAAGGCTCTGCCAGGAAGCTCTCGATCAGGAGGGCTCGCTCCAGCACTCCCGCCTGGGTCGGAATGCTGAGGGAGATCAGCGACGCCCGAATCTCCTGTCGCAAGCCCTGCTCGAAGGTCCGGGCCCGGAAGAAGGGGTCCCGTACCATGTCGGTCGAGTAGCGAGATAGGTCAGTGAACCTCGCCGCGTACTGAGCGACCGTCATGCTGCCCTGGCGCAGTTGGAGAAGCTCCTGGATGCGCACCGCTCGGAGGGTGGCCGGGACGAACTCAGAGCGGAAGAGGCTCTCGAAGTCCGCCCAGAGCAAGGATGCCTCATCGTGAACCTGGAGCATCAGGCTCCACCATCGTCCCGCCGCCGCCTGCAGGAGGCTCGCCGCGAGGATCACCATGAGATCCGCTGGTGTCCTCACTAGCCTAAAGGTCCGTACCACCGCCTCTAGCCAGTCCTCGGCGGCCTGGGGGTCCGCCTCACCGCGAAACCTGGGCGGTCGCTGGCTCTGAAACTCATGCAGTGCCCTGAGGCGACGTGCATCGTCAGCGTCTGGTACTGGTAGCATCGGTGGCTCGACGGGTAAAGCTACCGCCGGTGCCACTGCTGGCAAAGGGCCCTACACCGAGGCCTCGTCGCTCGGTGGGCTGCCGTCGCGCCCTACACTCGGAACACTAGCTGGCTGTCGTCGCGGGGCCATCCTGAAAAGGAGAACAAGAGCACCACAGTCAGAACGGTATACCTGGTGAGCTGGCACAAGTAATCACAAGGAAAACTTGAGACTTTCATAAAGCAGATTAGTATACCCGGTGAGCTGACATAAGTAATCACAAAGAAAACTTGAAACACACACGCAATCAATGTTTTCATGCATTAAGTCGGAAATCAGGAGTCAGGGTCCTAGTGTACGGATACGTCGGCCGCCGCCCCAACACTGGGCTCCCTGAACTGATAACCACACTCAATACACTAAACACTATTGCTTCATATAGAAAGAAAGGACGATCAGAGTCTGCGGTAGAACCGACCACCTCTGATACCAATTTGTCACGACCCGTCCTCGGGGCCCGTGCCGTGACTACCCCAAGCCCGCCTTCCATAGGCCAGGGGCTGGCGACTAGCACCAAGGCGTAAAATCCTAGTAAACAGGGAAGGCATTGCCTTTAAGTAACAACCACACAGAGTCAGCAAGCGGAAAGTAAAGTGCAGAAAAGTAAAGGGGGCCGGAAATACAAGCCCAACTGTAAAGTACAACTGAAAAGTAATGTACAGCAACTGAAGAAAAGACGGCGGCCTCGTGTCGTCCACTGGCAATCCCACCTGAAGGGTGGGTACAGATAGCCTCCAGGCTCCTCGGGTCCCACGTCCGCTCCGAGCACGTCCCGCCCAGTGGTCCACCTCCAGGTACCGTCCTGCTCCACGCCCCAACCGTGATCAGCGCTGTCCGTCGTCTGCAACCAACACAACAAGGTGCGGGCATAGCCTGTGCAGGGGTGAGTACAAGCTACTCAGTAAGGACCCCGAGACCCCCGAAGGTCTCCCGAAATCCACAAAGGATATAGCACAAAGAGAGATGCAATCAAGAAGTAACATCTGACTCGACTTAGGTATATGCCCATACATATACCTAAGTCCCCAATTCTAGCTCTGCTCACGAGCTCCCGAACAACTCAATCCACAAAGGAAAGCAAGACTCAAATCCACAAGGAGAGTAAACAGTAAAATCCACATAGGATTGTTCAACACAATCCACAAAAGAGAGTAACATTCGATTCAGCTCAACCAGGTATACTTTTTCAGATGACGTCAAAGATGATCACTGATCCATCTAAGTCGTCGGACCCACGAAGGATCGATAGGTACTAACCCCCGCAAAAGACCCATGTAGGATCGGGCTCACACAGAACCTGTAGGAAATGGCTCACACAGAACCGGTAGTAAGGACCCACATAGGATCGGGCTCACACAGAACCTGTAGCACTGATCCACGTAGGATCGCTGAGTGCAGTAGTCGACGCAGTCCACTGAGGATCTCTGCACAGTCGTCGTCGCAGTCCACGAAGGATCTCTGCTCTGCCGTCGTCGCAGTCCACTGAGGATCTCTGCTCTGCCGTCGTCGCAGTCCACGAAGGATCTCTGCTCTGCCGTTGTCGCGGTCCACGGAGGATCTCTGCTCTGCCGTCGTCGCAGTCCACGAAGGATCTCTGCTCTGCCGTCGTCGCAGTCCACGGAGGATCTCTGCTCTGTCGTCGAAGTCACAGCCAGCGCTAGGGTTCCCGCACATAGCGAGATCGTTTAGGAGGGTCCGCTCCATGAGCCGAGAGGATGATACATCAACTGACACGTATTCCGAAGTTGATGTATCCAAAAGTTCCGTATCGACAACAGGATCTCAACGCAACAGACGGCGCGTCAATCAGACGCCCGGTCTGAGAGTTATTGGCATTTTCGTCCCAGGGGCCCGGTTGGTTTTTTTGAGTAAAACCAACCCGACCGTACTCCGCCTGTATCCGATCTTCGGGCGGAGTATGCCAAAAGTTCCGTCTCACTTAGAGGAAACTACCACAGCTGACGGTACGTCGATCGGACGTCTGTAGCTCAAGTTATGAGCGTTTCCGCTCCGAGGGCCCGGTTGGTTTCGTGTACGAACCAACCCGGCCGAACCCAAAGTCTTCCAAAACCTTGAGTATAATATACCAAAACGACCGTCTCGATCCAAGGATCGCGTAGCCGCTGACGGTTCGTCAATCGGAGGTCCCAGGCCCATGATATGGGCGAAAGACCGAAGAGGGCCCGAAACGGGGGTTCTGGGCCCGGGGCGACCCGGCCCGAACCCCCCCCTGGGTCGGCCGAACCGGGTCGGCCCGACCCGGCCCGACCCGGCTAGGCCGGGTCCGGTCCGGCCTGGGCGCGGCCCGGCCGACCGGACCGGCCGGCTCGGCCTCGGCCGAGCGGCCGAGTGAGCCGCCGCGGGTCAGACCCGCGGCTTTGGAGAAACGCGGCCCGCGCGGGCCGCGTGCTGGGTGGCCGGACCGCGGACGCGGTCCGGCGGTTCGTCGCCGCCACGGCTCGGCCGCCGCGGACTCCTCCGGCGGTGCGTCGGGCGCCGCCGCCTCCGGTCGCCGGCGCCGCCGCGCCGGCGACCCGCGCCGCCGCCACCTTCCACGGGCCGCCGGAGTTGCTCCGGTGGCCCGTTTTGCCTCCCGTCTGCGCCAGTGTTCCTCCCGGGACGCGTCCTTCACTGCGGAATCAACAAATGGCCCTTGCGTCGTGCTTTTTCCGTCGCCCGCCAAATCCGCACAAAAAGGAAGATCGGCGGAGGGTTGCCGGGTCTTGTTCGTTAGACCCGCACCCTCCGCGTTAGTCATAAACAACGGGAGAAACAAGAAACGACCAAATCAACAATTTTAAATAAATTTAAAATTGTTCCGTGATCGGTTCCTTATTTTAAAAGAAATAAAATCACGGGAAAGGAAAAAAAATATTTCAAATCAACCCTTACCTCGCAGCTGTCGTTGCCGAACGAGGGATCGTCGCGGGATTGCTCGTCGCGGAAGAAGGGGGATCGTCGCGTCGTCGCGGTATCCGGCGTCGCGTCGCCAATCTCCGGATCAAGAACAAACGGATTTAATTAATTAAATCCGTTGCCATGAAATTAAAAAGGGAGAATTAACGATCCGGTTCTTACCTTAGTTGCCGAACGAGGATCGGCTGCGGAAGAAGAGGCGTCACCGAAGAACGTCGCGGGTAAAGCTCGTCGACGTCGCAGATCTCGGTGTGCGTCGTCGAATTTCGGTCACCGGCGTTCTTCGCGTTCTTCGCGTTCTTCGCGTTCTTCGCGTTCTTCGTGGGGAGATGAAGAAACAAGATCCTCTCAAATCCTTTCAAAGGATTTTTAGTTTGGTCTTATTTTATAAACATGCCAACACACGAAACCGGTTAAGAAACGATCCCTCAATTCGAAAGAAATGACCCATTTAATTCACGAAAGAAACAGTCCATTTAATTCACGAAATAAACCGCCCAATTAAATGGTCTGTTAAGAATTAAAGAAAACGCGTCGGTTGACTTTTCAGTTACTTTGACGGGTTTTCGCGGGTGCGTTACTTAGCGAAAGAAACGGCGGGGCTCGTGCGGGCCCTGCCTCACAAATATCCTACCAAGGGGGTAGGATATTTCTGGATAGCATCCTATCCAGTTCAACTCAGTTCAAGCCGCCTTTAAGTGGCTTCAAGTGGCTTCCAAGCAGCTTAAGTGAAATAAAATAAAGTTGTCGCACAAACTTTATTTTATTTCTGACTTAAAGCCGCAAAATTTAAAAACCACGTCTGAGAAAACGCAACTCCGGAAGAGGCGTTTCTAAGCAAATACCGGCGCTGCGATTTCATCGGTGCCCTCAGAATTCGATTCCGGGCACCGGTTCAAAAGATAGAAAAACCCGCTCGTCCGTTCACTGAACGTACCCGAGCCAAACTTCGGAAATTGATTCCTGGCACACCGGCCTCGGAATCAGGTGCCGTCTGAAGCTGCGCTCTTGAAAAATTCCAAAGAAAATTAAGAAAAAAAAATTTCCTTGAAATTTCCGGGTCTTTACATTTCTCTCATATGGATGGGGAGAAACTCAAAATGAATGATATGAATAATATGAACTTGTTTTTGGATGTATTTTTGGAATAATTTCCTAGTCATCAGTTAAATAAAGAAGTTGAGTTTTTAGTAGAACTCATACCTCATGACACACTTATTTGAAATACTCTATATTGAAGGGAAATGATTTGGTATAAGGAATTAAAGAAGAAAATAATATATAATATTAAAAAATTATTAATTCGTCTATGTTTTTCAACTTGGGTCCCTCCTATTAATATTTTAAAAAATAAATTTGGAATCACGTGACTTCTTGTTTATTATTTAGATCTTGATAATATTAAAATCAAGAAAGATTATATTGTACCCCATTATTGATTACTAATTTGATAAAATATGGGGATATCATCAAAATTCTAATATTTATCATCATTCTAAGTATCATCAATTGTGGTCTAATAAGGATGATAAACCCATGACAACATTACCATTATGTATGGAAACTATGTGAATATAGTGATTCCATTTGGTCTACTAATTTCTATGATATCTTCATAGATTGAATTAAAAGTGTCCTAAAAATTAACATGATAACCATTGGGTAGTCATTATATATAATATTCATAGTTATTATAATAAAATGGAAGACCATGAATATCACTTGTTAATTATTCTAAAGAGGTTGAGGAAGGACAAACTTTATGAATATTCTTAAATGTGTGAACTCATGATATAAAAATTATAATTATTAAATCATATATTCTTAAATAGGTTATATTCATGGATCCATACTCGACAGAGGCATTTGAATTTTGGTAGAGACTAACCATGATGATTGAGATCAAGAATTCCTTTGGTTTGTCTGGATATTGTTGAAGGTTTGTAGATATTTTATTGTGAATATCTACTCCGATCTCCATGTTAACTCAAAAGTGAACCACGATTCTATGGATATATGGATTTGATGATAATTTCATGTAACTTAATAGAATATTAATCAGTGAACCTATACTTACATTGCCCTATAGTGGATAAGTATTTTTAATAGTTACTGATTTATCAATAAATGGTTTCGTAGGAGTTATTATATGATTGGTTTTATTATAGATTATGCATCAGGAATATTAAGTGTTTATTATAAAAATTACCCAACATGTGATATGAATTTACTAGTGGTACCTTTTTTGTTAAATATATAGGGGGATTATATTTATGGGGGAATTTTTGATATATATAGTTATTAAAAGAATTTAATGTATATATCCACATAGATGGAGATTAACATGTTCCATAAGATATGGTTAGAGATGATTAAAGATCATGACTACTCAATACATTAATATCCATTGAAATAGAAGAATTTGGTAAATTATTTGAGTCAAAAGGAGAATTCTAGTTTATCAATGATTATAATCACAAATGATCCAATATTTCTTATTTTTAAATGTATGGATTTAGAAATCATGAATTTTTGGGAGATATATTATATTTCTCAAAAGAATTTTGATCCATATATCAAAGTGATGATTAAAGAAGTGCATAAGGAAGATATAACAAAGGAGGTGAGAATGTTTCTTATGTTTACCTTTATTATAATGTAATGATTTGTTTTAGGAACTCTATTTGTGATCCGCCAACACCATATTTTATGAATGAGTTGTCATAGGAGGATCATAGTTCTCTATTCTCTATTCAACCTAGAAGTAACAAAGACGTATCATTATATTAAAAAGTGTTTATAATGGGATAGAGTGAAGATAGATATTGAATTGTTTTTATCCTTATTCTTGGTATGTTAAAATTTTATTTTTGAGGTAAAAATGTTTATGGGGATGTTACATCCATTACCCATACCTGAATGATGATGGGAAAATATAACCATTGATTTTTTTTCTGACTCCCCAAACCATATAAGGGGAACAATTTTATATCAATTATAGTCAATTTTCTTATAATGTAAATACACTTCATCACTAAAAGATAATATTTTTATTTTCATAATCAATCCATGATAATATTTGAGGAAGCGGTAAGGCTTTAGGGGATACCACATTCCATTTCTTTTGATCGGGATCTAATGGTTACCATGATGTTTTGGAGATGTATTCAGAATATTCTTGATATAGAGTTTATTTTTATCTCCCTGTATAATCCTATGATATATGGTTATTCTAAGAGAAAAATTAAAACACTATAAGATATAATGAATCCATTTTCATTGTATTTCAATGGTTTTTATTGATCAACAACTTTCTATAATTGATTTTTCATAAAACGATAGCTTTCATTATAGTATTTAGATTGATCCCTATAAATCCATCTAAGGATGGATGTTTTTAGATACAATGTTATAGAATTAAGTTAGGGAAATAAACAAATTTGGACCATATATTTCTAAAAAAAATGAATATAATGTGAGAGCCATTTGATAACACATAATGATGGCACAATGTCTACCAAAATGTTATGCTGATAATCATTAACGAGGTTTGAAATTTGAAGTAAGTAACAAGGATTTTCTATGAATTGATCCATATAAAAAGGTTTTGAGATTTAGAGAGTAAGAAAAACTAATACCTATGTATATTAGTCCCTTGAAATTCATAATCATAACAGGAAATTGGCCTACTTGTTTGTACATCCAACAAACCACTATCATGTTCACTATATACTCGACATATCTATCCTAAGGATGTTCTTCTATGATGAATCACCTATAATGAAATCATAAATCATTAAACTACAGAAATATCATTCATTTTTGAATCAAAGAGTTGATATTCTACATTATAGAGGGATGTTTCTAAAAACAACACTACTCACCATGTCAATGTTTTGTAGAAATCCCCCCAACTTGAGGAAGCTATTTGGGAAACTAAGTATGTAATATGAAATAAGTATTCTTAGTTGATTATATAAATATTACATAATTTTTAGGATAAATTCATTTTATGGGGCGTTGAATGTTACACACAAAAATTTTAGGAAATTGTTTTTCAAATAAATTTAATTTCATCAATAGATTGTGATACAAACAAAACCATGATTTAGTGAAATTCATAGAACTATTTAAAAATTATTATTTAATATGATTTTTATCACATAACAATTTGAATGGATGGTCTGAATCTTACTGACATAATTATTAAATTATATGGTTTAAACATGTATATAATATGAATTTATTAGTGACTGATTTATTAAAAATTAAAATATGAACCGTATGAAAATAAAGAAATTACTTTTTAGAAAACTATTTATCTATGAACAAACATGTTTTACATCAATAAAATAAAAAAATAAATTTTGGGTAATGATTTTATATAAATTTATATATTATTTATGGAATAAAATTTATAAGTTTTATCTTACTTGTTTTCTAGACATGAGATAATAAAAAATCAAACATTATTCTTGGGAATGTATTTTTCTAAAATGATGTTTTATTTAATTTTGTGCACATTTATTTGAAAAATAATAATGATATATTTTGAAAATTTGTATGAATTAAAATCATGTTGTCAAAATTATTTTGGGGGATTTTTTCAAATTTTCTTAAAGGATACATTTTTTAGTGATTTGTGAACAATATTGTTTTTATTAAAAGAATCTTTCTCATTCCACGCATATAAAAGATAAATTTTATTTCAGTATGGTTTTAAAATTAAGATTTGTTCAAACATATATTATTAATCTAATTTAGGTCATTCAAATATATCTTAATTTGAATTTCTATAAAAAATTAATATTTTTATAATTCCCTCTTTAGAAAACCACTTTTTTTGTAGTGTATTAAGGTTTAATTTGAAATTATATTATAGAAATTATTTGAAAAGAATTTGAAAAAAAAGTATTACACATTTTTATTCATTAAAATTTATAATATATAATTATTTTATGTAAATTTTTTGTCTATGTTAATATAAAAAACATTCAAAACTAATTTCATCATTAATTGTTAAAATATGTTTTCTAGGGGTTACTCTATAAAATGGGTATAATGATCTATAAATTTGTTAAAAACGTAATTTATGGCCCTATATATACCATATCTCGACTATTGTTCAATTAATACCCATTTTTTAGCCTCTTGGAATTGAAAAAACGTGGTTACACTTTAAACTTTTCATAAATTCCATATACATCCACTCACCCACTTATAAAATTCCACCCCCTCCCCTCACATATTCACAGTTATGAAATTATTTAGTTCAGATTCATACCATGAACAAATCTATAAATACATTCCCTCGTAACATAATCCATTTATTGCTGATAAAAAAACCTAGGAAGAATTTTTGTGCAAAAAAATTGTATCTTAAGAAGAGGTAATGTCCTTTACTGAGAATTTTATTTTATTTCTTATCCATATAAGTAAAATATTTTTAAAACATATTTATATATATAATTAAATTTATTAAATATAATTATTTTATTTTAATTTAATTTAATTACCTAAAACCATATTGTCCTCTCTCAAATGGGAAATGAAACTATTGATCATGTTTACGGTAGACTACTACCTCATGAATTGAAGATATTCATTTTACATCACCTATTCTCATGGATAAATATAATGATGTATATAAGATTTATATTTTATATTTTTGATATAATAATAATTATTATATTATAATAACCCATATATCTCCTTTCCTTCAATTCTATAGATAAAATGATTACATCGTTTGTTTGTAAGGAGGACTACCACCTCTCAAAATAATAAAACTATTTTTTCACAACATCATTGAATGTAAGGTAATTAGGAGTAAATTAATACATATAAGGGATATATATTAAATACAAAGAAGTTTATAATGGTAATATAATATTCACCTTTCTTTCTTTTCATCCATTAAAATATGGAATCATCTTTTATATGTATGTATGACCTACCATCTCTGTGAACAATGTATTACGTTTTATGTCACTAACTTTTTTGAATTTATATAAAATCATATATATTGAATAAATATGATATCTATATTATTTTAAATATTATATATATGATTGAAAAATATCAATTTTAAATTATCTCAAATAAAAAACCATAAAATATATGGAAAACATAGTAATTATCACCTGAAACATGATATTAACAAGGAATTATAGACAAATAGGTAATAAAGTAATACGTAAATCATATACGGTATTCTAATATGTGAATTCTTTTGTAATATATGTATAATAAAAATATATTTAATAAATAGTTGGTTCAAATGTGTGTGATGAATGTTTTAACTTATGGTAAGCAATTTGTTTCTCAAATTTCCTTCTTGGGGAAAAATGATATGTTCTACACATATATTAGTTCATGAGGTTTATATAATTTCCTTTTAGATGTTATATAATTAATATATTTATTTTCATTATATCAAATGTTTCATTATGTTTTAATCATTACTTTTTCATACAATTAAAAAGACACCAATGTAGTAATGATATTTTGTTACAATCTTATCGCTTATCGAGGTTGTTTATAATTATGTTTTTGATAATGAAATATTAAGATCCATCAATAAAAAACACATGAATTTTATTTTCCCATGGGAATTTTATGAGAATATTTTATTTAAGTTAATTTTCCTCTATTTATGAATTCACATATTCTAAATAATGTTTTCATGCTAAATCTTATTAATTTCTCTCTTCGATCAAACATGATTTTTCTTCCATATCCACGTTTTCAAAAAAAAATTACATATTTTTTCCAAAAATCACATAATATTTTTAAATACATTTTTAGAATTATATAATTTTTTTGATAATCATTTAAAATTAATCATCTTTTTATTTTTTGAGAAAATCTTTTTTTACTTTTACTGAAATTGTGAAAAATATAATTTTTGAATGTTTACACCATGATCAGAATATTCCGCCATCATAACCACTAAATGTTTTAAAACATTCATTAAATTTTTCCATGATTACTTTAAATTTTATTGTTTTACATAATATTTTAGATATTTTTATATTTTAAATATGTTTTATCAAAAAGGATGTGATATTTTCCTCAAAAAAAAAATTAATGATTTTTATGGAAATTCAAATCATTAATGACAAAAACAAATGAAGTTCCTTATATTTTACTGGTTATATGATTATGTTTTATTGAAAATATTATTTCTTATAAAGATTTAAGATTATGATGAATATATTTTTATGAAATCCATTTCTTTTTGTTGGGTTATGTTTTGACGAAATGTATAGGAATCCCATTTTTTCCATGGATTAGGTTTTAATGAAATGTACATGAATCCAATTTTTTTTCAATGGGTTTTACTATAATTTAAAGCCTATGAAACCCACTTATTTTCATAGGTTATGGAATGAATTTTTTTTATATTCTGGGACACATTTATATGATTTCTAGTATATGATGGGTGGATCCTATTTCCCCTCTAATGCATTTGGTAATTATTGAAATCTAACGATATAAGACTAACTATAATGGGGAGTGAACCCAGTGTAATAAGTGAATTTGTCAACTATTATTGTTTAAAGAGTGAACCTTAACAACGAATATAGTTTTAGGAGTGATCCCATTCTACTATGATATATTTGTAAATGAACATTGACCACTATGTAAATGGTATTATATGCTATGTGTATGCCACAATTCCATGTATTATTCCATTGTTATGCTCTCATGGATCATGTCCATTTATTCCCATATGATTCACCTCTAATTAAATAATAATTATTATTCCATGAACCAAGAATATTATCTTTTCTATATAGGGTGTAATTTTTAAATGTTTTTCTCATGTTCCCATACTCTTCTCTTTACGTTAAACTTATGTATATCCATTGTTATCCATTACTGATAATGTAAACTTACCCTTTCTTATATTCATATTCCCTAGGTTATGAAAAAATGTATAATGTAAGATTTTTCAAAAATGTGTGCTAGTTATGATGATCTTAGTGGGTAATGATTTAGTTCACCCATGAAACAGTTTTTTATATTTCCATGTCTCTAAGTCATTATAAACTTACTATCCTCAGGAATTATTTAGTGAATGTTTATCAATAGATGTAATATATACGTGTGAAAATATTGTCATGTGATAGTGTTTTCTATGTTTTTATTGAGTTAAACATGTTTTTAACAAAAAATTCATATTAAACAGAAAACACACACTTAGAGTCATACATGACACACCATGTATTGGATTTATGTTCTGTTGATTTATAAAAAATCACAAGGGACATAAAAAACATTTTACTATAGTATTAATAAAATATGGGTGTGTTTTCTAGGTTTTCATCGAGTGAAATATATTTTTACCTAATATTTCATTTTAAATTAAAATCACGTACATTGAGTCATACATGTCACCTCATGTTTCAAAATGTCATGTAACTAATTCTTACTCATAAAAAATGAATTGTGGATAATTTCCCAAAAGTATCACAAAAATACAACTTTTTTGATCAGTTTTTTTAGTGACATGTTTTTTAATTAAAATTTCATTTTTTAAATAAAAATACAAATTTTGAGGCATACCAGTCACACCGATTATCAGACCAAGGTATTGGTGATTCATACATGCTAACAGTGACTTCTGGATCACTTTTCCAAAGTATATAAATAGAAAAATTTATTTTTATCAATTATTAGTATGTCATACATCTTTTGAACAAAAATTTCATTTTTAAACTAAAAACATGAATGTTGAGTCATAATAGTCACATAATTATTTGGATTAATGGATTTATGATTCAATTATGTCGTAAATGACATATGGAAGATTCTTTTAATGTATTAAAATATTCTGAATTTTTTTCTAAACATTCAGTATGTTCCATGTGCCTTGAACTAAATTGTTGAATTTAAACTAAAAACACACAATTTGAGTCATATGATTCAAACCGCATGTCAAATTGATTTTTAGACAATTCTTACACATCATCAATGACTTCAACTAATTTTTATAAAGTATAAAAACATTACTAGTGTGTTACCTTTATTTCTTTTGAGTAACACAAGTGCTTAACTTAAATTTGATTTTTTAGCTGAAAACATACACATTTAGCCATACTGGTCACACCGTGTGATGAACTAACAGGTGGTTAATTCACACACATGAAAATTAACATATGGATTATTTTCATAATGTATCATGTAAATCTAATAATGTAATGGTTATTTTATTGTGTAAATCCTTATTTGTATTAAAATTCAATTTTATAAATTGAAAACATGCATTTTTGTTCAAAATGGACCAACTTAATATCAAATTGTGGGTCAAATAATTCTTATATTTCATAAATTATAAATGTATTGTTTTCATAATGTATCATGACAATGTAAAAATAGTTTCTTAGTTTTGAGTATGAAACGTGTCTTTTGAAATAAAATTTAAAATTTAAATAAAAAATACACTTTGAGTCAAACCGCCCAAACCGTCTTTCAGATTTATGTGTGGTTAATTCATACAAGATTAAATTAACTTATATGTCATTATCGTAATGTATCGAATCTATTTGATTTCATTTTCAAGGTTTTGAGTATATGACATGTGTTCTGAAAAAATGATAATTTTAAATAAAAAATTCACTATGAGTCATACCAGCCACACTATGCATCATATTATGTTTCCCATTTTATAAAGACACTATAGTTATATTGTCCTATCATGGATTTGTTATGTTTTTTAATGAATAATAAAAAAATTTACATAATATAAATGAATATAAGGGTTGGGTCATTATATAATTTATAATCACTTAGAAGGAAACCTATTTCTTAATTGTTGAAATGTATACATATTTCTAATGAGCTAATTATGATGAAGACACGAAAAAATTATAGAAGTTTTGTGAAGTGCTGATTTAGTCAAATGTGAATTTAAATTCTTCATAAATCTAAATTAATATAAGGCGTATTAAATATGTAATCATTGATGTTTAAATGTGAGATATTTTTGGAGATTTTCAAATTTGAGGAAGTGGGGGAAGTTTTAAGGATTCCCTCTTTAATTTTCTAAGTGGCCTTTAAATACATCCTCATATTATTCGTTCATTATCTAACTTTTACACAAGTGGAGAAGGTAGAGCGTTGATGAAATCAAGTGATATTTATTTCTAGGTGGAAATATAATGAGGATGATTAGGTAGTTGAATGTTTGTTTACTGGATTGAGCTATATCATATTAGGAGGATCATATCTAGTCAATTGGATTGAGTCAATCAGATTGAAAAATATCATATTGAGCATTAACTAGAGATTGAGTTTTTCATATTGATAATGGGATAATCGTATTGAGTCCATCATATTTAGAGATTCTAATTCTAACTTATCATATTGAGAGAATCAGATCAATACTCATCATATTGAGATTATCAGATCCTGAATTATTGTATTTAGATAATCAGATTTGGACTCATTAAATTGAGAAAATCAGATCTAGCCAAATCAGACAAGGTATTATGTCTAATAAATTGTGGATCGGTTTCAACAATGTGTTTATTATTTTATTTGGATATATTTTTTATAATAAAACATTGTAAATATAATGGATTAATTATAATAATTCATATTAGGATATAGATGTTTTCAAATGGGAGTTAGCACATGATGTGTTAACTTATTCATAATTGTGTATTTCCATAGACAAACATGAGTATCTTGGGAAACGATGTCGGTCCTCACACTAATATTTAACATTGTAAAACTTGTGTTCTTCACTTTCTTTCCTATTTATCATGCATGAGTGTTTACTAATTTTTAATAACAAAATAAATCATAATAGTTTATTGGGGTTATGTTTCTATTTTTTTGAATGTTATAAAAAGTGAACAATTGATTCAACCCACAACTCAATTTTTTTTTCAATTCGTTGGAACATCAATAATACCAAACAAAAATATACAAGAAAAACTAAGTATTCATTACCCGAATCGTTGTTTTAATAACGAACTATTGATAAATTGGTTAAAAATCATCAAAAATAATATATAGTATAATAAATATGAATATTTTTTTTTGTAATTTTTCTAAATGACGAGGATAAAGCCTCATTTATTATTAATTCAAAGAAAATACCACTTTTAACAGGGTAGAGCGAGGCCCATTAGATAGCCCAATAGCCTAGTGGAAATTTATCCCATTACATGGCCTGTAGGCCCAAAATTTCAGCCCAAAGCCCATTATGTGAATAGTCTTCTATAGTACCCTCTTGCTACAATACCACATAGTACCCATCGCTACTATAGTACCATATCACCGCTATAATGACATAGTGTCGCTACAGTACCCATCGTTGCTATAGTGTTACCACTGTTATAGTATGCTATAGTACCTCTGCCCCAATGTGTTTTGAACCGCCATTTTTCATGTAGGATTACAGGGTTCTTACCACACCCCAATTAATTTTTTATGTAATATATATATATATAAATTATATATATATATATATATATATATATTTATCATAATGTAGGGTCTAACATGTAATAATGATATCTAGACATAAGAAGAGATATTTTTGCCTCAAATTGCAATCTTTGGGACATTAGATATTTTATGAACCTTTATTATTTTACGTGGTTTACATAATTACCTTTTACATGTTATATGATAAATATCTATATTTTCAGGATATCTAAATAAAAAATTTATGTTAATACTTATTGGTGCATAAAATTCAAAAGATAAAAAAGTAGTAATGGTATTTTTGTAAAAATTTTATCATTTATTTATATTGTTTATGATTAAGTTTCTAATGATGAAATATTATGATCCATAAATAAATAATCTCATGGATTTTTTTATCCTATAGTTATTGAATTAGAATACTTTTTTCTGTTCACATTCCTATCTCTATGTACTCAAGTGTTCAAAATAATTTTTTTTATAAAAAAAATTATTAATTTCTATTTCTAGTAGAAAATATATTTTCATCAATATTCATGTTTAAAAAATAATATTTTTTAAAAATATAATAAGATCATTTAATCAATTAATTTCCTATCGTTAATTTTTATAATAATTAAAATTAATCTTATTTTTGTATTCAAAATTACATTCATTGGAATTTTACTAAAAATGTGATAAGAATCTATATTTTAAAGTTTATGTTATGAATATAATATTATATCATCATGACTGCACAATGTTCTAAATATTGTATTACAAGTTTCCATAATTATTTCCCACGAAATTGTCTTCATTATTATTTTGGATATTATTAGATATTAAATATGTGTTTTCAAAATCAGAAGGATGTTTTTCTCAAGATTTTTTTTATGATTTTTATGGAATTTTTATTCATAATGGATAAAAACCTTATGTGATTATTATGATTTCCTGAGGATATGATCTAGTTTTACCCACCATATTTCTTCTTATAATGGTTTATCATTATAATCAACAACTATTTGTGAAACCCATTTCTTCTCTATAGGTAGTGTTTTTATGAATTGTAAGGAAAACCATTTATTTTTCATGGGTTATGTCATAATCAAATGTATATGAAACCCATTTATTTCCATGGGTTATGCTAACATTTTATTATTATAGAACCCACTTATTCTCATGGGTTTTAATATGATGAATGTTTTATGGTATTGTGGAACAGATTTTTTTATTTTTATTATATGATGGATGGGACCTATATCTTCCTCCAATGAATTTGATAAATATTAAAATATCATGTTACAAAAAGATTTGTAATGGGGAGGGAACCAATCTCAATACGGCACTTTTTCCACTATGATCATCTTGGGAGTGATCACTAATAACTCTGATGGTTTTGGTAGTGAACTAATTTTTTTATGATAGGATTTTTAATGATCAATGACTAATATAAAAATAATTATCTACGCTTATGTGTATGCTACAATTACATGTATTTTTTTATTAATTTTTTTATGGATCATTTTATTTGATTCTTTTATGATTAATTTCGTATGAACATCCAAATTTATTCAAGGAACCAATATTATAATTTTTTTTATGTAGGCTATTGTTTTGAAATGTTATTTTTGTGTTCTCATACACTTATTCTATTTTTATGTTTGTGTATCTACCTTATATACCCTTTTTGAGAACCTATGATCACCCTTTATTATGTTTAATTTCCCCAAGGTATGAAGGAAAATATTTTTTATGATTTATCTATGAACAATGCTAGATACGATTAACTTAGTTCCAAATTATGCAGTTCGCCTATGAACTAGTTAATTATGTTCCAATGTTTCCAAAGGCTCTATAAATATATATTCATCAACAATTTTTTTTCAAATGTAATTAATATTCGTAAACAAATATATAGTATTTATTTATGAAAATCTTAGGTCATTCAGTTTGTATCATAGTAGTGTTTTAGTTAATCATCAAAATATTGGGTGAGAAAAAATTAATAAATTTTTGGTATAATCTTATCTATAGTGATATATCTGATTGTTTTGGTAAGGAAGATATTATTTTTTATACCAATAAATATTTACTAATATATATACTACAAGTGGGTCTAGTTCTCGAACAAATGCGCATAGGGTAAAAATCATAAAAAGTGTATTAGAAACGACTCGATAATTACCTGGTATATAACAATGGGACTTACTGTGGATATTTTTTTACATTCCCAGTGGATATTCTTTGGTTAAAAATTATTTTTTATAGACCATTATGAATGATTTGAATAAATAATATCCATGAATATCTGATTTTATGACATAACTATATAGTATTTAAACTATGGTTTCTTGATTATTAAATATTATAAATAATTTTTTTGACTATGTGTTTTCCCAATATGATTGTTATCGTCTAGACTATGATTTTCAGTTTTATTCATTATTTGGAAACAAATTGAATCATTTTAATGATGAATGAAATTGATAATGCAATGAATGGCTTCCTGAGAAACCAAATGTTATGGGAAAAGAAATGAAAAATCTCATTTCTATAATTACACAACATTATCAAGATAGACATCCAAATTATAAAAGGAGGGAAAACATTATTTGAGTTCTTTATGAGGTAATGTTAACCATATTTGAGTGTTTTTGTTGATTTCATTGTATTTTTGTAATGGGATGTTACTATTGAAAATATATTTTCCATTATCCAAATCATGATTCCTGAATAAATCACTTTGGTTGCTTATCAATTTAAAGGATATGAAAATAAATAATAGACTCTCATCCTAGATGTTTTTCAATAAGATGGAATTTACTCCATTAAGTAGGATGAGTTTAGGAGCTTTTTTTTTAATAAGTACTTCCCTTGAATTTGTCAGATGAAAATGAAGAAGTAATTCATTATGGTAAAGTAGGAGAATGATGAATATGATAGTAATTATAGGGAAAATTTTACAATACTTATGTGGTATTTTTGTGAATTATCACCCAACCAAAATTAAGGATTTATTGATACTTTATTTGATTAAAACCAATTGTTAATAGGGTGTTACGAGTAAGGGACTTATATAGCTATGATGAAATTTTTTGATGTTCTTTAATTGTCAAAAATATTTTGGAGTTTCAAGGAATTAATATATGTCGTTAGAGAATGAACATGGGGTTCAATGGAAAGACTAAAAACAATAAATAGAAGTAGTTTTTCATTTAATAATTCCCAAATAGTAGATGCAAACATAGAGAAATCTACATAAGAATACTGGTAAATTTTTTTTCTATGGAAGGTAAGATTAGTGGGAAGACTAATGTCCATGTGATGACAATATGTTATCTAATGATTTGTATAGACTATATTCCCCATAGATTGCACCACGCATACTCCAGTGTTTCAAATGTTAAGAGTATGTGCACTGTACAAAATGGTTCTATATTTGATGGTTATTGATGTTGATGGATGTAAGAAACCACTTAATACATGGAATAAGGGAAAATATCATGAAATCCCAATTTATAATGAGGGTATGATAATTATGAGGTGAAATGCATACTTCACATCACCTCCAAAACCACTAATATTTTATTTGACAAATGATATAACCATTATTTTATATAATAGTAATTTTCTATGGGCATCAAGATTCCACACACATGGGTAGATGTATAGTTAGTAGTGAAATCCCCTAATGTATAGATGATCAAATCTTAATTATATGATTCATTCCAAATTGATTTTTGTTTAAATGTGCTTGCATAAAATATTAAATTTTTTCCTCTAGATTAATTTGTTGTTATCTTAGGAATTTATTGTATTTATGAACTTTATTATGTCATAAAATTTCAAATAAAAGAATACCATTTTTATATTCCAAACAAACCTATGATCTTCAATTAGTGTGGTGATAAACATGTACAAATGATAGAAATCACATCAACTGTACGGGTTACTATATCTATTAAAATTGCATGTTTCTCTCATATGGATGGGGAGAAACGAAAAATGAATGATATGAATAATATGAACTTGTTTGTTGGTGTATTTTTGGAATATTTTCCTAGTCATCAGTTAAATAAAGAAGTTGAGTTTTTAGTAGAACTCATACCTCCTGAAACACTTATTTGAAATACTCTATATTTAAGTGAAATGATTTGGTAGAAGGAATTAAAGAAGAAAATAAAATATAATATTCAAAAATTATTAATTCGTCCATGTTTTTCAACTTGGGTACCTCCTATTAATATTTTAAAAAATAAATTTGGAATCACGTGACTTCTTGTTTATTATATAGATCTTGATAATATTAAAATCAAGAAAGATTAAATGTCACCCCATTATTGATTACTAATTTGATCAAATATGGGGATATCAACAAAATTCTAATATTTATCATCATTCTAAGTATCATCAATTGTGGTTTAATAAGGATGATAAACCCACGACAACATTACCATTATGTATGGAAACTATGTGAATATAGTGATTCCATTTGGTCTACTAATTTCTATGATATCTTCATAGATTGAATTAAAAGTGTCCTAAAAATTAACATGATAACCATTGGGTAGTCATTATATATAATATTCATAGTTATTATAATACAATGGAAGACCATGAATATCACTTGTTAATTATACTAAAGACATTGATGAAGGACAAACTTTATGAATATTCTTAAATGTGTGAACTCATGATATAAAAATTATCATTATTAAATCATATAATCTTAAATAGGTTATATTCATGGATCCATCCTTGATGGAGGCATTTGAATTTTGGTAGAGACTAACCATGATGATTGAGATAAAAAATTCCCTTGCATTGTCTGCATATTGTTGAAGGATTGTAGATATTTTATTCTGAATATCTACTCCGCTCACCATGTTAACTCAAAAGTGAACCAAGATTCTATGGATATATGGATTTGATGATAATTTGATGTAACTTAATAGATTATTAATCAGTGAACATATACTTACATTACCCTATAGTGGAAAAGTATTTTTAATAGTTACTGATTTATCAATAAATGGTTTCGGAGGAGTTATTATATGAATGATATTATTATTGATTATGCATCATGAATATTAAGTGTTTATTATAAAAATTACCCAACATGTGATATGAATTTACAAGTGGTACTTTTTTTTAAATATATAGGGGGATTATATTTATGGGGAAATTTTTGATATATATATGTATTAAAAAAATTTAATGTATATATTCACATAGATAGAGATTAACATGTTCCATAAAAGATGGTTAGAGATGATTAAAGATGATGACTACTCAATACATTATTAGCCATTAAAAGAGATCAATTTGGTAAATTATTTGAGTCAAAAGGAGCATTCTAGTTTATCAATGATTATAATCACAAACGATCCAATATTTCTTATTTTTTAAAGTATGGATTTAGAAATCATGAATTTTTCGGAGATATATTATATTTCTCCAAAGAATTTTGATCCATATATCAATGTGATGATTAAAGAAGTGCATAAGGAAGATATAACAAAGGAGGTGAGAATGTTTCTTATGTTTGACATTTATTATAATGGAATGATATGTTTTAGGAACTCTATTTGTGATCCGCCAACACCATATTTTATGAATGAGTTGTCATAAGAGGATCATAGTTCTCTATTCTCTATTCAACCTAGAAGTAACAAAGAAGTATCATTATTTTAAATAGTGTTTATAATGGGATAGAGTGAAGATAGATATTTAATTTTTTTATCCTTATTCTTGGTATGTTAAAATTTTTTGTTTGAGGTAAAAAAATTTATGGGGATGTTACATCCATTACCCATACCTGAATGATGATGGGAAAATATAACCATTGATTTTTTTTTCTGACTCCCCAAACCATATAAGGGGAACAATTTTATATCAATTATAGACAATTTTCATATAAAGTAAATACACTTCATCACTAAAAGATAATATTTTTATTTTCATAATCAATCCATGATAATATTTAAGGACGTGGTAAGGCATTAGGGGATACCACATTCCATTTCTTTTGATCGGGATCTAATGGTTACCATGATGTTTTGGAGATGTATTCAGAATGTTCTTGGTATAGAGTTTATTTTTATCTCCCTGTATAATCCTATGATATATGGTTATTCTAAGAGAAAAATTAAAACACTATAAGATATAATGAATCCATTTTCATTGTATTTCAATGGTTTTTAGGGATCAACAACTTTCTTTAATTGATTTTTCTTAAAACAATATCTTTCATTTTAGTATTTAGATTGATCCCTATATATCCAACTAAGGAATGATGTTTATAGATACAATATTATAGAATTATGTTAGGGAAATAAACAAATTTGGACCATATATTTCTAAAAAATTTAATATAATGTGAGAGCCATTTGATAACACATAATGTTGGCACAATGTCTACCAAAATGTTATGCTGATAATCATTAACGAGGTGTGAAATTTGAAGTAAGTAACAAGGAATTTCTATGAATTGATCCATATAAATAGGTTTTGAGATTTAGAGAGTAAGAAAAACTAATACCTATGTATATTAGTCCCTTGAAATTCACAATCATATCAGGAAATTGGCCTACTAGTTTGTACATCCAACAAACCACTATCATGTTCACTATATGTTCAAAATATCTATCCTAAAGATGTTCTAATATGATGAATCACCTATAATGAAATCATACATCATTACACTGGAGAAAGATCATTCATTTTTGAATCAAAGAGTTGATATTCCACATCATAGAGGGATGTTTCTATAAAACAACTCTACTCACCAGGTCAATGTTTTGTAGAAATCTCACCAACTTGAGGAAGCTATTTGGGAAACTAGGTATGTAATATGATATAAGTATTATCAGTTGATTATATAAATATTAAATAATTTTTTGGATAAATTCATTTTATGGGGAATTGAATGTTACTCCCAAAAATTTTAGGAAATTTTTTTTCAAATAAATTTAATTTCTTCAATAGATTGTGATACAAACAAAACCATGATTTAGTGAAATTCATAGAACAATTTAAAAATTAATATTTAATATGATTTTTATCACATAACAATTTTAATGGATGGTCTGAATCATACTGACATAATTATTAAATTATATGGTTTTAACATGTATATAATATGAATTTATTAGTGACTGATTTATTAAAAATTAAAATATAAACCGTATGAAAATAAAGAAATTTCTTTTTAGAAAACTATTTATCTATGAACAAACATGTTTAACATCAATAAAATAAAAAAATAAATTTTGGGTAAGGATTTTATATAAATTTATATATTATTTATGGAATAAAATTTATAAGTTTCATCTTACTTGTTTTCCAGACATGAGAAAATAAAAAATCAAACATTATGCTTGGGAATGTATTTTTCTAAAATGATGTTTTATTTAATTTTGTGCACTTTTATTTAAAAAATAATAATGATATATTTTGAAAATTTGTATGAATTAAAATCATTTTGTCACAATTATTTTGGGGGATTTTTTCAAATTTTCTTAAAGGATACTTTTTTTAGTGATTTGTGAACAATAATGTTTTTATTAAAAGATTATTTCTCATTACATGCATATAAAAGATAAATTTTATTTTAGTGTGGTTTTAAATTTAAGATATGTTCAAACATATATTATTAATCGAATTTAGGTCATTCAAATATTTCTTAATTTGAATTTCTATTAAAAAAATTAATATTTTTATAATTCCCTCTTTAGAAAACCACTTTTTTTGTAGTGTCCTAAGGTTTAATTTGAAATTATATTATAGAAATTATTTGAAATGAATTTGAAAAAAAAGTATTACACATTTTTATTCATTAAAATTTATAATATATAATTATTTTATGTAAATGTTTTGTCTATATTAATATAAAAAACATTCAAAACTAATTTCATCATTAATTGTTAAAATATGTTTTATAGGGGTTACTCTATAATATGGGGATAATGATCTAGAAACTTGTTAAAAACGTAATTTATGGCCATATATATACCATATCATGACTATTGTTCAATTAATACCCATTTTTTAGCCTTTTGGAATTGAAAAAACGTGGTTACACTTTATACTTTTCATAAATTCCATATACATCCACTCCCCTACTTATAAAATTCCACCCCCTCCCCTCACATATTCACAGTTATGAAATTATTTAGTTCAGATTCATACCATGAAAAAATCTATAAATACATTCCATCGTAATATAATCCATGTATTGCTGATAAAAAAACCTAGGAAGAATTTTTGTGCAAAAATATTGTATCTTAAGAAGAGGTAATGTCCTTTACCAAGAATTTTATTTTATTTCTTATCCATATAAGTAAAATATTTTTAAAACATATTTATATATATAATTAAATTTATTAAATATAATTATTTTATTTTAATTTATTTTAATTACCTAAAACCATATTCTCCTCTCTCAAATGGGAAATGAAACTGTTGATCATGTTTACGGTAGACTACTGCCTCATGAATTGATGATATTCATTTTACATCACCTCTTCTCACGGATAAATATAATGATGTATATAAGATTTATATTTTATATTTTTGATATAATAATACTTATTATATTATAATAACCCATATATCTTCTTTCATTAAATTCTACAGATAAAATGATTACATCGTTTTTTTGTAAGGAGGACTACCACCTCGCAAAATAATAAAACTATTTTTTCACTACATCATTGAATGTAAGGTAATTAGGAGTAAATTAATAAATATAAGGGATATGTAGTAAATATAAAGAAGTTTATAATGGTAATATATTATTCACCTTTCTTTCTTTTCATCCATTAAAATATGGAATCATCTTTTATATGTATGTATGACATACCATCTCCATGAACAATGTATTTCGTTTTATATCACTAAATTTTATGAATTTATATAAACTCATATATATTGAATAAATATGATATCTATATTATTTTAAATATTATATATATGATTGAAAAATATCAATTTTAAATTATCTCAAATAACAAACCATAAAATATATGGAAAACATAGTAATTATCATCTGAAACATGATTTTAACAAGTAATTATTGATAAATAGGTAATAACGTAATATGTATATCATATACGGTATTCTAATATATCAATTCTTTTGTAATATATGTATAATATACATATATTTAATAAATAGTAGGTTCAAATGTGTATGATGAATGATTTAACTTATGGTAAGCAATTTTTTTCTCAAGTTTTTTTCTTGGGGAAAAATGATATGTTCTACACATATATTAGTTCATGAGGTGTATATAATTACCTTTTATATGTCACATAATTAATATAATTATTTTCATTATATAAAATGTTTCATTATTTTTTAATCATTAATTTTTCATATAATTAAAAAGACACCAAAGTAGTAATGATATTTTGTTACAATTTATCACTTATCGAGGTTGTTTATAATTATGTTTTTAATAATGAAATATTAAGATCCGTCAATAAAAAACAAATGAATTTTATTTTCCCACAGGAATTTTATGAGAATATTTTATTTAAGTTAATTTTCCTCTATTTATGCATTCACATATTCTAAATAATGTTTCCATGCTAAATATTATTAATTTCTCTCTTCGATCAAACATGATTTTTCTTCCATATCCACGTTTTCAGAAAAAAAAATTATATATTTTTTTCAAACATCCCATAATATTTTTAAATACATTTTTAGAATTATATTATTTTTTTTATAATCATTTAAAATTAATCATCTATTTATTTTTTGAGAAAATCTCTTTTTACTTTTACTGAAATTGTGAAAAAAATAATTTTTGAATGTTTACACCATGATCAGAATATTCCGCCATCACAACCACTAAATGTTTTAAAAAATTCATTACATTTTTCCATGATTACTTTAAATTTTATTATTTTACATAATATTTTAGATATTTTTATATTTTAAATATGTTTTTTAAAAAAGGATGTGATATTTTCCTCAAAAAAAATTAATGATTTTTATGAAAATTCAAATCATTAATGACAAAAACAAATGAAGTTCCTTATATTTTACTGGTTATATGATTATGTTTTATTGAACCTATTATTTCTTATAAAGATTTAAGATTATGATGAATATATTTTTATGAAATACATTTCATTTTGTTGGTTTATGTTTTGACGAAATGTATAGGAATCCCATTTTTTCAATGGATTAGGGTTTAATGAAATGTATATGAATCTTATTTTTTTCAATGGGTTGTACTATAATTTAAAGCCTATGAAACCCACTTATTTTCATAGGTTATGGAATGAATTTTTTTTATATTCTGGGACTCATTTATATGATTTCTAGTATATGATGGGTGGATCATATTTCCCCTCTAATGAATTTGGTAATTATTGAAATATACCGATATAAGCTTAACTATAATGGGGAGTGAACCCAGTGTAATAAGTGAATTTTTCCACTATTATTGTTTAAAGAGTGAACCATAACAACGAATATGGTTTTAGGAGTGATCCCATTCTACTATGATATATTTGTAAATGAACCTTGACCACTATGTAAATTGTATTATATGCTATGTGTATGCCACAATTCCATGTATTATTCCATTATTATTCTCTCATGGATCGTGTCCATTTATTCCCATATGATTCACCTCTAATTAAATAATTATTATTATTCCATGAACCAAGATTATTATCTTTTCTATATAGGGTATAATTTTTAAATGTTTTTCTCATGTTCCCATACCCTTCTATTCACGTTATACTTATGTATATCCATTGTTATCCATTACTGATAATGTAAACTTACCCTTTCTTATATTAATATTCCCTAGGTTATGAAAAAATGTATAATGTATGATTTTTCAAAAATGTGTGCTAGTTATGATGAACTTAGTGGGAAATGATTTAGTTCACCCATGAAACAGTTTTTTATATTTCCATGTCTCCATGTCATTATAAACTTACTATCCTCAGGAATAATGTAGTGAATGTTTATCAATAGATGTAATATATACATGTGAAAATATTGTCATGTGATAGTGTTTTCTATGTTTTTATTGAGTTATACATGTTTTTAACAAAAAATTTATATTAAATAGAAAACACACACTTAGAGTCATACATGTCACATCATGTATTGGATTTATGTTCTGTTGATTTATAAAAAACCACAAGGGACATAAAAATCATTTTACTATAGTACTAATAAAATATGGGTGTGTTTTCTAGGTTTTCATCGAGTGAAATATATTTTTACCTAATATTTCATTTTAAATTAAAATCATGTACTTTGAGTCATACATGTCACCTAATGTTTCAGAATGTCATGTAACTAATTCTTACACATAAAAAATGAATTGAGGATAATTTCCCAAAAGTATCACAAAAATACAACTGTTTTGATCAGTTTTTTTAGTGATATGTTTTTTAATTAAAATTTCATTTTTAAATAAAAATACAAATTTTTAGGCATACCAGTCACACAGATTATCAGATTGAGGTATTGGTGATTTATACATGCTAATAGTGACTTATGGATCACTTTTCCAAAGTATATAAATAGTAAAAAAAAATATCAATTATTAGTATGGCATACATCTTTTGAAAAAAAAATTCATTTTTAATCTAAAAACATGAATGTTGAGTCATACTAGTCACATAATTATTTGGATTAATGGATATATGATTCCATTATGTCGTAAATGACATATGGAACATTTTTTTAATGTATTAAAATATTCTGAAATTTTTTCTAAACATTGAGTATGTTCCTTGTGCCTTGATCTAAATTGTTGAATTTAAACTAAAAACACACAATTTGAGTCATATGATTCAAAATGCATGTCAAATTCATTTTTAGACAATTCTTACACATCATCAATGACTTTAACTCATTTTCATATAGTATAAAAACATTACTAGTGTGTTACCTTTATTTCTTTTGAGTAACACAAGTGCTTAACTTAAATTTGATTTTTTAGCTGAAAACATACACTTTTAGCCATACTGGTCACACCGTGTGATGAACTAACAAGTGGTTAATTTGCACACATGAAAATTAACATATGGATTATTTTCATAATGTATCATGTAATCTAATAATGTAATGGTTATTTTATTGTGTAAATCCTTATTTGTATTAAAATGAAATTTTATAAATTGAAACCATGCATTTTCATTCAAAATGGACCAACTTAATATCAAATTGTGTGTCAAATAATTCTTATATATCATAAGTTATATATGGATTGTTTTCATAATGTATCATGACAATGTAACAATAGTTTCTTAGTTTTGAGTATGAAACGTGTCTTTTGAAATAAAATTTAAAATTTAAATAAAAAATACACTTTGAGTCAAACCAGCCAAACCATCTTTCAGATTTATGTGTGGTTAATTCATACAAGTTTAAATTAACATATATTTCATTATTGTAATGTATCGAATCTATTTGATTTCATTTTCAAGGATTTGAGTATATGACATGTGTTCTGAAAAAATGATAATTTTAAATAAAAAATTCACTATGAGTCATACCAGCCACACTATGCATCATATTGATATGAGGTTGATTCCTACACATCAGAAATTAATTATTGATTATTTTCTTAATGATAAAATTCAATATGGTCACAATATCATGTTTTTCAGTGAGTGAGACAAATTTTTGGTCTAAAATTCTTATTTAAACAAAGGACAATAACTTTGAGACATTTTTAAACTAAAAATACACAATACAAAATATAAATATATAAAATAAAGAAAAAATATCTCTTAAATAAAATATAGGACTTGGGTGCATCAACATTTTCAAAGTCCTGGTCAAGGACTGATTTTTATCGAAGTAATTTTTGCTCTTTATATAACATAAAGTAGTTAGGGAAAAATACATTCTTAGAGAAGTTAGTTGTTCATGATATATGTGAAAATTTACAATATATGTATTAGATAAAAAATAATTATTATGTTAACTAAATAAAGTTGATAAAATAGTGAGAATAATAACTAAATAATTATTGGGAATTAAACTATTCATGATTAATTCACACATTTTACTCAATATTTCATTCACATTCATTTATAAAAAAATATTTCATTTATTTAATATATGGAATATTTATGGACATTTTAGTATGAAAAAAACATAAATAAACTAAATATTCATAAATTTTTTAAAAATAATTGAAAATGACTTTTTGTGGAAGTTAGTTTGTTAGTGTAATTAAATATCATTCATTAATTTTCATATTCAATTTCCATAATATTTACCATTAGTTTTTTTCATAATGTTAAAACATTATAAAAAATATGTAATTTGTTTAAATATAAGCTTTAATAGTGAAATATAATTATATACATCAAAATACTTATTTATTTTTAGAATTCTAGAAGTTTCATTTTTCTCATGGACTATCGTCATTTAATTATTTTGAGGATATTTAAAATCCACCATATCATTGCTATATTTTCATTAAAATTTAATATACAAAAGATAATTTAAATTTTATTTGTATAATTTATAATTTTTTGTATTAATAATTGATAAAAATCATCATGTGTAGTTAATTTATTAGTAAACCTAGCAATAAATTCAGTAAATATCATTAGAGTATCTAAACTGATTGTAATGGGAAACTGATGGTTCATAAAACAATATGGAATAATAAATGATATAAATGAAAATATATTTGATATGATTTAATGATATATTTTTACACCTCTATCATGAATATTAAAAATTGGTTGTTTTCTTAAGTTTCTTTTTATATAATGTGGCCACATTACTACATTATTTGTGAATATTCATCATCTTCCAATGTTACATTTTGTAGAAGTGATGTTATGATTAAGGAATAAAGAGAAATGATCATAGGGACTTTTAATAAAATAGTACCAATATATACACTTATCAATATATGGATTATATTTAACTGTAATTAGTATATTAGATCATCAATTGTAAAGACATATTATGAAAATGAAACACTAGTATAAATTTATAACTGAGAATCCAAGTCTTTGTTGAATGATTATTTCATTTACATATCAAGACCAAAATATTTAATAATGGATTCCTTATAAATATTTTCATCAAAAGAAATAATTTTTTTTGCCACAATATACAATCATTGTATATACATTATCTTGTAATATTTATAAATGTGGATGTTGAATTGGAAGGTAAAGGTCCTCTCTGAAGGTCATTCCAATCAATTATTTAATCCTTTAGATTATTTTTATTTGGCCTTCTATTTATCCATCCATTTATACATCTGTACTAACATTCCATAGTTCTGGCCTTTTTTAGTTAATTTTTAATGAATTTTCTAGAAATATAATTTGAAAAATAATGCCTTTTTAGGGACATGTAATTTTAGTATATCAAATGGCCATAAAATGAATTCTCCACTAGAATGTTTGAATATATAAACATCTATATCATTAAAAGGTGTGTAGATATATGCATGAACTACAAGCTACATGAATCCCTATTCTCTCATTACCTTTTGGAACTTGTTTATTATGTAGAATTTCACAGTAGATATTTTAATCTATAACCCTTATAGTATAGTGATGGGTGGGTAATGATAGATATAGATAACAATTGATTTTACCTCAATGAATATTAGTTCTTGAAAGGTAATAGTGTCAAACGTATTATCATTTGATTTAACTAGTTATGACAAAATTAGTCACCTATCATAAGGATTTCAAATTATGGGGATGTATCCTATAAGATATAGGGGGAGATTATCATGTGGTGGTTGTTGTTGGATTGTTTCTTATCTTTTATTCACCAATATAACATTTTATGAGAACTCATACAAACAATTGCATTGTTCTTATAGGTAATTTTTTCATATAAATATGCTCCATTTTTTTCAGTATCCCCTTATTCATTTATTTTCACAAAATATTTTTAGGGTGATAGTCTAAAACACACAAATCTAATAAATGCATATTAATAATTTCACTTCAAGAAGAAAAAATTTAGTTGGTCATTATGTACAACTAATTATGATTCATTTCTCTCAACCAGCTAATAAATATAAGAATATAAATTTAATGTAGAATTGTTTTTATTATGACTTAATTACACATGCTTCCCATATTTTTTATGTGTTTTAATATCATATTATTCTGTATTTATTTACATTATCCTACTTCGAAAGTACATGATTTTACATGGAACCCTCTTTGGATTTAACTCTATAATGTATATATAAAAAAGGAATATAATTATGTATTCTTTTATGCCACCTAAAATTATTATTTTATAATTAAAACACCTACCATTTTTTATGTCAAGTATACCCCATTATTTCATTATGATATGGAAACATTGGTTTGGATGCATTCTTCTTATTCCGAGAACAATGTTTTTGTATAAAAAATTACCAATTATCAATAAATGTTATTATTACACATCTTTCTAAGTAATGTATAACCAATCAAAATGTACATGAAAATAAACCTCCTCATGGTGGAAAATAAATGAATTATATTTTTCATGGTTTATAATGTGTTCATGCATATATGGTGGTTATGGATTGAATTTCCCTTCAGTATCCCCAATATAATGATTCATAATACATTTCATAATGGATCAATGATCCATTATAACAACTATTAATCAAATTTTTTTATTCATATATGTTAAATACATTATCTATGGGGTAGTGATGAGTAAATCAGTGCTTAATTAATTTTTTTAGTAAAATAGAGACATTATATAATAATGAAAAACAAAATATCTTCCCAAATTATTTCATTAATATTTAAATTTACATTTTTTTATGTATCTACATCAATTTGGACATGCTTTCAATTGGTGTCCACAATTGAAATAATGAAAATAGACTTATTAGGGTTAACATACTAGAAATTTTAATTCAACCCAACTTAAAATTTAATTCATCTACTTCATGACGTAATATTTTTTTCTAACAATATTACATAATGGTGATTCTACTTTTTCTAGGGCATATTTTTGTCACCTTATACTATTTCTTATGTTTCAGCATCCTCAATATGTTGTTCTCTAGGATTACTATCATGATGACATTGGTAATATTTTTGTTTCTATGAATTTAGAGAGTCATCTTGTGGAGAAACATATTGTTTATTTGGAATGGGAAAATCTACATGTACAGAACCCATTATCTATATAAGTGGTTGAAATGATAATTTATATTACACAAATGAAGTATTAGACAAGAAATAATTTGAGGAAACAAAATTTAAATTTAAAAAAATATACAAACTTATTATTTAACTTTCTTTTTATTTAAACATTAATGATATTTTACCCCTCTGTTGTGTTTCCAAGTATGCTCATTATGGCATCCTATGATATAAAAGACCCAGTCACTAAAATCAGACCAGCCACAAATAATTGCAACATCCCAATGAAGGGCCATCCTCATTTGAAGTGACATATGAACATATATTGGGTTTGGAAAATATCATATTATTGACCACTATCTATTTAAATAATATAAGAAATTAAATACTTATATCTCATGTGATTTCATTATGAAGAGTTTATCATTGTGTCATTTCAAACTGAAATCCACATTAATGAACCAAAATTCATCAATTTTAACTACACTTTTTTTATCAAGAAACTTCCATTAAAAATCTACCACATAAAAAGTATTATAATCCAAATTATATATTTTTTATTGATTCCAGTGTATGATATAATGACAAAAATTAGACTACCTTCCATTGTATGAGACACATGCCTTTCTTCAACTAAAAGTTTAACTTCACTTTTTTCCATGGAAATATGTTTATCATATTCCATTTTATATAATTTATAACCACTATAAGACAATAAAAGTACAATTGGTAATTTTTTTAACTATTACTATTGTTTTTAATTTTAATTAAAATTTTTAATTGACTACTTAAAAATATATTCCCAAAAAATCATATATATTTTATTTTTTGTGTATTTCATATCAAAAATTAAACCATTGATGGATTAAAATGACTATGAATTACTTTATTTGTTCATTATATGACACAATCTATAAATTATAATGTAAATCCAAAAGGTGAGCATATTCCCAATATGTAATAGTCTTTGTAGTATCATTGATTATGGATATTGTTTTACCCACAAGTCACCCATTTTTTAAAATATTTTGGCTCACCAATGCTTTCAACATTTGAAAGGTAGAAGGTACAATATTCATTTACAACCAAATTACTACTACCTCATCAATACAACCTTCTGTATGACTTTGATATTTGACATGGCCTTTCAAAATAATCATATACCATTCAATGTGCTATATTGATCTATAATTTATAAAACACATAGTCGGATCTCTCTAACTATTTAAATCGTAATGTGAACCATTATATCAAATAATGGAGACGATAATATCCACAAGAATTAATATAATATTATTTTAATATCATTCCCCGTAGATTTAAATTTCAAACATTCTTTGAGAATGAAAAATTATTGATTAATAAATGGAATACATTTATAGGATAAATGAATCGTAAATATAAGGGTGTTATGTATTACATCAAGACATTATATTCATATAATATATGTCCCATTAACCTTAAATAATTCATTTAAATGATATTATGGATATTTTATTAATAAATATTTAGAACAATTAATTCATCTAGGATGTTTTTAAACTGATTTCACTATTTCATGTAAGGAGTGTAAGTTGTTGGAGGGAGAAAATTATGTCTTTAACCCTTTCACAATGAAAAATATATATGCATCCCCGTCTCAATGTATTTATAAATTTATTTAATCCCATCCTTTTTTTTCAAGTGAATTTATTAATGTCAATATGACACTATCACATTCATTATTCTCATATACATAACATCGAGAAATTTTTTAACATACAAAAAAAATTATATTTCTGTAATAAAGAAAAAATAATCGCATTTTTTCCAAATATTTTTGGATGGTTTTCAATGAATGTTGGACAAAATTGGTAGCCATATATTTTATGTTCTTGTGCAATTTATCAAAAATTATAAGAGATAGTTTTGTAGATTCTTATAAATTCACATTAAATTATTTCTATCATGATCAATATTTATGTCAATTGGGTAGAAATACACAATGTCTTAGAAACATAGTTTTGGAAGAATTTATCAAAATAACTGAATGGGTGCCTTGTTTAAAAATGGGAAACCATTTATAACATTTAATCTTATATCTAGATGAAATTACATACCTTGAAATTAAATTTTTTATCTCCTAAAAATAGATCTAATTATAAATTCATTATATTTATTAACACCAAAATCCAACATTAATTCAAACATTTGATCAATGGATCTAAATAACCATTAATATCATTTCCCTTTTTTTATGATATAAATAGCAAAAACATAGTATATTTTCACTTTATGTATAACCCTGTTGAAATTGATAATTTACCAACATCATTGTCCATGTACTATGAGTGATACTTTGTAATCCAAAAGGATTCAATATATCTGTAGATATAGAATGATGATTATTTTTCAATATGTTTCCAAATTATGGATACTTGTAATTAATTTTTATACACTAAGGAGAGTTTATTGGGTGAGGGAGTTTCCCATATTGACTTATTGTATTTATGTTTCACATTAGCTTCCATGGGGTTACTTTAAATCTATATGGGGCACAAACTATGGAATGATTGCAAAGTACCATAATTTTTTTGAGGACTTGATTCATCATTCCTATATCATGAAAAACCAAAATTTGAAAAATATTTATGGTATTTATAGTCCCTGATATATACATTAATGTCATTTTGAAAGGCATGTACTCTTTTATAAATCATACCCATTTAATGCAGCAGTAGTATAACATCAAATGTTAAGAAAAATGTATAATTATCTTCTAGTAGCATATCATTCAAGAGATAATGTAATTAATATAAATTGTTTCCCACCATAGTTTTCTATATTTTACATTATATATACCTAGTATTATTGGAAATCTTAAATATTTAGCATAAACAACATATAATAGAAACAATTAACAACTCAGTATCTTCTAAAATAGTTTTGGATAATCATAAGGTTCATCATCAACTATCATTATCATTTCTCTAATTATAATATTCATCATAGTACACAACTATTATCATTTACTCAATAAAGTATGCATCTTAATTCAAACATTTAATCATAGAAAATGATCCATAAGACATGATGTTATCTCAATCACTAGATAAATTCTACTCTTCATCATTTTTTCTTCTTCTTTTATAACCTTAATCTATTATTTGATAGATCAAGTACACTAATAACACATATTGACTAATTATTATTGAATAAAAAAACATAAAAATTGAAAAAGAATTTGAGATAGGTAATATACACAATATTTTGCAAACATGATGAAAATATTCACTCAATCCTCATAATATTTAATCATTTGATTATTAGAAATAAATTTTTTATCCATATTATTATGTTTTGATTTAGTAATATTCATATTTTTAAAAATAAATAAATATATAAAAGGTATGAGATTTGAACCCTAAAAGGCTACTATTAATATACACACACACTTGTAGTCATCATATTTGATAGAAATTTGTATTAACTCAACGGATTTTTAGAACATATAAATACAATGAGTTATTTCATTATAATGTATTATAAAAACTATTTTTTTAACAAGAAGTCAATTATCATACATAAATAAGTTTTAAAATGGATTGATCAGAAAATATAATTCCCACTCTATCACTATTAATGATCTTAAGAAAACTATAGATTACTATAACGATATAATAATTTGGTTATATATAGTTCCATTTCATGGACAAAACATATATGAAAAATGATTAATTATTTTTCACAACGTTTCTATAGTTCTTGAAACAATGTAATCACATAAATTAGGGTTAATACATTTGTAAATTTATTAAATATATCATATTAAAATTTATCATTCAGTATTAATAAAAATAATTTTTTTTAATATTCCATGTGATTTTGAAAATAGTTTCTATTGTGGGTAGAATGGGAAAAAATAATTCTTTGAAAAAATAACAAATAAACTAAAACATTAAAACAATGAATAGAGTTATTTAATCAAGAATGTAATTTTAATGAGTTATTCAATTAACAAAAATTGTAACATTTTTATTAAAGTTCAAAATATAAAATGTTTTCACAAATATAAATTCTCAAAAAATTGGGAACATATAAATTTTGATTCATTTTTCATTGGAAATAAGGTAAACATTTGAAATTTATTTTTTCAAGATATGGTGATTTATATTGCTTATAATGGGATAATTTTACTAACCGTTTTTGTAATTTTCAAAAAAAATTATGTTTCTTTCCATTGAATGGGGAAAAATATAATTTTGGTGATATATTTGAGTTATGAATATGATTGATTTTTTATTTTATATTATTTTAAGTTAATTCATTGAATATTAAAAGATAAACAAACCTATATCAATCATTTATATTTAAACATAAAACCACCAACCAAAATCAGTACATAACCCTGGAAAAAATCATTAGAATTGAGAAAATATTTTCTCTTCGAGTGGATATATTTCTAAATTTAAATAATATACAAAGTGGTTATGATTTCAAGATGAGGAAGACATGAAAACGTATATTTTTTTGTAAGGTAGATTCATTTATATGTATGGTAGGTAAAAATGTGATTGGATTGATTAGTTGAGTTGAGTAAAATTTCAAGATCTTGATGAAGAAGGAATTAAAAACATAAAATAAGAAAGATGATAATATAATGGAAAATGAGTGATCGTTTTCCTTTTTGATTTAATTATATTAATTTTTTACTATGTTTATATATTACTAGGATTATAATGCATTATGTGTTGGGGAGTGATGAAAAGATGAATCTATAAATTTTTAATTGATTTTATTTCCAATGATCCTCAGATATCTTCATCTATTTATCACATTCTTTGGTATTGTAGAATAATATTGAGTTAAATTGTTAATTTATTTAATTTCTTGTTTTAAATAGTTTTATTAATTTGGGAATTAATTTTTGTATAATAATACACTTGAAAATTATAATTTCAATGATCTTAATGCCTAATGATTATCTAAAAATGATTTACTAGGAATTTTATTGGTTGTGGATGAATAAAAGGGGAATTCAATATTCATGTTTTGTTAAATAGAATTTTGGACAAAATGCTTAATATTAAACACAATAACAATATTTATGTGATATTTAATCATATTTCCAATTCTCATATGAGATTATATAGAATATAAACTCCACAAATTTCATTAAAACACATAAATCAATGACTGAGATTCCTTAAAAACTTGTTTATAATATCATACATTTGGTTTTGAGGTTATAATTTTCCAAAATAGTCGACATTAAATGGAGAACGCCTTAGGTTGGGAAAATGATAAGGGTAGTGGGAGGAATACATGGTTTGATAGGGTTTGTATATATATTGGGTGAAGATTGTTTTTCACAGATTACAAAAAATTAGTGATAAAAATGTATTTTTTTCTGCAAGAAAAAAAATGCTCTGAAAAATACCACATTTTTCAGTGCATTCCTAACAGAGAGAAATCGTCACTTTTATTAGAAATAAAAAATTCTGGAAAAAGTTATTTTTCTTTGCACTTATGTTTTAATATTGATAAAAACCATTATCATCTCTAAAACTACCACATAAAATGACATAAAAATGAGTAAATAAATAATATTGATCATACATAAAATAAAATTATTAAAAATAAAATATAATAACTACATAAATTAAAATACTATTAAATAGTTTATTTAATTTAATTATTTATTTGAATTTAAAATATATAAAAAATAATTAAAAATAATGAATATATGAGTACAGTTGAATATTAAAAAATTCATAAATTCTATAAAATAATAAAATTATTAAATATTTAAAATTAACAAATAATATTGTATGAATTAATATTATATATTAATACATAAATTTTAATAAAAAAAATAAAAAATAAAAAAAGGGATTTCATAACATTAATTACATAAATTATTCACACAAAAAATGAATAAAAAGGAATAATTATATTATATTAATTATATAAACAACATAACTAATAAAAACAAATGATATAAACTATTTAAATTAAAAATATTTATAATTAATGTTATATAAATAAAATATTTAAATTTAAAACATATTTTAAATATATAAAATATTAAACAATAATGAATAAATATTAATCATATAAATCACTAACATATTGAAAATATAAAAACAATACGGAAAACACTAAATTTGTGTATAGATTCTACTATGGGTGGGATTCCCACCCACACCAATCCCCTCCCACTTACCACCTTTTTCACATCCTATTAGAGTGAAGTGTATCCCTCCCCTACTTGAGGGTTTCATTAGTAATAGATATTACCTTGAAAATTCACTAAATTTTTTACTACTATTCCATTTTCATCTCTATCACTGATACTAAATTTATGTCTATTTTTATTCAACATTTTTATAACAAGATATTAACATGAAAGCTCAGAGTTGGTTAAATGTGTGTTATTAATCTAAACCATATTCTCAATATATTGTTGGATGGTTGTAATTATTTATGTTTTTTATTTTAAACCTTAATTTCACTACATGGTTGAATGGTTCTTATTACTTATATAATTTTATTTATTTACCACTATATAAGATGTATCATGTTATTTATTTAATTATTTCCATAATATCTTGATTACCGCGAGCATGGAAATTTTTAATTTATGTATTTTATACAATATAATTGGATGATATAGTTAATAAATTTTTATGTATAATAATAATTTTAATGTAATAATTTTATGTATTTATTTATTTATTTTAATCCATTATGTGAATGACTAATTAACCGATTATGGTGGGATATATGTTAGAAACTTATTAAGTGATAATATTAACCAAATTTTTATATTTTTATATCATATTTAGTTATTATATTTTCATTATGTCAAATATAAACAATAATTGTATTCTTATTTTGATTAATAATAATTTTTTCCCTCTCTCCTAGTTATCATAATGAAAAAATATTTCAAATCTTAAATTCTTGTCTCTCAATAACATAGGTAATAATTACCTATCATGTATAATGGATGTTAAAATTAATATCGAATCCGTGGATATTAAGGAAATAAATAATGAAAATAATTTAAAACCCACTAAAATAAATAAAACAATAATGTATTCTTTGTAATTTGGCTCAATGAAGGATTGAAATCTGAATACCTAACTAATGAGATCTATGTAAGCTATAAAAGAGTATACATGATAGGTTTGGCCATAAAAAGGTTGTACTTTCTTTTTACTTTAATGAATGGAAGGAATTACATATCTAATACTATAAAAGGGCTAGTAAATATAATTATCCTATTTGTAGAATTGTTTCATAAGTAATGTACATTTTAATTAATAGTAAGGGTGTATATTTTCTTGGAATGACATATATGAGATTTTATTTATATAAAATAAAACTATAGAAGAAATATCTCTTAGAGGGAATAAATTATTTATAATATCATATCATAATTACTTATAGAAAAGATTAATAGTGATAATTTGATTAAAAATCATCAGTCTCAGCCTTCTAATTTAGAATAATCATTTCATTAAAAAATTCTATATTTCATGAAAATAATCATGAAAGAAGTTGTATAAGTGATTATCATGGTGGAAATGGGTTTGGAAGTTGGTATGTCTAAGGATGTGGTCATAATCGTGGGAGCACGTGAAAAAAATATCAAAATAAAAGAAACCTCATCATAATATCTCTGATTACTCATGAAGATTCTTGTTATCAGTGAGTTTCTAAGGGACATTGTTCTCATGTTTTTCAACACAATGAGTATCATTTTATTCTCATTAAATATTATTTTCAATAGAATAATAATAAACCACAATTTTCAACGATATGATATTAATGAAATGAAAATTACCTGAGTTTTACTAAGAATCATGATCAACTAAATGATGATATCACATACCTAGATAAAGGGGATTATATAGATGAATTTGATAATATGATACTTGGTAGAAAAACTAAAAACCTAAAATAATTTTGATATGTGATAGGTTGTTTTTATATATATTACTTATATTTTTTGTTTTTTATTATTTTAATTTTAAAAAGTTTTTCTTATAATATCTTTGCATTTTCTTTAAAGCATTAAAATGGATTGTGAAACCCAAACATATATTTTCATAACAAATAGTGGAGCAATACAAAAAATTAATAAAAATATTTAAATATTATTATAATCTTAAACTAACAACACCAGTTGTGATTAATAAATTACGTCATGTTGATATGATATAAGCGAGTGTAACGAAAGGTTTTCTATCTCTAATTGTAGAATATTCTATGTAAGAGATGTGTTGTTTTTTACAATGTCCCAAATAAAAATGTTTTGTTTTAATGATATATACTATAATGGGTATTAATCCAAAAAAATATCTATGATAAATGAAATGTATATCTACGGTAACATTAATACATTCAGTTTAATTATGGTGCATGAATGGTTACTTTATCATGGTTAATGAATGATGTAAAGAATAAAGGAATTTTCTCATGTAAATTTAATAATGGTCCTAAATATTTTTCTATTGAGGAAAAATACTTTTGAGACATGTTCTCTTAAATAATTGATGGTGTGAATAGATTGAGCTAAAATTAAGTCTGAAATACTAGACATTATTGAACTAATTCAAGGGAACATATCTAGACCTATTAATCCATAATGTTTAAAATTTATTTATTTTATGGTATTAATTGTTGGATCTATAATATTGTCACTTTTATGTTTTCTCTCGACATGTAATATAATTATTTCATTATTTCTTACTCAAATAATTAAATGGAGAGAATAATTCCATGATAATATCATCAAAAAAGCTATTCTTGATAATGATGGAGAATTTACCTCTAAATCCCTCCATGATTATTGTATGACAATGAGGATTACAATGGAGAATCCAATCCCCCAAATGAATATACATAATTATTATGTTTAATTATGGATAAAACACCTCCATCATATTTCAAGATCATTAAAAATGAGAACAATATTGTCAATATATATATATGTGGTTATTCAATTTTACATGCTTCATAATTAATTCACATTATCTGAAATACTTATCATAATCGAACTCCACTCCAATTGAAAATTTTCTAGGATCATAACATCTCCCACATAAGAATTTTTTGAGGTGCAGTATATTTAACGATTAATTCCCCGCAACATACCAAATTGGGACCTCAAAGCTGGATAGGAATATATTTTTGATATGTCTCCCCATCAATCAGTATATATCTTGAAGAAAGTAGTAGTGGTTTATTTAATGAAAATTTTACCGATTGTCACTCTTTTAAAGAAAAATTCCCACTATTTGGTGAATTAATGAAATAGAGGGAAGCAATTTTTGGGAATGTTATGAAATATATTTTCACGATCCTCCCACATGGAAGTATGAAATGGAAGTGAAAAATATTTTACATTTAAAATAAATCAAAAATCAGTTTCTAGATGTATTTACTGATACTATGGTTATTACTAAATCACATGTAACAGATATAAATACACCATCTTGAATTGAATGCCTGAAGAAACAATTACATCATGAAATTATATAAATAAAAACCACACCTAGATTATGGAAGACCTATTTTATATAAGGATAAAAATCCTATAAAATGAAAACGAATTATTGTAGTTAAAAAAACTCATTATAAAGGGGTGTGTTCTAGAAGAAACATATAAAAAATTATTAAATAATAACATGATCATAATCAAAATGTGAATTACCATGATATAGAAACCCCTGATGGTAATTAGAGATAATAAAATCTCTACTAATTATACCACTACATATGACATCAGGTAATTATGTAATGAAGAAAATATTGATGAAATATTTTAATAATCTATGTCACATGAAAAAAGAAAATGAATATCCTGAACCATGGTCTTTTAGAGAAAGTAAAAAATGATTTTATTTGAAAAAATTGAATGATGAAGTTTAAGTTCAATTATATACACAAGATTATCGAAGAGACTATGTATATATCATTAATTCACCATAATATTTTAAACCTATTGGATATAAGTTAAATATTGTGTCTAAAATTAATTGATAAAATGATATTATAATATAAAATGCTCATATTTTTGCACATGTTTTTTCTTCGATACATATTATTTGTTATGAGAAGACATATTCTCTTATTATAGATGCAATTATAATTTGTTATATAATCATAATTTCATTAGATTAAATGTATAAGGTGCACATTATTAATGGTGATACAACTTATTTTTATGGGTCACATGAACATGGTATATATATATATGATAATCCATACATGATTCAATAAAAATAACTCATTCAAATATATTCTAAAATACTTATATTTAATATAAGTGATGAAATTATTGTATGTATTGAATATATATGAGTGTATGTGCTATAATTGTATGAGAAAATATTTTATAAACAAAGGGTATGTAAATTCATCATATGAAAATTTGTTTATATTATGAAAACATTGTCTATATATTCAATCATTCCTATTTATGTTAATTATTTAAAAATTATATAAAATTTTAAAGAGAATAATGAAGCAATTAAAATATTAAAGGATGAATTTGAAATGAAATACCTTGTAAAACCAATTGTTGTCTCGGATTACATATTGAGAATATTCCATGTGGAATATTTTTCTGCAGTCAAACTACATAGAAAAGGTCTTAAAACACTTTAATATGGATAGTGTAAATCCTTTAACTACTAAAATGTTGTTTCAATCAAAAAATATCGAGAAAGGTAAAATCAAAAATTGTTATGATATTGAAGTGTCGATTAGTCTAGATGTTCCATACCATACTTCCATCAAAGCACTTATGTTTCATGTTAGTTATACTAAGGTTGATATATCTTTTGATACTAATTTAATACCTTTAATTTTTTCATCCACTACATTAATAACTACAGTATAATTAAATATATATTTTTCCTTTGTGCCACTACTAATTTTGGTTAATTCTATTCTAACAAATTATAAAAGACGATGATATATTTTACTTATGCAGATTATTAATCTGTTATTCATAATCCATCACCACATACTGGTCATGTTTTCATATTTATATGAACTTCCATATATTGGTGACCACCAAATAATAAACTCTTTTAATCATATTCAAATCATGATAATGAAAGAGTATTAAAGGAAGCATGAAAAAAATGTATTTTTTTGGGGTCTATAACTCAACACATTCACATTCCTGGTGTATTTTATAAGTATTGTATCCAAAAAATATTATAAAAAGATAATGTTCCATGAATCCCATAATTATTGAAAAACTATTTAACAATACTCCGAAAAATTTCATACCACCAATAACATTTATCATTTAAACAATAGTTAATGATGAATGGGGACATGAACAAGAAATATTTCTGATCTAGTGACAACTTTACTAGATTATTTACAAGGGAAGTACCAAATGTTGTGCTTATAATTCTTAAACATGATATATGGTTGCTCATATTTGTAAATTTTTTATTTCATAATGTCAGATAACTATTAGAGGGAGTATACATAGTTGTACTCTTTTTCTTATTTTGGTTTTTTATCCCATTGAGTTTTTTCTAGAATTTGGTTTTTATATGAAAGCATTAAAATAGTTTTCACATAGGTTGGGGTGGAAATCATAATGAGGAGTGTTAGAAAGACGCATAATGTAGTTTTGGATTTCAACAAGGGTGGGTTGCACACCCCAATGAGTCCCCCACCAACCATCCACCATCCACACTTCTTATAAAAGGGAAGTGTATCCCTCACTGAGTTGAGTGTGTGATCTGTTAGATATATTACCATTGATATAGAATATTGATAAACAAATATTCCCCATCAACAGATGATCTAGTAGTGGAAATGCAGGTGAGTAGACTTGGGGCTACCACAATTGTGTCTTAGTGAGACATCAAGAAGAACTCCTACATTGATCTTTTGTGAGGCTACATCTAAAGCTATATTATATGGTGTTGTGGGCCTTTAGTATAAAATCATACACAGTTAATGGTCACCTCATGTAAATCTCCAAGGAGATGATGCTCTAATTGTAACATCCCGGGTAAATAATGAATATGACATTTTCATATTTATTAATATTTGTGAGTCGAATGTTAATATTACTTTAAAGGGAATGCTATATTCAAGGGCATACCCAATATGAACTAATGAGTTTCTTTGAAATCTTATGTTGCACACTAATAATATAATAATATTATGGTAGTTAATCCCTAGCTGTCGTAATGGTGGAAATGAATAAAACTATCTAAAAATGATTATATATGTTTGTTAAATGTTTTAACAATTACCCAATAAATTATAGAGGCTTAAAATTCAAATGAATCCAATTTTAAGCATAAAGATTTTAACATTCCTTAAAAGTTCGATTAACCGCCTTTTGATGGGAAACCCTTTTTAAATTTATTTTTTGTCAATTTTCTATGATATATTTGACAAAATAAAATCCTTCTCTAGAATCAAGAAATAAAATTTATTTTCTGTAAATTTTTGTTATTTTTCCGATAAAGTTCATTTTTTAAAGAATATTGAAAATGTTGTATTTTAATTCAAGACCTCCTTTTAATATAATTTTTTTCTATGGTTATATTATCTTTTTAATTGTTTTTAAAGTGTAATTAGAATATATTTTTACTAATTCATTCAATGGTGGTCATTGGAATTAATTTCACATTGAAATTGTACAAAAACAAGTGTGAATCTTTTGATTGATATTGTTTTTTAAAAACAAGCATTTTGTTTTGATAACAGGAATTAATTATAAAATTAATTAATTAATATTATATGTTTTTAATTTGGTAAAATTGACATAATTTTTTAATTTTTAATTTCAAATTTACTTTGCATAATTTTTTTTTTGTATTTTTCAAACAAATGTTCATTTTTAATAAACAGTGAAAAACAATGCATTTTACTTCAAAACTGCTTTTTCATCTAAATTCATTATATAGTTAGATTTTCCTTTTAATTGTTTTTGAAGTGTAATTGAATTATTTTTTTATCACTTAATACAATTTTATTCATTTTATGTAATTTCACTTTTCAATTGGATGTAATAACATGTCAATCTTTTGATAAATTTTACTTATTAAAAACCCATATTTGGTTGTGACGACAAGAATTATTTATAAATAAATTACTACAATTTATGTGTTTGTAATTCGAAAAAATGGATTCCATAATTGGAATTAGATGGTCAAAATTATGTAATTAAAACATTTTTGTTTTTGGACATTATGAATAGTAATGATGGTAATTATCTTCAATTATCGTGATTAATTTGTAATCGGGTTGTTAAGGGTAATAAAATAATATTATAATAATATAAAATGTCCCCAAAATGTGTCCTCATACTTTTCTATGATTCATGGCCGACCATGGGTAGCTTTTTACCGAAATTGTGTGCCCATGGAGTCAAATGGGTGTAATAGTGACATTTATGACAATATTTTTTAAAAAGAAGACAAATATAACAATGGTTTGTATATCCTAAGTAAAACAATTTTAATTTTGTTTATATAAATGATATCATTGAATATAAATATTAATTGGAAAGATAAAAATATTTTCTACATCATGGTATTTTTTTTAAAATTCATAGACATTAAATAAATGAATTTATTTATGACACCCGGATGATGCAGTGATTACCTAATTAATGAACGATTTAAATAAAATTAAAGGATAAGGTAAAATCTAAGATATAGACTTTTACAAAACTTATTGTATGGATATATTTCGAACCCTTATCACCTCATCCTTCAAATATATCATTTTGGGACCTTTAAAATCTGAAAAATAATTTATAATAAAGTAACATTTCAAGACTTTCCAAAAGTGACCCTTCTCCCTATTACAAAATTACCCCACCTATAACTCCTTACCCACACCTCTCAATCCCTTGCCTCATACAACATATAATCATATTATCTCTCCACATCCCTCTATCACTCTTAGAAGCCAAACATTGTGTAGAATTCTTTCCAAGGAAGCCTTCGGCTCAAATCAAAATGAGTTACCCGATTTTGAGGTAATGCTTTCTCTCGAGTTTCTTTCATTAATTTTCCATCTTCAATAACCAAAATCTTCTTATTATTTGATACCATACTAAACCTAGTATCCTCAATATACTAGGATGTTATTATGATATGGATTCTACATACACTCACACACAACTCCGTCTAATTGTTAAAGAACATACTGTTTCTATGGGTGGCGAATTACTGTGTCACGAAACGATGATTGTTCAATATTCTTTTAGTACCTTTCATGGGGGACATTATGATGTCAATGTATTTATATATGGAATATATGTTATTTATTTTTTCTATACGCTTCTGAATTTTACTTTTTAAATCATATCGTTATGCTTTTCATGTTGTGGAACTGTGATAATTTCAACTGAGGAAGTGTGGACTACCGCCCCCCTAAAGTGATGTGACTCATTCATGCCAAGCATGGAATTTATAAAGAATGTAATTAATGAAATCTTTTTACCTATATAACATATATGATATACTGTAATTATAATAAATATACGTTTCATTTAGTTTTAATTCCTTTAATATGACAAATAAAATAAAGTAGCCTTTATGCGTACGTACGTCCTACAGTCTCCATAAACGGTGAATTTCGTTTTTTTATTTCCAAATGTTATGGAATATTATAAAATGAATATATACTAGATATATATGATATTTAAATGATAAATACCATTCTAGAGATGATGAAATTATATCTACATGGGAAATTTTTTTCAAACAAGTTCATTATTGACTCATGTACCAAACATCGACAAAAACATATGATATGAAATCACAGAATTAACTAATTATTATAACATGATAATATGTGATATGAATTGAATAATAAAATTTAAATGAAGTCCTTAATAAAATATAAATTCAACTATTTTTATTATTCAGGAATATAAAGAAATGAACAAGACAAGTCGTACATGAGGCAAGGGGATTTAATAACTCACTTTTAATTCCCTGAGATTTCCAATGTTTGCCACTTATTTATTTCATGTTGTGTATTTAGTAATTCCATTTGATATATATTATCATCAGTATATTTATATTCTTGTTATTCGGAGATTTATTTGTTCTGTATTATCTTTTGGTCATACGACTCGATTTATTACAACGAGGCAAGGGGGTTTTATCTCACTTTTTATTCACATGAGATTCATTCTATATTTGTCACTATCTCCTTTGAGTGGTGTATGTACTGCCCATTATTCTATTCTTTGTGTAATATAATATCGGTCATGGGTATATACATCAACATTGTATAGTCCTTCTTTCATGGGGTGTACGTTTTGAAAGTTACCCAAATCGGTAAGGGATCCTTTCACCCTCCTCTTTTTAAAACACTTTTTTATGGTAGGTCATTTAATTTACATCTTCTAAATTTTGGGTTATGTTCTTATATATCATTATTGCTGTAAATTTTATGTCCATGTTTGAGATACCCTTTTTATCTCTCATAAACTCATTTTCTGAATTTTATAGTGACACCGTTAGGCTGTCGAATTTCTGTAAAGGAACTTCTTAACCCAATTTTAATTCTTTTGGTTATACCTCTACTTATTTATTATGTCGTATTATGAATATGTGTAGATGAACTAGGATGATTTTACACATAATATATAATTATATTGGTTTTATTTATATTTGTCACACATAATTATGTAATTTATTTATCCTTAATCTAAGGATACCATCTTTGTACGGGACTTCGTCTTAATCTGTATTAGTAGAGGCGTACATCAATTTATATACGACCTTCTATTATTAGTTGTATAATAAACCCTTTTGACATTTAATTTCATGCAAAATGAATCTTTTTACATGAAGCGTTTTATTAAAGGACAAAAGGGAATGTTTTTTACTTACGTATACAGTGACAATGAATTCTCCGCCGTCGTGACCATTATTTGAGTTTCTCCTTCCTCTACAAGCCAAAACATTTTTAAATGAAAAATAAATACCATGTTTTACTTTTCTTTTATTTTTCTATTTAAAATGTTTTTGATAATGATTTGATTATATCAATGTGTTGTATTGATATCTTGTGATTCAAATGTGGAAATGTTATGTTTCTTTTATGCATGTTTTATGCGATCCGATTATGTTATGGTTCTAGGGCATTCTTTTTTTGAATTCGGGTTGTTCCATGATAAACTAATGGTGGGTGAGCCCGAGATAGCTCTCCAATGAATTGGGTGACATGAAGGAATTAAATGCTAAGGTTTATCCTAAGAGATTTAGGGAATATATTGTGATGGGTATTCTAATCGTAACCATGAGAGTTACTCCCTACGTAAGAATGTTATGAATGCCTCAAGTTACCTTTATGTCCTATGCTTTCTATGAGTTAATCATAAATCTTATGATTTAATGAGGTATTTTAATGTGCTTATGTTTTATGAGTAATGTATGATTTCATTAATTCTTCTGTATACATGGACTAAGGTTTTCTTTCAGTATTTTTATATCCCTTACTAAGATTTTTATACCCATCCCATGTTTTTGAAATGTTTTTCCTATGACATAAAGTAGTATAGTGTCATGGATGGGATCGAGGAAATGTCAGGCATTCTAAATAATGGAACTAGAAATGAATCTTTTATTCAAGAGTTTTTATTTTGTGAAAAAAATCGAAACTGAGTAGATGAGTCTACATTATAATCATTGAGATGTAATAGTTATGAAATAATTCTATAAAAATCTAAACCTGAAAAGACCCTCAATGTTATTTATTCATTTAATTCAATATTATGTAATTTTTTAGGGCTGGAGCCTTATAGTTGGTATCACAGGGAGGTTTGGATAACCTTAGAGGTTATGGTATTATTTATGAATAAGTGACATTTCTAAAATGGATAGAATTTTAGAAAGAGTCGTAGTTATTTTTATAAATTGAATGAGTTTATAATAACATGAATAAATATATTTTAGTATTATATGATTATTTTACTGATATACTGACACTAAACTTTCTTGTTTTTGTAAATGGTCGGGTCATGCATGCACGAAAGTAATAGTGGATCTGAAGAAAACTGTGACAGTTTTCTGATAGAGCAACTGAATGATATGGGAGATGCAATGAGAACTCTTGTGGTTATTCCCAAAAAACTATCTGGAGTCATGATTGACCACCTGAACCTTAGTGATTTTTATAAGACATCATATATGCGAAAAGCAAATCCCAACAGATGTTCAGGTAATAATCATAAAGGTAAGTATGTTCAAAGACCTATGTGTCAAATACGTGGAAAGAAACACATAGGAAAATGTTTCAAAGGGATTGAAAGATACAATATATGTGGAAGTGAAGGTCATAAAGTGAGAACATGCCATGGAAAAAAGAAATCATTTAGTTGACTCTAGGAAAGGGAAAGAAGATCTTTCTAAAGGATCAATTGAATGTTTTAAATGTGGTTTGAATATTTATTATGCAAACACCTGTCCTACAAAGATGTTTAGGGAATGAGATCACCAAGATCATATAAATTTTTTTACCAATACCTAATGCCAATACGATTGAGGATGAATAAACTGACAATGGCCAATGATAGATATTTATTATTTCTAACATATGTTTTCCTATTATTGAAATCTTAGGATATGAGTCATGATTTTGTTTGTAGGAAATATTTATTTTAGAATAAATTGAAAATCAATGTTTAACGGATCATGAATAATGTTGAATGAGTAATAAGACACTATATAAGGGATTCACTATTTATGGAATATTTTAGGATGGTGAAATGCTTAAATGTATTAAGGCTCTTCTGATGATGATTTTACATTATAAGACATTTTATTGTACGTGTAACCCTGATGTTTGATATATGAAAATTTTATTCAAGGAATAATTAACTTTTCTTTGGTGGATATAGTTATAATGAACCATTTGGGTTTATATGATCTTTTGAATTTAAGGAAATTACCATTTAATACATTTTGGGATGCAAAAAAAATTTATTATATAACCATTAGGGATAGAATATGTTATGGTTATTTTTGATGAATTTATCTCTTTTTGGGAATGTTATAAAATTATATTGTTTTTTAAAAGAGAAAACTTTCATACCATGTGACAACCCGTCGCATCGAACGAAGCTGTGGGAATCGAACCAATAACCAAAGTGTGACTGGTATTTCTCGCCTACTGCTGGACTATGTGAAGTATTTAGTTAGTATGACCAATTATTTTTAGTTAGATGATTTTATAAATCAAGAATAAGTTTATTTTGGGTTATCTATGGAAATGATTGACCTATCGTGGAGGATATGTGATTTGGTTAATTACATTTAAAAATGAGACTTTAAAAGTAAATAATCTTATTTGGAGATAAATGGTAAGATTTACCTTGGAAGAAAATGTGATTAAATCCTTCAGAGATTTGGGTTTCAATCTTAGTTTAGATTACTTTGAAAAATTTTATTGATAGATGTCTATTTAATGGTATTTCTTGATCCTTGGGGTCTTTTTGTTGAATTTTGGAGATTAAGAGTATTCGTTATTTTTTTAAAAGATTATTCTTTTTGGGGATTATATAATCTTGTACTAAATTTTTTTGTTATGGTTATGGTATAAAGACATGGGAAATATATAGTTCATCTTTTTTGGATTAAGTGATTCTCTAGAAGTTGACTATCTCTCTCTAAATGTGAACATGTCATCCTGAATACTCATTGTTTGGAGAAAATATGAGTTTGTGTTAGAAATATAGTAAGAGATGAAAGTACACATGACAAGTAAGTATGTTTTCTTATGATTTAGTTAAGATAAAAAATAAATACCTCAATTTAATGTAACATAAAACAAAAACGTTTTCTATTAACTTTTCCTACTAGGGAATCAAATACTGTTTAACCCATCACAATTTTGTGATTTTATGGTGGTTAACTGTCTCCTAGAAATATTTTCCTTCACTCTCCATCAGAACATGATGGATTGTTTTCTCCTCCATATCTATGTTTTCATGGAATACTAGTATCTGTTGTCTCAGGAGGCATTTTTACTTTTCTTAATTTCTTCTAAAGTGATAGTTAAATTTACTCTTTTTCTGATGTGGGGTTCTTAATAATTATTCGGAGCCCAATTTTAAAATAGTGAGGGCAGAATTCCTAAAAGGGAGGAGGATGTAACATCCTAGGTAAATAAAGAGTATTACATTTTCATATTTTTTTAATATTTTTGAATAAAATGTTAATATTACTTTGAAGGTAATGCTATGTTCGATGGCGTACCCAATACGCAACAATGCGTTTCTTTGAAATCATACGTTGCATAATAATAATGTAATAATATTATGGAAGTTAACGCATAGATGTTGTGATTGCGTAAATGAATATAACTATCTAAAAAATTATTATATATGTTTGTTAAATATTTTAACAATTACCCAAAAAATGATAGTGGCTTAAAATGCGAATGGATGCAGTTTTAAGAATAAATATTCTAATATTCTTTAAAAGGTCGATTAACCGCCCTTTGATGGAAAACCCTTTTTAAATCTAAATTTTGTCACTTTTATATGTTATATTTGAAAAAATATAATCATTCATTAGAATCAGGACATCAAAATTTACATTGTGTAATTTTTTGTAATTTTTTTGATAAAGTTAATTTTTTAATAAATAGTAAAAAATGTTGTATTTTAATTAAAAACCTCCTTTAATATAATTTATTTATATGGTTATATTAGTTTTTTACATGGTTTTAATGTATAATTTGAATATATTTTTACCATTTAATTCAATGGTGGTCATTGAAATTAATTTCACTTTGACATTGGACATAAACAAGTGTCAATATTTTTATATATATTGTTTCTTAAAAACACACTCATTGTTTTGACATCGAGAATTAATTATAAAATCATTTAATGTAACTTATATGTAATTAATTTGGTAAAATGGACATCATTTTTTAATTTGATATATCAAATTTACTTAGGATAATTTTTTGTAATTTTTCAGAAAAAGGTTTATTTTTAATGAATAGATAAAAATACTGCATTTCACTTCAAAATAGCTTTATCATCCAATTTAATTATAAAGATATATTTTCCTTTTATTTGGTATTAATGTTTAATTGAATTATGTTTTTATCAATTAATACAGTTTTATTCATTGGAAGTAATTTCACTTTTAAATTGGATGTAAAAACATGTCAATCTTTTGATAAATTTTACTTCTTAAAAACCCATTTTTGGTTGTGACAATGAGAATTTTTTTAAATTAATAATGAAAATTAATGTGTTTGGAATTTTTTAAAATGGATTCCATATTTCGAAACATAAGTTCCAAATTATGTAATTAAGACCTTTTTGTTTGTGGACATTATGAATAGTAACGACGGTAATTATCTCTAATTATTGTGATTAATTAGTAATCGGGTAGTTAAGGGTAATAAAATAATATCATAATAATTTAAAATGACCCCAAAATGTGTCCACATCCTTTTTTTGAGTCATGGCCGACAATGGAAAGCTTTTTACTGAACTTGAGAGCCCATGGTGTCACGTGGGTGTAACAGTGACATTTATGATATTATTTTTTAAAATGAATAGAAATATAAAAAATGTTTGTTTATAAGTAAAAAAATATTAATTGTGTTTGCATAAATGATATATTAGACTATAAATATTCATTGTAAAGATAAAAATATTTCCTACATCATGGTAATTTTCTTATATAATTTTTAGACATTAAATAAATAAATTTATTTGTGACACCATGGTGATCCAGTGATAACCTCATTAATGAATGATTTAAATAAAATGAAAAGATAAGGTAAAATCGAAGACATAAAGTTTTTTAAAACATATTTTATATAGAACCCTAATCACCTTATCTTTGAAATATATCGTTGTGGGACCTTTATAATCCAAAAAACATTTTATAATAAAGTAACATTTCAAGACATTCTAAAAGTGACCCTCCTCCCTCTTATAAAAGGCCCCCACCTCTACCCCCTTACCCATAACTCTAAAGCCCCTGTCTTATCCATCCTCTGATAATATTATCTCCCCACATCCCTCTATCACTCCTATAAGCCCCACTTTGGGCATATGCCTTTCCAAGGAATCCTTTGGCTCAAATCAAAAAGAGTTACCTGATTTATAGGTAATGTCTTATCTCGAGTTTCTTTCATTTATTTTCCTTCTTCACTCACCACTATCTTGTTATTATTTGATCCCATAATAACACCAGTATCCTAAATGTAATTGTATTTTTTATGATATTTATTATACTTACACTCACACACACCTCCTTCTAATGGTAAAATAACATATTGTTTCTGTGGGTGGTGAATTACTACCTCACAAAACGATGATTGTTCAATATTCTTTTAACACCGTTCATGTTGGAAATTATGATGTCATTGTATTTAAATATGATATATATGGTATTTATTATTTCTATATTATTCTGAATTTTATTTTTTAAATCACATTGTTATGCTTTTCATGTTGTGGAACTGCTATAATTTCATCTGAGAAAATGTGGACTGCCACCCTCTTAAGTGATGTGACTCATTCATGCCAAACATGGAATTTATAAGGAATGTAATTAATGAAATTATGTTACCTATATAACATATATTTTAGACTAGAATTATAATATATATATGTCTCATTTAGTTTTAATTCTTTTAATATGTCAATGAAATGAACGTAGCGTTCATGCGTACATACGGCCTATCATCTCCATGAATGGTGAATTTCATTTTTTTATCTCCAAATGTTATGGAATAGTATGAAATGTGTAATAAATGTCTATATATGATATTTAATTCATTAATACCATTCTGGAGATGATTTAATTATAACTACATGGGCAATTATTTTCAAGCATGTTCATATTTGACTAATGTACCGAACATCGACAAAATGTGTGATATGAACTCACCTTATTAACTAATTATTATAACATGATAATATGTGATATGAATTGAATAATAAACATTAAAGGAAGTCCTTATGAAATTATAAATTGACCTAATTTTATTATTCAGTAATATAATGAAATTAACAAGACAAGTCGGGCTTGTGGTAAGGGGATTTCTGAACTAAATTTTAATTTTTTGAGATTTCCATTGTTCACCAGTTATTTTTTTAATGTGGTGTATTGTGTACTTCCATTTGATATTTATTATCATGATTCTGTTTATATTCATGGTATTCTGATATTCATTTGGTGTTTATTATCTTTTGTTCATACGACTCGATTTATTACAACATGGTAATTGGTTTTTATCTCACTTTTTATTCCCGTGAGATTCATGCTATATTTGTCACTATATCTATTGAGTGGTGTATTTACTACCCATTATTATACACTTTGGGTAATATAATTTCGGTCATGGGTATTTACATCAACATTGTATAGTCCTTCTTTCATGGGGTGCATGTTTTGAAAGTTACCCAAATCGGTAAGGAAACCTTTCACCGTCCTCTTTTTAAAAGACTTATTTTTGATAGGTCTTTTAATTTAAATCTTTTCAATGTTGGGATATGTTCATATATATCCTTATTGCTATAAATTTTATGTTCAAGTGATGAGGTACCCTTTTTATCTCCCATCAACTCATTTTATGAATTTTAATGTGACGTCGTTAGGCTGTCGAATTTCTGTAAGGGAACTTCTTAACCCAATTTCAATTCATTGGGTTAAACCTCTACTTCTTGATTTTGTCATACAATGAATATATGTAGATTCCCTTTGATTGTATTACACATAATATCCACTTATATTTGGTGTATTTATATTTTTCACACATAATTTTGTAATTGATTTATCCTTAATATAAGGATACCATATTTGTACGAGAATTCATCTCAATATCCTTTCATTGAGGCATACTTCAATTTATATACGACCTTATTTCATTAGTTGTATAATAAACCCTTTTGACATTTAATTTCATTCTAAAAGAATCTTTTTACATGAAGGGTTTTACAAAACGACACAATAGAATTTTTTTTCTTACGTATGCGGCGACAATGACTTCTCTGCCGTCATGACCATTATTTGAGTTTCAACTTCCTCTACAAGCTATAACATTTTTAAATGAAAAATTCATACCATTTTTTACATTACATTTTTTATTGAAAATGGTTTTGATATTGTTTTGATTATATCAATGTGTTGTACTAATATCATGTCATTGAAATGTGGGAATTTTATGTTTCCTTCATGCATGTTTTATATGATACTATTATGTTATGGTTCTTGGGAATTGTTTATCAAGTTGGGTGGTTCCATGATAAACAATGGCGGGTGAGCCCGAGATAGCTCTCTAATGCATTGGGTAACGCGATGGAGTTAAACCATAAGGTTTCTCTGAAGAGATTTAGGGAATATACTGTGACGGGTATTCCAAACGTAACGATGAGGGTTACTCCCAACGTAAAAATGTTATGAATTCCTCAAGTTACCTTTATGTCTTAGGATTTCTATGAGTTATTAAAAAATATTATGATTTCATGAGGTATGTTAAAATTCTTATGTTTTATGAGTAAAGTATGATTTCATTGATTCTTATGTACACATGGACTAATGTTTTCTTTCTGTATTTTTATATCCCTTAGTTAGGTATTTATGATCATCCCATGTTTTTGAAAAGTTTTTCACAGGACATAATGTGGAATAGGGTCAAGGATGGGATTGAGGAAATTTAATAATATCTATAACATGGGACTTGACAAGACTCTTTTGTTCAAGGGTTTTTATTTTGTAAAAAAAATGGAAATTGAGTAGATGTGTATACTTTGTAATCATTGAGATGTAATAGTTATGTCCTAATTATCTACAGCTCTAAAGCTAAAAATATTCTCATTGTGAATTATTCATTTAATTCAGGATTATGTAATGTTATAAGGTTGGGGCCTTATACTGATGGGAGAGGCCAGTCCTGATAGAGGGTCATAACAGATGTGACAGATGTTGGCAGTGGCAGGTGTAAAGATTATTGGGATGGTATCACGAGCATGGTGGGAAGCAGTAGTAGGATGATTGTTGTAGTTGATGATGGAAGACCATAAGATTCCTTGTCATGTGGTGGTGGGTATCTAGAAAGGATATTCAATTTGGGTTCCATAGTGATGGGTGTAGCCTTAGACCATTTGGGAAATTCATATTTCGTACATAATAGATGTTGGGATCCTACCTATGGACCAACAAAGGTTTTGTAATGGGATGATTATTTTTGGTTTAATAGTTGTCTTCCCCTAACAATTTTTTTAAAAAATCAATAAATTACCAAAATATTTAAAATTTTCAATTCATAACACTAATTATAGGAATTAAAAACCATGATAAATTAATAAACATGAATAAATAAATAAAATTATTTCTATAATTAAAATATATAAAAATGAATTATATTAACTGTAAGAATTATTCAAATTAATATGAATTTATTAAAATAATTTTTAAATTTTCAATAATATTATCAATATTAAAAATTATTAAATAAAAATGATTAAATATCAATAATATATATTAATAATATATTTAATATATTAGGACGTTGTAAATAAATATGTATAAATTTAAAAACAAGATCAAATTCTAAAAATATTAAAAATTATTTTGTATTAAAATGAGAAAAACTATGATAAATGAAATAATATTTAACATGAATAAATAAATTTGAATAAATTACAAAAAAAATTATTTTAAAAAATTTAATTTTATAACATTAATTACATGAATTACAAACAAATAAAAATGATTATAAAGGAATAAATTATTATTATTATTAAACAAAATTTTTGATGTATGTATTATATTGATTATATTTAAAATATAAATTTAATTTACACCCATGAAATTTTTTCATTATAATTTATAATAATATTTTTTAATTTAATCTATATATATTTATAAATATATACTAGTTCAGTTACATCCACCATTGTGGAACACAACGCAAGTCCGAAAACCCTAGTAAATGGCTAGCATGGGGACTTGACCCCGCGTCCTTCCCCACACCCCACCCAAACCCTTACCACCCCACCACCAACACTGGGAAAATATTTAAAAATTTATAAACTACTATCCAAATTGAGTATATCACAAAAATATTCCACGAATATAAATTAAAAAGGAATAATTTTAAAAATTAATAAATTAAAGAAGAATAAAAAAATTGAAAAATTATAAAAAAGATTAAATAATTTTAAATGAATAAATAGACATACACATACACATAAACACAGATATATTCCTAGTAATAAATGTACATATACATAAACATAGACATACAGTTATAAACATAGACATACATGCACATACACATAGATCTCCACATATACATACACGTACACACACATACACATCCACATGCACCTGTATACGCACATATATATATATATACATACACATATGTATACACATACAATTACATACAATTACCTGTATGTGCATGCACATACAAACACATACAAACATATATACTCACAGAAATAAACTTATAGATACATACACATACATGTACACATATACATAAATATACACATACACATACACATACACATACATAGACTACTACAAAGAATAAATTAAATAGTGTTAGAGAAAAGCACTGATAAATGGCCCCTTTATTGGTGCTAAAAAAAGAACTGATAAATTTAGCCCTTTATTAACACTTTAATTTTAGCGCTCAAAAAGGAATCTTTTATCATCATTTTTAGTGCCGATAAATTTCCAAATAAATAAAGTGAAATAGTTAAATAAAATAAAATAAAAAATGATTTTATTAAATATTATTACAAATTTTATTAATTAAATAGTTATTGATAAAAAATAATAAATTTATTATATTGTATATAAATTATAAATTCTAATAAATACTATGTATTATTCATATAGAAATATGTAAAATGAAAATTAAACAAATAAAAAATAAAAATAAGTAAATTTAGACAAATATTAAACATTTTATTAATTGTATGATTATTGATAATGTTAATAAATAGTATATATTAAATATATTTATATATATATATTACTGTATATAAATATGAATCAAATATTAAAAAATATTTATGCACTTTAAATTAAATAGTTATTTATTTAGTGAATAATGATATATAATTAAAAAATTAATAGGATTTAAAAATACCGACTAAATTCCTAGATTAATAGACATATAAATGAAGGTTGTTTGACTTTTAAAATTTCACATAGATCATATGCATGATACATTGATTTCATATACACATAATTAATGCATTTTTATATACAATGCACGCACACAAAACATATCCATTTTTTCAATACTAATAAAGTCGTTTTATTTTTAATTTATTTAATTTAACTATTTATTAATATTCATGGGCATATAATTATATATTCGTTAATAAATTTAAAAAATATTCAAAAAAATATTTATAAAAAAATATTTTTAAATTAATATATATGTATATATAAATATATTTATAAACAAATAAATTTATAAACTCACATACTATATTTATAAACATATATATTTATAATTTTATATATTTAAATATTTTTAAAAAAATATTTACATAATTTTAAATAAATAATTATATATATGTCAACAATTATTAAATTTATAATAAATTTACTTAAATAATGATTTTTTATTATATTTATATTTTTATATAATATATATATATAATGATTTATATATTATTTTTAATAAAAATTTTATATTTATAAAAATTTATATGTATATTTAAAAACATGTTAAATGAAAATAAATTTATTTATATAAGGAATATATTTACAATATTTATATTTTTATATATTAATAGGTAAATATATATATACATATATTCTTTTTTTATAATTATAATAATAAATCATTTTTCAATGCTTAAAAATTAGCACTAATAAAGATGAGTCTTTATCAACGCTTATTACATACGTGATGAAAAACACACTTTATCAATGCTTTTTCAGAATCACCGATAAAAGTGTCATGATCTATTTTAAATATACATAACCAATTTCAAACCCATAGTGATATCAAAATCATTCCATGAAATCCACCCATTATCGGCACTCATCCTCGTTAAATTGAATCTCAAATAACACAAACCCACTCGAATAACACAACCCCACTACCTCTAGTTGCACAAACATCATCCGGCTTCGAGTGTTCGCTTGTAGTTAGGTTTCCAAAGATAAGATAATGATTTGACTTTGAGGGTATCATATTTTATTCAACATAGTGAGGTAGAAGAGTGTTTTTTTAAGGTTATGATTTTCATTATGTATTTTTTCATTTTGTTTTTGACATCTCCTTAAATGATGTCCTTAGTTATTTTTTCTTCAGTGATTGTATATTGTTTTTATTTTGATTATGATCCATTTTTTTCTTGAATAATTATTTTGATATCCAATTTTTGTCATTTTAAAATTTTGTTTTTATTACATTTTCTTTAATATCTACAACTATACAACATCATTCTTGAGAATCATAATATTATCAATGTTTTAAAATCATAGAGAGTCACCTTTGGTCTGTAGATAAATGAATTAAATAAAAATTAATTCCACTATATAAATAATGGATGTTTCAGATAAAAAAAATAATCGAACAAAAAAAAGATTTAGAAAGCCAATTTCCAGTCTCGTGATATTTCGAAGCAAAAATATAATATCATTTTATACAATTAATATAAATGGATTTATTTATTTAAACTACGTTATAAAATTCTTGTGTAAGGGGTTTTCCATAAAAATTTATATTATTATAATTTTGGTAATTTATTTTAAGATACGGTTAATTAAGGGTGAGACCATTTTAATTTACTTTCAATGGCTCTCTATTTTCAAAAATAGTATGGGGTTGTATTTATTTTATTTTTTTGTGTTATTCTTCTCTAGTGATTACATATATTTTAATTAATTTATTTTTATTTCACAAAGTTATATATATACACATATAGATATATTTTTATATTTTTATATATTTTTATATGTAAATAAATAAGTTTCTATCTATTTATATTAATTTTCAGAACATAAAATGTATGGGTGATTCTATAATTATTTACCCACAAATTATTCTTCTGGATTCCCAAAATAAAAAATTATTATAATTATTTTCTATAAAATATATTTTAAAATATGCATTTTCTTGCAATAATGTGTATTATAAATTCCATTATATATATATATACACATGTGTGTGTGTGCGTGTGTGTTTAATTTGTATGGGAATGACTTTTCATGGATGGGTGTGTTTTCTCCCTTGTTTGTGATATATCTTGTTGATGTGTATTATAGCATTACGCCAACATCTTTATGGATCTCCCCAGAATCTAAAGAATGGGTCAATTTTTATTATAAAGCCTCCCTAAAATCCTTTTGGTGGGTAGATATGATGTGACAACCTCTTTATAATCCTTGGGATGGGTCAGTGTGGCAATATGCGTCATTTGAGTGTTGATAGGTTTTCAAATATCTGATATACCAATAATTTTAAATGTAATAATTCCTTAGGTTTCTAGATCACTTTTCCCAAAAAATAGAATTCATGTTATCAAATTATATATATTATAAATCCTATTTTTCTTTTTTACATCTACATGTATTGGTTCCACCCTTATGAATTTCGAATTACTATACATTTATATGAAATAACTATTTAATTATTAAAATCATTTATCAATAAATTTTTATATATTGTAGTTTATTGAATGAGAGTTTATTATTCTTATATATCATAATCATTAAATTCATATATTATATTTTAATTTGTTTAGGGTAATTAAAGAATGAAATAATATATGTCCAAAAAAAATTTATTATTTTCTTTTTTTGGTTGAGACTCATCCCCCATATGTTTTATAGAAAACTATCGTCTTCATCAACATAATCTCTCGTATAGTCTTTATTTTAATTTATTTCATGAACCTAATCCCCCATCTCTTTTATGTGGCTGGTACTATTCTGAGAATTAGTCGTCCCATGGATGTCTAGTACATAAAGTATTTCAAGAAACATAGGTGCATGTCCACAAGACATGAAGAATGTCTCAAACAACAAAATGCAATGATAAAAGTTCAGGAGATAAGTTGATTATGATGAGTTGTCTATAACATTCACATCTAAATAAATTTATTTGATAAATCCTTCAATAGTGGAGTAATTATTTTCATAAATTGAATAACTTATTTTATTCAACATACTAAAATTATTTAAATTAATCAAATGTTGAAATCCCCTTATGAGATATGTCTATTTAATTCACCTTTGATAAGGAATATATTATGTGTATTTAGTTATATATTATACAAAAGTAATCTTTTATAAATCCAATAAGATTTATATGAATCAAAAAATGGATGCACTCTAATTATTTTACCAAAGAGTATGATGACAGAGTTAAAGAGTTCATCATGTTTTCAATAGATCGTGAATAAACCATTCTCAAATCCATTTTCTATGCTTACATTTTTGTTATTCGATAAAAATTAGTCTGAATGTGTTGGAAGAACATTTTATTTGTTATGGAATTCAGCAGAGTTTTAAATGTTGTATTAAACATGAGGAAAAACCTAATATAGACACTAATTATGATGATGTTGTGTGTTACGGATCATATGATATGAATATAAGTGTAAATGTTGATGGAGAGCACATTGATGAAATGAAGATGGAAAATAAAGATGAAATTTTTGATTTTGCTATTTTTTTATGAGTAAAATAGATTTTTTAGTAAATCATTGTATAACTATTGTACTAAATAAACAAATATGTCAGTTGTATTTAATTTATATTATTTTAAATGTGGTAGTGGATAGAGTCCCACCATCTTTACAGTACTACATGGTCACTTGAATGATATTATACCAGTATAAGGTGAACTATAATGCTGAACATATGATGTTGAATGAAAGTTATGTTCAATGGGAATGATCTCTAAATAATTCATTCTTCTCCAAATGATTTCATATTGTTTCTCAAGAATCATTAATCACTCATAAAATGAAATAAGTGTGGCATTAACAGATACAAGGAAAATGAACCTAGTCCTTCATAATATTTAGGGAACATTACAATCATTACATGTTTTAGAAGACTATATAGATGTGAGGAAATTGTGAGACAATTGACTTGTCGTGTGGATACAAGAATTAAAGATGAGAAACTACACCCCCAAACTAATTCTCCATAGTGGATGAAAATTGATTATAAGTATAATGAATTTGGTAATGATCCATGAATCATTAATCTTTTGTTTTCTATAGATTTAATAAATCATTTTGGAGTACAGAGTATTACTCAATGAACATGGCCCATCATGTTGGTCAATTATAATTTTATTCCATGTTTATGAATGAATCATAAAAACAGTAAGCTTTCTATACATACATCATGACCAAAGAAACTAGATAATGATATTGATATCTATTTGGTTCCATTGATCAATGATATGTAATTAATGTTGGATATAAGTGTTACAATGTATGATGATCATAGAAGTTATGAATTCACACATAAATCCATGTTGTAAAGGAATGATAAATGACTTTCCTTCATATTTAAATTTATGGACCATAAAAATTAAATGAATTTTGGGGTTTCCCCTTTGTGAAAAAAACACATACAAAATTTGGTTAAAATATTCCTCAAATACTGAGTGTTTAAGTAATAAAAATTGATCTCCTCGATGGCATATAAACCAATCCTAGACTACAACATTTGATGGGAATATTGAACACGGTACATCACCATATCTAGTAACATGTGATCAACAATACAGTAAATTAAAAGATTTTGACACTAGTTTTGTAAACCATTTTTGAAAAACCATAAAAAATAAGGTAGAAAGAAGATATCAATTTTTATTAAATTGGAATATTAGAATTGTTTGTATGTCATACATTTTCAAGATGCCATTCATGTAAAAAAATTATTTGATATTATTATTGTCAGGTTAATAAATGTTCTAGGAAAAAATTAATATGGAATTAAGGATAGGTTGGACTTGATTGAAATGGGGATAATGGAAGAGGTTGTACTAGTGAAGAGTAAAAGGTGGATTGTTCTTCTTCCAGTAGCTTACACTATCTACAGAAGAAAAATTTTCAATTTTTCATTTTTATTAAAAGTGTAAAATTTCAATAGTGGTATTCAGAAAATATTTAGAATGTCATGTTAGTGACTTATTTGAATTTATAAGGAAAAAATGTAAAGGCCCCGAAATTTCAAGGGAAATTTTGTCTTAAATACTTTGTAATTTTACGAGTATGTGGATTATGCCGACACTTGATTCCAATACCCGGTGTGCCCAGAATTAATTTCCGAAGTTTAGCTCGGGTACGTTCAGTGAAGGAACAAGCGGGTTTTTCTATCTTTTGAACTAGGGCTCGGAATTGAAATCTGAGGGCACCAGTGAACTCGTTGCACCGGTAATTACTTAAGAGTACCATTACCAAAGATGTGTTTGCATGGGAGAAGTAGTTAATTTTTGTGGATTCATTGAGAGGTTAATAAAATTGTGGAACAATTTTATTTTTATATCTTAAGTGGTTTTAACCAACATGGGGATGTTAGGTTGGGACCCACTAACATCCTAACTACCCATGTGAGGATAAATGTGAGGTGGGGCTCACACGACCCCAAACCTTCACATTTCCATAACTCTCATAACACCCCCTTTAAAACTTGTTAACTCCCTTTAATTATGTAACTCTCCCTCTCTCCCTGTTTATTACATGCCAACACACACATTAATTAATTAATTGAAACTCTTCATTAATTAATTAACCGTTCAAATTTTTTATATTTAAATGCATGGAATGATTTAAAAAAGTTAGGGAAGCCTTATTTTATTTTTGGGGTTGGCATGTTTTGATGAGATTTTGGGGAGAGGGATCTAGTTTTATTTGAAGAACTTTATCCTTAACGAAGAACGTCAACTCTTCGACGAATAACATCAACTCAGTGACCCTAGTTTCCCTATCCACTTCTTCCTCCACGGAAATGGAGGTGACACCGACGCGGGAACTCGCCAACGATGCCACACCTTACAATATTCTCTCCGTGTCAAAAAGGGGAGTTGCTGATTCCTCCTCGGATGCTCTCCGTCGACTTATACAGAACCTCACCCCATGACATCTTCTTACAAGACGCACGTCGTTTGACATCATTTGATGAGGAAGGGGTTAGGTTCAATTTTAATGGATTAAAATTGTGCTTTGTTTTGTCGTTTAGAATCTCATTTACCTTGGGTGAATGCTATCATTTTAGACGGAGGGTGCAGGACGAACGAACACGACTCGACAACCCTCCATTGTTCACATTTATTAATTTAGCATTGGTTATTGTTGGTGGAGGAAGAATAACTTCGTCGCGCCAGTTCTGTGGAAAGAACCGCGGCCCGCTACATGGTCCGCTTCAGCGGAGGAACCGGCCGGCCCGTCGGCCGGCCGAGCAGAGCTGGACCGTGGCACTGGGAGGGCACCATGATGGAGAACGGCGGCCCACCCATGCAGTCCGCAGGCATAGAAGACCGGCATGTCTAGCCGGCCGGTTCAGGGAACGGTGGCGCCGCCTGGCACCGCCGGTGCAAAAGACCGGAGGGGCTGCCCCCCTGGAGCCCGATCGGCTTCGGCCGAGCCAGTCGAGCCATGCCAGGCCGAACCGAGCCGAGCTGGGCTGCATCGGGCCAAACCGGGTCACGCCCGCTGGGCCGGACCGTGCCACTTCAGGCCGAGCCGCGCCACTTCGGGCCGGGCCGCATCCCATCGGGCTGAGTTATGTAATTCTTCAGACCGGTCCGACACCCCTGTTGGGTCGGACCCATCAAACTGGGTCAACACAACCCGCCAACCCATTAGGCTAAATGGGTCCGGCCCATTATTCAAAAAAACGTGAATAACTTAAGGACCGCGCATCCAATTGAGGCACCGTCTGCGGCAATAGGACTATTCGATAAGGCGGTCCTTTTGCAATACTCTATGTGAGTTTAGTATGAACTTGGATATCAGTTGGGTTAGAAATGAGCGTATTTCTAAATGGGCCCCTGGAATGAAAAAGGCAATATCTCTCAGACTGGGCGTTCGATTGACGTGCCTTCAGTTGTGTGGAGTTCCTATTGATGAGACAGAACTTTTGGATACATCAACTCTAAACTTATTGATAGTTAATGTATCAACCTCCATGTCTCGTTGAGCGGACCCTCCTGGAATCGAGCTTGCTGTGTGCGGGAACCCTAGAGTTGGTTGCGACTACGAAAACGATGACGACTGTACTAGGATCCTACTCGGTTTCGGCAGTGAGGATGACTGTACATGGATCAAACGTGGGTTCAGCAGCGATTACGACTGTACATCCATCCTACATGGGTTCGGCAGCGATGGTTACTGTACTTGGATCCTACGTGGGTTCGGCAGTGACGAATTTTGTACATGGATCCTATGTGGGTTCCGTAGAGGAGATGATTTAGAGGCTACATCTATCAGCTCCACCCCTCTTCGTGAGTAGTATACCTGTGTGAGATGATTCTTGACTTTCAATCAATATAATCGATATGATTGACTTACTTTCCTGTGTGTACTAAGTTTTACTTTCCTGTGTGGACTGGGTTGTACTTGGGCTCGTGAGTTGGAACCGAACTGGTAATGAAGAAAGAGGTATATATATGGGAATATACCTAAGTAGAGTTGGTTGATACTTTGTGTTGGTATCTTTCCTTTGTGGTTTATCCTTTGGGGATTCAGGGAGACCTTCAGGGGTCTCCGGGTCCCTACTGAGTATTGTATTCTCACCCCTGCATGGGCTATGCCCGCACTGCATGGTGTTGTTTGCAGATGATGGACAACGTTGATCGTGGTTGAGGCTTGAGGAGCGAGGATGATATCCAGAGGTGGACTATTAGGTAGGACAAAAATAGAGCAGACGGCTGGACTCGAGGAGCTAAGGAGACCATTTGTACCCACCCTTTAGGTGGGATTGCCGGAGGACGACTCGGTGGTTGGTGATTTACATTACTGCGGCTGTACATTCTTTTCTGTTGTACTGTACTTTCAGTTGGGTTTATATTCTGTCCTATTTACATTTCAGAACATACTTTTGTACTCATTTTACATAGTGTTTACCTCATCTTTCATACTCAGTTATGTTTCTTTACTAATATAAAGTCAATTCTTTCCCTTTTATCGGGATTTACGCCTTTGGTGCTAGTCGCCATCCCCTAGCCTATGGAGGGCGGGCTTGGGGTAGTCACGGCATAGGCCCCGTGGACGGGTCGTGACAAAAATTCTCTTGACTATTAGGTTTTGAGTAATGATTTAATGCATGTTACTTTATATTACATTCGTCCTCAAAATGTATGAAATAAATTAACCCGAATCTACTTCTTTTTCAAAGATTTATGTATTAATGATAATGATATGAAATATTTTCCATTAGGAATAAGGAGTAAGTAGTCATATTTTGTTAATTAGAGACATTATTCCCACCACAATTCTTATATATAACAGTGAACTTGATGGTTCACTTGGATAGATAGGTACAACTATATGGTCTTTGCCATTATATACGGATGTACCCCATTGAATGGTCAATGAATACATTTAAAGGGTATGTCATGAATCGAAGTCAGCAAAAAGGTAGTATTGCAGAATCATATATTGTTGAAGAAGATATTGAATTCTGTGCCGATTACTAATAAGATGTTGATATCATTGGTCTACCAAAGTCTCATTACATCAAATGACGTATAAGAGAATGGATTTATAGAAGAGATGTTGTTACAATTAATGTGACAGAGAATAAGTAATCATACCATTACATTTTACATAATAGAGGAGGTATTGATCCATAAATTGAGTCCCATAAATAAATTCATTTTTTTTAAATACTTCAGGGGTTGATGGATGGATATCAAATATTCATAATCAACATTTTATAGGATGGTTATGAGATCAAATCTATAGGTAGTTATCTGAAATTATAAATTAAATTTCTAAATTACTTCAGTGGACGGATAGAGGACTAAATGAAAATGTTATATCATACATCAGTTTTTTAATCAACTGTTATACATTCTATACAAAAGAACAAGATGGAAGCAGTACAATGAAAAATAGTGTTTTTTTCCCTTATGGATGAAGTGATGCACATATCTGGTTCCAAGGATAGAAATCCAATTTATGAAACTTTATTATAAATTATAATTATTGAACCAATATATGAGTTGGATTACAAAACTACTCAAGTTACTATGTTTTGTAGCAAAATGGGTTGCCAAAATCATTCTAGTGAAAGTTGATGAAATGGGCTTCATGAAGGTGAATTTTAGAAATTAAGGGGAAATGGGTGATCCCTTCATAATGGAAACATAAGTACTGTATGTATTTTATTTCAATGTTCCAACAAATAAGAATTTAATTATTTGCCTACAATAAACCCAAAAAAAATTCGAGTTAGATAAAATTTCAATCAAAGATGAAACCATTTTTAGAGATCAAAATCACTTCATGTTGGTCCCAATGTTGATAATGTATTGTATGTTATAGTAGACAACAAAGAGGGGATTTGGATTCTCATTAGAGGAACCAAATACAAGAAACCTTAAACAACGAGAGTTCAATGAGAAGGTAAATTTGTTTTTTAATATGTTGTCTTTTTCCTCACATTATTATATGCTCTCTGGTAACATATCAAAATCTAAATTAAATGTTTGAATACACATCCAAAATATGTGTTCTACATAGTATGATGATACCAATCTGTTGAAAGAAAAAATTATAATAAAGGAATCCCCTTAGAAATCTCTAATGGTAAAGTTACAATATACATTCTCTATTTTACATATTAATTATATAATGGAACATTAATTTAATTTCTACTCTTCCTTGAAGAGTTCATTTATTTTTTAAGATTCATATCCATCAATCATGCCTTTATAGGAAGGGAAATGTGGTTGTTTCTACTAAATCATTGTGTTAATATTTATGTTTTCACAATAAAATCAATTTTAATAGAATTAATTTATTGTTTCATATTTATTTTTAAATTATTTATTTTGTAATCACTCACATGATTATTATTTTCTTATATAAGTTAATTCTTTTGTTCATGTTGGCTGGTCATTCCATCTTTCATGACTTTCTGTACCAAACTTCCAAAGACTTTCTCTCCCTCAAAACCATTCCAACCATGAAGTGTTTCGTTTATCAATTTAGGTCAAGTTCCATATACTACCTTTTCAAGATGAGAAAGAACTTTTTCACTAATCAATCATTGAGATAATCTTGATGTTTTTAAAGTAAAATAATTTTCTATAGAATTAATGTTTTTTTCATTTTGTTAGTATTACTCCCATAATATTTTTTTCTTATACTGTTGGATTTTTTTGAGATGGGGTGATCTCTCCATTTTCATGTTGTTTTGTACCAAAACACCCATAGACTTATTCTCCCTCTAAAACATTCACCACTGTAATGATTACATTTATCACTTTCCTTCAAGTTCAATCCATTTCTCAATAATATAGGTAATCATGATATTTACACAGTAAAATCATTTCCCATATAATGAGTGTATTATTTAATATTTATCTTTTATATAATTAATTTCTTGTATTACTCAAGTAATAATTGTTTTCTTATACAGGTGAATTCATTTTTTTAGCATGGGTTGTTAGTTCAAAGATAATCATGTAGTGTTGGCAGTTTTCAAAATAATGTCAATGGATATCCTGGTAACATTAGAAGTTAGTATTTTTTGGAGACTTTAGAATGTTAAGGAATTGTCGACACCTCAATCTGACACTGGGTGTGACCGGTATGACTCAAGGTACTTATTTATTTTTAAATTGGAGTTAATTTTAGTAAAACAGACAATTGGCCTACTCAATACCGTGAATATCCACTCATATTGTTTTTATAACATATGATAATGATCCATATGTAATTTCTGTTGTGTAAGAATCAACCGCATGTCAATATGATACATGATGTGACCTATATGAATTAAAGTGTCTGTTATCAATTTAAAATTGTCATTTTATTTGAAAATGTGCCACTTAGTGAAAAATTGTCAAACACGCTAGGATTTTCATGATAATTTAGGACAAATATTCATTAGAAATATGTGATGTGTAAGAATAAGTTTCATGTAAAACTAATACAACATGTGATAATAATTAGTTAAAAATATGTGTTTCTATTTTAAAATTACATTTTAGTAAAAAATATAATTGGTGTAATCAAAACTCAAAAACACAAAGATATTGTTTTTATACTTTAGAAAAATGATCCAAAAGTCATCTAGGATGTGTTTTCATCATATAGAGCTCAATCTGATGCACTGTGTGACTAGTATGACTCAAAGTGCATCTTATTATTTAAAATTGACATGAATTTTATTAAAATTAACACTTTCTCATAGGTTATTTCATTAAATAATTACTAACATAAGAATTGTTTTCATATATATGTGTGTTATTTTCCCCAAGAAGAGGTGATTTGTTCGACAATATCATGGGTTGGGTTTATGATTAAAATAAAAAAGAACATTGATGTTACATAATGTATATAATAATTTGTATTTATATTATTTTATAAACTAATTTTTGAAATGTCTATAATATAGTGTTTCTTTATTGTATTTGGGTTGTAAATTTTATTAAATTCAAATCCTTTGTTGAGATAAGTGTTTGTTGATATTTGTTGTGTTTTTAGTGGTCCAGTGTGTTATTATACCACACAGTACATGTGCTAGTGTGTTATTGCAGTACACTATAGTATTACCCTATTTTCCTTGATTTTAAAAGTGTTGATAACAGTCTCATTTCTGAGTTCTTTTAAATGTACTTATAAAGGAAACATGATTCAGCACTTTTAAAAACACTGATAAAGGACAAAGTTTTTCAGCACATTTTAAAAACACTTATAAAGGAACACGATAGGGGTGTTAACAACGCATTGATAATGGGTTCCTTTAACGATAGTAAAAAAAGTGTCGAAAATGGGTCCTTTATCTGTTATTTTTTTAACAACACTTTTTTGGCATTGATAAAAAATCATGGCTTTTAATCCCACTCAGGTAGTTAGTGTTTTTAGCACTAATACAGGCCATTTCTAGCACTGTTAATGGCCTATTTCGTAGTAGTGACATACATAAATACACATAGACATACATTTATATATTCATGAACACACAGACACACACACAGATATATGTATATGTGTGTGTTTACAAACACATACACATACATACACATGCATGCATATGTATACACATTCACGTATATGCATGTATACACCTACAAATAAATACAATTACAAAGATGTGAATTCACATATATACAAATATATATGCATACATACAAATACTATAAAAATATACACAATCACCATAAAGATATGTACATATACATACGAAATATACCTGTCATTGACATATATACATGTACATAAACATTCACATACATAAACACAAACATATACATGAATGCACATCCCCAAACACATACAGATACATACATACACGTACATATACAAATTCACATACCTAAACCCACATACAAATAAATTCACATAAACATAAAAATACACAAACACACACACACACAACACATATATAAACACAGACCCCCCCCCCCCCCCCCCCCCGCACACACACACATACAGATATACAAATACGTCCACATGCATACACATGAAAACACATACACAAAAAGATATGTACGTATGTTTTATATTATTTAAAATATGAATCACATAATTAAATAAATATATACATTTATATATTTTTATATTTGATTAAATATCATATTAATATATCATTGATATTTATATTAAATATATGTACACTTTTGGATTAATTAATTATATATATACTATTATACATTTTAATTGATTAATAAAAATTGGATATTTTTTATGTAAAACTTATAAAAATATAATTTATTATAGGTTTTTATAACTTATATGAATCGTATTTATATATAATATTTACTTATATATAATAATTTTAATATAAATCATATATGAAAATGTATTAATATGTATTCAAAAATTTAATTAATAACAACATCTTTCATTAGTGTTTTTATGTTGTTAAAGGTGGAGATTCTATCATTGCTTAGAAACAAAGATGATAAAGGGATAACTTAATCAGTACTTTTAGAGAACACTAATAAAAGTCCCCCCATTATAACTTTTTTTCATTGCTCACTAATAATGGTTATCACTAAATATCATGTGGCATTTAGTTGTTCCTGAAGCTTCATCAAAGTATATAATTACCTCAACTAGCCACTCCAAATGCATTTCAATATTACCCAACATCACTTGTTCAAACTACTCGAGCTCTGCATGACATCATCTTCTGAATTGACTAATCCTTCAACGTGAAAAAATTTCATAATGGGGTTTTTTTATTATCAAATGGATTAGTTTTTTTATCAGAATATGTGATGGACATGCATCAAAAGGATTGATTATTGTTCATCTCTCTAGTGAGGGTCAATTCATTTGACGCTCTTTGACTGATTTTTAAAAAAAATTGAAATAAGATTCTTTATATATAGGTAACTATATGAATAATATTTTTTAAAAAAATAATTTTTTTTATTTTGATATATATATATTAAAAAATAACCGTATTTTAAAAAATTGTTTATATTCATCATTGAATGAATTTGGGTTATTCCAAAATATTGATGAAACCCCAACCAAGACAACCTTTTTTATGGGAGGGGAAGATGACATCCTTTATGAACTTTTCATTTGAGATTGGTTTCACACTTCATGCATTGTAATTATAATATATTGATAATAATAATGTAAAAATAATAATATTGAACTACAAAAATCAAAAAAATACAATAAATAATAATTAATACAATTAATAATTAATATTATTAATAATTATAATAAAAAATAATATTTAACAACTAAGAATAATAATAATAACTAATATTATAATTTCAAATTAACAATATTATTATTATAATAATTTAAAATTAACTATAGTTAATAATTAAAAATATAAATAATTATATAATTAATAATTAATAGTCATTAGTATTTAATAATTAATCACTAATGATTATTATTAATTAGTAATAATTATTAAAATAATGATAAATATATAATAATTAACAATAATTAATAGTAATTATTGATAATTACCACTAATAGTTAATAATAATACATATTAATTAATTATTATTGATATTTTATTATTTACTAGTTATTACGAATTATTAATTATTTTAAATTAATTATTATTAAATATAATTATTAATAATTATAATTATTTATTATTAATTGTTAATAATAACAGTTATTAATTCTCATTTGTTATAATATAATTATTATTAAATCATAATTACTCTAAATAATTATTAAATAAAAATAATTATTGAATTTTAATTAATAATTAGTAATTGATAATTATATTTCATAATAATTACTAATTAATTGTAAATGTAAATTATTTTTATTTATTATTTTCATTATTCTTATTATATTTTACTATTTATGTTTTATTATTACGAATATATTATTATTAAAATGTCAATAATGTATATTTGAATTCCACATGGAAAATATATATGGGTTCTAAAGGTACCATACCCTATAAACGGGCGTTGATAGTGGAGTTTTTAGTTAATTTTTATAATTACGTAGATACTAGTAATTTCAAATTAATACAGAATTTAATATATTATTTAATGTATATATATATATATATAAGAATAAATTAAATTAATTTTTTGAAATTTTATTTTAAAAATATGATTTCATTTTTATATATATATATAATGAAAATTATATAAAATTATTTAATTTAAAAAAGATCATATGATGAGTGTCAAATGAATTGATTCACTTCCCCTGGATGATTGATCATCAATTTATTTATACTCGCTCATCCCGTAATCGAAAAAAACCCAACCTATTTAATTTAAATAAATCATACCCCAATTTGTTCTTCATTTTAGGGGCTTCACATCGACCCTCAATCCTTTCAATTCTTTTTTTCCACACACCTCAGTTATATGAATATAATCATGTAGATTATGTCATCTATGCTGGCCAATACATAACAACCAAAATAAGAACCTAAGAGCATGGCCCTCTGACCATATTTTTTATTGTAATATATAATATCATAGAAAATATAAAAATAGTAAAATATATAATAAAACAATTAAAACAATATGTTTACCTAATTAAAATAAAATAGATTTAGAAATTCTTATACATGATCATAACACTGATGACCCTGGTCTCATGGGGCTATCTGGTCATATATTACATGGAAATCATATTACATGGTATCACATTACATTGATAAATCATTTTGGAGTACATAGGATATTTGATAAATATATGATCAATATATTAAAATTTTTGGACATAAATACATGGTTCCTAAATTTTTTGTAAATGAATCATTATTTCTATATCAATGTTAAACTTTCAAACATAGTAAACCATATCATTAACAGGTCAAATGAGAAAACATAAGAAAATGGTGATCATGGAATCATAATAAAAATTACTATAAAATATATGATAACATAAAATAATAATGGAATAAATCAAATAAATTGAATAAATAAACAAATCACATCTTATGAATACAAATTAATAGCATAATCGACACATATTATGATAATTTCAATAAATAAACACATGGATAATAATAAATGATTACTTAACAATAGAATGAATACAGTCGGTCATTATAACCATAACTTCAATGCCTCATTCCAAGAAATAATATATAAATGTGAAAGAATATAGAAAATACCATTCATTGGTTTCCCATGATACTAACTTTTAGTGTACCACACCGAGTGCCACTGAATGAGGCCCTGAGATGGTGGCCACATGGCCTCCAGCATATCTCCATAAACATTATAGGTTTCTTATTAGCAGCAAGTACCAATGGTGTGTACATGGAGATAATATTCAGTTATAGATCTAGTATGTACAATGATAAATAAGGAATAAGAAAGGGAGTAATGATAAATATAACATATTGTAAAAGAAATGAACCATGCAATAGAAGATTTTAAATTAATATAGTAGATATCAATAAGAGAAAAAAATGATTATGGAATGTCATTAGTTTATAAAAAATGAGAGTGAAATGGAAATAGGGGTACAAGCGTATACTTCAAGCTATAAAATATTAAAAAAGATCCCAAAAAACAACAACAAAATCAGTATAATAGGATCAGTCGTCTTCCCCCAATGCTCCAACTTACAAAGTAAGAACATCCAACATCATAAGTAGTATCCTAATCATTATCTATACCTTTGATCATATAGTCTACTATGGTACCAAACATTTCCAGACCATGGTGTGAGATATAATCTCAATAGGCTGCACCCAAAACACTTTGCCCATTACATTTCATACTATGAATAAGAGATAGTGTTCCTGATATAATAAACACCTAGTAGTAAATAAATAAAGTAGGTAAAACTTTGTTCAAGTTTTTAATCTATAACCCAACCCATACCACCTAGTTCGGCCTATTATGTAAGTATAAAAAATATTCTTATACATGGAATATAATATTTACAATTGATAATAGTAACATGGACAACCAAGGAAGGCATACCCCCAAGAGTGTGCTTTGTCTTGGGGTATAATCCACATGACATCATCTATGTGCTAGTAAGCATAGGAGAAACACCACTAGTGCATTAACTAGCTCATAATAATAATAAATGATTCATCGCATATAAATAAACAATAAATCGATAATGGAAAAAAATAAATCAATTTTTTAAAATTTCATTGGTGTAGTCTTGTGTCCATCCAAGGCAATCTAAATAAATCCCAAGTATCACAATGGTAACATCTAATAATAAAATACCCATTTTTCTATATGAGGTGATCCATATGGATTCTCTTTTATCACTATGATTCATGGTTGCTTATGAGTTCATCCTAAGTTTCTCAAATAGGGAATCGAGTATCACCCAAGGAAGGTCTTAGACCTATTTCCAAAAGGTTGGAGCACAGTTTCTCCCATATGGAATTGGTATAAATCAGAAGTATAATAAACCACCTGGGAATCCCATGACTGGAAAGCTAGTGCATCACCCTCAGTCCTTTATGTTGTAACCCATAGAGGAGATGAGTCCATATATGAGTCCTTGATACAGAACCCATGATCTCTCTAGACATATTTTAATTTAACAATGTAGCCAAAAAACATCATAAGGGAAACATAAATATATATATCAAGGTAATGTATGTATAAAACTGCATGCCAAAAATTGTAATCTTAATAGCACATGCTTTCCATTTAACCAAATAATATAATTCAATCAAAATAACAATGTAACATTTCATCTACCAAGGCAATACACATTAAATATTAGAAAGAATGATACGTGTAATAATATATAAGGCCTAAGCTTCAAGAAAATGATGTCATCACATGAAAATCAATAGAACAAGCTAACAATATTACCAATTAATTTCAAATAGTTCAATCCACTAAACAAATGTATATGCATAATGGAATTTCCAAAAGATATGAAATATGAGTATGGAATATGGAATCAACATGCCTCCATTTACATGACATCCATGAAATTCAAATATCTCATGTTATCACGCATGACCAAGTTCCACCTTCCATTTGATCAATTTATATAGCTCATGTAAAGATCACCAAATAATGCAATGCATTTTCTAAGTTATAACGTGATTAATTTCACAAGGTATAAAGCATAAGAATTTAATTAACTTTCATAAAAATTTAACATAATCAATAATATTTCAAATATGAATTTACCATCATGGGAAATTATAATTATGGCATATTGAATAGGCATAAGCATTGGGATAATAACAATAACATAGTCCAACAAGCATTAATAAATGGAATTTTACATTACACAAGGGGTTAATTAATAAGAATCATGAATATGAATGATCAAGGAAACAAATCCATTTATCAACACCCATATTAATACATTTATCATTTTAAAACAACAAAACAATGTGAAATCCCACTTGAGGAATTATCATACTTTGGCCATTTTAGTTGGCACACACAAAGGGGTGGATGATGTCATGGAAGGAACCCTAAACACGAGTTTCACCAGAAAGTATGTTCCAAAAAAATATAGAAATCAAATCCAATCATTTTTATATGAAATTATATGTTTTTACAAAAGGATCTGATTGGAATTATAAGAATGCAATGTCCAAAAATAAATAAAATGATGGGAATAAAGCATAAGAACACTAACTAGAGGTTGTAGTACAACACATGTCTGGTAGAATGGTTTGATTCTCCCTATAAATGGATACAACAATAAATTTACAAAAAATCCCAAAATATGGAAAATATCTATCACAGGAAGATTTTGTAAAAAAAATAAGAGAAACCAAGAAATAGGAGGGTGCATATAAGTGATAGTAATGAGGGGAGTGTGTAGCTTCTGACGGTGACGAAAATCGATGTGATTTGAGGGGTGAATAATCAAAACACCTTTTAGAAGGAGATAAAAACCATGTATTCTTGGAGGTAGGAGAAAGCTAAGTGGATGAGGGTGGGAGGAAGAAAAAAGGAATGAAAAATGTCCATCAAAATTATCCACAAGAAAGTGGTCGCATTGTTGGAAAAATCATGCACCAACCTTGAAACATGTTCTACTTCATTATGAAACCATCCATAGTTATGTTAATAGTTTGAATAGCCATGTGAAAATTGTTTTTTCCACTTCTTATGTTATGGATTTAGTCGCATGGTTTTGTGCCCTAGGTTAAACTATTTTGAAAACCATGCGGCCCGACATGTTATACAAATTTTTTATGCTCTGGGATTCAAAAGAGCCCTAAAATCCCCCAAGACATCCTTTATCCTTTTATGATTTATATTAAGGAACGTCATAATAAATTAAAACAACAAAAATAATGGTATTACCTTTGGAAAAATCCATCACTTTAGAACTCCTCTAAATAAAACAAGTCGTCCCTGAGTTACCAATCTAAGGGTGCTACAATGTCATCAGAAAAGAGTTTGGGACACTACACACATACCTAAGTATCTTTCTCCTAGGTCCCATCCTAAAAATATATATTCTTCTATTTAACATGGAAAAATTGATCTGAATTGCCTTAGAGAACTTTTGTGTTGTGATTAATGATACGAATTGGATACCCCTCGAAGGATGTATCTACCTCAAACATGATATCATTCGGATAAAATGAATGAGAAGAGTCTGAATGATACTTTAAAATATTAGATATGTGGAAGATGTCATGAATGGAGTGATAATATTGTGTAAAAAAAATTGAGAGGATACTAGCACAACTCACTCAACTATCTCAAATTATAGACATATCTTTTATATAACATTCCATGTCTCTGGATTCATTTATGACCCAAATGAGGTGAAACACACACAATAACCTAATGGCTCGCCTTATACACTTGAGGTATGTATCGATGGTTAGAATAAGATTTCTTCCTTGTATGATCTGTAGTCATATGATACTGAATTATCTATCCTTTCACTAAACTCTCATAAATAAGATGAGGAACCAATAATGCAACCTCACCAATCTCAAGCCAGTATAGAGGTGAAAAACACGGTCTACCATATGGGTCTCATAGGGACCTATATGAAATGTTTCTTAAAATACATCATTATAGAAAACTCAACTATAGGATTATTCATCCCCCATGAACCTCTGAATTCCAGTATACTGGCCCCATGCATACCCTCTAACACCCAAATAATCTGCTCGGATTTTCCATCGGTTTGAGGGTGATATATAGTACTCAAAATCACATGATAACCCAATGACTTCTATAACCCTTTACCGAACGACGATGTGAACCAGGAATCTCATTATGAAATAATTGAATAAGGTATAATAGTAATTCACTCTATCTCTTTGATATAACGTATAAATAACTCATCAATTGAGTGGGTTTCCCATATCAGAAATAAGTGAGCTACTCTGGTCACCCATACTGCATCACTACCTCAGGTAGTTCTCCACAAGCATGTTAAAAAATCCATGGTCATGTCGTTCCATTTCCACTTGGGAATTTAAAGAGTCTATAGAAGTTTATTAAGGCAATATTGATCTACCTTCACTTAATGATAGGTGGAGCATCAACTAATTAAGTATGACAATTTTTTTTTCAACCAGGCCATTGGTACTAACGATACATGTCTATGTACATTTTGTTAAGCCCAAGATGAGCATCTCAATCATAGGCTTTTGATTTCCTCACCATCTCTTCCCATATATCATAAGGAACCCGATAATGGCCACAATAGAGCATGGTTTCACTACTATCAATAACCCAAATAGAAGATGGGTTCTCTCCTTTGATTATTTCACTCAAAATGAGTCCCTATGAGTCAAAATAATAAAGCATTCAGACTTTCTTGAGAAGAGAATACGTCACTTACAAGGATATAATTGGATACCCTTTTGTTCCTTAACCTATTTATACATCTCAGAAAACAAATTCATCATCTTCTACTCAATTCTAGGCACTTTGATGGCCTTTGGGGTTTTGTTCTAGCTCATGGTACCTGCCATGACATTTTCTTTACCCGGTGTATAATCAAGCTCAATGTCGATCAACATCATCTATTCCACCCACCTACACTATGTCAGATTCAAGTCCCCCAGTGTATATATATATATCAACAATTAATGATCTGTGTAAAAAATGAATTTCTCACCCCATAGATAATTCCTCCAATAGAGAAGTTTATGAACCACAACTACATGATAGAGGACATTAATAGGATTGTTCATCTCATGAGGCCTCAAACAGCGGGTTCCATATTCTAATACTTAATCACCTTGCATTAGAATAATACCCACCCCAAATTTGGAAGCATCACGATTTTCTGTATAACATCTTCTCTTCTCTAGAAGAATCAAAATAATAGATAAAGTGAATCTTCCATTTAACTCTTGAAAATCCTTATCATAGGATTCAAACCATAAGAAAATAGCACACTTCTTAGTTAGGGCTTTAAGATGAACTGCTAAGCAGGAGAAGTCTTGATTGAAATCTCTATAATATCCATCAATATCCAAGAAGATCCATATATAAAACACATTATTTTTATGCTCTGAGGAAACCACAACACTCACTTTCTCTAGGTTAATAGATACAACATCCTTTGATATGATATAACCCAATAAGTAAACCTCACTGATCTAAAAGTGGCATTTACTGATCTTTACATATATTCCATGCTCTCTAAATGTAGTCAATATGATATCAAGATGGTTTTCTATGTTGTTTCTAGTACACTATTAGTCCAAGATGTCTTCTATGAATACTAATATAATGGTATGGTGATATGGGTGGAAAATCTGGTTTATCAAATCAATGAATACTGTCAGCGTTTTCATCAAATTGTCTATCATTACAATGTACTCATACAAGACATATCTACTCTGAAATATTTAATGTGGTATATCTAATGGAATAAATTTATCCAAATGATATCCCATCCACATATTGATTTTAGAGAAAAAAAATTCTCCACTGTACTGGTTGAAAAGTTTATCTATACTAGGAAATGGATTATGGTCCTTCATAGTAAGCTTATTCAGCAACCTATAATCAACACACAATCTTAGGTTACCATTCACCTTCTTAGGAAAAATAATAGGTGAAAACCGTGGTGATGTGATGGGTCTGATAAAACCATTATCCTCAAGATCTTCAAACATATTCTTTCATTCCTATATCTCTGTCTGTGTCATTCAATATAATGGAATGGATAATGGTGTGACACCTACAACTAGATGTATGGTGAACTCAAAATTTTTTTTAAGAGTTAAGTCAAAGAAATCGTTAGGGAAGATACCCCTGAAACTATTTACAATTTAATAGAATTCCATGATTTATATTCCTTGATCGCTGATAAATTGACTTTATAGCTAAGATGCCACTCTACCAAGCACAGTCTTCTTGGTTATTTCTTGATCATCATGTATATCCCATTCAACTTCATTTATATACTCTTTTTTATCCGGAGATATATAAGAAACGTGGAGATGATATAAATCACCTTTGTTACGATTAAGCCCAAGCCAGTACATACCGAGAATGGCATCGAAGCTGGTCATCTCGAAGAAGAATAACTTCCAAAAGAATATTTTCCCACTTATCTCATGGGGCAACTCTTGAAACTGGCATATTCCCTCCATTATGATCCCCAGAAGTGTTCTGAAAGATGTAACACCATAAAATAAATCGAAAGAAAGACCATGTCATTCCACACATGAAGAAAATATGAAAGAGTGTGTTACACATGCGTAAAAAATGAATGAAACTATAGTAAATGATACCAGAATAGTACCTCTAACTATATATGTCACTAGAATCATCTACTTTGGAATTGGATTCTTTTAAAACATATGGAATGAACCCCATCCCTGAGATAATTCCTAATTATCCTGATAATATACACTTTGCCGACACTAATGATCGGAAGAATGACAACCTCGAAAAATGAAATTTTCTCCTTGGTATGATCAGCCAGTGGAATACCAAACTTTAGCCTGATCTACTATCTTAGATCATGTACACAATTGAGGTGCTGTTTTGGATCCCTTTCCACTTGATGCATGTCAAATTGAACAAGAAATGTGTTGAAGATGGAACATACTTCCATAAGCTCTACATTCCATAGGGTTCCTCATCCACTAAGGATTTTTTAGGACTATCATGCCACATTAGTGACATAAAATGGAAATATTAGTATGTGTCACCCTTTTGGAAGTACCCCCATGTGAACCCTCATACCAATGCTTTCTATATCCGGATGAACTATCGGCATACACGAAACATAACTGACCCAGATGATGGAACTATCTTCTTTGAGAACCTAATATTAGATCAAATCATGGGTTTCTATCTCTATAATGTGGTTCATGTGAAATATATTCAACTATAAGAATACAATGTATCCAATCACATCCTAAAAATTTCTCATAGTACTCAATTCGTCACATATCATAGATGGAGAAAAAATATAATGCATGATTAAGTGATAAGAATACTCAAGCACTATCATATAGCCATGATGAAGAAGAAATAACTCCAAAGATCGATCTAATTTCAAGGTATGCAAAAATAAATGATCAATGAAAGTCATTATTTCTTATGAAACCATGTATCAGTGACAAGTGGACTATGAAACAACTTCCCACGAATGATTTCCACAGTCACAAATCATGTAGGTTGAGAGATTATCCCTCTAATATGTAGGAATCTCAGGATGGTCGAAGATGATTATTAGATATTTTATCCATGAATATGTAGCATGGGGACCTCCATACCCCAAGAAAGAATGAGTATTATTCTACTAAAAGTCTCATGTTTACTCTTCCATAGTCAGGGTAGGCCTAGGATTACCATGAATAGTCTATATAAAAATCAAAAAATAATCCTTGAACTGAGTATTGGTGTTGATTCAAAATGTGTTTTGACATTTCTATTGATCTTTTTGTTTTTGAAATCAAAGGTTACTTATTTTTTTCATATATGTTTTATTCTCATCCTAATCACATATATCATAATCACATATATTATAATCACATATATCGTAATCTTATATGTTGCTTATATACCATTGTTTTATAATCCTAATCACCTATTTTGTTTTCCATCATAATCGCAGATGCTATTTTTCTACATCGAAATCATATGCTATTTATTTTCAATCGTATTCACCTATATTTTTTCTCATTGTAACCACATAAATTGTTGTAAATAATTACCACATATTATGTTACAATAACCATATGAATTGTAACCATATGCATCATAACCATATGCATCTTGACCAGGTTATGTATATTATTCTTACTGTGCATTGTAAACAAGCATCGTAATCAGGTTATGTATCATATTCATATTAAGCATTGTAACCAAGTTATATGTATTAATATCATTGTGAATTGTATCCATGTTATGTATCGTCACCACGATATGAATCGTAACCACTATATTCATTATAATCATGATAAACATCATAACCAAGTTATTTATCGTACTCATATAATGTATTGAACTCATGTCTTATTCCAATACCGCATAATTTTTTTATCATAGTCATTATTTAAAACTCATGTACTAGTTGTTTTATAACTAAAACAATGTTTTTGAGTTGGTTATATACTATTCAAAATGATGTTGTGTATACTATTTGTTTTGACTGTTGTAATTCCAGGTGTCCGAGTCCTTCCATTTTTTTGGAAAAATATAGTCGTTGGAGTAAATATGACCGTTGGAAACTGAGGCCTATAAATAAGAGGTCATTCAATCCATAATATATAACTTTTTCTACTATTAAGCTATAAAGAGAGATAGTGTGGCTTCTCTCTAGAATTGTGTGGAAGCCTTGATGATACAATACATGTACGACATGTTCCATATTATGTTATTTCTATAAGTGATTTTTTCCTTGTGTGAATTAACATTGTGATATTTATTGATGGATTCCATGGATATTAAGGTGTGCATGTGATAATCATATCAATGGATTTCAAGTGTTTGAAAGATACAAGTTCCAATTACCTTCTTCATCAAGGTCTTTTGCGGATAGGAAGACAGTTGTGCCGATCATCATGTCAAGGGTATACCAAAAGTGTTGGTATGATAAACCTTTTATCCATGGTGAAGGGATACCCTAGTCATTGGTATTAATGAATTGTAATACATTTACATTCCCACTGTTATTTTTAAAATCAATGGAATCATTTTGTTTCTTCTTTCTATTCATTTTCATTTCTTTTGTAATTGTTTTAATTACAGTAATTTCATTACATGTTGTATTAAGAGATTATATAAAATGTATGGTAGAATCACATAGTTTTGTATTACTCTAAAAATTGTATTTAATTCAAATAAAAAACATTTCATTGCTTTTGGAGTTACATAATATTGTATCCATCGAATCCAAGACATGTATTGTCATTTTTATTGGTTTTGAATTGTATTACTTTAACGCCACTTAAACAATGTTATATATTAACCGATTAAATAGAATTTTTTAAACCTACAATTCACCCCATCTTGTATTGTGAGTTCCCCCCTTAACAATGTATTTATTCATTCATCTAGCTCAATTTTTCGGCATTGGGACTCATTTCAGTGATCTACCTAGATTCACTGATGTTACGAATGATGAAAGAACAATTTCAGTGAAGGGTATTCAGTACATCGAATAAGAACTGAATATATTAAAAAATATGATATCATTCATTCCAAAAAATGAATCCTGGCAATAAATCCATTCAAATAGTCTTAATGAAATAGTGTTCTTTGTCAAGAGTTTTATGGATATTTTTCTGAATCATGAATCTGATTTCAAGATATTCAAATAACGTGCTACATAGAAAAACAAGGATTGTAATAATGTTTTCATCTGTTCGTACAAAATTGATGATAGTCTCATGAATCATCTGGACAAGCACGATGAATTGGTGAATTAGATAAATGGTCACAATTTTCTCTATCAAAAGTTGGTTTTGGATTTGAATGAAAAACATGAAGTCCTTCAATGTTGGGGTACCTCAAAAGAAATATCTTATAAATATCTAGATCATATGAAAGAAAAAATTGGAGAATAAATTTAATGAAGTTGTTTTTCTCTCAAATAGTTTTTTAATTTTGGAGAAGGTATACAGAGTTAGGATATGAGATTTCAATTCTCATGAAACAAGGCTTAATGATCATGAAGTAATAAATCATATTCTTAAAAAAAGTCTTCGGAATCAAGAAATGGTTATTGTAGAATAGGATGTGAAGCTGAAGGCAAATCAAGAAGCTCTTAACAAACTGATGGAGGATAGAGAAGAGTTCAAGATGATAAAGCTTTCAATGTTAAATATACTCAAAAAATAAAAGGGGAAAGAATGATTATTGAACTATTTTTGTAATTTTTTTTATTTATTCCAAATAATATCTATTGTTTTGTACACTTTTTCACTATCCCTTTTTAGGAAAAAAATGTTTTCCCTTTTTCTATTTGATAATTACAAAGGGGATAATAGATTGGAAAAAATAATTTGATAAATACCTAGTTAATGGGGAAAACTCACAAGTAAAAGTAAAGGGAATATATCCCAAATGATTTTTTTAATCCTATGGTGGAAAAATTCATATTCAAATTTACTTTTAGAATATTTACTAATCCCAAGGGGAGAAAAGTTTTTTTTGTGCTTTACAAAAAGGAGAGATTTTTTATTCAAAACATGTTTCGACATTTCCAATGATCTTTTTTCTTTGGAAGTCAAAAAAATTACTTATTTATTTTCATATATGTTGTATTCTCATCGTAATAACATATATAATAATCATATATGTTGTTTATATACTAATTTTTTACAATCATAATTACATATATTGTTTTTTTGTAACCACACCTGTTGTTGTTCAATATTAAAATCATATGATGTTTTTTTCAATCATATTCACGTATATTGTTTCTCATCATAAGCATATAAATTGTTTTATAATATTAACCACATATGATGTTATCATAAGCATAGAAATCATAACCATATTCATTGTAACCATATACATCATAACTGTTTTCATAATAACTAGGTTATGTATAATATTCATATTATTCATTGAAACCCAGTATCGTAATCAGGTTATGTATTGTATTCATATTAAGCATCCTAACCATGTTATACATCATAATCAAATTTTGCGTTGTAACCTGGTTATGTATCATAACTACAATATGAATTGTAACCATTATATGCATTGTAATCAGGATAAGTATCATAAACATGTTATTTATCGTATTAATGTAATGCATTGAACTAATTTCTTATTCCAATACTGCATACTTTCCTTATTCTAATTATTATTTCTTACTTCAATTTATATTGTTCTCTAACTAAAACATTGTCGTTGAGTTGGTTATATACCAATCAATATGATGTCATGTATTTTGTTTTTTCTGTTGTAATTATAGGTGTCCAAGTCCCTCCTATTTTTTATATAAATATTATCATTGAGGAAATATGATCGTTGGAACTACATGCCAATAAATAGGAAGACATTCAAACCATAATATATCACATTTTCTATAATCAAGTTATAGAGAGAGATAGTGTGACTTTTCTCATTCGTCACTTGGAATCCTTGAAGACACAATATGTGAATGGCTTGTTCTATGTTATTTTACTTATTTATGTACTTTTTTTCTTTGTGTGGTTGATCCTTGTGATAACGATCGAGGGATTCCAGGGATAGGAAGACATGTTTCTGATCATGATATTGAGGGCTATTATGTATTTGAATGAAAAATGTGTTGATTACCATTTTAATATAGGTCTTTTTGGGATAGAAATACAATCTTACCGATCATCATATAGAGGGATTACCAAGGTGGTGGTAAGACAATGCTTTTATCCTAGGTGATAGCATACCCTACTATTTGTGATAAAAGATTTGTAATACCTTTACATTTAAAATGCTATTAGTAACAGAAAGGTAATCATTTTGTTTATTCTTTCTATTCATATTAATTTCGATTTTATTTTTATCATTATTATAATTTCATTACATATTTTATTAAAGGATTCAATACATTGTATGGTAGAATCATTTACATTTGTATTACTCTGATCATTATGTTGAATTAAAATAAAATTGTTTTTCATGAATTTTGGTATTAAAATATATCATATCCATTATAACCAAGACATGTATTGTCATTTTTATTTGTTGTGAATTATATTAGTTTAAGACCTCATACATGATGTTCTTTATTAATAGTTTAAATATAATGTTTTTAAAGATACAATTCACCCCCTCTCATATTTTACCATCTCATATACATATACTTCTATATTACGATTAAGGAATCATCACATGGTTGAATATTAGAAGGAGGGTCCCGAGGAGGAACTACATTATGTAGAATGGGTTGCTCATGACCCACTACATTTGGAATGTTCTTATATCCAATCTATTGGAATACAGCACAACAGTGTCTTGTTGGAATAACTCTATAATTAACAAATGACAAAATCATACAAGATTTATAACATATAGCACAAGTAGATAAGAGAGGGTATTGATAAGGTATGGTATTATTCCTCATTGATCATGGTAAAATATGTAAGTTGGATAATAAAAAGGATAGGTACATAGAATGCCTCTACGCATAACACAAATGAGAGCCATCTCTAAGAGCCGGGTCTTGATAAGAAGGAAAGCCCTCAGAAGGACCATACATGACTTATCCTACAACCCATTACAAGGTATGTACAAAGTCACATGTTACCATATAAGGGGACATCTCTTTTAACATGTTGTTATTATTTAAAAGTTAAGTATTTAATTACGCTTTTCATTTGGATGAGTTAGGTGGATCAACATCTCAATTAATAAGGACCCATATACATCATGAGTTCGAAGAGGCATCCAATTAGACCAAACCATAACATATCTCTACCAAAGGGACCAAAAAAATATATCTTTATAAAATTTGACAATAGAATATATAACAGCTACTCATTACAACAATCACATGCAACCAAGTAATGTATTCGGAAAAGATAATGTGGCATGACTAATTTGTGTCATTTCATTTCTTATGGACCTGAGTGTGATGAATGTAATGAAAAAACCTCATTTCATTTGGATGAAAAAAATATAAACCATCATTTAAATCATACTAATATAAATAAAAATATAAAACAAGTGTTTCACACAATGGTGAAGTCATATCAACCATAAATGACATAATCAATAATTTCAATTTTGAATCTCGTAAATTTTGCTTTTCCATGTACATGGGTTAGATATTATCAAGAAAAGGGTCAAATAAAAATCCCAGTATAATAGTATTTTTTTTCTAATACCTAAATAGTTATACAATGGAAAATAAGGCTATGCTATTGCTTTTTATCTTGCCTCCATGCGTTTCACTGAATCAGGACACGAGACAGTGTCCACATGACCTCAAGCACATCTCCCTAAATGTCAAAGGCTACCTACTAGAAACGGAGTGTATGTTGTTTTTTTTGGGATACTATTACCTAATAAATATAGTATTCAAAATGTTAAAAAAAACCTGAAATATCATCGTAATAAATGTAAAATATTGTTGCAGAAATGAACCATTAAACAGAAGCTAATAACCGGTAGATGTCGATAATAAATAATAGATACAAAAATGATGATGAAATATCATGAGTCTACAAAAAATTTGTGTTCAAGAAAAAATGGGTACTATAGTATAATACATTCATTAATAAAGAAAAAATATCCATATATTGCTACAATAGAATATCAAGCATAGGCTATGTCATCTTCCCCCAAAGCTACATCCTAAAACAGAAAGGCAATCAAACATTATAAGTAGTATGGTTTCTTTTATCCATTCCTATAGGCATAAATTCTAATCAGGTACCAAAAAAACCTGAGCAAGGAGTGATATATAATATTAGTAGGTCAGCACCCATGTTTTCTAGAACTTCCATTACGTGCTGTAAATAAGATACAGTGTTTCAGTTAAAATAAATGTATAGAAGTCAATAAATAACTTAACTGCAACTGGGTCTGGGTCTAGGTTCCTAAATGGACACCCGTCCAATACCACTTTCATTGGCCTATTTCAGATGTCTAAATTTTATACACACTCAAGGAAGATCAAATATATAAGGGACAATAATAACTTGAAAAAACAAGGATGGCATACCCCCCAAAGCTTATGCTTTGGCTTGGGTTCGAATCCACATGTCATCATATTTGTTATAGTATGAAAGGGATAAACACAACAAGGGCATAAAAAAGTTCATACTAATAATACAGGATACATATCATATGAATAAACAATGAATCAAGAAATAAATAAAATAAATCAATCCTTCAATGTTTAAGAGGTGGATTCCCATTCATGTCCAAGGTGATCTAAACAAATAACATGCATCACCACAAGAACATCTAATAATCCAATACTAACAAGTTAATACAAGTTGATCTATATGGAATCCCTTGTATCACTATGGGGAATTTGAAACTTATATGTATGTCCCATGTATCTTAGACAAGGTACCAAGTATCACCAATGGAATGGCATAACTATGTTTCTAAAAGTTTCATCCATAGTTTCTCACATAAGGAACTGATATCACTGAAGAGTATAATGAACCACTTGGGACGCCCTTTCCTAGAAATCCAAAGAATCACCTTCAGTTCTTTGGGTCGTAACCCATCAAGCATTTGAGTCCATCCATGATTCATTAATATGAAACCCATGTTCTCTTCTGGCTTGTGTCAAGTTAACCAAGTTTCCAAGGCACATCCCAAGGAAGATATCAATATACAACTTAAGGAAATGGAATTATATAACAACATTTCCACAAATATATCTCAATTCCACATACATTCTATTTATCCATTCTATTCAATTATTGACTAATAACCATGACGTGTTTCATATTACAAGTATATACACATTAAAAAACCTCAGCCAATGAATAACCCATAATCTATGAGTAATAAGATTTAAACTATATATTTTAATCACATGAAATTTAATAGAACGATCCAAAATAGTACCAAGCCATTTTATGTAGTTCAATCAACTAAACAAGTGCATAATCCTAAAGGTATTTTCATACGAAATGAAACATGTGTAAGGAAATGGAAACTACATTCATCCATTTAACAGCCAACCCTAAAATTCCAATATCTCAAGCTATCATTCTTTACCATGTATCACCATCCATTTTAACCATTTAAATGGTTTATGAATAGAGTACCAAATAAGGAAATGCATTTTTCATCTTATAAGGTGAGAAATTACACATTGTATAAAGAATAAACATTTATTTAACTTGTATAATCATTTAACATAGGTCATAATATTTCCAATATAATGAAACCATAATGTGAATTCTCAATTAAGGCGTATCTAATAGGAATAAAAATTATGATAATAATAACCACCTATGTTAATAAGAACTAAGAAATTGAATTTGACTTTACATATGGGGTTAAAAATTTTGAATAATGCATATTTATTATAAAGAGAATGTATACATGGTTCATCTCCCATCATAAAACATTTATAAATTTTAAACAAAATCCTATGGTGAATCCCCACTAGAGGAAAAAAGAAACTTTGGGAATTATGGTTGGCACACCCAAAGTGGTTTCTGAAGTCAATGAGAACATACTAAACATAGGTTTCACCATAAGTTATGGCATCAAAAAAGATTATAATTAACGATAATCATTTTAATATATGAAAATAATCTTTTCACGAAGGTTCTAACTGGTGGAATGATGCCACAATGTCTAAAAAGAACAGAAATAACGGGAAAGAAGAATAGAAACACTACCACATGGTGGTAATACTATGCAATTTTAGTAGAATGGAATGATTCAATATAGAATTTTAGAAATAAAAAGAACAATTAAACCCCCCCCCCCCAAATAAGGAAAATATTTATCATATTATGATATCACAATGATAATGGGAGCATATAGAAATAGGTGAGTTGAAATGAGATAGAGTATTGAGAAGATTCCATAGCTTGAAATGGAGATAGAAACAGAAGAGATTTAAGGGGTAAAATATCAATAACCCATTGAGGAGAAAAACACAAAACACACATGAAGGGATGAGAAACCAGATTGAAGGGTAGAGGGTGGATGAAAAATGAATTATAAACATTTCATTAAAATTACCCACATAAAATTGGTTGCACGGTTGGACAAAGAATGCACCAACCCTATGGTATGTTTTGGTTCACATGGTAACCTGTCATGGTTAGGCATATGATTTTACTAACCGAATGAAAACTATGTGTATTCCCACTATCAACATCCAGAAAATGGTCGCACGGTCATGCACCCTAGGGCGTACTATTTTGAAACCAGTGTGACCCAACCTATTTTCACAATATTTAGTGATCTAGGCTTCAAATGAACCCTGTAATCCCCCAGGACCTCCTTTAACCACTTAGGATTCAAATTAATGGTCTTCTTACAGAACTAAACCAAAACAATTAGTGTTTGTACATTTGGATAATTACGGGACATTATTAAATTAATTTATTGTGGGGGTATAAAATTCTTGTCAACAACTATCACTAATAAGTCTAGTTCACTCATCATATTAAAGGAAATGACAATAAATAAAGTTTAAAAATTCATCTTTCATAAACACAACTCAATAATCAATTATTATTTATATATAAATAATATCTATATGGATTTTCATGTTTTCCCCAAGTCTAATGACTAGTATGTCTAGCTAGGTGTTTACTCATCCATCAAAGTAATTATTTATAGGTTACTCACATTGTATCAGATAAATGGATATACTATTATCTTAACAGATTCACTATGTCAGTATAATTTTATGGATATCAAACTGATTTTTTTATTAAAATAATTAGGTGTAGGGTACCCACACTATTGATATTGAGAAGGGACACCCATAATAACTAAATGATCGCCCTTCGGATGATCCTAGTGTGTGGAACGTCAAACATCGAATGTAGTGAAACTTCTGATAATCCATTCCCCGATAATTGAATAAACATAACTTGGAAGACCATATATCAGATAAAATTCATTGATTCATACATCACCATAGCTACCTCATTTTATATAATCTCTATGGTCACCATTTTAGAAACCACACAAGAAATATAGCACTTGAAATGAATATGCATGCATAGACAAATCACAAACACAATTTTCACAACTGATTTTGTAGTTTAGACAATGTGTACTCATGGTAGAATGATATCATCTCCTTTATTTCATCAAAAAAATAAATACACTTGAGTGAAAAGAAAAATAAAATAACCAAAAATTGTATACAGAACAATTGATGAAGCCTCACCAATGCTATATATTATTACATCTCATGGTGTTCCCCTATTTGGTCTTCTACCTTAGACACATCATATGGTCTCCTTTTAGGTCCACCTCAACCTTCAGGTTTTTCCCCATCTAGTCACTATCATATCATATAAATTTCATTTGTCATTCACAACACATGTGAACCAATAGCCTTCTAATAGAGTTCCCCAACCATTAATTCAATCAGCACCACCATAAAAGAGATTGAAGAATCCTTCTATTGCATTGAGTCTCCAATGATTTCATAAAATATAAAATTTATTGATCATCGAATACTTTGGAATAGTTTATTCCATATTCTTCTCCACACTGAAAAAGTTAAAAACATTTCATTTTAGATGATAAACATTCTCGCACACCTATCAATGTTTATACACGTTCCATGAGCACCATAATGTGTTTCACAAGTCTTGTGGACATCCTTTTGGTTTTTTGTTTCTACCTCTATTGTTTTCGTAAATATATTCTATGGATTGATTAATGACTATATGGGTACATGAATCAACATATTTTTTTATTTGAATTCCAATATATATCATCCATTATGCTCCACCTCCAAAATAACTAGTGAAATCACAACATCCAGTGAATATAATTTGACATGATTCCCTAAGGCTTTTCGCAAATAACCATTTGAATCAATCTAATACTGTTGATGAATTATTTGATCAAATTATTTAACATATTGTGAAGGGAATTTCACATAATTTACCTGAAAATCCATGGTTCTAGCAAATTTACTCTATCTAAATATTGTTACGTGTTTCTTTGGGTGATTGAAATTCTTGAGCATAAACAATAAAACCAGAAAAAAAAAGCAAAAATAAACTATAATTAAACCAATTAAGATTTATTTTCACTTATTGAGTCATAAATTTCACACTCAAATACAAATATCAAGATATTAATAAATTCCTACTATAAAACCTCCATTCAACGATATTTTACAATAGACACATGTTTTTCATGTCATTCTATTTATTATTATCATGGATATTACATAATGAATTAATTTTTATTATATGGAACTGAAATCTTCTACATTAATGAATCAATCAAATTCCTCATAATGACTCCAAAAAATATCTCCAAAATAACTAATAACCAAATTAAAATCATTCAAATTTAATGAATTTTCATCAATATGTTGTTTCATGCATCGGTTCCATGTCCTATCTTCTTCAAATGTTTGCTTCAAAAAAATGATCATGTCCATAAAACCAAAGATAGTTCTATATCCCAAAGAACAGTTAAACTATAAAAACTGATATTAATTTTATACTACTAGAAATAATTATCTCATATATATGAATAACACCCCATAAAACACTTTCTGAGTGTAATTAAGGCCTCTAGGGTATTTTTTCCCACTAATCTGCATGGTCCCAAAATATTGGTGATACCACCTCTATTCTAGTGGTCCCTACAATTAACTAACAATATTATGAAGGTCATTCCATAGAGTCAAAAAGATCATACAATGAAACTCCCACCAAGGCTTAATGTTTCCCTTTTTCTGGCTTCAGTGTGGTCAATGTCCATATCTACCATATACCTGTGTATGAGATAAATATTTTCCGTTTATAATATTTCTACAAAATATAATAGAATTTCCCCATTTGGATCATGAAATTCTTCTCCTCAATCTCAAAATTTTGACCAATTTCTTGTCCATTTTTATCACGGTTCTTCTAGTTTCATCGAATTTACTATAAATCACCATGGATTTTTATGTGATAAACTATCAAAAAAAGAACATCCTCTATGAGAGTGGAATATTTTACACTCTTCAACTGAGTTCTAGAAATAAATTACATGACATTAAAATTCTAAAAATTTATCCACTCTCACACCAGGGAACTCATGAAATTCATGAATCGTATTATATCATTACGTTATCATATACATAACATGAAAAATTTATTTTATGAAATCACATTCTGGAGAAATGAACCTGATACACATTTTCCATGACCTTGAATAACCAAGCATGAATTCCACCACCCTATTCCAAATATTTAGTTATATCTAGTTCAGTATCTTATGGTGAACATGGGAGACATTTTATAGCACACATTCTTCCTAGTTGGGATCGTGTGTGTAGTTGGAAACATTCTAGTCACCCACTCATTTGTAGGTTGTCAAAACCCTATAATTTTAACTTCTGGGATATAATCCTTTCAATATTACTCCAATTTTTCTCAATCTCTATAAATTATAATTTGACTTATACTTTAAAAAAGATAAATCGTCATTGATAAATACCTAAGGATAAATACATGTGATATCTATCATGGCCATCATATCACTTTATTAGGCTAACATCTCCCTCCAATAGAAAAAAAACTCTACAATAGTCACATTTCCAGTAGTATCTATAATTTAATCATCTATTATCAGATCATAAAGGGTTCCCTAGACCATTCAATTATTTCTAATAGAATCATGAGCTCCCACTATATTTTAAAAAATTGGGGTATTATCATAACCCTTTGGGATTTAATTAGTCTTCCACCAGTCTCCAAATTTTCATCCAATTAATATAACACACCACATGACCTATATGGATAAGAATATTTTTTATAATAGGAAAACCCAAAGGGACTACTACTATCCACTAGTGACATCCATCCAATAACTTCATATAAAACCATATCATGAAGAACTCTTACTTTGATTAAAAAAATTAGGCATTGTAAGGTGAATCCTCAGTCACTATAATTTGGCCCTTACAATGATTATTAACAATGTAACACTAATAATAGGAAGTCGATCAACTTATAATTATCTATCCCCATGAAAGAAAAGATCAAAAATAGGGTGACCTCACACCCCACCTTCTAATGAAATTCTTACATCACCCAATCTTCCTACAGTTCATGTAATGTTGATATCATCCTTCTATATAACTGACATGTGATAATGATCATGATAGTCATAGAAAATAAATCTAAAGGAAAATAATAACACAAAAAAGGATTATGTGTCCATAAAGTGTGTCCAACATTCATAAGGGATTGAAAAAATTATCATTAATTCCATTAGAAATAGGAATAACTCTGAGTTCAAAGAGAAGTAAACAAATGAAAACCTCACCCAAATCAACATATTATGTCTCACTAGTTCCATCTATAGTTGCATCTTCAAGTGCTATTTCTCCTCGTAATCTTACATTGTCCCTTCAGTTTATTCCCTAGCTTACTCCTTCCAAAGCCACCTTATCAATTATGTCTCGACAAATAAGCACACTATATGGTCACGAAAATGCTATAAATCATATACTACAAATGTGAACTAATGAGATTATAATAGTGGGACAATTTTAGTCCTCCATTCTATACCACCATCTGATATATACTAGTCTCTATACCTGGATTTTTGAAACCTCTCATTACCTATAATATAAAATATATTGACCACTAAATCAAGATGAATAAGTAATTAATTATAATAATCAACAATAAATTTTTTAAACATTTATTTTATCTGAAAAAAAAATCCAAACAGCACTATCATTAACATCACGTAAATCATGAACTCGATCAATTTCTCTTTTGGTATTCCAGAATTCCATTCTGATATCAGTATCTTCCCTTACCATTCACCGCTCTTTATCCTACTAATCGATGAATAAATATCAAGATATAAAATTCAGAAAATTATATTCCTCAACATTCTTATACTAATCATATACTATGATCCATCGGCTAAAATTTGGGTAAACTAGGACTGTCTAGAATCATATATGGAAAATATACCCTAATTATCTTTCTAAACATCCATTCCACAAATGTTGATAATTTCAGTGAAGTGTTTCATCCACCCGCTAAACTTTCAATTAAGTGAATCTCACTTCATGAAATCAAACTTCCATGGTGTTGGTTAATTTACTCAATATAGATCCTCCCATGTCATTCTACCATTGAATGAACGTCTAGATTTGTGAATCATATCATAGAAAACCATTTTCACACCAAACATTATTGAGTTAAAAGGTTTCCATATGAATTTTCCATTCCACTATGATTTGAAAATCACAAACACGATTTCTTAAGAAATATTATGTTTTCCCAAAAAATTGACTTAATAATGAAAATTTACCTTCCCCAAGGATATTTTATCATTACCTATGTTTTCATTTTTCATTTTATAGTTTCTCTAAATATAACCCTTTTTATTCCTAAGGGTAAAATTTATTTTTACAAACAAAATCTCGGAATCCTATAAATCCTTGGTTATAGAGTATTCTATTTTTAGAATTCAAATTCTCTAAAATTTAGAATCCAAATTCTCGGAAAATTAGACTCCAATATATCTGAAAATTAGACTCTGAATCCTCTGAAATTTAGACTCCATATTCTCTAAAATTCAGACTCTAAATTCTCGGAAAATCACACTTCGAGTTCTATAAAATTCAGAATCCTATTTATCTGAAATTCCGTCTCCAAATTTGTCAGAATTATTTCACTGAAATTTTCAGAATTCAGAATAATAATTCTTCCAAATTAGTACACCTAATTCCACCTAATTCAGACTCTTAATTCCTCAGAATTTAAACTCCCAATTTCTCATAATTCAGACTCCTAATTCCATAGAATTCAAACTCTAAATTCCTCTGAATTCAAACTCTGGATTTCTCAGAATTCAGATTCTCAATTACTCATAATACCAACTCCAAATTCCATAGCGTTCCAACTCTAAATTTCTCATAATTCCAACACTGAATTCCTTAGAATTCAAACTCTTAATTATATAGAAATCAGGATCTGAATTCTTCGGAAAAAAATTTTGAATATCCGTGATTTATAGTACCCAATTTATAATTTGGTTAGACTCCAAACTCTTTCCTTAGAATTTGATTTTATTTCTAGACTCTAAAAAATAAATTTGGTTAAGCAGCATTATTTTTCTTAAACTTTTTATAGTTATGAAACTATGTCTAACATTCTATTTCTAACTAAACATTGTTTGAGTGGCACGTGTACAGGTCCCTATGAAATTCAAGGTAAAATATGACCATAGGAGGAGGGATCCGACAGTCTGAGAATTGCTTATAAATTGGATCTCATTTGAATGATCTCAATACCTGTTGATCAATCTAGAGATTTCATGCTCCTAAACTAATTTTTAGAGAGAGAGAGACTCTCATGCCATATACGTAATGAACATCTTTTTCAGCTGGCTTCATTCCACTACGATTATTTCTATGTATAATCAAGGTCTTATAGGGATAGAAAGATAGAGTTACCCACTACATTAATGTTCAAGGGCTTATGGGGTTATGAAGACAGATTTTGATATTCCTATTGAGGGCTTACATTAGTGTGGGTAAGAAAAATGTTCTTTGATGTATAAATCAAGTGACTTTTATCCAAGGTTGTTTCATTCCATAATCTTTGGGATAAAATATTTTATACTTATTACTTGTTTTTTTTTCAAGTTAATTTATGTTGTATATTGACAATGTAAGAAATTACATCCTTCTTATACTTTTTTATTCTTTTGTATACTCTGATAGGTAAGATTCTATACGCTTTAAGGTATAATATCATCATTGTAAACTTTTCATAAGTTTCATTTCTAGAACAACATTTCTGGAACCTAGAAACTTTTTAGATCTAAATGAGGACTTGTGAATTTACATTGTTTAACCTTTTTAAACATAAATTTCCTTAAGATTAAAAATGAATGTTTTTTAACTTACAATTCACCCCCATCTTGTAACTGAGAATCTACATTCATATTTCAATCTTATAACTCGTATCAAAGGAGGTCTCTGAAATACTTATATACACATATAACTTTTATTTCTTAGTTTTCATTTTTCTAAATATTTTCATTTCTTTGGTATTTTTATCCCTATTTACAAACTTTTACTATTAACAAGTTGTGTGGAAAGATATTTTCTTTTATATGTCATGAACTAATGCTGGTTTGATTGAAAATATAAATCCTACTAGGCCACCAATATTTGATGGGAATGATTATGAATATTGAAGAGATTGTATGAAGACATTTGTTATTAATAATTGAGTGGAAACTTTGTTATTCTTAATAGAGATTACATTATTCCTGATAGGGGTGTCAAAAATTTTACTAATCAAGAATATTTAGAATAACAACTAAACTACAAGGTATGTAATAGTTTTTTGTGCTCCATGACCATGAATATATATAGGAAAATTTATTTTTGTGATTTTGGTAATTGTATATAGAAAAAAATGGATGTTACACATTTTGTTACATCCAAATATATTGAAACTAGAAGAGATATGATTAGAGAAGAATACCATGGATTTCGGTTTTTTTATGGAGAACCAGTTAGCAATGTACCACAATGGTTTATGACTATTTTTAATAGTCTAAAATCTATTGGTGAAAAGGTTCTTGATTATGAGGCTCTTGTTGACAAAATTTTGGATATAATCCCTAATGAGTGGGAATATAAGAGAACAACTATTGATGAGAATAAGAAAGTATCTCAAATTACTCCTGATGAGCCTTTTGGAAACCTTATTCAACATTTGAAAAGAACGATAATAGATACAGATGTGAATAAGAAGATGAATGGTAATGGAGGTGTATCCTTTACTCCTACTAAATCTAAAACTCTAGAATAAGTTACATGATACAAGTCTATGAAAGTCACTGTTTTATCTGAATCATGTGAAAGTGAACATTCTAAATATGTGATAGCTAATCTTTCCTGAAGGATGAAAAAGGGAGGTGGGAAGATATACTTTCATTATATATTTAAGAAGAAAGAATGAAAAGATATAAAAGTCTTGGATATCACTTATTATGAATGCAAAATTTCAGGTCATATCAGGAAAAATTTTCTGATGCTTTTGAAAAAGGATAGAATGGAAAAGAATTCTAAGAGGAATAGAAAGAAGAACTAAAAAGATAATGCTAATAATATTTTGAAATCCAATGACACCTGGAGTGCTAGTGGTGGTGACTCTTCTAATGAATCCTGAGAGTATGAATCCTCTGATCATAAGAATCATAGTCTACTAGCCATAGAACCTATTGAAAATAATTGTCTAATGGCCAAGGTAAATAATGCTAAATCTAGCACAAATATATCTGTGAATGAAAAATATACTAATGATAAATAATATAATTCATCAAATAAAGAATCTTATTCTAATGAAGATAATATATTACATACTTATGACGAAGTATCATGTTTTTCTAAACTTCTTGAGAATGAAAATTTGAAACTCAAGAAAAATCATGATAAGGAAAATTTTAGATTTTCTATTTTAACTAAAGAAGTATCAGATCTTTCTAATGATCTTGACAAGAAATTTTTTTATTTTAATTGTATTTCCAAAATTCATGATGAAGATAATTCTGAAAACGATACACTATCTAACGATCTTGAAAATGTAATTTCTAATAATTTTTTCAGATATTAACTCTAGTTCTAAAAACAATTTTTTGAGGATAAAAACATGGTTATTAAGCTATTTTCAGAAATATTTTCCTTGAGGAAGTATTTGTAATACATTACCTTTGGTGAGGAAAACATTGATAAGATGTATTCCCAAATTTGACCTCTAAGGAAATGTTTTGGATTTTTTTATACTCATTCTGAACTAGTTTTTAGTAATAACTACTTTTTTCCTCAATGTGATCCATTATTCACTAAATTTTAGTGTGGTGGAAATTTGGAAAATAAAATTCATTAAATAAAACACAGTCTTTAGGTTTTCATAAATCATTTTTTCTAATAATATTTGCATCCTAAAATCATTATTTTTTAAATTTTTAGATCCATAAAAATTTGGATTCTAAAAGTCTCACACTCTTATTTATAGGAAAATATAGAATGTACCAATAGTTATATATGGTACACGTATATTGTATGTTCCCGGCACTTGACTAGTTATAGAAACTTATTTGAAATGATTATCAAGATGAAAGGAGAAAAAGTAACATTCAGAGATAATTCTCAAAGATTAATTATTGGTATATGTAACAATGTTCTTATTGGAAAAATGTTTTTTTCAAATGTTTTATTTATTAAATGACTTAAGCACAACCTCATTAGAATAATTCAATTATGTGATGAAGGTTACGTTGTGAATTTTAGGAATGAAAAATGCTTTGTACAAAATTTCAAGGAAGAGTTTATTATTTCTACCCACAAGAAAAAGAATGCATACAAACTAACCATATAAAACCATAGGAACCCAGACCTATACTGCCTTTGTGAAATAGAAGATCAATCATGGTTATGGAATATAAGGTTAGGACATTATAACATTACAAATTTATGTAGACTCTCTATGAAAATACCTGTTAAGGATCTACAAAAACTTAGATATGATTATTCAGAAGATTGTGATCCTTATAAATATGGAAAGAAACATAAATCATGTTTTAAATCAATCAGTTAAGTCTCAAATACTGATGCATTATAGTAGGTGCATATGGATCATTTCTGTACAACAAAAACTGGATGTATTTGAGGCAAATATTATGTATTTGTCTTAGTAGATGATTAACCTAGATTTATGTGGGTCAATTTTCTAGAAAAGAAATGTGATACTTTTGCTTATTTAAAATTTTTTGGAGAGCATGTTAAAAACAAGAAAACCTTCCATTGATAACTATTCATAGTAATAGTGGAGGAGAATTTCAAAATTCTGATTTTGAAACTTTTTATAGTAAAAAAGGCATTACTCATGACTTCTCAGCACAATGAAATCCTTAGAATTATGGTGTTGTTGAAAGATGAAATTGAATTATTCAAGATATAACTAGAACTATGTTGAGTGAATATTAGATAGTTAATCACATATCGGTAGAAGCTGTAAGTGCTGGTTGTTATATTGTAAATAAAGTTTTGATTAGACCTTTTCATAATAAAACACCCTTCTATTTTTTGAATGGTATAAAACCTATACTTTTCTACGTTAGAGTATTTTGTTGAAAAGTATTCATTTTGAATAATAATGATAATTTATATAAATTCTCACCAAAATATGATGAAATAATTTTCTTAGGATACTCCAAAACATCTAAGGATTTTAGAGTTTTTATTAAAAATACTTATAATATTTAAGTAACTATACATCCCACACTTTTCATTTCATAGAAGATTTCATAGTTTCATGGTCATGAAAAAAGCAACACACAGTTGTAAATACCACTACTGAAGATGAATATATAGTAGTTGGATGTTTTTGTGCTCAGATGTTATGGATACGACACACACTCATAGACTATTGTGTAAGTTTTACCGAAATAAACATATTTTTTGATAAAAGTAGTTCCATTTCCTTATGAAGAACCACAAAAAATCATTATCATGAAAAACAAAAACATAATATGCATGACCTTCTTAGGGATACCACATGAAATGGAGATATCATTCTTCATTTTATCAGAAATCAAGATCAACTTGCCAATATTTTCACAAATACATTATCCTCTAATAGATTTGAATACATTAATCAGAAGTTAGGAATGATAATCATAAGGTAATCATCAATTTTATCATCTTGTTCAAACCTGACTCTTTATATTAAGAAAGTATTTTTCATAGGGGACTACATTATCTTGTTAATAAAAAATTTCATAATAAAAACTTTCATAATAAAAATTTCATAATTAAAATATTCATAATAAAATATTTCATAATAGAAATTTTTATAATCCAACTTTTAATAATGAAAATTATCATAATGAAAATTTTCCTAATAAAAATTGTTTTAATATAATTTTTCGTAATAAAAAGTTTCATAATAAAAATTTTTTTTAATCAATTTTTCTTCAAATTATTTTAAATTTTTCAGAGTCTAATGCTCTTCAAGAAGAATTTTCCTCAATATAAATATTTTTCTCAGAAATCTAGAATGTATGTTTCCTTTCTAAAATTTTCGTAATCATCTTTTTACATGATGGTATTTTCATATCGTTTTAAATTTTTCGGTTTCATTTTTCCATAAATCAAAATTCTTATCATAAAAACCTCAAAATATCAGAACCTATCATATTCCTTATTTAGATATCATCTCAACCGTCAAATATGATCAAGATTTTTTTATCCATCAGATCAATCAAGGATGTTTAACCATAATCTCAAATGTCTATATATGGACCCCAATGGTTGTCCCATATCAATTCTCAAAGATTTGGCATATTGAATCCCTGCTAATATACTTAAGGTCATTCCAAATCATCAAGTTTTTCCTCAATTCAGAATGTTTGTGAAATCTTATCCTGAGAAAGAAATTTCTTCTATGTATTAAATATCTGAATAGAATATATATATAGAGAGGTTGGTTGATACGAAATTCTATTCTATGTATGAATCTATCATTTCAAAGAATATCAAGCTGAATGGGTGGGGGAGACTGTATATTGAAACAGAAGGCACAGGATCTGGTTTATCTGGAGCTGTTGATTGTATTCTTTGAGTCAGTAAGATTCTACAATGACGAAGGTAGAGACAAGTTTTCCTACAAGTGTTATGGAATGACCTAATTTTTTTCTACACTATGTCTGCATGTCTAATTGGAATTCCATATGAAGGAGAAACTGAATTTTTCACAAATAAATTACTGAACGTATTTCGTTCGTTTGAGAAGTAAAACTATTAAGATTTCCATGGCTTGAAAGGCGTGAACACTCCGATGATTTTTCATCTTTCTATAAAATTTTGGATTCTGGAATTATTGGTTCAAGGTTTTATTATTCTGTGAAAAGGGAATAAGGATCCCCATAATAAAAAAGACATCTATATTCGATCTTTCATGGTGAATTTTAAGAATATAAATTTGTTAAAGTATATCTTGATTACAATTGAAAATATCAATAATAGAAATATGATATCTCAAATCATCATGTATCCGCCAATACTCTCAAAAATTATAGTTTTTTTCCTTCAGTCATTCAAAATTCCTTATAGTTCTATGCCAAATAATTTCAATTTAATGTTGTTGAGTGATGATAATCTCAGAAGGATGAAGGTTGGCTTCAGAAGAAAATCTAGAGATTTATATGATTTGTCTGAATAAAAAATTGAAGCGTTTACATAGAAAACTGAAGTGGTAGAAACTTCAAAGTATGGTGGGCGAAAGACGGAGGTGAAGGAACCTGAAGGGAAAGAAAAAATACATGTGGATAAAAAAACACTATCAGCACCGCCTAATAAAAATAAGAAAAAGATATACCCTAATAAAGTGGTGGCTATGTGGAGATAATTAAAAAAGAACATGAAGGAAGGGGAGCCTATTTTTGGCTTGGACCGTGCTTTGGAAAAATCCTTGAAGTTGAAGGCTGATGAAAATATTGAGAAGTAAGAGAAATAAAATAAGCATAGGAAGAAAATTTATGAAGTCAAGATAGTTCAATCCCTTCTTAAGGCTGCTGAAAATGTCTTTGAACAAATTTTGGAACCAGAATCCTTTTTTCATGTATCACTTCGTGTGATATAGGGAAAGAAGGTAGTGATTCGACAACCAGAACAAGATGAAGAAATATTTCAAGGGAAATAATGGATGAAGAAGAATATGAAGGAAGTGGTGATACCAAATACATGATAAGGAATGTAGATGAATGTAAGGAGAAGGATCGTCCTTCTGTGAAACTGTCAATATGAACTTCTGAAGTGAAATCTTTAAAACTCGTTACAACAAGAAAAGTTGAAATGGTTCAAGAAGAATAGAATGAACTATTTAATGAAGAGAGTATCAATGATGATTTCATTCAGCCATAGGATATTGTGACAGGTGCCGAGAAATAAAACCTTGAGGAAGACAAGATTATTCAGTTATCAAATAGTGTGCATGAATATCCCAAAGCAGAAGAGATCATTCCAAGACATGATTAGGGAATGAAGGTTCTGGTTGATACACCTTGGAAATCTATTGTAAAAAAGAAAGATATTAGAGCTTCATCTAAGAATAATGATGATGAGATAGAAAAAAAAATTCCTCACATACCAAAAACTCTGATTCAGAATTGTTTTCTCTTGGACATGATTTTGTGGTAAAATATTTGAAGAAGTTGGTTGGTGGCATTACCCTATTTTCGAGTATAGACCCGAGGTTCCAGATGATTCAACACTCATTTAATCCGGAAGAATATTCCTTCACCATGATTATAGATATGTTTGTAATTCTTGGGAGTGATTTCAAAACATTCTTCATTTAATAGGAAGATCATAAAAAAATCATGAAAGAAGATTACAAATTAGTCAAGGAAAGAAATCGTAGACCAGATATTATTTGATGAATTTTAAGAAAGTGTAAAGGATTATTTTGACACTGAAGATGGAATGTTTAATGATCTTACAAAGAGTATTGAGGAAAAGATGACTCTCGAACAGAGAACCCGGAAAAGAGAAGTCAAGGAATTGAATGGGAATCTCAATTCAATGGCTTTGAATTAGAAGAGAGAAAGGGATCTCAAAATTGAGTTCGAATAAAATATTGTTAATCAAGAAGAAATTTTGATGGCTCAGGTAGATATTCTTAATGATAAAGAAGAAAATACCAAATCCTTATAAAAGAGAAATTAATATCAGGATCAGCTGCTCAAGCGTGTGGAAGAAGATCACAAGGAGATAGTGAAGATGAAAACAATTGTAAATAAGTTAATGCATAAGGTTAAAGAAGGATAATTATACCCCATTCCAATATTTTATTTTATTTTATTCTTTATAGAAACTATTTCATTAATAATATAATTTTGGTTGTTCTTCATATATTTGGTTTTTTAGTACAAATTTTTCATGTACCATTTTTTTTGAATTATCTTTTTTCCTTTGTGAAAATCAGAAAGGGTGAGAAAGGAATAATAAAAAGAATACTATGTAAAGAAGATATTTCCCAATTTAAGGGGGAGCTTATCTAAGGGGTGTTCTTATCAAATAATATTTTCATATACAAGAAAATGTAAACTCTCATTCCAGAAATCAATAATATGATCCTTATGGTTTTCAAAACCTAAGGGGGAGTTAGTCTTATTCACAATGATTCATAAGTAAAGGGAGATATGTTTTTATTTTCAAGTCCATAATGAATAACTATATGTCCTTATATTATTTTTCATAACGATGTTTGTGCTATCCAAAAAGGGGTATATTATTGAGTCGAAAAGGAATCCTTATGACTTTTCCATTCTTCTATGTTTTAAAAATGACAAACACACTATCTTGAGGAAAATAATATTTTCCCTAAGAATTATCTTAATAGGGAAAATATTTTATCCCCAAGAAAATGTTTTCATTACCTATGTTTTCATTGTTTATTTTATAGTTTTTTTAAATATATCTCTTTTTATTCCTAAGGGTAAAATTTGGTTTTATATCTATAATCATGGAATTCATTAAATCCTTTGTTATAGAGTATTCTATTTTAAAAATCTGAATTCATTGAAACTCAGACTCTGAATTCTTTTGGAATCATACCTTGAATTCTCAAAAAATCAGACTCTAAATTCCCTGAAATTCAACCTCTAGATTCTCTGAAATATAAACTCTGAATTCTATGAAAATTAGACTACGAATTCTATGAAATTCAAACTCTGAATTATTTGAAAATAAGACACCAAATTATTTCGAATTCAGACTCATATTTCCTCATAATTCTGACTATGAATTCCCCAGAATTCACACTCCGAATTCCTCAGAATTCCCACATTGAATTCCTCAGAATTCTGAATCCGAATTCCTCAAAATTCAGAATCCAAATTCCTCTAAATTTGGACTCTACATTATATTGAATTTAGATACTGAATTTTTTAGAATATAGAATCTTAATATCCATGATTTATAGTATTAAATTTATTATATGGTTAGACTACGAAGATTTTCCATAGACTCCAAAATGTTTTTCTTAGACTCGGAAAAATAGATTCGGTTATGAAACCTTATTTTTAGTACACTTGATATTGTTATGAAATGATGTTGTACATTCCGTTTTTAAATAACCATTATTTGAGTGACACCTGTTCAGGTCCATTTGAAATTCATAGAAAAATATGACCATTGGAGGTGGAAGCTGACTGTTGGAGAAGTTCTTAAAAATAGGATTTCATTTGGACGAGCTTAAGTCCTGTTGATCACTCTATAGATTTCATGATACTAAATTGATTTCTAGAGAGAGACTCTCATGACTTGTGTATACTGAACACATTGTCCATACTGCTTCGTGTGTCATCAATTAATGTTGTGTACAATTGAGGGCTTCTGGGGTTAGGAAGATAGCTGTACTGACTACCATTATGTTCAAGGGATTTTAGGGATAACAAGACAGACTCTGATATTTCTATCGAGGGCTTACCCTGGTGTGGGTAAGACAAAATTTCTTGAAAGTATAAATAAAAGGACCTTTATCCAAGGCTATTGGATACCCTACTCTTTGGATTAAATGATTTCATAGTCGTTACTTATTTTTGTTTCAAATTTATTTTCACTGTATTTTGATAAAGGATGAATGTGTAACCATCTTATACTTTCTTGTCCTTTTTGTATACTGTGATAATTGAGATTCTATATGCTTTAAGGTAAAATCTTTTCTTGTAATCTTTTCTCATTTCTATAACCACATTTTTGGAACCAATCATGTTTGTAGAACTAAAAGAGGTATTGTGAATTTACTTTGTTTAGCCTTGTTAAATTTATTTTTCCTTAACCATAAAAATAGATTTTTTTAAACATACAATTCACCCCCCCCCCCTCTTGTAATTGAGAATCTACAGTCATATTTTGATCTTACAAACATAGCACACAACCTATGGGATAGATGGATATATAGTGAAGAAAAAATATTTCCATTGTTAATTAATTAATAAGGATGTATATGTGAATTACCATGACTCATAAAAGAAAAAATTATTCAAATTTTTTAACTAAGTGTATTTATCAACTGAATAATGTCGAATTATAATTAATGGGTACTTAAGATAAAAAAATTGTTCATAGATTGCAATACATATATTTTAAATAGTAGGTGACAAAATAATATATAAATATATATTTTTTAAATTAGGAGTATGTAATACAATATAATTAATTATATTTTGGGATATAAAATTTATATATTGAAAAACCTCTAGTTTAATATGCATTGGTAGAAAAGGTGGACATGTTCCAAAAATGAGTTTAACCCACTTGAGACCTGATATGGGATCCACCAACTATATGACCATAATCTCTCCTTATTCAATGACCAGTTTTAGAAATAATTTATCAATAATACCATAAATATATTTCATATATATGAAATTTTTATCATGTGAGAATGTTGAATTTCCTTCCTCTTAGGGAAACTTTGGTATCAAAAAGTCTATTGAGTGATGTACTACATAAGTGAAATAGAGTTTAACATGAATATGATTTCATAAGGATTCAAATTAAAATTATATTAAAAATTATATACAAAAATTTAAATTTAAATTGATATTATATTAACATTTTAAATAGGGATTGAATAGAGAGAGATAACGAACCCTTAATTTTGCATGGTAATTACTTGGGAAATGAGGCTGAATGAGAATTCATGAATAAAATATCATGTAAAATACCTAAAAAGGATAATAATATACTAGATATGGAATCATAGTGTCCTATTAAATGAAACATAAAATTTATTACAATAAAAAAAATTCTACTAGAAATGAATATAGACAAATAAGAATCCTTATTTGTAGATGGAAATAGATTATGAAAAGGGTAGTAAGAAATGATTTGGACTATATCTCATAGAGAAAAAATATAAAATGGTTAATATTATACTTGATAATATTAATATAATATATTAAATATGAATTATAAGGATTTTTTTTAAAAAATGATTTTTATTGGAATGTTAAATAAGGGGAGTTGAAACCCTTACCTTTCTTAAGCATTTTAGATTAGATCAATACCATATAATCACCAAAGTAATTCAGGATTGAAGATAGAGATATGAGTGGTACTCTCTGAGAGATATGTTGAGAAAAAACATCAAAAATTTGTGTATTAGAAATTATAATAATGATAAATTATTTTTAAGTGTGCTAAGTGGATTTCCCTACATTAAAGTTTATATTATTGTCGTTTTCTATTATTTTAGCTTCTCTACACAACCAAAAACTCCAACAATGGTTACCTTAATTTTGTTCTATAATTCATAAATTAAAAACAAGTCCATGAAAAATAAATTGTTTGATCTTGGTCATGAATTTAAATATATGATGTCAAATTCATTGTATGTTACCATGTTTCTCTTATTTTCAATTTTTTATTTTTTATACTAAAAACTACTAAATTTTTTCATTTAATTAATTTCGACAAACTAATTCCAAATATGTAATTAATTATATAAAATTTATATTCTAAATAGTGAAAATCTATATTTTAAATAAATACCATTGAAAACAACTTTCATGTGATGGACGTTATTAAAAACAACTACATTGTTATTCCAAAATCCACATTGTTATTCTAGTGAATTTATTTACCAAATGATAACCATTATATAATGATAATCCTAAAAATAGTATATATACGTTCAAAATAATAAAAGATAAATTATAAAATACATTTAGTAAATCAAAATTTCAATAACCTTCAAAATATTTTTATTCTATAAAAATAAACACCTAAAATGTGATAATATTTTAAAAAAATTATAAAAATAATTTAAAAATTAAATACACAATTAATAAAAGTTACCAAATCTACATAAAAGGTAATTTCAGCAAAAAAATATTATTTAGTCACTTATTTTTCTTATGATGTACATGAAATTAAATATTAAATTAAAATAGATAAAATAACATAATAAATTAATTGAAAAGTTTACAAATTAAAATTATATTAAAATTATAAAAAATATAATATTATATTATTATATTATGTAAATTTCGATTATAAATATCATATAAATATATATATATAAATATGTGAAATGTAATTATCAAATAATCATGATTTTATAAAATATATTTTATACAACTATCTTAAGAAATTTTTATTATTTTGAGATGAAAAAATAAAATTGCATTATGGTTTAATAATTAAGAAACCATATTTTTCAAGGAACATTTATTAAGTAATACATAGTAACAATATAAATATAACAAATATTATCCATAGTGCATTATAAAGTCATGATTCATTGATTATGGATATTTTCATACCATTAAAAAAATTAATATGATCATTATTTTATGTACAAATAATTAATATTTTATAAAGATATACGTATATATATTAAATAAATTTACTTATCAAATATATAATTATAATGAAAATGAACTCAATTTTCATTCCAAAAACTATGAACTCTAATAAATTATTATTATAGTTCCAAAACAACGTTCTTTAGAGACATAAATTTCATGTCATGATCTATATTTCTTATGCACCATGAGTCTTTTATAATTATTTTTTGGAGGATATGAGTTAAAATGTATTAATTTTTTAATTTCACTTATATTAATCATAAAAAAATTATTTCATGATTTTTAGAATATAAACCAATTAATATTCTATGAATAATATATTTTTATATTTGTATATAAGAAAATGATATTTTTATCCCTTATTCATGAAATTAACACTGATTAATTTCTTATTTTATTCCATATAAAATATTTTTAGTGTATATTATTTACTTTTAGGTTAAATTATTTATCTAATGAAAATATTTTAATGTCAGAATATTAAATTGTTTTTAAGTGAAGTTATTATATGAGTTTTGTTTCTTTATAATAAATGAAAATAAATATTATCCTAATTAAAACAAGAAATAATATTTATTTTAAATATTTATATTACAGTAAAATTGATTGTTATTTATATATATCATCACTCATGTACTATAAAATTGAATGATTTAGTGTATGAAATATTCAAGGTGATATCATTCATAATACATCGTTACCTTCAATTCATGTGAGATTTATAATTCAGTTTTATCACACGCATAGATTTCCACTACCAATTCCCATTTGTGATGCTAGTATTAAAATAGTGAGAGATGTTATTTTAAAATTCATATAATGGTAATTTTGTCAAATAAAGACACGTGATATATATGGGATATGTCATTTTATATTATATTATATTTTATATATTTTATTATTGATAGAAAATGTATATAGTATTTATTATAATGATATACTTTTGGTACAGGTTTGGAACCATTGGTATAGGATATACCAACTATTCCCAAAAATCATTATGTATGGATTCATTGAAATAACACTTTACTGATGGTTTTATTGTTGATATATTTATAAGTTAGTGTCATGGTTTTCTGATACCAACTGTTACTCAACCCATGGGTATAATCTCTCTCCATTTGTAGCTAGCAACACTCCCCAATACTCCCATGTAGACATCGAAGTATCTCAGCCACAATTCCTACTCATATTACACATTCGAAATATTATATATATATATATATATTATTTTATATTTGTGTAGATTATTACTTAAAAAATTATAAAACATATATGAAATTAGTTTTGGTTAAAAACCACTATCCATATTGTCGTGTCAGATGTATCAACTCAGAACTATAGGGGATCATCTACCTCATGACCACCATAACCATTATAGTCATCACTATCATCACCATCATCATGGGAATCCCCTATAGTATCATCATCTTCTTAATCATTATTGTCATCCCCACCAAAACATTCATCACCCCACCCACATATAAATTATTAATCAACATCATTGTGTGCATCATATAATGATCATATCATCAAAATTAATATATGAAAAACAATAGTGGTATCTAGGGGAAGTTATAGACATAAAGCCATCATAGCATTGAAAACATTATCATTTGTATTTTTTACATTATTTTCACTCTTGTATGGATACATTTTTTTGCCTCCAGTACCTCTGTATAGACCTCTAAAACCTCCACATGGTCTTAATTAAAATTAGTGCTAAAAATCTATTAGAGGAACCTAATATAGGACAATGCCTATTGTGTAAGATTACCTCTTTATGTCAACAATGGACTCTTAAATGGTAAACATCAGCTAACATATTTCAAAATTAGTCTTCTATCCTGATATTATCATCCTCTTTCTCACTAATGGTCTATAAATAACCTCATTGATAATATAAATGAGATATATATTTACGAAATATATATTAATATAAGAATATAGATGAATAAAACTTACTATATTTTCTTAAGTATGTTTTATTACAAAACTCATGTATTTCCTCATTATTTTCATGAAAAATAATTTCTTATAGAAGGAACACATTTATATGTTAACTACCTACCACTAGAAATGATAATCTATGTAATAATATAGTCACCAATAAATATTTTATTAATTATTTAATTTATTTATAAAAAAATCTCGTAAATAGATTTTATATTATTGATATTGGGTGATGAAAAAGGACTATATTTTTGTTAAAAGTGTTTTAAAATGATTTATATAACTAATTTAATCTGATTAAGGTATATAAGGATAGTCAATTTCTTATTAATGATAATATATTAAAATTAATTCAACTAGTTTCATGTATTGCTTGTAAATTTTAGTAAATTTTTTACTATTGTCATTGGTGAGCTTAAATTATCAAATAGTAATTTATTTTGAAGGTTAATGCACATTAATAAGTACTATGGGACATGTTATTCATGAATAAAATTATTATTTTTATATTTTTATCATATTTGGATACAATCGAAAAGATATACATAGGTTAAATTTATAATTTAAAAATATTGAGTGACATAAAAGCAATTATTTTTATTTTAGTGAATGGTGTTCACATTTTTTTTAATTTTAAAAATTAGTTCACCTTTTTAGTTATGAATTATTTAGTTCAGGTAATATGGATTTATTTAATGTTAATTTAAATATTTTATAAACCATGGTCGTTATGGTTCTCCGTTGGGGTGTTTTGAATTAATATATTTCTATTTATAATATTTCATTTACTTTTGATTGGATTTTTTTCTTGATTTTAGAAGTGACTGAGTTTTATGGTTTCATTTTATTTGAAGATGATTCTTAGTGGTTTTATGTTAATTGGAATGATAATGTGGATTTTGGATATTATGTGTTTTATTAAGAGAAAAATTATTTTTTAAAGATGAAAAAATTTTATATGTGTTTCTTGGATTGAATTAGGTAGGTAAATTTTTATTTGGATGGTAATTTTTATTTTCGCAACTTTTCAATGATGTTTTATAAATAAATAGAATCATAAAGTATCTTCTTTGAGGGATAAATAATTTTATGGTAATTTATATTTAATTATTTAAATTTAGGATACAAACATGTGTATTTTATATTGAATATATGATTGTAATGTTTTTCAGTAGTCCCATAGAGTGAAATATGGTACTAGGTAATGAGGTTGTTCTGTTTGAGGGGAATTATACAGGATATTGAGGTTTTAAGTGGTATATAATTAAAATATTATTAATTGTGATTTCTCATGATTAGAACACATCAGTTATTTATATATTGATATTGTTAAATATTGTTCTGTACAAGAAAATTCTTGGAAAAAAATATTTTTTAACTTTCTTGATATGATTTTTTGTAAAAAAATATAATTATAAATAGTTTAAAAACCCATTACAAATTGTTTTAAAAATATTAACATAACTAATTATAAATAGTTTTTAAATTTTTATTAAAAAAATTTCAATCTTTTTTAGTCAGATGTTGAAAAAAATTTATTCACCTATAAATTTTTTTACAAGTTGTTTTCTAATTTTTTTAAATATATTTTATAGGCAGTTTATAACCAATTTACTTACATTAAACTAGTTAAAAATTATAATTAAAAAGTAGTTTACACATAAAAATTAAAAAAATTAAAATTTATTTTGACATTGTTTTTTTTATTTAGTGATATTATGTTCATTTTAGTTTATATTCATTTATTTTATTTCTGTTCATTTATATTTATTTCCATTAGGAATGGGATGGGTGAATTAAATTTTATTTCATTTAATATAATTAATGTTAGTTGAGTTAGATTCATTACTATTTTTGAGCCACTTAATGTATTTATTTATCATTATATTTCTATTTAGATAACATCATTTCATTTATGTATGATTTGGAATGAGTCATATTAGTTCGATTGGGTATGGGCTAGTTCATCCTGGATACAAAAAATTCATAGTAGTTATGTTTGGTTTGTTTATATTCATTATAATTAAATTCAATTCACCTTACTTTGTTTAATGTATACTCATGTCTAAAATGATAGGATTGATTTTTATTACATTATTTTGTTGGTACCTAATTAAACATAGTTTTAGCAGAAGAACACTTTTTTCTCTATTGATCTGATATATTATTTAATCCCAATGTGTGGACATGAGTCATAGAATCATTATTCATTATATTTATTTTTTAATATCCCTACAAAATAAAATTCAATTATTTCAAGTGTAGTATTATTACAAAAAATAATTTTATTCAATTAAAAAAGTTGATTTAAATATCACTTTATAATTATCACTATATTTATAACCAATAATTTTATGGTACTATGTTTCTAGAAACTAACCAAGGGATATTATACCTCAAAATTTATTAAAAATTATACTAGCTACTTCATTATTTAGATCATGCATATTTTATATCCATATCTCAAAAAATTAAATCAGTCATCAATCCCTTGTATATTTACCATTAGGAAACATATAGTTAATTCACTATAAAAAAATTAATTAATATAATTAAAATAGTAATCTAAAAATTAATCTATTTTATTTACTTTCCTATATCAAATCCTATGTTGTTTCATTTATTTAATTTTCACTTTTTCTATGGGAAACTAGTTTAATGAGAATAATATCATTGTATTTATATTTTTTACTATAAAACTCCTACATTCTCTACCTATTTATTAATTATTTTTTATAATTATTATAATTTACCATCTCCTGTGTATGGAAGATCCACACATCAAAAATGTGATTACACAAAAACCACATAATAGTTATAAATCCAACTATGATAGAATAAATGAAAAATAATTAATTATGACATATCATAAAGAAAATAATTTATAATTACAAAATTTACTAGGGTTGTATAATTTTATACCAGTAAGGATGTTTATTAGGATATGATGTGAATTTGGTAAGTGAAGGATTTCTAACCTATATAGTTAAAGTGGAATATAATATATGATCATGAGGATCTGAAGGTGTTGGAGAAGAAGAAAAATAGGCATTAAGATAAAATCCATGATAAATTGGTGAATATGGAAATGGATGTTGTGACATAGAAGACTGTGGAAAATGATAATAGTGATGGGGACTGAGAACCATTATTGGATAATTAAAGGATATATAAGGAGGATTATTGGGAAAAAAATTTATATCTAATAGATTTTTCGGATAAGAATATGAGGTAGATGATATATATAGTGATGGTTTTGGGTTTTATCTGGTATGATGAGTGATGTGAGTAGCTCTAGTATCTTCCCCTCTCAAATGGGTATGTTGGTCACCATTGATACTAGTGTGGTAAGAGAAAAAATATCTCCTAGAAGTTGGAACCTAATTAAAATTTGAAAAGTTTGAATAATGGTACATTATAAGTGTTTTTAGTTTATATATATATATATATATTTGAAATAGTATACTCTAGATGAGAACTATAGGAATAATTACCATCTCTATCATGTGGTGGTCATCATTAGATATTCCCTTCTTTAATATCCCTTCATCATTTTCAATTTTTAACATTGGAAAATAAATGTATATTTATTTATAAATTTAAAATTAATGAAGTAAAATAATCAATATATACTATAATACTAAACATTTGTATGATATGGGTTTATTATTGTATTTTCTATTCAATCCAATTCATTGAGGTTTAGGTAAAGTTTTTATTTTTATTTTTTCATTTAGTCATTTGGATCATTATTTTGTTAAGTCATTTATTTATTATTATTCTTTAGTAATAAGTACTTCAATTACATTGTTCGTATCATTTTTGGTTATTATTATTTTTCTTTTTTGGGTATGGTTATTTTTTTCATTTTTTAGTTATGTGATTTCTTTCATATTTGAGTTAGGCCGTCTGGATTATGAGTTAATTTATTAATTCGATTATATCATTTGGATTGTTTTGAGTTAGGTCATTTTGGATCATTTTGGTTATTCATTTTCATTATTTTTAGGCTAAATAATTTTTTTATTTAATTCATTCATTTGATTTGGGTTAGGTTATTTTTTTGATTTTAAGTTATATCATTTTTTAGTTCAATTGGTTCATTTTTTGTTTATATAATATTTGAGTTATGTTATTAATATTATTTTTGGTTTAGGTTAATTGGTTTATTTTGGGTTATTTATTTTTTGGGTTATGTCATTTGTTGTATTATGGGTTAGGTAATTGGTTCAATTTACTTTAGATAATTTGGTTAATTTTTGTTATATTATTTGATTCATTTCTTCATTTTGGATTATGTTATATGATTAATTTATTCTTAGGCCATTTTTTCTCATTTTGGGTATGATTATTTTGTTCATTTTTTTTAAAAAGCTACAATTTTGTAATACATTTCATTCAATAAATAATTTTTCAATATCATTCTCGACAAACAACACAATACTAAAATTATCAATGATATAAATATATATTATTTATAAAATTTAAGATCAATAAAAACACTACTAAAAATTATATTATCCAAATTAATTCTTAAATTAAGAGGATATATAATTAATATCATTGAATGTATAAAAAATACCTTCTATTCTAATATAATTTTTTAATGTATCAATAAATTAAAGTCAATGAATTTTAAATGATTATTTTGATAATATAAAATATTACAATATATAAACTATAATATTTACAAAATTAAGTTATGAATTAGTATTAGATAATTCTAAGAAAAATTAATGTTTAAAAAGACTATTTTCTGATAAAATAAATGCCTTTTAAATTTTTCTTTAATATATACATTTATTCATTTTATAATTTTATTTTGTTGTAAAATGTAGCAAATTTTATTATTAAATAATTCTTTATTATTGTATTTTTAATTTTTCGAATTTTTTAAAATTGACATATTTTTAGTTGAATTGTGAAAAATAATATTTCTTAATTAAATTACAATTATAAAATTATAGTATATAAGTATGATATATAAATCCTTAAAAAAAATTCAACACAATTTTTTTCCTTATATGTGATTTCATAATTTTAAAATTGATGCTTTTAATTTACAAAACCATATTTGATATATTATAACATAATTTATATTTTAAAAAATTGATTTTAATATATTATACAATGATTATTTTAATATTAATATTTATCATTGATGGGTAAATAATTCAATAAAATTGATTTAAAATTTTGAATCAGTAGTTAAGAATTATTTACTATTTGTTAGTTCTGTTTCAAGTACATTGGATAAATTCATTAGGTAGAAACAATTTACTTTTTAAAAATAAATAGGGGTAAAATGAGTTTGGCCAAGATGGAAAAATGATAATAAGGGTTAAAACATAGGTGGGAAAGGGTTTTTTTAATTTCACAACAAAATAAATCCACCACATATTTATTTTCCAATTTTGGATATAATTTTTTTAGAGTCACATCCAATTATTAAAATTTATTTGGTATTTACACAAATTCCTTCCCTTTTCACCATTAAAATGGATACTCTGTTCCTCACTTCATGGCACAAATAAACCAAATTTTTTTATTAAAAACAATAAGAAAATCACTCTTAAAAATTCATATACACTCTTAGTAGGTCATTCTATTCTAAAAAAACATCCACATGTCTTAACCACCTTTGCAATGAAGACAATCCATGAAGTTAGGTATAATTTTCCAACTTCTCTTTTTTCATTTCAATTTCATTATATACATTTATTTTCCCAAAATTATATCACAACATGTTAATATAATAAAATAATTATAATAATTAAATGGTTATTCTATAATAACTACTTTATAATCGATGACCGCTTTTCCCTTTTCTATTAATAAAAAAACCTACATCCATGTTCTCTGAAACCTTCTTCCTCCATCATTCTAGCTATTTCACTTTCCTTCACATAATTAAAAGGATGGTCTTAATTGAGAATTTAATAAATAAATTTGATATTTATTATATTTATTATATTATTAAATGATAATTTATATTTCTCTTTTATCCAATTATATCGAAAATGAAATCACCATCCATGAATATGTGTGGACTACCACCTCAATTGAACCATAACTTTCTAGTATTATTGTCCCCACTACCTTAAATGTACCATCATGATAATTATTTTAATGGATAAATATTATTTTTTGTGAAATAATTAATGTTCTAAAAAAACTAGATAAAATCTTAATAATATTTACAATAAATAACGTTTTTACATTCAACAATCTAAAATAGTATTCTAAAAGAAAAAAATTGATTTCATCATTTCTTTTAGTAAATTAATATAGGTTGGATTGTTATTATAATACATTAAAATTGAAGTTACTAATGATACATGAACTGCTAGGTTTGGGGGTGAATGAATGGTAGAATTTTTAAAATTTTCCAACATTATGTAATTTAACCCCTGTAAATTCTTAGTAAGAAACTCAAATTAAGAGAAATATTGAAACGTATACAAGTAATTGAAAATTTAAAATATTATTCCTCAGTGTGAGAACCAGAATATTTTAGGTTTCTTCTCCCATGGGTCCATGTTAATTCACTACTATAAATATGTGGGCACATCAATGGGGAAACTAATATGGGTCTCCTTCTATCTCTTTATTGGTATGATTATAAAAAATCACATCAGTTTAAAAAAATTCATATAAAACATGACCCATAAATATTTAATACTATAAATTCTTCTCCAGGGTAGTTCATATTGAATTTATGTATGATTAATCTATTTTATTTCTCTACTTATTCCATGTGAATCGGGTATTCCTATGTTTAAAAATCTCAATTTGATGCCCCACATCTAAAACTACACCAAATATAGACTGTTATTCTATCCAATTTAAAAAACATACTGCCGCACAATCATTCTATATGGTAGCCTTGTCCATTTTATGCTATCTAGAAAATGAACTATCCTATTTCTAATTCTTTTGTCAAAACATTCAATCAGTATCTCTTCTTTATCACTATAATATACATTATTTTGAAATCCACTTCTGAAATTAAATACTACAGAACATTGAATTTTGTTCATACATTAATAGTGTCTAGTATATTATACCTTTTAACCGATTTTATAGGTTATTTATAAATAGAAAAGGTGGAAACCATTTATTTTTCCTACACACTAAAATTCATAAATTTTAATTTTATAGACATTCAATTTCACCGGGATACTTCTCAACTATTCCGAAACATTTTTGTAGATTCTTAAATTCTCCAAAATATCCAACTTTATTTAAATTTTATTAAACTAGATGTTTAAAATAAATTAATCTCTATAACATCATCTTTTTAACATTAATGTTATATAGCGTGAAATAACAAAATTTTAAAATAAACATTGAATAACTTGAAACATATTATGCCTAGAAAAAAGATTATTTGTACTTCTAGAAAACAATAACTTTATACATTAGTAAAACTACAATTTTTTAAATTCTATAAAGTAAAACTTCATATGTATAAGAATATTTGAGTTTTTTAATTCATAAAATTAGAATCATTGTACATTTAGAAAGCAACATCTTTAAATTCAGAAACAATTATATGTATGATCATACTGTCCATCAGATCAAACTGTTCATCACCTTGGGAAAATTTAATCAGATAACAAAATACTATCTTATTAAAAAAGTCTATATGATTAAAAAATTACTCCTAATTAGAAAAAGGTCAACCAATTTTTATAATTCCTTCCAATTAAATAATTTTATCTGATAACAAATATCAGTCAAATTACAAAATTCTATGTTATTAAAAATGTATGTCGAATCTACACATTATAAAACAGAAATTTATTGACTCTCTTACAATTCATTTTTTCTAAATTTCTTTTAGAAAATTCTTATATGATTCACTATTCATCCAATGATGAAGTAAAAATTTATAAGAAAGAAAATTCTTATAAAAACTTAATCATTGGAAACTCCAAAAGTCTACAATTACCATTTCATCTAATATCATCTAATCATATCATGAATTATTCATGATGTTTTAGGAACCTCAATTAATAGAAAAACATCATCTGATTTAGTGAGAAATATTATTAATATTGTTATGTAAAAATTTTAACTCCCCAATAATTTTACCTTTTTCATTTCAACAACATTCATAATTTCTAATATTTCTACCTCTATTAATCTGTAGACCATTCTGAATTTCTAAATCTCAAAAATATTATAACATTATAAATTTTGTCCCATTTTTATCAATAGAAAATTCTAAATTTTTACATCCTTATAAAATTATAACATTCTAACAACACTAAATATATTAATCTATATAAATTTATGACTATATACGTTTTTACAAATTCCAATATTTTTCTCTAAAAATATCAGAACAAAATTATTTTATCTATAAAAACCCTTTTTTCCCTATTATACAAAAAAAAGTATTCAAATGTCTTTTGTTAATAAATACAAAACTTTTTTTATTAGGACCTAAAAAAGGATCTTCAATATCTACATTTGGATTTTATAACAACATTCATTAAAAATTTATAAATCTCAAAAAATATCATCACTCGTAAATTTTCAAAACAATTTTGTTATCAACTCAAATTTTTAAAGTTTTAAAAACATAGAATTTATCAAAAAAGGGAGTCCATACACCATAATACTAGAAAATGTAATGTTTTTACCAGAATTCTATCCCTCAGTGACAAGATCATTAATATATATATATTAATGAAAAATCCCCACAACTTTTTTCTCCACCTCGTTTCTTATAAATTCTTAAATCAAAATTTATCCTCCTTAGATATTTATTAAAACCCCCATTTTATGATAACCATAGCATCAAATTCATTATAGATAGAAATATAATAATTTCCTAATATGTAGTTAATTTATATCTCTCTCCCCCCCTCATTTCAAAAGAATTATAAATAATAGTGGGGAATATTATTAGTATTTTTATAATGACTTTAGTGGATAATTAATGTGATTTTTTTGCCTCAATTCGTTAAATATCACCCTTAGAATGGATTTTTTTAAAAAACATATATTGGCCTCCTCTAGATTTAATTCTCACAAATCATGCTTAATTATGATTTAGTAACTAAAATTGTTTTTAATCATGTTTAAATATAACAATAAACCACTGGTGTTAATGTTTATATCATAAGATATGTGGCAATATTTTTGATAATTATTAGAAATCAATACTTGTACTACCGATAGTTGAGTCACTAATAAATGACTCACTAATACATAAGTCACTGACATAAGTCTATGGTACTGATGAAATAAGCTACAAAAATAGAGACATAGTTTTAGAATGACTCATAGTTTTTCTATGTATGAGATACCAATACGTGAGTCACTGAATGCTAAGTTGACAATGTATAACATACTGACAGCTCGACCATCCGATCATGAGGTACTGATGAAAGTTTGATCCACTAATAGAATAATCTATCGAAAGATAGACACACTGAAACCATGTGATACTGACAACATGAGTCACCAAAAACATTAGTCACTAACATCACGAGTCATTGAAAACACGAGACACCGACAGTTTGGGACCCTGATAGTCTGAGATACAGACATTAATAGACTAAGACATTGATGATATATCTATTATATTCAAACTTGTTACTAATGATCATATTTTAAATGAGAGTAATTGTACTAATTATTTTTTTCATACAAAACTAATGACATTTTCAGAGATCAATACAAGGTATGGGGTACCATCCCATGATCGAGATCTTGCTCCTTGTCGTCTGGCATGTATAAAGCACATACCTGATCAATAAGTTGTACACCCATATATACGAGACGTCAAGGATAGATCTCAAACACCATAGAGGAAAACACAATAGTTTCCTACCATTTATACATGATGATATTACATAGAACCAAAATGCCAAAAAAATTTAGAGCAACAAAACTTGATGAGAATAAAACATCAAGGAAGAATCAACCTTCTTAGAAACTGTAGACTTAAGAAAAAACAACACTCTGTTTTACTATTTGATTCTTAATGTTTACTCCATCATAACTTATACCATCATTTAAGAGTCCAGAAGTTGCATAGCACATCACACACAGCTTTTTAAACACTTTTCTCATTATATTTCTCTACTTGTGTAAATTATTTTCATTTTGAGTAGTGTGTGTCACCATTTATTGACACACTGAATCATTTTCTAAAAAAGAAGATACATAGAAATCTTCACCAACCTACCTATTTAAACATTACACTCTAATGGATGATAGTGGAAGAGGACCCTATGTGGCATGTATGTTTGTTTTGTACTCCAATGAATACTATAGAAGTGGTCTATTGACCTGGATTTTTTTTTTCAATTGTATACCCCAATCTTGGGTGTGGATAATGTTTATTTATATAAATTTCTTGGTGGTAGGTTAACACCAAGTGCGTAGGACTAAGTATCTTCTTCATACTTAACCTATTTTTTTAATCTGTTGTGCCTTTTAATGTTTAGTTTTCTTATCTACTTTTTTTTATTCAAAGGAAAAAACAATTCTTCAGACTGATTGTTAATATAAGGTAGTTTTTGTATTTGAATTTCGTATAGTATGCTATTTTCAAAAGATAAAATTATAATTCATATTATCTTAATCGATAACTAATCAACCTTTGACATATATTTCGAGCAATCAAATCTATTATAAATATTATATTTTAGTTAGTTGGAATGCATTTAATTTTAAATTATGCTATTTTTAAATATAAATTTTAGACAAAAATATTTATAGGAACTAAATTCATCCCCCTCTTGAGTTTAATACTATAACCAACATTTTGTATCAGTATTTTATTACACCAAATTATTTAAAAGTTTTTAACTATTTTAAATTGTGATTTTAGTTGTGTATTAATGATATCTAAATTTATTTCAGTTCAAAATGTATTATTCATTAAAATATTTAAAATGTTTTTTAAATGGACAACTTTAAGTAAGGTGTTTCTACCTATTGAACTTCCTACATTAATGGAAAAAATTATTCTAAGTGGATAATTAAAATTAAAATGCATTTGGAAATTATGTGTTTTGAAATATGGTCTTCCATTGTAGAAGAATATTAGATTCCTACTACTGCTAGGAACACATGGGATTATTTCACAAAAGTAGACTATAATATTAATTATAATGTTATGAATGCCACATAACACTCTTTAGGAGATGATGAATTTAATAGGATTTTGGCATGTAAAACAACATTTTAAATTTGAGATACTGTCGTTTTTTAACATTGTTGATGCTCTCTTCCGTCACAGAGTTTAAAGATTGACCATGGAGAGTTATTGAAGCAAAGAAGAAGGAAGAATGATCAAAATGGTGAAAAGGCATTAAGGCATTCAAGTGTACCTTCACACCAGCCTTGGGCGCGCAAGTCACTTGAATTCCAGACATGAGCCGCACAATTCACTTTTGCGACGTACCGCATATTTCTTCCAAGCCTCGGGTAGCCTATAAATACACCCTGTGGGCCCCCCATTTTGGGGATGGAAAATTCCAAAAGACAGATTTATTCTCTCAGCACCCTAGTCTCTACTTTAAGTCTTCTAAACATCTCTATGGTAATTTTTTACTTAGAATGAAATATCTAAAGAATTGAAACAAGGCCTAAGTGTTGGAATTCATCAACACTTGCACGCCTAATGGTCTAACCCTTAAATTAAAATGGATTCACTTGTGTGACACCTTATCCGGTTGATAGAACATGCACGCCACTCTTTTGGAAGACTTTAGGGATAGTACTAAGGGCTTGAGCCAAGATTTGCCCATTTATTACCCTATGGGTTGACTGTTGTGCAAGTATACATGTGTGGCGCAAGTATACTTGCATGACCAAAACTTGCACACCCAAACAAGACATGTCCGCCTACCTCTTTTTGGGTTCCCCTCCTGTTTATTCAAGTTTTCTCTTCAAATCCATCTCTCCTATGCCAGATTTAGCATTCAAAATCCTCTTCAATGACACTTTTGGCATGGTTCTTTTGTTGGATTCCTGATCTGAAAAGATTTATTTGGAACATCTCTAAAAACATTGTGATATACATATATTTATGTCACTAAGGTAAGATATTTCCTCCATTCAACCTCATCCTCTATGATGAGAAGATCTCTAACCTGGGCCTCCTTTTCAAGAGTATTCCCCAGTCCAAGTTCCAAAACATGGGCCCCATTTTCAGGATTATTCCCCAAATTCCAAATTCCCTTAACCTGGGCATTTTCCTTAGGAGTAATCCCCATTCGTAATTTCCCTTAACCTGGGCCTCTATCTTAGGAATAAGCCCCAGTCTTAATTTCCATTAACCTAGGCCTCCTTCTTAAGAATAAGCCCAAGTTCTCAAGCACTTTTAACCTGGGCCTCCTTCTAAGGAATAAGCACCAGTTATAATTTCTCTCTTAACTAGTCTTAACTTCTTTCGATTTGGGCATCCTTCTTAGGAGTAATCCCCAATCATAAGTTAAATTCCCCCTTTAATCTGGGAATCCTCCTTAGGATTACGTCCCAAGTTCTAAGACCCTTCTAATTCAGGCATACTCCTTAGGAGTAATTCTTATGTTATATTGTCCAAAATCTCCATAAAATAGAAATACCTTTATAAACCTTGTTTCTGTGTTTCTTCCCTAAACTAAATCCTAATCCTCATCTATCTTGGGAAGTCACACATACATAATCCCCATATCATTCCTTGTGACTATATCTTTCATGGAACAAGTTGTCAGGTTTAATGATATCTCCTGTTTCTCAAACCGAGTGTAGAGACCCGAAGCTTAACGTACATGGACATTACATTACTTTTGCGGAATACATAGTACATAACAAAAACACACACACAAGGACTGTAATAGTTTAGTGTCTTTGGAAACTCAGAATATAATCTTCTAATCGTGGTGAAAGATCTTCAACATCTCCCATAAAGATCTTCTTTTTTTAAAACCTAAATCCTTTCATTATGTCACGGGGAAAAGAAAACATAAAAGGGTGAGCTCAAATTCTCAGTAAGGGTAAACAAAAGAAATATCAATCACGTCATATTCATAAGAACATATCTTTTGGAAATCATAACCTGCAAAAGAGATCACAATTTCATAACATGGGATAAATCATAGTAGTGAAGTGTAATCCACTTAAAACATGAAACATTGTGTCATACACACATAATCATAGAGAATCATTTCTTATTAGTCAAGACTCATTTCCAAGACTATCTTAGTGGGCAAAGTCCCTTTTTGAGCCGAGTTCACTCCTCGTTTTAGTCCTGTTTCACTGAACTGGTATAACCTACCGTTCCAGCCATTTCTATCTCATGAGATATAAAATCTTTACCCAATGCATTGGACGGAGATATAGGTCCCACCCATCTCATAATGAAACCATTCTTATGTGTGCCACAAAAAGCATAAATCATACATCATTGCATAACCCATGTAATAAAAACGGAATTCTTAAACATCGTGACATCATAAAACAATTCATATAAGATAAAAGAATTCATAAAGAAAATATTTCCATCACAACATAATCAAATCCATGTAATAATAGGGATAGAAACAAAACCCTTTATTATCTTAGATGGAAAATAATTTTGATAACACATTTGAACTCCATTCTTGAGGAAAATATTCTTTCTACTTCAAAAACACTTTTCCTTTCTTAACATGTCATACGATTCTAAACTATAAGAAGTTGATTAAAAATAAACTTGAAAATTATTAAAGGAATAATCTTGGAAATAATGTTTTAAAAATCCATTCATGTCATATAATTAAAAAAACATATGTCTCGTACTTTTGTCGGAAAATTCAAAAAGTACCTTGTAGGGTAAATAAAAGAATGATTCTTTCAATACCAAGGAGTAAAAGTCAAAATTAGTAAAAATGACTTTAAACATACATAAATACATTTTTATAAAACATGGAAATGGATGATAGCAATAACCCCAGTAAATACTTACGAATAAGAAATCTCGGATAAAAATGAGATCTGCACAATTATCCCTTACCTTAGGTCCGATTTGCTTCATATGTGTCTGAAACTCCTGTTTAATTATTTAAATAATGTCATTTACTTATTCCAAAATCATACTCATTGTTATGATATCATATATGGTTCACTTATGGCTTTATATTACTCGTTCTTTTGTAAATTCCATGTTAAAGAGCGTTTTCGGTAAAATCGTTTCATTTGTCGTCCGTGTTTTGACTTGTAATTATTCATATAATTACATAGATCATGATTACTTAATTCCAGAATATAAAACAGGATTTATATATAATATATATTCAGAATATATATACATATATATAATAGATCAGTAAATGGAATGAAATATATTGTTCATGGAGACGGTAGAACGTACGTACGCATGAACGTTGTTTTCTTTTCCTTATTGAGTTGAATGGAATTAAGTAGATGACATACATATATATACACATATATCTAGAATCATTATTATGTCATATATTTCATTATTAATTATTATATATACTTTATAATCATTCATGAATGGTTAACGTGGAGAATGAATCTCATCACGTCGTGGAGACGGTAGTCCGTATGTACGCACGAGCGATGATATCGTTCTCATGATCGTGGAATTGTATTGGAGTGTATGTATACTATTTCAGAATAAATATCATTTTACAATAATTATATATAGTAATTATTTACATAATTATACCCATCCAAGTAAGGTGGTGGAGGAAAATAGATTACACCACGGTGTGGAGACGGTATTCCATACGTACCCACGTGCGGTGATTTCATTTTCCGTAGGATTGATAGATGGTGAAATAGGGTTGATTCATACATATAATAAAATATAATTTTATGAGGGATACTGATTTTATTACTTCATGATGAAACAACTAAAGAAGAAGAATTGGAAGAAGAAATAAAGATGAAAGAATCGCTAACAGGCCTTACCTCTTCTTTGAAGCGCCTCTTTGAGACCTCCTTTTAGGGCCATAAAATTGGTCTTTGAGGAATACCAGAACCTATAGGATGTTTCTAGGGAAGTGGAGAAAAGAATTTGTCAGGGGTTGGCCGAGCATGAAGGCTCAATGTGGTGTGAGGAAGAGAGGGAGGAGGTTCCCTTTTATAAGGGAGGAGAGGGGCACCATTGGAATAACGAAAAATATTATTTTATTATAAATCCAAATTCGGTTTTAAATAGCTCCAAATTTATTTATTTCGAATATAAGGTGGGTATGGGTCTCAATCCTCTCATCTAACAGAATTCATACAAGTTTAGTTCCCTATTTTAACATTATCATTTAGATTTAACATTAAATTAAATAATTTTACTTTTACCGTGTCTTCTTGTGTTCTTATACTATAAGGTTAATAAACATACTATAAGCAGCCAAACGAACCCCAAGATGTTTAGTATTAATATATATAACCTTATCTAAGTCATTTGGATGAACCTTATATTTTAAAAAATAAAATAACAATTACTAATATAATATTTGTTTTAAAAACTATTTTATGTCAATTTTGACACAATTTAGTAATTGATATTTTTGAAAATAATAACAGAATGATTAGTTCTAAAAAAGTTAATTAAATCAATACTAACATGTAATATTAACCTATAAAATTAATGTAATTCATAAAAAGTCTCAAATTACTTTTATTTTCGTGTTTATAACATCAATTATGTCAATATTTGATTAATAAGATAATTACTGCATCATCTTTGTGTCATATATAAAGTAAATTATTTAAAGTCTAAAAATTACAAATAAAATATAATTATGTAGGAAATCGTTTTATCTTACTAATGAATATTTATAGCCTAATTTATCTTATGTATAACCCCATATTAAAAATGATTTACTTATTAAACCTTGATTTTAACTATTTTAACCCTTCTTTAAATAAATTAATAATAAATGTCCTAATCTAATCCAAGTGGGCCTAAATGGTCATATTTTATTCCTAAGGTTGTTTTAGTTCTAATTACACTTTTCTAATAGAATTAGGACATGTGTTAGGGTAATAATATTATCATTTTACCCTTAATTACCCTATTTACTTTTAACCGTGGTAAAAATAGTAAAAAGTTACTAATAACCAAAAATTATTTTTATCTCATTGAACCACATTTTAGTCCTTGATATTAACCGTGTCTCTCGGATTTTCGAAATTCCACTCATAGAAGCGGTAAAATTATGTTTTATGAAAAATTCAGTTTTTTTAACTACCACTTAGTGGTTTCACTATTCATCAAAAATTGAAAGTTTTCAGAAAAATACCAAAAATTAGGCCTAAGATATATTTGATATTATGAATTCAAAAATGATGTCTATTTTACCAAATTCAAAACATATCAGTTGCATTAATTAATTTAAATATTAATTCCCATCGTCAAAACAAATAGCGTGTTCTTAAGAGATAATAACTATCAAAAGATTGGCAGTTGTTTATGTCTGGTTTAAATGTGAAATTACATATAATAACCAAAATTTTATTAAATTATAAAAATATATTCTAAATATACTTTAAAAACATTAAAATTAATAATTTATCACTATTAATTATTTCTATTAAAAATGTTTTTTAATTAAAATTTAGTAATTTTCACTATTCATCAGAAAATGAAAGTTATCCGAAAAGTACCAAAATTTCACTCTAAGCTCATTTCTATATTCGGAATCCAGAAATGAAGTACATTTTGAAAAATAAAAATTACAAAATTTCAAAAGGTGGTTATTACTATTCATAATGGCTAGTTTAAATAATATTTTAATAGCATATCGTTGTTTAGTGAAACTCGGTATTGCGTACTACACACGCTATCGAGGAAGGTCGTGATTGTGTGTAATTCAAGGAAAGTCAAGGATGCGTGTTGTGTAAGCTCATTTTGGTGTAGCGTAAAACACAAGACATTAATGAAATTAAAAAGAATATTTTTCATAAAATCTCTGGGTGTTACATTCTACACCCCTTAAAATGAATTTCGCCCTCGAAATTCGTCGGGGTTATAAATGGTTTAAAATTAAAAAGTTTCTTTAATAGAAACCCACATCGTAAAAAGGACTACCAAAACCAATTTTTTAAAAAAAGTATGAAACGTAACGGTTACCCAAATAAGCTTATCACTGGGTTTCCACATAGGTGAAAATATGGATATGGAAGAGAAATCTAACCATCATGTTCTGATGGATAGTGGTAGAGAACATGACTATGGAAAAGCCCGCAATTACAAAGCTATAAATTTTTGACGATCTAAGGTACCATCTGATTCATCAGATAAAAGAGCACTAGGACAACATTTTGGTTTTCAATAACATTTCCCTAAAGTTGATGAAATTGGAATTAGAAGAAATACTTTCGTGATTTTGGTATAGTCTCACTGTTTGTCATTCTTTGAACAATTTACACTTCATCTCTTAAAGAAATGAAGTGGAATTTTTCATTCGTGATGTGTTAGCAGATCATGTGATAGAATGATGGGTCATTCCATCTGTCTCAAACAAAAGGTTAGAAAAGGTATCAAAAAAATACATAAGTCCATCTATAGTGAGATTAATCATATATGGTTCATAAAATGAACTTATACTTTATATATCATACTTCTTAATATAATAAAACTAGTTTCTACTAAACAGGGAATTCATGTAGGCCAGTGGTAGGCGATAAAGGCCAGTCGCACTTCGGTTGTGGGTTCGATTCCCACACCCTTGTCCGACGCGATGGGTTGTTGCCCGTTCTGCAGGATGTCCTTTTTCTAAAGCTATATTACTATAACATCCCATCAACAATATCAAATAATTTTTATCCTTAAACAATACTAACTTATGTCCAACATAATCCATTCCAATCTTTAGACTTATCTAAACTACTTCGGTCCAAGCTCATAGTATAAATAAAATGATCACGTGAATTCCATAATTTATCCCCCATATATCATAAGATATATCTTGTTGGTAAAATTACAAACATGTGAATACCTTAATCATGTATTCTCTTGAAGAATGAATATCCATTGAACCTTTGTGAAAACATGAATGTAGTTAAAAGGTAACACTTTCCACATACCAAAATCCTCAAAATTCTATATCCTCAAACCATGATATCACTTAGTCCTTATATCAATCATGAGATCATGAATACTATCAAACATATTATATTCTCTTTATCCCTTCCTTATATGCATATCATCTGCTTTCCAAAAATATTTCAATCACATTTCATGGTTATCGATACCATAAAATTATTGAAAACCATAATAGACCAAAACATAAATATTCCAATATTCCACGATACTATATAAAACATTATTCTGGAATCCCATTACATAAACACTTAATCATTCCCCCACATCTTTGTCATATTTAACATCTCCAATAGTGATCGCATGTGACTTCACTTTGTCTTTTTCCTTAAGTGGTTGCTCATGTCGATCATCACTAACCCTTGGATTAGGGCATTTATTAGCATAATGCCCCATTTCATTGCACTTGAAGCATTGAAGTGTTGTTGGTGCGTTCTCTGCAGTCTTTTCATTATTCAAATAAATAGATAGCATTTTTCCATTACTTCGACACTCAGATACTCGATGACCTTCTTTTTCACACTTAAAACATTTTATAGTCCCTTTAAGACAATCTCCACCATGCTTCTTTCCACACTTTTATCATAAGGAAACATTCAACTTCTTTTCACCATTATTCTGAGATTTCTCCTTGAACTCCATCTTTCGTTTCTTGTCAAAACTATGATATGGATAAGTAACACCAACTTCCATTTCTACCTTGATAGCACAATGCACAATTTCATCATAGCTACTGAAGTCTCTTATAGCTAATGCCCTTCGAATATTTGGTTTTAAGCCACTGAAGAATCGATCAACTTTACTTTCAGGTTGGATGACAAATCCAGATGCATACCATGAAAGCCTTGTAAAATTCCCTTCGTATATACTAATAGATTCATCATCCTTTTTCTTTAGTTCAAGAAAATCCTTCTCCATATTTGTTCTAAGAATACTAGGGAAGTACTTATTGAAAAATAAGTTCTTGAACTCATCCCATCCCATGGACTCAATTTCATCTATTGGCCTCGTATTTTTGATAAGATTCCACCATTGATCAGCATCACCTTCCAAACGATACACTGCTAAGATGACTTCATCATGTTCATAACATTGAAGAACTGAAAATATCTTTTCAGTATTACTAATCCATTATTCAGCAACAAGTAGATTAGAAGACCCACTGAAAGAAGGTGGACGTTGCCTCATGAAGGACTCAATAGAATATTGTTCCCTTCTCTGCTCATTTGGAAGTCCAGAATGATTCATAGCTTGTTTAAGTATAGAAATAAGATTTTGCACTCCATATCCCATAACATTTGTTTGTTCAGGAGGACAATCATTCCATTGTCCATTGCATTGATCAACACGGTTCCTTCGGGTTCCAGCCATCGTCTAAAACCCAAGAAGAATAGTGTGAGAGGAAAAAATCATAATAAAGGGGGAGTAACTTCAATATCTAACATCTTTGGTTTAATCTAATATCATTACCATAGTTCTAGGACTATATCCTATACATATACTTATCCTTAGGGACATCCCTAGGCATACCTTAGAAATATCTCTAGGGATCTCACTAACGTTTTCGCATCCTAGTTTCCAAAGGTTGACCAAACATTTCCTCTGATACCAACTGTAGAGACCCGAAGCTTAACGTACATGGACATTACATTACTTTTGAAAAATACTTTGTACATAACAAAAACACACACACAAGGACCGTAATAGTTTAGTGTCTTTGGAAACTCGGAATATAATCTTCTAATCGTGGTGAAAGATCTTCAACATCTCCCATAAAGATATTCCTTTTTTAACCTAAATCCATTCTTTATGTCCTAGGGAAATGAAAACATAAAAGGGTGAGCTCAAATGCTCAGTAAGGGTAAACAAAAGAAATATCAATTAGGTCATATTCATAAGAACATATCTTTTGGAAATCTTAACCTGCAAAAAGATCACAATATCATAACATGGGATAAATCATAGTAGTGAAATTTAATCCACTTAAAACATGAAACTTTGTGGCATACACACATAATCATAGAGTATCATTTCTTATTAGTCAAGCCTCATTGCCAAGACTATCTTAGTGGACAAAGTCCCTTTCTGAGCCGAGTTCACTCCTCGTTTCAGTCCTGTTTCACTGAACCAGTATAACCTACCATTCCAGCCATGTCTATCTCATGAGATATAAAATTTTTACCCAATGCATTGGAGGGACATATAGGTCCCACCGATCTCATAATTAAACCATTCTTATGTGTGCCACAAAAAGCATAAATCGTACATCATTGCATAACCCATGTAATAAAAACGGAATTCTTAAACATCGTGACATCATAAAACAATTCATATAAGATAAAATAATTCATAAAAAAATATTTCCATCAAAACATAATCAAATCCATGTAATAATAGGGATAGAAAAAGAACCCTTTATTATCTTATATGGAAAATAATTTTGATAACACATTTGAACTCCATTCTTGAGGAAAATATCCTTTCTACTTCAAAAACACTTTTCCTTTATTAACATGTCATACAATTCTAAACTAAAAGATGTTTATTAAAAATAAACTTGAAAACTTGTAAAGGAAGATTCTTGGAAATAATGTTTTAAAAATCCATTCATGTCGTATAAGTTAAAAAAACATACTTCTCGTACTTTTTTCAGAAAATTCATAAAGTACCTTATAGGGTAAATAAAAGAAAGATTCCTTCCATACCAAGGGGTAAAAGTCAAAATGGGTAAAAATGAATTTAAACATACATGAATACATTTTTATAAAACATGGACATGGATGATATCAATAACCCCAGTAAATACATACGAATAAGCAATCTCGGATAAAAATGAGATTTGCAAAATTATCCCTTACCTTAGGTCTGATTTGCTTCGTATGTGTCCGAAATTCCTATATAATGATTTAAATAATGTCATTGACTTATTACAGAATCATACTCATTGTTATGATATCATATATGGTTCACTTATGGCTTTATATTACCTGTTCTTTTGTAAATTCCATGTTAAAGAGTGTTTTGGGTAAAATCGTTTCATTTGTCGTCCGTGTTCTGACTTGTAATTATTCATATGATTACATAGATCATGATTACTTAATTACAGAATATAAAACATGATTTATATATAATATATATTCAGAATATATGTATATATAATAGATCAGTAAATTGAAAGAAATACAGCGTTCATGGAGACAGTAGACCGTATGTACACATGAACGTTGTTTTCTTTTCCTTATTGAGTTGAATGGAATTAAGTAGATGACATACATATATGCACACATAAATACAGAATCATTATTATGTCATATATTTCATTATGAATTATTATATATACTTTATTATGATTCATGAATGGTAAACTTGGAGAATGAATCTCATCGCGTCGTGGAGACGGTAGTCCGTACGTACGCACGAGCGATGATATCATTCTCATGATCGTGGAATTGTATTGGAGTGTATGTATACTATTTCAGAATCAATATCACTTTACAATAATTATATATAGTAATTATTTACATCATTAAACCCATCCAAGTATGGTGGTGGGGGAAAATAGATTACACCACGGCGTGGAGACGGTATTCCGTACATACGCACGCGCGGTGATTTCATTTTCCGTATGATGGATAGATGGTGAAATAGGGTTGTTGAATACTTATAATAACATATAAGTATATGAGTGATACTGATTTTATTACTTCATGATGAAACAACTAAATAAGAAGAAGTGGAAGATGAAATAAAGATGAAAGAATCGGTAACGGGCATTACCTCGTCTTTGAAGCGCCTCTTTGAGACCTCCTTTTAGAGCACTAAAATTGGTCTTTGAGGAAGACCAGAACCTCTATTATGATTCTAGGGAAGTGGAGAAGGGAATTTGGGAGGGGTTGGCCGAGCATGAAGTCTCAAAGTTGTGTGAGGAAGAGAGGGAGGAGGTGTCCTTTTATAAGGGAGGAGAGAGGCACCTTTGGAATAACTAAAAATATTATTTTATTATAAATCCAAATTCGGTTTTAACTAGCTCCATATTGATTTATTTTGAAGATAAGGTGGGGAGGGGTCTATATCCTCTCATCCAATAGATTTTAGACAAGTTTAGATTCCTATTTTAACATTATCATTTATATTTAACATTAAATTAAATAATTTTACTTTTACCGTGTCTTCTTGTGTTTTTATACTATAAGGTTAATAAACTTACTATAAGCAGCCAAACGAACCCCAAGTTGTTTATTATTAATATATATAACTTTATATAAGTCATTTGGATGAACCTTAGATTTTTATGAATAAAATAACAATTACTAATATAATATTTGTTTTAAAAACTAATTTATGTCAATTTTGACACGATTTAGTAATTGATTTTTATGAAAATCACAACAGAATGATTAGTTCGAATAAAGTTAATTAAATCAATACTAACATGTCATATTAACATATAAAATTAGTTTTATTTATAAAAAGTCTAAAATTACATTTATTTTGGTGTTTATAACATCAATTATGTCAATATTTCATTAATAATATAATTACCGCATCATAGCTTTGTCATATATAAATTAAATTATATAAATTATAAATATTAAAAATAAAATATCATTACGTAGTAAATACTTTTATCTTTCTAATGAATATTTATAGCCGAATTTATCTTATGTATTACCCCATATTAAAAATGATTTACTTATTAAACTATGACTTTAACTATTTTAATCCTTCTTTAAATAAATTAATAATAAATGTCCTAATCTAATCCAAGTGGGTGTAAATGGTCATATTTTATTCCTAAGGTTGTAATTGTTCGAATTACACTTGTCCAATTTAATTAGTACATGTGTTAGAGTAATAATAATAATATCATTTTTACCCTTAATTACCCAATTTACTTTTAACCGTGGTAAAAAAAAGTAAAAAGTTACTATTCACTAAAAATTATTTCCATCTCATTGAACCACATTGAATCCTTGATATTAACCGTGTCTCTCAGATTTTCAAAATTCCACTCACAGAAGCGGTAAAATTACGTTTTATGAAAAAATCAGTTTTTTTAACTACCACTTAGTGGTTTCACTATTCATCAAAAATTGAAAGTTTTCAGAAAAATACCAAAAGTTAGGCCTAAGCTATATTTGATATTATGAATTCAAAAATGATGTCTATCTTACCGAATTCAAAACATATCAGTTGCATTAATTAATTTAATAATTAATTCCCATCGTCAAAACAAATAGCGTGTTCATAAGAGATAATCACTATCAAAAGATTGACAGTTGTTTATGTCTGGTTTAAATGTGAAATTACATCCAATAACCAACATTGTATTAAATTGTAAAAGTATATTCTAAATATACTTTAAAACCAATCAAATTAATAATTTATCACTATTAATTATTTCTATTAAAAAGGTTGTTTTTAATTAAAATTTATTAATTTTCACAATTCATTAGAAAATGAAAGTTATCTGAAAAGTACCAAAATTTCACTCTATGCTAATTTCGATATTCCGAATCCAGAAATGAATTTCATTTTGAAAATTAAAAATTTAAAAATTTCAAAAAGTAGTTATTACTATTCAGAACGGCTAGTTTTAATAATATTTTAATAGCATATCATTGTTTAGTGAAACTCGGTATTGCGTACTACACATGCTATCGAGGAAGGTCGCGATTGCATGTAATTCAAGGCAAGTCAAGGATGTGTGTTGTGTATGCTCCTTCTAGTGTATCTTATAACACAAGACATTAATGAAATTAAAAATAATATTTTTCATAAAATCTCGGGGTGTTACACCGAGAAAGTCTCAAGTGATCTTAGAGTGTAAAAGTTACCACAACATATCTCTTTGGGCTATTAATCATATAAAAGCCCCATATTTCTTAATCAAACTACGTGGACTTTTATCTCTTCCTTAAAATTAGACTATGTAGGAAGCCATTCTATGGTTCAAGCCCATCACCCATTAATTTTCATCTGTCCCATATGACGTTAAACTATATCTTAATTCCCAAACTATGTGGGTTCTGATCCATTTTATAACAAGGATACGTAGGTAGGCCATCTGTGGGTACAATCCCAACTCTAAAATAATCCATGTCCTTCTGAGTGACAATAAACTTCAAGTTCCCCCTAAGTGGCTTTAAAACAAGTATCGTCATCATAATGACCAATAGATTTCTATATAATGTATTGAATGATTCCATTGACTAAGGATATCCAATACATATGTATGATTCTTTATCGATGAAGAACCTCAAATACCTATCAAAGATTCTCTAAATCTCATACACATCAATCATTGATTGCAAGATCTAATGGAATGCTCATTTTCGTACTTGGTAATTTAATAAGGATTCATGAACATAACTCAAATCTATAAAGAGAGTCCCAGAGTAGACAATAATTCCCCCTAAAATGGTGTGATGAGTCCGACCTCCCATCCTCTCGACCAATGCAAATTCTTAAGCCTCATCGGTCCACAACTAATGAGCACATACCTTTGGAATGTAAGTCCAAATGGATATAGAATCATTGGATGTTTCCGGATCTATGAATAAACCCATTATAAACCGATTGGAATGTTTGAACATTAAATAAATGTGGTTATCCCCATATTTACAGAGGAAAAAAATGGTGAACACGGTGTGAATTCTTGGCCAAGTTAAATGATGTTTTACTTATTTGTTAGGCCCCTATTTAACATAATTTGAGGGCCAACAAGCAATCAATAACTGATGTTCTCATCCAAAAGAGGTAGTGGCCCAACATATATTGATTAGGTCTATTATATCAAATAGGCACTCATTTTCAATATCTCACTGCGTTAAATAATTGGCTTCGCTAAAGTTCACACCTTTGAATTCATATGTTGCTACTCCTGCTGGATTCTCATCCGCTCTGAGGATGACATCACCTACTCAGTTTCTTCAACACTAGGTCTCAAATTTGTTGGTTAATGAATAACATCCACACAGTACCATTCCAACTCTAGAGGCTGCTCGACAAGCCCTCCATGTTAACAACTCACCCTGGTCATCTGGACAGAGATGACCAGTGATCATGAAACAGGTGATTCCATCCACCATCTCCAACCGTTTAGGGTCATTATCCCAGGAACTCAATCACTAGTTTCTCCCATAGTATGAGGAGGTTTATAATAAGGTCACTCAAGGTCTTAATTCAAGGAGATAGGAGTCCTTCGTGAGGTCTCCCATCAACAATCACTGCCAGACTCGTGCGGCATTGTGCCCCCAACATGATGAGGGTATTTCCTTTAGGGGTTCGGCTTAGGTTCCTCATACCTGAGCATGCAAGACGAACCTCCAGATGAAAAATCTGGTCAACTGGGAGAAAGTTCTTATTTTTCCCCTCAGGAGAAGTCCATCAAGACAACTTGATGGAAAGCAGTGAGCAGGCACATACACCCGTATGTTCTAATTCCGCTGTCCAGCAGATCATCTGGCCGCAACCCACCAATCCTACCATGCAATTTTGGCGGAGAACTATAGTTAGGCATATAGACATGTTTATAACTCATCATCCAGTTAGCATGATCATCTGACTACAACCAAAGAAGCTTTCCAATCCGATATGGTGGAAACTGATAAGCAGGCACATACACCGTTTTACTGTCAACAATTCGGTCAGATGTCTCATCTGCCAGTATTGAAGGAAATTTTTCAACCATACATGACAAAGAATACATAGAATGCACATACACCTGTCAATATTCATCAAGCCTTCCAGCAATCTCATTTGGTAGCACTCGGAAAAGTCAGTCAGAAAGCTCCGACGACAAATTTGGAGCAGACTCAACTCTCTAACCCTATGCATAAGTACTGTCAATATCCATTGGTAGGAAAATGAGGACAGGAGAAGGCACATACACCTATTCCAAGAATGGAATGGATGTATATTCCCTTTTCGACGGCTGAAGTCACCAAGCACATTTTTATGATTGTGAAAGAGCAGAAGCAAATCCCTGCTCATATTCTGGATGCCTGTCAAAATATTATAACAGCTTCAACATCATCAGAGGGAAAGAAATGAAAATCTATCACTACCAATGGAGTGAAACATCAATATATCACTTCATAATAGATTCACACCTCTGTTCTAGTCCACGTGGTTTGTGGGGCATACTCCTCCAAATAATACGGACAACCATGTCAGACACATACACCTAATTTGAAAGGAGATAATTATCCTAACCTGATCATTTCTTCTAAGTAGGCACATAAATCTTCCCATAATAACCACTTTTGTCAAAAAGTGGTTCCAAAAGTGAGTAATAAGGTATCTATGAAAGAGACCCATCCAGCACAGTCGAGAAATCAAGATCTAATCTGCAAACAGTCCTTGCTCGATGATGGAGTTCTTGATGCACTAAGACAATTATCTGTTGCAACGCAAGATTCTATTCTCTTTCTTCCCAATAGTGGGAACATTAATTCTGATGGTCTTCATCAGACACTTCCCCATGAAGTCTTGCTTCATGACAGTTCCGTCGATCTAGAAGTATCATCTTCATATAAGAGCCATGATAACCCTCTGTATGGCCAGAAGATCAAGGAGAAAATGTTTTCATCATTTTTTGTAACCCACCATGGTGTTCCTCCCCATGATGATGAATTTAGCTTTGAAATTCCACTCCATATTAGTAATTCACATTTCGTGGAAAATTATTCAAAGGACAATGCAGTAATGAGAAAGCCCTCTTATCTTGAGAAACATGAAAATGTGAAGCCAATCATGTCTGATGCTTTACCAATAGTAGGTGAAATAATTTCTCAACCAAGAGATAGACTGGGATGTAGGTCATTCGCTAAACCACCCTAGGGTTATTCATCTTCTAGTTTGATAAATGAATTATGTACCAATATTGTTTATTCTGATGAAGCAACAAGGAAGCACCAGCTCTGGTCTAATTAGGTAGAAGAATCTTAATTGAATGATTAGGAGAAATTACTGAATATAAGAAAACAACTGGAAAAAGGTGAAGTACCAGTCACGTTTTGAACTTTACCTGGCTCTCAGTATGATATTCCTGAAATGTTGATGGAAGATTGTACTCATGATATCTGTCACGACATGTGGAAACTCTTTTTAAAATTAAAAAAAGTATTATCTTATGATGAATATGAAAATCATGTCATGATAATTCAAGGGTTACAATGCCAAATTGTTTCGGAATCTCTCTCAGTTTCATGATATCCAATGGTTGAAAATTAGCAGAGAGACCTTCAACGTTCATGCCTTGACACACTAAAAATATTGCCCCAGTTAATTTCCAATGCCTCATCTAGTATTCATATCAGGGGTTGAGGTATTAATGGAGCACTACATTTCACTATGCTCTTCACTCAGCAAATCCCCCCAAATGTGGTATCATGCAATGTTATTTCCCATGGCCTACCACATCCAACTGGTTTTGTGTGTAATTAGATGCATACTCAGGAACTAGCCTCAACTATTTCTTCCCAAAGTTAGGCATACAAAGAACAAGTTGTCGAATTACTCTTACATCAAGAAAATGAGAATATCGAACATGCTTCTCATTTTGAGAAATCACATCATCATGTGAAAGAAGTGTTAGAAATCATCCAATGGTCATTTGAGCCAAGTGATTTGAGAAAATGTAGGTTAATGCATCCTGCCAATTTTTAGACTAATGTCTACAAAATTAGGAGAGATTTTTAGAACGTCTCAGATATAGCAGCTCAAGAGCCACCCCAACTTGCTAGACTAAGGACTCTTTTAACCCAACCCTCTAAATATACAAATAGGATTCGAGGAGTTGAGCAGGAACGACCCCACTCCACCAGATTGGGGACTTTTTCAAATCCTCAATCCCTTTCTCAGTGGAAGCCAGTCTTCTCTTGATTAGGTAAGAAGACACAAGAGGAACGAAGAGCTGAATTATCAAGAGATTCCCTCCAAATTATGTTTTGTCAAGAAGTTCATGAGGGATCAACTCAACATAAGGAAGTGGCTCATTAGGGACATGGAAGAAGGCAGCCTCGCTGAAATGCTGATAGAAGGGATGAAATGTGTTATGCATCAATAAATGTCATCAATGCCATTTTTTTATCCTCTAGAACACGAGTCTCCCTTAGAGGGATCAGATTAAGATGTTCCTACTCAAGAGGCTATGCACACAGAAGCAAATGGAGAAGGTTTGCGTACACAAAATCAAAGGATTACATAGAATCTAGGTATTCCTTCAAATAGCCAACTTCCCCCTCCCCAAAAGGCATCCAAAAAGGGAAAAGGGAATAATCAAGTTACATTCCACCCTTCCTTTGGAGAAGTCCAATCACTCTCACTAGAGAAATGATTCACACAACAAGAGGATGAAATGAAGGAATTGAGGAGGTTGAATGCAGAACTACTTCAAGGTAGTCTTCCGCCTAAGCATGCTAGAGTCAGTCAACTAAGGGATTTTGTTGCAGCTAATGAGATGGATCAAGAGTGTCCTCCATTACCTGTATACCCTCAAAGGCCTAATCCTATGGGTCATGCACAACAAAAATCGGTGGTTCTACCATCAATTGCAGTACCAGCCATCAAACCTATCCATGCTCCAGTTATTGCACCTGCTCAGGTCTAAGATCAACCCGATGTTTCTCAAAATTTAATAACTACCATTGAGTCATTAACAGCTCAGCTGGAAGCTATGGTGGGAATGTGTGCACAAATTCAACTAGAAAAGAGATATTTCCCTGAATGGGTTGATGCAATTCCTCCCCCATCAAATTTTGGGAGTACCACATTCCCAATCATTAATGGTTTGGGAGACCCAGAACAACACTTAACACATTTTGTTTCTCATTGTGATCCTATGATGGGAACTCCACAACAACAAAAAGTAGATAACCTCAGGTGTTTTGTACAATCATTACAAGGGATTTTTTTGTCTGGTATACAATCTTGAAATCCCGGTCAATTACTTGGTGGAAGGATCTCCGTCAACGATTCCTTCTTCAATTCATCTCAACTTTTCCAAAGAAAATAGTTTTTTGATATTTAAAATTGTATGAAAAGGGAGAATGAAATATTTTCATATTTCATTGCTCACTGGAAGGGATTAACATATTCCTTAATCTTAACACTCCCTTAATAATAATTGTTTCTAATCTTTGTGGCAAATTTGCGTGATGAATTTCGCACACCGTTGATCCCTATTAAATACACAGGAGGGTTTAGAGACCTTACATCAATCGATCAGCAGATTGAAGACTCTCTTATATAGACTAAGGCTAAAACTGGTGTAATTCCACCTGTTCCAGAAAGGAGAATGGGGAATAAGAGACTTCTATAGTTACACTTAAACAAGCACCTGTACCTGCTTCAACATAAAATCCTTCATCATATTGAAGGGCTCCACCTCTTGAGTGTCAACAAAAGAAGTCATTTCGTCAAGATAATCAAAGAGATAAAATACGGAAACAAATTGAGGAGTTAAATAACAATGTATATTCTGTCCAAAATGAACAAGTTCTTGGTTACATCATTTCAGCTCTGAGAAAATAATTTGGTTCAGTTTCCAAGGCCAAAAAGGCTGAACAAGGATGGAGATGAAGACCTTCCCAATTATTTCCCATTTCATCAGATGTCGGGGCATACTATTCAGGAGTGTTTGGTCTTCAAAGACCTCCTACTAAAGATGGTGGATTTGGGATAGGTATAACTGAAGGGTTCTTTAGCCCAGGTAGCATGTGTTATTGCTGTAAATCCAGAGGAAGAAGGTAAGTGGAAAAAAGTCAAAAGAAAAAAATGCATAGAAATACAATGATTGGATGGTTAGGAAAATGATCAACTGAACTCATTGCATTTTATAAACCCAATTGATGAATCCAATTGTGTCTTCTCCTATGAATGCCATAGAAAAACACTCTTCGTTAGAGGGAAAATCCTCAAAGAAGTGGCATAATTCAAAGAAAGAAGAGAAGTAAGATAAAGATGAGCTCATGTCAAAGCCCAAATTGTCTTTGACTCTGGAAGATTTTATGTTATCTACTTGGAAATTACGGTCATCATCCCACCAAAGGGCACAACATAAATTGACTAGTCAGGTAGGGTCTTCATCAGATGAAGAGTTGATCTTTGGTTCTATTAACATGATTCACTTAACAGATCCTTATGCAAATCACTATATCAATCATGATGAGCATGAGTTCCCTGTATCAAACAGAGGAATTAGAGGGTGTTCTAGAGGTCTGGGATACAGAGGAAGGCTTGGATATATTAGAAACCACTATTCCAATTCTACCCCTACTAGAACTGTATATGTAGTAGAAACTCATGGTAGAGCCCTTCAGCGGGCTCAACAAGAACAAGAAAGTTCTTCTATGCAAGGAAGATTCAGTCCTGGCACAATTATTCAGGAGGATCGGTTAAAGGATACACCTTCTTCCTCTCACCATGTAAATATACCTATATGGTCTAATTTCCCAAAGCCAGGAGTATTTACAACTTCTACCCTATTTCAAGAATCATTTACTTCCAAAACATCAACTTCTAAGGAAACTACAAAACCACATGTTCCTATTGGGAAATGCAGACCTTTGGATCAAAAGTATGATATCTTGAAACATTTGTCCCAAGTACCTGCCGAGTTATCAATTCTAAATTCCTTGAATCTTTCAATGGATCTTCGGGAGGCACTCATTGAGGCTTTGTCAAGTCCTCAAGAATTTGAAACTGAAATTGTTGTGGCTGAAGTCTACCATGTTGAGAATGATCCTGCAGAATTCCATGTAGAGATATCTTTTACTGATGAAGATGAAGATGATTTTGTGCATGGACATAATAGGCCCTTGTATTTATCTGGAAAGGTCAATGATGTAGACATCCGACGAGCTTTCATTGATAACGGTTCAGGAGTCAACCTCATCCCTATTCATACACTTCTTCAATTGGGCCTCACCGAATCTGATTTATCTCCTTTTACATTGAAATTGCAAGGATATGATAAAAATGAACAAGAACCATTGGGAGAGATTACACTCAGAACTCATTTTGGAGATCTTGTATCCAATTCAAATATCATGGTTGTTTATCATGATGCAGCCTTCAACATTTTACTTGGAAGACCTTGGCTACATCAACATGCAGCCATACCTTCGTCGGACCATCAACGTCTCAAATATTGTTTCAATGGTCAAATTGGGACATTGTATGGTGATAAAGCCCCATTCAAACATGTGAATCTCAATACATTGATGCATAATTCTATCACATAGAGGGAAAGGAGGTATCCATGACAAAGGTGGTTACAAAAATTAATTCTCTATCTGTTTTAGAAAAGATTCCATTAAACCCATTCATACATGTGTGTACAAATTATGTGTTACCTATCATTCAAATTGACAAGGTATACCAAAATCCAAATACACTTATGAAAACTTCCACAATGTCAATTATGTCAATTAAGCCAGGAATTATGGGAGAAATTGGTGATTCAACACGCAATGATGAATGTTCGAATAGAGATGTCTTCATTTCATCCGCTAAAATCCAGAAACATTATACATCACCAACCAGGCCAGAAGAAGTAATAGTAATGTTAGAGGTAAAAAATCATGTCGATTCTCAATCCATCATATCCACTTTATTAACCCATGAAGACCCTTCATCATCAATAGGGTCTAAAATAGATGTTTCTTCCTCAAGATGTTCAAATTTTAATATCTATATTGATCATGGAAATAATGTGTCATCATCTACTATGCAAGTGGAAATATAAGAAATAACACATGTTGAAGAAGAAGAAGAAGATCTTAGGGATGCTCCTCCAGCATTTGAAGAGGGTATCTCTACCACTGTGGATGAACTGATAGAAATAAATCTGGGTAAAAAAGAATATCCACGCCCCACTTTAATTAGTGCGGCCATGACTCTTGAAGAGAAAAAATGTATACATTCTTTCTCAAGAAAAATTGAGATATATTTTCTAGAAATAGTACAGAAATGCCAGCGCTTGATCCCAATGTTTCTACTCATCGTTTGGGTTTTCCAGAAGATCATTGAGGATTCAAGCAAGCCGCAAGAAGAACACACCCAACTTATGCTTCCAAAATTGAAGCCGAAGTGGATAAACATATCAAGGCTAACTTTGTCATAGAAGTTCAATATCCCAAATGGATGGCTAATATTGTCCTTGTGAAAACGAAGAATGGAAAAATTAGAGTTTACATTTATTTCAGAGATCTTAATCGGCATTGTCCCAAGGGTGATTTTACTATTCCGATCACATAACCTTTAATTGATTCCATATCTGGAAATGAAGCACATTCCTTCATGGATGGATATTCTGCGTATAATCAAATCCGAATGGCTTCAGAAGATGAAGAATCTACTGTCTTTAGAGCCCCTCAGGGTGTGTTTTGTTATTGGGTAATGCTCTTTGTCCTAAAAAATGCAAGCGCAACATATCAACGTGTCATGCACCGTATCTTCAAACCCTTTTTAGGGAAATTTGTTGAATGTTATATGGACTATTTGGTGGTGAAATCCAAACAATGTTCTAATCAATTGGCTGATTAAGAAATAATATTCCATAAACTTGAACAACACAATTTGAAGATGAACCCCTTGAAATGTGCTTTTCGGGTAACCTCATGAAAATTTCTCGGCATTTTTGTACGCCATTGTGGTATCGAAGTCGATACTAAGAAGGAAAAATCAATTTATGGTATGTCACCTCCTCGAAATTTGAGATAATTCATAGGAATTCAAGGACACTTGGCCTATATTTGGCGTTTCATCACCAATTATTCAGGTAAATGTTTACCCTCCACGAAATTGATAAAAAGGGAGTAACTTACCAGTGGAATGGAGAATTTCAAGGAGCATTCAATGTTCTCAACAAATATCTCTTGATTCCACCAGTATTAATTCCACGTATTGATTGAAGACCTCTTATTCTTTATGTGACAGCATTCAAGCGATCATTGGGTTCCTTTCTTGAACAAAATAATGATGTTGTGAATGAAAACAACCTTTACAATCTCAGTCAGACTATGCTTATAGAAGAAACTTGATATTCAAGTATTGAAAAGTGCTTCCTAGCATTAATCATTTTAGTTCAGAATTTGAGAAACTACCTGCAACATCATGAAGTCCAATTCGTATCTCACAATAACCCACTCAAATTTATCCTTAGTCGTCCAATGCTTACTGAACGTCTTGCAAGGTGGGAAGTTATTTTGCAGCAATTTGATATTTAGTATGTGTCTCAAAATGCAATAAAGGCCCATGATCTGGATGATTTCCTTATTGAAAACCCTTCAGTAGAAGATATATCTTTAGATACTGAACTTCCTAATAAGGAAGTCTTATCTATTCAAGATAATCTTCAAACATGGGAAATGTTATTTGATGGTGCTTCCAGAAGTCCAACAGGGAAAAAATGGATGATCATAAGTTCAACATATTTGGGTTAGAAATTGTGATCATTTATCGATAAAAGGAAGTGATACCCTATTCATTCTTATTGTGGGAAAGCGGTATAAATAATGAGGAAGAATATCAAACTCTCATCGTAGGATTGTAGTTGGCACTTCATGCACTAGTGAATCACTTAAAGGTGAATGGTGATTCGGACTTTGTAATCAAACAAGTCAATTGGGATTATTCCATTAGAAAAGAAGAGTTAATCCCTTTGTATGATTACATCAGAGAATTAATGGAGGAATTTCGGTCATAACTGACATTCTCTTATGTCCCGCGATCACAAAATGCACAAGCTGATGCACTGGCTAATATAGCCACGACTCTGGAAGATCTAAATAGGGACGATACAATCATCGGTATTGCCCACCGTCATACAATTTCACCTTATGTTCATACCAGAATAGAGGAAATAAATGAAATTAGTCCCATTTTTGAACCATATGGTCATACAACAGGATGGATGACACCTATCATGGAATATATTCAAAATGGAACACTTCCACATTATAGAGCTGAGAAAGAACAATTTCGGCGACGTGTGGTCAATTTCACTCTATATGATAGCCTAGATCGCCTAGAAAAAATTGTGTAAAAATGAGGTTTTAATGGAATTCTCTTCAGATGTTTTGATGGCGAAGACACAATGGCTGTCCTGAAAGAAGTACATGCAGGAGTCTCTGGTTCCCATCAGTCTGGACATAGACTATCTTATCATGTTAAAATATTGGGATACTTCTAGCCTACAATGATACAAGATTGTGTTGATTTCACTCTGAAGTCTCATTCTTCCCATGTACATGCCAACTTCATTCATCAACCCCCAGAGTTTCTACATACAGCTAAATACTCTTGGTCATTCTCCACATGGTGAATGGATGTAGTATGACCATATCCTTCAGCTACATCCAAGCAGTTGAATATATTCTTAATGGTACTGACTTCCTTTCGAAATGGGAAGAGGCAATACCTCCCAAAGAAGTTAGTTCTAAAAGCATTGTTAGCTTCATTAAGTCTAACATCAGTACCATATTTGGTGTCCCTCATACCATCTTGAAAGACAATGGCACCAACATCTGTTAATATGAGGTAAGGAAGTTGTATCAAGAGAATAACATCAAATCCAAAAATTCATCTCGGTATCATGTAGCGTCCAATGGCCAAATAGAATCCTTCAACAAGACTCTTTCAAATATACTGCAATAAGTTGTGGATAAAGATAAGCAAACATGGCCTGATAATAATTTTCATGTTTTATGGGCTTATCGGACCACCACCCGCACTGCAAAGTGGTCAACTCCATATTCATTGGTTTATGGAACAAAAGCAGTCTTTCCTATTGAATTTAAATTACCTTCGCTCAGAGTATCCATTTGTGATCAGTCATCTACAGATGAACAATCTCAAAAGCGATTGGATGAATTGGAATGATTAGATGAAAAAAGATTGTGCACCCTACACCAATTATAAGTCTATCAGAATCGAATAGCACGATCTTTGAACAAAAAATTTTGACTTCTTTCATTCATTCAGGGAGAATTGGTATATGTTCTCAGAACTCTAATGATACTATAAAATAAGCCTCCAAAGCCTGGGCCAAATTGGGAGGGACCTTACTCAATACATAAGGTCTACTCCAATGGAGCTTATTCTTTAATCTCAACGTATGAATAACTCATTATGACTACAACCAATGCCAAATTCTTGAAAAAGTATTTTTTGTAACAAAAATACTTACGTCCAGCAAGACGTTGAATTTCACAATGCGTCTTAGCTACATGACGCTAAACTGTAAAACACCCTTTCGTCTTACAAGACGTTAAACATTGAAAAAGTCCCTAATAAGTCCTACAAGACATTAAACTGCATAACCAGTTGTCTAAAATGATGTTAAATGGTGTCCACATTGTCCTTACTTAAAGAAATTAAACTGAATATCACTCGTCCATGCTATATGATGTTAAACTATACATACCCTCTTCTGTCCTTACTACATGACATTAAACTGTATAGTCCCCCCTTCATACAACATGACGTTAAAATGTGCATTGTTAATGTTGTTTCTACCTCTTGTTTCTGACACTGAGTATGACTCACGTAAGATTTGAGTATGCTTCAACCATAACACCCTCTCTGGGTCACTAACTACGCGTAAGTCCCAACACAATTTTAGGGTTGTAATCAAATTCAACATGATCACCAATTCATTCTTAATTGATCTAAGCGGACTTTTATCCTCACCTTCTAGCCTGGGTACGTAAGCAACCACATGATGTTCCAACCCAAAACCAATCTCTTCATGTTGGTCCACCTTCTTCTCATACGATTTTGATCTGTGAAGCAGCACAAAACCAATCTCTTCATGTCTGTTCACCTCTATCACATACGATGTTGATCTGTGAAGGAGCCCAAAACCAATCTCTTTAAATTGGTTCACCTTCATCCCACATGACATTAAACTGCCTATGTCCCTTTTTTTCCATGCTACATGACACTAAATTGTGTATCACCATCGTCCTTGCTATATGAAGTTAAACTATACAGTCCCCCATTGTCCCTCGCCTGAGAGGGAATCATCATTGACATTGATCTCGAATCATGTTATATATCAAAGACTACATGCAAACATGGTAATCCATGATCCTTTAATATTGGGTCAAACCATCATTTCCCTAAAATCCCATTTCACCCTTTACTTGTACGAACTAAATCTATACAGAGGGTATTCCCAGAACTACATTTGGCTTGATTCCCATCCATATGGGATATGTAGGAATGTTCGAGCATCCCTCAAATCCATCCCCAAGTCTTTGGGACTAACCCCAAATTCCACTTTCACTCCCTTAGCTGAAAAATCCCCCTATGAAAACATGAATGTGGTATGAAAACCAAAGTCTTCATTCACATCAGGTTTACAAAATACAAAATGTGTATTCCTTATTTTGGTTCGAACTCTACGACCTTAAACTAAGATCTTCTACATTCTCGTCCCACGTGACATTAAACTGTATTTTAAGATCTACGTATGGCATGATTTCCATCCTTATAGGATATGTATTGAAGTCCACTACTTCAATTAAGGACCCAGTCACAACATTATATTGGTTAGCATTGGTCTGTGTATTTCTACATGCATTGTACAATGCCCATTTTGATGTATCATACTCCTAACCATAAATACATCCAGATCTCCATAACCCTTTCTGGACTTTTGTTCACAAAAGGTCTGATACCCAGGAATTCTTTTGTCTAACTATGCAGCATGTTCCCTTAGGCGACCTTGCATAAACAGTCTACATAACGGACCTATCAGCCAAAAGATTCTATTATTTGACTATGCAGCCAATTTCTTTACATGGCCCTGCATAATTCAACCCCATAACGGGTTTGATAAATAGTGGCAACTTCATTCATGGGAGGAAAACCACTTTTTTCCATATTTTACTTAAAGACAATATATAGGGATCTGTAAAAATAGCCATCCTTAAAATTTTTTCCAATACTCTTTTTCATGATCTGAAAGTATTAAAATCTATGGTTTATATTTCCCTTCCCTGTGTTTGGGTCAGACATTCGAAGGAGTGACATTTATCCAATTCTTTGACAATATTTATTGGGAATATCTTCTCCTTATTCAAATACCTTTCTCCATACAGCAGACACTATGCTTTGGATAATTTGAATCTCCATAAACATTCATTGGCTTTTTAGCAATAAAAAAGTAAAATTTATGAGAGTTATTTTCCCTGACTATACAGCACATGCCCTTAGGTTGCCTTGCATAAGTAGTCTTTATAATGGACCTGTCATCCAAAAGATGTTATTATTTGACTATGCAGCCAATTCTCTTAAGTGGCCCTAAATAATTCGACCCCCTAATGGGTTTGTTAAATAGTGGTAACTTAAATCTTGGGAAATACTTTTTCAATTGCCTTTTAGCTATTTTTTCATATCATTCCTTAGATTCAAAATTTCATAATTCATAATTTACATATTTTACCCCAAACAATATTATGGTATTAAATTTTCAAATAATTTATCAATGAATTGAGTAAATTTTAATCCATTTGGTCAAAGCTATTTCGACCTTAAACATTAGCCTTTTTATGTCTAACATACATGACTTTAAACTGCCCACAAAACCCAAGGGAACTCTGAACCAAAGTCGAGTCCCAACTCACTAAACAAATATTTCTTATGATTTATGTAATATTGAGCAATAAAATTGTTCAATATTTGTAGGGTTATTTTTATAATCCTAGAAAAAATAAAACTATTCTTACATAACCCATTGGCTTAACTGAAAATTTTAACTAGGAAGAAAAAGAATGCAAGCATAAATGATTGAAGATAAATGTGTTTTTCATTGATTCACAAGAGTTAGAAGGACATCCACAGATTGGATTCTATGCTCTTTTCCAAGAATTACAAGTGGGATTCAACATAACTCTTCATTTGATTTACGACGTCTCGAACTTCATCAGAATCCACTTGAAGCTCATGCACTCAACCAACTTCACTCCTTTCATCTTGATGAAGTGATTTCTTGGTGTCTGCAATGGCTTTCATTCCATTCGTCTAAACTCCTTCCAGTGAATTGTTATGCCTGTCAAGTTCCCCAGGAACAGTATCTAACTGTTGCTGGAGGTGCATTTGTTGGACAAAATTCTCCTTGGTCTTATGCTTCAGCTCTTTCAACTTGGCAGCATGATCAGCCTCATCTCGGGACATTGCAACCTTAAATTCACTGATATTGGCCAACAGCCTCATTCTGGTCAGGTCTTGATGGTACCTATTCTCATGTTCCCTCCTTAAAATTACTTATTTCACCATGGAATAGATCTCTTGATATCCAAAACTGCCAAGTGCCATCATGACAAACAAGGATGATAGTCGCGGGATCATCGAAGACAGCTCTTCTAGTGGAACATCAGATATTATCATCCATATGTTTTTCCACGCCTTGCGTCGTGAAAACTAGAGTGCCTTTTGTACTTCTGGGTCTGACTCAGCATCTCTATCACAAGGGGGAATATAATTCGGGATTAATTCACTTAGATAATTACCCTATTCTGCTCCTTCCACCCATACTCTTGTTACTTCACCTTCCACTCCCATTGGCCCGGAGGCTGAGGCTTCACCTCCAGATCTAACCACTAAAATTGACGGCCCTGTATAGTCAATTTAATGTTTTGGATAGTTTCAAAGGATAACAGAAGTTGATTAAATAGTCCTGAAAATAAAGTGAAGCCACAAATATTATTATCTCTTACCCAATGGTTGATCAACTACCAGATAATTCTCCTCCCCATCTTTCCTAGCTTCAACAGGATTTTCAGGATGAGTTTCAGGAAGCTCTACCGTGTTTAGCTCTACTTGAGCTAGTGTCTCTACAATAGTAGGGTTATCTATACCCCCTTCAAGAATTGGCAGTTCAGCTGCTTTCTCAGATGGAACTGCACATTTTAAACAATCATGGTCAGAGATGTAATAAGAAGTTATTTTAATAGGACGAAGGATAACACTCACGTCCAAAATCTTTTAAATTGCATGGTAATTTAACATAATCTAAAATTTCTTCAAAAGATGCGCCATGTTTCATCATTTTATCCAAATATATCTCATATTCCTGGTTAGTCTCACCAGTGGGAGCATTTGATGTATCTTCTTGGAGACCCTCATCCTATAACCTATGACCTCGGATAGTTTCTTCAGATAAAATTACGACATTAGTTGTAGTTGCTTCCAAATGTTCTAGTGCAGGTGTTGAACCTAAAGTATCACAAAATGGAAGTCAGTTGATATTTTTATTAGATATTTTATAAAGAATTGTAAAATTACCAGAAGTAGGCTCTTCACTCCCTGTAGTAGTAGTAGGAGCAATACTAGGAACAGAAGCTGGCTTTTCTTCACTCTTCATTTCTTCAAGAGTAGCCAAGTCAGCACGAATTTGTGACTATTTGTCAGTACCCTTCGTTGTCCTCGGAGAAGGGTCAATCCTCTCCCTTAAAGGGTAAATTGAATAAGCCCCTGTAATCCCAAAAAGTATGAGCAATCTTTTCAAGAGTTAAGACTCATGACTATCTTAAGGACTTACAAATTCTGATGAAGTGTTTAGTTGTGGTATTATTCTATCGATGCCTTTGCTTCTTTGGATTTTTGGGAGTGATGACATCATCATCCCCAAATATAGTAATTGGAGGAGGAAGAGCTATGTTTAACTCATCATCCATGGATTTTTGGGCTAGAGATACTTCAATAAGCTCACAGGGAGATTCATTAGCAACAATGGAAGTACCAACATGGCTATACTGTGGTGAAGGAACCTCAGTAGTTCCTTTCATTGCAAGCTGTAGAATGAAGAAAGTATCTTTCTTGAGTAACAATGCTTTAACTTAAATTAGGTTTCAAAGAAAATAAAGATAATTACATCTTTGGTACCACGTAATCCTACCACGCCTCATCCCCGGAAGCACCAATCTCCTATGTGATGCCACGATCTATCATTTCTTTCACCTACTTGGTGACGGGAATGGAATCAACAGTGGAATATTTTAGCATCACCAGCTCTCTAATGTAGGTTCACACTTCATCAGGGTTATCCTTGAAATGGATATCAGTGGAAGCTCGAAGATTCCCTATTCCAGGATGTGTATCCCTTCGCATAAGTCTATCCATGCAGTTTCAGCATCGTAATATAAACTTCACGATGTCTGGACAACCTCTGGTCCTAGATATTCAGTATGTGTACCAAAAGGCTGCGAGGAGGGTCCTACAATCTTGGACATTAGCTTCTTCCAAGATCTTGCAACTACAGATATAGAATAAGAAAATGAAACTTGGTGTTCTTTAAAGTAATGGCGATTAAATTTCCTCAATGTAGTAACTCACTAGGAGTTGATGGAGTGGATCTCTTGATTATGACAGGAGGATTATTTCTAGCATGAGTCGGCTTTGCAGCACGTAGTTCCTCATCATCCCCATCATGGGAATCTAGTGAGTTAGCCATAGGTGAGGAACCTGGTGAATCAGCTCCAGGTTGGAAAGAGTCACCTTCTAAATGAAGGGTTTCTTTCTCTACATTCCTTTTCTTTTTCCCACCATGATGAACCGGATGATTCAGTACCCCTTTAGGGTATAATGCTACCCAATTATTGTCATACCATGTAGTCAAGTTACTCGTCGCTTTAACAAATGGTAGATCAAACACTGCCCCAGTCTTCTCCATATATGTCAGAAACTATAGATGTCGGGCAGCCATCAGATGCTACTCTGACCTGACATGCACATGATGGGATACAACAGTCTGCTGCAAACACATGAATTGGCATGCAAATATGTATGGAGCATAGGCCTCACATATAATCTCTCCGTCAATCCTAGTGTCGAGTACACCATCTCTGCAAGCTAGTAGTATGACCTCAGTTCCAGGCCGATTGTTCCATCATCAACAAACCGCCCAGTTGGAGGGTTTCTATAAGGAAAGAAATTGAATTCCTTGAACATACTCAGCCTCACCTTCATATCATAGGGGTTGAGGGCTGATGGAGAAATTCCAGAAAATGCCTGTACTGATGGCCTAAAAAACCCTCCAAGAACATGTACTCCATTTTGTATAGCATATGTCTTGAAATGAGTGGCGATCCATCCCCAAAAAACATAGAATGGTCCCACTATTCTAAAAGGAAACTTACCCATAAGGGCATGGAGTAATCTCCTGTGAAACATTACCAAAATGGGGGTGGGAAACCCAACCATTTTCATCTCATCCAACTTGGATGCCACAATGAAGGTCCCTGGTCTGATGCCACCCTTCGAATCCCTGACTAAAAAAAGATAAACACCGTGCCACAATGCTAAGAATCCCGCCAGACGGGTCATTTTTTGGATTCTCTAATCCACATCGTAACCTCACTTCTCAAATTTTTCTACATCCAGGGTCGGCTAGAATGTGCCAACATCCCCCCTCTTCTTAGTTCTAGGGAAAGAAGTAGGATGAGTACAAGTGTTCCCCTTCACCTCCTTCCTGGTAAAAAACATATCCATCCTCTCCTTTGGATGAATATCCTTTCTATAATGAGTTTTAAAGGTCATGAAATTCTTGATCTTGTAGAATATTTTCAATAATTCTTGAGCCAAATGTGTAGTCTTCTCTGAATCATTCCATGTTTCCTTGGGAGGGATGAATTCATCATACATATCACCTTAAATTGGATCCCACTGAGATCTTGTAGACATCCCACAAACTGATGCCTACTTCTTCATGATTCAGATGGAAAGAATTGGTTTTTGGGATCCAATGGCTGATTAGCTGAGGCACAAAGTCATCATTACTATAGAAATATGTCTGGCCATCCCAGATGGCTTTATATATTGAAGCTCCATTCAAATCCTCGATAAACTCTACACAGGTTTGTTGCAACCAATATGCCCACATCCACGTTGGATTCACACCGCCTCCAGGACAGAATTCCCAACTCTTCTTCCAGCCTTTTGATTGATCCATCTAAGAGTTTCGGAAGAATGAAGGATAACAATGTGGTTGTAGCTTAGGATTGTGAGGTTTCATTTCTGGGGCACAATAGCTATGATGCTTTTTGTAGGATTTCTCCATTATTCCAGTATTAAAAATTTATCCTCCAGCTGAGACATTTTCTGAAGCAAAATAGGTGTAAGTTTGAAACCAAGAATGCGGGAGGTAGTTCTTTGCCTCTGGAATATTGACTTCTTGCAGATGACCATGGCCATATAGAGGCAAGTAGATACTCTGTGGGAAATTAAGATGATACTTCATTATGTTCATGGCCAAATCTGGGAGAGTGATGTCGCAGTTAGTGTAGTAATCATAGCCAACCATGATAATCATATCATCAATTCGCTTGCTAGGCAATTCATCAGCCATTTCAATTCATCTAGGAGCCATTTAATTTGCCCATGGTTTGAATAATTAACTCTTAAATATGTTGGTTTTCCATAAAATTTGCGATGAAAATTAAAAAAACTGATATGGCATTATGGCACGAAAGTCCAATGTTGGCACACAAGTGTATTTGGTCAAGAATGTTTGGGAACATAGCTATCACTGTGCAAGTCAAATACCTCTACAGAAGCGTGATAGAAAAAACAATTACCCAGGGATAGCAAAACCTTCGCGTACAAGACGAAAATCGAGCAACATGTGCGACGAAAGTAAACCTGCATGGTGGGAGCTCGAAGCATTGAAAGCTGGGTGGTTTGCGAAAGAATGGCACCCATATTTATATGAACAGCCGCACCTCTGCAAGGCGATGCCTGCATGCCGCCACCTGCGTGCTAAAACCTACGCACCCAAATTTCCTTGGTTTTCTTCTTTACATCAGAGTCAAATCCTCATTCTTTTTTTTTCAGATCCAACTCTGAGGGGGGGACTTTTGTTGACCCTCCCTTCCATCACAGAGTCTATAGACTGACCAAGGAGAGTAATTCATGCAAAGAATAAGGAAGAATGATAAAAAAGGTGCAATGGCATTAAGGTGCGCAAGTGTACCTTCCCGCCAGCTCGGGGCATGCATGTTACTTGCATGCCCTACCTTAAATTTCACCCAAGCCTCGAGTAGCCTATAAATACCCCCTGTGGGCCCCCCATTTAGGAGACAGAAAATTACAAATGTTAGATTTATGCTCTCGGTGCCCTATTCTCTACTTGAAATCTTCTGAACATCTCAAATGTATTTTTTACCTATAATGGAAGATCTATAGAGGGGAAACAAGGCCTATGTGTTGGAATTCATCAACACTTGTGCGCCTAAGGGTCTAAACTTTAAGGGAAAATGGCTACACTTGCGCGCTACCATATCCCTTTGATAAAACCTTCACGCCACTCTTTTGGAGTCCTTTAGTGATAGTACTATGGTCTTGATCCAAGATTCACCCATGTATTAACCTATGGGTTGACCGTCGTGCAAGTATACTTGTGTTGCACATGTATACATGTGCAACCAACACATGCCTGCCCAAAAAAGACATTCTTACCTGCCTCTTTTTGGGTGCCCCTTTTATTTATTCAACTTTTCTCTTCAAATCCATCTCTCCTATTCAAGATTTAGCCTTCAAAAACCTCTTCAAAGCCACTTTTGGCATGGTTCTTTTGTTGGCTACGTGATCTGAAAGGAATTCTGTGGAACAACACCCAAAAACTAGTGATTTACATATCATTATGTCACTAAGGTTAGATATTTTCTATACTCAACCTCATCCTCTAAGATGAGAAGATCTATAACATGAGCCTCCTTTTCATGAGTAAGCCCCTCTCCAAGTTCCCAAACCTGGGCCTCCTTTTCAAGAGTAAGCCCCAAAGTCCAAATTTCCTTAACATGGGAATCTTCTTTATGAGTAAGACCAAGTCGTAATTCCCCATAACCTGGGCCTCCTTCTTAGGAATAAGCCCCGCTCATAATTCCCCTTAACCTAGGCCTCCTTCTTAGGAGTAAGCCCCATTTCTCAAGACCCATTAACTTGGGCCTCCTTCTAAGGAATAAGCCTGAATTATAATTTCTCTCTTAGACAGTCTTAATTTCATTCGATTTGGGCATCCTTCTCAAGAGTAAGACCCAATCATATGTTAAATTCCCCCTTTAATCTGGGAATCCTTCTCAGTAGTAATCCTTATGTTAGATTATGAAAAAACTCTATAAAATACAAATACCTTTATGGACCTAATTACTGGGTTTCTTCCCTAAAGTAAATCCTAATCCTCATCTATCTTGGGAAGTAACACATACATAAGCTCCATATCATTCCTTGTGACTATTTCATTCATGGAACAAATTTTTAGGTTTACCAATATCTCTTGTTTCTCACACTGAGCATGACTCGCGTGAGCTTAGAATGTAAAAGTAACAACGACATATCTCTTTGGGCCATTAATCATACGTAAGCCCCACATTTCTTAATCTAACTATGTGGACTTTGTTCTATGCCTTAAAATTAGAGTATGTAGGATGCCTTTCTAAGAATCAAGACCATCACCCTTTAATTTTCATCCGTCCCATATGACATTAAACTATATCTTAATACCCGAACAATGTGGGTTCTGATTTCTTTTCTAACAAGGATATGTAGTTAGCCCATCTGTGGGTATGATCCCTACTCTAAAATAATCCATGTCCTTCCTAATGACAATAAACTTCAAGTTCCCCAATGAGTGGCTTTAAAACTACTATGGTCATCATAATGACCATGATATTTCTATATGATGTATTGAAGGATACCATTGACTAAGGATCTTCAATACATATATATAATTCTATATCGATGATGAACCTCAAATACATATAATAGATTCTCTAAATCTCATACACATCAATAATTTATTACAATATATAAAGGAATGCTCATTTTTATACTTCATAATTTTATAAGGATTCACGAACATAACTCAAATATATAAAGAGAGTCCCGGAGTAGACAATAATTCCCCCTAAAAAGGTGTGATGAGTCTGAACTCCCATCCTATCGACCAATGAAAATTCTTAAGCCCTGTCGGTCCACAAATAATGAGCACCTAACTTTGGAAAGTAGGTCCAAATCGATATAGAAACATTGGATGTTTGTGGTTCTATGAATAAACCAGTTAGAAACTTATTGGATTGTTTGAACCTTAAACAAACAAGGTCATCCCCATATTTCTAGAGGAATCAAACATGAAGGAACCACTAATGTCAAAGAAATGAGACTTAATAAATATACAATTAAATATGATTACTATAAAATGTATCCTAATGATACTATTTATAACATGTATCTCGTGTTCAATGACATTTTAATTATAATGGTCTCTCTAGAAAAGGAAATAACATCAAACAACCAAGTAATTTAAATTCATAGATGTTTACCAAAACGATAGAGAGGAATCTCATTATCAAAAAGGGCATCCTTTGACATCAACACTCTACGAGAAAAGAAGATGATAGGTAAAATGATGATGTTTGAGTAAGAGATTAAGGTTAACATATATAAATATTATGAACAAAAGAGACTATATGTGGATTTCCAAACAATTTCCTCAATGAAAAAATAGAAAGTGAATGTTCATGATGAACATTACTGAAATGAAGAATCACAAAGTGACAATGACAAGGAAATGACATAGTTAGACAAAAAATTAAAAAAATTCTATATAAATAATAATTTCATTTTAAATACTAGATATAAATGCAAGTATAAAAATAATTGAAACTGGAAAAAAACTAGAAGGTAAATGAATGTACTACTTAAATATTATGCTATTAGTGAAAGTGGATAGAACATGTGAAATATGACTATAATAAGTTAATGTTCAAAAGGAAATATTGGGAAAAAGATAAAAAAATTACAAGAAATAAATAAAGGCCACCAGGATTACCTATGAGGTTATATCTAGTGAATCTGAATCTTCTCATGATGAGAAGTCTGACAAAGCCAATATGTGTTTAATTGCTAACATATCTGAGGAAACTCTATAATCTATTGCACATAATTATTATTATTATGAAGATGAATTTTTTTTCTCAATATATTAAAAATGAAAAAATGTTTTAATATTATTAAATTTCTAATTAATCTTGCAATGAACTAAAGGATAAGTATAATTATCTAAAAAACCACATGATCTTATTGTTTTTTAAAATATAAACATACTATTAAAAATGAGATTAATTCTCTACGTATCCCTAATAATAATAAACATAAAATATTAAATGATAAATAAAAAATGGATTAAGATATATTTAAAAATGGTAATGATACCTTAGTTAAAATTATCTTACGAAAATATTCTAAAAAATTTACAACTGCTATTGGTTATCAACCTAGAAAAAGAAAATTTGTTAAAAACAATTTTGTATCCAAATCTAGAAAATATGGTTTTTGGCCTAAATCTGAATAGTCTTCTCCATGTTTTATAATAGGGCATACTTTTATTGCCTCTAGTTTTTTTGGAACCAATAGTTCTTATTTTTTTAATATTTTACAATTTCTTTTTTAGAAACTTGAAATGAAAATGTGGGTTCCCAACGAATTAATTAATAATTTTTCTGGTCTCAAGCTGGTCTGATTACCAAAAAAATTTCTTGTTTGAAATTTTTATTAAAGACTTTCTGTAAGTGGTTATTGTACATGGATGGAGGGTGATTAATACATATGACAAGGGGCTATTATAGTATAAAAACCTAATCAATCATGATAGTGGGAATGTCACCATTAGTGAAAAAACAAAAGGAAAAATTTTTAGCATGTAAAAATCAAAAAATATGATTCAATTTTAATTTCTAAATATCTTTTTGTTGATGGCCTTATGTTTAATCTTTTTAGCCTCTCATATTTATTTGATGATGGATTTAATGTTCTGTTTTAAAATGATTCATTTAATGTTTTCAATTTTAAATAATATTTTGTATTCACATATTTATGAAATTAAATTTTTTATATTATGAATTTATATTCATTATTTAAAAAAATGTTTCTTGCTTGAGTGCCTTTCACAAAGTGTCTTGGATGTGGCATAAGAGATTAGGAAACTGTAATATTCACTCCCCTAAAAAGGTAACTATGATAGAACTATTCACGAATATACTTAAATATGAGATTCTATATGATAAAATCTATAAACCTTGTCAAAAGGTAAAAAACATAAAATATATTTCTAAACAAAAAAATAAGTATTAATTACTCAACCTCTTTAGTTTGTTCAGATATATATGTTTGGTCCATCATGAGTTTTGTGTCTATGTGGGAATAACTATCCATTTTTTCTTGTAGATTATGTTTCTTGGTATACATAGACATTATTTTTTTCTCAGAAAGGTGGAGGAAGTTTTTATTTCACCAAGTATTATAGGATATTAGAAAAATTGAGTTCTATTTGGATCAAAACCTTAAGAACTGATCTTGACCATGAATTTAAAAATAAATTATTTTAATCTATTTTCTTAGAAAATGGATCTGGTCATAAATTATCTCCTCCTTGTACACCCATGTAGAATGGAGTTGTCGAAAGAAAAAATAGAACTTATAAAAAAATCACATGAACTATGATTAGTGAATATAATTCATATATTTATTTTTGTTCAAAAGTTGTGAATGCATATTATTATGTAATCAATAATGTTTTAATTATAAATATCCTTATGAAACCCAATACTATTTATGAAACAATATGGGGAATAAAGTTAAATACTTTTATTTATTTGGTTGAAAAGTTGTTATCCTCAATACAAAAGATAATATTGACAAGTTTTCATCCAAAAGTGATGAAGGAATTTTCCAAGTCTATTCAACATCAAGAAAATATTACAGGGTCTTTAATTAGAAATAATGATTTTAAAAGAATATGTACATGGAAAATTTAACGAAATAAATCCACATGAACCTAATAATATCCTAAAAATATTGACGAAAATTTTGCAAATTTTGAACTTAATTCTAAAAAATCTAACTCTACTATTAAACAAGTAAAAAAATAATCTTGTTCTGGAAAATTTCTAGATTCCAGTCACAGTGAACCCAAACCTATAAAAAAACATGAAATAAATAGGGATTATTTTTTAGATATGTTATAACCTTTAAAAATTATCCATTAGATTCTTTAATTGGTGACTTGGATAAGATAACATAGACTTCATATTCTCCAAGGAACCAAATTGAACATCAAACCATATTTGTCACAAAATTAACCTAAATATATCAATGATTCTATCAATGATGAATTTTGGGGGATGAATATACAGGATGAATTGAAACAGTTTGAATAAAACACAGTTTTTGAAGTTGTTGATAGACCCAATGACACAATAGAAATATGCACTAAGTGGGGTTTTAGAAATAATGTACATTAATATGGAACTATATTAAGTAATATTGATATATTTTTTTGCACAAGGTTATAGAAAAATTAAATAATAGAATATGAAGAATCCTTTTTACTTTTTTCTCGACATGAAGACCATAAAATAATTCTAGATTATGCATAACATCTGAATATCAAACACTTTCTGATGGATGTTAAAAGTGAATTCCTAAATGGTTATATTGTTGAGGATGTTTTTGTTCGACAACCCATGGGTTTTACAAATCCTTATTTTCCCAATAATTTTTTTAATTAACAAATCATTTGTATGGTTTAAAACATGCTCTATAATCTTTGAATGATATGCTCATCACTTTTCTTATTTCCAATTTCTTAAAAAAGGTATTGTTGACCCTACTCTTTTCATAAAAGTAAATTCTAATTGTTTAATTTTTTCAAATATGTATTGATGATATTATCTTTGGATCTTGGAAAAACTATTTATGTATTGATTTTAAAAAATGATGCAAAATGGGTTTGAAATGAGTTTAATGGGTGCACTCAAATTCATTCTTGGATTTCAATTTTTCAAAATAAATAAGATATTAGTTTAAATCAATGTAATCAAAATAAAGATATTTTGAAAAGATTAGTCATTGATAGAGAAAATATAAGTGATTTTCCAATGAGTACCACCTGTAAATTAGATTAGGATGAAAATGGAAAATCAGTTGATCAAACCAATTATAGAGTTATGATTGGATGTCTTCATTACCTGACTTCTATATGACTAGATATTATGTTTAGTGTGTGTATTTTTTTTTATTTTCATGAAAATTTTGTAGAGTCGCATCTTTGTATTGTTAAAATGATTTTTAAATACATCAAATATACTACTAAATTTGGACTCCTCTCTCCTGGAGAACTATTATTGGATTTATATAGATATTCTGATCTTGGTTTTGGTGGTTGCAAGTTTGATAGGGAAATCAACTCTTGAACATGCCATTTTGTGTGTATGTATCTAGTTTAATGGTGTACAAAAAAGGAAAATTTTGTTTCATTATCCAATACTGAATCTAAATACACAGCCGCTGGCTGTTGTTGTGCTCAGATTTTTTGGATGAAACATACATTTCTAGATTATGGATACCAGTTTAGGTATGCCCCTATAAAATGATTCAATACAAGTTCTATTAAAATTTCTAAAAATCTTGTTTCGTAATATATATAAAATAGAGAGATGTTAAACATCACTTTTTTAGAGATCATTATAAAAAAATTGATATAACTGTAGAATAAATTGGCACAAAACATTAGCTTGCAGATATTTTTACTAAGCCTCTAAAATCTGAGATGGAGTGTTACATCAGACATGATCTAGGGGTGATAAATTTTTGAGGACATACTATTCATGAATCACTTATAGGATGTACAATTGATGACTCACAAATAGTACTCACCATTGGTGACTCACCGACAAGTCTCACTAATGTGTCTCCCCAACTGATACTTAATTATTTCTCTGTCTAGAATTTTAAACTATTATGTTTTATTTATTTTAATTTTATTTTAATCCTCATATAGTAATTTATTTTTTTAATCCATAAAAAATTAAATTAAGTGTTGACCTAATAATTTTTACCCTTACACTTTTACTCTAAGACTCTTACCCTCGAACCCTTCTTTCCCAAGAGGCTACCTTTCTCTCTAGAACTGATTCCTTCAAACCTCTCTCATGGGATCATGTCGTGAGTGTCCTAATAGGATATGAGGATGATTCACATCAATCCTAGAAGAACAGAAGTGATTCTATCCAACCTAAACCTAATCGTGTTCATTTAGAACTATTCAATAGAATAGTTACACCTGAGAATGAAGTGCCCACTAAATGGATGTAATCATGTAAGTCTCTCTTGATAAATGTGTTTAAATATTAAGGATTGTTGTAGTTGTCATCAAATAATGAAAAAACATAGTATCCATGTTTGTTTCATGAGTTCTACCTATATTCTGAGTTTTTTCTTTAAGGATCAGAAATGTTTTGGATACAGTCGATGATTGATAGATAAAAGAATCTATTTTTTAACCATTAATTGGATTGAATGCTTGAAGGTAACCTATTTGGGCGTCTATGAAGATCATTAGGGAATTATACCATGAACAAGTAAAATATTCAGTTTTGTGGAAGAATTGGATGAGTATACTAGAAATGTAAATCCTAGAAGGCCTATCTCTACAGATCATGTTGGTGAGTACATGCAATTATTCAAATTGATGTAGCATTAATTATTTCCCATTAAATGGGATTATCCTCCCTAGTGTACCAGGATTTTTATTTGATATATCTACTGAAGAAATGTTATAAGATTAATGGGTGAATATATTTGATGGTTTATATTACTATGATGATCAAACCCTATTGCAAGAAAAATTCATTATTTTATCTAAGGATTTTCTCTTCTAAAATTCAAGATAAAGGGTTGGTGAATTAAGGTGAAGAGAAAATTTCATCTTGTGTTTTTTTCCAAATAAGGTTATCTTTAGGATGATCATAATGAACTGGAACTCCTTGAAGAATATGTGGGTTAAGAATAATGATATGTTCTATGATGATTTCAATTATATTGAGAACCCCTCAAGACAAAAGAACATGGTTGATCTTATTCTAGGACAACATGAAGCTAGTGAGTATTCATGTGAGGAAGATGTAACTGAGGCAATTCAGGGAATTTAATCACAAATAGATGATAGAAGTGATTCTAACATTGCCGAAAGAAGAGAGAGGATGACTTATGGTCCCAGAAGTTCACCTCGACATATACCCCTTAAAAAACCACATATATCTCAGGATGATAGTGAGGAGACTAAATAGTCAAAGGATACTTAGTATGAAAGTAGATCTAGTTGTGAGGAGGAATAAAATAGTATATAAGAAGAAATTGGTAGTGAATATGATGAAGATGATGATGGTGATAGAGGAGAGGAATAAAATGAAGAAGATAAGGATGTAATTGAAAGAGAATATAGAGGACGTGATGGATCTAATAGTGAATTAGATCATCTAAGTAATGAAAATGGTCCTGAGGATGAACCTATTGAAAATAAATTAGAGCTTACAGAGAATGAAAGTCCTTATGATTTCCTTGTAGTGGATCATGAATTGGAATTATTTGAGCAATACCATGAAGATCCTAAAGCATCAATGGTTGAGGAATGGAATTCTAATGTCCCTGTTAATGTTAAAGTTCTTATTGTAAGTGATGCCTCAGTTAATCCAGTGAGAGAGTTAGTCTATTATATAAATATGAATTCAACTGATGGGAGGGGGACATTATAATAAAGAAAAGGTTGGTGTACCATCTCCATTGGATGACATTTTATTGTATATATGGAGGATAGATCTAGGTTTTTTTAATTTTGGTTCGGAGTATCTTGATTCAGAGGATAAGTCAATTGTTCCTACTCAAACTTCCATTCTTGTGGAAGCTTCAGAATCTTTTGAATATGTCACAAAATCAGATCATGATGCTTTAATGGAATAATTGTTGGTTTTAGTTAGATATACCTCTTCACAGACACCTCCTTTAGTTCCAAGACTTAATGAATGAGATGAAGAATTGATCTTAGAAAGGGTTGTGTCTCAGTTTGGGCCTTGGTAGGTCTCAGTTCTAGAATCCATTTTCCATAATAATTAGAAAATTAGGAATCAACTAGCTATTATGGTTTCATCCATTAACAGTCTCATGATTTATTATAGGACATCCTTAAATATTGTGGTGAAAGCTCTTGAGGATTCCACTTCTAGGAGTGCTACATGATCATCATTATCCTAATACTATTCAAGTGAACCAGATGAGATTAGATATATGAGATATACTGAAAGGTACCTCCATATCATCTTATCCTATTGTTTATTTTCCAAATTTTGAGATGATTAAATCTATGATTTGAGAGGACCATCAGACTATGATGGGTGGAACTGATCTGGAGTGCCTTAGTAAGGTCAAGTTTTATAGTGACCATGTGCCTGACATGGTGAGATTCTAATCAAAAGAACAAACTAATACTCAAGAAGAAATAACCAATATGGTATAATTCAATTTTAATAGGATTTATAACAAGAATAATCAATCTTGCTATTTATAATATTTGGTTGAAAATTTGAGTCTACTTCCGGCCACTCAAGCCTTCAAAGATAAAGTCAACCAGCTTAATGAATTCACACCTATGCTTTAAAATATTATGGAGAATGGGGTATATTTTTAAAGGATATACATCATGGTTGTGAGATCAATAATGAATTCATCAATCATTTGAATCCCAACATGAATCATCATAGTACGACCATTGTTTCTCTAGTAACTACCCATCTTAGACATGTATCCCACCCTTACACATCTTTATATTCCCCTTTGGCCATGACCCATACTTAGGCTCTTACCCAAATTTGACATATCATCCCTTGAAAACTTACAGGTCCTCCATCCTCTTCTAGCATAAGCCTTTATCCTTTTATTTTCAAGGAGTTCCTATTAATGAAATTATAACCCTCACAGTGCCTTCAAAACTACTACTTATGCACCTCCTTCTCCTACCATGGCTTCATATACTAAGGGTACATAATTAATGGAATCTAATATGACCAAGATGTTGTTGGATCACTCTTTGATAGGGATTTATTTTGTTATATTGTAATCTCATATATTCTTTGACTCATAAAATATCTTGGATATATTTTCATTACATTATGGGTTCTTTCTTTTCATTAATTTTTTTCCTTTATGATAATCCCTAAAGGGGAATAATGCCTTTGGAATACATCTTAGGTGGAGCTAAAATTGAACTGAACATTAAAAGTGAAAATTAGCTCAAAATTAAAACTCACAATGTGACCTATAAATTAATATATGTTTTGCTTAAATATTTTTTCTCTTTTGATGATTTCCTCTATTATGATCTGGGTACTATATTATGTTTACATTACTTTTATAATCATAAATTAATTATTTTGGTATATAATTCCATGATTTGTGCTCATCAAATAGGGGGATATTTTTATCCTCCTTTAGTATTTATTCATACGAATCATACTTAATTATAATTTATCAAGATACATTATGTTTAATCATTTTTAATTATAATCCTAAACCTATGTTGTCATAGATTATATGATAATATAGGATAATATATTTTGGAAATGTCTGAGTCACTGATACATTCCCTATCGATATTTTTGTCACTGATACCTAAATCACTGATAATCATGTCATCAATAGAATTCTATGATAAATATGGAATGAGCTACTGTATGAGTGACTGAACAATATAACAACTCAAATATTTACCGATTATGAACTAATGATACGTCAATCACCAATAACTGAGTTACTGATGCATCAACTATGAAAAACACGATCGACCAATCCTAAGTTACTTATGAAATTTTTATCCACTAATAGAGTGAACTATCAACATACTGAATTACCGACAACATGACACACAGACACCATGAGTAACTGATATCATGAGATACCAACTATTTGAGTCATTGAAAGTCTGAGATACTGACAGTTTGAGAAACTAACAGACTGAGACATCAATGATCTATCTCTTAAATTCAATCATATTAATAATGATAATATTTGTGATATCTAATGCTTCTGATTTTTTAATTATTTTTTCCAGACATCATTAATGACATTTTCATAGAACAATTTGAGGTACAAGGTACCATAACATGACTGAGAACATGCTCCTTTGTCAACTTCCATGTATAAAGTAAATACCTAATCAACAAGATGTACACAGATATATACAATAAGTGATGGAGGGAGTTCTTACACCTCAGAGAAAAACACAGGGGCATCCTAGTACACATACACGAAGACATTATTGAGAACCAAAACACCACGAACATTTTCACCAAAAAACGTTGAAGAGAACACTTCGAGGAAGCATGTACCTTCCATGAAATTAAATACATAAGAAAAAAACACAATCTATTTTACTGTCTATTTTTCGAATTTGACTTTATCGTCACTTTTACCATCTTTAATGAGTCCATAAGATGCATATCATATCACACAGTGATTTCTAAACCATATTTTCATTATATTCCTCTACCTATGTACATTATTTACAATTAAAGTCATGTGTGTATTTGTTTTATATATACACACTGATGAATGTGCTAAACTAGAAGATGGATATATAAATATCTAACAAACAACCTTTTTCACATTACACTCCCACAAATAATAGTGTATGTGGTCCCTATGTAACCCGTCTAACTGTTTTGTACTCCCATGAATATTGTGGAATAGGTATGTTGACATATATAGATTATATGTTCTTGTGTACCATAGTCTAGGGTATGGGTAATGTTTATTTATATAAATTTCTTGGTGGAAGATGATCCCCAAGTGGATAGGACTTGGTCACTTATTGAGACTGAACCTCTTATTTTAATCTGATGTTCTTTTTCATGTTTAGTTTTTCATATCTGTTTAATTGTTTATTTAAACTAGAAAACATCACATCACTCTGATAGTTAATCTTATATCATTTTTGTATTAGATTTAGATTCAGTATACTATTTCTTATTGTTAAAATATTAATTCATATTATCTTAATTGAAGACTAATCGATCTTTGATAAATCATTTAAATGATTAGATCATTTATAAATATACTACATTGGTAAACTACGTTGTATTTGATTTTAAATTGGGATATTTTTAATTAATAATTTTCGATAGAAATTTTTATAGAATGTCAATTCACCCCTGTTGTCTTTTCTACTCTGAGCAACGACATGTTTTTTTATTTTGTTGAAATATTCTATATAATCACATATCATTAACAACTTTCTCCTTAAGGATTTGACAATTAATTTCAATATACTTCAATCACGGATAATGTACTTGATTTATTTGAATATAAAATGAACTTTGATTATCATAAATATACTTAAATGGTGTGATATCTGTCACTATTATATTTTTTATCTATACATTAATATAAATCATTTATGTATAATATTTTTTAGTAGAAACTTGTTATATTTTTTTCATTAGTGTCCCTAAAATTTATTTCAAACTACGCTAAATCACACAACATTATTCCAAGAAAATTTTTCCTCCAAAATATGATTTTAATTCAATGAAATTTCTAGTCCAATCAACATACATATAACTAATACAATTTACGTCTCCACATCTTTTATAAAATTACCATCAGGAAGATTCTGTACTGAAAAATCTCAGAATTATTTTTTTCCAGCAAGTTAGACTCCATGGTATCACTTTTATATCTCTATCAAAAATAAACATCATATATAATCTCAATCCTTGTGGATGTATGATACATAAATCTAACTATCAAAATTTTAAAATAATTTTAATTTAAACATTTTCCTACCCCATCTTTATTAATATTCATACTAATTGAAATAATAGAATAACAATACTTAGAATATATCATGCTATACTTTTAAAACAACTCTCTAGCTTAGTTTTATTGTGATAAAAATATGTATCTTTACCTATATTGAACATGTAAACCGAGAAAGAATCCCTCTAATAACTAACATTTTAATGTTCCTCCCCATTTCCTTTGAAATTTCCTCACAATATTTTTCCATGTATCCTATAAAAATTATATCATCAAAATAAAAAATGTCAATGAGAGTTAAAATTCTCACTACTTTTATATATAAGATAATATCAAATTATCCTTTAGAAAATTTAAAATTCATTAATAAATTTTCATGTTTGGAATACCAGGACAGTGGTGTTTTCTTCAACCTATATAAGGATTTCATTATCTTACAATATTTTCATTCACCTTTGTCAAATAATTAGCCATATGGTTTCTCAATGTAAACATCTTCATCAATCTTCCTATTTAATAAATATTACATTTAATACATTAGATAAAATTTATCAATATGATATATGACCATATATAAGAAAAATATAATACAATATAATTTTAAAAAATGGTAAATGTTTCATTCAAATTCACACCATCCACAAATGAATATACTTTACAATCAAGATAATATTTTTCTCAAAAAAACTCCATATCCATTTAGCTTGTTTTTACACCCATTTGGTTCCAATGATGTTCTTTCCTACTGGGCATAGAACATGTTTCAACGTTTCATTTTTCAATATTTCGGCTAACTATTCATTCATTTCATATACCAATATGGATTCCAAAATCATCTAAAAATGATTCCAATTCAACCTTTGGGATAGTGGATGTTTCTTAGGTAAATCTCAACAGTCATATTAGTTGAACTAGATCTTTTTAATTTCTAATAATTTTATCAAATTCCACATATTACATAATGATATAAATTTTAAATATTTTTCTTTATACTACACTTTACTCACTACATGATTATTCTAAATATTAAATTACCAATTTTGGATCAATTTCATCTTCTCTTTTTTCCCTATTTGGAATTTTTCATACTTCCTTCCCCATATTTTCAACAACCTTTGGTAAAGAATAATCATTTTTAAATAATGTTCACATAATAAAAATAAAAAAACATTTGTAAATGTTTTTTATATAATTTATAAATTCATCCATTAGGTTAATAATGAATGAAAATTTCCTTGTTATAATTTTCATCAAATTTTATAAAATCCCTATTTTTTATGTTTAGAAAGCATGGATTTCTATAAACCATGAAATATTTCACTGATGGTATTTTGATATAACATATTTAATAGGTTGTCATGCTGTATTCAGGCCTTATGAAATGTAATTTTTACATGTATACTAATACTAGTAAATTCTCTCTATGAAAATATAAAAATTTTATACTCATCCAACATACATCTTCCCTTTTCCACCAATCATCTGTTTTATCATTTATACTACTCCATTTTTTGAGGGGTGTATATATATCTACATTGATTATTTTATTCCTCTATTCTATATATATTATTCAAAATAATTAAATATTTACTCTATTACATTATGAGTTCTTAGAATCTATTTATATACACCAATTTCATTATCAACATCCATTTTGATGAATCTGGAAATTTTTAAAACCTATGATTTATACTTCATTAAAATGATATCAGTCATCTAAATAAAATCATCAAAAAAAATTATAAACAACAAGTTCTATTTTATTTATTGAAGCATTATCATCCCAAAAAGATCTATGTTATTTGGCTTACAAGGTTTGGTAAATTGAATCACAACATTTAAATAGATTTTATTACATATCCTTCCTAGTTGAAAAGTTATACTCCCCTTATATTCTTTCCTTTTAAAAGATGTAATATTTATTATAGAATATAATTTGGAATTATTTCATGCATTTGTGGACAAGATTCCCAATGCTATGATTCAAAATTTGTTTTCATATTTATCACAAAAATAATATGAGTTAGACAGTTATCCAATTTGAAATATATTTCTTCTAGTTATTTCTCACTTGGTACAAACATTAACAACTTCCAAAAATATGATAATACGTGAATATTTACTATATATCACTTCTTTCCATCGTAAAAATATTGCCTCACAATGACTATTCTATGTTTGATCCTATCAACAAATAAAAAATCTTTTGAATTTACTTTTTTTTAATTCATTATCACATTTTTTTGCTCTGGTTTTTAATGAACTATCATTTTAAATATTAATTACACCTCCTTAACAGTATTCAACATCTTTATTTATTTTTAAATAGAACATAATATTTTAAAAACAATATGTATCAAGAATCCATGTAATTTTATTTTTTACCTCTTTTAATTTTTTATGAATAAAAATCTCTTTCTAAAACTATCAACATTCTTTCGTCCATCTCATTTCAATCTTAAGATATTTTTCCAAATAGAGTTGTTATAATTTCATTAGCAATGTGAGTAGGATGGTCACATCATCCATAATTATCCTTTATGTAGGCATAATTATTTTTCACTAGAAGATTTCTAACATAATGAGATTTATTTTTTACAACATCCTCTGACTTAGGATTGTTACTCACATTTTTCCACTACTACCCCCCTATATTTTATCTTTTTTTTTGTGTAATGAAAATTCATGAAAATAGTTATAAGAATTTTGACCAAAAATTCCAAAACACCCAAGAAAACAAGAAAACCATATTTTTATGTAGAATTATGATCTAGACTTGAAATAGGATTATCTAGGATAATAATGATTTTTTTACTTTTGTTTCCTCTTAGAGTAGAAATATTATTAAGGGGGGGTCAACTTTTGATGATATGGTTGATTTTTATAAATTATATCAATATATTATTTCCTAAAATTTTTATCAACACATTAATTGTTAGTATAAACAAATGATGTTTTTATTTTGGGGGTGTATAATTATCTAAATTCTTGGAGTGATATTTTTTTACCGACAGAGGCTATTTATATTTTATCTCTAATGATTTGTTGAAATTTTTATTCATTTTTTATAAGGTAATTTCAATTTCAAGATGTTTCAAATATGATTTTAAACCTTTATATTCCTTATAAGAAAATTTAATACTAGTATATTCCATCATTTTTCTATCATCATTGACCCTCAGATTAAGGCATATGACCTCATGAATTTACTGAAACTCTTATCCATGAATATCTCCTCTTTCTTTAAAATTCTCCCCACATTCACCTTTCATTACTCATATTTATTCATTGCGTTTTTTTAAAGATATACTACAAGTAAATATGTGATGTTTTATTCTTTATAATATTCTTTTAATCCAACTTTATCAAAACTAGATGATGAATAATATTTTTTGACAACATGTTCAATGATGTTTCTGAATTTTTTTATCATTGATCTTATAATGAATTTTTCCCATTTGAGTTAGACTAAACTTTGTTAATCAATATTAATAATCTATTTTTAGTTATTTTTTTACATCTTGAGTACTTCTTATAAACCATAGAGGTTTTTTCATTTTAAATATATATTTTTTCATTAGAATTATCTTCATATTCACCAACATGTTTCTGGAGGGAATCCATAGAAAATTAACCAATACATCCACAATTAAACAATTTGAGGGGAATTATCACTCTATACTGCCTATATGATAGTTCTTGGAGATAATAGGAATGATATTTTCAATAATTACATCATCTTCTTTATCTACTAAATCAATAAAGATAAAATTATAAAAAAATTTATTTTCAAAATTATCTTAGTTTCAAAATAAATTTCATCTTTTTTATTCGTTTTTATTGATAGATATCTTATCATTAAATAGGAAACAAAAATTTTATACAGTTCATCAAGAGATAAATCACCATTATTTTCTAAAAATGGTATTTTAGAATAAAACTTTTGTGGGATCATTCTCATATGTTTATTAATAATTTTAGAATCATCCAAGATATCTAAAAACCATTTATATTTTCCTAAAACATCATAAACTTGAGTTAAATACTCCTAAAAATATCTTCATCTCTAATGAAGATATCTTCTAACATTCTTTTCTATATTTGTAACCATGCCTCCTTCAATTTGGTGCATCTGTAGAATATACATCTATGCTTTTCCCAAATTTACATGGTTATTTTGGGACCCATAACCTTAATGATAACATTTTTTAATGGAGTAATAATAATACAATTTCATTCTTTTACACCGACTTCAATGTTTATCTTGTTAAAAAATGTAATAAGATCATACATCATGTTAGGTGGAACCCCAATTATTGTAGTATAGACAACTTCTTGTCCAAGTGATAGAATATAGGGAATCAATAAATTTTTTAAACAATGATAATTTTGTCCATAATTTGTTGGAATACCTATGATGTTGATAGATTTTATATTTTATATAAGGATTATTTAAAATGGGATCCTCGGATTTTATACAAATTGATGTTCCTAAGGTTCATTAAACCACTCATAAGGGGGTGGGTTAATCCATTGTTATCTATTTAAAAATTTAAAATAATATTAAAGTCATCACTATATATTTTGAGAATTATATTCATCATAAATTTTAATAATAAACATAAATAATAAAAATATAGAATCGTAAACAAGGCATGCTTGATTTATAAGGTTCTTGCATAGTGTGAGAACCTACATCCATGCTAGAGACACTCCAGTGGGTCCATGGAAATATAATATTATAAATAATTATTTAAAAAATTGAGGCAACTCCCAATTGACTAATTATATATACTTACATGTATTATTATAGAAAATCATGATAGTTTAAAAAATTTGACATTAATATGTGGGAAAAACAATTTTACTATGTGACTTCTACTCGATGAAATCCTATTTAGTAAGTGTTTTCCTGGTTTCCTTACTTATGATAATCTATAACTGATACGCCTCTTCTAAAACTATTTGGAATAAAAAATTATATTCTATTTCATTGAACAAAATGTATAACAATAAATAATTTATTTATGGAAACTCTGTCAATTGTACTCTCTCTAGTAACTCAAGTAACCTATGTTTGATTTTAATAATTAAAATATTCTCTCTATAACTCTTATTCAAAATGAGAAAATAATTTTGGTTGGAAACTCAATTAAGAAACCAAAATTTACAACACTTCCATCTTTTACACATGTGGAAAATGTCTAGTACTTTGCTCATTTGGAACACTTTATAATGGCTCTCTAGGAAAAGGGTGTAACCTAATTTTTTCCAACTTATTGAAATTCAAAAATTCAAATTTGAATCTCATTTAAATTTTTCTTGGATTCTTATTTGATATTATAGAATATTCATGAATATTATTGAATTCTATAGTGTTTCCATCATTTTTCAAATTTCCATAAACATGATGTTTTACAAACAATCATATCATTGATACTTAAACATTATGAAACGTAAAAACATTTCATTATAAGATAAAAATTGTACAACTTGAAACATAAAATTTGTAACTTCAAAATTTTATAACATGAGAATTTATATGTATGAAAGGATAAAATTTCTACTTAAAAAAATTAAATCATTTTACATTCTAAAAAAGAGCCTTTATACATTCTATAAATTGTAACATTATTTGTTTATAACACTTTGACATTTTACATTCATAAAAATGTAACCATTCATATCTATAAAATTTAGACATTTTACATTTATAAAAATTATACGTCTAATTATATTTTTAATACACACTGATTGAATAATCATACTATCAATCTAATCATATTGTTCATCTTTTGGAAAAAATATTTTTCAATTAAAAATGTCAATCTGATTACAAATGTTCATCCTATTCCAAAATCTCATCTGATAATAAATGTTTGTTCGATTATAATATTGATTATAATAATAAAATTTACATCTAATTAGATAAGGTACAGTTGATTATAAGATGACTATATGATTAAAAAATCCCATATAATTACCAAATTTTATTTTATAACCAAAATATTTTAAATTACAAAAGTCTATTCAATTAGGAAAATTCTATCTGATTTAAAAGGATTTTCTAATAGTGACTTTATAAGACATAAAATTATATAAATAATTACAACTTTTAGTATATAATTCTTTTATAGAAATTTTTTATACTATTAATTTTTCATCCAATTATTAATTAGAAACATTATAATAAAATTTTCATACCAAAACGTGAACATTATAAACTATATAAATTTGTACTTATCATTTATTTTAGTATATTAATGATGTATGGAGAATTATTTGTCAAATTTTTAGATTTTGAAAGAATAGAATAACATCATCTCACATATAAAGATTGTTTCTATGCAATGTTAAGTTAACACTGTAACTTCTTAGATTTATTAGTTTCTTTATCTCAGTATCTTTCTTAACAACTATAGTTTCTAATTTCTAAACATTTTATTCAAATATAGAACATTCTATCTTTCTAAATCACATGAACATTCTGAATTTCGAACATTGCAGACTTTATTCATCTTTTAATGTCATTGAATTTTTAAATCTCTCTAACATTCTAAATTTCTAAAATTTCAGATGATATTTATATGAAAAACTATTTTACATTCTAACATTTATAACATTAAAACATTATTCCTCTCTAAATTCTTCATAAAAAAGTATTTTAACATCCCGCAACTCTTCTTTTAATTTTTTCAAACAATATTATTTAACCAAAGTTATTTTTTAATAAATAAAAATCCATGATAGCATAAAATTAAAAATTATATCCACCAATCATGATATATCACAAAATATAAACAATAAATAATTTTATTAGGTTTCATTGATAACTATATTACAAAAAAAATTACTTCATAATAATTTATTATTTTTGGTATGTTTTTGTTTGGGTTGGTTTAACAACATACTTTAACAGTGATGCAAATTTATATCACAAATGACTATAATAATTAAATTTATGGTAATGTATGTTATAAATCAGTAAATAATGATATTTTTTAGGTTCTCTAATAGTATTAATAATATTTATCTCATTACTTTTGAGAACACCCTTCGATCATTAAGAATTATAAAAACAATCTCATCAACTAATTCATCCTTTAGAATCGTAATCAAAACACAAAAATAATGAAATTTTAACAATATAAATAATTATAAAACTACAATTTGAGTACCTTTTATGATATGGTATTTCTTAATGTTTGTAGAATAATGAATAATACTGATACTATAATGAAAATAGTTCAATGTGAACTAGAAGACTCACCCCTGATATTGATAATAGATAACAAATAAGTAATATACATGTTGTTAATAATTGTAAACGTAGTCTATAAAAGGTTATATACATGAATAATGTCAATAAATTGATCGTCATTATATTTTTTATATTATGCATGAGGTTAGATTGTGATGAACTAATCATGAATTCACGGTAAGTGTTTCCTGTATCATATTTTATTTCTGGTGACATATATTTTATTATGCAACATGTTTTATTTAAATTAGTTTATATAATTTCCTATTATCAATGTTTTTTCATGAAACTCCCATTATTCATGGTATTTAATTTTTCATTTTAACCATATCAGTCATGGGGTTTTTATTTCAAATTTTATAATATCGTAATGTTGTCTTTGTTTCATTGCCATTACTATGATACATTTTTGGTATTACACACCATGATTTCATTTGTTATTTTTTATTTCTACCTAATGAATTTATTTTTTCATATTTCTAATATTCAAGAGTTTTCAAGTGACATATGATGTTCTTTCTTTATATGTACTTCTATTTGAGCACAAACAAAGTGATAAGTGTAATTATTAAATAAAATCCATTTCTTTAGTTAAAAATTTTCATATTTACCCTCTTTTATACATGATTTATTTATTCAACTTTATGATTATATTTTATTTTACATTCTCTTTGTAACTAGCGAAATATGACTTTTAATATAAAATTTTTTCCATCAATAAAATCATCCTAAAAATAATATCGTTGTTAAGAATAATTATATTACTCCTTAATGATTTTTTCTTATACTTATCTATATTATAATTTCTTGAAAATATTATCCAATATATTTGCAATTTAAAATTATTTTTAACCCCATGTAACCATCTAGTTTTCCAATACCACCTTTCAAAGGTCATTTTTACTATATCTTTTTACTATTGGGGGTTTCAAAAAAAGGTATTTCAAAATAAAATTTTTTTTCCCATCCTTTCAAAATCTACTATTTTATCATACAGTCACCATTTTTTATAACATTTTTTAAATTTAAAGGATATATTAATGATTTCACTGTTCTAAAATTTTATGTTCTAAAAGTATTTAAGTTTTTCATTTTAATCCTTTATTATATTTTCTAGGATCACTCAATGAGTAAAATTTTAGATATACAAATGATCATGGTGTTCCAATATATAATTTTCAAAACCAGTAAATATTTTACAATGATTATTAATTGATATTATTAGCTAATATTGATTTTAATAAATAATTTTTTACTCAATTTTACAAATGTGACATTTAAAAAATGTATTTTAATGTGACCGAAAACATAATTACTAGATCTATAGTTAAAAGTGTTTTCTACCGAATAATTTATGACTTTTTTGACATTTTACTCTATATCTATAAATAAATTATCTCTTTTAAATTTATTTTTATTTTATAACCCTATAAATGATCTTATGAAATAAAATTTTTTGGTTATTGATTTTTCGATATAAATAATTTAGATTCTAAGTGGAAATTTTGATGATGATTTACGGAAATTATCTGAAAACAATTTTTTGTTTCATGGGTTATTTATAATGTCTTTAAGGACTATTTTTATTAGGAATCATAAAAATTAATGATTGATAGGTGGTGACCTATATATATCTTCAATGAATTGGTAATGTCTATATCATAAGAACTCATATGGGTATATGGGATTATTTATTCCATGTAAAAGGGTACACTGGTGGGATTATCTTAAGGAATAGATTACCTAAGAGGATTTATCTTATTAAAAAGAATACATTAGAAATTTTTTCCCAATTACAAATGAAAACATAAGGATTTAAAAAAATAAGAGGGGTACATGTATTGTTTTATCCAAAGAGAATGTATATGTGGGAGGATTTATACTAAAAAAGGGTATGTGGGAGGATTTATCCCAAGTCCAATGGTATGGAGGGTGATTAATCACAATTTAAAGGGTTCAATATAGAATTTTTCCTAATATAAATGGGTAAAATGTAGGTTTTATCACAATTTCAATGGTACATGGTAGGATTATCCTATGACCAATATGGTACATGGGTGACAACTAAACCCTACTATGTGACGAACTTATTGGTGGGTATCCTTGATGTATGATTTTTATGCATTTTTTTATACTGAACTCTTCTATTATACTATTAGGTCTATGATTTTCTCATTCAATCATTTTTCTTGTATTATAATTTCACAAGATTTATCAATGGTATATTTTTGTTAATTTAATATTGTATTCCCTTTTATCATTACTTATTGACAGTACATGTTTTCAATTTTCTTTTCAATAATAAAATTTTGAATTTCTCATGTTTTCTAATATTATTATGATCTAACCCTTGATTATAAGTTGATAAGATTTCTCTTATAGGAAATTTGGGCCCACCCATTCCATATTTGTTTCCTTTCTAAAGGATATGATGATAATTATAACATGTGGAATATCTAAAATTAAGTCTATTGGAGTTATATTATAGATAAATACGATCAATTTTTCATATTTAACTATTTTTAAAATGAACTTAAACATTCTATTATTGGGTTGTGAAACTGTTTTTGAGATTCATTCTCTAAATAATTTAATCATGGTATTATTTACAATATATATCTAGGGTTGTAATTTTTTATGGTAAGTAGTTAAATTTTTCATTTTTCAATTAGGTCATATAGTGAATTTCGGTATATGTTATTTGTATTATTTCAGGAAAACTTATTTGGTTTATTATCCGTTAGGTTATTTGTTTCATTTTGTAATGGGCCACTTCTTTATTTTTACATTTGGGTTAGGTCACCAATATATTTTTTAGTTATGTTAATTGGTCATTTTTATAATTTTAGTTAGGTATTTTTTTTGAGTTATTTATCCATTTTATCATATTGGGTTAGGTCTTTTATTTTATATTAGGTTATGGTATTCTCTTCAAAGTGTGTTTCTTAAAATTGTAATTTCTCAAATTCATCTCTCAAGGAATGATAAATTCACTATAGTTTGTGTTCAAGGATAGATTAATTATATTGATATATTATTCAGGGATGAAACTAAATTTTACCAAGATGTAATTTCTATAATTTAAGGTATCATACACATTCTCAAGAATTTTTAATTTTAAAACGACTTAGAGAGGCCAAGTAGAAAACATTTAAGAAATAAATTTTAGATTAATATAATAATTTCCTACCGTATTAGAAGTATTTATATGAAAAAACATTAATTTTTATCATGAAAATAAAGATATACAAAATTGATAAATATTAGAAACATTGTAAAAAATATATCGAAAAGTTCCATTCAATAATGTAAACCAAATTTCAGTATAAAAAGAGTAAAAAGTTGAAACAAATATTGGTAAATTCATATACAAAATTTTAGAAGATGTATAGGAATCATGAATCATTCTAGAGGTCAAAAGAAATATTTCATATGGGAACTATAATGAATGACTTATTTAAGTTTAAATATTATTTGGATTGTTTCTATTTTAGGACATTTCTATGATAAATCAAATGAAATAGCCACTTTATGTTTGTTTTATTTGATTCAATTTAAGTTGGGTTTATTTAAATATACTATATGAAATTATAACTAAATTCAACTAGAACAAATAAAATCAAACATACCCATTGAAAAAGTAACCAAATAAAACAATATTGAGTGGATTGGTCAGTCATACCCATATACCAAGCTACATGGCCATTAAATCCCCAGTCTAGCCAAAAAAATCACAGAATTTCCAACCAAAATAAGAAGGAATCCCTATTCTATCCATGGAACATGGTAATGTTTCACTAGGCCTATGACTTTTTTCCCATATTATCCTTCCATGGGGTCATTATAGAAATTTTAATTCACCCGACCACAATGATATCAAAATAAAAACATTACCAAGAAAATTCACACACCCATAAGAAATAAAAACCTTTCCTAAAAACAATTTTATAATAAAATGAAAATTAATCAAATAATCATTCATAAAATTACTAAAATTAACCATTTATAATATATTCCATCTTTAATTGATACACTTTATAATATATTAATCATAAAATCATTTTATTTTAATTATATAAATTCATGATGTATTTCATAAAACACAAATATAGAATTATAATTAATAAATAATAATAAAATCCACAAGAGCATTTAATATCTGTGAATGAAATTAAATTTGAATGGAACTATCCATAAGGATACAATTTTAGCTAAAACCTTTTAACTGAGAAAACTTATGGTTGACTGAATATGTTTTCAAACACTTCTTTAGGTTCTCAATAAACTCATAATAGTGGACTATTTGAGTTATGATACTCAATATATTGATCAATACCAATGGCAGATGATATATTTTCAACTTCATCCCCACTGGATTTATAAAATATGAAATGGAATTATTTTACTAGTGATACCAAATTTTTCCCTTAGAGAACCATTCACAAAAAGTTTCACAAACTAGCTATGAGACATCCTTCTTGTTGGCACACAATCTAGGACATGGTTGACCTGAAGGAATTTCTAGAATCTAATGGGATGGAATATGTTCCTAGGAATCTAAAAAATGCTATTTGTTAATGATTTTACCCAATAAAAAATAACTAAAAAATAAGTGAAACATCAATATAAAATTGAACATAACCCATTCGTATATTATATATTCACACCAAAACAAAATAAGGATTAAATAAAAAAAGTAAAAAATTTCATCAATTTTTAGTAAATGTAATCCCTAAACATACCTCCAATTCCCTCTCACAAAAAAATCCACTTGCATTAAAATCTATAACTCTATATATATATTACACCATTGGTTAAATTAAGTGATAGAAGAAAATAGAAATTTTGTAAAAAAAATTAATGAGGCACTAAAAATATATACTTACATACCAATAAAAATTATCTTATATTACCCAAGGCTACTCTTTATCCATTAACTCAATTATATCTCAAGAATTATTCTAAAATAACAATTATTGGATGTGGTACTTCCATTAATCAGAATTGAAACCTAAATGATAAACTTGATCGACAAACATTTAGTGCTATGAGTAGAACATAAAATAAATAACCTAGTAGGGATTCACCAAATTGTCTAGGCATTTAACATTATAAAACATTATATAAATTATTATTTATATATATATTTTGTAATGCATTATTTTATGTAATTTTATTTGGAAATCCAATCCCTTTTATTTCATTTTAAACATAATTTTATAAACCAAAATGTTTGAACATTTTCTATATCTAAAAATAATCAACTTGTAAATCATTAATTGATTTATTCCTGATATTTATTTAAATAAACATCAAAATACAAAATTAAACCATCTACTATATCAATATCATAAAAAAGTAAAAGTGATAATTATAATCTGACATTATATAACCAAAACCATTATAAATATACATAATTAAGTAATAAAAATTTATATGTAACAAAATACAATATGAACAATGATAATTTAATTTATAGTAAGATGAAAATAAAAGAAATAATTTTTTATTTTAAAAAATATTAATGGGGAAACTACAAAAGGTCACTATAGGTTGGGAACATATAAATATATCATAAATTTAGTTTTCACCCTCAAGTAGTGGAAATAGTAAAATTCCACAATCTAGTAGAGATATGATGTTAAATTCACTATAATGCTATTATAAATAAAACTTATCCTGTATATGATCAGTTACCAAAGTATCAATAATTTCCCATTGTGTTTAAAAAAAATTAAAACCCAATATTATAACTTATTTTAGCAATGATTCCATTATCATTTCCCATTCGAAAACACACCTCAATCCATTCATAATATCTATCTCAATAAATGTCATGACCAATACGTTCCTTTAAAAGTGAAATCAAGAAGCCGAATATTAAAATTTCTATAAAAAACCAATGAAAATATTTGGAAAATAAAATTATATGTGGGTACCATTATAAAATAAAAATGGGTCCATTATAATGGATTTCAAAAGTTTCTCTTAAACTGATTTTGACATCCAATTTCAAACATCAAATTTAAATTCCAATACTTGTCTCTATAGTCAAACACATGTAATTTTATATAAATTCATTCCTATAAATGAATATATTCACATATTCACTTGTGAATATGTACATATATATACCCATGAGTATGTGAATAACCAAAAAAAATATAGATAATAATTAAGACCAAATGCTATAAATGAGCAACATAAAAATTAATCATGTAAACTAAATTATTTTTCTCAAATAGTGAAATCATTACTAAATCGCCCAGTTAAATTTATTTTTCAATTTATAAAAGGTTATAAATTGTTTTATATAATTTAAAAAAAACTTAATTTTTATTTAATAATTATCATAAATATTATATTTCTTAACTATATAACTATTATTTAGGTGTAGAAACTTAATAGGGGAAGAATATGTACTCCCCATTTTGAATTAAAATATAATTTCTTAAAAATATATCTAAACAAATATATTTAATATTAGTAAACACACTATCATTTTTTATTTCAATAAAAATAAATTTAGAAAACCTAATCAAGTGAGGTATGATAAATAAAATTGAAATAATAGAAGAACCTATCTAGAACCAAGTGTAGATGAAGAGAAACCATCAAATACAAACAATGAAGGCCAAAGGAGGCCACTATACAGACAAAAATAAAATGGAAAATGAATTAAAGATGAATACCTACTTAGTGTTTCGAAAAAAAATTAATGCATAGTTTGAGGTGGAATAAATTTTGAGAAGAAAGAAGAATAAAATATAATAGGGGATGAAGAAACCATATCCTATACACATCTCACCTGAAAAAACATGGGAGATCACCATAGATCAAAGGAGGAAAAGGAAAGGGGTGTACATGGTTAGGGGCTCTCCCTACATGTATATGGCACAAAATTGGGGTAAGATGAGGGGTGATTTTCAGGGTGAAAACATAATAAGGGTATTTTAGGATGATTTAGTTTTTATATATTTTTTAAATCACACAGTTGTGGAATGGTTTAACAAACCTTGATCCAATTATACAACCCTTAATAGACACATTGAGGGAAAATTAATGGGTAGGTTATATAGTTTGGAAAACCATGCTCTACATTTATAAAATAGCACTGCAAAATTATAGTCCCCCATTACATTGTTTCCTCATGTTTATGACAAGCATTCGGCCAAACTATGAGGTATATAAAAACACTTAAAACTTTTACATTCTATAAAAATATGTTAACTAATACACTATAGTAATATAAAAAACTAAAAAATAAATAACCGGGAATATAGGGGTCAGAGTTCAGTAATTCTCCTCACCATGACCCTTTCTTTCAATATAAATCCACCAAATTGAAGAAGGAAGGAACATCAAGAGTACTAAAAATAGAATGAAAATAAACTAGAGCAACTAGATACATATTTATCAAACTACAAAAAACCATGTAATATAAAAATATATCCATATTCAAAATCCATTCATGAATTTTTGAATTCCTCCAAGAGTACTCACAAATCTTAGACTTTGATAGATCCCACAACTATATAAGATCCACTCTAACATGAGGAATTTAATGAAAAAGTGACTTATATAATCCAATAGGTTCTTAAAGATACATTGATCTAGTAGAACATCAATAATAACACAGAAACTGATGTTAATTTTTCAAAAAATACATAAGGGGTAAACCATCTGAAGGACTAATATTGATCATTAATCTTAGAGGTCTCAAAGAAACATGATAGAAATTTTTTAAGGCAGTTCATCATCTCTAATTTCTCAAAATAGATAGTCACTAAGACCCACATATTTTTTAATGGGGGAATGTCCCAAACAAAACCTCAATATGAACAACATGGAGCTTATACATGGATCAATTATGGGTGACCAAAGTTCAGTCAATCGAAAAACTGACTCCTAGAGAATTAAACCAACCTAACAAATTATACTGCAAATCCAAATCACTAACAACACCCATCCAATGCATCACATGTCTACTCATTAAAAATTAGATCCTACCACAAACCGAGGAAACATATCCACATGAAAATTTAAAAGAAATATCCTATAATTATAAAAATACATTGGGAACAATTTTAGAATAACCTTAGGAAAATAATTAAAGCACAAATTACATAACACCTATATATTTTAAATTATACATTGTTTTAAGATGTAATATGTTTGATATCATGTGATATATGCAACACCAAATTATAATAAACCCAAAAAAACTATATAATTAATTATATATAGTGGTGTACTTTTTGGGTAAACATTTATGAAATCGAATTATGAAATATATGTATATATAAGAAGAAAAGAAATTATTAATACTAAGGCATTGATAAAAATTCAATCAGAATAGCTAAAAAATAATACTAATTTTCCAATTCAAATGAAATTGTTCTAACTTTGGAGTCTATTTGTTTTTTATAAGTAAATAAATTATGTAAAAAATATATTATTTATATTAATGATATATTATCTATAATTTTATTAGTAATAAACATGAAATAATAAAAATAATAGTAAATATTTACTAAAATGATAGTTTTCCTCTGAAAATTGTCTTCATTATATTATAATGATTTTATTTAAAAGATTCATAATAATATATTATAAAAGTAATTTGTAAAACTAAACATCCTTTTTATACTAAAAATTTTTATATTATTTTTAGATGAATTTTTGGGAATTTCTGAAATTGTTTCTTAAGGTGAATGGGGAAAAATATTGTTTTTACCAAAATAGTAATATTTATGACCTATCATTTTATATGAAAAACATAGAAGTTATAAAACATTTTAATATATTATATATTTATTTAAGGATTATATAAATAATAAATTTTAATATTTTAATCTAAATTTATAACACAGATGTTTAATATTTTGGAAAATTAAGTAATATTTTACAATAAAAGAAGTAGTTTGAAATTTTATTGTTATTAAAATTTTTTGGTAAAAATTTGTTTTGGTATAATTTTTATTCTTTGTATATTTATTTTTTTATAATAAAATAATTTATTTCACAAAAATAAAATACATTGATATTCTAATCATACACAAAAATTTTAAGCTTAAAAATACCTTTTTTACAAAGCATGTTTTTACACATGAAATGTACTGATGATAAAAATAGGTTTTATTAAACACAGAAATATTATTTTATAAAATGAAACTTATATATAGAATCATTAGTTCTAAATGATTTAATACTAACCATTTTATTTATAGGAATTAAAATTGAATTATTTTGGTAAAAAATTAATTCTATGAAAATTTCCAAGAATGGTAAAACTGAAAATCATAAGAGTAAAATGATTAGTCATGTTTAAAAAAGTGTTAAAATTAATTTTATATTCTTTATAGACATTTATATTACCCCAATAATTCAACATTTCTCACTTTTAGAGCCTTTGACTCTTAAATAGTGACACAACATTATTCAAATTTATTGAGTACTTCAAAAATTACCCCTCTCTCCACTTATGAATGATGATCACTTCCAAAACATCATACTACAACTATAAATTATACATTAATCCTTGAAAAATTATATTTTTCATTCTCCAAGAATAAAATATCATTTTCATATGCCTCTAATCTTAATGAAATATCCTAAGTTCTCTATTTCCAATGACATTTCCAAGAGAAATCTTAAGTTCTCAATTCAAGTATTTTTTACACATTTACATTTATCTTATTAATATTTATATTAAAAACTTATTTTAGACACCATAATATAATTAAAATTTTAATATAAAAAAACATTAATGTTATTATATTATTATAGAATCCATTATTTAATCTTCACCATCAACTGGGAAAAAAACATCAAACATGTGTACATGTGGACTACTGCATCCTTGCAATGATGTGGCTTGTTTATCATCACTGCCACTAATATCTGGTAATGAGGATGAATATTATGAATTGGTATTTTTTATATGTCAAAATTTTAATTATGAAATATTAATTTATCATATACCTTCATTTCATCTCATTTGTTGAGAAATGTAATTGTTAATCATACGGGTTTATGGATTGTCGCATACATGAATATAGAATTTAAATTAGCCTAAACAACCATAATTGATGATTCTATGAATTAATTTAAAAATTATAAATGATATTAATTTCCAGCTTAATAAAATTGTAAAATTAATATTTAAATTATATTATAACTTGTCCTTACCCGTTAAATTATGATAACGTGCTTCTGTTTGAGTATGATTTACCACCTATGGGTAGTATGTTATAATAAATTCTTCATGAAATATGATTAAATGTTATAAAACAAAAAAATAATTTAATATTAATTTAAAAAATATTTTATTAATTATTCTATAATATTTTTTTTGAAATTTAATACATTTATTAATATATCAATTATCGATTATTAAACACATGGAAACTATTTGTTTGCAATTTAATTTTTATAAATCATATATTTATCATTAAAAATTGAAAATGAGATATCATTAATAATTAAAATAGTATAATAATAGTATCATGTATTATCTATGGATGATGAAATCTGAACGAATAATTTATAATCAACACTATCATTGGGGTACTTGTACGAAGCAAATAATAAAATTTTCTTAAGACTTGTTGATTGATATAGACTATAACTAAGTAATATAAATTTATTAAATCGATAAAAGTATTTTATGAATGTATATATATGTTACTAAGGTGATTAATAAGGTTATTAATAGATGTTTTTTATTATACAATGGTTTAGAGCACATTTTACTTATCAAGAATACAAGGTAATGGGTTATTTGATTCAAATTTAATTTCTTAAGACATATTTCATATTTTTCCCATGGTATCTTTGATATTTTGTGAATAATAACTAATGGATATATTTTTACCATATTCATGTAATTATTCGAGTGTGAAAAAAAATATTCTATTCTTTCTAACAATGGATTTTGATTCAGTAGATACCAAGGTTGTAGGAATTATTTGTCTCTAATTTCAATTCCATGATAAATGTTTGATATTGTAAATGATAATTTACTTTATATGGTATAACCACTAAACTAATTTTCTTCTTGTATAAATAATATATTTCATTTCATGACATTTTTATGTCTATTTCATGGTAAGCGTCTTATTTTCTCTTGAATCTGACAATACCATTATCATAAGATTTTTTCATCTTGTGTTACTTTTATTGAGACCAGTTCTTTCGTATACACCTAATTAAATTTAAATAGTTATTATACTATATATTTTTTATATTATATAATGACATATATTTCATTTAATATAAATTTTCCTCAGAATTAATTTTGTTTTCCCTAGTCACGAATTCAATATAATTATTTTCATTGAATGATAAACCATTTTGGGAATTTAATTTTTCTTTCTTTGAAAAAACCCCATAATTTACTTCTCCTATGGTAATTTTTGGGTCTAACATGACTTATTTATAATTAATTTTACCTCATGAATCAGTATATACCATTTTTATTAAAACTAACACTACCTCATATTTTCTATTGCGATATCTCCAGTTCAATGACTGTTTTCATTGGATTATTTTTTGTGAATGTTCTTATTTATGCCTCAATAATTAATCAATATCTTTTATTATCCCTATAAACTTTTTGAAAACTTATATGTCAAATTTATATATGTTAAATTATAAATTAGTTCCTTTTTCATTCCAAATCGAACTCTTTCATATGAATGCTCTTTCTTATTACGAGATTCCTCTTTTAATTTTGTATTTACATTAATTTTTTAAGTGCATTCAACTAAACAACCATGACACGATTGATTTGGGATAATTATTGGATTATCCATATGAAATTTCATTATATATATTTTTTAAGTATTCTTATATAGAAATATACTTCACTTTTTTATTATTGAAATATTTACGATCTATATACTTTTTATTTATATATCAATATTTCTTAATTACTCAGGAAAATTGATTTTTTATTCTATATACATAGATAATTTTTTCTAGATTCATTATTATGATATATTAACTATGAAATTATTTAAAATGTATTTTTTTTTATCTCAATATTCATTATTATGGATTACTATAGCATGCTGATAATATATTGTGTTATTATTCATATATTTTATATGGTTAATTAATTTCACATAAAGTAGTTATGATTAGGGCTTCACATTATATAACCCAATGATCTATCATTTGGTCTCAGGATATAATGGTTTTGGTCATTTGGTGTATTCCTAAAAAATTCATGAATTATGTCTTGGTTGTTACCTTGATGACAAGATTGATGTATTGGTTTTGGTCCTTAAATTAAGAATAATGTATTGTGTGTGGCCCTGATGGAATTATTTTTAGGACATTATGTATTAAATCACCATGAATTTAGTTTTTTTTATCCAGGTAATGTTTTAAATTGTTATTTTATACATATATTTATATCAAGATCAGGTTTTCATTTATGTAACCTTATGCGATTCTTATTTTTTTCCTACATTATTCATGTCATAATAGCTTTATGTATACATTTTCCTCTAATGATCTATAGATATCACCCATCTTATGTTTACATTTCTGCCTGTTATGAAAAAAAATTATTAACCATGATATTTCTAGATGTGTAAAATATTATAAGACTTTATGGGATTCGTTAAAGACTTGTTACGGATTATGTGGTTTCAAATATATTTGAATCAAAAAAATCCCTCTCAATGAGAAAGACATAGAAATTATTAGTTATTTTTTTCATAATTTCATCAAATTCTAATCCAAAAAATATAAATTAATGTAAGTGACCCTGATATTTATTACTATTATTGTAATTATTGATTATTATAATTGGGAATCCTCAATTGATTTCAGTGGTGCTTTGTAAAAAATGTGTTTATGAGCACTATATCATTGGAGTATGGACATGGGGATTTATAATCTGCCTCAAAAACATTATTGATCATTTACACATTAAAGAAAAAAACAACCTAATTAAACTCTATAATTTTATGGGTATCACATTAAAATATCATTAAACAAGATCCCAAAAAATTACAAACTCATAATGATAGAAAAATGATAAACCCTCTTCACAATGAACCACATAACCAACAATATAACCAAAAAAACTATAGTTATTCATTTTTGTTCCTTAAAATAAAATTGTCACATCTCCAAAACTACATAAAAACACTATTTAAAACACCATAAGATTTAAAAATTCACAATTAAAAAAACACAAAATAGAGTAAACCAAAAATAAATTACAAATAAATCAAAAACAAAAAAGGTAAACATGTTCCCTCTCATAAACAATTATAAATTCATATTTTAATTTTTAAAATCAAAAATATTGAAAAAAAAAATTTGAAAAAAAATTAATAACCCTTTATGAAAATATCGTTAGAGATCATTAAATATAAAACCTATTTTATTCCTTTAAAACAATCCCATTTATCTATTTCCTACTTCATACATTCAAATTCACTATAATAAATAAGAGTGTAACATTGAAAAATTGAGTAAACATCAAAATGTTTCTTAAAAAAGGAAATCACAACCAATATACCCACTTAAATTAATTATTCAACACATAAAATGATATAAAAATTATAATATAATTTTAAAACCCCTAGGTTATATATAATAATTATAATATATGTTTTATATGTTTATAGTATAAATATTCATTAGTTGTAGACTCGTAATAGGGACTAAATCCATAAAAACCAATTTAAAATCATTTATAATTTCCTAAAATCCTTCTTTAAGAAATATATTCAAACACAATTAACTCATTAACATGCGGAATTTGAATATTATTCTTTTTATAAAACCATGTATGTGGCGTATATTAAATTAAAGTGAAAAAATAGAATCACCTACCCGGAACCAAGAATAGAAGATATAATGCCATAAATTATGAAAAATGATTTCCATAGGAAGAATCATTACACTATAACAAACATTTATGGGCTTCATTATAAATGAAAGCCTACCTTGGGGTTGTTAAAAATCATAGGTAAGTGAAAGGGAGAAGAAATGAGAAGAGGATAGAAGTGAAAGACGTAAGAGGAGAAAAAGAAACCATAACCTTCACGCATCAAACATGATATCACAAGAGAGATTAAAAATAATCATAAGGCTAAATGAGGGAGGGTCAAAATTTTATTTGTAGAAACATAACAGTTTAATTTTTAGATGATTCAATTTATAAAAGTTTTTGAATAAAACAATTACCCCATGGTTTACAAAGCCATTCTCCAACTGTACGTCCCTTTTTGGATATTCTACAAAGAGAACCTACATGGGTTTGTAATATAATTGGGAATTATTTATTCCAACCATATGAAATAGATATTCTAAATTTTATACCACCACTACATATTTGTGACACAGTTTGGAAAACTATGTATCCAGACCATATATGGTGATGAAAATCTTAAAAATTACAAAATTTTAAAAAATAATATATGTAATACTATAGAGAAATATGAATAAATAAGTAAATAATAATGAATATAGATCGGGGATTAAAAAATATTTTTTTTCCGTTGATGCTAAAATATATGGCCCATTGGTAGACAAGTAATGAATCATGTCAATGAATCTAAATCCATAGTCATCGTTAAAGGTTTCATGTCATTTAATTGAATCAAACCACTTATTTGTCATTATAAAAACTAGACCATGAATGTAATAATAAAATACTAGTATTTTCTCAAAAAAATCTATAATAAGAAATATTTTCATATCAAGGCCTACAATTGGATTCAATGTAAAAATAATTTGTCATTTTAGTTATTTTATTTTCACTAGGTTGTGTTCTCAAGTGTATTTGTTGATTAGTTATAAAATATTTGTAACCATATATGATAATATATATGCATTCATGAACCAAACAAATAGAAAAATCACTCAAAAAGTTATTATTTCATAGATAGATTCAACCTAAAAACTCAAAACCTATCATATAAATGAATATTAAAATTATATGATGATTATTTTATAATATATTTAACTAATGATCATACATTAGATTATAACCAAACAAGAATCTCTTTACTATGAAAGGTCTCAAACATTATAAAAGTTAATGGAAAATGAATTCTAGTTAAATTTTATTTTTGTTCACCATATTAAAAGAAAATTAAAGATTAAGATATATGTGAAAGTACTTAGTACGAGATAAAATATTTTGTTTTAAATTATTGACTTAAGGTATTCATCAAACAAATCCCAGTAAAATATGATAATGTTATATATTATATCATAATATTTATCGATTAATTTATCCACTTTATACAGTCCATGAAGTCCGACTATTTTTGAATGTATTGGAAAATAAGGCTTAATAAGTTCATACCTCACTTATTTATTTATTATTATTTTAGTTACACCACCTACTCACATCACCCAAATACATTGAAGGAAAATCAATACATTCTGGAGTCATGAAACTATCTACTATGGAACCTTTAGGATGATTCAAGTTCTAGACATAAGAATTAATTTAGAATATATTCAATTCAGATGGATACAACAAATGCAATGTAATGGGTCTGCAAAAAAACATTTTATTTGTAAAAGGGTTACCTAGTTCCATCATTTAAGTGAAATGGATAGAGGAAGATTGTTCTATAATTTTCAAATATTTAAGGATTCCTCTTACAACAGAATTTTAAATAAATATGTAGAAATTATTTTATAATTTAAATATATATATATATATGAAAATATAATAACCAAATAAATGTCACCCATACTTTATTGGATATTAAATTATTAATTTATATTGGAAATAATTCATCATAAATGATCATTTATTAATAAGTTTGTAGATATTTAATTTTCATATTTCCTCTACTAGACTATCATTATACATATATTTAATATTCATAAGAATCCTTCATAGTCTCTAGTAAATCAAAAAATTTATTTTTCTCTTATGGTTCCATCATATAATAAACATATGGAACATTATATTTATTTTTACCGATCAACACATGATTTAGTTTTACATTGATACCCAAATCCACTATGTATTTCTGAGATTGTATATCATATTTGGTCTCCCATGTGAAAATTATTTTAATTCAATGAAATATTTCTCATATATTTATCTCATGTTTCATTACATCAATAAAATTATGTAACAAATTGGATAACCAATGAGATAAAAAAATCATCTTCTAATTATACATGGTTTCTATGGAAAAGTTTTTACTTTTTTTAATGCATTTTACCATTACGAAATAAAATATTTACATATTTTAAATACATAACAAAATAATTTCCATATATAATATGAGAAGTATTCTAGGTGTCAATGGTATTTTCCAACCATATAAAATTCTTTTCCATGGATGATCCATTCGAATAAATATGAGATGTCCCCTAAAACTGCAACTATGATGATATTTAAGCCCTCAAGGTTACATATCCTTAATAAAAATATGACATTAAATTTTCCATTCATTATATTTTCAAAAATCATTTTGTAATATTGATATCATTTATCATACACATTATAGAATTACCTGAATGAAATAAGTCTTTCAATGAAGAATCATACAATTTTACACCCATATTCTGAAGCTAATTCAACTATTATATAATGGTATTATATACACATTTATTTCATTTAAAATATCATAAGGTCTACATATGTGTACAATCATGATATTTAATGTTTCTTCATGTATATCCAGGTATTATGGTTAATAATGGGATTGAAAACTAGCTACCTTATGTGTGAAGTAAGTATATGACCCAACAGATTAAGTCTATCACATGATAAACCAAACATGATATTGCACTCCATAGAAAAAAAAATTAGGATAAAATGTTTCAAATTTCCTCCATGATAATCCATCTACATGATAAACCAACATTTCATTATCATTAATTATGTTGTTATAATTACATCACATATTTTTTGAGATTTCATTATAGTGGAAAATATTTTATAGACAAAGAATTAATTGAAAGTGTGATATTATGTTTTTTTATATGAGATGGTGTCCCATATACATATGAATTCTATAGAGATGTACAAAAATAATTATAATATTTTATGAACATTTTTTCCTCCTAAAATAAGCATTAATCTTTTGATAAATAATGTCTATTATTTATGGAATATTTAAGCTGTTCAATTAACATTCATACCATAAAATGATTTGAGGGAATACCAACATCATCATGAACTATGTCCTTACAAAAGTTATTAATATAATTAGTGATAGTATTAAAAATTCCATTAATTCATTTATCATGAAAAAATTGCATTATAATTATAACATGGTCATATTACCACATCCTCGATATATTGGATTGTTGACATCATCCATCGATTTTTCAGACTCCGGACGTTATTTTTTTCATTAGTTACATCATTTGTAGTCATATAATTATATTATTTCATTATAATACTTTATTGTTCATGATTATAAATAAATATAAAAAATTGAATAAAAAATAACATATTCCACTCTTTTCATTTTCACCATGAATAGTTTGTTATTTCATTCCCTCTCCATTATGATACTAGACCTGGTTATTAATATGAAATGAATGTTTTATTATGTAATATATAACTTCCTCATAACCTAACCAATGTCTTTAAATAAAATAACCATAATGGAAGTATATGAGACCTAGATTTTAAGCATTTATAAATTAAAAATACTAAAATAATCAAGCCTCTTTTGAAACATGCTTGTGATCAAATTAGTACAATATATACAACATTTATCCATTCTGTTGAAAAAATAAATACGTATATCAACATGGTGTAATATAATTGGATAATTAATTTTTTTCTTGAGTGTCTTGTATACATAATATAGGAATAAAATAATTCCATAACTAGATACACATTTTATTATAATAGATCAATTCATTTTTCTTATATGTGGATCTATTTGATCATGCTTGGAAATTTTGATATTGGATTGAGGGTTGTTACATTTAATATTATATATATTAATGGTTTTCTATATTATTTTATTTTTAAAAAATTATAGAAAATAGTTTATATTCAATATTATTAGGTTTTATCCATCATTATTAATTTATATTTTGTTCTGATTGTTTTTTTTCAGTTTGGTTTTGTGGTTTGAGGCTGTATCAGTTTAGTGTTCTTTAGTTTTGATTTATTAAATTAAATTTAGTATGAGTTTTTTTATACAATATGGTTCACGTTAGTATTTTTTCATTATTATATAAATATTGTTATTTTGGTTCAATTCATATTGATTTAGTTAGAAAAAACATTAATGTAGTTACATATTGTTTTTTTTATTCCAATACAATTTATTTCATTTTTATTTGGTTCATTTTTGTTTAATAGGTTCAATTTAGTATGGTTTGTAATCAATTCTCACAATGATTAATGTATCTTGAGATTCACAATGTGTTGGGGAGGTAATACGGTATATATTTATCACAAGAGGCAATGTAATAATGCTCAATCAAAAATAAGAAGAGTTATTGTCAAAATTCAATTATTTACTCTAATAATATTCCAACAAATTTATCAATGATTTCATGATGTAACTGATTCATACACTTTTAAAGGTTTAATAGATAAGTATCCTTTTTTAGTTTTTCTATTCTTCCATAATGGTTGCGATATGGAAATGATCATTATAAAAAGGGGAAGAGTTATTTAAAACCATAGAGGATGTTAATGAAAAAAAATAATGGAACATTAATTTATATCGTTATAATATTTGAAACAAATTAAATTTATTAATATCAAAAATACAAGAGAACTTGGATATTATGATATTTAAATCCAAATATATTAATAATGATGAGTCCAACTCAACTGAAATGGTTGGGAAAAGGTAAAATCAATTCAGAAATTCTGATATTACAAAAACCTACTAAACCCTTCCAATGAGAATAAAAACACATGATTATCCATAAAAATTGAATATGTGGATGTGAAAATTTCATATCCTCACATGATCTATGTTAGAGAAATGAAATTTTCATGTTTTTGAAGGATAAGGTTGAATTCCAGTAGGATTCTATTTACCAAAAATATATTTATAACTAATATAATTTAAAAAAAACCAATCTAGTCTATGAAAAAAACAAAAATATATAGTGGGAACATAAATACTTTATCCAAGATGGATATTAAAGTATTAATGAAACATTTCAATTCAACTAAAATGGACATCATGAGATTAAATTATCATTCATAAATCAAACATATTGAATTTTGAGTAAACTATCATACCTATAAATGAACAAGATAGAATTAATCAAATGTGGAGTCCTATTATAGTAAATATCTTAAAATAGTTTTATAAATTTAAATCAAACAAAATATGACTTTTAATGTGAATTTATGGTCTGATTTTATTCTTGTAAATATAAAGAATAATTCTATTTTAAAGTAATATGTTATAAATTTTCTATTTGGAAATTTTTTTTGATATAAACATCACACTAAAAACATTTGTTTATAAAATTAGCACTCTATTTTTCAATATAATAAATAAACATCAAAATTGTATTCTAATATTTCTTCATTCACAATGTTGTTAATGGACAGGTAAAAATATGAGAATAAAATATTAGAAAAAATTATAAAAATCAATATACCTTGATGATTTATCCCACAAATATTTATAAGAATGCTAAAAAAATGGAACTAAAATCAAAGAAAATAAATAGATGCACAATCTCAGCTATTAAAGGATTTATTTTCAGAAATGGAAAGAGGGTTTTAGTTAAGTTTTATAGCTAGAGAGCCTATACCAAATGTTTTAAAAATCGATTGGTATATAGAGTTATATAAAAACCTATACTAATGTATAGTTAAAATCATTGGTATGTGTTACCTATACTAATAGTTTTCCAAACCATTAGTATAGGTTAATAGGTATAACAAGAAATTGTAGTAGTGTTCTTTTATAATGATAAAATTATAAAATAGTAGTAAATATGATAGATGTAGTCATAAAATAAACAGGAATTCAGTTTGACATATTTTATAAAAGGATTTTTATGAATAAATATTACTAGTATAAATAAACATAATGTTTTGTTATGATTCCAATTTAAATAACTATTTCTAAATACATATTTACATATTAATACTTTATAACTATATAAATATAACAAATAGAGTCCATTTTCTATTATAATGTATTTATTTCTAGGTGAATGGTATTTTAATACCGTTAAATATATTTCATAGGATTAAGTATTCATGTATAAATAATATATTTTTAATAATTATATAAATATATATTCAAAATGGATACACTTAACCGTTATATAATAATATTGAATATATACTCAACAATCTTGTAATAAATAATAAACTCATAAAAATTATAACATAATTCTAAAATAATATTTTTCTTATATATATCATGTCTTAGTATATGTCGCTTATGAACCATGCTTCTTGTATATATATTCTGTTTATTTGAGAGAATATGTTAAAATATATTATTTATATCATTTTTTTAATATTAAATAACAAATTACATCATAATTTTAGGAATATAAGAAAATGTATATTATATGGATAATATATATATTTTTTGGATATAAGACAATGATATTTACATCCCTTATTCATGTAATTTACTATTTTTAATTTCTTATTTTATTCCAAATTACATATTGTCAACATCTACTATTTTATTTTATTATATAAAAACTATATAATAAAAATATGTTAATACTATCATATTAAATTATTTATCAATGTAGTTAAAGATAAAAGTAAAATAAAAAACCTATAGTTCAAAAGTGAAAAGTATATATATAAGAAATGAAGGATATTATTGTAAAATTAACCGTGATTCATAACGATCATCAGTCAAGCGTTACATAATTACATGAGTTATAGTGTAAAACATTCAAATTGATACCCTTCAAAATACATCACTATGATCAGGTCATGTGAGAGTACAAATTATAATATATTATAATCCTGGATTTAGGCTACCTATTTCCATTAATGATCATAGTATTAAAATGGATAAACATGTTATTGTCACTTTTATAAAAAAAAAATTGGTCTGTTAAAAACATGTGGTGATTAAGGGGTATTCAATTTAGAACATATATGAAATTCAATGTCTTTTATAATTGATAAAATAGATACAAACTATTATATATTGTGATAAAAGGTGAAACAAATAACTATGATATGACCATATAAATAATCAATTTCTCCATCATGGGAGTTGATTAAAAGAAATAATTTCCCATACTAAAAAAATTAACACACATAGTTACATTATAAGTTATTTAAAATATATCATTATGTGATTTTAGTAACAATGAAATTATAACTGGAGAATACATATACAATAAAATAACTCGTAATGTTTTTTTCCTTTATAATATAAATGATATTTTTTATAAAATATTTGTTATATTCCTCAAATTTCAATGTATATATTTGGTATGTTTTCATCACTAAAATTTCAAAATATTTATATACTATTTTTATTAATATTTAATAAAATCCATTTCTTTTTCATGTATTTTTATAACAATTTCATATTTCCAACACATGAAAAAAATAATCATGAATTTATAATGTTCCCATTTTACTCTTACATACTAAATTTTGATGGATACAAAAGAAGATAAAAGAAAAAAAATACTGATCTAATGGATGAAAATGAAATAGATGAGAAATTTTATTTAATACCAACCATGCATTTGAAAAAAATTATACTCTAATTATTTCAATGAAAATATTATTTTTTAAATAAATTAATTAGTAATGTTAATTTTTTTAAAAATTTATGAAATTCATGTTTTGATAAATCTAGATATTTCGATTATATATTTTATGAATCATATTTTATTTATTTGAAAACAATTATCCTACATGTTGTTCATTTTCAATTATAATTAAATTATTCATATTATTTTATATAAATTATTTCAATTATATATTTTTATATTTTTACTAAAAAATATTTCCTTTGGTAGTGTGATTATTTTGTATCAAAATGCACATTGTTCGAGTTTTCCATCAAAAATAAAAAATGTCTTTATGTGAATAAGTTGATATCTTTTAGGGTATACATAATTATATTTTACTAATGAATAATATATCATAATTTTTTTAATGATTTTAAATGTTTTGATAATGTTCACAATAAAAATATGATTATGACTACGGAAACTATATTTGTAGAATTTTAAAATACTATGTATTCTGTAATATTACCAACATCCTAAAAGATTTATTTATTGCTTGTGTCAATTTTTAAATATCATAATTTTCATTTCAAAATATTAATTTAAATTATATATATATATATATATATATTGGTTACTAATTTGATAATTATTCCAAATCATATTCAACACATGAAATAAATTCACTCAGGGATGAGTGAGAAAAATTCAGGGTGTTGTAATGTTTCAAAACATAGTAAAAAAATATTTTTTATGACTTATTTAAATATATTTCATTTTCAATTTATCTTCCTGTGTTTTTTCAATTTAAATCGTAAAATTATGTGTTTTCGTTGGGTTATTATTTTAATATTTTCATCTCATTTCACATTTATAGTAAATGTCATGATATAATATTTTTTAAATTATAATAATTACAATAAAAAATTTATGAAATATGATTAAAATTTAGAAAATGAGCACAATTAGTTATTTAAATTTTTTATAATTTTTAATAATTATTTCTGACTTATAAGAATATATTATATATCAAAATAAAATTCTATGATATCAAAATGACAAAAAATGTATGTTTTAAAGTGTAATATTTTATAATGTTTTAAATGTGCATAAAATGATAATAATTGAAAAAAGGATCTTGTATTATAAAAAACATTTGAAAAAGAAAATCGTTTTTTAATATGTTACATATAGGAACAGACCAAAATTCAATCTTCTGTGTGTTGCATAAAAAATTATTCAAAATGTATTTTTAAAATTATAACTGCTTTTGGGTTTTGAAATTTTATCCACTAGTTAAACTAAGAAAATAATTATGTATCATCATTGATGTTTAGGACAACAAATATCAAAAAATTATTTACTTATAAGAAAACATTCACACATCATTTCAGCGTTGTATGAACTCATATGATGAAAAATTTATTTTGTTCATTATATTTACTTTTTTTCTGTAAACATGCATAAAATAATAATTATTTCGAAAATAAGCACTGGTTGTCATGGGTCTTTAAATAATGAACAAAAATTTAATTTTTTACCTGTATGAAATAATTTCACATATATCCAATATGTAAAATTTTAGAATGTACAAAATATCATTTTTATGATTGAAATTAATTTTACTATTCAAAACATACATCAAGTAAGGAAATCGAGTGAACAAACATATATTGAGATTAAAATTAATTACAATAAACCATCAAAAAAATTTTGATGTGTTTGAGAAAAAATTATATCATTTCGAAATTAAATGGTGTTAAAAAGATCAATTTTTTTTACTAATTTAATATTTGTTTAATTAAAAAATTTGATTCAAATAATTAAAAGACTATATAGGAAAGATCTTGTTTTCCATTTTTTTTAAAATGGCCATTAATTAATGCATATCATATTAAAATTAAACCCACTTCAGTTCGTATTTATTTTTCTATGAAAATAAATTTTATAGATATAGATAATTTTATTCGTTCAAGAGAGTCAAATATAGAAAATTGAGTATACAAGAGGGGATTATCGAAAATTTTTACCGCAAAAACACTTGTGAAATTTCTTACATATAGGGAAAAAATATTTTAAAATTAAAAAATATGTGAGCCTAGAATGTCCCACAGTGTAATTTAAGAATTATAATTTCTTTTAAGTAAGAAATATTTGTTAAATAATCATAAATAAAAAACGATATTGGATTATTGTGAAATATATAAATAATGATCATCGAAAAAATTTTGACCTATAAAAACTCATCATGTATAAAAAATATAAAGAGAATAATCTAAAGTACATTAATATAATTATAACACTGTTTTATGTTAGAAACATGTGATAAAAAGTTAAAATTGAGCAAGCGATTCCATGTTATCATGTAAAAATGATCCTCAAATCATTTGTGACATGTAGGAATAATAATACAATAAATATGAAATTTTTTATACTTAAAAAGGAAAAAAATGAATTTTCGATATTATAACTATTTTATAAGTTACAAATGTCCATGAAACTATAAAAAACAAGAAAAAAAGTTTGAATTTCATGAAACATATAAATAATGAAAATCAATTAATTTATGACATATTTGAAATAACAGGAATCTATGAAATGTGAAAAGCATTATAAATGATAAAAAATATATTTTAATAATTAAAAGTATGTAATAAGTTGAAAACACACATAAAAATATGATAATCTTTTATATGATCTTATAATATCATGATTTTCTTTGTAAAATGGCCCTTTAGAAAATTTACACCATTAGGGAACATAGAACATGTAAAATTTGAGTTAAAATATACTCATAATAATTTAATGATTATATTTTATGTTATATAAACATGCTCTAAAATATAAACAATAATTATCATTGATTATTGTGAAAATTTAGGATAATTATTTTCATATATATTGTAACCAATAGTAACAAAGTTCCCGTTGATATTGAGTGTGATAAAAAATATTATACTTTTTATTATAAGGGGCGGTTGGATTTTCCAAGACATTAGGGGTTCAGTGATATTGGGGTTTAGTGCTTACTATGGTCCATGATACTCCTTGGGTACGGAGGCTCATGCCCTCCTCTCAGGGATTCTGGTTTGTGGGGGTCATGGGCTTTTAGTAGCGGAGATCGATATAATTCGGAGATCCTGGTTAGCGCAGTTCAAGGGAGTCACACAGTTCCATGGAACCTCAGCTATATCATCCACAGTTGTGCTAGGGAAACCAAGAATGGACAAATGCTCCATCACATTTGGATGGAATCGAACTCCGCGGAAGACTCTCTATCATGTAGGGTAAATGAAGAAGAATCCATGACGGTTTTTGATAATCTTGGTTCTCAAACGGAGGAATGCCAGTCGATCATTCGTGGAGATGCCTTGGATATGCACTACTTTTTCCCCTTGATAGATCATGTTTAGTGGTTGGTTGTTATTTGTTTTTTTTTGTTTGACCCTAATTTTATTCATAATAAAGTAAAATAACCAATTTAGACTTAATATGTTGATTCCATTCTTAATACAATTGATGTAATCAGATTTATGTAATTTTTTTATATTAAAATATGTTGGGGTTGAAAATGAACACATGTTTTTTCATGTTATCTAAATTAGTTTCTATAATATTTAATCATTTTCATTATTCTAAAATATTGTAATGTATTATGTTATTTTTAATGTTTGAAATGGTATTAATTTTTAATAAATCTGATAATTATATATTTTTTATTTATTATATATTTTATTTTGTAGTAAAATACACTTAGTATATTAGAAAATTAATATAAAATGTTTTTAAATGTATTTTAGGGTTCATAATGGAGTACCACCATTATAAGTGTTGGAAAAGACAATATTTTTGAAACCCTATGAATTATTTTCCAAAACATGAGAAATTAAATTTAACAGTAAAAAATTGTGAGTATTTTAATAAAACTGTATTAATATAACCTACTCAATACACCCAACAATGAATGTTTTTTACTCATGGATAAATAGTCTTGTAAAATATAATATTTAGTTATAATTTTTTGTTGTATTTTCCTCAGGATAATTTTGATTATCCAATGTTCAAAAAATTATCCAGCTTTCCCATGGTATTTTTCCTATGAATCACCTGAGGTGGTGAAAATGTAATCTATTTTCATAAGAGAGCATGAGAGGTATTTTATCTCACAAATCATAATGTTACCTTATATTAGTCACTTATATATTTAACACACATTTATTAAATCATTCCTAGAAATAATATTTGATACACTTATTGTGAAGGTCTTCAAATAAAACAATAAATTTCATAGAAAATTGTATGTTTATGTGTTTCTACATATATATATATACATTTATAAAATTTTATCTTTATTATCCATCATTAGTTTTTTAATTATAAAATAGTTTTAATGTTTTACAGTTTCTCACATTATAATTTCTCACTATCGAACCATGTGGTAAAATTTGTTTAATTGGGATTCGGCCTATAAATGTACCATTATACATATCCATGTGAATTGAATCATAAACCTATTATTTTAGTTACATTTATCAAAGGAAAAAATAGATTTTATGGTCATGTAACCAGAAATGTTGTGGTTCCTTTTAAATTCATTTATCCATGAACAATTATGTGACATTTAAGTTCATACATACGGGACTATTAAGTATTACTGTTGGAGGTAAAAATACAAGAGAAAATCTTAAGATGATTAAATTAATACATAATATAAAACCTTGTGTGTGTGACTATAAATGGTTTTGTGTGTGACCTATACATGAGAAGGCCTTTCAAGATGTGGATTAAATTATGTTGGATTCTTATTTTTGGAATCACTTATATTTTGAATGTTATCCAACAGGGAAAATTGATTAAATACATGGGTGTTGAAAAAATGTTGGATTATATATTTAATTAACATAAAATTAGAAGCCAATTTATGAATCCTTTATCAAAACAAGCATAACTTGATGCTTTAAAACTATATAACTCATTCAAATTAGCCATGATGAGCATCTTGGGATAAGAACAGTTTTCGGATTATATAAAGATAAAAGACATTGTTTTTAAATTAATACCTAATTATATATATTATAATGTTTCTACTAGTTATATAGGACAACTAAAAAGTCACTCTTACTAAATGAATACATGATCAAATGATGGATGATGTTTTCACGTTCCCATTAATATTATATAATAAATTTTTGAATGTAGGAATGGGATGACTAGGTTCATCTCTAAGTAACCAACCATCTAGTCATCATCCATTAACATATTTATGTTTTTATACTATTTATAATATTCAAATAAATGAAATGGATAGGTAATATTTTTTGTGTGTTTTTATGAAAAATATGGAAATAAATAATGAAAAATGGAATTCATAGTAGATTATGGGTTATCCTTTGGATGGTTTTCCACCACTTCTCATCATTTCCTTCAATCAAAGTCTCTAATATTAATATTTTCCAATTAGGAAACCCAAAATGTAAAATCCTTAACCCTCACATTAAGGTTAATATTGACAACTATTGTGATATTACCACAAAAAATGTCTCTATTTTTTCTTTGTGATAATGAAATATACTGGGAAACCTCTATGAAATCTATTAGGACTTCAGAACTCATTACAGTGGAAATTTCCCAAACAATGTGATGTAATATAAAAAATAGTGAAGTTCCATAACCTTGATTCCTCCTAACATGACAATAACTATTTAACATTTCACTAAATAAAACACACATTTACACTATATATGGTATGAATTTTATTGATGGAAGGAAATTTGAAACAATTCATGCATAAGTATAGTTATAAGAATAAACTATGAATAAAACTAACAAAAATTCATTTATCCCAACATTATAAATCTATTGTATTAAAAAATAAATGAATAAAATTCAATAAGTATTGGGGATTATGGAATACATGATCTCTCACCCTTCCACACCCACTAAATTTGTGTTAGTGCTCTACGGAGCTGGGAACATGTGGGTGATCACTATGAATTACTAAGTAACACAAAAAATAATCAAACCAATTAAATTTTGGGTAATAATTTATATATTGTGATCCCCCATAAATTTATAAAACATTCTCCTCAAATTCCATTTAAAGTATCAACATGTATTGATTTCATTGGCAATAACCCAGAATTTTCCAAACACCCAAATTCATTCTACCTAGTTAGTTTGATATCATTCTTACAATGGATTTAGCAATATTATATTACCCATGAACTTCCCAGGATCTCTATAAAAATATATTTTAATAATATTTATTTAAGAATAATTAAAATATAATTTAATTTTATACTTTATTTGGTAATGGAAAAACTCATATGAAAGTCATTTTGCTATTAGTGTATACATAGATTATAAGGTATTTTAATTTTCAATCAAGACATTATTTCCTTGAATTATTCTATTTTAATCTTCTAGGGGAATGATTAATCTTATGAATCTCTAATTTATCATATGTTTTAATAATTTATTCATATAGATTTTCATGTAGGATTCCATTAGATTTCATTTTAGATAGCCTATAGAGAATTATAGTCAATATTATATGATTAGTTCTTCCAACCCATCAACTATTAATTATCCCTAAAATTTTATAAGTTATTATTTAATTGATCTCCCCAACACTTGTTTAATATTACATAGTTTTATAAGAGATAAAATTAATCACACATAGTTAATTTTTTATATGATTTTATCTACAATAAATATGTAATCTCGCAAGTTAATCATTAACTAGAATTTTGTGGAATTTATTTATATGAAAACACTAATGCATCTATTATATAATAAGGTTTTATGTCCATTAACCAAATTATTCATAAATAGTTTCTAAATGGATATGCTAATGTGACATTAAATTTAAATTTATATTTTAATTTGAGTCAATAAGAAGGTCTTGGTTTTAATTATATTTACCTGGTTAACAATATGTTCATTCTTATATAATAAAAGATATACTATTATTAATCATATAAATGAGACCAAAATTCCACTTATTCTTATAAAATCCTCAATTTGTTCATTTGTATCGATCTGTGTCATGATAAAAAAATCATCCTGAAATAATTTCTAAATTAATTAAAAAAATTAAATAATCAATATTGTTATTCTCATTTCTAATCAATTCATTTATTTTACCTAATCATTTAGAATATTATACATTCCTAAAATTATTAAAATATGGGAGAAATTGGAACTAAAAGTAAAAGTAAAATTTACCATTTTCTAATTTGATTACTCCTCACATTGATCCATTGGAACTCTTAGAATGAATATACAACAATAGGATATTGAATATTCAAAGGATGAGTAGCCATGGTAATTTTATTCCAATAGTTGATTCTTAATGCATAAAAAGTTTTCATAAAATTATGTTGAAGCATCAGTTTTAGTTAATTATCCCATTATTTATGAATTTAGGAATTTAATATATTTGGGTTTTGTTTTGGATGGTTTTAAGGTTGTTTGGAATGTTTTTAGTAATTATTTAGATGATCATGGTTTGATAATAGTTAGTAAAAACCAAGAAGCACCTTCTAGGAAACCATGAATCGAAAAACATGGGCCCTAGTTAGGTGCACAATTAGGTGCATGTTTTTTCCCAAACAATACATCCACCTCATAGAAACCCAGAAAAGTTGGATATAGGGGTATATCATAGTTGGTGCATATTTTTTCATACCATTTATCCAATTGTGTGAGGTTTTTCTAGAGGTAGTGGCTATCACCGAATTTGTAAAGAACTAATATTTTAGTACATGTACATTAAATTCCTTTTGCAGAATACATAATAAGTTTTATAAAAAATCATCCAAAGACTGTAATGGTTTAGTAAATTTCAAATCATGCAACACATTGTTTTAATTTGGTGGAATATCGTTAACATCTTCTATAAAAATCTTCCCCAATAGTTTTCCTACATAAAACGTTTCTCAATGTCTTGGGGGGAAAATAAGAAATGGATGAGGTAATTTTCTCCACATGGGTAAAAGCGAAAATACCAATCAAAACATCAACATAAGAATGAAATAACTTGAAAACAAAATTTTTAAAATCATACCATGTATAACATATATCAAAATCATGATACATGGAATAAATCTTTGAATTTTATAAGGCACATTTCATAAATGAAAATGAGTCATGAAAAAATTACTTTGGAATAACACATGGAATTTTTGAAAACCCAAAATCATTGAATATAATTTCATTACTATTCTAGGATAATTTCCAAGACCATTATAGTAAAAAAAGTCCATTACTAAACCACGTTCACTACTCATTCTAGCCTTGTATTTCGGAACTGGGTTTACTGACAATTCCATCCATGTATTATTGAATTGAAATCATTTCCCATTCCAAACATGTTTATATAATGATATATAAATAATTACCTATTGAATTATATGTAGATATAGTTCTCACAATCTTATAATTAAATCATTCTTACATATTCCAAAAAAATCATTCATCATATCTTAGACCAAGGAATTAAATGGGTTTCTTAAACATCATTCGATCATAACATAATCCCTGAAAAACAAATGTATCTCATAAATATAATTCCATCATAAAAATTATCATATCATAGGAAAAATAATTATTGAATATTTTAAACACATCATTATTAAATAATGTCATCTTGGATGAAAAATTGTATTGATAAAATACTAGAAATGAATTTTGAGAAAAATATTAGTTCATCTTTAAAATTGTTTTCTTTTCCCAAAATACCTTAAAATTTTTAAAGGAAATAATTCATTTGAAAATACCATTGAAATATTGTATTGAATGTGTGACTTCCCAGACATGTAATCAACTTAACGGGTACCCCGATGTTGGTGGGCCACATGGATTCAATTGCATCTCCCCGAATGCTAGAGGTTTCTGACTAAAATCAAGGTCCTAGGATGTGTCTGTGGGGATATTATGGCCATGTTACTAATGTGTGGAATATCGTATGAATTTAAACAAGGGAAAATAAAGAATATTTATAATTAAGAATAAATCACATTGAAATGTAAATAAAATAGTAACAACACCGGAATAAACTAGGAAAACATTCAAAAACTGATGATATGTATTATCACTAGATAACAAGAAAACATGGATACAAATAGTAGGCGTAACATGTTCCACATATATATAAAGGAATCAAAGACTATTCCATGTATCCTGAGTTCCAACTCAGTCCTCCACTATTATAATCCATAATAAATAGAAAAAATCATGTGTTTGAAGTCGTATGCTTCCCTTTGTCAGCACCTACAACCATACAATCTACTCCGAGTATGAAGTGACACCCGAAGAGGGTGTGAGATAAATCTTAGTGGGACACCACCAACAGTGTCTATAACATCTTGCCCATGTAATAGAAATTTAACAGTGTGGAAGCATGAATATATAAAGTAATGAATTACAATGTAACTAAATAACAATGTACATACATCCGCCCTTGGCTGTTGTCTGAACATGTAAAAAATTCATTACATGATTATTACTGGTTTATAAAAAAGTCACATGTTAGAAATTTCAAAGGTTCTAGGTTGTATCAAAGAAACATGTAATGATATATAATAGTGTAGTCTCGTTGTAATAACCAAGGTGACATATACCTCAATAGTCTCCAGCTCAATAAAAACTATAGTTATGAAAACATAACAGTTTTATCCTTGGATTATATTCCAAGGCATTACACAATATGATGCTTACAAAATCTAGGGTTATTGTCTAAGTTAAAAGGGTCTAATCAGAGACAGGGCCCAATGGGATGTAACCATGGAACCAACGTATCGATGCTCGATCCAATTAGTGTTTCTAAGAAATGCTGTAATAATATTGAATTAATCCCATTATGTCAGATCAGGAATTCAAATAATAGACCAGCATCAAGATATATGTGTTTCTCAACCTAAGAAATATTTATACTTGAATCCTAATAAATATCTCGAGGGCTCATGGAATTCCCAAAACATTATCCACTGAGAGCTTGAGTCAGGACACTATTGTTTAATTATAATGTACTTTAATATTTAATTTGGTTCAATCCTTTCCTTTAATTAGTGTTATAAGGTAATGAATCATGAACCTTTTAATCAACTTATTTGGTTCATGATTTTCCTTTCATTAGTGTGACAAGGCCAAGTACCATGAAACTATTTATTTAATCCATTTTAATCATATTACACATTCAAGGATCATTTATTTACATTACATTAATGTGGTAAGGGGTGATACATATATATGAAACCAACCATTAATTTACTTTTAATGCCATGTAATATATATAGTATACATTCCAATTCCTGTTTCACATTTTATTGTTAAATTGAATCACCTAGCTTAGGAGGGTCAAGTAGTGATAATACATGGTCCTTTAAAATATTTAATTGGAATTATCATTAAACAATTTAATATATAAATTCTTACCCCTAAGAAGTTCATTCCAAAGCACATCTGAATGGTGGCTCAAGAACAAAAAATACTAAAAATTAAATCGTGGTATAAAATACTACATGGGATGAATGATGTTGTGGTTGTAAACACAAAATATTAATGGCATATTTTGTAATATAATAACCATATGGGTCTAACTATTATACGAATGGAAAATAAACTCAATAAACAGCACCTGATGAAATTGGTGGGCCCATATGACAATTAAAAAAATCAATGAGCATAAAGAATGAGTTATAGACCATCCACCTTAGGCTTTTACGACTCTCCTACCATGGCATCGGCTCTTGATTTAGCTAATATCAGAGTATATCTAAGAAAATGAGAAAAAATATCTTACCCCGATAAAATGATTAAGAGCATGAGAGCAGAGAAAATGCACAAATGGACTCAAGTACTTACCATTTTACATCCAACATGATAAACATAAGCTCAAATGGAACCCAGATGAAGGAGATCTCATAATTCCAACCATAGGCCTTCAAAGGGCACTAGAATGATAGAAAAAAGGTTAAATAATTTTGGTTCATGTATAAGGTGGAAGAACGAGGGTTAATGAGTCAATAAGGAAAAATTTGTAAAATTACCCTGAAAATTGGCATGTGGATGGTATTCCCTCATGGTTGGAAAAATAGTGCACAAACCATGCATAGTTACCCGGGCAGTTGGGGAACATTCATGATTAGGCCACACGTTCATGTGTCAACTGTGTGAGGTGACTCTTTTCAGAAAAGCTACATCTACACGGGTAGGAAAATCATGAACCAATCGTAAAAATTGGCATTTTTTTCAAAAAGGATGTGTTATGGGCTATGGAAAATCCTTAGAACCCATTGGGAATTTTACCAACTAAAAACGGAATCTACAAAAATCCCAAAAAAATGATTTAGACTGAAAATAAATGGATCCACACCTGAGTGAAAAACCGGGTTCTTATAGTCTCTCCCACAAAATTACTCATCATCGAGTATACCTTCCAAGGGTGTATAAATAATGTCTGAGATAAATTATGGACACTGATAATTTATTCCATGTTCCCTCTCCCAATTCTCATCATATTCATAGTCGTGATACAATAACAACTATAATAGAGGGAAGGACCAGCTTCATAGATCCTTATAGCTCTGGTCAACGATGTGTACTGGATTCTTCTCATAGGTATCATCAGCATCCAACTCAAGTTCCTTAGGATGAAGAGTATGAGATGGAATGATATGATACAAGGGAATATGTGATAAGTGGAATATGTCATGCATGGCATGATAACTCTGATGTTGTATAAACTGATAGGATACAAACTTTACCCTCTTTAAAATCTCAAACTATCCTACATTATGATGGGGTGACTTTCCCTTATTTAGTAACCATCTATTACCTAGCATGGGTGATACATGAAAGAAAAACATGATCCTTGAACTCGAACACAAGAGTTCATTTATGGTGATCAACATTATAGTTTTGTCTAGACGATGAAATTGTGATATGATTTCTAATATGTTTAACCTACATTGATGTATCCTAAATGAGATGGGGACCTTGTAGGGATGCCTCACCAACATTTAGCTAACATAGGGGGGAAGTTCATGTCCATCCATATATGTCATAAAATGGAACCATCATATTTTTCACCTAAAAGATATTATTATATAAAAACTAAAAGAGAGGTTTATGTTTTTTGCATGAACCACCAAAATCACAGACACATGCTCGAAGCATATCTTCTAGAACATGTATCATCTGTTCTGATTGTCCATAAGTATGAGGGTGAAAAGAAGTGTTTATAAGCACCTGTGTTCCCATAGCCTTTTTGAAAACCCTGTGAGAACTGTGGAGTGAAACAAGAATCCCATTCAGTGATGATAGTACAAGGAACCGTGTGTCGTCATATGTTCTCACAAATATACAACATTCCCATCAATCAACTGAGAAATTCTCCAAAATAAGAATTAATTGGGATGATATGGATAGTCGGTCAATGACTACCCATATAGCATCGCTACTGCTCGGTGACCTTGGTAAGACAACATCAAAATACATAGACACAACTTCTTATTTCCATTCCGTCACTAGAAGAGACTATCTCAGGCCTAAAATTATATGGTTCTTCTCCCTCACCAACTGATAGGTAGAACACCTAGTGATATAGCTAGCTACCTGATGCTTCATCCTAGGCCACCAATATTCTCGTCGCACGTCCCAATTCATCTTTGATATGCCTTGATAAACTACCCACTAGGAGGCGTGGGACTCTCATATCAACTCCAATTTCATTTCTTTAAGAACCCAGATACGTCCACATAGACACAGGACGCCATCTCTACCCATAGACCAATATGGAGGTGGTTTATCTCATGATATTCTTTCATGAAGAACCATGATTTTAGGATCTATAAATTGTCTACCCTTCACCTTCTCAAGGAGGGAAGAGGCAATTATCATGTATGAGTGGGTGGAATGATTGTAAATATCATAAAACTCAATATATAGCTTAGAAGAGAGTGTCATTAACTTTGTCTTCATCACTAGCTTCCCATACATCCTATGTTTGTGTTTTCCAACTCAGTGAATCTGCAAACACATTTCCCTTCCTAGGCATATAGTCAATGTCAAATTCAATGGATTGTAGATATTTGACCCATATTCACTGTTTGAGGATCATGTCACACTAAGAATATGTATACTTGAGGAACTTTTGGTCCATGTACAAAAAAATGTACTCACCTAATATATAATTTATCCATAAACATAAGGCATGAAAAACTATTTCTAGCTCATGGTCATGCATCAGGTAATTTCTCTCATGACACCTCAACTAGAAATAATCATAAGCAACAACATTTTCCATCTACATAGACACTAGTCCAAGGAGAATGTCTAATGCATAACATGAAAATGTTATAACCTATTCCCAGCTACATATGAGTCAGAATAAGTGCTAATACATGCCTCCCATTAAACTTCTAAAAGGATTTCTGGCACTATTTTGATTATATAAACATGAAAAACATCTTTTTAAGACTCGTAAGAGGTGAAGAAAGATGTGATATGTCATGAATGAAATTACTATAATTACAAACCATCCCCAAGAAAATATATATATATAACACGTTCTTTGACTTCTCTTAGGGTACTACAACACTATCCTTTTCGGGGTCAAATGCTACTTCTGATTATGAGATAATACGTCCCATGAATTGAACTTCGTCGATCCAGAATTGGCATTTAACATGCATGGAATAATTATAATTCTCTCTCGGTGTACACTGAAATAAGTCAAGATGATTGGGATGGTTGTTACGAGTGTTATAATACACCAAGATGTAGCCCAAAAAGACTATAACAAAAGATTCCAAATAGGGGTGGACAAAACAATTCATCAAAATCATGAAAATGATGATCCCATTCATAAGATCGAATGACAAAATAAGGTACCCATAAAGACCATACCTGCTACAGAATGATTAATGAGGTATGTCAATGGTTTAACTCACACCTAATGATAACCTGATCTTAGGTCGATTATGGAGAAGACCTTTTTCTCCACAAAGCTGATCAAAGAGATCATATATTAGAGGTATTGGATATCATTTCAAAACTATAAGTGGGTACAACATTCTGTTATACACACATAGACTTAAATTTATATCTGCCTTCTTAGATAAATCCATAGGAGAACCCCAACAGGATGTACTAGGCCATATAAAACCTTTCTCTTGTAAACCCTCTAACATCATATTGAGCTCTAGAATCTCATTTTCTTCCACACTATACTGAGAAATGGACAGTAGAGATAATCTTGGAGCAAGATCAATACTAAACTCTACAACTTTCATGGGAGGTAAGCCCAAAAAATTGTCGGGATATACATCTCTGAAATGATCCTCTAATAGAGAAAATAATCCTGTAATAAACCTTCATCCTCTATGAAAATATTTTCAATATGGGTAGTCACTCCACCTAGCCCATGATGCTATGGTCCCTCTCTTCTATCCTGGACATCCCACTAAATATTATGTAGATAACCTCTGCCCTATAGGATGTAAAAGATACCCTACAGTGATAGTTTCTACAAAAAATATTGTGTACCAACCAATCCATCCCAAGAATTCCCTCGAAACCCATCATCATGAGAATAAACTGGCTCCATAAGAATGTGTAACTACCTACCTCATGGGGACAGTCACTACATTAACATAAGGCCTCTGTTCATAAACTTAACACCATTTATAGGGTCATTAAACCATAGAAATATTGTATATATAATTTGAGACTCTCTACTACTGAAACAAACATAAAAGATTTCAAAGAAACTATATCAAATAAAAAATATAATATTATAGATTCCTTAAGAATAGTAAATCATATTATAGATGGTATCTCAGCTGGATCATCGGGTATCGGTTGTAGTGCATGAAACTAACAAGATCCATGACCTTGTTAAATAGATGGTCTACCATGATCATAACAACTCTCATGGCACTACAGGGGATCAGAGGTCTTGCTTCCACAACCACAACCTCTTCCTTGATCTGATCTGTTGGTGCTATTCCAACTCCCTGCCTATCATGACATAAAAAACATCCTCTTGATGGTGGAGCTGGTGCTGATCCCTTCCATCTCAAAGTGGTGGAAAGTTCCTATAGAAACACTAAAGATTCCCCATATGTCCACACACCTATAACTCATGTGGGTCTTTATCACACTGAGGATGTGAATTCCCTCATCATAAACACTAATGAATAACCAAGGAACTATCGAAATGGGTACTCTTGTTGTCTCTTCCAGGATGAGAGACCTTGATAAAATGTTTCTTATCACCAAAAAAACTATTTTCCAAATGCATTACTAGTCCTCCATGAATGGTACTATTTTCCATCCCTTAGGTTCTCCTTAGTGATAAGAGAATGATTGACTATTGTTGAAAATTTAGGCAGGTGAAAATACATTCACATACGTATGGATGGCACACTAGATCACATCCTTGAAATGTCTAGCATGCCAAATCTCAATACCGGGTAAATGCGGGGAAAAGCAATGTAACTCTATAAAATATGTTGAATATTCCATAATTGACATATAACCCTATTTGAGATAATTTAATTCTCTAACGCTTTTATATATCAGTATATATGGAATGAACTAATCATAAAAGGAAGTCTGGAAATAAACCCATAACATGCCGTAATAACAACTAGCCTAGGTAATCATATCCCACCAATTCTTGTCTGAATCCCAATGCTTGTATGTTAAATGCTGGAATCATCACATTTATGGTATTTATATATGATCAAATATAAATAGTATGGCCTCTAGCCAAGAATCAATAGTATTAATACTGACATCCCCTCATAATGTAAGAGGATGCAGTTTCTAGAACTCATGAGTCATATCATCCATCGTAGGTGCAAGCCATGGAGAACCATTCATGGACTACATCATACATATGAAACTATCATGAACATGGGATATAGTTCACATATTTGGTACAATATGTGTTACTTCAATTGGAACTCATGGAGGTAAGAGTGGAGGCTTAAGGCCGACTACAAATGGAGCATGTTCATCATCTCCTTCCTAGCATACAATATTACGATGTTGTGGCGGCATTGGTATAAAATTTCTAAGAACATTCCTTAGAATATGATTATAAGCATAAGATACTGATTCCAACAAAAGAAAAATATATGGAAAACTCACTATTAAAAGAATACTACCCCAACTAACTGCTTATATGGCTAGGTATCGATATGTCCTCAAGTCTTTGATTTATTTCGTTTTTTATATAATTACCAGGTTCACTCATTTACCTCTCATAAACATGAAAATGTTGGATAAGGATGATCACCCATTATAATTTAAATTTTAAGAATTTATTTATAATGGATAGTAATTTATGATGAATCTGTGACTATACACCTATCACTAGAAACAATACCCATTTATTTAAATCAAAATGGTCTGATACGGTAAATTACATAGTCCAATACTTGAGGGCACATACACCTCATAAATTGAGGTAGGAAATCACTCAATAGAAACCAAAATAATACATGTATAATAAAACTATCATAAAATAACTCAACAATCACAGGAAATCATGAAATGAAATTCAATTAAATTCACATATATGGTATTGAAATATACATCACATCTGAACTAAAGTTTCCTAAAATGATTGGTGTAACAATTATCATTTCCATCATATCATTGGGAAAAGAATTAATGAAATCATCAATCAGAGTAATAATAAATAACTCCATAAAACATGTGTGTCACATAATAAAGAAATAATATCTACTATAATAGGAAAAATAAAACAATAATTATATTTTTCAGGATGTGAATTTTACCTCAAACTTGGGTTATAGGAGCCCAAAAATGACTTATGACTGTGTCCCAAGAGTTTCTAATCTCTAATCTATTGAATCCAAATTGCAAAGTACAAATGGAAACGTATTGAAACCACATTGTGACGTCTCAGTCCCAAATTCCACTTAATGGGTGCACCCATCATGGTGGGCCACATGGCCTCATGTACATCTCCCCAAATAGTAGAGGTTGCTGACTTACTGTGAGGGCCTAGGGTGTGTTTGTGGGGATACTATTACCTCATTACCAAAGTGTAGTATAATGGATGAATGTAATCAAGGGTAAATAGAGAAACCAGTATATGTAAGTAAAAAAACAAAAAAAAAGTATAGACAATATAAACAACAACAAAAACAACTAGAATAGCAGTCAACAACTATTGATATGTCATGTCACTAAAAAACTAGAAAACATGGACACAAGGTAGCAGGAATAACATGTTCCGCATAATTATAAATAAAATAAAAGACTATACTCAGAATCCAAAGTTACAACTTGGTCCTCTAATATCAATATATATACTAAACAAAAAGAAATAATGTGTTCAATGTCGTAAGAATCCATTTGTCAACACCTTCTACCATGATGTCTAATCTGGGTACGAAACAGTGCCTACAGAGGGTTTGAGATAAATCTCAATGGGCCACCACCAATGGTGTCTATAACATCTGGCCCATGTAATAAAAATTTAATAGTGTGTAAGAATGAATGTATGAAATTTATCTAAATTCCCTTGTACCTGCTTCTGCCCCAGACTGTTTTCTGAACATGTAAACAATTAATTATTTAATTATTATCATTTTATAAAAAAGTCACATGTTAGAAATTGTAGTAGTTCAATATTGTAATAAGGAAACCTATAATGATATTTAATAGTCAACTCCCTAGGTAATAACCAAGGAGGGGTATACCTCATGGGTTTCTAGCTAAATAATAAATGTATCATAGAAATGGAAAGAGTGTAATGAAAAGAAATATATTCCAAGGAATTCTACAATAAGTTACATACCAAATATAAGGATACGGTCTAATGTAAAATAGGGCTAAGTAGATACAGGGACCTATGAGCTGTAACTATGGAACCTACATGTCATTTATGGATCAATGTAGTGTATCAAAGGTATCCTACAATGATATTTTGGGTGGCCAATGTTTTTATACCTTGTATCCAATGAACTGATAAGGATCAAGATCAAGGTGATTCTCAAACTATGAAAGTTGTATCCCTGAATCAGAATTGGGTTCTCTAGTGATCATGGCATTATTCGAAGATAATCCAAAGTGAGATCCACTAATTCCACTCTTATTTAATGATTAAGTCCTATAATATTTAATTCGGTCCAATCCTTTCCATTTATTAGTGTGATAATGTCAAGTAGCATGCATCCTTTTAATAATGTAATTTAGTTCAAGACTTATCTTTCATTATTGTGACAAGAACATGTAGCATGAAACCATTTACTTAATCAATTTAAATTATATTACATTTTCAATTTTCATTTATCCACCATACATTAATGTGGTAGGGGGTTATATGGATATGTAACATTCCATTTATTTACATTTAAGGCCAAGTCGTATACTTAATATACATTCCAATTCAAATTTCTCATTTTATTGTCAAATTAATGAACATAACATCGACGGGTCATGTTATGAGAATACATGTTACTTTACTTTATAAAATTATCATTATAAAAAATCAATTTAATATATAAATGCTTACCCTTAGGATGTTAAAGCCAAGGCACACCCGAATGGTGGCTCAACCACATCAAATACTAGAAACCCAATTATAGAATTACATCCTACAAGGGATGAATATATTTTTGTGTGTAACCACAAAAAAATAATCACATATTTGGAAAGAGAAAAAACTTATAGTTCAATGATTTATAACAGTGGAATACGAATTCAATAAATGACACCCGATGAAATAGTTGGGCCCCACTGGCCAATTACAAAATCAATGAACTCGAGGGGTCAGTTATAGACCACCCACCTTAGGCTTGTATGACTCTCCTCCTCTAGTATTGGCCCTTGATTTAGATTGGACCAGAGTAGATATATAAAAATGTGAAAAACTCTCATACACCAATAACTTGGTCAATAATATGATAAATGAGTAAATGATTAAACGGACTACAATACTAACCATTACACATCCAACTTGATGAACATAATCTCAATTGGATTTTAGACGAAACAGTTCTTTTAAATATTACTGTAGGTCTTCAAAAGAAACTAAAATTATAGGAAAGGTGGTTAATAACACTGGATATCATATGAGAAGGAAAAAATAGGGTTCATATATCACTAAGGAAATTTTTTTAAATTTTTCCAGAAAATGGCATGTTTGTGGTCTGTATGTGCGACTACCAGGGGAGAAAGGGAACTTGAACTGTTAAGACGCACTGGTGTTTTCCAACCATGTAAGGTGCCTCTATCTGAAAAAATACAATCCACATGGTTATGTAAACATTAATCCTATCATGTATCTTATCTAGTTTCCCCAAAAAGTTATGTTTCGGGCTGCAAACAAGCCCCTGACACCCTTGAGACTTTTACCAACAAAAAAAGATTCCAAAAGATGTCCAACATAAAGACTTAAACTAAATGTTAAAGGTTCCATACATGAGTGAAAAACTAGGTTATTAAAGAAATATTTAAGTAAATAAGGATTTATAAAAACATAAAAAAATATTCATGTGTTATATGTTAAGAAAATAATCTTCTTGTCCTTTTTCCTGAAAAGTGAAAGAGTTCCTCTTATCGAAAACGACAAAATATTTCATTCATATTGTTTAATTTTTTTACCAATTTGTAATATTGACTTTAAATATTTGTATAATAATATAAATAATATTTTGGAGTACATATTTAGGAAACACAATCATGGATTATAAATATAACCTAGTAAATACTTTCCTATAAACAATGACGGATAATAATAAGAATGTGAAATTTTCCATTACCTTAGGTCTATATTCCTTAATATGTGTCCAAACCTACTGTATATTGGTTTATATAGTTTCACTAAATTATTACAGAATGATGTTAATTTTTATAATATCATTATTGATCATATATTAACCATTTGATAATAATATTATTACTCATCCATTGGGTATTAACTGCATTCTTTTCTGACTCGTGTTTTTTCAGATAATATTCAGTTCCACTTCTTAGATTATAGTTATAAAATATCCATAATTATATTAGTATAAATATATATATATATCATTTATTCATTATATTCATTTATATTACCATTATTTAATTATGAACATGTATAATGAATCTCATCACATCATGGAGATACTAGGCCGTATACACACATGATCGACGATATCATTCCCATTATTATGGAATGATATTAAACTAGATGGTGTGTATAAAATTTAAAAATAAATATCATGTTATAATAATAATTTATAGTTATTATTTCCATTATTACGACCATCCATGTAAATTGGTGATGAAAAACAGATCACACCACTTTATAGAGATGTTAACCCGTACATACACATGCGTTGTGATTTCATTTTTTATAGGATGTATAGAAGGTGGAATATGGTGGTTTCATAACCATAATAAAATTTAATAATATTATTTATTGATTAGTTATTACTTTATTAGGTAAAAAACTCATGATGAATAAGTATAATAATAAATAATTTTGAATGGATCAGTATGGTAGATTACCTATTCTTCGTCGAGTTCACTCTAGATATCCTCTACAAGGCACTAGAGTTGGTCTTTTAAGAATACTAGAACATTTGAAATGTGAATAATTAATTTTATTATGTAAATGGGTGGGCGATAACCAAGATTAAAGGCTCAATGTGATGTGATGATTTGATGAATGATGTTCCATTTTATAATTGAGCTGAGGGGCACATTTGGAATCTCCAAAAATATTAATTTATAATACAATTAAAACAAATCAAAAAACCAAAAAGAATGACATATTTTAGAATATGAGATGACATAAGGTCGTAATATCATCAACAAATAAATTTTAGACACGTTTTTTTATCAATTTTAACCTTATCATTTTAATTATACTTTAGTTATTATATTTAAAATTTAACTAAGGTAACATATATTTCAATATTAAAATAGTGTAATTTTTAATTATATGATGTTAATTAGACCGTAAATGAATAATTATGAACATTTTAGAAAATATAAGAATTATTATATATATTTTAAAAATATACTTTTATTTTTAAATAATTTAATAAAACATTATTTTGAAAAAATATAAATAGTTTTCATTTTCACACTTCTAATTTAATGTATTTTTTAAAATATCATCATATGATGTCAAACTGGAAATAAATATTTTATTATATCTATAAAGGGAATTGATACTCTAAAAATGTCATAGTATATTTTATTTATTTCAAGTTATATTTATTTTAATATTTTAATTACATTAATTTTATATTCCCCATTAACAAAATAATTACTCCAATAGATTTATGTAAATATTTAATAATCATATATTTTATTAAAAATTAAAAATAAAATAAAATGATGAACATTAGTTCTATATATTTTATAATAATACTTATTGTATTGTATATATTCAATAAAATCCAACATTAAAAATGTTATATGTATTAAAAAAAGAATGTGACAACATTAAAATCCCATTTAATAAAATATTTTAAGTGTCATAATCATCTACATATATATATCAAAATGGACAATAATATGACCCTTCTATTATTATGGTGGTTATATACATGAAAAATAAGTTTTGCTCAAGTCTTTTTGTATTTTAATGGTTATTATCATTTAAAAAAATTATTTTTCTAATTTTTCATCAGTTAAATAATTTTTGCATCATCAATGTATTAGCCACTAAGGTAATTATTTATTTCATAAAAATTAAAAATAAATTATCATGATAAGTAAAAACATTTTCTCATTCACTTGAGTATTTATATTCGAACTTATAGTTCATATAACCATTTATTAAAAATTATATAGTTATTAAAATTTGAGTAAGACATATTTTATGTTTCATTAAATAAAATATATTAAATGTCCTAATCTCAACCAAGTGGAATCCAAACAATACCATTTCTACCCAAGGATGATTTTGTTCGAAAAAAACACATCCAATTAAATTGAGAATAGTATTAGGTTAATTTAAAATAGTTTTTTACCATTAATTTACAGATATAATTTTTTATAATATTAATTAAAATTTACTAATTTTACAATTAAAAACACCCAAAAAATTTACATATTTTTGACACAATTATTACAAATATAGAATCCATTTTAAGAAATTATAAAAAAAATTCAATAAATAATTTAAAATTTATCTCATCATTTGAATGAGAAAAAGGGTTTTAAAAATAAAACATTGCAAATGATTGGAATATTTTCACATAAAACATTAATATAAAATTATAAACAATGACCTTAAAAATATTAAGTGACAAACATATAATTTATTTTTTTACTTAGAACCATTAAATAATATAATTGAACCATATAAATTATTTTGATGAAAAAAGTTGTCATTTAATTTAAATTTAGTTTATATTTTTTATTCATAAAAACACGAAACGTATTAGAAAAATAACAAAAATTCACTCAAAGTAAATTTTTATATCAGTATTTCAAAGAGGAAGTTTATTTTTTTAATGATAAAATATAAATGATTAAATATTATATTAAGTATGGATGTGCAATCAAAATATTGTAAAACTGTATTTTTTTTTGGAAAATACTTCTTTTATCTGAAAATTTGATATTTTTATTATATCATGTCTATAAAACATATAAAAATATTTTAAAATTTTTATTTAATATATTACATATATATTTAATTTATTAAATCCATAAATAGTGGTTTTACTATTTTATAAACTCAGTTATATACATTTAACTAGTTTTTCATAATAACATTGCCTTTTATTTAAAAAAATGTTTTATTTTCCATTATAATTATTTTCTCACCAAAGAATTTATTATATGTCCATGTGTAATTTTCACAATTACATTAATACTATTCATACTCACTATTATAATTCCTAGTATATACAATAATATTTAGTTATTTTGTTAAACATGGTTTTTTGTGACATGAATTCTTTCAAAGTGTAGAACACAAGCCACAAATAGTGCAAAATATATCAAAATCTAAGATGGTGTTATGTGTAGTGAAATATTATCTTGGTGTGCCATAATAGATAGGACATCAAAGAAATTAGAAAAATTATCTTAAAAAAATCGTGGAGTGTTACATTCTAACCCCTAAGATAAATTTCTCCCTCGAAATTTTTTTGGGTTATAAAAGGATTAAGAGTTGAAAGCTTATTTCATAGAAATAGAAATCATAATAATGAAGTTTTTAACATACTTTTGAAAAGGAATATTTGGAAAATAATATTTACCTAAATTAAATTATAACTAGGTCTCAATGTATAAGAACATAGATGATGATTTGGTCATTAAGGGAAAACATAAATAATCATAGAGATTGATGATGATCACTAATCATAAAAAAGTGGGTGATCCAAAGAAATTTAACAATCATTAAACCAGAAACTAAAGAAGAGTTAAAGATGATATTGATTTCATATATAATTATTATAATAGAACACCCTTTTCCCTCACAACCACTTTTCCTAATGTTAAAGAATTATTATAAGAAGATATACTTACATTGTTTCAGTACAATATCTTCATTGGCTATGCCCGGAAACTTTTCCACTACATATCTTTATCAAAGAAATGAAGTTGAATTTGTAATTCTGAAAGTGTTAGTAGATCATGTGATGCATAAATAAAATGGTCATTCATTCCATCTATCATTATCACAATAAAGAGGTCATAATAAGTTATTAAATATGCATAAGTCCTCTTATGGTGATAAATTATTTTATTTGACCAAAAATCATCGGAAATTTAACTTAATGATTCCATAAATTGATAATATTATAATCATTATGATAGTTGAAAATACATAACATTAAAAATAAATTCACTACATCAGAATAACATTTATCCACCATATATCATAAATTAGATCTTCTTGGTCACATTCCGAACATGTGAACACATTGACTATGTATTTTATCGTGTCACGGTAATAACATAAATTTCCATATACACTTACTGATAAAATTCATGTTTTCTTATTTAAGATTTTATTGGATATATTTTTTATTACAAAAAATTAGAAAATTTAACCATGATAGTATATCTCACATTTTAAAAATCCATTAATTAGTATCATCTAAATAATACTATCAAACATACCTTTAGCAATGATAAACATTATTTTCTCTACATCTTAAACACATTAAGGGTTTCCATCCTTTAATAATAACATTACCTTTCTCTTAATTCACACTTCTATATCTTTATCACCATTAAAAATATCCTTTTAAATATTTAATAAAAATTATATTTTGAAAATACATATATGTAATCCTTGAATTCCAAAACATAACACAGCAATTGTCCAACCTTATTTTTAACCCATTACTCGGGCTTAATTATTTTATTCATTCCTTGAATTTGAAATTTGAATCCTGTATTAAAGTTCCTCATCCTTAATATAATCATTCTCATTATGTTTAATGAAAAAAATTAATGCTAGAACATCCCATAACTTTCACATGTTGTTTAAAATCTATTTATCCTCAACATTATAATAAATACTCATACTACATTCCTGATTGTATTCACGATATTTCCACATAGGATATTACTTTTTATAATTCCAGTATTTTTCCATATCCAAAACATTAAATGTTATCCATGATATATATAGTTTTGAGTATTTAATAAGCCCCAAATAAATGTGTGGTAAATATGAATTATAGTTGAAAAATACATAATTAATGTAAATTAGTGATAATATATTACTATTTGTGACCTTAGGTTTTATCCCATGTTATTTATAATTGTAACCAATATTACAAGATTTTAAACTATAATTAGACTTATCCTTATTAAATACCTATACATATCAATAGAAATATATCTATGGATATCACCATTATTTTCTCATCCTGGTTCCCAAAGGATGACTAAAAATTATCTTTGATACAAACTGTAATGACCAAATCTTAACATACATGGACATTACATTATATTTTTAGAATACTTAACAAATTAAACAAAAAATATATCTATATAATGTATTAGTTTATTTCCTTTGGAGTCATGGAACACATTACTATAATTTGGTGAAACATATTCATCAACTTCCATAATGATCTCCCCTTTAGTTTTCTTACCTAAAACCTTTCTTTAAATCATAGGGAAAAGAAAACATAGGAAAAGGGTGAGATAAGATGCTCATTAAGGGTAAATAATGAAAATATAAAAAACCATACTTTAACATAAAAATTTAATATCTTCAACATAACATTTTAAAATCATTCCATGTATAAAATATAACAAAAAATTTTCTCCTAGAATAAATCATGGCAGTATACAAGGCATAAGTCATAGTAGAACATAACCCATGAGAAAATAATTTTGTATTAAAACATAGAATTATTGAAAACACATAAGAATATAATACCATTTCTATATTATCAAAGGATTATTGAAAATTCTATCATAGTGGAAAAAGTCCCTTAATGAACCGAGTCCACTCCTCATTGTAGCCCTATATTACTGAACTGGGTTTATTTACCATTTTAACCATGTAATGTTGAACTATGATTATTTCATATTCCAGTCATGTCTATCTCATGAGATATAAATCATTAACCATGACATAGGTGTTTTATTTAGGTCACATCAATCTTGTAATAAAATAATTCTTATGTGTTCCAAAAAAACATAAATAATTCACCATAGAAAAACTGAAGAAATAAATTGGGTTTCTATAACATCATTCCATCAAAACATAATCCATGAAAACAAATTGATTTCATGAATATCATTCCATAATAAACATTATAAAATAATTTTAATAATAGGTATAGTTAATTAAAAACACATCCTTGTTAAATAATTTCAATTTAGATGGAAAATATTTTTGATAAAAAACATGAAATTATTTATTGAGGAAAATATCTTTTCTTCTCAAAATCGTTTTCTTCGCTCAAAATTACATTAAAATTTAGAAAGAAACAATTTCTTGGAATATAACATTGATATATTTTAAATGATGAATCACAAAAATATGGAGCTATTATAACATAAAAAATTTGTTCATGTCATATAATTTAAAAAACATTATGCTCGTACTTTTTTCTAAAAAGTGAATTAGTAACTCATTAGGAATATGAAAAACGATTCATTTCACACAATTTAATAAAAATTTCACAATGGGTAAAATTTACTTCAAACAGTTTTTGAATAATTTATAGAATATTATGGAATACATATTTAGGAAATATAGAGATGAATGGTAAATATAACCCAGATAATACTTTCATATAAACAGTCTTGGATAATAATGAGATTTAAAAAATTATCTTTATCCTTAGGTCTATGTTCTACCATAATTGTTTGAATCTCCTTTATAAGGGATTAAATAATTTAATTAACTCATACAAGAATAATATTTATTTTTTATAATATCCTATGTTATCATATTATTATCTATTTTTTAAAAACATTATTACCCATCCATCAGGTATTAAATGCTTTATTTGCTTATACATGTTTTTTTGGATATGTTTCTGTATATATTGTTATATTGTATTTATATTATTTAAATAATTATATTAGTTTAATATATTTTATATTTATTCATTATATTCATTTATAGAATCATTTTTTAATAAAGATCATGTAGAATGAATTGCACAACATTGTGGAGATGGTAGGTCGTACGCACGCACGAGTAAGGACATCATTCCTATAATTGTGGTATGTTATTGAAGTGTATAGGGTATAAAGTATTTAAGAATAAATATCATGGTATTATAATCATATATTTTTATTATTTATATTGTTACACCGTTCCATGTAAATTGGTGATAAAAACATATAGCATTATAGCATTAAGATGGAAGTCATACATACATATATGTGGTGAATTTTTTTGTTCAATGGACAAAAGGTGGAATATGGTTGTCACATAAACATAATAACATATCAAAATATATTTTATAATTAAGTTATTACTTCAGGATGGAAACACCACATTAAGAGGAATTATGTGAAGAAATATGTTTGAAATAATCCATTAAAAATATTACCTCTTCTTTGATGAGCTCCCTCTATATCTCATAAAAGAGGCACTAGAGTTGGTATTTTGAGAATACCAAAACCATTAGAATGTGACTAAGAATGTATAGAGTATAAATTTGTAAGATATATCCTATATTTCAGGCTCAATGTAAAGTGAATTTTTTAAGGAGTATGTTCCCTTTTATAATTATGGTGAGGGGTACATTTGGAATCTCCAAAAATATTAATTTATAATAAAATTAAACCACTTATAAAAACTTTGAAAATTTTATATTTTAGAATATAAGATGAGATAAGATTGTAATATCATCATCCAATAAATTTTATACATATTTTTTTTATCAATTTAGACCTTTACATTTTAATTAATAGTTAGTTATTATATATTAATTTTTACTAAGGTAACAATTGTTTCAATATTAAAATACTATAATTTCAACACACTTGAATCCAATTATACCATAAATGAATAATTTAGAAATTTTAAAACAATTTCTTAATTCTTATATAATTTTTAAAATATTATATTTTTATTAAATAACTTTCGAGAGACGGTACAACCATGGGTTGAAACCCAATATCCCGAAATTTTATTAGAAAAGGAATATGCACACGAAAAAAAAGAGAAGGAGAAAATAGTAAAAAAATTGAATTTTATAATCCATCAATTAAAGAAAGGATCAAATAACGATCAACATTATTTATACCTAACACCCCTCCCTCATGGTAAATTTAAAAATTCCTAGTATATTTTAAATATCACAAATTATATTAATTTTAATATTTCATTAAAATTAATTTTATATTTCAATTTAATAAAATAATTACTATAACAGTTTTATGTAATTATTTAATTTAATTATTTTTTGATTAAAAATTAATAATAAAAAACTCTTAATAAGATAAATTATTTATAGTGTATAATAATACTTATATTTGAATATATATTCTAAAATATCCTATATGAAAAATGTTATATTTATTAAAATATGAATTTGATAAATTTAACAACAAATAAAATAAAATATTATAAGTGTCATAATTCATTACCTATGGTAAAAAATGGCCAATAAATCGATCCTTGAATTATTCTGGTTGATATATACTCGAACAATAATAATTATCCAATTTTTTCTTCTAATAGTTATTATCATTTTAATAAAAATATTTTTTATTAATTTTTTATCAATTAAATAATTTATCCATCATCGATGTATAATCTCTTAAGGGAAGTAATTGTTTCTGAGAAATTAAAAATAAATTACCATGATAATGAAAAAAATTATAGCTTTCAAATGTGTATTTATAATTGAACTTATCTTATATATATGCTTATATTAAAAATTATATAGTTGTTAGAATTTTTTTAAGATAGATATAACTTTTCATTAAATAAAATATAATAAATGTTCTAATATCATCGAAGTGTAATCTAAATAAAACCATTTCTAAAAAGTAATATTTATATCAAAACACACTCATAAAATGATATTATTAAATGAGTTTTTAGAATATTATAATATTATTTTTACCTTTAATTACCCAATTTACCTTTTTACCATAATATTAAAAAATTACTGAAGTTACAATTCATATTGACAAAAAATAAAAGAAATATATTTACATAATATGGAACTAATTATTAGAAATATGGGATCCGTTTTTTAATATTAAAAATATATAATTTGTAGTAATTAATTTAAAATTAGTCATGTTGTCCGAATGAAAAAGCATGTTTTAAAAGTTAAAACATTGTTAAAGATTGAAAAGATTTTACATCAAATTTAAAAGTAAAATTATTTACAATTACCTTCATTATAATAAATTATAAAAATTTAATCAATTTATAACTTAAAACCATTAAATAATATAAGTTATCTATATAAATTATTTCAATGAAATGTTATTTTTAAGTAAAACATTTGTACATTTTTACTATACATAAAAACTACAAACTTGTCAAAAAAATATCAAAAATTCATCCATAGTAAATTTTTATATTTTTTTCAAATAATATGTTATTTTTTAAAATATAATATTTAAAAGTGTAAAAAACTAGATTTAAAACCAGTTCTCCATTAAAAGGCTGTAAAACAACCTTTTTTTATACTTATTATTTCCCGAAAATTGATTTTTTTCTTTTACCATGTCTATAAAAAATCTAAGATAAATTTTAAACACCATATTGATTATATTAAATATATATATTATTAATTTAATTCATCTAGATAAATTTTATTATTTTATAAATACAATTATTTTCATTTTAATAGTTTTTTTATAAAAACATTCCCTTTTTTGAAATGGTTTTATTTTCATTTATTATAAATTTATCACTAAATAATTTTTTATATATTCAAGGGTAATGAATATTTTCAAAATAAATTTAATATTTTTTATACTCATCATTATATTTCTTAGTTTCTATAATAATAGTTAGGTGTTCTCTTAAAATTGGTTTTACATGAAATGAATTCTATCAAAAAGACATAAAATTATGTATAATAGAATACATGAATAGTGGTTCATATACCCAAGATAAGCCAATGATGCATGCAGCGCAATATTATCCTGGTGTATTTTACAAGATAATGCATTAATGAAATTACAAAAAAGATCAATCTCATAAAATATTGGGGTGTTTCTATGAGTGTATGTTTTTGCTAAACATGTTCCCTAATTATCAAATGTTAAAATCAAGATCCATAAATTCTGCATCTCATTTGGATTTCATCCAAAATGGCTTGTTTTTTCATAACAAGAATCCTATCATTATATCCACCTCTTCCAGGTGATGTATGTATCCTTCGTCTTGATCCATTGGTACTTTTTTGGGGGTTTTATATACATCGTCGGCTGTGATTTTATTGTAAGTTCTCTTTATTGGGGGTTTTCTATTTTTTTATTTTTCTACCCATTATTTATTCATGGATCAAATATTTTTGGGATAGATCCATTGTGTTTCATTCCAATCATGACATGAAACGATTGTTTTTCATAAATAAAACAAGATCAAAGTACATTTCATGGAGTTTCTTATTGTGTTTTTTAAGCATTTGTCAGGTTCATTGATTTCAGCTATGTTTTTGAGGTTGGTGGATTCACTCTTGACTCCCATTATTTATTACATAATGTTTTTGTTTAAAACTTATTGAATTGCATGAATTTAATTATCAAATTGTTTTGGAATGCCGTATGGAACTCTTCTTCAATGATGTATTTTGAAATTGTTGAAATTAGTTGTTTTGATGAAAGTGGAATTGGTTATATGGTTTTAAAATGATGAATTTGAAATTTTTTGGGGTTTTAATTTATTGAAAATTGTTTGTAGAATTTTATTCTATAAAAGTAGTTTTTTTATTGAAATGGTTTGGCCTAATCGGTTTGGCAATGTATATATCATAAATTGTTGTCATGTTTTGATGTGAACATTAGACGAATATGGGTACGATCATTCCCTGTTAAGATAGGACTGATAAGGGTATGAAATTTACCTCATCAAAATGGTTCACCATGTGACTACTTAGTAAAAGGATGAATCCCCACTTGAGAGTATAGGGAGTTCCATGACGTGTGGTTTTATGGAATGTCATGGTTAGTGCCAAACAGATTTTAGAAATGGTTTTAAATAATATTTTGGTTTATTTCATTAGAAAATACTTTTTTTAATACAAATATTGGTTTATAAATGTTTTTCGATTTGAAATAAAATGATTAAACTATTTAAACTATTTTATAAAAATGTGCTAACTTCTTTTATACTAGTTGTATGCGTTGGAATGTTATTGGGGAAATCCAACAGATTTTCATACTATCCCCCTACATGGGATCTTTGTTGTGATTCTATATGTTGTATATCGATACACAGATAATGAAATGGTATCTCATTTCATTAGTGATGAATCATTATTATATTACCATGTCATGTGGTTTTGGACCATGTATATGTTTGAGAGTTGAGGAGTAAGTGCCTTGTTTGTCATTGATTTTTATTGGTTTTGGATTCATTTTTTTACTCTTATATTGGTCTTTGTTTCCACATTTTTCTCTAATATAGTCTATTTTATTTTGTTTATTTTGATTTGTATTTCATTTTATTTATACGTTAGATTGTGGTTGTCTAGTTGTGATTATCTATATTTGGCTATTTATTTTCAAATGGATAGACATCTCCCATTGGTTAATGAATATCTTAAAATTTATTTATATCTTTTATTTCCATTCATATGTCACCTATGTCTTAGTAAAAAACATATATATTTCCAAGACAATGGGTTATGGGATGGATGATACATATGGTATTACGATTTTTAGTACAGGTGTCGAAATTCAATCTACATTAGTTATTAAGTTGGTTTCACAGCAAGGAGATAGGACCACCAGATCTTGGAATGTAGAGCATAAAAATAATTATATAACATATTTATGATAAACAAAAATTTACATGGGAGTCGGTTAAATGAGTGTTTTGAGACACTTCTAGGATTTTAAACCACCTTATAATGGGTTTAACCAATGACAAGAGCATGAATATCCTGGATAGAAATTACTTCTCACTATGAGTGCATAATTCATTTTAGAGTAATGATTTTAATTTCTTTAAAAAAATTTGATTTTTGAAAATAGTTGAAAATGGCATTATTTTCAAAGAGAAAGGTGGAATTTCCAAAAAACTATTTGAAATTATAAAAATATGGAATTTTAGTTATTATTTGTGTGATCTGTGTGATGAGGTAAATATGAAATTATTAATTTTTCAGTTTATAGATAGTGAGACTAAATGGTGTTGTCTATTAGTTAAAAAAACATCACCATTTTGGTTTAGAAGAAACAAACTAGTAGTGGTTACTAAGAATGTGGTTATACCTGATCCATAAATGATCCAACATCTTGTTCAGAGTAATTTATTTTATTTTATGGCTGTTAATGGAGGGAAGAATAAGAATGAACCAAGTAAAGTGGGTTATTCTACTTAGTTTTAATAGTCAAATCCACCCATGTTTTACGGTGATTCGGAGCCTCAAAAAGAAGAAATGTGGATGAATAGGACGAATTGAATTTTAGATTTCCTAGCCACACTATCTGATTAGAAAGTGATGTTTGATACATACATGTTGAATGATCATGCATGGCAGTGGTGGGATTTTGGAGATCAGGATAAATTAAACCAAGGCATTTCATGGAAGGATTTTGACGCATTGTTAAAAAATAATTATATCCTCACATGTTCATAATTTCATGAACAATGTAATTTTTCAACAAGAAGTAGGAAAACCTAATATTTAATGATTATGTCGATAAATTTATGAATGTATTTTTCTTTGCATCAGAAGGTGCTTTATCTATTTCCTTGAAGGCATGCATTTTTCAATTGTGGTTGATGCTAGAGAAGTGTGATCCTGAACTTTTACTGGAGATAGATCATGATTTTTTATAGGTACTCTTTTTCCTTTTGTTTTGATTATTTTTTGTTTTTATCTATCTTGGTTGCGTTTGGGTCACAATTAGATAATTTGGAAGGAATAGGGGTAGTGAGGGGTTGGCACATGATTTTCCAGAAACATGTACCCCACCCAAAAAACTATGTGAACCTGTAAAAAAGGAATTCAAACGATTGAAACATGTTTTTTTAATAATGTTCCCTCTTAGTATAAACCGTGAAACACTATTGGGTGATTTTTATGACTATGGTGAATAGTTAGGCCAAAATGCGCACACTATACTTGAAATTGTGCACCCGTGAATTAAATCCATTGAAAATTAGATAAAAAATAAATGAACCCCCCTAATTCACTATAAATTCTCCATATCTTAACTCTAAATGGTTTATATATTTTATAGAGTTTTGTGAATGGATTCTAAGGCACACTGATCTCTTGTCATTGTGAATTAATGCTTGAGTTGAAGGTGTTCACTTCACCCGGTAAGCAATTATCTTTCTGTATGGTTTCGTCCCTCTATCTCATCATTCTATCACTCTTCAAGTGGATATTTTACTCGCATTATGATGTAACTAGATAATGGTTTGTTTGATATTGATTCATTTGATATTGGTTGGATATTCTCATCATGATCATGGTTGTCACGCTTCAAATCTAGGTTTTCTATTGGGAGGCATTCATTAACAATTTTGAGGCAGGTGGTCTAAATTCAGTCCATGTAGTCTTGAATTCCAATTTCATGTATTATTTGTGAGATTTGAATTTTTACATTTAACAATTGAATCTTGAATTTAATAAAATAATTTGATTAATTGTTTGGTGAATTAATTAACGCAATATTTTGATGGTATAATTGTACCAATTACTTGGTGAATTAATTAATGGGATATTAATATCGTGTAATTGGAATAATTAATTAGTTAATTAATTAATTGGATGCAGAGATTTTAGCACTTGATTAACTAAATGGTGAATTAATTAATGGAATGTGGTGATTATTGAATTTATGGGAAACTTAAATTTGGTAATTGGTCAATTAATTTGAGTTTGAATTAATTGAAAATAGGAATTGTGAGATGTTTGTATTATTAATAAACGGTTAATGGCTTTTTTATTTAAATGATGAAAATTATTTAATAGCGAATTTTTCATATTATTCAACGTGATTATATTGTGGAACCACGTTTGTTGTGATAAATTTTATTGGTATATCAATATGTTAAATGTGTTAAGTGGGTTACTATTTATTAACCTTGATTGATTTTATATATGTTATTTTTTTATTTTTGTTTCATTGATTGATGTAAGAGTGTGGGACACATAGTGAGGTTCTAAACACCCATATGAGATAAATGATTTTGGGAAAGGGACTGAGTCTCCAAATACCCATGTAATATTGAGGTGTGGGAAAAGGACTAAGGCATAAAATTACCATATGATATATATATTGTCAAAAAAGGACCAAGGCTCAAAATACCTATGCGATATTATGAAGGGGTATAGGGATAGGGGCTATAAATAACTACAAGGTGGTAGAAAAAATGTTATTGGTCCATTTGATGGCATTAGACTATGGTTCCAATTGGACATGATATGATTTGAATTGGAATGATAAATGTTAACCATGTTGTTGTGATATAGCTCAGACTTTGGTATAGACTGAAGAAGGTATTTAGGGTTCAACAGTCCTCTGGAACCATGGTGTTTATGTTGTTAATTAATGAATAATGAAATGTAGTAACTATTTACTTTATGTCTTGTATGTTATTATTTATACAAATATATACTCTATTAATTAGTTGATATTTTTTTGATGTTATTGGTGGTGTCCTATTGATTTTTACTCACACCCTAATCAGGCTGCCCAATCATTACATTGATATAATTCATGTTTGTAGGAAAGGATAAGGGAATGTGACTGATGTTATATGAGTGATTCGGGAATGATCATGGATGTGGGAACCATACCTGATGTTAGGAACCACATAGTAGTCCTAGGTTGTCTTATTTATTCTTATTCATTTGACACTGGATACATATTTTGAATGACATATCTACTTATTAGTTGTAGATATTGTATTCTTGTTTTGCTCATTATGATAAATTGGTTTGGTTTAGATCTTGTTTATATCATTTTGTTATGTTTTTTTGTTTTTTTGTTTTTTTGATACTATGACAAATTTACAATAGTATCCCCATGAACAATATTAGACCATATCCTCTAGTCGATAGCCTCTAGCTTACTGGGAGGTGTGCCTAAGGTCATGTGGCTGACCTACTTGGAGAAATGATGTGTGGGACCCAAGATGGGGCGTTAAAATGTGGTACCAGAGGAGTTTATTTTCTTTTTATATCATTTTTCATACTATTTTGTAAAGGTTTATTGTATAATAGGATTAGTAGGGACGTGGTTAGGAGCTCTTTAATAGGATTTCCTAACCTACATATGAGGGTAAAATCCAAGTTACCAAGGTTATATTTCTACTATAGATGTGTGTTCTTATAGTTGGATGTTATTTCACATCGAGTGATACACATATTCTGTGACGTGAATATTATTTTGAGTTTTCTGAAATTATACATTTGTATTAGAATGGAATTATGGATAAGTTTTCATGCATCATTCTAAACACTCTGTATTATTTTTTGATATGAATCATTTTATGAACACATCAGAAAATGGGTATTGGGTATGTTTTTTAAATTAAAAAAAATCGTTATTTTTTGTAATTGGATTGAAAAAAGTGGCCGAATTTATGTTGAATATTATAAAATAATGACAACTATTGAAAATGAGTTTCTAATGAGAAACATGATTAATGAAAATGTCCTTACTCTTTTTTTAACCAAGACCTAGATTTATGATGGTTATGGGTAGTGATAGTGCCACCGTTTTGACCTAGTGGAAGGGTTAGATGGGTGAATTAAAATGTCATTTTCTAATCATCATAATTTTTTAATGTTGTAACATGTGTACTTAAATGATTGTATAGAATTTTCGAGACATACCTCCATGATGATATATACTTCTAGGATGATAGGATGACATGGATAGATATGATCCTCTAGTACTAGAACCAGAGGCCCTGATAGTGCTAGGTCAATGGGTTAGAGAGATGTTCTGTGAGAACATTTCATTCATCATGAAATTAATAGAGACATACCCTGAGCGAGTTTTGAAGAGTATGTATAACCTTACATAAGAGGTTTAGGTATAACTCCCTTGAATTTTACTAGAGTGGGTGGGCATAAAGAATCAAAAATGGGAACTGAATCCACCCAAAACATACGGGGACATTTAAAAACCATTTTGAGAAGAGGGTCAAGTTGACTGCATATATGTCATGAGGATTTGTGAATCACTAGTGGGATGTTCATGTTCAAACTCGTAAAACTTATAGTATGATATTGAGGGACTCTTTGGATAAGTTCCTTTATGACATATATCTTGAGACATTGAGTCTATAAAGGTACATTGGGTTCATGTCGTTTACTCGGGGGAGCATGTCCATGATGAAATTTAGTGGTCTAATTACTGAATTTTAGTGATTTTCTCTAGAACTGATATGGGATGATATAGCGATGGCCATGAATTTCAAGGAATAAACATAAATGTGATATTAAGTCCCATGTTAAAATCTTTTATAGGAAAAGTTTTACTAATGTAGTGGATTGTTCTCTCCTGTATGAGGGGAAACTAAAGGATTCTTCTAGTTGAAGAAATGTGGTTTCTACTAGATGATAATGAGGTACATATTCAGATGGTAGGAATCATCTCTATGATAATTTTTACTAGATCATTAGAATTAATATCTACTATGGGAATGATTAGTTACTCAGGATCATACATGAGTTATTTTTCACTAGTATGCTAGGACATGTCTCTTTAGCAAGAATTTTCCCTAACCACTGGTATATTTCGGATCTTGTGGTAGGATGGTTATTATATAATGGTTTTATAGAAACCCACAATAGATTGGTAAAGATGAAATTTCTAGGATGATCCAAAGTATGGGAATGGGATCTTCTATATTCTATCAGTATTGTAGTTTTAATTCTATTGTCCATTGTGGTAGAGGAAGTGGTTGTGTTGGTTCTAGGAAAGTGCTCATGTATCATCATTGTGGTGAAGCTCAGTTGACTCAGAATTCATCACATGGAAGAATGATAAGATAGTTGTATGTATTTCAGCATACACTTGTGGATAAAGTGTCTAGACCATCAATAGGTATATATACAATTCTTGTAGGTCTACACAATCTATTTCATTATTTGATACTAGTTCATCTCATTGTTTAATATGTGCACAACTTGTGAATTTTTTAATCCTAGCGATGGAGTTCATGAGGATGTTATGATGATATATACACATTTGTGGGTATGTTAGAAATAAAAATATTTATGTAAGGGGTGTACTCTCAAGACATGTAAGTATCATTTTGTATGAGATATTTATATCCCTAAAATATCGAGATTTGACCTAATTATGGATAAATTCTAGTTAGGTTCATAATGATACCATATTTATTGATACTATATGGGAGTAACATTTTTGTCTTCAAAGGATGACAAATATATTCATCATAGAGAGTGGGATATCCTAGAAGTATGAGAAGGTGCAATTCGTCAGCATGTTGGTGACCTCACCACCCATGTATTTAGTCTAAATTTTGATGATGGATGTGAGAAACAAGTTGTATTTACACCCTTAGTGGACATATTTTAAGATGTTTTCCCTAAATACTTATTAGGGTTTCCACCTATAAGAGATTTGTAATTTACAATTGAGCTGATTCCTGGGGATGAAAATGTTTTTATTCCACCATAATGAATGTCTCCAGCAGAGCTTAATGAGATTAATAATCTACTCGAACAGATGATGGATAATGGGTTTGTTTGATCGAGTATGTCTCCATGGGGTTCTCTAGTGTTACTTGTAAAGAAGAATAAAAATAGTTTACGCCTATTTATTGATTATTGAATGTTTAATCAGATGAATATGAAGAACGTGTATCCTATTCGGAGTTTTGATGATATTTTTGATAGATTGATAGGATCTTATGTCTTCTCTAAGATTGACATGAGATTTTGGTATCATATGTTTTGAGTTAAAACTTTTGTTATAGCAAAAATGACATTCAGATGTTGGAATAAATATGACGAGTTCATTGTGATGCCTTCTAGGTTAATGAAAGCATCTGCATTGTTCGTGGACATGATTGAAAAAAACATAGAACCCTACCTGGATGAGTTTGTGTAAGTGTTTTTGGTTGACTTATTGGTGTAATCAAATAATAATTATGTTCATGACCAACATCACGACATCATCCTTAGTATACTAATAGAACATCGCCTATACATCAATCCATTTAAGTGATGTGTTTGGATTGATCATCTACACTTCACAGGTCACATCATCTCAAAGGAATGTGTGTTAGTGAACCCAAAGAATGTTAAGGAAGTGGTTTCAATTTATCATCCAAACATTTTTTTATAACCATAGCTTTCTAGGGTTAGAAATATGTTACCGAAGGTTCATCCAGGACATTTACCATTTAGAATTACCACGTTCAAGGATGAACATGAAGGTAATAATTATTTATTTTATAGTTCATGTGATAATGATTTCCATAAGATGAAGAATCATTTGAAAAAGGTAGAAATATTAAACCTACCCGATTCTGGTGTTTACTATATGGTTTTTTATTACATGTTGAGGATAGGTATTGGAGTAGTGTTGATACCAGGGGTTTATTTGTGGAATATCACTCTCAAAAGTTGAGGTCACATGAATGGAACTACATTATGCATGACCCCGAATTAGCTATAGTGGTTTATGCATTGATGTTTTTATTGTATTATCTTTTGGAAGAATGGTTTACTATGTATATGAATCACCAAATTTTAAACTATATCTTTTCTCAACGATATTTAAATCTTCATAAGTGGGGGTGGGTTGAGTTTTTGCATTCATTTTATTGTGAGATAGCATGTATGCCAATGAAGGGAACCTGTGTTAATGAAGATTTTAGTAGAAAATATTAGACCTCATCTATTAAATAGTTCATTGGTAAGTGGAATATTATGACATTATTTTTTGAGATGAATGTTTTGGTTAAATTGATCGGAGAGCAGATGAATATCATATCAGTTCAGTAGTGCCTATAACTTTGAGATAGATTTAGGAGAGACATTATGAGGATCTGGAATCTTTTTCCTTGAGGGAAATCCTCGAAGGTGGATGGTAACCTTCTAATTGAATAATATATGAGTTTGATATCATCTATTTCTGGAATCATGTTGTTTTGTCAAAAATTATGTGGGAGGGGTTTGTTTAAAAATTCTATTCCATGAAGTGGGTGGTGCATCATGGTTTGACCAAAATTTATTGTGATGTACAATGATAGTATTAGTGGTCATGCATGAAAATTGTTATAGCAGGGTCTGTGATGTGTTGTTAAACACATGAAAAGGTGAGGTCCGAGCAAAAAAAAACTTATGGGTTACAACATAATTTCCCTATTTTGAAACGGAAGTGGGACAACATTACAATGGACTTTGTGGTGGGTCTCCCAATCATTCCGAAAAAAATGATACTATTTGGGTGATTGTGGACCATTTAAAAATGTTAGATCATTTTCTACCTATATGGGAAACTTTATCAGTGGGATAGTTGTGGGTATTATAAGTTTGAGATATATTATATCCACATCAGGTTCTATAGATTATTGTTTTGGACTGTTACTAATGTTTCAATTCATCCTTCTAGAAGGGATTACATAAGGTTCTTTATTCACTTTTATTATTGAGTATGAAATTCCACCCCAAAATATGTTGAAATTATGAATGCAATATAAAGGTGCTCAAGGACATTATTTGAGAGTGTTCCTTAGAATACGGTGGGTTTTTGCAGGAGAATATATATTTGGTGGGGTTTTCCTATAAAATCAGTTATCAGAAAACAATACAGATGGATCCATATGAGGATCTTTATGGGTTTCCATGAAGATATCATGTATTCTAGGGGGAGGGAGTAGATTCAGATGTGATGGGTTTGAGTGTCATGAAGGAGGAATTAGAGTAGGTTCTGCTAATTTTGAATTATATTGTTATGGATCAGAGTAGAAAGAATCTATATTCTGATTGGCATCGATGACCCCAAGAGATTAAAGAGGGTGAAAATGTTTTTCTTTAGGGGTCACCAAATTTGGTCACCATTGTATTTGGAGATAGGGAAATTGGAAACTATGGTTTTTGGACCATTTGAGATTGTGGATAGAATTGGGCCCATGGTTACAGATTGGATCTTCCCAAAAGAAATAGTGTAATTCCAGATGTAATTCATGTGTCATAGCTTCAACACTATTAGCTCAACCCTTCTAATGAGATCAATGCTAATGATATTGATATTGAGGCTAATGTGTCCTTTGAGGATAATTTGATACATATGTTGGATCATAGTGAGAAATTGTTGTGGGGTTAGACTGAACTAATAGTTCATGTATTGTGGCATCATGGGAATGTTTTGGGGGAAGAATGTGAGCAAGAAGTGGATGTAAAGGCTCAATGGCCTGATGTTTTTACGTTGTAATAATTCAGATGTTTTGGAGTATAGCTTGAGGTTGAGATGTTATAAGGTGGTGTGATTGTAAGATCCACACCATTTACTATAGATGTCTCGTGATATTTTATATGTATTCTTTTTGACTTGTTTACAGTAATTTTACTTTGTGTTCTATTATGGGTGTGTTTGGGAAGTAATTGGATAATTTTAGATGGAAGAGGATAAATTCATGGTTGGAACATGGATTTCCCAAACCATGAACCTAGTATAAAAATTTATGAAACCCTAGGGAGAGGGGACTCACATGGTTGGCTCATGGTTTTTCAAACAATGTACCCTCTAAAACCTAACCATGTGACACACATGGCTGAGGCTCATGGTTAATGTTCACAGTTATGGAAAAACATGCAACTTGTAGATGAAATTGTCTGATTGGAAGTTAAATCCCCCAAATATTAGACTAAAAATACTAGAAACCCCTTTATTCACCCTAAATCGACCCTTAATCTACCCCAAAAGATTTCTCTCGTTTTTAGGCTCCCAAATGGATTCTAAGGCCATCTATCCTCCATAATGGAGAATCAAATCCAAGATTGAAGACACACACCTCACTCGGTAATAGTTTTTCATCTTGTATGGTTTCTTCCATCTCTCTCATCATTCCCCCATCCATTAATCTAATGCTTTATTCTGGTTGTGATGCATCTATATCTGGTTTTGTTGGATATTTATTTTATTAATCATTAATCTAGTTTTTGGGTCAAGATCTTATTCTTCATTGTGATCATAGTTTTATTGCTTCAAATTTTCTATTATAATTGGAGAGAGTTCATCCTAAATTTTAGGGTGGGTAGTGGAAATTCAATTCCCATTGTCTAGAATTCAAAATTAATTTATGTTTCAAAGAATTTCAATCAGTATTCATAATAATTGAATATTTAATTTAATAAATTAATTGGATTAATTATCTAAGGAATTAATTAATGGGATATTTGGATAACATAATTGGATTAATTAATTGGTGAAATAATTAATTAGATATTATGATAATAAAATTTTATTAATTAATTAGTTGATTAATTAATGGTATTTTGGGATTTTAGAATTTTATTAACTAACTAGAGAATTTATTGATGGGATATTGAGATTGTATAATTGAATTAATTAATATTTTTATTGATTAATAGAATGTGGTTCATATTTAATTGATGTGAAATCGGAATTATGTCATTGGTCAATTAATTTGAGTAATAATTAATTGATAATGATAAATTTGAGATGTTTGAATTAACCTTAAATGGTTAATTAGTATATTATTTGAATGATATAAATGATTTATAGGTTAATTGTTCATATTATTCCATGTGATAAAATTAAGAAACCATATTTATTATGATGAATTTTAATGGTTTATCACATAGTGAAATGTGATAAATGGGTTAGTGATGATTAAACATGACTGAGTTGATATATGTTTGTTTTATTGATATATGAGTGTGGGACACATACTAAGGTTCCGAATACCCATATGTGATAAATGAGTTTGGTACAGGGACAGAGGATCCAAATACAATATGATACCGAGGTTTGGTACAAGGACAGAGGTTCCAAATACACATATGGGATAGCGATTGTGTGATAGGGCTTAAGGATCCAAATATTCATTTGATATTGTGGTGTGTGATAGGGATAGAGGATCCAAATACACATAAATTGTTAGTCATGAATTTTTTTACCATGAGTGGGTGTTGGAAAATGGTTCAAATTCTCCATGATATGATTTTAAATGAAATGATAAATTTTGATTATGGTATTATGATATGGTTTAGACCCCAGCATGGGACGAAGTAGGAATTGAGGGTTCATGTTTCCTTGAGAAAATGGGGGGTTTACGTACGTAATTAAAGAATAATTAAATGTGATAACATTTTGAATTATTTATTATACATTATTAGTTAGATAACTGCATACACTATTATTGACTAGATATTTTTTAGACACCATTGGTGTTAGCCTACAGAGATTCACTCATAATCTACTTGGGCTTCTTAATTGGTACCCAAAAAGACGTCATGTTAATAGGATAGTATAGGGGAAGGATCCCCATGTTATATGTATATGTTGGGATGGAGCATGGATAAGGGAATTAAACATGGTGTCATTTCCTATTGGATGTGTCACTGTGTATTGATTTTGGTTTTTCATTAAAAAATTGACACATATTTATCATGAAATATAAATTTTTAAGTTTGGGATATTTTATTAATATTTTTTCATTATGTGTTACTAGTTTTGTTTTGTTTTGTTATTTATTATATCATTTGGTTATGTTTATTTATATATACTATTATGAAAGTATGATAAAGAGGGTGTATACTCACAATGATCAATATTAGACCCTCAATTCTATTCAGTAGCATTTGGAGAATGGGGAGGCAGTCCTGAGGTCATTTGACCAAATAGTTTGGGGAACCGGTTTGTGGAACTTATATCGGGATGTTATTGGAAAATACATTGAATATTATCACGCTTTTTATAATAGATTATACAATGATTTCAAATAGATACATAGTTCCAGAAAGTTACATGAAAGAAAATATGGGTTGAGGAAGCATGTCAAAACCTATGGTAAATAGTGGTAAGCCAAATGTTGCGAATAAAAAAAAGTGGTACACCTATTTTCATGGTTGTTTAATGACTTGAAATCATAAAGCTGGACTAGTGAATCATCCTCTTAAAACCAAGAGCAGGTCAGGATGTTTTTAGTGTGGTTTTTAGAGCTCATGATGCAATATTGTATAGAACCACATAGATCATTTCATAATTGAAACTAGATGGGGAATCATTAGTGTTATTTTCACTGTGCTCCATTTTCGAGAGATTGGGACATATATCATGTTTTTCAAACATCGTATACTTTTAAAATACAAGGGAAACATAATAATATCCATCAATAGACTCAATGAATCCGTGGTTATTCATGAAATAACATGATTCTTTGACAAGGGTAATCTCAATGGGGAAATAATGACCAGAGTGCATTGAGTAAGAAACTATGTGGAGATGGGAAAATGATCATGGATGATCAATTTGGATAGTCGACAGTGAGATGTATGGTCTTTTCTAAATTATATCCTTATGCATGCATTGATTTATATGGGTTCATATTATTCATTTATTTCTTCTCATGTTGTTGATCTTCGGGGTTTTCATGTTGAGATGATTATTTCAATTTTGAAACTTCATACTCCTCTTCGAAAAATAGATTGTAAAGCCTTTTTGAGAAAAAAAATGTTATATAAAGATTTTTGGGGATGAATTGATATGGTAATTTACTATTCTTGTGATGGATAAGTATTACATAATCTTGGGTATAAATTGTTTAAAAATATTCAATGTTCAAATAAACTATTATACATGAAGGGTTAGTTTTATAGAAGATGATGATGTTGTGAATCTCTTTAGAGGTGAATAAAATGTAAATGCATGTGTAGCTGACTACTTGGAACTAACAATTGGAAATATCTGACACCAATTATTATATTTGAACTTGTATTCAATAGATGAGAAGAAGAGTAATGTTTTTCTATCAATTAATGATCATTTTCATGATTTTTTTCCAAATAATTCATCATTAATGATACCCACAAGAGAATTACAGTTTATGATTAATCTCATACCCCTAATAAATCCTATCTCACTTCTATCTTATTGGATGTAACGTATAAAATTAAGGAAATTTAAATTCATGTTGGGGGGAGTTGGAAATAAAAGGGTTCATTTGGTCCAGTACGTTTTTTGATAGGAACTAGTTTTTTGTGTGATATTTAGTGATGTCACACTTTGGAATTTTTTATATTATTATACAACTAACCACGAAATGAGAAAAATAAATAGCCACTCCTATATGTTTATGATCTATTAGATTAACTGAGGGGATCCAATTGGTTCTATAAAATTATCTTTACTTAGGATTATCACCAAATCCAGGTTTGGAAAGAGGATATCCCAAAGACAAATTCTATAAGTATATGTTGCCATTATGAGTTTGTGGTCATCATTTTTGTTGTTACAAATTCACTAGCTATATTTATAGATATGTTGAATTGTAATTTCAAAAGTGTATGGGTTATTTTGTTCTTGTTTTTGTGAATTACATATTGGTGTATTCAAGAAAAATGGATGATCATTAGAAAAACCTGTTGAGAGTGATGGGTATCATGTTGGATAACCATATATATTCCATATATTCAATGAATTATTTTTGGATGCACGAGGTACGCATTATTGGACATTTTATCTATAAAAAGTTATTTCCTTTGATCAAGAAAATATAATGGTTGTGATCTCATGGAAACCACCAATAAATGTCATTGATATATGTAAATCACTTGTATTAGTTGGTAATTACCAAAATTTTGTTTTTGATTTTTTTTGTCAATATTATATAATGAATGTTGTGAAAAAGAAAAATGTTCCATTTCAATTTAATGATGAATGTTATAAGTCTTTTAAATGGGTTAATGTTCACATTAAATTAGTATTAATCATAACATTTCCATAATGAAGACAATGATATGTTTTGTACTTTTATTCTTCTAGATATGGATTGGATTTTGTTCTCATATATGAAAATCATGTTATGACTTTTGGCTCACAAAAGTTATAGATTTGTGAGAAGAAATACCAAAAACACGATTTACAATCATCTTCTATAGTAAATTTATTGTATACATGGCTTCATTAACTATTTATTTAGATGTTTATGGTTTTTATAGATCAAAAGAGTTTGAAACAAATTTTTTTAAAATTATATTTGAATATGAGATAAAGGATATCGATTAAGTATCTACATATTTTTTTATTTTGAATTCATGTATACATTAGGTAAAAGTAATTTAGGGGAAAATGAATTATGCTGAAATTCATATAGGTAGTTGGTTAAATAGCATTCAGATTAATTGAATCAACTTTTAGTAGTAGACGATATGTGCATGGATTGTAAGGAAAGTGGTAGTGTTTCATTTGTCATATTCTTTTCATTTATTTCTTATTTGGTGTAAAATGTAAAATATGCACAGGCATATGATTCTAAATGTTTTTCAATAAATAAAAAAGTCAATCATGGGGGCCATTGAGGGCTTGAAGCTATATATGAGGTCAAATTTGTGGTTTAGAGATTTTATGGTCATGCACATGAATATTCAAGAAGGAATTTTTCATGATTACAAGATTTGATATGGGTTTTTCTTATTGGAATAAAAAATAATTATAAGGAACTAAAATAATAATTTTAGTGGATTAGAATGAAAAAAAATTGTGGCTTTGTTTTTTTGGAGATGATTCAAATTCCCACATGTTACTGTAGAGAACAAGGAACTAGTCGGTATGTTTTAGTCTATATGAATTCCCATGTGGAAATGGTAGAACATAACTATAGATTCTATAGAAATTTTATAATGGATAATTAGGAAACATTATTACATATGGGTGATAGTGTATTGACTCAAAAATTCATCCAATTCCATCACAATATTTAATTATTATATTACGAAATAGTGGCCAAAAATATATTTCAAAGATTCGGTAAAGAGCCCTCCCATGCCAATTATTATAATATCGGACATAGGTATGAGTTTTACATCTCATTTTTTTTAATTCCTTACAGAAATACCATGGGAATAAGTTTAAAAGATCGCAAAGTATCATCCTCAAACGAATGGGAATCCCTAGAGGAAAATATAAATATTGGAATATATTCAAAGATATTATATAATTTATTATGGTGGATCATGGGAGGATCACATTATGTTAGAGAAGTTCTTTTGTTACAGTATTTATTAGGCCATGATACATTTCGGTCTATTTGAATCATTTTATTGGTGTACATGTTGATCTCCGCTTTGTTGGGTGGAAATAGTTGAGACTTCACTAGTTTGATGAATCATTGAGAAAGAGAATATAGAGATGATTTAGTTTATCATTAATAGAATGGACATGGATTAGAGTCATTATAAATTGTATATATCATCGTCGATAACTTTTTTTTAAGTTGAGTGATCATCTACTTAATATATACTGGAATGAGTTGGTGGGGTGGAATATTAGTTTGAATATCTACCAATGTTCATTTCAGTGCATAATGTGTTTCATGTATCTCAATTAAATAAGTCTCAAACTGATATTGGCTATGTGATTCAATGGGATCGCGTTACCCAAGAGACGGATTCTATGTTGGATCACGTTCTTGTGCAGATTGTGGAAAGTTAAGAGAAAATATTTCATGTGAAAAGCATCATTCTGTTGTGATTTTTATGGATACATGGTCAGATTCAAGAGGAAACAAGGGAGAGGGAGAATTAAATAGTTGCTAAATGGCCCAAACTATTTTAAGAAAATGGTAGTTTTAAAACATTTTGAGATTGAAAGAAAAATGATGGGGAGAATTTAGAGGCCTAATTTTTGGGTAATTAGCCATTTATTTATTTATATTATGTATTTAATGATATTTTATAGTGTTTCAAAAGGTTTAGAGGATATTTGGAATTTTCTAGGGATTTTATGGAGGTTCACACTTTGAGAATGGTTAGTAGAAACCATGAAACACCATCTAGGAAACATTGCAACTGAAACAATGGGATCTATTTAAGTTCATAGTTTGGTTTACAGTTTATCCAACCCATGCTACCACCTAATAGAAACCTTCAAATGTTTGAAATAGAGGTTTAGCATTGTTATCAAATGGTTTTTCAAACCGTGTGATCCAACCATGCGAGTGGTATTTGGATGATGTTGTGAGTGCATAGATAGTGCATGGTTTCCTTAATAATTATCCTTAACCCTACGCCATTAAAACCAAGAACAAAAAAATGGGTATCTAATTAATATTTATAATTAAAAAGTTTATATTTCCCCTATGTAATCTCTAACATCATTTCCACTCCTTCTAAATTTTATAGAGACTCCTCACATTGATCTCATAGTAATCTATTAGTGATTCTATGTGCTTTAGAGACATGTTTTCCTTGGAATGTTTTCATTCTTGGTGGATTCCCTTAGTTTTATTTTCCTTCCCCCTCTTGGATTTGTGGAACTAATTCATTGGTGATATATCAGTGGTGTTTTTTTACTATCAGAATTCAATATTGTTATTTTTTTGTATAGGGAACAAGATATAAGTTAGATTCATGGAGTTTCAATAAAGGTTATTTAAGATGTTATTTCATTCTTCATTTACACCTATTTTTGCAAGCCAGGTGGAATCACTCTTGACTCCTATTATTTATATGAGGAAGTATTTATTTCAAATTCAGTAAATTTCCTAAATTGAATTGTGAAATTAATGTGAAAATATTCATGAAAAAATTTATTAGTGTTGGATTGTGATATTATGGAAATTGGTTGTTTTGGGTAAAGGGAAATTGGATATATGATTGAATATTTTTTTTACTTTCAATTTATTGAAAAGGATTATATTAATTTTATAATGAAATGTATATTTTATTGAAATGATATGTAAAAATTTATTTTTCATTGTATTTGGAATAAACAGTTTTCATCTTTTCATGTGCACATGGCATGGATAATGGCATAATGTTTCCCTCATTAATATGGGACAAATAAGGGTATGAATATTCTCCAATTGAAATGGTTCACCTGCTGATTATATGGTGTAAGGATTACTCACGATTAATGTTTATTTAGCGATAGAAGGTTTCATTAATGTGTTGTTCTGCGAAATGGAATAGTATATTCTAAATTGGTTTTATAAATGGTTTTATAGAATTCTTTTGGTTATATTCAGTAGAAAATATTTTATTTTAGAAAAACATTTTGGTTTGAAAATGGACATGGATTTGATAAAAACTATATAAAATAATTTTAAACTATTTTAAGAAAATGTTATTACTTATTAAGTTCATGTGGAATCAGTTTGTAAGTCATTGGGGGAATCCTTCGTAGTTTTATACTTTCCCCTTCCTTGGTAACATTGGTTAATTTATATGTGTTTTATATAGAGGCATTGGTAAATCCAAGGTATCTAATTACTTTTTCGAGGCATCCTGAAACCAATGGAAATTAATTTGTACTTGGATCTTGTAGTATGTTTGTATTTAAGTCTTGGTGTCTTGGTTTTCATTGATTTTTGTTGGTTTTGGTTTCCACATTATACTATGATATTGGTCTTACATTAAGAATTGTAATTTGATATAGTTTGTTCTAGATAGTTTCTCATTTATATGTATTTAATTATATTAAACCATTAGATAGATGGTTATTGGATGTGATTATCTTGGTTTAGTTTTTTTCCTTCTAAAATGTAAAATCTTCACCCAATTTTTATTAATCCCTTGGAATTTATTTCTAGCCTTTGGTGACTTAGGGATTCCCCCAAGTCCTTAGTAAGAAACCTTCCTCTCCACAAGATAATGGGTGGGGGTGGTTTATTAAAAATTCTAGGTTTTTACAGTAATAAATTATTTCAATATTCATACCGCACTAATGAATATTTTTCAATTTTCTTCCCAGAAATTCTTCTATCACCTTGAAAGGTAAAATTTTTAAGATATAATATTTTTTCATATTTATGTAATGAGAAATTTTTCATAGGGTACCTCTACCCCTCAATCCTCCATTCATTAAGGAAAATATACTATATATAAAAAGGAATTTTTAATATGTTTATTATAGAGTTCATGTTTTGGATGTTTATTTTTTAAAATTCAAGAGTTCCATATCATAAGTACAAAGAATATGTAAATAGTTTGATCTTTATAAAAAATAACCATCCAATAAAATATGTCTTATTCCTATTGATCCACTCTATATCTTCATTTTAGTTTTGTTAAAAATTGGTTATTTTTTAGAAACTATGATTCAACCTAAAATCTTGTTTTTCATCCATTTGTTTCTATTTCTTCACATTAATTTTTTTTCAAGACACTAAAAGAAAATTTTTCTAAAAATTCGGTGTCGATCTAAAATTTCTATCTCCAAGTAATAGACCAAATAATATTCTTCTTAATATTTTAATTCAACCACAAAATCCATGGTAACTTTTATCCTCACCACTGCATAAATCTTAATGCTTGTAATCAAGTTTTATTTATGAGAAATATTGTACAATATTTAGTTGGTAATGTGGCTCCTAGAAATGAAAATCATTGCCTCTATGGATTTAAGAGAGGAAAAATACAAGTTAATATAATTATGTAGAGAAAGGGAACCTTAATTTTAATATATGAAATCAATCATTTAAAGATCTCTAATATCACTAATTTTATGCAATAATTATATAACATTTTATAATTTTTCCTCAACAATCAATTTTATAGGAAAAATCATGGAATTTTATGCTGTTGAAAATACAACTGTAAGACTCTTAGATGTATGATTTATATAATAGATAGTTATCATTCTAATGTGATCTAAATTGTTTAGAAATTCTCATAAAATACAATATAAATAATTAATAAATTATTTCATTTAAAAACTAATTATAATTTCTCATGGGATTCCCCAAAAACATACACTAATGATTCAAAAGATCAAAATGGAATTTTTTTTATGCTCAATATTCAATAGAAAAAAATTATAACATAATGAACACATAGAAAATTATGTCTTAAAAACATATTTAAATGAACGTCCCTAATTATGTTAAAAAATATTCATGGTAATCAAATTTATAAAAAATAGTTTATAAGACAATAATTAGGTGGGATAGATAAAACTTATTGTTTATTGAAAATTGGAATGATTTTCTTTGTGTTATTATTATTTATCAGTGTAATGAACTTGTTTTCCTTTTCAAACCTTCAAAAAAATAATTTTATTAAAATAAATTTAGAGAAAAAAAATAACAGTAAAATAAATTTTCTAAGGATGAACCTAAAAAGTTGGTGCAATAATAATTTTTATTGTATATTGATGGTCAATGTTTAGATCATCAACATTGAATTCATGGGTAAGGTTTCCTTGGTAGGATAAAAAATTGTGTTAAAATTTTTATCCATTCACTCTGACTTCTGATCCCATTCCCATAAATATTATTCTTCATTTAATCAAGATCATAATATTCAATATACTACTATGCATCCACCTAATCTCCTGATTCTACTATTAATTGGTTATTCATTTTAGGGGTGTATAAATAGTAATGAATAACTGATACATCTGGTATTTACCTTTGATATAATTCATCATTGTAACTAAGAATCCCTTTCTTTGGTATCTATTTGGTTACATATAATTATTTATCAATATCCATGGTATCTCAAAGGCTTAATGACTCTATATATTCTTTGTAGTTAGTGTTAATGTTTAATTCACATTTTCAAAAATCAAATTGAAATGAGGTCAAGTGAACATCACCCCTTGGAATTTGTTTATTATGATTCTTTAATTAACAATATAATTCATCTAGAAATCTATTAAAGGATATATAAAATGGTATTTCCAAATTTTATTCTATGATTACCACCTCTAGTATAGAGTGTCCCTCTTTATATAGGGATTGTTAAAGTAGAGATGAGACTTCATTATTGAATCTAGGGGGTTAATTTTATATATCGCCATACAAAAAATATTCCCAATTGATATCCAATGTTTCTTTTCTTCTTATAAATATCTCATTTAGGAATAATAGGTGTTGTAATCTCTTATAACAAATCATATATAAGGTTTAATAGAGTATTTTTCCCATTTTGATTCAATTTTTTGACTTCAACTTCTTCAAAAAATAATTTAATTTTATTACTTTATCCATTTCCATTTTCCTTAATTAGTCTTAGTGATATTTATTTACTATATAAAACATCACCGTCATCCTATATAATTCACTACTAGTGAGCCCTTCTTTTATCTCCTTATAAAATGTATTAGTACTTGCATTATTTTATTACAATTATGAGAAAATTTTTTATTCATTTTTTCATCCATGGATTAATCTCCAAAAAAATTGGAATTGAACTGGTTATTTTAGGAAATGTTACCCAAAACATTATACACCAATTTCTCTTTTGACCTCAAATACATGGGGAATTGAATCTTGAATATATAAAATTTGTGTAAGGGATTTTAGTATTTTTTTTCTAAAGAAGTTAATTGTTCTAAAAACAAGAATTGGTAATCCATTTTTCAAATTTATATATAAAATATTTTGAGTTAAAACATATCTTTATACTCATTCTTTTTAACATCACAATCATCTCTTATAATTCTTCTGATTTTAATAATCATTTTTTTCTAAATATATTGTTTTTCACAATTTCTACATGTATAAGATTCTCATTTTAACCAGATATATTTTTATACAGACCATCATAAAATGACTTATAAACTCTATTAGATGGTGTATTGTGAAATCTATAAAAGAAGTGACTTACAATGATTCATTAGATTGAAGCTTACAAACTATATTATAAGGATATATACAAATTCAAAAATAAAATGATGTATAAAGTGTATCATATTGAGAAATTATATTCCTACTTGATAGAACATAATTCAAATCCTTTAAATGATGATGAACTTGAAAACCATCATAAAATTTGATGTTATTCTGATCCAATTATGAATAGAATAATCTTATTAAATTTCAATTCCATTAATAACAGGATCAGGATAATTCGACCCTTGATTGTTCTCTTATATGTAAAACTATAATCTCAATAAGAAAAAGTGGCTAAATAAATTCTTTCAAAATATTTATGATGAAGTTTATCAACATCTTATTGGAGAGTAAAAATCATATTATAACATTTATATAAATTATTAGAGAATATAATGTGTAAGGAATCTATTTTAGATACTCTATATTTTCATTTTAATTGGTTCGTATAGGACAATGTGATCAAGAAATCCTGAGAATAGAGAGATAGAATTTTATACGATAAAGTAGATCAAGGGATCCAAATATAGTGTGGTAGATATGTCTTGATGAGTTTTATTTAGGGGTTGTACAGTTTGAATTATAGATCTACTTATTAGTTAAAAATATAAGATTCCTAATGTAAGTTAAAAAACTTTTTTATCGATTTTTGTGAATGTAACATCTTCACTTAGCTATGTATTTATTGTTTTGGTAACATTATTTTATAAATTTTTGTTACAATTTTCAATATTTTTTTAAAATTTTTATGTTTCCTAAATTTATTTTTAATAAAAATTTATATTGTGTTATATTAACTTGTATTTTCTCTCTAAATTTTATAATGATTATCAGAAAAATTATTATTCTAATTTAATTTTATACAAACAAGGTGTTCGAAAGATGTATGTTTAGATTTTATTAATAATAATTCTCATCATATTATATTATTTTGAATATTTTTATAGTTATACATTAGGCATTGTAGAATTATAATATTTTTTTGCAAACTGTATTGGTAGAAAAAAAATTTGTGATAGTAGGATTATCAGTTGTAATTTTATAAAATGTGAATCTAAGTAGAAAACCAATATTTGATGGCATGAACTATTAATACTAGAGATATAAAATGATGTACATGTTGACAAAAACTTTTGTTGATATTTTTTCTATGAATAATGTTGATGTTGAAATTCCATATAAGTAAATGAAATGTTTTTCTAGAAAATATTATACCTTAAATTAGATATTTATATTTTTTGAAATTTTTTTTGTTTAATTATTATAAATATCTATAATAAGATATCTTTTTCTGAGATCAACAACATTATTTTTAAGATGTAGGAAATAATTAATTTTATAAAATATAATGTTTTTTAAATGGGATAATCTATGCTTTGTGAAGAACATCAACCCATATATTTCGTATCTGCTGAATCAGTTGCATAGATTTATCAATCAATCATTACTATTATGAATAGAATACATTACCGTTGAGAGAAAGTATTGATATATGAGAAACTTATTGATAATATTGTTGACATTATCCCCAAATTGTGTAATTTCAAAAATATATTTTTAGAGGATACAAAAATTATAAATCTTATTTCAGATGATTTTAGTTGAAATATTCTGAAATATGAGAGTATGATTAAAATATAAACTAGGAATGAAATTAAAAATAACGGTATATATTTTTATTCTACATATAGAGAATAAATAAGTAATAAAGCTTATCCTTGTGAGAATGTTTCAATTCCTCATAAATCTAAAAAGAGGGTTAATGTTGAATAAAATATTAGTTATTCATATGAATGTGAATGTTTTCTTTCTCAACTTGATAAAATATTAAATAAGGTAGTTGGGAAAAAATATTTTCATTATGACGATAGAATGAATAAAAAGTATATATCTGATAAAAAATATTCTTTCGAGATGATCTGCATTGAATTTAAAAATATAGGGCACATCATAACTAATTGGCCATGTATGAAGAGAAAAGTGAAAATTTCAAAGATATTTTATAAAGCTAATGGGAAGAAGAGCATGAAAACATTAAATAAAAGGATCATAAGAGGTGGATCTTCAAATTTAGAAAGTCCATTAGATTAAATTAGTGAAAATAAGAATTTTTTTAGATTATATTATATATTTTTAGAGAATAACAAATAATGTTGGTATCTTCAAAATCACATATGAACATAACATTAAATTTTAATTACCCTTATATGTTTGATGAAGAATCTAGTTAAAATTCCTCAAGAATATCAAGATGCAATTACATTATAGGATTAGGATAGTATATATACTTTTCAAAAAATTAATAGATATATAAACTTTCTTTTGAAAAAAATTATAATGTTTTGAATGAAATGATTGTTTCAATGTAGGTCCTGCTAAATCCAATACTATAATTTCAATCATAAATCAGATATTTCTAAAAATTCATCATAAATAGATAAAAAATATAATTATAGATCCACTTTAAAAGATAATTTTTTTTTAAAACATAATTCTTAAATTATTATTCTGAAAAAACAATTATCAAATTTTACGTTTGGGATGGAAAATTTAAATAACCTATATTAACAGTTGAATCCATACAAAAGTTTTTTTAACTCTATTTACTTTTGAAAAACCTCATATCTAGTAAAAATATTTTGTTCCTAAAAATTAACACTTTATAAAATGTAAAAGTGGAGGTAATTAGAATAAAATCATTATATCATGTTAAAATTTTTTGTTTTAATATATATTATATCATTAATGAATTAGGATATTTAGACCTAATAAATTTATAACAGCCTAGATTCCATTAGTGATATTAGATAGTAATTTTGGACCCAATAATTATTGGTTAGAAAAAATCAAATATATTTTATTTTATAGAGAAAGGCTGAGTAACGGTGGGAAAAATATATGGTATATGGATTGCAGTTTTTTAGGGAATATTTTAGAAAGGAAAATGATATTCTTGTTGATTCATAATATGAAATGAAGAATATATAATTTGGTGATAATTCTGATGGATAAATATTTGGGATAACAGATATTGAATATAAAAGTAATAAATTAACATCTATTGTTTTATATTTTTTAGGACATAATCACAATCACATCATCATAATTAAATTTTTTTATAAGGATTATCATTTAAAATTAATAAATAATAGATATATTGTGGAATTTTTAGATGTTAAGTATATTATTTTTTATTAAATACAATATAGTTTATATATATTAAAATAAAAAAATTGAATAAAATATATTCATTTTTTATGTGTAATGGAAGACCAATCCAATTTTTTGAATACAATATTATAACATTGTATTACAATATACGTAGCTAAAAATATTTGAATATACTTATGAGATATTGACTAAAAATTATTTTTTACCCTTAAAAAGTTTGTAATCCATAGAAATATCATAAACAATATAAGTTTAGAATTAATGTTTTTACTAAATACATCAGAATCATTAAATCAAGTTCATGTGGATTTTTTTTTCTAACACAAACTGGATGTTTGGGAGTAAATAATTATGTGTATCTCTTGATTGATGATTAAAATAGAAATATGTGGGAATATTTTATATTGAAAAAGTATCAACATATTTGTTTTTTTAATGTTTTTTAGCTCATGTAAAAAAAATAAAACCCTACCTTTGATTACTGATAGTTTTCATCATGGTGGTGATTTCGAAAAAATATTTTAAAACATTTTATAATAAGATTGTAATTACAAAAAAAATTAATCTCTTATAATATATTAATAAAATAGATTAGTTTAATGAAGAAGTATATTTATTCAACAAAAAAATATAACCATGTTTTGTAAAACCTCATTTCCAAAAACAATTTGATGAAATTGTATGTATTAGTTTTTATACTATAATTTGTTTACTTGTACAATTTATTAACAAAAATAATTTTGTTTTTATCACCTGAATAATGAGAAAACATTATTACTATATAGATTCTGGATGTTAAGTTTCCATTAAGAATACTAAACATATGATTCAAAAAAAGTATCTAAAATATTATGACAAAATATTTCATGGATATTCAATAATTTTAAAGCTAATTTTGTTTAAAAAATAAGAAAAAAAATGTTGTGGAAATAGTGTAACTTTTTTTTTGATGAAACAAATTCATTTTCATTCAAACAATAGAATGTTATATCATCAGTGGATGTTATCAAAACTGGTCTTCAATCTATAATGAAAAATTATTCATAATGAAGTTCAGTGGATGAAATAATTTTAGAAGTAATACATTTGTAATAATTTCTTAAAATTTTTGAGGAACAATGTTTTACTAATCCAACAAATCATTCATCCTCAAGGAATCATTCCACTGCTAATATCATTATAGTTGTTGATTAACCAATTATGTCTCATAGTTCCTTAAAGTTTGAATTCGAAGACACCACATTTTTACCAAAAACTAAACCTAAAGAACATGTTGAGGATTTATTTAATGAATATTTGGTAATGTAAATGTATGATAAAATCAATAAATCTAAAAGGAATAATGTTTTTATTTTTTATGAATGGCCGAAATATCTTCTAGTGATTAGTGTAAAATGGTTTTTCTAACAGAAATGTAATGAAAATGGAATTATTGTTAGAAATAATGAAATGAATGATTATAAGGAATATAAAAAAAGATATAATAGATTATTGAGAAACTTGTACACATATAAAAAAAATTTACATACTATAATTTTAGGCTTTGAAGTGTACATAAATGTTACTCTTTATCAAATGGATGTGAACCAATCATTTCCCAATATATATGTAGGGGAGAGGGTCTATGTCTAACAACCACCTAGTTATAAAATTATAAACTCTCCTAAACATGTTTTTAAACATAATAAGTCATATTATAGACATAAATAGGATCAATGATCTTGGTATGATAAAGTTACAAAAAAAATTCCTCGAAATTTTTTTATTAGAGGGGATAAAAACACAATTATTTTTATGAAGACAATTATTAAATATACCATTTTCATTCAAATTTATTTAAATGAAATTATATTTATCTCGAATCCAAAATATATTCTTGATTTTTTTTTAATGAATTTGTATTCTATATTTGAAATGGGCATGATGTGACAACTAAAATAATTCATTTATTTTAAAAATTCAGAAAAACCAAAAAGAATGTTATTATCTCCACTAAATTATACAAAATAGTTTCTCAAAATATTTTGTTTTGATAATTCCAAAAGAATAGGATGTCCTATTTGACGTTATATGAATATTTATCTTGATAAATCTTGAAAACCAGTTGATCAAAATAATTTTAGGGGGATGATTAAAAGATTACTATATATCATAGCCAGTAGATATGATTTAATGTTTTCTGTTGGCTTATCTGAGATATTTAAGGAAAATATGAAAAACTCTCATCTTAATGATATTAAATTAATCATTTATTATGATAAAATAACATCATATCATTAAATATTTTATTCTTATAGAAATGGTATTCTACAACACATTTTTTATATACTAAAATAAGTGGATTTAAATGGGATGGAAGGAGTACATATTAAACATTTTATTTCATAGGACTGTCTGTAGTGTCTTTGTTATTAAAAATAAACTCTTAATAACACTTTCCACTACCATAGTCAAATATATAATAGCTATATGTATTTTTTCCCCACTGTTATTGATAAAACACACAATCATTGATTTTAGAATTATTTTTTTCAAAATAATTTTTATTTGTGATAACACAACTACAATTTATTTGTCTAATAAACCATTAAATCACTCATGAGAAAACAAACCTAGATATAAGACACCATTTATTTTAAATCACGCACAAAAAAATGATACTTTTAAAAAATCGTCATAATACAAGAAAATGTTACTAATATTTTTAAAAAACCGATTAATTTTGATATATTGTACTATATTAAATAGATTAGTTGAATGATAAATATAAATTTATCATTTATTTTTTTATTTTTTACCAACCATATCACAATTAAAAACTCCTCTAGAATAGGGGGCCTTATATTTTCATTATTTTTTCCGTGGTAATTAAATCTGTAGAAATTTTTTTGTTGAGAATGCACTTAATTATTTGTCAGATTAATGATTGTCTAAACTTACATTAGATTAAAATATTACTATTTTTTCAAAATGAGTATCATTAAATATTTCATCATAATCACTTTATTACTATTTTTTGGTAAAAATGTTATATACTCACTTGATTTTATTTATTAGATAGGTTATTTCATAAACTCTCTTTATGGTTCTCTATATGTTTTTATTATCAATTTTATGGATGAAATATTAATTATTAATTTATAAAAATTTATAAAAATTATAAGAATGATGATTTCCCAATAACCTATATCTTTGTAACAATGTATTATTAAAAAAAATAAATTGACAAAAACATATAATTTAATTAATATTTTTATGAAATCATTATCTTCTGAGATCAAATCCTATCCATTGGACATCTTGGTATTTTAATTATCACTATCTCAATACCTATATAATGTGTGTGTGGCTATATCATGTTTCATAAGCAATTGATTCATTATATCTATCATCCTATAATGTTAATTTTATGCCCAATATTATATAGAATATCATATAAAACATTTTTAATTCATTTGATAATTTTACATGGATTTTTTTTTATTTATTTCAACATGAGGTATAGTCTAGGAAGGGAATCATGACTGAGGATGATCTAAATGATAGGATTTTTACATTTTATTCTATTAAAAAGGTAGTAATGTTTTTACACAAAAATAGATGAATATGATCATTAGTATCCTACAATCATCTAGGAATTAAATATCAATTATCATTTATTTAATGTGGATTGTTTGAAAATGTTACCCTTTTTAATTTTTAAAAAACAAATAATATCAATATTAAGAGAATGGATGAGTTTATTTTTTTCCACCTGAAAATAAATATTCTTATTTCACTAATAATTTTTTTTTAAAATCAGTTTATTTTACGAGATCTATTACTAAAACTATTATTTTTGATAAATTTGAGTTGAATGGAATGATTCCTCATTTATCCCCAAATTAAATGATATTTTTGCCTTTGGATTCAATGTTTTTTCAACAAAAATGAGACCGTAAAACATTAAAACTTAAAAGGAATTTTTGTTTTGGAATTTATTTAAAACATGAGAAAACATAAGTTGGTTAATTTCATGTAAAAATAAATATATGATCTCAAAATAGGAATAGTGAAGTTTAATGTTCTACTCTACCCAATTTTTCATCACAAAGATCCTATAATATTTTTGGATGGGAAGAAAATAAAAAATGATTCACCACATGTGATAGAAAATGAATCATTTTTTATTGATGGTACTATAAATAATATTAGTTTATTTTATGTTAATAATGAAATAAAATTTTTTAAAAATGTTATCAAATAAATATAGAACAATGAATTTGGGGGTGAATTATGTTCTTAATTTTTTTCACATAAACCCACCAATAGTAAGTGATGAATGATCCAAAAAATATATTTCCACAAGTGGTCAAAAATAATTAGGAAAATTAATATAAAGATATAATAATATAGAATTTATATTAGTCTAGGGAATATAGATCCACTCATCTACTCTTTTGATACTCTATTCCACGAGTTTTCTGATTTTTTCTTTTCCAACACTTTTCCATGGCTATCTAGTTGAGTTCAAGAAGCTATTACATTTTAAAAATGGACCTAGATATTTTAACTAGGTTCTTATGTTACAATACCATTCTATAGTTTTGTCACACATGAACACAATTAGTGTATAACAATACAAATATGGAAGAGATATTGATATAGATTTGGCACACAGATGCAAGTAGTGGATGGTAATTGGAAAAAATAATTCCAGATAAGGATAATACATTCAAAATATAATCTCGGGAGGTTCATATATTGAAAAATATAATATTATAATAAATATAATAGAGATTATCAATAATTGATCATGCAATATAGAAAATAATCTGTTTGTATATATCATTCACATGTTCCCTCTTTATTTTTATATCTATTAATGCATACAAATTCAGTTATTTTAAAATAAAAAATTTTTAAATTTGAACAAATAACTCTTATTAATCACAATGTTTAAGGGAATAATTTTTGTGAACCATGAATTGGTAGGATCTTTGTATCATGTGCCCTTCTATTCCAAATTTGGGAAGAATGGAGATGGAAAGTTGACCTGGATTGTATCTTCATTGGATCTTCTATTTTGTAAAATGTGATTTATTTTCAAATAAAAATTAATAATAGTAAATGGAAAAAAATTTCCTAGTTTAGGAAATGTAATTTTTTAAAATAAAATTTAATATGTTTACATTTACCAAATCAGCTCATAAAACATCAAGAAATCCTATAATTAAAATTATGTTTATGTTGAATGAAGGAAAACTAAATTTATGATGAAGAATAAAAAATAATGAAAAAGATCCCAGATTTGGCCTTGATCTGAATTAATACATGGGATTATAATAAGTATTTTTTATAAGAATAATTAATTAATAAAGTAATAAAAACACAAGCCACTAAATGTAACATAGAACATGTTACACAAAATTTCCTTAAGGAATTTATAATTGGTGATGAATTTTTTGTGAAGAAAACAATAACGTGCGAAGTCTATTAATCATTCTACTCATTTCTATGTTAATCATCCCATTCATATAAATGAATAGAAATAAACAGGTTTTTTCATTTTTAAATAAAAATTAAAGCATATTATTGAATAATTTTATCATGATATTGTAATAGAGAAAACATAATAGTTTGTTAGTGTTTTTTAGAAATCCTAAACTCCCAAAGAGATATATATAGGATTAAAGAAAAGAAATACTTCCCATAAAATCAATAACTATATTAAAAAATAATTCATTATAATTTAATAATTATTCTCCAAGTAAATCCTTTTTTCATACCTTGATTTTATTAATTTACCAATTTTCATAATATAAAGAAAAAATATGTTCATCAGAAAAAAGAATATCTAAAAAGTGAGAAGTAATAATTTAACATCAATGAGTAAACAAGTCATTATAAGGATAACATTGATTTTAAATATGATTTTATGTAGATTTTCTTTATGAAAAATATGTGTCCTCACCTCCGATATTTAGAGAATACTTTTTCCCCTATGTTGCAAATGATTCAAAAAATTCCCCTCTAAATTCAAGATCAATGAGAACACAATTAGAGATAAACACATTCAAATTGTGAAAAATAATATCAAAATAATTATGTATATCTTTCTAAATATTCATCCTATAAGAAATTATATCTAGTAAAATGTTGATAATAACAAAGGCTCAAGCACTCATAAGAAAAATGAGATGTTATCATCAAAAATGAAGATTAGTTAAAAAAATCTCAAAGGAATGTACAAAGTAGAATTTATAAATTTAATTAATATTATCAAATGGATGAATAAAATAGAAGAACATGTGATGTTTTTTATTTGAATTTATTTATGATTAAAAGGGAAACAAAGTGGGTATCTATGTTACTAGATAGTTTTAATTCAAAATAGGAATAATTTTTTAGAGTGGTTAGTTTTCTAAATTAATTATATATTCATAAGGATTTAGAGCTCTCTCAACAAAATAAAATGTTACATCCACTAGAATAAGGACTATAAAATATTTTTTATAAGGATAGAAAGTCATAAAAAATAAAGAAATATCAGAATAATATATAGAGCATTATTAAGAAACTTTTTAAGTATGTTAGGTCTTATTTTTGAACAAATTGTTCCCATAATTACTATACATAATTCATTTTTTCTTTAATATGTTTTAAAACTATTTTAGGTTGTATTAAATGTATATTTTACCCTCATTGTTGTTTATAGAGAGATTGTTTTAATTTTGGGAACTCTTTTCACAAAATGTTTATTTTTAAAAGAAAATTATATTCAAAAATTCAAAAGGGGGAGAGGTATAGAGAACTCAAGGAAAATGTACGTAATGTAGAATAACATCTAAAGTTTTATTTTGAAAATTTATCTGATGTTTTATGTATTTATCTTTTTAAAAAGGGTTATATTGTTGAGTTGAATTATCTATTTTTACTCTAACTTTGAAAATCACAATCAACTATTATAATGGTTTTATTTCTAATATAAAATTTCATCCCAAGTATATGATTTTATAGGATGTTCTATAGGTATTATGTTTTTAGTTCTACAAGACGAAGGAAATTATTTTTTCTAAATGGACATTTTTAAAGACTAGTGTTTAGTTATCTATAATGTATATTTAATGATATCTTATAGAGGTTCATCTGAAGAAGTCTTACAATTTCTATCAGATAGATACTTACAGTGGCCAGAAGATATATTTGTATAAATTATAATGTATGTATATCTTATATTCCTCTAAGATGGAACACAAATCAAAGAATTTTTATTATTTTAAACCATAAAACCATTATAAAAGGTTTTTTCTTCTAAAATCATCAAGATAATGAGAATATTTTTTGATTTTGTTACAAATGATCTAAATATTTGATGAATCAGACCATTGTATGTTTATTTATAAATAATATAGACCTCGCGAGAGATGTAGGGATTGACTATATGAATTACAATGTTTGTTACTAACATTTTACAAACAAATTTGTATTAATTAACTTCATATTCTAATCATCAGATAAATTCTCAGATCATGAATTATGTGTGGAGACTATTATAAATTCCTTAAGGTTTTTCTATTATAATTGTTTTTTATTTTTTCATGTGTTCATGGAATCGATAAATTAGAGAGAAATAATCTTGTATGATCAGGTTGATTGAGGGATCATAGGGATAGGGATATAGAGCTATGTCCATTTAGGTGTATTATGTTATTTCATGTTTCTAATGATAGAACATTATATAGGATGGAAATTAATAACACCTAAAGTGGATTTTTCCAACTTCCTTATCACTTTGGACAAAATCAAGGAACTTTCTTTGTTGTGTCTATGTATATTTGGTGGTATTATATTATAATTTTCTTTATTTTTGTTTTTTTACAACTTTTACATTTCCATTTTTAGTTTTTAAGAATTTTTTTTATGTAGTATTAGAATGTTTTTTAACTCTAAAAGTTAAAAATTATACCAGAATAAATATTTATCTGATTGAATTTCTTGTAAATGTGATGTTGAGGAATTTTAGTTTTAAAACTTTTTAATGTAAAATTAACAACCCCCTATAGTATTTTGAATGCATTGTGTTCCTAAAAAATCCATGAAACCATATTTACAAAAGTGAATTTGCAATGGTGTGATAAGATAGGATCCCTAAAAATGCTATTATTATTTGAAATGAATGTCATGGTCCCATTAATTATTTATAAAAAATAATACAATGAAAAATATTGGTGACTAGGGTATCTATAAATAAATATCCAATCATGAATCATTATTTAATTTCCAATATTTTTTAGTATTTTTAATACTAAAAAAAATTATGTGGGGGGTTTTAATATTTCTATGTGTATAAATAAAATACAAATATATAATGATACATTTTAGATATTGGATACTTGTTTTAATCCTATTGATGGATTTCCACTACATACATAACTACCTTCAATCAACGTCACCATGTTTACTCTTACCCAATGAGTTAACCCAAAACCCCAATATACATGACACTCAAAAATGAGAAAATGATTTGTGTCTAATTCAATTTTACCACAAAAAACCAGAACAGATTTTTTTGATTGATAATGGAATATACTGGGAAAATAATAACACATCTCCCAAGACATTTACATTCACGATAAGAGTAATTCCAAAAATAAAGGAATTGTTGAACCCATAAACAATGAAGTCATTCATCCTTATTTACTACTAACATTCACACAACCTCATGAAATTTGACTTCCCAAAACACACCATTCCGCTAAATATGTTATAAATTGGATATTGTGAATGAAAAAGGGAAAAATAATAGAATAAATAAAGAGAGAAGAATAAATGAATCATGGAATATATCCAAACATCATTCGTACTAATAATAAAAATATAGATCAAGAAAAAAACAATTGAATTTTTTTTATTTAGTGTTGGGGTTATAGATGATAATAGATCTACCATATTCAGATAAACCACATGTGGTGTTTATTTCTATCTAGGTTGAAACAAGGGGGGTACTAAGAATAATAGTGTGACAGAAAATAATAAAATCTTACCTCTCTTGGGGAACCTTTATATAATGGGACCATCATATATTAATATGAAATTCCCATACATTTAAATGAGAATTTGTAGAAATTTTAGATTTTAGTTCCCATGATCTAGAATAGTCGCCACACCCAAATGACTGAAACACAATTACTTCATTGGATTCTTCATTAGTCGTTAATAGTCAACCCTTGTATATGAACCACTCATGATCTCTTTTCAACTCTTAATTTTTTCTATTCACGTTTATGAATAATGAATAGTTTAATTTATTTTATGATTCAATCTATAGTAAAGTTCTTTATATGGTGGTTTTTAATATTATGAAAAACAATGAGAATAAGGGATTTTAAATTTTGATCAATCCTGGATCTCATGGAAATATATTTTTAATATTCAAATATAATCCGTAATTTAAGGATAATGTAATATTTCTTATGTCATGAATAAATTTATTTTATGTCAGGTAACATAGGATTCACATGAACTTCATCTCATTTATCCTCTTGAGAATTCCAATAAATATTATATTATTATCATTTCCAGGCTATCCATTCTTGTGCAGTTTATGAATTTTTATTTAATTCTATAATATATCTCCCCAACCCTAGAATAAAATGATGTAATAAAAGGGGTTGGGGAATGAAAATTTTGTTACCCATTTTCCATCATATTTAATCATTTTCATTATTTATACCTCACATGTTATTCATACATATTCCTTTTGCACAAAGACTATTTATATGAGAGTTTCAATGTAAAATTTCTATTCTAATATAATGATTAAATTTCCTAACAAAATATTAGATAGTGACCACAATGTTTGTTTAGTCTGACATGGACATTAAAATATTTATTTTAATGTGATGTAGTTTGAAGGATGAGTAGTTTAATAGTAAATATCTCATAAATGGAATGATTATTCATTCATTATAATAGATACTATATTTTTAATCAAATTAATGTTCTAAAAAATGCCACATCTTCTTTCATGAGGCTCTATTTATTCATCCACAGCCTTGCATGTTGTGTAAAATTCAATTTTTTTAGAGTAGGATTATGTCCAAGTTAATTCCAAAAAAATTAATCAATAAAAACTAAACAATTATTGATGTTTAAAATAATTATTTTTTTTCAAACTAGATAATTAAAATATGGTATTTAACCTAAAATAGGGAATATATAGGGGTAATTAGAAATCAAAATCAAATTAAAATTCATAAATTTTACATTTTATCAAGGAGACATAAGGTTATGATGAATGAATTGGTACAGTGTATCCTGGGGCATGGAAGCATTCAATTTGAGATAGGAATTTCATGGATTTAACAAACATATAATGGTATCAACATGGTGTTTTGGTCTTATGAGTTAAAAGGATTAATGTTATCATATTAAGTTGGACATAGGAAACGAGGGGCAAAAGAACTCAATAAAAATGTATTTTGTAGTTTCAAATTAGGGTGAATTGGGTTCCATTATTATTACCCATTGATATAAATTTTTTAGTTAGGGTTATCCAAGGTCATATATTAAGAGAAAATAAACCAATATAAAGAAGCTAGGAAATATTTTAAAACCCCTATCTCATATATTATTGTGCATTTATACAATAAAAAATTTCCATAAAAGAGTATGGTGTTTTATTTTTCTTAGAATAATATGGTTAAGACAATGGTATCGTTTCATGAATGATTTATATAGATTCATATCGCCTAAACCCAAAAAAAATTGGGATAAAAGGTATGAAGTTCTTATAAAAGGAAACCCCTTCTTTTTTAGAAATTGATTTAATGTTTATCTATCTAAATTATTCATTATAGAGTCTCTCCATATGTTTTATAATAAACAATGCGATTTTAAATATGTCATGCTCTAGGGATTTCTAACTCTAATTAAATATGTGCTATGAGGTATATTTATAAGAACTTTATTATGGTTTATGAACCACATAATTATATGGTTTTAATATATGTAAAATGTTTTGATTGTATAAAATACCACTTCCCTTGTACAAATGATGGGGGCATCATGTCATGTATCATGATAAAAAAAATTACTTTAGTTGGGCAAAACATTTTATATATCCACATAATTCCATCATGAAAACATTAAATAACTACATTCAGGATCTAAATAATGAAGGAACCACTAATGAAACCTTATCATATTAAATCACAACATTTAGGTCATAAAATATGTATGTAAAAATAAATTCAACACAAACTCATGGAATCACCTACTTCAAGTTGAAAATGATGCATGTTTGAATATGACCATTGAGGTGGTTGATAAATTCCACATAATTCACTCCATATTGATTACATTTTTATAATGTTTCCAATTTTTTATTACTATTATGAATCTTTGCACATTTATTTGTAACGCCCTGACCCCAGTTATCCAGAGTTAGTGCATTATTGTGTAGCATTGGTTTGATCAGAAAACATCAAGTCATGAAAGACCGATTAGTTTAGTAGCCTTGGAAACACTTGATACATTCATAAGACTTACATTACATCATAAAGTAAAATAAAACTACAACATCTTCTCTTCATATCCCCTTATATTATCCCTGGAGGTCATTCATAATATACTTCTTCACATCCGGGAAAAATTATAACATTGAAAGGGTTGAGCTTAAATGCTCAGTAAGGATAACAGTATAGCAGAAGCTTTCATAAATAAACATTAACATTTAAGGCAATGAATAACTAAAACAAAAGGCTTTTAAACATGAACTTTAGCATAATATGGAAAAAGTAAAATGAAATAATGCCATTTACCTACTCACATGGATATTCTACTAGTCGAATAATCAAATGAAATATCAATAACCACTTTCATAATGATGGAATGCATAATGTCAGACTATCATAACCACATAGCCAAGGCCTCGTGCTGAGACCACAAATAAGATTTTTTCAAGGCCTCGTTCCAAGACACTAGTTTGTCTAATGAGACCTACCGATGCATTGAGGAGCTATAGTGGGCTCCACCTGTCACTTATTAAGTCCAATGCATTCCTCATATGAACAGGTTTAAACATATCATAAACCATGACATAATTCTATCACATAAAACATGCATAAAGGAAACATAAGATTTCCACACATCAATCACATGATATCAATACAACACATTGATATAATAAAAACTTTATCAAAACATGGTATTTATTTTTCTTTTAAAAAAAGTTATGTCTTATAAAGGAAGCTGAAACTCAAATAATAGTAATGGTGGCAGAGAAGTCATTGTCGCTACATACGTAAGAAAAAAACATTCCTTTTTTCGTTTAGTAAAAATGCTTCGTATAAAAAGATTCCTTTTGAATAAAAGAAAAAGTCAAACGGGTTTATACACCGTATAAATGAAAGTTGTGTATAAAACCAAATATGCCTCAATGAATGGAGATTGAGACGAAGTAACATAAAAAGATCATTTTTTTAAATAAAATAGATCTATTATGTGTATTAACTATAAGTACACATAAAGAAAGTAAAAAATACAATATAGTACATAATAATATCATTACATAATTTGAAAGTAGGAGATTAACCCAAAGAAAGGAAATTGGGTTAAGAAGTTCCCCTACAATGCGTCCTGTCTTGACTCCACCGTTCATTAACCTCCGGAATAATAAACTAGAGTTAATTTATAATTTCTTAAGAACCTTTTTCAAGTTTTTTATTCCTTTTATATCACTTATTACCATGTTATGAATATTATGAAATTATTTAAGTTAATAACGGTCGTTTTGTCGATCTTTGGTACTTGAGTCAAAAATAAACTTCTTATAATTACAAGTTGTTCATGTGGTGAAATATCCATTATATCCAGAATTATATTCACGATGTAGATATCATATATAACATATATATCTAGTATATACATGCATTTATAATATTACATAACATTTAGAGGTATGAAATGAAATGCACCGTTCATGGAGACGGTAAGCCGTACGTACGAATGAACGCTACTTTCATTTCTATTTCATATTTTAATGGAATAAAACATAATGATATAAAGGTATAATATAATTCCAGTATAATATAATGTATAATACCATTTAATCCATCCTTTTTAAATCCCACATATGGTATTAACGATTCAAATCACTTTGAGGGGGCGGTAGTCCGCACTTTCTAAAATGAAAATATCGTGTTTACCCATAATGAAAACCATAAAGTTATGCCATAAATTTAAAATAAAGAACCTTAAGTAAAACATAAACATATTATATATCATATATAAATATAGTTACATCTTAATGGACACCTTTGAAGGTGTTATATGAGTGTTGAACGATCATCGTTTCGTGAGGCAGAAATTCGCCATCCACAAAAACAGTATGTTCTTTAACCATTAGATGTAGGTGTGTGTATGTGTAGCTCGAATACTTCATATAACAACATCCTAGTATATTTAGGATACTATTTTTGTTACAAAATAATTGAATAAAAAGATTTTAGGGGGTTGGATAAGCAAAATAATACAAAATAACATAAGAGAAGACATTACCTTAAAATCGGGTAACTCTTTTGATTTGAGCCAAAGGCTTCCTTGGGAAGAATTATGCCCAAATGGAGGCTTCTAGGAGTAATAGAGGGAAGTTTGGAGAGTATTTGGGCAGAGTTTTTCCGAGCCAAATGTCTTGAAGGTGTGAATAAGGTGGTAGTGGTGGGGGCCTTTAATAAGAGGAGAGAAGGGGCACTCTTGGAAAGGTTGAAATGTTACTTTATTATGAAATGATTTTCGGATTCTAAAGGTCCCAAAATGATATATTTCTAGTATAAGGTGATAAAGGTTCTAAATCTACTCATCCAATAGGATTTTGACAAGTGTAATGCTTAGATTGTACATTATCCTTCCATTTTATTAAAATCATTAATTAATGATGTAATCGTTGCATCATCATGGTGTCATAAATAATTTAATTAATTTAATGTCTAAAAATTATAAAAAAAAATCCTTATGTATGAAATATTTTTAGCTTTCTAATGAATATTTATAGTCAATAATATGACTTGTATAACCCCATTTAAAAATTGTTTTAGTAAAACAACGCATGTTTGTGACTTTTTTATTTTAACATTAAATAAAAAGTTCGTAATGTCATTTTCCTACCAAAGTGCCTCCATGGAGTCCCAAAGTTGGCCCATGGATTTTCCTGGTCGGCCATCACACATCCAATAGGGATAAGACAAGTTTAAAGGAATTTTCATATTTTTATAATATCATTTTTACCTTAAATTTCACTAATTAACTTTAATCGCGATTAATTAAACATAAAAGTTACTATTCACCAAAAATTATTTTAATTCCATTGAACCAAATTTTACTTCCTAATGACAACCATGTATGTCAGATTTTTGAAATTCAAATCACATAAGTGGTAATGTTTCATTTAAATGAAAAATCAGTTTTTTAACTACCACTTAGTGGTTTCACTATTTATCAAAAATTGAAGTTTTTCAGAATAATGCCAAAATTTCACCCTAATCTATATTTCATATTCCGAATTCAAAAATGATGTTCATTTTAAAAAATTCCAAACATATAAGTTTCATTAATTAATTTTATAATTAATTCTCATTGTCACAACAAATAGCATGTTTTTAAGAAATAATATATATCAAAAGATTGACAATTATTTATCTCCAATTTCAAAGTGAATTTAATTCTAATGACCAGCATTGGATAAAATGGTAAAAACATATTCTAATTATACATTAAACCCAATCAATAGTATAATTTATCACTATAAATTATTTTTATTAAAAAGGTTGTTTTTAAGTATTTTTCACTATTCATAAAAAAATTGGAAGTTCTCAAAAAATACAAAAAATTCAACATAGGCTAATTTTGATATTCTGAATCCATAAATGAAGTCCATTTTGAAATATAAAATATATATAATTTCAAAAAGTGGGTATTACTATTCATAACTACTACTTTGATTGGTCGCGGTGTATTAGAATCTTGAACTTACGTACAATTCAAGCTATTTCATTATTGAAAGAGAAGTGTATCGTGGAAGCTCGGGGTGTTACATTCTCCCCTCCTTCAATAACTTGCGTCCTCGCAATTTGAAATTTTTCATTGAAAATAAAAGGTTGAAAATAGAAATTACCTTTGTGGAAAACCCACATCGGAAATAAGGTAAATAAAAATATAACTTTAAAAGAAAGAAAGATAAGTACAAAGATCATCTGAGATAGCTTATACTAGGATTCTATGAAAATATGGATATGGAAGAAAAAAAACCATCAAGGTCTGATGGAGAGTTGTGGAAAACTGTATTAGGAAAAAGTCAACCATAAGAAAATCACAAACTTTTGATTGGTTAAACGGTCATTGAATCCCAAGTTGGAAAAGTTAACCGGCAACGTTTTTGTTTAAAGTTGCCTTTCATAAAGTTGAGGAATTTATTTAAGAGATTTACAACGAATGTAAGGAAATATACTTACTTGTCGTGTAGACATTCATTCTTTAATAAATTTTTACCACAAACCCATCTTTCACACCAAATGGTAACAGAACTCAAAAATATTCCATTTATCCTAATTCTATAAGGTTCTAAATATTACCACATACCATTTAGATTAGGAAAACTATTTTGTAATAACCAAGGACTTCTTGTAGGCTAGTGGTAGGTAATAAAGGCATGTCACACTATGGTTGTGGGTTCGATTCCTGCAGCTTTGTCCGATGCGGCAGGTTATCCCCCAACCTACAGGTTGTCCTTTTCCTAAAACTATAGTATTATAATATTCCAAAAATAATATTCATAAATGTTTTAACCTTAAACATTACTATCCAAAGTTCAACTTAATCCATTCCAACCATTATTGATATCCAAAATACCTCTGTCCAGACATTCTCTAAAAGGTCTCTAAATTCTGAAATCAATTATAACATTACATTCCCCAAACAAAGTAATGTTACTATTATTGCCACATACTAAAAATATGATTACCTTCATCATATTAAAATCTTAATGAAAACAACAAGTACTGCAGTATAATCCTTATATATATCACATTATTCTTATAATCGGAATATAATCCTTGTTTCCAAAAGCACCAATACATTAATTATTCTTCTTCAACTGTAGTAACAACATAAGATTTTTCGTGATCCCTTGGCCTTTTCTGAGATATGTTTCCCTGACTCTTAGGAAATTCATTTGCATAATGCCCCATTTCCCTACAATTGTAGCATTCAACATTGATAGCCTCTTTCTTTCCCTTACAATCACAAGCCTGGTGACCTTTTTCTCCACATTTATAACAAACTCCCATTCATTTTAGGCAAGTACTAGGGTGATTCTTCCCACAATTATCACATAATGGAAAATCCTTCAATCACTTTTTTCCTTTATCTGTCTCCTGTTCCACCGTTCTCTTCTTCTCTAGATTTAATTTGTTGTCGTAAGACTTAGAGAATTCCATTTCTGCCTATATAGATCATGAGACTATATCTTCGTACGTTGAAAAAGATTATGATAATAAATCTCGACGGAGAAACGGTTTTAACCCATCAAAGAAACGATCAATCTTACTTATTTGGTTACGTATATAATCTGCAGCATGTCTTGCTAACCTTGTAAAGGTGGCCTCATACTTTGCGACATTCTCATCCTCCTTTTGTCTCAGACTCCGAAATTGCCTTTCCATATCTGCTCGATGGTCATGTGGAAATTATTTTTCTAAGAAAAGATCTTTGAACTCTCTCCATTCCATATTTGATAATTCATCATCCTCCTTTGTGTTTTGAATCAGCGAGCACTATTGATCAGCATCTCCAGTGAGGCGGTAGACTGCCATGACAACCCTCTCCCTTTCGCTACTCCCCAAGGCATGGAATATTTTATCTAAGGAGTTTATCCATTGCTCAGCTACTAATGGATTTGTATCCCCATTAAATGTTTGTGGTTGTTTCCTCATTAAGCGTTCTAACATTGATCCTCCACGCTGCGGATCAGGGTGCTCCATACAAGTAAGGTTATTATTCATAACCTAAGTGAGTTGTCCCAGTATGGTAAGAACATGATTAGCACCGGTTGTATCTCCAACTCCACAATAATTATCTTGAGCAGGAGGGAAATCCCTACACGGAGTGCGTGCATTGATACAGTTTCCATTCCTCCCACTAGGCACCATTTCTAATCAATGGCATAAACTAGATTAGTTTATGAATTAAAATACATAATTCCATACTTGTAAAACACTTAACATAAATTGAACTATTTATGGATATCATCCATAATCATAAAAATAAATGTTTTCTTTAAGTAAGTATATACTCATAAACACTTCATAATGGCTTGTAATGAAAATGATAATTATCCTAAACATATCCCTCGGGAGTGTCATAACCAAGAGTGCAGTAAGGCCCGTTGTCGTGCACCAGTTCCCATTCGAGTCTAGTCCAAAGCGGTGTATTCGGGTTTTACCCCTAGGTACATCTGTGCCAGAGCCGCCTCTACCTTCTCGTATCCATACCGGGATGTATTGCTCGGAAAACTCCCAAAATCTCTATAATACCAAAATTCTAGGATGTTCTTCTATACTAATACTCAAAGTCTATCGTTGGGCTATGTGCTCTAATCGGAGTTTATCTAAATCTAGCTTCCAAGGTTAGTACTAAACTGCCTCTAATACCAACTGTAATGCCCCTACCCCAGTTACCCAGAGTCGGTGAATTATTGCGTAGCATTGGCATGATCACAAAAGATCAAGTCACGAAAGACTGATTAGTTTAGTAGCCTTGGAAACACTAGATACATTCATAAATCTTACATTATATCATAAAGTAAAATAAAACTACAACATCTTCTCTTCATATCCCCTTATATTATCCCTGCAGGTCATTCATAATATACTTCTTCACATCCTGGAAAAATTAAAACATTGAAAGGGGTGAGCTCATATGCTCAGTAAGGATAACAATATAGCAGAAGCTATCATAAATAAACATTAACATTTAAGGCAATGTATAACTAAAACAAAAGCCTTTTAAACTTGAACTTTAGCATAACCTTGAAAAAGTAAAATGAAATAATTCCATATACTTACTCACATTGATATTCTACTAGTCGAATAATCACATGAAATATCAATAACCACTTTCATAATGATGGAATGCATAATGCCAGACTATCATAACCACGTATCCAAGGCCTCGTGCCAATACCACAAATATGATTTTGTCAAGGCCTCGTTCCAAGACACTAGTTTGTCTCATGATACCTACCGATGCATCGAGGAGCTATAGTGGGCTCCACCCATCAATTATTAAGTCCAATGCATTCCTCATATTAACAGGTTTAAACATATCATAAACCATAACATAATTGTATCACATAAAACATGCATAAAGGAAACATAAGATTTCCAAAATTCAATCACAAGATATCAATACAACACATTGATATAATAAAAACTTTATCAAAACCATTTTCAATACCAAAATAAAAGAAAAGTAAAACATGGTATTTATTTTTCTTTTAGAAAAAAGTTATGGGTTATAGAGGAATCCGAAACTCAATTAATAGTCATGGCGGCGGAGAAGTCTTTGTCATCGCATATGTAACAAAAAAACATTCCTTTTTTCTTTTAGTAAAAACGCTTCGTATAAAAAGATTCCTTTTGAATAAAAGAAAAATTCAAAGGGGTTTATACACCGTATAAATGAAAGTTGTGTATAAAACCAACTATGCCTCAATGAATGGAGATTGAGACGAAGTCCCTTAAAAAAATCATTTTATTTAAATAAAATAGATCTATTATGTTTATTAACTATAATTACACATAAAGGATGTAAAAATACAAGATATGACATAATAATATCATTACATAATTTGAAAGTAGGAGATTAACCCAAAGAATGGAAATTGGGTTATGAAGTTCCCTTACCTTGCGTCATGTCTTGACTCGACCATTCATTAACCTCCTGAATAATAAACTAGAGTTAATTTATAATTGCTTAAGAACCTTTTTGATGTTTTTATTCCTTTCATATCACTTATTACCATGTTATGAACATTATGTAATTATTTAAGTTAATAATGGTCATTTTGTCGATCTTTGGTACTTGAGTCAAAAATAAACTTCTTATAATTACATGTTGTTCATGTGGTGAAATATCCATTATATCCAGAATTATATTCAATATATAGATATCATATATAACATATATATCCAGTATATACATGCATTTATAATATTACATAACATTTAATGGTAAGAAATGAAATGCACCGTTCATGGAGATGGTAAGCCGTACGTACGCATTAACGCTACTTTAATTTCTATTTCATATTTTAATGGAATGAAACATAATGATATAAAGTTATAATATAATCCAGTATAATATAATGTATAATACCATCTACTTCATCCTCTGTACATCCCACATATGGTATTAACGATTCAAATCACTTTGAGGGGGCGGTAGTCCACACTTCCTGAAATGAAAATATCGTGTTTACCCATAATGAAAACCATAAAGGTATTCCATAAATGAAAAATACAGAACCTTAAGTAAAACATAAACATATTATATATCATATAAAAATTAGTGACATCTTAATGGCCACCTTTGAAGGTGTTATATGAGTGTTGAACAATCATCGTTTCGTGAGGCAGAAATTCCCCATCAACAGAAACAGTATATTCTTTAACCATTAGATGTAGGTGTGTGTAAGTGTATCTCGAATGATTCTTATAACAACATCGTAGTATATTGAGGATACTGGTGTTGTTACAAAAGAAATTAATAAAAAGAGTTTAGGGGGTTGGATAAGGAAAATAAAACAAAATAACATAAGAGAAGACATTAACTTAAAATCGGGTAACTCTTTTGATTTGAGCCAAAGGCTTCCTTGGGAAGAATTCTGCCCAAAGGTAGGCTTCTAGGAGTAAGATAGGGAATTTGGGTGGGTATTTGGGCAGAGTATGGCCAAGCCAAATGGCTTGACGGTGTGAATAAGGTGGTAGTGGTGCGGGCCTTTTATAAGAGGAGAGAAGGGGCACACTTGGAAAGGTTGAAATGTTACATTATTATGAAATGATTTTAGGATTCTAAAGGTATCACAATGATATATTTAGATATTAAGGTGATAAGGGTTCAAAATCTACTCATCCAATAGGCTTTGGACAAGTGTAATGCTTATATTTTACATTATCATTCCATTTTTTTAAAATCGTTAATTAATGAGGTAATCGTTGCATCATCATGGTGTCATAAATAATTTAATTTATTTATTTTCTAAAAATTATAAAAAAAATATCATTATGTAGGAAATCATTTTAGATTTCTAATGATAATTTATAGTCAAAAATATGACTTCTATAACCCCATTTAAAAATTGTTTTAGTAAAACGACTCATGTTTGTGACTTTTTTATTTTAGCATTAAATAAAAAGTTTTTAATGTCATTTTCCTACCAAAGTGGCTCCAAGGGGTCCCCAAATTGACCCATGGATTTTATTGGTCTTCCATGACTCATCCAATATGGGTAGGACAAGTGTAAAGGTATTTTCATATATTTATAATATCATTTTTACCTTAAATTTCACTAATTACCTTTAATCGCGATTAATTAAACTTAAAAGTTACTATTCAACATAAATTATTTTAATTCCATTGAACCAAATTTTAATTCCTAATGATATCCATGTATGTAGGATTTTTGAAATTCAAATCGCAGAAGTGGTAATGTTTCATTTAAATGAAAAATCAGTTTTTTAACTACCACTTAGTGGTTTCACTATTCATCAAAAATTGATGTTTTTCAGAACAATGCCAAAATTTCACCCTAAGAAATATTTGATATTCCGAATTCAAAAATGAAGCCTATTTTAAAAAATTCCCAACATATATGTTGCATTAATTAATTTTATAACTAATTCCTGCCGTCACAACAAATAGCGAGTTTTTAAGAAATAATATATATAAAAAGATTGACAATTGTTTATGTCCAATTTCAAAGTGAAATTAATTCTAATGACCACTATTGGATAAAATGGTAAAAATATATTATAATTATAATTTAAAACCACTAAATAGTATAATTTATCACTATAAATTATTTTTATTAAAATGGTTGTTTTTAAGTATTTTTCACTATTCATAAAAAATTGGAAGTTCTTAGAAAAATACAAAAAAAAACAAAATAGGTTAATTTTGTTATTATGAATCCATAAATGAAGTCCATTTTGAAATATAAAAATGTATATAATTTCAAAAAGTTGGTATTACTATTCATAACTGCTACTTTGATTGGTCGCGGTGTGTTAGAATCTCGAACTTGCGTACAATGCAAGCTATTGCATTATTGAAAGAGAAGCGTATCATGGAAGCTCGGGGTGTTACATTATTCCTAACATATTTTATTCCGTGACTTGTAATAAGTTTCCATCTATTTTGAAGGGTTAAATACATTTCCCACCATCAAACTTTTTTCTATTTACAACAAATTGGATTGAATTTTGAGTTAAAATTTGTACATATATATAACTTTCTTTTCTCATGCATAAGGTGAAACTGAATGGTTTATATAACACCTTTATATAATTTTATAGGGGGCCTTCTCTATACTAAAATACCTAATTAAAAATTTCTTTGCACACAAAATGACATTTCATAGATTAACACCAATGTATAAAGACGATCTACAAAAAAGTTGTGTAGTGAATTAAATAAAATAGTTATCTTATAATACTTAAATTGACTCCTTTTATTAATAATTTTTTAATATACTCACTATTGAACATAATAAATTTATGTGGATTTTTTAGAGTCTGAAAAAACTTCTTATATTTGTACCATTATACTTCTTTTTTCATTATAATTTAAACTTCATAAATTGTAATTTAATTTTATCTAGAAGTACTTGTAAGATTTTTATCTCAATATAATATCTCAAGGTGGATTTATTAGCCACTAAATGAGGCTAATATTCATTGTTAATATATATAATATTCATGTTCTTTATTATCCATAAACACCATTTTAGTTCATTTTACACTTTGAACATCATTTCACATTATGATTGTAATACCCTCTTAAAATGCACTATTATGTGGTACATTTTTTAACATCATTTTATGTACCTGATATTTCATCTAATTATACATATTTTAATTTTATATTTTTCGGAAATTGGTCTACACTCTAATATGAACATGTTTCATTCAGGGATCAATTGATAATTCATGGAGGATGATGAAGATATTTGGCAATGAAAGTAAACAATTCTGGAGAAGGCAGATTGGACACCAGCCCACTGATGATACTTTGGAGCCCAACATACAGGCCCAATTAATCCCACATTTCGTGGGATTCTATAATAAATGTATAGGAACAAATCACTCTTCAGAAGATAATGCTAATTCGGCCTCCATGGTGGTCATTTAGGCGGCCCAAATTAGAGATAAAATTCTGTGCCAGATTCTACGGCCCAGAAAAACAGACCACGAATTTGATCATATCTCGGAATCCACAACTCCAAATGGGCCCATATTTTACGGGCGGTTATAATACATCCGGATATCCATTTTCTTCTTCTATGGACTACTCTGATTCGTCCATCTAGAAGGTTATCCAAACGCGTCTGTTCGGTGGATGAAAGCTGGCTGCCACCTCAGGTCAAATGTGGAAAAGTCCAAATTCCACAAGCTTTCCACCACCTATGGCATACCAAAATTAATTGAGATGCTTTGTACAATTGGATACTCGACCCAAGGGCTCAAAAATTCCTTTTTAAGGCAGTGTTGTTGGAGGATTTAGGATCTTGTAGCTTGTTTTCATCTTATTGTTATGTTGCCAATTTCTCGTTGTAATGTTCTTCCTTCACATGTAAGTTGTTTTAATTCATCCTTGTTTCTTAATAAAAGTTCTTCTTCTCTTATTATTCTGTTATTATCCATATCACTTTGATACCGTTGGTTCAAGGTGTGAACTTGTTCATACCAAACCTTGTGAGATTATCACACAATGGTGGAGTGATTGTTATTTTATTGCGTTTTTTTACTTCTCCATTTCCTCCCCCATGAGTCTACTTTCCGCTTCCATTGAAACCATAGAATCAATGGAGGGCTAAATCTTTTATGGGTTGATCCAAGGGAGTATAAATGGGATGGATTGGATGTTATTTATCACTCCATTAATGGCTAATCACTTCTTTTAAATGAGATTTTAATTTGATGATTTTAAAACAACTTCATCCTTATTGAATTTAAGGTCACACATTTCATGTGCTAATACGAACCTCTACCATGGAGTGCTCAAAACATTGATCCTTCAAGTGTGTAGGTGAATAGTATTAGGGTGTGTAGGAATTAAACTAGTAAGTGATGATTTCGTTTGATCTTCTTAAATGAATCCATCTCAATTATAAGAAATTGAAACCATTAAAAAAGTAATTCATCCAATCCACCCCAAGCGATAACCTTGGATCAAATCATTCTTTTAAATTGAATTCACTTAAATCTGTTAGTTATCCTTTAAACCCTTATAAAATCAAACCCTTTTTTCCCACTTCATAGCCAAAAATAGTCTATAGAATTTACGTGTCTATAGGTTTCTTCTTAGATCTCTGAGGATTCAATAACCCAAGCTAAATTACAAGGACCATTCTACCTTCATCTCTTGGGTAAATTTGAGCCAGAATCAAATTTTGGCACCATTTCTAGGGACATAAGTAAGTTATCATAGAAATTATCATTCTTTTTCTTCATCCCTATTCTATTTTCTCACCCCTCACTCCTATGTAAGTCAATTTTGAACAAGTCCAAACATGGGAATCATATCCCCACCTAGATCACTCAACCCCATGTGTGATGTACAATGACCATCCTAATTTCTACATGTGGGATCATCAATAACCTAATGAACCACATTGTTTTTACCCCTATTATCCACAAAACATCTCAACATATAATGAGTTTCAATCCCCACAAAGCCAATTTAAACATCCTCCTATGCAATTCCAACAACATAGTTATCCTCCTTGAATAGACCATTTGTCTCAACCACTTATCCATCCTGATCTACATCCATTACTTGAAAAACTATATCAACAAATGGAGATAATTAATTTTTAGGTTTAATCATTTAGGTTAAAACTACAAAGCATTAAAAATTATGAGGAACCCGTCCTTACACAAACTATCCCTTCCATAACCTTATGTGAAGTGTCTAGTTTCCCACAAACCTCTCATGAATTTACTGAAGAGAAAACCTTTGGATATGGGGAAGATGAAGAGGATCACAGAATTTTTTATGGGTCTTTAAATCAAGAGGAAATTGACTTTTTGGATTCAAAAGTGGAGAATTTGACATCATGGATTGAGTCTCATGAATATAACTTTGTTGATGATTTTTCAAAAACACCAATCATTGAACCATTAAGAGAAATCACAATCTATGAGTCCATACCCATTTCAAACACTGATATTTCCAATTTTTTGGTTGAATCTCCTATTCCAAAGGAACTAATTCTATTGATAAATTTTGAAAATAAAATTGAGATTGATCCAAATTCCCAACCTATGTCTAAAAATGTTAGTCTGCCTGAACTCGAACATGTGTCCTTTCCATCCTTCCTCATGTTTTCATTCATTGAGGATATCCAAAACCACCATGTTTTCATTTTTTCTTATTTTGATATAAATTAAATTGGAATGACCCTTGATGTATTAGGCAATACTAGAAAAGCAACTAGATCCACCATTTCTGATATTCCTTGGATTTACCAACTCCTTTTAGAAAATAGATTTGTTAATGAAACAAATTATAAACATGTAATCAGTATTAAACTAGTTGAATTTGTGAAACATGTGGTCCTTAGAATTTTTAAAGTTGGTATTGGGTAAGATGGGGGGTTCATGTTGAGCTAACGACATTAAACAAAGCGTTGCATGGGAGGCAACCCAAGGTTTTCAAGTTTCCAATAATTTTTTTGTTGCAATAATCTTTATATTTTAAATAGTAATAATGAATCATTTTGATATTTAAAAATAAAAAAAATAGATTGTTGACCTGTTCTTCTATTATGTGTATGGATGGGTATGAAAGGGGAGCACCATATTCATCTGTGTCACATGGTGTGATCCTTGAGTAATGCCTTACCCAGAAATTTAAAAAGAAGACAATGTATCATCAGTTTATTTTATTTTATATATATATTTATATTATATATATATATATATATTGTTTTGTTTTTTTTTTCTTTTTCTACTAGGGAACTCTGCCAGTGACATGGATATCAATGGATTAAAAGGGAGCATCAAGAATTTCAACTTCAACCACTAGGTGACTTAATTCCATGACCCTTATTTTCAATTTCCTATTTGAACTTTCATTCTCTACCTCTACCCCCTTATAAATTTTCTTTTCATTAAACACCGGGGACATTGTTGTTTTACGTTAGGTGGGGGAGATAAAATAAAAATAAAAAATGATTTTGTGTCAAAAATATGATAAATGATTAAAAAATAAATTGAAAATGGAAGGATAAAATCCATTAACTTTAAACATGGTAATACACATTGCACACTTTGAAACTGAATATCAAATAATTTAGTATACCCTGATCCTGATGTTAATCCTTGTATAATTTCATGAGCATTGATTTTGGAATGTGTGGCTGTCCAATGTGATATTTCGTCATTTATATTTTCATCCAAATAAAAAAAAGTTCACAATGCACATCCTTTGGATAGTGGGGTATTATTTTGAGTTCATGGGGTCCCCTAAATAAATAGCATTGGTTTGGTGATCATTTTAGTTTAATATGGGTATTCAAAAAAAATTTAAAAACAAAATTTGCGCATATAGTAATGAAATGACCTAATGCGTGGCTTTCGGCACTTGGGGATCGTGACTCCATAGTTGTCTGGACCAAAGATAGTAATTTTGTCTCTATTTTTGGTAATTTTAATTTTTTTTGACTGAGTTAACTCGAGATGATGCCCGAGTATGTGGGTTTCACTTGGTGCCCTAAGGTCTTTGAGCCTAGAAGTCATCGGCAAAGTCTCGCTACAGGGGTTGACTCTTTTAAGTGCAACTTCAATTACCAGGGCAAAATTGCAAAAAAATAAAAATAAAAATAAAATAAAAAAAATTGAATACTCATCTAAATATTGAAATGTGATTCCACCTAGCGCTTCCGTCATTTCCCCAATGAATAAAGATGAACCCCCATGTTTATTGTGATACACAACACATCCTCATACTTAATTGATATTGGATGTAATATGACAATGAATTTGAACAAAGGAATGGGCTTGGTATTGGGATCTGCTTATGAAACTATCTTGTATTAAAATATTTTTAGGGGTTTAATGATTGTTTGGTATAAGGTTTTTTGGTGATCGTTGTGTATTAAAATGTTTTTGGAAAAGGGAATTCGAATTTCATATTGTTGAAATATATTTTTCTCGGGACTAGAAAAACTCAAGTTGGGGGGTGTGATTATCCACTAAATGAGGCTAATATTCATTCTTAATATATATAATATTAATGTTATTTATTATTCATAAACACCATTTTAGTGCATTTTACACTTTGAACATCATTTCACATTATGATAGTAATACCTTCTTAAAATGCACTATTATGTGGTACATTTTTTAACATCATTTGAAGTACCCAATGATTCATCTAATTATACATATTTTAATTTGATATTTTTTAGAAATTGATCTACACTCTAATATGAACATGTTTCATTCAGGGATCAAGGGATAATTCATGGAGGATGATAGATATATTTGGCAATGAAAGGAAGCAATTCTGGAGAAGGCAGATTGGACACCAGCCCACTGATGATACTGTGGGGCCCAACATACAGGCCCAATTAATCCCACATTTCGTGGGATGCTATAAGACATGTATAGGAACAAATAACTCTTCAGGAGCTAATGATATTTCGGCTTCCATGGTGATCATTTAGGCAACCCAAGTTAGAGATAAAATTCTGGGCCAGATTCTGCGGCCCAAAAAAACATCCCACTAATTTGATCATATTTCGGAATCCACAACTCCAAATGGGCCCAAATTTTACAGGCGTTTATAAGACATCCGGAGATCCATTTTATTTTTCTTTGGACCACTCTGCTTCTTCCATATAGAAGGTCATCCAAACGTGTCTGTTCGGTGGATGAAAGCTGGCTTCCACCTCGGGTCAAATGTGGAAAATTCCAAATTCCACAAGATTTCCACCACCTATGGCCTACCAAAATTAATTGAGATGCTTTTTACTGTTGGAGGATCGACCCAAGGGCTCAAAAATGCCTATTTAAGGTAGTGGTGTTAGAGGATTTAGGATCTTGGAGCTTGTTTTCATCCTAATGTCGTGCTGCCAATTTCTCTTTGTAATGTTCTTCCTTCACAAGTAAGTTGTTTTAATTCATCCTTGTTTCTTAATAAAAGTTCTTCTTATATTATTATTCTGTTATTATAATTATAACTTTGATACCGTTTGTTCAAGGTGTGAACTTGTTCATACCAAACATTGTGAGATTATAACACAACGGTGGAGTGATTGTTATTTTATTGCGTTTTTTTACTTCTCCATTTCCTCCCTCATTAGTCTACTTTCCGCTTCCTTTGAAACCATATAATCAATGGACAACTAACTATTTTATGGGTTGATCCAAGGGAGTAGAAAAGGGCTGGATTGGATGTTATTTATCACTCCATTAATGGCTAGTCACTTCTTTTAAATGAGAGTTTTATTTGATGATTTTAAAACATCTTCATCTTTATTGAATTTAAGGCCACACATTTCAAGTGCTAATACGAACCTCTACCTTGGAGTGCTCAAAACGTTGATCCTTAAAGTTTATAGGTGATTAGTATTAGGGTGTGTAAGCATTAAACGAGTAAGTGATGATTTCGTTTAAACTTCTTAAATGAATCCATCTCAATTATAAGAAATTGAAATCATTAAAAAAGTAATTCATCTAATCCACCCCGAGCGATAACCTATGATCAAATGATTCTTTTAAATTGAATTCACTTAAATCTGTTAGTTATCCATTAAACCCTTATAAAATCAACTCATGTTGGCCACTTCAGAGCCGAAAATAGTCCATAGAATGTACGTGTCTATAGGTTTCTTCTTAGGTCTCTGAGGATTCGATAACCCAAACTAAACTATAAGGATCATTCTACCTTCATCTCTTGGGTAAATTTGAGCGAGAATCATGGATCTAAATGGATAATAGTGTTAAATTTTACATATTCTAATACAGGGTCAATGAAAATTTCTAATAGTGTCATCTTCAAAAAATTTCCACATGTACACTAGAAGCATAGATTACAGATATATGTTATCGTAAAATCTTTTGAAGCTAATAGATATCATAAATACTATGACGTTATGAGTTTTTCATACCATGTGATGCATCCATCCTATGGATATGGTCATACCATGAATTTTTGTCACATTAACTCACCAATCATTTATATCTAATAGATGATAATGTGTAACTTATGGATCACATCAGCACATAGACTGATGCTTGAGTATGTTGAATCGTTTTGTATACACCCATGACTTTGGATGAGGAACCATTGAATTCAAGAACCATAAATACAAAACAATATATCAATCATTCATAAGTCTATAATAGACCAAAATTATGGGTGGGACATTAGTTGGAAACTTTACCGTATGAGTGTCTTTTAGTGTGATTTTGGGTGGTCTTAGATGTGTTTTTAATGATGTGTACATTCTATGAAGGAGTTGAATATAATCAAGCTTAATGAGGTTATCTATCTCCCATAATCATTTTCTCATCACAACAAGGAGATATTACATGAATTTATTTGTAGGTGGATAACTAAAACCATTAAAATCTATCTAATACCTAGAGATATTTGGATGATCCCTTTGGAAGTGAACACGATTTTTAGGGTTTCGATTTTTGTAGAAAATAATATTTTGTTTCTACCTCCTCATTCTTCAAGTGATGAAGTGGAGTAGACTCCACCAGTTTTAAAAACTCTATTAGAGCTAGTGAAGGATATTATAGGTAATGGAATTTGTACATGTTTAAATATTCATTTTTTGTGAGTATTTTTTCATTAGATTGAATGTAAAAGTACCAAATACAAGTTTTCCATAGAACATCTAAAATAGAAGCACCTAGGGAAAAATTTCATATATTGGACAATAATGAAAGATGGCAGATACACTGAGTGGGTCTAGGAAAATAATATTGTTGTTAAAATATATATTTTCATAGATGTATTCATGGAAATATTCATAACCATTTATTCACTTCAGGTTATTAATTTTATTAATAGAGTGATGACCATCACATATATTCAAGAGATCTAGATAGCACATGGAAAACGAATAATCCAGATCATTCTAATATTTTAAAAGTTATATATAAATTTAAATAAGATCAATATGAGGAAGTACATATTCATAGTAGCTAGATATTTCAAGTTATGTGGGGATGGACCACATATCACATTGGGGGGGTGTGAGTTTATTAACCCTACTGTAATTCCAAGGGCTTGATTCATGATATATAATTGGAGAATCACTAAGGTTTGGCTGATATACATAATGGAATGTAATGTTTTTTCAATAATGAAAATCTATAAAAAATTATTTTTTATCTATATAGATCCCAAATATCATTTTCGATGGATAAACCTCTAAAATTTATGTAAATATTTTATTTCTCTTAGAAAAATTAGAGATAATTCTATTTAATGGGTTTTAGGGGGAGGCAATCATTGAATCTTATTAACCCTATAGAATTTCCCATCATATTCATTGCGTACAAATAAAATATCGTACAATTATTTAGTGTGTTTATATTAAGTGACAACTTGTTATTACACACATAAAATGGTTGATGTTCAACCAAGAGGGAATATCGAAAATTTTCACCTTCTCTTCAAATGGTTTTTTATTAGTTTGTTTATCAATTATATTGAGACCTAGATCGGTTCATTCTCTAACATAATTATTAAGGACGTGGTAGTCTGTGTTAGAGGACCATCGTCATCTAAAGGTAAAGTGGAAAAGAAACACATGAAGGTAATAAAATCATATAAATGAAAATGTCTAATAAAACTTCTAATTAGTTGAATACATGGAATAATAGTGAATAATTTAGACATTTCTCTTCAAACTACAAAAATATCACCCTAATAAAATATTCTTGGGAATTCATATTTATCATAAGTAAGGGAGGATTTGGCTTCATAGAGATGTTTTTCAACTATAAAAGAAATTTTAGACTCTCAAAAAATAGTGGAGGTTTTTTCTAGTATACCGAGGAATTATCACTGCAACATTCAACATATCCTTCGAGAATCATCTTGAAAAATTCATTGATTTCACTGAAGAATTTTATGTTTTAGTTCATTACATAAACATTGAAGAATTTTATGCACAGCAAGAATTCATGATTTTGTTATTTTATGTATATAATAATATATACTATTATTATAATGATGATTTTGTTAATTCCCTATAATAATATGAAAAAACTGATTAATAAGTGGTTATGTAATGTTAGTATTAGGGGCGATAAAATCAATTATATTTACCTTTTTATTTTATCATCAAAACTATCACTAATATTAACTTTTAATCTAATAGGAATCCAAGATGGATTCCTCACCCTTAAGGTATCCAAAATTTTCACCAAGAGGTGTATTGATTGGATCAGATAGTAAATTAGGTTATAGGGTTAAGGATGACCATTCATCGACATGCATGGAACAGTTATGTTCAATATAACCTAACCCCTATACATCAGCCTGTTTAGTTTTAATTTCCAAATGGTATTCCAAAAGAGGAAAATGGTTTTAAAAAACTTTTAACAAAGAGGAAAATACATTTGGATATAACATGCCTCAATTAATTAAATTTTCAATAATTACTAATTTGGTGTTTTCCCTATAAATTATGGGTAGAACATGAATTAATTAAGAGAACTGTATAAATTTTCTATGCTTTATTAATGTGATTATTATTATTATTTTCATAATATAAAACCATATAGTGTATGGGTCTTATTATGAGGATCTTTTTGATGAGATTAGGGTTTGGGTTCCCGTGTATAGTTTTTTCAAGGTTGATTGGTGTCATTTATATAATAAAACTTAAGTAGTTTATGTTAGTAGTGGTTGTTCCAGAGTGGTATCATTATATATACTTCTATAGAGTGTGTAGAGGGGTCTCTAGGTAGGCTGGTGGTTATGCCATAAAGGATGGTGGGTTATTATTTCCTAGTAAGGGTGGTTTGATTCAAAATTCAACTTATGGGAAAATTGTTGAGTATGTACATGATAAGAAATTTCCATGTGTAACTATAGAATGTTTAGATTCTTTGACTATTGGAAAATTCACAAAATATTTGAAGTTATATTTTTTGTTTTGTTTAGTAATTTCTTTGGTTATATTGGGATATTAAGAAATATGAGTTCTTTTCCAAGGGTATTTTGGACATATAAATTATATAGATTTGGTTGGATAATGATGTTCTTTGGAAAAAGGTTTTGTTTTGGTCATGATTTGAGTCATTTTTATGGAATGGGATATGGAAATATATAAAATTAATTGTGGTTATAAGGAGTGGTAAATCGTAACGTGCTTGGGGAAGCATGTTTTTTATATTTCAACAGATAAATTGAATTAGGTGTATAATTATTCTAATGTGATGTTCTTAGTTTTAAATCTCTCCTTGAATTTAAAGTTTGGTTGAGGAACATATCCATTGGGAAGTCCCTTGGTGAGACTACCCTAAGAGCAGGTTCATTGTGAATCTTCTGAACTCTTGGTGGCATGTTCTCAAAGAGGGAGATAGTAGTGTATCATTTTAATTTCCTAGGAAATACTACCAAGTCCTTACATTTTTTCCATATGACTATGATTTTATTTAATAGATCAATAGTGGGGAGGATTGGTTCAGTAGAGTGGTTATAGTTGTAGAATTCATTTTGTTTTTTGATGTTGATCTTCTATTTACTATAGTACCATCGATTGTTGATGTATTATGGGTAATTTCTCTACATGGGAAATTTGGTGTTATGAAATGTATTATAGGACCCTTTATTGAATGAAAATTGTACACTACTAGGTTTATAAGAAAATTTGAGTTAGTGGTTGGTGGATATTGTGATGATATTGGTTTGGTTCCGTGGATGGGGTGAATACTCAATTTTTTAGTTGGTAACTTTCATTGGATAGTAGTGATAACCAATTGAAAAACAAGTAAATCATGATTTGATTTCGCCATTTTAGGTTTTAAGACCCTGTTTCATGGTTTGGGGGTTGAGGTTGTCATATTTCTAGGAGTAAGGATCACGTGAGGGAAATACCAATGAGATGTTGATGTTTTATTAGGGTTCTATAAATTTGTTGAAGATACAGAATATCTTATGTTAAGAAGTATCCTACTAGTGTTTTGTGTGAGACCAGTGAATAAGGTAAGTGTTAACCAATTTCTAGAATTTTTAAATGATAATTATATTTAGTTGGAATATGAATTTTTAAATGTTTTGGATAAATACATTTTAATCCATAATTGAATATGGTATCATGATATTTTAACTGGATTGTGTAAATATTTGGTACTATCAACACATTTGATTGTTGGCTGGATATATTTTCTATTGAATATTCTAGATATTTTTAAAGTATTTAACATTATCATTAATGATGATAAATCATGGGAGAACAGGGTTCAACACTATAGTGGGAAGTAGTTATATTTTGAGAAAAATATAAGATCAATGAGCATTGAAATGTCAGAATCAAGAAAGAATGGAGACATTAGAAATTAATTCTTGGATTAAGTATTGGGGTATCATTTGAGATGATTCTTGGGATTTAGAATCCTTATTGTAGATATTTTATAAAAACTGACATTGTTAAGCGTATTGAAATTCATAGAAAATTTGATTTTTGAATATCAGCATAGGGGTGATAAGAAAATCAGGGCTCAAATTTGAATTATAATAGTTTGAACATCTCTAGGAGGTGTTTATTGGTGATTTTTAGAGATATTGGATGTTTATTATATGATAACTATAGTTTAGAAAAATGGTAAGGAGGGTTTTATTAATTTAATAGGCTATAGGAGACATCTTCTACTTAAACTAGGGGTTTTAGTGACATGGAATTTATTGTCTCTAATTTCAATTTTGAAGGTAAGGGAAGGTAGAATGTAATCACACAGAAAACCATCTACAAAATGTTACATTTATTTCTTATAGGAGGTAAAACTATAACTAAGGGAATATACCATGAAAGATGTCAATGTATAATTTATCATTCCATGGCCTGAGGGGTTATCTCTAAGAGGGTTGTTTTAGGATTAACCATAACATTATATCTAATGGGTTATACATCATTTGTGTTTGTGATGAACGAGTATCTATCTTCCCCTAGTGAATTATTTAACTACTAGGAACTATGACATATCAAATAATGGTGAACATTAGTGCAACAGTGTGATATGACCCCTTAGGTCACACCACAACCTAACCCAAGATTGGGGAATTTTACTAGGTTATTTTGGTCAAAATGTAACATTACACTTTTATAGTTTTTTAGATATGTTATACATATCATTTTTAAATTATCCCATTCTATCTTTTATATTATGGATGTCCGAGAGAGTTATTTTTCCTAACCACTCCTTTTCTATACATTAAACCCCTAGTTCCACCATTTTTTATGTTGATCGTGGATTTTTTGGAGCACCGTTGCTAGGTAAACTCTCCCCTACCATCATCTTATTCACCCACTAATTATGGATGGTTCCATATATGGTTATGATGTATATTCATCTATATCGTGGTGAAATCATCCTTATATGATGGGTATCCATATTGTTGTGGATTGATGATATATAAATAGTGTATATTCCACTTATTTCTCACTATTTAATTATAGTTATGTCACATGGGGGTTTTCCTTGGGGTTCCACTAAATTTTATTTGAATCAGTGACCAACATGATGTCATATGAAGGGTATTTCATTCATAGAAGTTATAAAATAATATCACAGGATTTAAAAATTCTATTTATTGAGTTTATTTACATGATATCCTACTCGACTATATTTCATGGATTATGATTCACTAAATTATATTTTGTAATTAATTATAATATATTATGATTATTATTGAAGATTTTTTTGAGATAAGATCTCAAGAACATGGTTATGGCTGGTCTAAGATTGGATATATATATATATATGGATATAATTGATGAGGATGGTATCTTCATTTTAGAGGGAGGTGGTCTATTTAAGTCAGAAACTTATGTGTGTCAACATATACACATTATGTGTGTTCCTATTATTGGTTTTGAAAAATTATAGAAGGGTCCAGGCGAGTTTACAATTGAGGTAGGGGATTATTTTAATCAATCAAGTGATGATAAAAGATTCTCATGCATGGGTGGGTAATTTGAGGTATGTCCCCTTGGGAAATATTTTATAGAATTTCATAAATGGACCCATCATGGTATTCATTGTTATCGTAAGTGATTAATGTATTATAGTGAGATATAGCTAGTGGGTTAAGGGAACCCAATAGTCTGTCCACTGAAAAATAAATTTTATAGTGTTGGTCCTTGGGATTTAAGTGTAATTAGGTTGAATTATGAACTAGTCACTCTCTTTTGGGGTTCCATGTAATAGTTATTGAATATATAGAGTGGTCATGATCTTTATTTTGTGTAATTCACTAATTGAATAATGATGATAACACATTAGGGGTATGGATAACTAGTTGGGATCCAATAGAAGATTATATATTATATAATTAGATAAGCACATGGTTTGATTTAGTGGGTTTTGGTTTTTCTATGTATAAACATAATGCAAAATTACTGTTTTTATAGGTAATGATTTTCCAATGATACAACTTGAGGAATATATAATTATTATTAGTGTTAGAGATATAGTACGGATTTATGATAGTTTCATTGACACTCTCTTTGGTAGTTCATAAACTAAATGAAACGCTTGATGTTCAGTATGGATTGATGTTTACAATGGGTAAATTTTATAAGTCGGTGATGGTTGAAGGTCTTTATATAATTATGATTAATTATTATGAAAATTTTGTGTTAATATAAAGTGTACAAATGTTGGATGGGGTGGTGATGTTGATCATTAGGTTCTACCCTCTATCTGAGTTCTAGGCATGGACATGTGTGTGGATTTTTTGGGGGATGGGCTATTGTACCTTTATTCGAGTTTCTTAACTAAAAAATTTACATTTTACTTCCAAGATCTATAATATAAATAAATATATTTTCATGTGATGATTATTATTATATTTAATATTAATGTGACAGATACTTAAGAGTACCTATCTATTTTTAAGGTTTTTAGTTGATCCCTATAATAATGAGAACCTTTAAATTTTATGATAATATTTTTAAACATATTTCCTATGGTCTAGTTAACACATTCTGATAGTATCTATATAATATTTTGAGTATCAGTTGTTATATGCTCATACGAAATTGAGACTTCTTCTCATGAAGTATTCACTTGGTAATCATGATGAATATAGGTTATGAGGGATGACCCATTAATAGGAATTACACATTTTATATGTTACATTGTATATTCAGATACACAAAAGTGTTTATTGGTCCTTGAACTTGAAACAATTATTAAAATATATCATATATCAACATCGATGATTCATGGATTAAAATATTGATGAAAATGGATCATAGTGAGGAATCATCTATTGGGTATGTTATAGGTTATATGATAATAATTTAATAAATGAAGGGAATTTTTTCTTTCAAAATTAATTTAAGAACATATCATTGTGCATTTGAATGAAATTGAATTTTCTAGACAAATTCATGTCAATTGTAGTTCATCGATGATTTCATTTATAAATTCAATGGAAGATAAATCAATTATATAGGATGATAAAGCAATTATGTGCCATGTTTGATGAGATATCATGGAAAATAGATTATTTTACATAGAAAACATGTATAGAAAGGTTGTTATAATTGTGAAATTGGATTTATTCTCAATCATAGACTTGACATGCTGTTAGACACTATTCCTTGACATGAGGTATGTTTACTTAATTACTTTGAGAAAAAGGTCTAAAGGGTCACACAATATTTGTATTTATAATCTAATTAAATTTTATAGTATTTAAATGAAAAGAATAATTATTATTCTTGGCTTATAGAATTATAATTATTCAAGTATCTTTCATTTCATAAATTAAATCAAAATATTTTAGTGTTTATAATATGGGAGCTTAATATTTTCTATTATTTATTATTTAAAAGTTAATTAAAAAATAGTTATTAGTTTACCACATTAGTATATAAATTTATATATAAATATAAATTTATTTACATGAATTTTTAAATAAATATTTATTTATTAGTTTCATAAATATAATAATTATTTATTTACTAAAAACTTGTATTTTTCAATTTAGTATAATATTTTTTATTTAATGTTCAATATATTTCATGGTTGAGTTATAATATGAGTTTATGGATTGATGCAATTGATATATTATAAATAATATCATTTATGTAAATAATAATTTATATATTTGTAAATTATTTTTAAATATGTGTATGTCATGATACATAATAATGAAAAATATTATTACTATTAGATATGGAGAATATATTAGAGAAAATATTTAATAAAGGGACTTCAGATAATTATCAAATATTTACCATTGGTATATATTCCAATTTATATCAATTTAGGGGAATGAAACCATTTTTCAAAATATAGAGACTCAATAAATTCTTTAAATTGTTGGAGAGACATCCTCTTCACACCCTATCAATAATAAGAAACAACATGACAAATTTATTGTTATGATTGATTGTGAGAGATATGAAGCACTAGTTTCCTCCACACAACCACTAAGAATACCATGATAATTGTTCATAAATAAATTGAACTTGTGTTGATACACTACAAAATGTTCTGTTTGGATTATACACTGAAATAATGACATGAAAAGAGCTGCATAAAAATTGATGATAAGGAATTATCACATTCGATGTAATTCAAAATTTAACTAAATAAAAAATTAAATCTAAATGATCATTTATTATAAGATTATAAGGATTTAATTATTAATATATTAATATGGGTATATATCCACCACTTCTACAATACCCAAAAACCTTCATGTGGCATTGGAGTGGTCACATTTTAATTTATATTTTTTTGATCAATTTTTTTTTATTTGCTAGATTTAGTTTATTATCTATTAAAAAGTCGAGATAAAATGTTATTATGAATTCATATGAACAAGATAAATCCAGAAACGTATTAATAGTACTCAATGATCATATCCATATGTGTTGATTTTTCTGGCCATACGACATGAATACATGACCGGTAGTAGTTAATTACATGTCATGTACCCTTAATCAACCACAAAAGAAGAATGTTGAATTAATCATGGCATGTTAGGTGGATCATTATAAAATTTCATTACATAATTAATATTTACTATCAATATGACATGTTATTTTATTGGGATTATATAACTCTTAACTAGTCTATACCCTATTTAAACACACACATATTTTATTCTTTGTAATTCATTTCATTTCATGTGGTCAATAACTTGACATAATTTCATGCCATATTTTGACTAAAATCTAAGTTATATATCTACAAATGTATTACAAAACAAATATTAGAATCTACATTCTATGTAACAAAGAATATGTCAAGTGATATGCAGGCCAAGACTTAAGGTGTATTTTGAGGGTGGATTGAAGATTATAACAAAGTGTGTCATTGTTTGTACAGGATGTGTAAAATGCTTCAAATAATAAAAACTATGAAACTAGATAGTAATGTTGTGTTATTCAACAAAAAAATAATAAAATATAGATTTGAAAACATGATATGTACATTAATATATACATTATATAATAGTAGTTCTTCATAACATGGTAAATTATGAGTAATTTTAACCATATTGTGTATAAATAGTTTATTATTAATTTAACTCAATATAAATCTACAACTACATTATGTACAATGTTTTTGTACTAATATTTAAAATTATTTCGAATGCAAGAGGTTCATATCAGTATATTTATGATGCATCTTCTAGTATTATGCTTGAAATAAATTATTATTAATTTATCTCAATAGAAATCTATAACTACATTATGTACAATGGTTTTGTACTAATATTTAACGTTATTTCAAATGCAAGAGGTACATATCAGTATATTTATGACACATCTTCTTGTATTATGATCCACACAGACTACACAGGTTGACACCCAGAACAACACATTGTGTATATCATTACACAATTTGTGGGAATACATTCTGTGTAAGTAAATATTACATGATAGGGACCGTACACAAAGTGAATCACATGACATATTCGATGAAATTGAATGTCATGTAAGTAAAAGTAACATGTCAAGTTTCTTCAAGAATAAGTGTCAGGTATATATTCATTTTTTGCAATCATTTTATATGGATTAGGAGGGTACATGATGTATAGGACAACAAGTACAAGTTCTGTAATTAATGAAAATATTCATCCAAAAAATTATTTTAGTCAACTCATAATGGATGTGAATATTATTATATCAAAATGGTTTTTTAATAGAAAATAAAGATATAAAATTAATTAATTAATGTTTTGATTCATTTACTAATTCATGTAAATTTATTATAATGAGTGTTAATTGGAATGAATTCTAGAATGTTCAAATGTATAAACATTGTATGTTGTGATAGGTCATGAGAATGATCTTGTTATTTATTTATGAGATTTATTATAGATTTTTATTTTATTATTTATTATGTGATAATTTATTATTATTTTTATATGATATGTTGTGAACCACCCATTACTATTTTATTATGCATGATCTTATGTGTCTGTGTTTATTTTATATAACCATAAACCCATGGTTCTATTTACTTAATAACGAGTAAAAAATTTATGTGATGGAGGTCCCACTAATAGAAGATATTCCATAACCCGATACATTGTGAAACCTACCAATGAGATACAAATTTTAACAAATAAATGATTTAACTCAATCCACCCATTATCTAAAGGATTTATTTATCCTAGGTTCAAGGTTAGTCAATATATACTCTAAAAAATATATTATATAATATTTCATTATCACATAATTTATTTATCAATATTATAAAATGAATATATATATATATATCTTAATTTATGATATGAATGGTTTATTTAATGATCAAACATGGTCACATAATGTAAATAGATTAACAACCATGTTACGATATGATAAAATAAAATATTATGAAAAAATTATATTATGAATCAAGGTTAATTTACTAGGTAAAATATGAATAATATTAATGAGCATGTGAAGATTGAAAAAAGATTATCTATACACATGTAAAATAAAATCCCTCAATGAAATATTAATTAAACAATATAACTCTATTTTTTGAGTTAGAATATATCTATATATTAATGTATATCTCTTAACTTCGTTAGGATGCTTTCATTTATTTGATATTCCTAAAGAGAGTCATATTTGGAATTAAACATGTTAGTATCAAGAGTAGTTTCCCATGTATGGTATAGTGTATCTTGGAAGAAAGTACTAATGAAATCTGAGTTTAATATTTCAATATTGGTAAGTATTCTCAATAGATAAAGTAACTATTAGTTAATGTTTTTAGAAATAAAATCCTACAAAATTACATTCAATTAATTTAATAATGAACTATTCAAGTGTATATTTGGGAAATATAGATAATTTACACTAGAATATCTGTGTGAATGAATATTATGAATCAAATATTGAAGGATATTGGGATTTCATAAAATAGTGGGGGTTACATAAAATTATTTTATTATGTCATAACTAATTATTATGAAAATTTTTAAAAAATAATTTTCATTTTTACATAACATATAATAATATTTGACAATGAATATACCATTGTTACTTATTTTTTATAATGATAATCTCATGAATGTAGCTAACATGAAGGAGTGGTATTATAAAAACATGATATTTTATGAGAATTATTCTTTTTAATTTCACTGATGTCTTGTGATTATACGCTACAAAAAATTTAGTTTGTTCTATATGCAACATTGTATTAGCTTGCAGTATACCCAACACTATTCTTGGATGGTGTTTCACACAATTTCAAGTTCATTTGATAGTAGTTATTCTACACGACATTGAGTGTATATATATATATTCAATGTGTAAATGACATATGGTTTGATTCTATTATACGCAACAACAAAGGAGCCTTGCACTACAGGCAACTATGACTTGGCTAGCATTACACGCAATCGCAACCTTCCTCGATAGCGTGTGTTGTACGCAATATCGAGTTTCACTAAACAACGATATATTATTATAATATTATTATAGACTAGCCGTTATAAATAGTATTAACCAAATTTTGAATTTTATAACATTATTATTCATCTTAAATATTTTCTAGAACATGGTATGAGAAAAAAATAAATATTTCAGGTAAAATAAGTATTTTTCAAAAAATGAAGTTTTGCTGTCTTTTGATGGCGCACCCACTTTAAATAATGATTTTGAAATTTTTATAAGTTAAATTTGACAAAATAAAATTCTTCTTTGGAATCAGGAAATAAAAATTTACTTTGGATATATTTTTCATATTATTCTGGTAACTTTCATATTTTGATAAATAGAAAAAACATGCTATATTTTAATTAAAAACAAATTTTTCATCGCAAAAATTTATATGGTTTGATTGTGTTTTTAATTGGTTTTAAAGTTTAATTAGAATATATTTTAACCATTTAATCCAATGTTGGTCATTTGAATTAATTTCACTTTGAATTTGGACATAAACAAGTGTCGATTTTTGATAGTTATAGTTTCTTAAAACATGCTATTTGTTTTGATAACAGGAATTACTTCTAAAATAAATTATTTCCACTTCTATGTTTTGAACATGGAAAAATAGAAATCATTTTATAATTCGTAATATCAAATATATCTTAGGCTGAATTTTTGGTATTTTTCTGAAAAACATCAATTTTTGATGAATAGTGAAAACACTGAGTTTTTTTGTTAAAACTGACTTTTTATTTAATTAATCATTTATTTGATTTAAATTTATTTTAGGTAAAAATATATACATAATACTTTTATAATTTCAATTAAATTCATTGGAGTCATTTTATAATAATTTTAGATTTATAAAAATTGTATTGAACACTTCACCGTCTTTTACCCACCTCCTAAGAGATTTTGCAATTGTTCGTAAAACATAATTTGCCCTCTTCTGTGAGTTGAATTTCGAAAATCTAAGACACACGGTTAATATCAAGGAATAAAATGTGGTTCAATAAGATAAAAATAATCTTTGGTGAATAGTAACTTTTTACTTTTATTTACCACGGTTAAAAGTAAATAGGGTAATTCAAGGTTAAAAGAATTTTATAATAATTTATAATTACCCTAACACTTGTCCAAAACTTATTGACTGAGTAATGGCCAGACATGGGCATCCTTGGGTCGATTTTGGGACCCCATGGAACCAGTTATGAAAGAAAATTACACATTAGATTAATTAATTTAATGTAAAGAAAAAATTGACATTAACAAAAAATCTTTTAGTAAATTATTTTTTATATTGTGATATATAAGTAATATTTTAGAAAATAAATATTCATTAGAAATCTAAAATTATTTCCTATATCATGGTTTTTTTTCATAATTTTTATTCATCAAATGAATTAAATTAATTATGACACATTAATGATATATTATTTACCTCATTAATAAATGATTTAAATAAATAAGATTATAATGATTAAAATATTATCCAAAACATGTCCAATTCTGGGTTTATGACTTTATTTCGACCATGAGTCATCGTATCATCATATTTAATGATTTTTGGTCCTTTTTAAACCGAAGATAAGTTTATAATAAAATAATATTTTCACACTTTCCAAAAGAGCCCCTCCTCCCCCTTATAAAAGGAGACCATTTATATCCAATTCCTCACACCTCTCAAGCCATTTGGCTCATCTAACCTCTGCCCAATTATGATCCCTATATCCCTATCCTCCTCCTAGAAGCCTTACATTAGGCATAAGGAACTTCAAGAAGTCCTTTTGGTTCAAACCAAAGGAAGTAACCCAAATTAAAGGTAACTATTTCTCTTAAGTTGTTTTCTTTTATTATACTTCTCCAACCCCTAAACTCTTTTTAATCCCTTCTCTTGTAACAACACCAGTATCAAAAATATACTCGGATATTTTTATGAGAAGTATTCTAACTAAACTTACACACATATCTATCTAATGGACGAAGAACATAATGTTTCTGTGGATAGAAAACTAACGCCTCACGAAACGGTGATTGTTTGATTTTCTCATACCACCTCTCATGGTGGACATTATGATGGAATTGTCTTTATATATAATACATATTAAGTTTATGATTTCATTAAGCTTCTTTACTTCCCAATTATATCAAGCCTTTATGGTTTCAATAGTGGGTAAATATGATAATCTCATTTGAGGAAGTGCAGACTACCGCCCCCTCAAAGTGATGTGATTCATTAATGCCTTATGTGGGATGTACAAAGGATGTAGTTAATGATATTATATCTGATATTATACTGGAATTATGAAATACCTATGTATAATTATTTTTTTATTCCATTAAAATAAGAAATATAAATGAAAGAAAAATTCATGCGTACGTACGACTTACCGTCTCCATGAACGATGCATTTCATTTCTTACCTCCATATGTTAGGTACTATTATAAATACATGTATATGAAGGACATATAATGAATATATATGATATATAAATCATCATTTAAATTATATAAGTAATTAAATAATGATATAAGTAATAATAACATCAATAACAACAAGTCTAAACACATACGATAAATAACATGATTTTACCCAAAACGTTTCTTTAACATTGGATTTATAAAAGAATGGGTAATATAAAGTAATAAGTGAACCATATATGATATCATAACAATGAATATGATTCTTTAATAAGTCAATGAGATTATTTAAATCATTATACAGGAGGTTCGGATACATACAAAGCATATCGGACCTAAGGTAATAGATAACATTTTCAATCTCGTTTTTATCCGAGATTGTTTATTTGTAAGTATTTACTGGGTTTATTTTTATCATTCGTGCCCATTTTTTTAAAAATGTTTTTATGTATGTTTAAATTTATTTTTAACCATTTTTTTAAATCTATCACATGTTATGAAAGGAATCATACTTTTGTTTACCACATGAGGAACATATTGACTTTTCTGACAAAAGTAAGAGAAGAATGTTATTTTTAACTTATACAGCATGAACAGATTTTTACGGTTTCATAACTACTCATTTTCAGGAAGCTTAATCTACAATATTTCATTATTATTTTCAATATAATCATTTTCTTTTAAAATTGTATGAAATTTTGTGAAAATAAAATGATTTTGAAGAAGAAAAGATATTTTCCTCAAGAATTTATTTCAAGTATTTTATCAAATTCATTTTCCATCTAAGAATACACTATTTCATATGTGTATGTTTCAAGTATAATGTCACTATGATTTACATTGTTTCACTTTTCTTATGATGAAATTATATCCATTTGTTTTATATCGAATATGTTATGATGGGACGATGTTTATGAAACCAATTTTATTCTTTGGGTTATGATGAATGATTTATGTTTATGTTGTTGCGCACGTAAGAATGATTTCATTATGAGATGGGTGGGACCTATATCTCCCTCCAATAAATTGGGTATAGATTTATATCTCATGAGATGGACATGGCTGAAACGGAAAGTAAATCTGGTTCAGTAATACAAGAATGGAACAACAATTAAACCCATTTCAGTAAGGGACTTTGTCTACTAAGATGGTCTTGGCAGCAATGTCTTGGATACTATGGTAGTCATATCATGTGATTAATGTTTTTCCATAATTAAAAGTTTTTTTCCCATGCTATTTTATCCTGATTGTTGTTCCATTATGATCTATGCCATATGTACTTCCATGTTTTATCTCATTGCTCAAGATTTTCATGTTTAAATATTATGGTCATGTTTTTAAGTTCAAATGTATACAGTTTGTTTTATTTTCTCCATGCACATCCCTATTGAGAATTTGAGCTCACCCTTTTTATGTTTTATTTTACCCAGGATATAAAGAAAGGTTTTAGGTAAGAAAACAAAAGGGGATGATCTTTACGGGGGATGTTGAAGATCATTAACCATGATTAGAAGATTATGTTCCATGTTTCCAAAGACACTAATCTATTATGGTCCTTGAGTGTTTGTTTTTGTTATGTATTAAGCATTCTACAAAAGTAATGTAATGTCCATGTATGTCAAGATTTGGGTCTCTACAGTTTGTATCAGATTAAAGGTTTATTCAACCTTTGGAAACCATGATGCAAAAACATTAGTGAGATCTCTAGAGATATTTCTATGGTATGTCTAGGGATGTCCCTAATGTTAAGTATAAGTATAGGTTATAGTACTGGAATTAATGTAATGATATTATAATTAAACCTAAGATGTTAGATGTCCAAGGTACTCCCCCTTTATTATGTTATTTTCCTTTTATGATTTTTGCCTCTCACAGAATTCTTTTTGTTTTTTAGTCAATGGAGAGAACCAGAAGGAATTCGGTTAACATTGAATCCAATGGACAAATTGGTGACTATGAGCAACAAAATTACTTAATGCCTAGAGAGAATGATATTGTGATTATGTCGAATCAGTCATCGCGATATATGATTAACAAGGTGAATTTTAGTGGTATTCCTAATTCATCAAATAAGAGGAAGATATACTTTTATGCATGTTTGCTTATTGAAGTGCATAGAGAAATGAAGATTGGGATTTCTACATAAGGGAATAAGAACCTTGATGAAAACATAAAATGGGGGGTAAGATGTTATCTATGTGGGGAGAAGGGTCATAGAGTGAAAAACTGTTATGGAGTTCAATTTCATATCTGTGGAGAACATGGGCATTACCCAGCTCAATGCCCTGACATAAGATGTTACTTTAAATCAAGGAATGACTTATTCCATGAAAATCATTGAAGAGTATGTATTGATGTGTTTATGTATTGGTATTCAAGAATAATGTTGTTGATTTACTTTTATAGTATATTGGAATATATATATGTATTTTTCCATTGTGGTTTTCCATAAAAATATGGTACCAGTAACCATGAATAATGATTGAAATATTTTTGATAAGACGATGATATGCACATAATGAAGGGATAAAGAGAAAATTAAATGATCTCATAACTGATATAAGGACAATTTGATATCATGGATTGAGTATATAGAAATTTTGGGATTTTGGAATGTGGAAAGAGTTAACTTTTGATAGAATTCCTGTCTTCACTAAGGTTATATGGTAATTCTTGTCTCAATAGAATACAAAATTATGTTATTAACATGTATGGAATATGACCAACATGATTTATTTTATGATATATTGGGGATAAATGATGTTATTCACGTACTTGTTATGTGACCTTTCCAATAATCATTTTCTGTAAACTATGAGATTGGACATATATATTTTGGAAAATCCTAAAGATTGGAATGAATTAAGGTAGACATAAGATATTATTGTTTATGTCTAGAACCTATTTAGATATTATTGTAGGAATGTTATAATAGTGTAGTTTTAGAAAAAAGAAAACACATAGGATGGGTGACAACCCATCGCGTCGGACAAGGCTGTGGGAATCGAACCCACAACCAAAGTGCGACAGGCCATTAGCGCCTACCACTGGCCAACAGAAAGTCCTTGGTTATTAGAAACTAGTTTTATTTTATTAATCAGTATGATAGAAGAATTATAAGTCCATTATTGGAATCATATATGATTAACCTCACCATAAATGGACTTATGTATTCGATAACATTTTCTATCCTTTTGAGACAGATGGAATGACCCATCATTCTATCACATAATCTACTAACACTTCAAGAATGACAAATTCAACTTCATTTCTTTAAGATATGTAGGGAAAATTGTTCAAGGCGTGAACAACTATGAGATTATTTCGAAATAAAGTAAGTATTTATTTTAATTCAAATAATATTCAACATTAGGGAAATGATCTTGGAATCCAAAAATTTTGTCCTAGTGCCCTAATATCTGATGAATCAGATGCTACCTTAGATCATCACAAATTTATGGATTTTTTATTGGAGTATTTTTCATATCCATGTTCTTTACCACTCTCCATCAGAACTTGATGGTTAGATTTCTCTTCCGTATCGATATTTTCACATATGTTCTCCTATGTGGAAACCCATTGATTAGTTAATTCAGGTAACTGTTACATTTCATACTTTAGTTTTTAAAGATATTTTTTGGTATTCCTTTTTACGATGTGGGTTTCTATGAAAGAAACTATCATGTAATAAACCATTTATAACTCCGACGAATTTCGAGGGAGAAATTCATTTTAAGGGGGGTAGAATGTAATAACCCAATATTTTATGAGAATTATTCTTTTTAATGTCATTGATGTCTTCTTATTATATGCTACACCAAAATTAGTTTGTTCTATACGCAACACCGTATTAGCTTGCAGTATACGTAACCCAATTCTTGGGTCGTGTTACACACAATTTCATGTTCGTTTGATAGTAGTTATTCTATGCAACATTGAGTGTATATATATATATATTCAATGTGTAAATGAAATATGGTTGGATTCAGATATACACAACAATAAAGGAGTCTAGCACTACACACAGCCCTGACTTGGCTTGCGTTACACGCAATCACGACCTTCCTCGATAGCGTGTGTTGTACGCAATACCGGGTTTCACTAAACAATGATATATTATTGTAATATTATTATGGAATAACCGTTATAAATATTATTAACCACATTTTGAATTTTATAACATTATTATTCATCTTACATATTTTCTAAAACATGGTATGAGAAAAAAATAAATGTTTCTTGTAAAATAAGTATTTTTCAAAAAATGCGATTTTGTCACCTTTTGATGGCCACCAACATTAAATCGGGTTTTTGACAATTTTATAAGTTCAATTTTACAAAATAAAATTGTTATTTGGAATCAGGAAATAAAAATTTACTTTGGATAAAATTTTCATATTATTCTAGTAACATTAATATTTTGATGAATAGTTAAAACACGCTATATTTTAATTAAAAGCAACTTTTTTCATTGTAATAATTTATAAGGTTAGATCATATTATTAATTGTTATTAATGTTTAATTATAATATATTTTTACCATTTAATCCAATTTTGGTCATTATAATTAATTTCACTTTGAATTTGGACATAAACAAGTGTCGATCTTTTGATAGTTATAGTTTCTTAAAAACACGCTATTTGTTTTGATAACGGTAATTACATTTAAAATAAATTAATGCCACTTCTATGTTTTGAATTTGGAAAAATAGACATTATTTTTGAATTTGGAATATCAAATATCGCTTAGGCTGAATTTTTTGTATTTTTCTGAAAAACTTCAATTTTTGAGGAATAGTGAAAACACTGAGTTTTTGGTTAAAATAGAATTTTTATTGAAATAATAATTTATTTGATTTAAATTAATATTATTTCAAAATAGATACATAATACTTATATAAGTTCAATGAAATTCATTGGAGTCATTTTATAATAATTTTAGATTTAAATAAATTTTATTGAACTTCTCACCGTCTTTTACCCACCTCATAAGAGCTTTTGAAATTGTTTTTAAATCTTAATTTTACCACTTCTATGAGTTCAATTTCGAAACTCTGAGAGAAACAGTTAATATCAAGGAGTTAAATTTGGTTCAATAAGATAAAAATAATTTTTTTTGAATAGAAACTTTTTACTTTTATTTACCACGGTTAAAAGTAAATAAGGTAATTCAAGGTTAAAAGAATATTATAATAATTTAAAATTACCTTAACACTGGTCCAAAACTTATTTTATGAGCAATGGCCGACCATTGGTATCCTTGGGTTTATTTTGGGACCCCATGGAGCAACTTATGAAAGACACTGACACGTTAGATTAATTAATTTAATGTAAAGACAAAATTGGCATTAACAAAATTCTTATAGTAAATCAATTTTTATGTGGTGTTATATAAGTAATATTTTAGTTATAAAGCTAAAAATATTTTATACATCATGGTATTTTTTTCATAATTTTTAGACATAAAATTAAGTAAATTAATTATGACAAAATAATGATGCAGTATTTACCTCATTAATAAATTATTTAAATAAATAAGATTATAATGATTAAAATATTATCCAAAACATGTCCAATTCTGATTTTATGTTTTTATTTCGACCAGGAGTCATATTATCATTATATTTACTTATTTTTGGACCTTTTGAAACCGATGATAAGTTTATAATAAAATAATATTTTCACACTTTCCCAAAGAGCCCCTCACCCCCCCTTATAAAAGGAGACCATTTCTATCCAATTACTCACACATCTCAAGCCATTTGGCTCATAAAACCTCTGCCCATTTAAGATCCCTACATACCTATCCTCCCCCTATAAGCCTTAAATTAGTTAGAATGAACTTCAATAAGTCCTTTTGGTTCAAACCAAAGGAAGTTACACAAATTAAAGGTAACAGTTTCTCTAAAGTTGTTTTCTTTTATTCTACTTCTCCAACCCATAATCTCTTTTTAATAATTTAATTTGTAACAACACAAGTATCCTAAATAAAATAGGATGTTGTTATGAGAAGTATTATAACTACACTTACACACACCTTCATCTAATGGATAAAGAACATAATGTTTCTGTGGATGGAAAACTAACGCCTCACGAAACGATGATTGTTCGATTTTCTCCTACCACCTCTCATGGTGGCCATTATGATGGAACATTATTTATATATAATACATATTAGGATTATTATTTCCTTAGGATTATTTACATCCCAATTATATCAAGCCTTTATGGTTTCCGTAGTGGGTAAATACGACAATCTCATTTGAGGAAGTGCGGACTACCGCCCCCTCAAAGTGATGTGATTTGTTAATGCCTTATGTGGGATGTAAAAAGGATGTAGTTAATGATATTATATATGATATTATACATGAATTATAATATAACTATGTGTCATTATGTTTTAATTCTATTAAAATAAGAAATAGAAATGAAAGTAGTGTCCATGCATACGTACGGCTTACCGTCTCCATGAACATTGCATTTCATTTCTTACCTCCATATGTTATGTACTATTATAAATACACGTATATGAGGGATATATAATGAATATATATGATATATAAATCATTATTTACATTATTTAAGTAATTGAATCATGATATAAGTAATAATAACATCAAGAAAAACAAGTCCAAACACATACGATAAATAAGATGATTTTACCCAAAACGTTGCTTTAACATGGGATTTACAAAATAACGGGAAATATAAAGTCATAATTGAACCATATATGATATCATAACAATGAATATGATTCTGTTATAAGTCGATGACATTATTTAAATCATTATACAGGAGGTTCGGATATGTATGAAGCATATCAGACCTAAGGTAAGGGATAACATTTCCAATCTCGTTTTTATCCGAGATTGTTTATTTGTAATTATTTACTGGGTTTATTTTTATCATCCATGACCATGTTTTTTAATGAAAAATTTATATATGCTTAAATTTATTTTTGACCATTTTTTTAAATTTACCACATGTTATGAATGTAATGTTACTTTTGTTTACCACACAAGGAACTTTTTGACTTTTCCGACAAAAGTACGAGAAGAATGTTATTTTTAACTTATACAATGTGAACGGATTTTTCTAGTTTCATAACGCCTCATTTTCATGAATCTTAATATAAAATATTACATGATTATTTTCAACAAAATCCATTTCTTTTAAAATTGCATGCCATTTTGGGAAAATAAAATGATTTTGAAGAGGAAAGGTTGTTTTCCTCAAGAATTTATTTCATGTGTTTTATCAAAACCATTTTCCAACTAAGAAGACATTATTTCATATGTGTATGTTTCAAGTATAATGTATCTTTGATTTGCATGGTTCTAATTTTCTTATGATGAAATGATATCAGTTTGTTTTATATGTATTATGTTATGATGGGACAATGTTTATGATACCCATTTTATTCTTTGGGTTATGATGAATGATTTATGTTTATGTTGTGGAACACATAAGAATGATTTCATTAGGAGATGGTTGAGACCTATATCTCCCTCCAATGCATTGGGTAAAGATTTATATCTCATGATATAGACATGTCTGAAACGGCAATTAAATCCGATTCAGTAATACAGGGCTGGAAAGGCAAGTAAACCCAGTTCAGTAAGTGACATTATCCACTAAGATGGTCTTGGAAACAATGCCTTGGCTACTATGGAAATGAAATCATGTGCTTAATATTTTTCCACAATTAGATGTTTTATTCCCATGCTATTTTATCATGATTTATGTTCCATTATTATCTATACCTTATGTACTTCCATGTTTTATCTCATTGCTCAACATTTTCATGTTTTAATATTATGGTCATGTTTTTAAGTTCAAATATATACGGTTTGTTTTATTTTCTCTATTATTACCCTTACTGAGCATTTGAGCTCACCCTTTTTATGTTTTCTTTTCTCCAGGATATAAAGAAAGGTTATAGGTAAGAAAACAAAAGGGGATGATCTTTATGGGAGATGTTGAAGATATTTCACCTTGATTAGAATATTATGTTCCAAGTTTCCAAAGACAGTAAACTATTATGGTCCTTGAGTGTTGGTTTTTGTTATGTATTAAGTATTCCAAAAAAGTAATGTAATGTCCATGTACGTCAAGATTTGGGTCTCTATAGGTATAGGATCTTTAGCATTATATTATGACAAGAGAATATTTTTTTTAAATGTATTCCATAGTTCCAATTGGTCCTTATAATGAGGAAATTGATGACTTATAAAATGACTTTTATAAACAAATAAACTTTTTATTGGATATCTAATGCCTCATGTTTTCATTCATGGATAGTGATCTCATGAACATTCATAATGACCTAAATACATAAACCATTCAATTTTATCTCTATGATCTCTATTAGAATAATGAAATACAAGTGTTATTTTGAGTTAAGATATTGATTACTAATGGATTGTTATATAGTTAAGTTGATTTTTTACATTGAGTATTTATAAATTACCTGATTCATGTTTCCAACTATTTTTTAATGGACCACATACTCACCACATTTACTATAATATTCTCATGTTTTATTATTAATTTCAACATTAATAATATAATAAATACACTTTATATTCTCTAGACTCTTATTTTCTAAAAGGATACATACATAAATCAATAAAACCCGTTTTTCCTTATTGAGAATAAGAGGAATGACAAGCTGAAGTGCTGTAAAACTAATTCCATGTCCATGGAACCCCCACACAACCCTTTGAATAAATAAAAGATAACTAAAAAGTATTAGGATCAAGATTAATTCTTCTTCTCTTATGGAAATAGTGACAAATTGTAGAAGAATCATTCCTTAGTGAAGAATAAATAAAAATACTTAGGTATACTCATTATCGAGTGTAATACATTCATGCCTACAAACATAGTATTATATATAGATTCTGGTTCCAACATTTGTATCAAAATATTGGAACCAATTATATTCTAAATGAATACTAGAGCTAAGGAATATATTCAAGATACCAATAGAAACATATTAGTTGTGTTATATTTAAGATAATTTAATCTACCATTGATGAATTGATTGGTTCAAATATTAATGAATTGTAATTATATTCCATGTGCAACCAAGAACAAAATTTATTTGTCCATATTACACACTGATAGATTCTTTTCATGTTCAGAAATAAACATTTCTACTATTATTAATGTATTATATGTTATGGCTTGAAATATTTAAATAATTATATTTGTGTAATATAATTTGGAAATCATGTTTTATAATAAGATAGTGAATAAAATATTCATGAATCATATAATGCCATTTTATAGAACTAATATGTTGGTTTTTTAAATGAGAAGTATTTAATGGAATTATGTCAAAACGTCTATTATATTATTTTGGAATAAAGTGAATTTATATATTTCATGATTGTTTAATAAAAATTACATATGAATAATTTAGACTAAGACGTGAAAAATCTCCATAGATTATATAATTAGTTCATACATATGTCTACGTAGATTTTTCAATAAAGTTTAGAGGTTAATATTCTTTCTTTAAAAATTTTACTTTAAATTTTATTATATACTTATATATCTACTCATAAAGGATTATGTTTTATACCATTGGAAAATTAATTTAATAAATAAATGATGTCTAGAATTATCATAGTATGAAAATATAGAAAATCCACTCAAAATATGGTCGAACATATCTTAACTAAGTGATCGTCAATTATCTATGAATTTGTGAAATTGTCCCCACTCACTCATCTTTATACACCATAATGGAATAATGTCAATAAAATGAGGAACCACAGCTTGATGGAAATAGATAACACGATGATGAGTCCTAAAAATATTCCATTTTCCATTAAGGTATATTCTTCAATTCTTTAGCACATAAACTAAAATGAGTTCCAGAAAATGAAATAAGAAATTCCTAAAAGTTATTACATGAAAAAAAGTCTATTTTTACACGTTTGTGTGTGTGTGGATACAATTAAATTATTATGTCTATTTTTTGTTACTAAATTTCATATCAAGGAATTATATTTGTCATTATATTATATCCTATTGGAACAAGGAGATATAGTTTATATGATCCCTCAAATAAAAAGGTAATCATTAGAATACACTTAATTTCCCTTGAAAGGAGAATATCTACAAATAGATAGTGTGATCATAGAATTACTCTATAATCGTGAGGATAAAAATGTATGGGGTTTTTCAATTAAACTAGTTCTGTCAGATACAATGTAATAAGTTATTCTAGATACAAATGTAATGAATTAGAGTGTTAGAGAACTTGGATATCTAGGGATATGATTTTCTACGAATTATGGAATGTGGAAAATGAATATATTAAAATAATGAAGCCCTTTATTATAAAGATAGTAAAGAAGTCATAATTTTTAAATTATAAAGAATCTATGAATTATGAAATGGATTCCTTTTATTATAACTATGTTTGAGTTTTTATAGATTATCATGTTGATGTGTAAAGTATCTTACTGAAATATCCCATAGTTTATGGTTACTCTATTATATGACCATTATATATAAAAAATTCCATCCCATTTGATTAAATACATATGTTTTATAAAATAACCATATAAATACTTGATTCCAAAATTACATTGGGATTTTTAAAATACATAGAATAAAAAATGATCTTTCATCTAATATATTATTCAAAATGTCCATCTTCATATCCTGAGGAAAATATAAAAAATAAAAGTGTGAGCATAGATACTCAGTAAGGATTTCCTACAATAGAAGCTATCATGAGTAAATAATGAATAATAAATATTAAAATTTAAATAACTAAAAGAACATAAAATTTAATCAATAATTTTAGCACAAAATGAATTTATAGATAATATAAATGTTGTTATCTCATAGGGGATAATAATAAATTAATTATCAATAGAATAAATTCAAAATATTGGACACTAAGATAGAAGAAATAATGGTATCTCAAAAGATAAAACATTGATCCATGAAATATTAGAACTATGCGCATTCCTACACCAATTACCCATTATATCCTAGATTACAAATTTTTCGTATGAGACCCATTGAAGCATCGTGGGGATTTATAATTTCAGGCCCCACCCAAAACTATATCTCAAATGCAAACCTCATACATTGAATGATATATTTAATTCATTAATAATATGAATTATTAGAAATTATATATTGATTAAATACTTATATCTATCAATATTATCCAATAAAATAAAATATATTAAAATTATAACATTGAATATAGGAATGGTATATTGTTCAGTTAATAATCTCAACCAACTTTCAAAGAATATGGATATTTAAAAGAAAGCTAATATTCGATGATCAAAATTAATTAAATTTTTAAATATCAGTAATTAATAAAACATATCCTAGTGAGGAATATATGAATAATTTGTATTTAATTGATTAATATAGATTCAATTAAAATATTTTCAAAATATTCTTTAGGAAAATAGGATTTCTATTTTTTCTAAATTCATTTATTTAGAAACGGCACAATTTTAAAGTAATACATTTTCTATGAAGATGACCTTGTAAAAATGTAATGTAAGATTAAAAGAAAAAATTAGTTATATTCCCAAGATAATAAACTCATTATTTATTTTTTTTAAAACAACTTATATATTTTTTTTTGAAAAAGTTAAAAAGTTCCTCATTTAGAAAACAATAAAATTGTTCCTTTCAAACCATTTTGTAAAAAGTTATACATGGGTAATAATGTACATTTATAAATATTTTTATAAGTGTAAAAAATTATTTAAAAAAAATTGATTCTATATGGAAATGGGAGAAAAATATATCTAATCAAAAGTAAAACAATATTAGTTTTTCTATTAAACATTTATTTTCTTTATTCATGTCCCAAAGAGAGAAAATTTTGATAAAAATATAGAAAATAATTCAAAGAGTATACTTGAAATGAGAATTAATAATATTTAATAAACATGTATTCACTTTAATTACCTCAATGGGGTGGTATATAACAACATAAAAATAAAGATTTTCATAATATCAAATATGTCCCAATGTATTATAATTGAGACGAAATCCATTACCTCAGGTCCAAATTCATTTGTATGTGTATAAACCTCTTATATAGTAAATATATATATTTAGTATAAATATTTTCCATAAAAATAATATTATATATCGTACCTTATATGAGATACTTAAAATCCTGTATTATACTTTTATTAACAATTTTTTTCTAAAATAGATATTTGGAATAAAAACTCATTCATTTTTCATGTATGTTTTAGTGGAGTAGTTTCTAGAATTGTAACATGATGAAGGTTACACAATATAAAGAATTTTAATATTCATATAAAAGTCATATATATTAATTATATATATTTTTAGTTTAATCCTTAAAAGATAGAGATAGAAAATGAATTACACCGTTCATGGAGATGGTTGGTCATACATACACGTGGTTGCTATTTTTTATTTTCAATGAATTGAACAAAAGAATGTTATATATTTATTCAAGATGATATAATATTTATTTTTTAAAATAATTATTATATATTCATAAATTCTTTCATCATTACAACCCATGTTAAATAGAAATAAAAAATGAATCACATCACTTTGTAGAGATGATGGTCCACACATATTAACGTGTGACGTTATCATTTATCAATGGTTTGGAAGGTAAGAATGAAAAAATGGTATTATCTTTATAAAATTATAGATATTTAATATATATTATATATTTTTATTTAACCCATAATAATTCGCATTACTTCTATAGAGTGATTAAAAATGAATTGTATATATATGTAGAGATGGTTTGTCGCACGTACGCATGAGCAATACATTCACATCCCATTTGATCAGGAATAGAGCAGATAATGGTAGTTTCAAAATCATGATTTCACTTATGTATATTAAAGACTCATATTTTACCATTTAATTATAATTAATGTAGAATTATAAGAGGTAGAAAAATAAATTAATTTAAAGAGGTATGGTAAAATGATTACCTCTTATTCGGGAGACCTCCTTTATATCCTCACATTTGGAACATACGGTTAATATTGTAGAAGGTAAATAAACTCACGAACATGGATAAATTATTTTAAATATAGTTTTTCAGGGTATGTTCAATCTATAAGGATCAAGTTCGTGTAAGCATGTGAGGTTCGAGGTTCCCTTTAATAATTTAGGTTAGGAGAAATTTTTCAATTTATTAAAAAAATTAAAATATAATAATTCTATTCAAAACCAAATGCATCCAAATGAATATTAATCATAAAAATGTATCTATGGTTTATATAAAATAATCCAATTAAATTTAGTATTTTTGTTATATAATTTTAATCTGTATCATTTTTATTAGCCCCTTTGTTATCCTCTTTTTACAATAATCACAGTAACGACTTTTTCACTATAAAAGGGATATATTTTACATATAAGGTATTTTTTAACAAATAAATGGAAAATGGATCTAATATTCAACCATATATTATCCAAATTTTCGACATTTATGTTTAATATAATTTCTAAATATGTTAAAATATTATTATTTTGATAAAATAAAATTAATGTCAATTTTGATTCTATTCATTTAATTTGACATTAAATACATCAAAGAAATGCAGGAATTAAAATATAATTATTTAAAACCTTATAATATGTTATATAGATATATATAATAAATTTTAAAAAATTAATAATTCAAATTTTATCCCTTTTATTAAATTCTAAAATAATTTACTTATATTTTATATGTTAATATAAAAAATATATAGTAGCATTGTAAAATATTTAAATTTAAATATATACTTTATAGAAAATATAAATCAATTTATATCATGAAAACAATTTAATTAATCTAAAAATTTAAATTTAGGTTCATTCTTATCTTGATTTGTTCTCTTTATGGTAACATAAGAGTCATTACAAACAAATAGAGTGAAATTTTGTAACTTCCATTGGATTAAAAAATATATAAGTCTTTTTCATTAAGATGTGTCCTTAAAAAAGTATATTTAGACCCTATGGTATTAAAGATATAATTAACTTCATCTAATATTAATTATGATTAAAAATGATGTCTCTGCCATTTATTTTTAACCTAGATTAACATGATTTACCCTTTGCCGAGGTGAAAAGTTTCTACTATTACTATTCATAAGGCCAAAAAAAGAAAGGGTCCTTGTTAATAATTTGAGAATAATATTTAGAAATATAAAATAATTTTTTTAGTTAAATAAATATGAATTTCAAAAAAATTATATATTTGTGCATAAAAAGCAATGAAAATCCCATTTTAGAAAAATATAGTTTTATATAAAAATTATTTTTTAGTATAATAAATTTTTTACACTAAATTAAACTATAGGATTAATTATAATGAAAAAATTGGAGCATTCATTATATAATATAGTGATATATACTTTAAAAAAATTTAACAATTGAAACATTGAAAATGGGATTAAAAAAATACAATTTTCAAATAAAGAACATCCTTTCACCATTCACATGAAAAAAATCCCTTTAAAAAATATAAAAAATTTCACTATATGATTTTTTAATATTCAAATTTCAAAAATTATATATTTTTTTATAAATTAAAATTTATATAATTCCATGAAATTAATTATAATATTTTATCACAAAAATGGATAAATGTTTTTTGGAAGAACATTTATTTCTGACGAATAAAATAACCTTACTGAAAAATGATTACCCATTTACAAATCATTTATCAAAAAAAAATTACATAGTAGGTACCCCATATATATTTATATTCCCTAATTCATTTAATACTAGGCATATCCACCAAACCAATGGTTCTGGGATAATTACTAAATTGAATAATATAATTTCAAAAGTGTATTAGGGTTCATTTACGCTCAGGCATACCTATTTTCTATTCTATAAAACTTAATTTTTTTTGTTTTTCATTATAAAGTGTAACATGAATCAAATTCATGGGGGTGGAAATGGGTATTTAGTAATAAAATATTCACCCATGGTAAAGTCAGGACCTATAAAGCCTGAATTGTTTCTAAAGGGATAAATAAATTTCAGGGAATAGCATATAGAAAACCCCTTTCATGTGTCTCTATACCAAAACCTTCAATAATTATTTATTATATAAAATTTTAACAATATTATTTTATTTTTAGATGGATTTAGAAAATTTTATTTATTTAAATCATTTTTGAAGATGTATGTACGGCACAATATGAAGGGATAATCAACTATAGGATTATAAAAAAGGTATGAATGTTTCATAGATATATTTTTGGATTGAAAAAATCATTATGATCAAAGTATATTCATTTGTATGTAGCAATAATATAATTTGTTTTCATTAAGAACGAATTTCATCCCTATTAATGAAAGTTGTTTAATGAGATTTTTGTAGATTTCTAAGAAGTATATGTCGATAACATATGACAGATTGAAAATGAGATTCCAATATTATAAGCTTTTAAAAAATGGTTAGACAAATGCTTCATTTTGATAAAATTTTGTTAATATTCCTAAATTTTAAGGATCATGGTCAATCAAGATATATCTAAATGGTATCTTGGAATAAGATAACATTCATAAATTGACACTGTATTGAAGAGATTCAATATCAAAAAATCCTAGATATAATATTTTCTAATACCACGAGACATTAAACATTCTAAAATTTTTCCTCAAACACAAGCAGAAAGAGACAGGTATAGAGTGAAATACATAATGCTTCATCAATTAGATCTATAATATATTTTCAGATATGTATTATGTTTATGTTTCTCATTTCATGAGAATGGTAGGTGGACATCAAGTAGACCCAAAAGATCCAAAATGGTTAGTTGTAAATATAATCCTGTTGTATCTAAGGTGCACAAAAATGTGTTCCATTTTCATGGAGGACCTGAGGAACTAGTTTTGATGTGATAGACATATTATTATTTTAAAACTAATTAGAATGATATTGAATCATATTTTGGATTTTTTTTTTAAGGTGTTACTATGATTTGGAAGAGTTATATGAATCCAATGTTTGTTGATTCTACAATGGATTCTATTTTTATTGGTACTTTTAATGTCATAAAATAAGGAATGTGGATACACAATTACTTCTAGTAGATTAATTATGCACCTAATAGTTTAGATGATATCAAATTGTATTGTGATAATATTACAGTGGTTTTAGAAATTAATCCTTGGTTGCATCACTAGACATAAAATATACTTGAAAAATATCACTTATTGAGGTATTTACTCAAGGGGGTTAAAGTCACAGTAACTTCATTAGCTATAGAAGATAACATTTTAGACATGATTCCTATATCATTATCTTATAAGAATCATTAATATCATGTAAGATATAGGGTAATAAATGTTTTTCGATGTTAGATAACGTGTAATTGTGAGTTTATTAATGTTGGTTCACAAAAAGTACAAAATTAATTCTTCTGATTTCTAGAATATTGATAAATATCTTCTAATGTGATGATTTTTCTTATAAATAACATTAGAGATATAATTTTATATGTGTATATATTACATTGAAAGGTTATAGTGGCTTCGCAATATAATGAAATCCTAAAAAAATTATAATAATAGTAAACATATGTTATTTAGTTAAGATAGCATATGTCTTCTCAGACACATGTGATGTTTTGACTATCACCTGTTAGAGGATCATATTACATTGACACTTCATGTCATGAAATTTTCACAAGCTAATCTCTAAAAAGGGAGGATATGATTGATATCCAACCTATAGTAATTTTATATGTTATATTATTAATTGTATATTCATATCTATATAAATGTGTATTTTTCCTTAGGCTTGACATTATTATTAATGTATATCATGAATCATGTACTTTTATTTTTGGATACAAAATTTAATGACATATTCTCAAGAATAGGTATCATATTTTAGGTGTATCATAAGTGTTATGATATTAATTAGATACTTCAAGAATCTTCTTTCAATTTTTGGTTAATTAAAGGAGATAACTTTATCCCTTTGATCGAAATAGAGCTATCTGGTCAATTTGATGGATATGATAGTTCATCGATGTGTTCATTTAAAAAATTAATTAATGATAAACCATGAATATAGAGTGATGAAAAAAATATGCATCATGTGTGATGAGACGTTTTGATAAAGAGATAATATTAAAAGTATTTGTTTTAGGAAAGTTGTTCTCATTTCACCATTAACATCATTCTCCTTGGGGTCAAGTCATGTTTTTAGAAAATGATACTTTACATTAGTTAAGTTCACATAATTACTCTATGAAAGAGTTAATGAGGATCACACACTATGTGTATCTAGATTCATATAAAATTATATCTAATTTAATTAATACGAATAAATATTATTCACATATTATTAAACAATTTTTATTTTAGTATCAAAAATCACATAAATTTAGTCTCAAAATATTCAGTTTTAGAATATGTGAGTTGAATATTATAACTTTATTGTTATCACAAGGTCATAAAAAATATTTATTTATTCACATGTTTAAAAAATAATTTCATATATAAATATTTATTAAATTATGTTAAATTTAAAATAAATATTTATCCATGAGTGAAATTAATATAATATTTATTTATTTGTTAAATAAATTATATGTTTTTATTTAATAAAATATTTTATTATTCAAGGTTTTATAAATTTCATATAGATTTTACAGTTCGAATTAATGACCAAATTAAATTGATATATTATATTTAATATCATTTAAATAAATATTAATTTAAGTATTTAACAAATAATATTTTAATATATTCATTTTATGTGATATTATTATAGTAGTATTATTTTTAAATATTTGTAATATATTATAGAAAATATTTGATAAACTACATTGGAAGAGTTATAAATGATTAGCCCTTGGAATGTAGTTTCATTTATATCATTTTGGTGGAATAAATTTTTTATTCACAATGGAGGGACTCAAGAAATTCTCTAAAAAACTAGAGATAAATCATCCTACATCCCTATCAATGAAAAGAGATTGAAAGATAAATTATTTTTTATAATAAACAATTAATGTAATAAAGCACTATCTTCCTCCACACAAGTACCCAAAATACCATGATCTGTATTTAATGATTCTTGGAGTAGATGTTGAAATAACTATATTAATCTATGTTTTGATTCCCAACCGAATAAACAACCAACCAACAGGCTTCAAAATTGATCACAAAAAATTGTCACATTTATGGTAACTTTAATTAAAATTAATTATAAATTAATTTTGATAGATTCTCTCCTTGATTATTTTGTGGTTTCCATCTTCTATATTTTATTATATTATCCATTGGACCGGATGAATACCCATTATTGGAAGATGACTAGATGCTTCCCTTATTCATCATAATATTTAATTATTTTCATATTCTTAAATTTTTATGCTTTATGCTCTTGACATATTGTACAGTGGCGATATGACCCCACCTAGAGTGAGAGGGTGGTGGTATGAGATTTGATATGAAACATATTATAGAAACCCCCTTTTAGTGAAATATTAGTGGTCATTATGGGATATAATACCTAACCCAAAGTGATATGTTTGTGATTAGGATGCTATATAAGACCTTTCCATGAGTGGATGATTAGTGAAAAAAATGTGATATAGGACAACACATGGAGTGAGAGGGTAGTTGTAACATCCCAAAAAATAAAGAATATGAAATTTTCATATTTATTATTATTTTGGAGTTAAATATTAATTTTATTTTAAATTTAATGATATATTCAATGGAGTACCTAACAAGAAACAATGGGTTTCTCCGAAGACTTATTTTTCACAAAATGCTGACTCATAATGAAAAATAATAATATATTATTATTTTAAATAGTAGTTAACGCCTAGATGTTATAATGGCAGGAATGAATATAACTGACTAATACATGATTATACATGCTAGTTAAATGTTTTTATATTTATCAAATAAATGTTAGAGGCATAAAATTTGAATGAATCTAATTTTTATCATAAATAAGCTAATATTATTTAAAAGACATTTTACTACCTTTTGATGGTGAACCTTATTTGAATCTAGTTTTGGTATTATTTATATGTTCTATTTTCAAAAAATAAAAATATTCTTTAGAATAAACACATAAAAATTTACTTTCAGTAAATTTGTGTTAATATTTTGATAAAGTTCATTTTTAATGAATAGTGAAAAATACTACATTTTATTTCAAAACTGCCTTTTAATATAATTTATGTATTTTGTTAGATTATCTTTTTAAATGGTTTGAAAGTGTAATTAGATTATATTTTTACCATTTAATCCAATCTCAGTCATTCTAAATAATTTTACATTGAAATTGGACATAAACAAGTGTCAATTTTTTTATAGATGTTATATCTTAAAAACACTTTATTTTTTTTGACAATAGAAATTAATTTTATGTTATTTATGTAAACTTATCTATTTTGAATTTTTTATATTATACATCATATTTGAATTCATAATATTAAATAAAACTTATGCTGATTTTTTGATATTTTTTGAAAACCTTTAATTTTTGATGAATAATGAAAACACTATGTAGTAAAAAACAGACATCTTCATTTAAATGAAATTTTACCACATCTATTAATTGAAATTCAAAAATCCAAAATACATTGATGTTATTAGTAAGTAAAATGTGGTATAATAAAATGAAAATTATTTTTGGTCAATAGTATTTTTTGACTTTTATTTGTTGTAGTTAAAAGGTAAATAGGGTAATTCTGGGTAAAATAACATTATAATAATATAAAATTACGTTACCACTTGTCCTAAACATATTTTCTGATTAATGGTAGACCATTAAAATATTTTTGTGTCACTTTTGGTCTTTTAAATCCACTCGGATAAGATAGTGACATTAATAACTTTTTATTTAAAGTAAAAATAAAAATATCAAAAACATATTTTTTGTTAAATAATTTTAATGTGGGTTTATATAATTTCTATATTTGACAATAATTATTCATTATAAATATATATAGTTTTACTACATCATGGTATTTTATTTATAATTTTTGATTACCAAATATATAAAATTATTTATGACATAGTAATAATAGAGTATTTACCTCATCAATAAGAGATTTAAATAAATTGGATTAAAAAAATTAAAGCTATATCCAAATAGTATCCATTTATTATTGGATGATTTTATTTCAAAAAATAGTCATAATATCTTTGAAATTATTATGTTTTGGACTTTTAGAAACCGAAAATCATTATATAATAAAAAAATTCAATCTTTCATAAATAGCCCCTCCCCCCTATTAAAAGTCCTCACCTATAACTCATTACTCACACCTCTCATGACCCTTGGATCATCCAAATTATTTTTAATTAATCCATCATGATACCTATCTTTCACCTATATTCCTTACCTTAGGAAAAAGGCATATCAAGAAATCCATTTGGTTCAAATCAAAGGGGGTTACTCGATTTAAAGGTAACGTCTTCTCTTAAGTTCTTTTATTTTATTTTTCATATCCAACCCCATAAACTCTTTTTATTCATTAATTTTATAACAAAAACCAGTATCCATAATATACTAGGTTATTGTTATGAGAATTATTCTATCTACACTTACACAATGCTCTGTCTAATGGGAAATGAAGATATTGTTCCTGTGGAAGGCGAACTACTGCCTCATGAAACGATTGTTGTTCAATCATCTCCTCACACCTATTATGAAGGACATTATGATAGAACTGTATTTATATATGATATATATTATATTTATATTTTCTATATACTTCATTATTTTTCATTTATATCATACGTTTATGGTCTCCATAATGGGTAAATGCGATAATTTTATTGAGGAAGTGCGGACAACCACCCAATCAAAGTTATATTACATGTTCATTCCGTATATGGAATGTATAAAAGATTGATTTAATGAAATTGCATATAATATTATTCTGGAATTAAAATATATCCATTTATCATTATGTTTTCATTCCATTAAATATGAAATAGAATTTAAAGTAGTGTTCATGCGTACATACGGCTTACCATCTCCATAAATGGTGGATTTCATTTCTTACCTCCAAATGTTATGTAATATTATAATTACATAAATATAATTGATATATATGATATATATGATACCTAAATCATGAATATCATTCTAATGATAATGGACTATTGACCACATAAAGAACTTGTAATTATAAGAAGTTCATTTTTGACTTAAGTACCAAATATCGACAAAACGTCCCTTATTAACATAAATGATAGCATAATGTTTATAAAAAGGTAATAAGTTATATAAAAGGTATAATAAACATGAAAAATTTTATTGATTAAGTAAAAAAATTAACTTTAGTTAATTATTCAAGAGATTAAAGAACGAACGGGTCATGTCGGACATGAGGTAAGGCGATTCTTATCTCACTTTTAATTCTGTGATATTTCTATTATTCTCCACATATTTATTGAATGTGATGTATTTTGTACTTCCAATTGATATATATTATAATTATTATATTTATAATTATTGTATTATTTGATTCATTTGGTGGTAATTAAAATTTGGTCATACAACTCGATTGATTACAATGTGGTAAGAGGTTTTCATCTCACATTTTATTCCTGTGAGATTCATGCTATATTTTTTACTATTTCATTTTTTATTGTGTATGTACATCACATTATTGTATTCCTTGTGTAATAAAATTTAATTAATGGTTATTAAAAACTTCCCTTTATGATATTTCTTTTATGGGGTGTATGTTTCATAAGTTGCCAAATTGGTAGGGGAACCTTTCACTCTCCTCTTTTTAAATAACTTCTTTTGATATGTCTTTTAATTTACTTATCATTATGTTGGGATATGATATTATAAATCCTTATTGTTGTAAATATTATGTCCATGTGATGAGATATAATTTTTATAACTCGTCAACTCATTTTCTGAATTTTAAAGTAAAGTTGTTTAGCTGTCGAATTTCTGTAAGGGAACTTATTAACCCAATTTCAATTCATTGAGATAAACTTCTACATCTTGATTATGTCATTCTATGAATATGTGTGATTAAATATTAATTTTTTACACTTAATATCCTCTTATATTGTGTGTATTCATTTCTTCCATGCATAATTATGTCATTGGTTTATCCTTAATCATAGGATACGATCTTTGTAATCAACTTTGTCTCAATTTACATTTAATTGAGACTTATTTATTATTATAAACCAATCAACTTTTATATGGTTCATATAATTCCATTTTAACATATTATATCATGAATATATTTATTCTCAATATTGTTGATCTTTGTTTAAAGTTATTATATAATTATTTTTATTCATGTATTTTCTCAAGTGGTAAGGGACTCTTCAACTAAAACATAGTTTTAAATGTTCTAATAATTTATTCTCAAAATTAATTATAATTAATATCCATGTTTTCAAAATGGTTTTAATGATTTATTTATTTGGACATGAATTTTTTAAAGTTAAAATTTCTTTGAAAAACATCAAAGTGGTATGGGACACATTGATTCAAAAACTTATTTATTGGTTGTTTTAAATGGTTATTGAAAATGGTTTGATAAAGAATTTATTATGTAAATATTTTGAAATAATATAATCTAATATCAATGTAGAAATTTTATCTTTCCTTTCTAGTTGTTTTATTTGTTATTACTATGTTATGGTTATTCATCATTGTTTACTAATACGGGTGGTTCTGTGACAATCCTTGGGTGGGGGAGCTCCAGATATCTCTCCAATGCATTGGGTAACGTCACTGAGGTAAATGTTATTGTTTCTCCTAAGATATTTTTTTAATATACTGTTATGGTTATTCCAACTGTGACTCCCTACATTTCTGTGAAATTTATAATGTAATTTTGATATGGATTCCATAAGTTACATTTATGATTTGTCATTTCTGTGTGTTATTCATGTATATTTTGATTTCATGTGGTCTATTATGATGGAAAAGTATGGTTTCATAAATTTGTATTTATTTATTAGTTATTGTGTCCTTTCCTTATTTTATAACCCTTGCTGAGCTTTTTATTCATATCCCATGTTATGAAATGTTTTTCACTAAACATAAAATATGACTAGGATCAAGGGTGGGATTAAGGAAAAGTCATGCTCTCTAAAACATGGAACCAGACATGACTCTTTTTTAAGAGTTTTTTGTTTATTAAAAAAGGATATAACGTATAAGTGTATAATTTGTAATTTTTGAGACATAATGTAATAGTTATGTCCTAATTATCTAAAACTCTATACATGAAAAGATCCTCAATGTAAATTTTTAACTTAATTCAAGATTATGTAATGTTTAATGATATGTCATTATAGTTGGTTTCATAGGTCAGTTCAGATAACATTAGAGGTTAAGATGTTATTTAAGCATAATTGATATGACAAAAATAGTTATCATATTATAATGTGTCAAAATTATTTTAGATGTGATAAATGGTTATTATATTTTGGAGTGAAAAAAGAAAGGTATTAGATAACCGTTGAGGATAAGATATGTTATTGTTATTTTTTAAGAATTTGTATCTTTTTTGGAATGTTATGAAACTGTATAGTTTTTGAAAAAGAAAAACATGTAGATTGTGTGAGAACACATCGTATCAGACAAAGCTATGGGAATAGAACCCACATCCAAATTACAATTAGGATTTATTTCCTACCACTGGACTACATGAATTCCCTAGTTAGTATGACTAATTTTTTTTAGTTAAATGATTTTAAGGATCATGAATAATTTAATTTGTGGTATTATGTTTTACCAAATGGGTATCCATAGTATAGGAAAATGATTTGGTGATTAAGTGATAAAGATTACTTTGGAAGACATTATCTCTTTTGGGAACATTATATGCTAAAGGAACAAAAGAATACTATGGGAATTAATTTGTGGAGTAATGGATGTAATATTATTTTCAAATAATATATGTTTTATTGTAGACATAAGGTGATTTTGGTTATTTATTTAAATTATTAATCTATCATAGAGAATATCGTAAAGGTTAATTACACTTCAGTAAGAGACATTAAGAGTATTTAATGTTTTTTGAGATAAATGTTATGACTTACTGTGGGATACTATGTGATTAAATACATCTGAGTTTTGGTTTTCAATATTAGTTTGAATTATTATGAATAATTTTAAGGAAAATTGTATATTGAATGGTTTTTTTAACATTGCATACCTTTTGTTGAATTTTGGAGATTAAGAGTAGTATTTATTTTTATAAAGGCTTACACTTTTGGGGTTTCTAATGTCGTACTAACCAATTTTGGTTTTGGTTAATGTATAAAGATAGTGAAAATATATGGTTCATATTTTTTGGATCATTTATTTCTCTAGAAGTTGATTATAGAACTTTTTTTATGACCAAGTCATCTTGAATACTCATCATTTGGAGAAAAGGTGAGTTTGTGGTAGAAATTTTGTAAATGATAAAAGTCTACATGTCAATTAAGTAAGATTCGTTATTTTCTTATTCAATATTATAAATAAATTCTCCAAATTAATGGAAAGAAACTTAAAACAAAATTGTTTTCTATTTACTTTTCTTACTGGAAAACCAATGACTGTTTAACCCATCACAAATTTTTAGTTTTCTAGTTGTTAACTTTCTCCTAATCATGTTTTCAATCACTTTTCCTTAGATCTTGACCCTTAGTTTCTCCCCCACATCCATTTTTTCATAAAATCCATGTATGGGTTATCTCGAGTGACATTTGTACTTATATATATTTCATTTAAGGTGATGGTTTTATTGACTATTTTTCTGATGTGGGATATTCAATAATGTTTCCAAGCCCAATTTTAAAATTGTGAGGATGCAATTTCCAAAAGGGGGGAAAGATGTAAAATCCCAAGAAAATAAATAATATGACATTTTCATATTTATTAATATTTTTGAATTAAAAATTAATTTTACTTTAAATTGTATTATATATTCAATAGTGTACATGACACCCAACTACGGGTTTCCCTAAAGTCTTATGTTGCACACAATGCCGGGTCATACTGAAAAATAATAATATATTATTAGTTTAAATGTTAATTAATTCTGAGTAGTTGTAATGTAAATAATGAACAAAACTAACTAAAATATTATTATAAATGTTAGTTAAATGTTTTTACAATTATCCAATAAATGTTAGAGGCTTAAAATGTGATTGAATCTAATTTTGAGCATAAATACTCTAATATTCTTTTAAAGGTCGATTTACCTCATTTTGATGGAGAAACCACATTAAATATATTATTGGTCACTTTTTATATGTTATATTTGATAAAATAAAATTATTATTTATAATCGGGACATAAAAATTTACATTGGGTAATTTTTTTTTATTTTTTTGATAAAGTTCATTTTTTAATGAATAGTGAAAAATACTGCATTTTAATTTCAAACTGACTTTTAATATAATTTATTTATATGGTGAGATAATCTTATTAAATGTTTTTTTAGTTTAATTAGATTATTTTTTCACTATATAATCTAATTATGGTCATTTAAATTAATTTCACTTTGAAATTGGACATAAATAAGCTGTAATCGTTTAATAGTTATTATTTCTTAAAAACATGCTTTTTTGGTTTTGACCATGGGAATAAATTATAAATTTATAAATGAAACATCGATGTCTTGAATTTAGTAAAAAATAAATTATATTTTAATTTATAATATCAAAGATATCTTTGGCTGAATTATTGGTAATTTTCAGAAAACCTTCAATTTCTGATGAATAGTGAAAACACTCAGTAGTAGTTAAAATCCAGACATCTGCATTTAAATGAAATTCTACTGCTTATTTGAATTGAATTTAGAAAATCTGAAATACATGGTTGTTATTTTTTGGTAAAACTTGGTTTAACCAGATAAAAATAATTTGTATTGAATAATAACCATTGACTTTTATTTACCGTGGTTAAAAGGTAATTAGGGTAATTCAAGGTAAAAACAATATAATAATAATATAAAATTACCTTAAAACCTATCCTAACCTTCTATGATGTGTATTGGTCGACCATAAAAATCTTTTGGTAAGACATTGGGTCTTTGAAAGCCCATTGGGAAAGATAATGACATTAATAACTTTTTATTTAAAGTAAAAATAAAAATATCAAAAAAATGTTTTGTTTTTCTTAAATAATTTTAATTTTGGGTTATATAGTTGACATATTTGAATATAAATATTTATTAGTGGATAAAAAGATTTCCTACATCATGTAATTTTATTTATAATTTTTAGACATCAAATAAATAAAATTATTTATGGCACAATAATGATGGAGTGTGTACATAATTAATGAATGATTAAAATAAATAATATTATAAAAATTAAAACAATATCCAAAACTAGTCCAATTATTATAGTATAATTATATTTCAAACAATATTCATTTTATCTTTTACCATAATATGTTTTGGATCTTTTGAAACCAAAAATCATTATATAATAAAATAATATTTTCAATCTTTCCTAAAGCGCCCATCCTCCCCCTTATAAAAAGAACTCACCTCTAACCCATTTCTCACACCTATCAAGCCCATTGACTCATCAAAACTCTACCCAAATATTCTCTCAATATCACTCTCTCCCACATATATACCTTACCTTAGGCAGAAGTAACATCAAGAAATCCTTTTGGTTAAAACCAATGGGAGTTACCCGACTTAAAGGTCGCGTCTTCTCTTAAGTAAATTTCATTAATATTACTTTTACAACCCCCTAAACACTTTTTATTCCTATATATTATAACAACACCAGTATCAACAATATAATAATTTTTTTGATGATATTTATTTGAACTACACTAACACACACCTCCGTTACTGGGTAAAAAACATACTGTTTCTGTGGACGGAGAACTACTGCCTCACGAAATGATGATTGCTCAATATTCTCCTACCACCACTTATGGTGGAAATTATGATGGAAATGTATATATATGTGATATATATTATATTTATATTGTCTATATACTTCTTTATTTTTCATTTATATCATACGTTTATGATTTCTATAATGGGTAACTGCAATAATTTCATTTGAGGAAGTGAGGACTACCGCCCCCTCAAAGTGATATGACTCGTTTATGACATATGTGGAATTTATAAAGGACGGAGTTATTGAAATTATATAAGATATTTTACTGGAATTATTATATAACCATTTATTATAATGTTTTTATTCCATTAAATATGAAATGGAAATGAAAGTTTCATTCATCCATACGTATGGCTTACCATCTCCATAAACGAAGAATTTCATTTCATATCTCCAAATGTTATGTAATATTATAATTACATACATATAATGGAGATTTATGATATTTGTGTTATCTAAATCATGAATATAATTTTATAGATAATTTACTTTTGACAACATATACAACATGTAATTATAAAAAGTTCATTTTTGACTCAAGTACCAAATATAGACAAAACGACCATTATTAACATAAATGATTGAATAATGTTTATAACATGATAATAAGTGATATAAAAGGAATAATAAACATGAAAATGGTTCTTATAAAATTATAAAAAAACTTTTGTTTATTATTCATGAGATTAAAGAACGAACAGGTCAAGTCAGAGACGAGGTAAGGGATTTCTTATCTCACTTTTAATTTCATGAGATTTCCATTATTCAAAACTTATTTATTGAATTTGGTGTATTGAATACTTCCATTGGGTATTATCATGATTTTAATTATATTCATGGTATTCATTTATTTATTTTGTGGTTATTAAATTTTGGTCATATGACTTGATTGATTACAACGTGGTAAGGGGTTTTCATCTCACTTTTTATTCATATGAGATTCATACTATATTTGCCACTATTTCCTTTTGATGGTGTATGTACTTCCTGTGATTGTATTATTTTTGTAATATAATTTAACTTATTGATATTTACAACTTCATTGTATGACCCTTATTTTATGGGGTGTATGTTTTGTAGGTTACCAAATCGGTAAGGAAACCATTCACCCTCTTCTTTTTAAAAGACTTATTTTGTTATGTCTTTTAATTTACATCTTCTTATGTTATGATATGTTCTTATATATAATTATTTTTGTAAATATTATGTCCAACTGATGAGATACCTTTATTTACCTCATCAACTCATTTTATTAATTTTAAATTGACGTCATTAGGTTGTCGAATTTCTGTAATGGGACTTCTTATCCCAATTTCAATTCATTGGGATAAACTTCTACATCTTAATTATGTCATGCTATGAATATGTGTGAATGACCTATGATTGTTTTACACTTAATATCCACTTATATTGGGTTTATTATTATTTTTCACACATAATTATGTCATTTATTTATCCTTAATCTTAGGATACAATCTTTATAAGCGACATTGTCTCATTTCACATTCCATTGAGACTTATTTATTATTATACACAAATTGACTTTTATATGTTTTATATACATCCCTTTTGACATATTATATCATGAATCTTCTTATTATCATGATATTGTAAGAATTGATTAATTTTATTCTATAATTATTTTTATTCATGTATTTTCTCAAGTTGTAAGGGACTATTTAATTAAAACATTGTTTTAAATGTTTTAATAATTTATTCTTCAAAATCATTCTCATTGTTTTCCATGTTTTCAAAAAGGTTTTAATGATTTATTTATATGGACTTTAATGTTTTGAAATGAAAATTCATTTCAAAAGCATCAAAGTGATAAGGGACACTTTGATTCGAAAATCTCTTTATTGAATATTTTAAATGTTTTTTTTAAAATGGTTTGATAGTGAATTGATTATGTAAATATCTATAAATAATATATTATGATAAAAATGTTGAAATTTCATCTTTCCTTTTAAGATATTTTATGTTTTTTGACTAAATTTTGTTTCTTCTTCATGGTTTATGAATACGGGCGGTTCCCTGATAAACCTTGGCTCGGTGAGCTCGAGATTGCTCTGCAATGGATTGGGTAACATGATAGAGGTAAATGTAAATTTTTCTCTTCAGATATTTAGGTAATATACTATTATGGGTATTCCAAATGTGACTCACTATATATCTATGAAAGATATAAGGTATGTTTCATATGGATTCCTCAAGTAACATTTATAATTTATGATTTCTGAGTGTTATTCATAAATATTATAATTTCATGAGGTATGTTATGATTGAAGAGTACAGTTTCATTGAGTTTTATTTATTGCTGTGTTAATGTTTCCTTTTCTAATTTTATAAACCTTGTGGTGATTTTTATGCTCATCCCATGTTTTGAAATGTTTTTCATAGTACATAAAGATGACAAGGGTTAAGGATGGGATCAAGGAAAAGTCAAGTTGTCTAAAACATGGAATAATACATGACTATTTTTTAAGATTTTTTAGTTTATGAAAAAAATGGATAATGAGTAGAAGTGTCTAATTTTTAATTTCTGAGATGTAATGTAACAGTTATGGCCTAATTCTCTAAAACTATAAACCTAAAAAGATCCTCAATTTGAATTATAAACTTAATTCAAGATTATGTAATGTTTATGACTGGGGCCTTATAGTTGGTTTCAGAGGGATGTTTAGATAATCTTGGAGGATAGGATGTTATTCAAGAATAAGTGACATAACCATAATGGTTATCATATTAGAAAGATTCATAGTTATTTTAGAGGTGATAAATGGTTATTACATTTTAGGGTGAAAAATGAAAGGTATTAGATAACATTTGTGGATAAATATTTTTTGGTTATTTTTGAATTTTTTTTTAAAATGTTATGAAATTGTATATTTTTTTAAAAATGACAACACACAGACCATGTGACAACCCATCGTGTCGGAGATAGTTGCGAGAATCGAAACCCATAACCAATGTGCTATTTGGATTTATTGCCAACCAATGGACTAAGTAATGTCCCTGGTTTGTATGACTAATTTTTTTAAGGTCAATGATTTTATGGATAAATAATATGTTTATTTGTGGTCTTATGTTTTTTCAAATGGACATCTTTAGTATGAGAAAATGATTTTTGATTTAGTGATAATGGTTACTTTGGAAGACATTTTCTCTTTTGGGAACACTATATTCCTAATGAAAAAAGAATACTATGGGATTTAATTTGTAGATTAATGGTTGAAATATTATTTTTTAAGAATATATTTTTTTATTGTGGACATAAGGTGATTTGGGTTATTTATGGAAATGATTAATCTATCATAGAGAATATGTATTTCGGTTAATTACACATTAGTATGATACATTAAGAGTAGTCTATGTTTTTGGAGATAAATGTTAAGATTTACTAAGGAAGACTATGTGATTATATCCTTTTGAGTTTGGGGTTTTAATCTTAGTTTTTATTATTTTGAAGAATTTTAAGGACAATTGTATGTTGAATGGTCTCTCTTGAACATTGGGTACATTTTGATGAATTTTGGAGATTAAGAGTAGTATATATTTTTATAAAGGATTATCCTTTTTGGGATTTCCTGATCTCATACTAACTAATTTTGGTTTTGGTTAATGTATAAAGATAGGTAAAATATATGGTTCATATTTTTTGGATTTTTTTATTCTCCAGAAGTTGATTTTATGACATTTTATGCGACCAATTCATCTTGAATACTCATCGTTTGAGAGAAAAGATGAGTTTTTGGTTGAACTTTTGTAAATGATGAAAGTCTACATGTCATTTAAGTAAGTTTCCTTATGTTCTTATTCAATCTCATAAATAAATTCTTCATCTTTATGAATAGTAACTTAAAAAATTCCATTTACATTTCCTAATGGGAAACCAATAACCATTTAACACATCACAAATGTTTGGTTTTATTGTTGTTAACTTTATTTTTATAATGTTTTTTCACCCTACTATAGAACTTGACACTTAGTTTCTCATCCATATCCATGTTTTCATGGAATACATGTATGGTTTATCTGGGATGACATTTTTACTTATCTATTTTTCTTTTAAAGTGACCATTTTATTTACTCTATTTCTGATGATGGACATTCAATGCAGTATCCAAGAGCAATTTTAAAATTGTGAGGATGCAATTTCCAAAAGGGGGAAGGATGTAAAATCATAGGAAAATAATTGATATGAAATTTTCATATTTATTAATATTTTATAATTAAATATTAATTTTATTTTAACGTGGATTATATATTCAATGGAGTACCTGACACACACCAAAGTGTTTCTTCAATGTATTATGTTGCCTACAATGGTGAGTCATACTGAAAAATAATAATACAGTATTATTTTAAATGGTAGTTAATGCATAGTCATTATAATGGCAATAATGAATAGAACTAACTACAATATGACTATTCATGTTATTTAAATGTTTTTCAATTTATCCAATAAAAGTTAGAGGCTTAAAATCTGATTGAATCTAATTTTAAGCATAAATACTCTAATATTCATTAAAAGTTAGATTTACCAGCTTTTGATGGAGAACACTCTTTAAATATAGTTTTGGTCACACATATATATTCTATTTGAAAAATAAAATTCTTTTTTAGAATCGGGACATGAAAATATACATTTGGTAATTTTTTGTTATTTTTTTGATAAAGTTCACTTTTAAGGAATAGTGAAAAATACTACATTTTAATTCAATACTACCTTTTAATTAATTTATTTATATGGATAGATTATCTTTTTTAATGTTTTCCAAATTTAATTCGATTTTATTTTTACCATTTAATCCAATTTTGGTCATTTGAAATAATTTCACTTTGACATTGGAAATAAACAAGTGTCAATCTTTTGATAGTTGTTATTTTATAAAAACATGCTTTTTTATTTTGAAAATAGAAATTAATATTTAATTAGTTAATGAAAATTATATGTTTTTAATTTGGTAAAACAAACATCATATTTGAATTTAGAAAATCAAATATAGCTTTGGCTGAAATTTTTTTATTTTTCTGAAAACCTTCAATTTTTGATGAATTGTGAAAACACTGAGTAGTAGTTAAAAAATCATTTTCTTTATTTAAATGTAATTTTACTACTTTTATCAATTGAAATTAAAAAATCTGAAATACAAGTTTTTTATTTGTAAGTAAAATTTGGTTCAATAAGATGAAAATATTTTTTTTTAATAGGAACTTTTAACTTTTATTTACCGTGGTTAAAATGTAAAAAGGGTAATTTAAGAAAAAAATTAATATTATAATAATATAAAATTCCTTAACACTTCTCTTAACCATATTGGATGAGTAATGGCTGACCATGGAAATCCATGGGTGAGACTTTTGGCCTTTCAATGCCACTTGGTTAAGATATTGGCATTAATAACTTTTCAGTTCAAGTAAAAATAAAAATAACATAAACATGTATTATTTTGCTAAAACATTTTTAATGTGGGGTTATATAATTGAAATAAATGACTATAAATATTCATTAGAAATATAAAAATATTTCAACTTAATTTTATTTTATTTATATTTATTATACATCAAATAAATAAATTTATTTATGATACAATAATGATGCAATGTCTACATCATTAATGAATGTTTTAAATAAATAAAATTATAAAAATTAAAATAACATTCCAAACCATTCCAGTTCTTATTGGATGATTTTATTTCAAACAATGGTCATCTTATATTTTCCTTTAATAAATGTTAGACCTTTAAAAATAGAAAATCATTATATAATAAAATACTATTTTTAATCTTTCCTAAAGAGCCCCTCATCCCCCTTATAAAAAGACCTCACTTACAATCCATTACTCACACCTCTCAAGACCCTTGTATATTCCAAAATCTACCTCAATAATCTCTCAAGATCCTTCTCTTCCACCTAAAATCCTTAACATAGGTATAAGGCACTTCAATAAATCCTTTTGGTTCAAACCAAATGGAGTTACCCGATTTTTAGGTAACATCTTATCTCAAGTTCTTTTCGTTTATTTTAATTCTCCATCCCCCTAACCATGTTTATTACATCATTTTATAACAGAACCCGTATCCTCAATATAATAGGTTTTTTATTTTAATTATTATAACTACACAAACAAACACCTCCACCTAATGGGTGAAGAACTTACTATTTCTATGGACGGCGAACTAATGCCTCATGAAACGATGATTGTTCAACATTCCCCTACCACCAATTATGGATTCCATTATGATGGAATTGTATTTATATGTGATAAATATTATATTTATATTGTCTATATACTTCTGTATTTCACATTTATGTCATAACATTATGGTTTCCATAATGGGTAAACATGATAATTTCATTTGAGGAAGTGCGGACTACCACCCCCTCAAAGTGATATAACTCATTCATTCCATACGTGGAATGTATAAAGGATTGAGTTTATGAAATTATATATGATATTATACTGGAATTATAATATTCTAATTTATCCTGGTTTTTTCATCCAAAAAAATATGATATAGTGATGAAAGTTGTGTGAATGTGTATGTATGGGTTACCGCCTCCATGAACGGTGCATTTCACTTCTTATATCCAAATGTTATTTAATATTATAAATACATAAATATACTGGATATATATGATATATATGATATATAAATCATGAATATCGTTATAGAGATAATGTAATTTTGAGAACATAGACAACTTTTAATTATAAGAATTTCATTTTTGACTCAAGTAGAAAATATCAACAAATACCCTTTATTAGCATAAATGATTGAATAATTATTATAACATTGTAATAAGTTATATAAAAACGATAATTGACTTTAAAATTTTTCTTATTCCATTATAAATTAACTTTAGTTTATTATTCATGAGATTAAATAACGGACGGGTCAAGTCAGACACGAGGTAAGGGGTTTCTTATCTCACTTTTATTTCCTTGAGATTTCCAATATTCCCATCTTACATGATGAATATGGTGTATTTTTTACATAAATTTAATTTATATTATAATTATTGTATTTATATTCATTGTATTATGTGATTCATTTTGTGGTTATTAAATTTCTTATCATACAATGTGGTAAGGGGTTTTATCTCACTTTTTATTCTAGGGAGATTCATTCTATATTTGCCACTGTTTTCTTTTTTTTGGTGTATGTACTGTCCATTATTTTATTATTTGTGTAATATACTTTAAATTATGGGTATTTAAAACTTTGTTTTATTACCCTTATTTTATGGGGTGTATGTTTTTATGTTTCCAAATCGGTAAGTGGACCTTTCACCCTCCTCTTTTTAAAATACTTCTTCTGTTATGTATTTTAATTTAATTCTTCTTATATTGGGATATTTTCCTATATATTCTATTTGTTGTAAATTTTATGTCCATGTGATGAGATACCTTTTTTTCTCTTATCAACTCATTCTCTAAATTTTAATGTCACATCGTTAGGTTGTCGAATTTATATAAGGGAACTTCTTAACCAATTTCAATTCATTGGGATAAACTTATACTTATTTATTATGTGAGGATATGATTATTTTTGATTGACCTCTGATTTTTTTACACTTAATAACAACTTATATTGGGTGTATTCTTATTTTTCACACTTAATTATTTCATTTATTTATCCTTAATCTAAGAATACGATCATTGTAAGCGACTTTGTCTCAACTTACATTCCATTGAGACTTATTATTGTTATACACCAATTCACTTTAATATAGTGTATATACATCACTTTTGACATATTATATTCTGAATCTCATTATTCTCATGATATTATAATCTTTGTTTAGTGTTATTCTGTAATTATTCTTATTCATGTATTTTCTCAAGTGTTAAGGGACTCTTTAACTAAAATATTATTTTAAATGTTTTAATGATTTATTCTTCAAAATCATTCTCATTAATGTCCATGATTTCGGAATAGTTTTAAGGATATATTAATATGAACATGAATGTTTTGAAATTAAAATTTCATTCAAAAGCTTCAATGTGGTATGGAACACTTTGATTTAAAAATCACTTTATTGAATGTTTTCAATGGTTTTTGAAAATGATTTTATAATGAAATGATTATGTCAATATATTGAAATAATATATTGTGAATGAAATTTGGAAATTTTATCTTTCCATTATGATTGTTTTATGTGTTATGATGATTTTATTGTTCTTCGACATTGTTTACGAATATGGGTGGTTCTCTGATAAAGCTAGGGCGGGTGAGCCTGAGATAGCTATCAAATGCATTGGGTAACCTGATAGAAGTAAACATTAATGTTTATCCTAAGAGATTTAGTGAATATACTGTAATGGGTATTTCAAATGTAACTACATACGTAGCTGTGAAAGATTCAATGTATGTTTGATATGGAATCGACAAGTTAACTTTATGATTTATGATTTATGTCTGTTACTGATAAATATTATGATTTCATGAGGTATGGTATGATTTAAAATTATAGTTCTATTTATTTGTATTTATTGATGGTGTAATGATTCATTTCCTTATTTTATAACCCTTACTGATCTTTGTATGACCATCCTAGAGTTTGAAATGTTTTTCAGAGGCCACAAAGATGAATTGGGCCAAGGTTGGAATCAAGGAAATGTCATGATGTCTAAAACATGGAACTAGACCTGACAGATTTTTTAGAAGTTTTTATTTTATGAAAAAAAGTGTATACTAAGTAGAAATATATACATTGTAATTTTTAAGATGTAATTTAATAGTTATGGTATAATTCTCTAAAACTCTTAACCTGAAAAGATACTCAATGTGAATTATTAACTAAATTCCAGATTATGTAATGTTTATGGTTGGGGACTTATAGTAGTTAACATGGTATGATATAAGCCATTACCCTATGTGAGATGGTAGTGTTCAATATTTGATATAGGGCCTTAACCTGAGTGAGAGGGTAGTGGTCTAGGTATGAAATAGACATTAACATGAGGGAGAAGGTTGTGGTCCTGATATTGTACAAGAATTTTACTTGGGTCAAAGAGAAGTGGTTAATATGTGATATAGGACACTACCTTGATTGAGTGGTTAATGGTATGGGACATTGTACAATTTTTTCTATTAAAACTCACCATAAGTGAGAGGGTGATAGTATGATGATGAATGTAGGATCATGATGTGGAATTATACCTTACATTGAGTGATGGGGTATTTATTTAGGCTGAGTTTTATAAAATTACATTGAGACATATAGTATGGGAGGGGATTCTTTTGTGGGATAAATTCTCCACTTGAATTGTCCAATTAAGGTGAGGTCCAATGTTGGTGTGTCCTAGAAAGCACCTGATGACTTAATGTGATTGATTACATGTTCTGCAAATCTACTTGATTTATTTTACATCAAGAATATTTTTATATTATGGTGTATATGAGTATAAAAGTATGAGAACCTATTTTTTTTAATATCATGTTGATCATGACAACCCATGTGCACATAAATAGTATAAATTTTATTTTTAGGTGATATGTAGAATGGAAAATTTTGAGGTTTAATCTTGATGTGTGATGGGTGATTAGTCATTGGAGGGACCCATATTTTAATATTTTAGTGTCCCCTATTTTTTACCATATATATACATATTGATCTACACAATGGGTGATGAATAATGTATATATGTGTGTATTACTTGATTCATTTTTATTTAGATTTTTGTTGTTTATAGTGATTGATGGTTATATTTTATCTATAATTCATTACACTTAATATAATGTTATATTGTTATATTCATATTTAATGTTTTGATGATAAATTGAGTGTATTCCTCCGACATTTTTCATATTCTCTCACCAATAGACGGAAGCCTCTGAAACATTGTTTGGAAAACATGTGGTCATATGGTGCCCTCATTAGAGTGTTATTTGGGAGATTTTAGTCAGGATTTCTCACCTAGTGTTACCACTGATGGAATGTCACATAATTATTTTGTCAAAGTAGCTCAGTTGGAAGAAGAAAAAAAGGATGTTTGAGTTCTATCATTAATCTGGGTCAGTAATTGAACTCATAAATTTGTATATCAATTTCATATGTATCCTTATATTTTTCTAAAAACATATCAATTCTGTTAGATATTGGTCCAATCAATTCCAGATTATATGTATTGGATTTACTAGAAAATATAATCCCTTCACATCAACATGGGTCATAGATAAAAGATTACACTGTCTAGAAAGTCTAGGATTCATCTTAGACCTAAAATTTCTATCTAAAATGAAAAATAAAACTATGTAAAGTGTGTCATCTCAAGATAGATGTTAAATAATTTTTTAAATATTTGAAATATTCTATTTTTCATTCAACATGATCTTAGTAGTGATCAAATTACTTCAATATATCATATAGTTTATATGTGTACCATTTTATTAATTATATTATTTATTTATTTATTTCTATCAATTAGAAAACTTTACTTGATTTTGGTTAAAGAACCTTTGAGTAAGGATTTGGATCCTACTTTTTGGTACCGGAAAATGGCACTATGATTTTAGTGATGGATGTGTCTCCCAAATATCCTATATTTATCACTCTAATATTCATATAATAGTAGCTCTCAATGATCCTACAGATTTGGATCTTAACATTCTACAACAGGATCACTTCATGAAGATGTTCCCTTTTCACCAGATGATAAACCAATAATGGAAATAGATGTTAACATTATAATTAATAAATTTAAATATCAACATTCATCTCCCATAATATCACTATTTTTTAGTTAACATGTACCATTGATTTTTATTTAATAATTCTGATCACTAATAATGGAAATTTAATGGGTCATGGATTTGGCGTCACACTCATTAGAACCCATAATGTAAAATTGTTTTCCATGAACCATCTTGCTCACGAAAATTTTAAATCATATTTTCGATATTTAGTTCTATATTTTTTCTAGCCTATATGATTCGATCTATGTCACACCCATAATATAAAACATTTTAAAAAATATTTACAAGGAGCATGGTGGAGAATCTTGTGGTTGATATATGATACCAATTTTCTTGTTCACAATATCCAACTACACAAACATCAATGCATTTTTTTTCACGATATGTTATAGGGAATATTAATATCATATAATATATTTTAATTCCAAAATTATCTTTGACATGAGAAATAAAAATAGGGCATATTAATTAATCCTTTTAGTGGCTTATTCTACATTTTGTTCCTCAAAAATGAATACATAAATTCCTCAAGAAGAATCACATTGAAAAATAGTAGTAGTGGAGCATCAACATCTAATTTTTGAAAGAGAATACTTAGTGTAATGTCTACATCAAGAGTTTTACAAGGATTAAAAGGAGGTAGAGGAGAAGTATAAGCTAGTTATGGAAGATAATAAATAGGGAATGGATACTCTTATAAAGGAATATGAATTGAGTCTTGATTAATTATTTGATCTGTTAGTGGTGGATGGACTTCAACACAATTTTGATCTAATATTTATGAGAAAAAAAATTATTCTATATATGTTTTCAAAATTCATAGATCCAGTGATAACAACTTGACTTTTTCTAGGGGAAAAATTTTGTCTCTATTTGAATTTTTAATTTTATTTTCATTTCAATAAATTTTACCAAATCCGTCTGGAGGAATACCTAGTGATTATAAAATAATAAATTTATCAGGTTTATATTTTTGGGTTTTCAACGTGAAGACATTTTATACTCTTTGAATCCTTTTAATTTTTTTTCTTCATCCATAAAACATAATTCCTACTGAGAAGAGACTCTACTTATATATAGTGTACCATTTTCAGTTTTTAATAGATTAGTTCCATGATTATTTTTGTTCAAAATTTATGGTCTTACCTGTTAGACTAAAGGGTGATGATTTTTTATGTTATATAGATGTTACAAAATGATAAAAAAAATTAAATTCATCCATATTTGACCAATAATGTAATGTTCCAAATATATTGATAACATTAATAATTAATAATTTTGAATAAATATCCCAACAATATAATAGTTATCCTCATATGAAAGGTCTAAATTGTTTAAGGTCATATTTTTTACATTAAAGTGAAAAAATTGTTTACAGGCATACAAATTTTACCAATGTAAGGATAATGTATAGGTTTAAATAAATTTGACCAATGGTGATGTTGATAATATATAATAAGATATAAATAAATCAATATAAATGAAGAGTCAAATATTGCTACATAAGTCCTTTAAGGGGGGATGGGTATGCAATATATGGTAATAGAGTTAGGAATAAAGGGTCACACAATTTATGGTCATGTTATATAGAGTAGGATAATGGGAGTATGAGGTCTTCAATCTAGTGATAAATCATTTTGAAACATAAATTGAGTTGAAATTTGTATAGATGACCAAAAGTAAAGATAAATATCATAACCCAAGTGAGGTTTTATAATGAGAGGGTTTATAATATTATTGAAAAGGATTAAAAGGGTGACGTAAATTTTAAATTTAAGTATTTGAATCCTGAGATGATAAAATGAAAAAGGATATGGTATAAAAAATATTGAAACTTTTCATATGATGGACCTAATAATAAAATATTGAATAGTTATATCAATTATGAACATTTATGACATTAATATTAAGTGATCCACTATAATTCTTTTAAAAGTGAATAGGATTAGAGGATCTTCTTGTTAAAAAAATGCATGCCTTTTTAGTATATTTAGGTCATATATTGGCATGTATTTCATTACTAAGAAAATGGGGTCCTTTGGGATTAGATATAGTAATTACTAGTATCTATGAATGGTTATTAGATATTTAAATACTCAAGTATCGAATTATAATGTACAAGAAAAAATGATCACAAGGTATTCAAAACCCTCAGATTTAAATTTGAAAAACAATAGATTGTTGTATTGTATTGATGAGGAATTGAGAAGAGTGAGGATCTTTGTTTAGGTCCATGATAGGTGGCTTAAATTTTTATATGTGTTTTATATTGACAAAAATACATCTATATGTTCATATTAGAATAAAATATTTCATCATATAATTGATTAAATGTTGGAAAAGTTAACATGGATTAAGAGATCATACACTGGGATAGTAGGGTGGATGAATGATGAATTTTCTGTTGAGTTTATGTAATCCCAACTAGATCCAATACCCTAAGAAGGGGTAGGGTGATTTAGGGTATGATAAATTGAATCAACTACCCCTTAATATATTATATCACCATTAAAAAAAATTCTCTCCCTTTCATATATTAATAAATGAATAGAAATGAAATCATTCTTGAGACACATAGTTTTTACTTAGTTGACCTACACTGGGCTATGTCCAATGAGAATGCAAAGGCAATGTGCATATTTTCCAAATACATCCATGTACACTAATTTCTATAATTTTTGGTTCAGAATCACTATCACTCATGGATAAGAAGATATTAAAAATTTTAAATCTCACTTATCTGTGAACGAAATTGTGCTCAATGATACTTTAAAATAATATTCGTGTGATCACATAAATCAATATATTTTACACCTCATTTACAAAAACAATTTGTAAAAATTTTATCCTCTTGATAAATTCTACTTTACTATAAGGTTTCATGGAAATCCCTTCTTATTCTCTTAAAATAAACATTCAAGAAAAAATCATAATTCATCTCAAAACATTATACTTTCATGAAACCCATATATTTAATGAAGCTAAATATTTGTGTGATGATCACAACATTTGTGATAATCACAAATTTCATGAATTATATATATAATTTGAGAATCATCCTTTATATATGGAATAAATAATCTTATGAAAACCTTTATAGAATAAAAAATCCTTCTCAAAGCACCTTCAAGAATTTAGAGAGTTTGGATTTTTGTTAAATATTTATCATTTAAAATTATGGTTGTATCCACCTATTTATATAAGTATCCTCCACTTTTCTATGCTTTCAACCTCACCACAACATTTTTGAGAATATCTTCATTCTTTTTTAGGAACCTCTATGTCTCCATAAAACATTCTGGGAAGTTATCTTATATGAAAATAACTTTACAGTCACATATCATATTATAAATATTTGATGACTCAGCTGTCATTTGAATAAATTCAAACATTCATGATACTCGAATCATTTTTGAAAAACAAAACATTTAATAAAAACAAATCCCTTATTAATTCCAATCCTTTTCCATAATATTATAAGGCATCCATATGAATACATCATTTGAAAATTTTGAGTCATCTTTTAAATTTTAGACCTAAAAACTTTGGGAAACACCTGGAAACAGTGCCACCTTGTAAACAAAATTTTATTTAACACTTCCAAAGAATACATTCTTTCATATTTATTCATTGTTAACATAAGTTGTCAAAAACTAAACCAAAACTCTATAAAAACTCTATTAAACCATTTTTTCAACAAACACAATCATCCTAACAATATCCCCCTATGTGTTTGTTAAATAATCATTATTATTTTATACCACATTAATTATTCATCCATATTTTACCAAAATTCACTATTTTTATTCAAGAAAATGATAAATGGGTTACACAACACACACTCTAATCCCACATGATCCATCCTCAGCATAAGAAACAATAGTATCATGAATAGACATCGATAAATCATTTCATTTCAAAAAGAATCTACTACTTTAATCATGATCCACATATGTCATGATATATAACCTTTTATCAATCATCTTTAGAATCATTTGATTGAAAAAACACCCTTTTATTCTTCTACACCTGTCAGCTTCCCCCTATCATGATCAAAATAATTTCTCTCACTTAATTAATGATCCCAAAAGACACTCCATTGTGGTTGAAACATTGTAAAAAAAATATCACATAAGTGAAAATTGCACCATACCTCAAATAGAGGAGTTCCCACATCCACACCTTTTCACATATGGTGAGTCGACCAAAACCCAAGAGCATGTTGATGCCAATCAAATTCCTCCTTTAGTAAATTTTTCATTGAAATTTCTACAACTATTAGTTCTTTAGGAACACACAGCATATTCAGAAACCCATGATCCAACTTCTCCTTGATAAAATGATACTTTATTTCAATTTACATCATCAATGAGTAATGGGATGGATTTTTTATACGATTTTTAGCACTTTATCTATCATAATGGATTCTGATCAGAGACTTCACTTAAACTCCCTAATAATTAAGTTATTTTTCAATCTATAATATTTGTGTGTAATAATCAGTATCCACAACATATTCATCTTCTTTTATTCTCAACAATATAAACTATAATTTCTTTTTCATCCATGAAATACACAATATGTGATGATAAAATTCACTAGCTGACATTAATTTTTTATCATCTACTTAACCAAAAAAATATACATATGTATATCCCAATAACTCTTTCTATGACATAAAATTGTATAAAAACCTAAAATCCACTATTTCCTTTATATAACAATGTATACATTTTATGGTAAGTACGTAGATTTAATTGGGATGTATTTGATATTGTCTTCTTATCACAGGGAAAAACAATAGTTGGTCATGCTGATATTAAGTACAATAGACTAGTAATGATAAGACTCTATTATATTTTAAGAACCCTACCCTAGTAGCCTAGAGTTTGTGGTTGAATTATTGGATTGTCATAATATACATGGAATCACATCCCAAAGGACCAAATAGTTTAGTAGTTTTTTAAACTATATACATACAAGATTCCAATTTTAAATTTTAAAACAACAATTACAACAACAAAAAATTCATGTATAAATTTATTACCTCTAAAATTTCCTTACATAATTAATCATAGTTTAATTAATGGATTCCAAGGTAATGGAATCAAAATAAGGATGAGCTCAATTTCTTAATAAGGGTTTTGTATTATAGGGTCTATCATAAATCAATAAGATCAGTAAACATGGATTGGTAAATAATTGAACAAAAAATCCATTAAAATAATATAAATATCATTACAGGATAAGGTAAAAGTAAATATTAAATGGTAATTAACTAAAAATACTTTTCAGTTAGTTATGAATCAATAGGTTATATTCTATATAAAATCTCATGGATAATTATAATTTTAATTTTAATTAGAGATATGATTAATTATTAGACTCTATGATCTCATGCATTATAGTTACTCTGCTATAAATAACATTCCCAATATGGTTTAAAACTACTAGGTACAAAAAATTAGGTTTTCCCAAAATCATTTATATTTTAAAGACATTTTACTAGAATTCATAAAAATAATGTGTAACAAACTACTAGGTTTGGCCCATTGATTTGAATTTATAGACCTCTCAATGCATTAAATATATTTCTATATATAGTCTCCACCAGTTCATGCATGTATAAAAAATTCTTCATATATCAAATAGTTGATTTAATTAATAAAAATGATTATTACCATCTTTTAATTGTATTGAGTTAATTATATGGATTTATTAATATTTACATAGTGAAAATAATCAGAATTCATCCAAAGAGATATGATTAGTGTAATCCTTAAAAAACATCGTCAAAATGAAAATCAATGAAGGTTTTTTATATATGAAAATACATAAAATATATTACAATAATATTTCATGCATAAAATATTCATTTTGTCTTTAAAATAATTTTCAAAATATAAATAATAACAACACATGTTATAAAGAAACAAATTTCATTGAAAGGAAAATTTTAAATATTTAAAAAGACATTAAATCATAAAGGCTTCATGATTGTGGGAAATGAAATTCATGTTGCATAAGATATGAAAACAAACATTGCAAACTTTTGTATGAAAAATCATAAAATACGTTTTTGGAAAATGAGAAGAATATTCCATTTTAAAAAAATCCCAACATGTAATAAATAGGTAAAATACAATAAATAAACATCATTAAATATTATAAAAATAGTTTTTTATAACATTTTAAAAAAAATCCATGGAAAATAAATATTATTCAATGGGGACATAAAATTAAACAATCTCAAATAATGATGAGATTATGAAATAATCCATTAATATATTGTAATCAGTTGAATCATACTCCATATGAAATGAATAAAATCAAATGAATATTTAGATACCATAAATAAAGATATCATCTTGATATAACAAAAGGTAATATATACACCACATAAAAAAATAAGTGATTAATACAACATATATCTCTTAGATGTAAAAAATTAGATGATAAATTGTTACCTTGTTATTTCATTTAATTGAACATGTTTTATCCTCATGTATATTGATTTATTGAATATTATTTATTTATAACATAACCAAGTTAATATTTATGATATCATATATGATCCTCTTAAATCATATTATGATAATTTTGTTAATATTATTTCATTATGATCCGTGTTTTGGGTGCTCACATCTTCATTATCCTCTACATGTATTTTCCTTTAAGTCCTAGTTCTTTTGAATATGTTATAGTTTCATCATATGAGGAATAATATTACAGTTATAGGTTCCATATTTATTCATTTTATATGTTTATTAGAATCAGTCATGAATTTTGAACATTGAAAATGAATCGGATCACGTCATGGAGGCGGTAGGCCCTACGTTTGCACGAGTGGTGATATCAGTCCATAAATGGGTGAAAAGGAAAAGAATTAGGTGATATAATAATTTTCCTGAATAAATACTTTTTTCATAATTACTGTATATAACTATTTTTCCATCACTAAAATCCTACAACTATTGTGATAATGAAAATCATTTTACACCGATATATAGAGACTGTAGGTCGTACATAGGCACAAAATGTGCTATTATTTTTTATAGGATGGATAAAATGTGTGATATTGTTGAGTAGTAATCATAATAAAATATATTTAGTATATTATAATTCATTTATTAAATTATTAAAGAAAAATCATGTAATGTGGAAGTAAAAGAGGAAATAAACATGAAAGAGTTGGAAAAAAATATTACCTCTTCATTGATAGAATTTTATTAGGTATATTCTTAAGTGATATAGGGTAGGTATTTTGGAATTAATGTCCTGAACTATCCCAGGTACCCTGGTAACCCGATAACCGAGCTAGCCATGACATAGCCTGAAGGTCATTCCTGATCCCCACGGGTCGGTGACTAGCACTTGGAATTGTACAACATACAAGTGGGAACGATTTTGCCATAAGAATGTGGAAGAAATAGTAAAACAAATAGTATTCATAACAAAACAAACTCCACTGGGAGTGATGTACCAGAATAAAAAGAGGAATGAAGTGCTAAAGTAGTAAAACCCAAGTACTGGAAAGGGAAAAATAGTCCCAAAGTCCCTAAGGACACATCTCACCAAGACCAGAGATCAACAACTGGATCCACCTCCAAGACGTCCCTTCCCTTTGCTCGATCGTGGAAGAAGAATTGTCTACAAAAACACAAAGGCAAAAGTAGGGTGTGAGCCTAAGCCCAGTAAGATACCACCAAAGATTCTATAACGGATGCCAATTATAGATTTTCCAAAGAAGAGCATTCCATTTTTCAAATAAACATGTTTGGGAACTCAAAATAATATTTTAACAAAACATGTTATACATTTTCAAATGATGGAAATAAATATTTTTAAGCAATGGCATTTCAAATGATTTAATATTTATAAAAAATGGCCTAAGAAAAACATTTATATAAAATAGTTTATATAAATTCAGTAGGCATGTAAAGTAGTTCAAAATCATTGGCATACATTTATATCTCAAATATAAATAAACAAGCAAGCAACATGGTCATCTACCAAAAGGTACGATAGTACTAACCAGTTATAGGATTCTACAATCTCTATGTGAACCTAGAAAGATGTGTATACACACGTCCCTATGAAAATGTCCAATGGAGACTCGTTACCAACCTGTTAGAAATGTGACCCACCGAAAGTATGTTTTAGAACGTTGACATAGCATATAGTGTATCCAAATAAATCACTAACTACCTAAGCCTTGAATATTCTCTTAAATGATGAGTGAACTATTTTAAGAATGCTTAAAATATGATAAATCCCATTCTAAAATTTCCAAAGCTCCAAATTCATTCCATTTAAAACAAAAACAGGTTTTATTCAAAACATTCCTCTTTCAAAAGATAAAACCAATGAGTTTCTATCAAATCATTTCAAGCCATTTTAATAAGTTTGAAATCCATTCAAAACAAATTCCATCATTACACATTTCATTTCCACAATTAAATTCAACAATCTAATTAAAAACATTTCCATCAAAACCACAATTTAAATTAAAAAATTTAAATCGACTGATTTTCCATAAACACACCCAATTCAATGGAATTGGGGTTTTCCAAATTTCCACACCAAATCCATTTCAAATGTCTCAATTCAATGGAATCGAGTTTATATCAATTTAATTGAATGAAACTTGAGAAATTGAATATAAATCAATAATTGAAATTAATAGAGAAAATACAATGATAATCAATTTGGAAAGATGGGACAGAACCACCTACCTTCAAGGTTTTGACCAAGACCACAATGGTCAAGAACGCTCAAGAAAACAGGGTTACTTCTTCAAGAACCCACCTTAGATCTCTTCTCTTAGAATGATCAAGACCAAATCTCATCAAAATTTGTACCACACACTTAGATCTACCCATAATGGGCATAGATCTAAGAAACCGAGAGAAGAAGAGAAGTACATCTAAGTAGATCTAAGAAATCGACCAAAAATGATGAAGAACAATCACATACCTCAACAGTCTGACTTCGATTCACCAAGAGGAGCCTTTATATTGCCTCCGAAACGATGGGAGAACCTTCTCTGACCATTGGAGAAGACAAATCCTGTGTCATGGCTGCATAGGAGGAAAAACGAAGCATTTTGAGGGTAAAAGGCTGAGATCCACAATTTAAGGATCTAATTTTAAGTGATTGTACGGTTTGTCCACACGGTTTGTCAAACCGTGCGCACACCGTGTGGATCTCACTAACCATGGTTGTTGGTCCACACGGTTTATTCACACGGTTTACCAAATCGCGCACACACCGTGCATACCCCACTGTCCAGTGCTGCTAGGTTGGCACGGTTTGATCGCATGGTTTATCAAACAGTGCGCTAACCGTGCACAAGCCCTTACCTTCTTGTTTTTCTAAAAAAATTCACCCAAATGCAACCCAAGTCTTTACTCCAAAATAGGGGTATTTGGAAGCATCAAAAAGTACATGAAAACGTAATGGGGTGTTACAAGTAAAATATCATATATAACTTTAAAAAAATTCGAACATAAATGTTTATTTTTTGGTGATTCTAGAAGGACCAATATGTTGTAATAAGTGAATGAAACAATTCCCTTTTATAAATGATGTGAGGGGAACTTTAAGAATATAATAAAATATTAGTTAAATATAAATCAAATTTAAATTAAAAATTTCAAACAAAATTTTTTTAAAAAAATTAGTATAATGGTATATTAAAAATCCCTAACAAAATAATACATAGATATGTTTTGAATAAAATTTCTACCCTTATAATTTGGTATTAACCCTCACTTATCATCTCTAACTCTTAACTTGAAAATATAGAATTTTACTCTTAATGGTTAATTATAGAAATTATAAATTAAAAAAACCAATAAATGGATCATATGTGAAATTAAAAACCTTATCCCAAACATTAGAGAAATTTATGTTCCTTTGGAATTTTATATCATATAATAAAATATTATTTACTATAAAATATTTATAATGTCAATTTTAATAAATTTTCATGACATTAACATTACTAAAATATATACAATAATATATATTTTTAAAAAATATTTTAATACAAACAAAATATGTACATGTGATATAAAAAATATTTTTATGACCTTAATTATCTCAAATTATATTTATTTAAATTTTTTTAATATCATTTATTTGATTTTTCCATTAGTTAAATAATTAATTCATCATGGTTTTGTAATTAAATAAGATAAATACATATTCACTAAAAATTAAAAAAAATAACCTTATTGAAGAAAAAAAACTTTATATTTTAAAATAATATGTATATTATAATACATCATCCAGATAACACCATATACAAAATAGTGTAATTATAAATAACTTATATGTTATATCTCTGAATTTTCATTAAATAAAATATTATAAACATCACAACCTCATTAAAATGTCTATAAATGGTAATATAACTGAACCATAAATTATAATGGATGAAAATTAATTACTAAATAAAATTTTGGAATGTATTAGGGTCATTTTATATTCCTTATCATTTTATTTTTAACCAAAATTAATGGATTTACACTATACCGTTGTAAAAAAATTTAAACGGTTTCTATTCATGTTGAAAAAATATAAAATGGACCAATATATTAATATTGGAACTTCATAATAAAAATATTTAATAAAACATTCAAAATTCATAACACATTATTTTTATAATTTAATTTAAAATTAATCCCAAAATCACAACAGAAATCGTTTTCATAAAAAATGCATTTTTAAGCAGCAAAATGTAATTATACCAAAACAGGGTAAAAGGATGATTAAAATTAAATAAATTATATTATTTTTAGATGAAAATTACTAATGTCAAATTGAGGAAAAACTTATATGCTAAATTTACTATTAATATATAAAAATTAACAGTTTTATAAAAATAGGAATCATCACTATTCATTGAACAATTAATCATTTTCGATAATTCCCAATAGTCCCTATAACATAATTTTAATATGATGATTTAAAAACAATATTAGTGTTTTAAAATAAAATTTATAGATTTTACTATAATTCATTATTATATTTACTCAAAAAAAATAAAGAAAATCATTTTTATAGAAACCATATTTTTTGAAGAATAAAATGAGTTTCATAAAAGTTATGTTCTTATATACCAATAATTAATTACTAAATTAACTGTGAGTTGGAAAATTATATATTTCATAATTTGGTTAATAATATTCATTTCCAACAATTTAACATCTTGGTTATAATTATAATATAACAATATTTAATTTTTCCATTAAGCTAGATTTTGCGTGGAACATAAGTTATCGAAGAGGTTAAATTTAAAAAGAGACATATTGTAACTTATTGGGAAGTTACATTCTCCTCTACATAAAAAATTTCATCCTCACAATTTTAATTTTAACATTTAATATTAAAGGTTTATATGTGAAAATTACCATGTGGAAACCGCACATCATAAAAAGATTTAATAAAACATCCACTTAATAACAGGAAAAGGGAAATGAGATGGTCTCCAAAAATTTTATATTTCTAATATCAGAACATTATTGGGATGTGAAAACATGAACATAAAATAGAAATATCACAATCATGTTTTTATGGAGAGCGATAGAAAACACATTCAATAAAATTTTAACCCTCACAATATTATAATATTTTTGTGGGTTAAAAGACAATGTATTTCATAGCATGAAATGTAAATGGATAACTTTTTTTATTCCAAATAATTTTCCTAGAGTTGAGATATTACTTTACTATCAAAAAAGACCATGATAAAATAATATTACATGATTTATTTTTATGTGAAAATCATAACCTCATCTATTTTTTATGCTTGAGTCTATTTTCACATCATATCTTACATGAAAAAATTGATGTTCTATATGACTTTTTCATGCATAAAGTTCATTAATGAATCATAAGTTCAAAAATTATTTTCTTCATTTTATGAAAGGTTATATAAACGAAAATGGTTATAACATTTTGTCAAATATGATTAATCGTACTTTAATCTCAAGTTATAATATCTAAATATCATCTTATTGCATCCCATAGGTTGTTAATCGTATGACCCATTGAAAATACATTTATCCAAATTAAAAATCACAAAATTTATAAGGAAGGTCACTCAATTTTTAAAATAATGATAACATTATACTCCAAAAATATCATAATATAGATATTACGAATAATGTGATCATCATTAAACCTTTGTGAAAACATAAACGCTCCCAAATAATTAATGAAGATGTATAGTAGTACAAACATTATATATCTCATGATTTTCATAATCATAATATCATAAATAATATAATTTTAAAAGATAGTTCTTGAATAAAAAAATACTTTATTTATTTTACTTTGACTTTAGTAACATCATAATCTTGACCTGGATACATTTTTTTCTTAAAATCGTTTTCCCTTGATTCTTAGGAAATTCATTTGTGTAGATCCCCATCTCTTTGTAGTTGAATAATTACACATTAGAATATTATTTCATCCCCATAAAATCATGATCATTATGGAATTTCTCCCCACATTTATAGAAAACTTCTATTACCTTCAATAAATTATCACGGTTTTTCTATAATTACCACAGATAAAAAAATCTATATTTATTTTCCTTCTATTTTCCATTTTTTGATCTTCTATACTATTCATCTATTTTTTTCTCTTAGGGACATAATAAATGGTGAATTATTTCTATTTCATTATATCACAAGATACTATGTATTCATTGATGAGAATGAGTCGAAAACTAATTCATTCTGATGGATTGATTTAATCCCATCAATGAAAGAATAAATCTTACTATATAGATTATGTACATAGTGTGCATCATGCTTGGAAAACCATTTATAGTTGGATTCCAAATTTAAAACTTTTTGTTCTTTCATTTGTCTCAGACCCATGAATTTTATCTCTATATATTCCCATTATTCTAGAGGAAAATATTTTTTGATGAAAATATCCCTAAAATATTGTCATTCCTTGATTGTTATTTCATTGAAATCCTTAGTGTTTTGAATTGATGAATACCATTGATCTGCATCCCTAGAGAGATGATAAAATTATATAATAACCATATTCTTTCATTTCTTTGCAATGAAATAAATATCTTCTATATGGATCTGATCCATTTCTCAAATACAAATGGATTTGTAGTTCTATTTAATTATGGAGGTTGTTTAGACATAAAGTGGTATAATATCGTCACATCAAATTATCGATCTGGAGGATTCTTCTCAAGTGAATTTTTTTCTCATAATTAGATATTGTTTTTCCAATATATTTATAAATTTTTAATCTATTGTTGTAGTTCCAAATCTAACTCTAACTCCAGTTCTAATTCTATTTTCTTTCCACATGGGCAAATCTCTACATTGATTTCATGCATTTATATGGTTCAGACTCCTTATTCTTGGTGCCATTTATAAACCATTACATGCACTATATTATATAATAATATTATCAATCATAGTAAATAATCTCTACTCTAGTGAAACACATAATATAAATTTGAAATATTTCTATAACTAATCTCTAAATCATAATAATTTATTTTTTGGCTATATTTCAAAAAAAAATCACAGGATATCATTATGTAATCTATATTTGTGTAAATCTGGTTCCCAATATTTTTATTAAATTTGTTATGATACCAAAACTAATGACCATGACCATAGTATCCTAGAGATTTTTGTCACTATGAAATTTTCATAAGATACAAGTAATATAATCCCAAAGGGAAAAATCTTTTAATAGTCTGGGTAAACTAGATATAAACAAGATTCCCATATTGCATTTGAAAACACAAAGTTTAATATAGTTTTCCCAAAATAAAATTATTACCTCTATAATATCCATACATAATAAATCACTGTATACATCATGGATTCTTGGGTAAAGGAAATAAAATAATGGTGATCTCAAATGATCAGTAAAGATAAAGTATAGTGTAAGATATCATGAATCAATAAGCATAATAAACATCGAATGGTAATGAAATAAATACACATTCTATTTAAATAACTTAACTATAATTTTAGTATAATTCATAATCATTATGAAAAGTTAAATAACTAAAAATTCATGACATTTAATCATGGTTCTAGAGATAATATCATAGTGAAAATCTCATGGAAAATAATAACTTAAATTTTAATGAAGGAAATTATTAATTATTGGACACAATGATATCATTCATCATTCTGACTCTACCATATAGACCATTCACAATATGTTCTAAAACCACTAGGTAAAAACTGATTAGGGTTGGCTAAATTCATCTCTACTGTCAAAACAATTCATATGATTGTTTCAAAATACTAGGTGCATACCAATTGGGTTTGGCCAACTGATTTGTCCCGTGATACCTAGCGATCTGTCTTAGAGACTTTTATGTATCGTCCCCACCCATTATTTCATTTCAAAATAATTCCTCATTGATCTAATAATATATTTAATTCATAAAAAATGTTCCTTATCATCATGTGCCTATATTAAGTAAAAGATATGGGTATATAAATATTATAACAATGAAAATAATCACAAATCATCCAAAAAGATATGATTAATGGTATAATTAAAAATCAAAATGAATTAATAATTCAAAAAAATTTGTTCTAGTTGAGGAAAATAATTAAATGGTATTACCATAATATTTCATGACTAAAATACCCTGAAGAATTTGAAAATAATTTTTAAAATATAATAAAAACTCAGCACATAAAAAATAAATAATGTTAGTTTAAAGGAACCCTTTAAACTTGTAATGTCAATTTTAAATAATTAAGGCATCAATATAGAATGAAATTCAGTTCATGTCCCATAAGTTAAAAAACATTCCATTAATACTTTTTTAAGGAAAATCCTAAAATAACATTTTTGATATTGAATAGAATATTCTTATTAAAAAATTATAATGTAAAAAAGTGATGAAAATAACATCAAAAAATATTTGAAGTATAGTAAATATATTTTTGGAAAAATTTTAAGAAAAAATGGGAATGGAAAAGAAATTTTACTCAGTAGAATAATAAACTTAATAAATCCTGAATAGTGAAGAGATTATGAAATAAACCATTAACATGTTGTAATCATTTGAATTGTAAAGACAATTAATGGAATAACATAAAATGAAACTTTAGATACCATGAAAGAAAATATATTCATTATAAAATTTACTAAAGGGGTATTATATACACAACACTAAAAAAACAGGTGGTGAATACGACATATATCACATGTTAGTAAAAGTGAGTCGAGAATCCCATACCTTGTGATTTCTTTTAACATAACATGCTTTGACCTGACATATAATTGTTTCAAGAATGTCAATAATTTATAATAGAACCATATTTATAGTTATGATATCATATATAATATTCTAATCTCATCTTATCACTCATTTGTTTATAATATTTCGTTATTACCCTTATTTCAGGAATCACCTCATTTATTTATCTAACCATGTTTTGTTTTGTAAGTATATGTTATTATGTATAATTAATAGTTCAATAAATATGTGAATTATATTAAGGTTAAATTGTAACATTCTAGGTAAATAAAAAATATAATATTTTCATATTTATTAATATTTGTGAATTAAATATTAATTATACTTTAAAGGGGATGCTATGATTGATTGCTTACCTAATACGCAATAATGGGTTTATTTGAAATCTTACGTTGCACACTAATAATATAAAATTATTATTTTAAATGGTAGTAAAATCCTAGTCGTTGTGTTGGAGGGAACAAATAGAAATTACTAAAATTGGATTATACATGTTTGTTAAATGTTTTTACATTTATCCAGTAAAAGTTAGAGGCTTAAAACACTACGGAAAAAAGACATTTAACGGCGGTTTGATTTTATGTTTCACAGCGGTTGAAACCGTAGGAAAATAGATTGGCGGCGGTTTTGAAAAATCGCCGAGAAATCATGTGTCAGGAAACTATTCACGACGGTTTTCAAAACCATTGCAGAACGTTTCGCGGTAGTCTTTTAGCGGCGGTTTTCTTGTTTTTTATTTGTTTTTATTATTTTATTCTTATTTTATTCTTATTTTATTTTTAATTTTTTTAATTTTTTTTAATTTTTTTAATTTTATTTTTATTTTTATTTTATTTGTATATTATTTTCTTTTATTTTTATTTTATTTTTTTATTATTTATTTAATTTATTTTATTTTATGTATATGTTTTTTTTATTTTCTTATTTATTTATTTTATTTATTTATTTATTTACTTTATTTATTTATTTATTTATTTATTTTCTTTATTTTGTTTATTTTCTTTATTTTATTTATTTTATTTATTTTATTTATTTTATTTATTTTATTTATTTTATTTATTTTATTTAATTTATTTATTTCATTTATTTCATTTATTTTATTTATTTATTTTATTTATTTTATATATTTTATTTATTTTATTTATTTATTTATTTTTTTTATTTTTTTTATTTTAATTATTTTATTTATTTTAATTAATTTAATTATTTTATTTTATTTATTTTATTTCTTTATTTTATTTATTTATTTTATTTTATTTATTTCGTATTTATTTTATTTGTTTTTATTTTTTTTTTATTTATTTTTATTTTATTTATTTATTTATTTTATTTATTTATTTATTGATTTTTATTTATTTATTTTAATTATTTTTTTATTTATTTTAATTATTTTTTTTATTTTTTATTTCGTATTTATTTTATTTATTTTATTTATTTCGTAATTATTTTATTTATATTATTTATTTTATTTTATTTTATTATATTTTATTTATTTTCTATATTTTTTATATTTAATTATTTTATTTATTTATTCCGTATTACTTTATTTATCCATGCATGCACATCCCACAAACATGCACATGTACAAGCTCATGCACATGCCCTTGCAATATAATGAAATACTGTGTTTGGTGAGATTTGAACACCTAACCTCTTTCATGTTTTCCAAAGTCTACCACTCTAGGAAGCTCGTCATGTGTTTAATAAACAAAATTTAATATACTTATATATATTAATTGAGAAAACAACTAATAATAAATAATAAATAATAAATAATAAATAATAAATAATAAATAATAAATAATAAATAATAAATAATAAACAACAAATAATAAATAATAAATAATAAATAATAAATAATAAATAATAAATAATAAATAATAAATAATAAATAATAAATAATAGATAATAGATAATAAATAATAAATAATAATAAATAAATGATAATGAATAAAAAATAATGAATAAAAAATAATTATTAGTTAATAATTAATAAAAAATAATTAATAATAATTAATTATTAATAAATAATAAATAACAATAAAAAGTATACAATAAACAATAAACAATAAACAATAAATAATAATAAATAATAATAATAAAATAATAAAGAGTACAGAATAAATATTAAATAATAGATAATAACTAATAACTAATAATAACTAATAAATAATTAATAATAATAAAGAATTAATAATAATAATAATAAATAATAATAAATATTAAATAATAATAAATATTAAATATTAAATAATGACAAACATTAAATAATAAGAAACAATAAATAATAATAAACAAATAATAATTAATAAATAATAAATAATAAATAATAAATAATAAACAATAAACAATAAGAATTATACAATATACAATAAGTAATAAATAATAATTTATAATTTATAATTAATATATAATAAATAATAAATAATAATAAATAATAATAAATAATAATAAATAATAATAAATAATAAATACGAAATAAAAAATTATTTCATAATAAATAACACATAATAAATAAAATATTATTATTAATAAATAATAAAAATAATTAATAAATAATAATTAATAAATTAAAAATAAAAAAAAATTAAAAATAAAAAATAAATCTAAATATAAATAATAAATAATAAATAATAAATAAATATAAATAATACAAAATAATAAATAAATAATAAATAAATATAAATAATAAATAAATATAAATAATAAATAATAGATAATAAATAATAAATAATAAATTACCAGTAACACATATTATTATTAATAATAATATTTTCTTATTATTAATAATAAATAATAAATATTAAATAAAATATATATATATATATATAATAAATAGTAAACAAATATAAATAATAAATAATAAATGAATATAAATAATAAATAATATATAAATATAAATAATAAATAACCAGTAACAAATAATAGATAATAAATAGATTAAATTATATTATAAATAATAAATAATAAATAATAAATAATAAATGAAACACATGAAAAAGTATGAATATACGTGATAAGGGATGAAAAATCATGAAAACGCATGAAAACAGATGGAGAAGCATGAAGAATGAGGCATTAGAAAAAATGAGAACTCGTGAAAACTTATGACAACTCTAGAAAACCCCTTAAGAATTCAACATAATCATCATAATAACCCACAAAAAACCATTGATAAAGATAACAAGTCATGGAAACCCAAATAAACAGTAATAAATTGAGAAACCGTTAAAACCCGTCAAAACGGTCATAAAGTGAAAAAAACATTGGACTCATATTAATAGAGATAACATATGATCCGAGTGTCCATTTTATATCTGTGACCTGTCAAATCAATGATCCTGAAACGATCTTTTACCTGATAGGTGAAAGAGTCTGAATGGACAGGCGGATCGGAAGTTACGACCATTTAAAAAAAAGCTGACGAGGAACGGGTGCTAGAAACGAGGCATCGAAAAATATAACAAACCTGATGCCCACTAAAAAGACAATAACATATGATCAATGAGTGTATATGGGAACTGTGACTAGTCAAACTGAAGCTCATGGAATGAGATACAATCTGGAAGGTGGAGGAGTCCGAACTGACATGTGGAGCAAATGTTATGGTCGTTTGAAGTTGGAGAATTTTTTTCAACTTTATTATAACTCTCATATCTTTTTCACCTTAGACCGCCTCATGGTTTTGATTATACATGACTCCAGATCACTTCATGAGCTTCTATTTGACAGGTCATCGCGCTCCAACGGATGCCTGGATCAAACGTTATGGTCGATTTAGTGATTTCGGGGTCTCTCGTGTTTTTATATTTTTTTCTTTTCATTTTTGGGCGGTTTTACCCAAACCGTCACTATTTCACAACGGTTTTTTAAAATCCCGCCGCTAATCCTTGAAAAAATTAAAAAAAAATAAAAATTAAAAAAATTAAAAAAATATAAAGGCATTTCGCGGCGGTTTAAAAAATGTCACGAAATGGCAGCCCAAAACATAATTAGTGGCGGTTTTTATAACCATCGTGAACAAACTTCCACTAAACGGTCGTTTTCCTGTAGTGAACTAAGAAAATAATTTGATTTTAAGTATAACTACTATAATATTCATTAAAAGTTCAATTTACCACCTTTGAATGGAAACCCCTACTTAAATATAGTTTAGGTAACTTTTATAAGTTCAATTTGACCAAATAATATTCTTCTTTATAACCGGGACACCAAAATTAACTTTGGGTAAATTTTTGGAATTTTTCTAATAAAATTCATTTTTTAATGAATAGTGAAAAATACTGTATTTTAATTCAAATAATCTTTCTAATCTAATTTTTTATATTGTTAGATTATATTTTTAATTAGTTTTAATGTTTAACTAGATTATATTTTTACAATTTTAACCAATGGTGGTCATTGGAAATCATTTCACTTTTAAATTGGAAAAAAATAAGTGTCAATCTTTTGACATATATTATTTCTTAAAAACACGTTATTTTTTTGACTATGAGAATTTATTTTAAATTATTTAATTCAAAATTTATATTATTAATTTTGTAAAATAGTTATCGTTTTGGAATTCATTATATCAAATATATCTTAGTCTTAATTTTTGGTATATTTCTGTAAAACATCAATTCTTGATGAATAGTGAAACCACTTAGTAGTAGATAAAAAATCAATTTTTCATTTAAATGAAATTTTACCACTTATCTTATTTTAATTTTGAAAATCTGACATACATTCTTTTCATTAGTAAGTAAAATGTGGTTCAATAAGAAGAAAAAAATTTAGTTAATAATAACTTCTAACTTTTTTTACCATGAATAAAGTTAAATAGGGTAATTTAAGGTAAAAAAATTTTATAATAATAAAAAATTACCTTATCACTTGTCCTAACATTATTGAATGATTAATGGAAAACCATGGTCATCCTTGGGACTATTTTGGGACCACATGGACCAACTTGGGAGTGATATTGACACATTAGATTAATTAATTTAACGCAAACACAAAAATGACACAAACAAATATCTTTTAGTAAAGTAATTTTTAGATGGGTTTATATAAGTTATCCTTTCGACTATAAATATTATTTTGAAAGCTAAAACGCATTCCAACATCATGGTATTTTTCTTATAATTTTTATATATGACAAAAATAAAATTAATTCTGACACAATAATGATGCAGTATTTACATCATTAATAAATGATTTAAATAAATAAGATTATAAATATTAAAATAACATAAAAAACATGTCCAATTATTATTTTATGAATTTATTTAGACCATGAGTCATCTTATATTTGACTTTAATTATTTTTGGGAAATTAGAAACCTAAAATAGTTATATAATGAAATAGTATTTTCAAACATTCCTAAAGAGACCATCCTCTTTCTTATAAAAGGACGTCACTTCTAACCCATTCCTCACACCACTCAAGCCCCTTGTTTCGTCCAATACCTTCCCAAATAAGCTCTAAATCATGAATATTGTTATAGAGATAATGTAATTTTGAGAACATGGACAACTTTTAATTATAAGAATTTCATTTTTGACTCAAGTAGAAAATATCAACAAAAACCCATTATTAAGATAAATGATTGAATAATTCTTATAACATTGTAATAAGTTATATAAAAAGGATAATTGACTTTAAAAATTTTCTTATTCCATTATAAATTAACTTTAGTTTATTATTCATGGGATTAAATAACGGACGGGTCATGTCGGACACGAGGTAAGGGGTTTCTTATATCACTTTTATTTCCTTGAGATTTCCAATATTCCCATCTTACTTGATGCATATGGTGTATTTTGTAAATAAATTTTATTTATATTATAATTATTGTATTTATATTCATTATGTTATGTGATTCATTTGGTGGTTATTAAATTTCTTGTCGTACAATGTGGTAAGGGGTTTTATCTCACTTTTTATTCTTGGGAGATTCATGCTATATTTGCCACTGTTTTCTTTTTTTTGGTGTATGTACTGTCCATGATTGTATTATTTTTGTAATTTACTTTAAATTATGGGTATTTAAAACTTCGTTTTATTACCCTTATTTTATGGTGTGTATGTTTGTATGTTTCAAAATCATTAAGTGGACCTTTCACCCTCCTCTTTTTAAAAGACTTCTTCTGTTATGTATTTTAATTTAATTCTTCTTATGTTGGGATATTTTCCTATATATTCTATTTGTTGTAAATTTTATGTCCATGTGATGAGATACCTTTTTTCTCTTATCAACTCATTTTCTAAATTTTAATGTCACATCGTTAGGTTGTCGAATTTATATAAGGGAACTTCTTAACCAATTTCAATTCATTGGGATAAACTTCTACTTATTGATTATGTGAGGATATGAATATTTTTTATTGACCTCTGATTGTTTTACACTTAATATCCACTTATATTGGGTGTATTCATATTTTTCACACTTAATTATTTCATTTATTTATCCTTAATCTAAGAATACGATCATTGTAAGAGACTTTGTCTCAACTTACATTCCATTGAGACTTATTTATTGTTATACACCAATTCAATTTAATATAGTGTATATACATCCCTTTTGACATATTATATTATGAATCTCATTATTCTCATGATATGATAATCTTTGTTTGGTGTTATTCTGTAATTATTCTTATTCGTGTATTTTCTCAAGTGTTAAGGGACTCTTAAACTAAAATATTATTTTAAATGTTTTAATGATTTATTCTTCAAAATAATTCTCATTAATGTCAATGATTTCGGAATAGTTTTAAGGATATATTAATATGAACATGAATGTTTTGAAATTAAGATTTCATTCAAAAGCTTCAAAGTGGTATGGAACACTTTGATTCAAAAATCACTTTATTGAATGTTTTCAATGGTTTTTGAAAATGGTTTTATAATGAAATGATTATGTCAATATATCGAAATAATATATTGTGAATGAAATTTGGAAATTTTATCATTCCATTATGCTTTTTTTATGTGTTATGATGATTTTATTGTTCTTCGACATTGTTTACGAATATGGGTGGTTCTATGATAAACCTAGGGCGGGTGACCCTGAGATAGCTATCCAATGCATTGGGTAACATGATAGAAGTAAACATTAAGGTTTATCCTAAGAGATTTAGTGAATATACTGTAATGGGTATTTCAAATGTAACTCCATACGTAGCTGTGAAAGATTCAATGTATGTTTGATATGGAATCGACAAGTTAACTTTATGATTTATGATTTATGTGTGTTATTCATAAATATTATGATTTCATGAGGTATGTTATGATTTAAAATTAAAGTTCCTTTTATTTGTATTTATTTATGGTTTAATGATTCATTTACTTATTTTATAACTCTTACTGATCTTTGTATGCCCATCCTAGAGTTTGAAATGTTTTTCAGAGGCCGTGAAGATGAATTGGGCCAAGGTTGGAATCAAGGAAATGTCATGATGTCTAAAACATGGAACTAGACCTGACAGCTTTTTTAGAAGTATTTATTTTATGAAAAAAAGTGGATACTAAGTAGAAATGTACATATTGAAATTTTTAAGATGTAATGTAATAGTTATGGTATAATTCTCTAAAACTCTTAACCTGAAAACATACTCAATGTGAATTATTAACTAAATTCAATATTATGTAATGTTTATGGTTGGGGACTTATAGTAGTTAACTGGGTATGATATAAGACATTACCCTATGTGAGATGGTATTGTTCAATATTTGATATAGGGCCTTAACCTGAGTGAGAGGGTAGTGGTCTAGGAATCAAATAGACATTAACATGAGGGAGAAGGTTGTGGTCCTGATATTGTACAAGAATTTTACTTGGGTCAAAGAGAAGTGGTTAATATGTGATATAGGACACTACCTTGATTGAGTGGTTAATGGTATGGGACATTGTACAATTTTTTCTATTAAAACTCACTATAAGTGAGAGGGTGATAGTATGATGATGAATGTAGGATCAAGATGTGGAATTATACCTTACATTGATTGATGGGTTATTTATTTAGGCTCAGTTTTATAAAATTTCATTGATACATATAGTATGGGAGGGGATTCTTTTGTGGGATAACTTCTCCACATGAATTGTCCAATGAAGGTGAGGTCCAATTTTTGTGTGTCCTAGAAAGCACCTGATGACTTAATGTGATTGATTACATGTTCTGCAAATCTACTTGATTTATTTTAAATCAAGAATATTTATATATGATGGTGTATATGAGTATAAAATTGTGAGAACCTATTTTTTTTTAATATCATGATGAGCATGAGAACCCATGTGCACATAAATAGTATAAATTTTATTTTTAGGTGATATGTAGAATGGAAAATTTTGAGGTTGAATCTTGATGTGTGATGGGTGATTAGTCATTGGAGGGACCCATATTTTAATATTTTAGTGTCCCCTATTTTTTACCAAATATATATATATTGATCTACACAATGGGTGATGAATAATGTATATATGTGTGTATTACTTGATTCATTTTTATTTAGATTTTTGGTGTTTATAGTGATTGATGGATATATTTTAGCTATAATTCATTACACTTAATATAATGTTATATTGTTATATACATATTTAATGTTTTGATGATAAATTGAGTGTATTCCTCCGACATTTTTCATATTCTCTCACCACTAGACGGAAGCCTCAGAAACATTGTTTGGAAAACATGTGGTCATATGGTGCCCTCATTAGAGTGTTATTTGGGAGATTTTAGTCAGGATTTCACACCTAGTGTTACCACTGATGGAATCTCACATAATTATTTTGTCAAATTAGCTCAGTTGGAAGGAGAAAAAAAGGATGTTTGAGTTCTATCATTAATCTGGGACAGTAATTGAACTCATAAATTTGTATATCAATTTCATATGTATCCTTATATTTTTATAAAAACATATCAATTCTGTTAGATATTGGTCCAATCAATTCCAGATTATATGTATTGGATTTACTAGAAAATATAATCCCATCACATCAACATGGGTCATAGATAAAAGATTACACTGTCTAAAAAGGCTAGGATTCAACTTAGACCTAAAATTTCTATCTAAAATGAAAAATAAAACTATGTAAAGTGTGTCATCTCAAGATAGATGTTAAATAATTTTTTAAATATTTGAAATATTCTATTTTTCATTCAACATGATCTTAGTAGTGATCAAATTACTTCAATATATCATATAGTTTATATGTTTACCATTTTATTAATTATATTATATTATTTATTTATTTCTATCAATTAGAAAACATTACTTGATTTTGGTCAAAGAACCTTTCAGTAAGGATTTGGATCCTACTTATTGGTACCAGAAAATGGCACTATGATTTTAGTGATGGATGTGTCTCCCAAATATCCTATATTTATCACTCTAAAATTCATATAATAGTATCTCTCAATGATCCTACAGATTTGGATCATTACATTCTACAACAGGATCACTTCAAGAAGATGTTCCCTTTTCACTGGATGATAAACCAATAGTGTAAATAGATGTTAACATTATAGTTAATAAATTTAAATATCAACATTCATCTCCCATAATATAACTATTTTTTAGTTAACATGTACCATTGATTTTTATTTAATAATTCTAATAACTAATAATGGAAATTTAATGGGTCATGGATTTGGCGTCACACTCATTAGAACCCATAATGTAAAATTGTTTTCCATGAACCATCTTGCTCACGAAAATTTTAAATCATATTTTCGATATTTAGTTCTATATTTTTTCTAGCCTATATGATTCGATCTATGTCACACCCATAATATAAAACATTTCAAAAAATATTTACAAGGAGCATGGTGGAGCATCTAGTGGTTGATATATGATACCAATTTTCTTGTTCACAATATCCAACTACACAAACATCAATACATTTTTTTCACGATATGTTATAGGGAATATTAATATCATACAATATATTTTAATTCCAAAATTATCTTTGACATGAGAAATAAAAATTGGGCATATCAATCAATCCTTTTAGTGGCTTAGTCTACAGTTTGTTCCTCAAAAATGAATACATAAATTCCTCAAGAAGAATCACATTGTAAAATAATAATAGTGGAGCATCAGCATCTAATTTTTGAAAGAGAATACTTAGTGTAATGTCTACATAAAGAGTTTTACATGGATTAAAAGGAGGTAGAGGAGAAGTATAAGCTAGTTATGGAAGATAATAAATAGGGAATGGATACTCTTATAAAGGAATACGAATTGAGTCTTGATTAATTGTTTGATCGGTTATTGGTGGATGGGCATCTACACAATTTTGAACTAATATTTATGAGAAAAAAAATTATTCTCTAGATGTTTTCAAAATTCATAGATCCAGTGAGAACTGCTTGACTTTTTCTAGGGGAAAAAGTTTGTCTCTATATGAATTTTCCATTTTATTTTCATTTCTATAAATTTTACCAAATCCGTCAGGAGGAATACCTAGTGATTATAAAATAATAAATTTCTCAGGTTTATATTTTTGGGTTTTCAACGTGAAGATATTTTAGACTCTTTGAATCATTTTAATTTTTTTTCTTCATCCATAAAACAGAATTCATACTGAGAAGCGACTCTACTTATATATAGTGTACCATTTTCAGTTTTTAACAGATTATTTCCATGATTCTTTTTGTTCAAAATTCATGGTCTTACATGTTAGACTAAAGAGTGATGATTTTTTATGTTATATAAATGTTACAAAATGATAAAAAAAATTAAATTCATCCATATTTGACCAATAATGTAATGTTCCAAATATATTGATAACATTAAGAATTACCAATTTTTAATAAATATCCCAAAAATATAATAGATATCCTCATATGAAAGGTCTAAATTGTTTAAGGTCATATTTATTACATTAAAGTGAAAAAAATTGTTTACAGGCATACAAATTTTACCAATGTAAGGATAATGTATATGTTTAAATAGATTTGACCAATGGTGATGTTGATAATATATAATATGATATAAATAAATCAATATGAATGAAGAGTCAAATATTTCTGCATAAGTCCTTTAAGGGGGGATGGGTATGCAATATACGGTAATAGAGTTAGGACTAAAGGGTCACACAATTTATGGTCATGTTATATAGAGTCGGATAATGGGAGTATGAGGTCTTCAATCTAGTGATCAATCATTTTGAAACATAAATTGATTTTAAATTTTTATAGATGACCAAAAGTAAGATAAATATCATAACCCAAGTGAGGTTTTATAATGATAGGGGTTATAATATTATTGAAAAGGATTAAAAGGGTGACGTAAATTTTAAATTTATGTATTTGAATCCTGAGATGATAAAATGAAAAAGGATATGGTATAAAAAATATTGAAACTTTTCATATTATGGACCTAATAATATAATATTGAATAGTTATATCAATTATAAACATTTATGACATTAATATTAAGTGATCCACTATAATTCTTTTAAAAGTGAATAGGATTAGAGGATCATCTCGTTAAAAAATGCATGCCTTTTTAGTATATTTAGGTCATATATTGGCATGTATTTCATTACCAAGAAAATGGGGTCCTTTATGATTAGATATAGTAATTACTAGTATGTATGAATTGTTATTAGATATTTAAATACTCAAGTATCGAATTATAATGTACAAGAAAAAATGTTCATAAGGTATTCAAAACCCTCGGATTTAAATTCGAAAAAAATAGATTGCCGTATTGTATTGATGAGGAATTGAGATGAGTGAGGATCTGTGTTTAGGTCTATGATAGGTGGCTTAAATTTTTATATGTGTTTTATATTGACAAAAATACATCTATATGTTCATATTAGAATAAAATATTTCATCATATAATAGGTTAAATGTTGGAAATGTTAACTTGGATTAAGAGATCATACACTGGGATAGTAGGGTGGATGAATGATGAATTTTCTATTGAGTTTATGTAATCCCAACTAGATCAAATACCCTAAGAAGGGGTAGGGTGATTCAGGGTATGATATATTGAATCAACTACCCCTTAATATATTATATCACCATTAAAAAAATATTCTCTCCCTTTCATATATTAATAAATGAATAGAAATGAAATCATTCTTGAGACACATAGATTTTACATAGTAGACCCACACTAGGATATGTCCAATGAGAATGCAAAGGCAATGTGCATATTTTCCAAATCCATCCATGTACACTAATTTCTACAATTTTTGGTTCAGAATCACTATCACTCATGGATAAGAAGATATTAAAAATTTTAAATCTCACTTATCTCTGAACGAAATTGTGCTCAATGATACTTTAAAATAATATTCGTTTGATCACATAAATCAATATATTTTACACCTCATTTACGAAAAACAATTTTTACAAATTTTATCCTCTTGATAAATTCTACTTTACAATAATGTTTCATGGAAATCCCATCTTATTCTCTTAAAATTAAAATTCATGAAAAAATCATAATTCATCTCAAAAAATTATACTTTCATGAAACCCATATATTTCATGAAGCTCAATATTTGTGTGATGATCACAACATTTGTGATAATCACAAATTTCATGAATTATATATATAATTTGAGAATCACCCTTTATATATGGAATAAGTGATCTTATGAAAACCTTTATAGAAGAAAAAATCCTTCTCAAAGCACCGTCAAGAATTTAGAGAGTTTGTAGTTTTGTTAAATCTTTATCATTTAAAATTATGGTTGTATCCACCTATTTATATAAGTATCCTCCACTTTTCAATGCTTTCAACCTCACCACAACATTTTTGAGAATATCTTCATTATTTTTTAGGAACCTCTATGTCTCCATAAAACATTCTGGGAAATTATCTTATATGAAAATAATTTTACAGTCACATATCATATAATAAATATTTGATGACTCAGCTATCATTTGAAAAAATTAAAACATTCATGATCCTCGAATCATTTGGGAAAAAACATTTAATAAAAATAAATCCCTTATTAATTCAAATCCTTTTCCATAATTTTATAAGGCATCCATATGAATACATCATTTGATAATTTTGAGTCATCTTCTAAATTTTAGACCTAAAAAATTTGGGAAACACTGGGAAACAGTGCCACCTTGTAATCAAAATTTTATTTAACACTTCCAAAGAATACATTCATTCATCTTTATTCATTGTTAATATAAGATGTCAAAAACTAAACTAAAACTCTATAAAAACTCTATTAAACCATTTTTTCAACAAACACAATCATCCTAACAATCTCCCCCTCTGTGTTTGTTAAATAATCATTATTATTTTATACCACATTAATTATTCATCCATATTTTACAAAAATTCACTATTTTTATTCAAGAAAATGATCAATGGGTTACCCAACACACACTCTAATCCCACATGATCCATCCTAACCATAAGAAATAATAGTAGCATGAATAGACATCGATAAATCATTTCATTTCAAAAAGAATCTACTACTTTAATCACGATCCACATATGTCATGATATATAACCTTTTATCAATCATCTTTAGCATCATTTGATTGAAAAAACACCCTTTTATTCTTCTACACCTGTCAGCTTCCCCCTATCATGATTAAAATAATTTCTCTCACTTAATTAATGATCCCAAAAGACACTCCATTGTGGTTGAAACATTGTAAAAAAATATTATCACATAAGTGAAAATTACACAATACCTAAAATAGAGGAGTTCCCACATCCACACCTTTTCACATATGGTGAGTCGACCAAAACCCAAGAGCGTGTTGATGCCACTCAAATTCATCCTTTAGTAAATTTTTCAATGAAATTTCTACAACTATTAGTTCTTTAGGAACACACATCATATTCAGAAACCCATGATTCAACGTCTCCTTGATAAAATGATACGTTATTTCAATTTACATCATCAATGAGTAATGGGATGGATTTTTTATACGATTTATAGCACTTTATCTATCATAATGGATTCTGATCAGAGACTCACTTCAACTCCCTAATAATTAAGTTATTTGTCAATCTATAATATCTCTGTGTAATAATAAGTATCCACAACATATTCAACTTCTTTTATTCTCAACAGCATAAACTATAATTTCTTTTTCAACCATTAAATACACAATATGCGATGATAAAATTCACCAGCAGACATTAATTTTTTATCATCTACTTAACCAAAAAAATATACATATGTATATCCCAATAACTCTTTCTATGATATAAAATTGTATAAAAACCTAAAATCCACTATTTCCTTTATATAAAAATGTATACATTTTATAGTAAGTACGTAGATTTAATTGGGATGTATTTGATATTGTTCTTCTTATCACACGGAAAAACAATATTGGGTCATGCTGATATTAAGTACAATAGACTAGTAATTATAAGACTCTATTATATTTTAAGAACCCTACCCTAGTAGCCTAGAGTTTGTGGTTGAATTATTGGATTGTCATAATATACATGGAATCTCATCCCAAAGGACCAAATAGTTTAGTAGTTTTTTAAACTATATACATACAAGATTCCAATTTTAAATTTTAAAACAACAATTATAACAAAACAAATTCATGAATAAATTTATTACCTCTAAAATTTCCTTACATAATTAATCATAGTTTAATTCATGGATTCCAAGGTAATGTAATCAAAATAAGGATGAGCCCAATTTCTGAATAAGGGTTTTGTATTGTGTGGTCTATCATTAATCAATAAGATTAGTAAACCTGGATTGGTAAATAATTGAACAAAAATTCCATTTAAATAACATAAATATCATTACAGGATAATGTACAAGTAAATATTAAATGGTAATTAACTAAAAATAATTTTTAGTTAGTTATGAATCAATAGGTTATATTGTATATAAAATCTCATGGATAATTATAATTGAAATTTTAATTAGAGATAAGATTAATTATTAGACTCTACGATCTCATGCATTATAGTTACTATACTATAAATAACATTCCCAATATGGTTTAAAACTACTAGGTAAAAAACAATTATATTTTTCCAACATCATTTATATTTTCAAGACATTTTACTAGAATTCTTAAAAATAATGTGTAAAAAACTACTAGGTTTGGCCCATTGATTTGAATTTATAGACCTTTCAATGCATTAAATATATTTCTCTATATAGTCTCCACCAGTTCATGCATGTATAAAATATTCTTCATATATCAAATAGTTGATTTAATTAATAAAAATGATTATTACCATCTTTTAATTGTATTGAGTTAATAATATGGATTTATTAATATTTACATAGTGAAAATAATCAGAATTCATCCAAAGAGATATGATTAGTGGAATCCTTAAAAAACATCTTCAAAATGAAATTCAATGAAGGTTTTTTATATATGAAAATACATAAAATATATTACTATAATATTTCATGCATAAAATATTCATTTTTTCTTTAAAATAATTTTCAAAATATAAATAAGAACAACACATGTAATAAAGAAACAAATTTCCTTGAAAGGAAAATTTTAAATATTTAAAAAGACATTAAATCATTAAGGCTTCATGATTGTGGGAAATGAAATTCATGTTGCATAAGATACGAAAACAATCATTGCAAACTTTTGTATGAAAAATCATAAAATACGTTTTTGGAAAATGATAAGAATATTCCATTTAAAAAAATTCCAACATGTAATAAATAGGCAAAAATACAATAAATAAACATCATTAAATATTATAAAAATATTTTTTTATAACATTTTAAAAAAAATACATGGAAAATAAATATTATTCAATGGGGACATAAAATTAAACAATCTCAAATAATGATGAGATTATGAAATAATCCATTAATATATTGTAATCAGTTGAATCATACTCCATATGAAATGAATAAAATCAAATGAATATTTAGATACCATAAATAAAAATATCATCGTGATATAATATAACAAAAGGTAATATATACACCATATAAAAAAATAAGTGATTAATACAACATATATCTCTTAGATGTTAAAAAATTAGATGATAAATTGTTACCTTGTTATTTCATTTAATTGAACATGTTTTATCCTCATGTATATTGATTTATTGAATATTATTTATTTATAACATAACCAAGTTAATATTTATGATACCATATATGATCCTCTTAAATCATCTTATGATATGTTTGTTAATATTATTTCATTATGACCTGTGTTTTGGGTGCTCACAACTTCATTATCCTCTACATGTATTTTACTTTAAGTCCTAGTTCTTTTGCATAGGTTATAGTTTCATCATATGAGGAATAATATTACAGTTACAGGTTCCATATTTATTCATTTTATATGTTTATTAGAATCAGTCATGAATGTTGAACATTGAAAATGAATCGGATCACGTCATGGAGGCGGTAGGCCCTACGTTTGCACGAGTGGTGATATCAGTCCATAAATGGGTGAAAAGGAAAAGAATTAGGTGATATAATAATTTTCAGGAATAAATACTTTTTTCATAATTACTGTATATAAATATTTTTTCCATCACTAAACTCATCCAACTATTGTGATAATGAAAATCATTTTACACCGATATATAGAGACTGTAGGTCGTACATAGGCACAAAATGTGCTATTATTTTTTATAGGATAGATAAAAAGTGTGATATTGTTGAGTAGTAATCATAATAAAATATATTTAGTATATTATAATTCATTTGTTAAATTATTAGAGAAAAATCATGTAATGTGAAAGTAAAAGAGGAAATAAACATGAAAGAGTTGGAAAAAAATATTACCTCTTCATTGATAGAATTTTATTAGGTATATTCTTAAGTGATATAGGGTAGGTATTTTGGAAGTAATGTCCTGAACTAGCCCAGGTACCCTGGTTACCCGATAACCGAGCCAGCCTTGACATAGCCTGAAGGGCGTTCCCAATCCCCACGGGTTGGTGACAAGCACCTGGAATTGTACAACATACAAGTGGGAACGATTTTGCCATAAGCCTATGGAAGAAATAGTAAAACAAATAGTATTCATAACAAAATAAACTCCACTGGGAGTGATGTACCTGAATAAAAAGAGGAATGAAGTGCTAAAGTAGTAAAACACAAGTACTGGAAAGGGAAAAATAGTCCCAAAGTCCCTAAGGACACATCTCACCAAGACCAGAGATCAACAACTGGATCCACCTCCAAGATGTCCCTTCCCTTTGCTCGATCGTGGAAGAAGAAAAGTCTACAAACACACGAAGGCAAAAGTAGGGTGTGAGCCTAAGACCAGTAAGATACCACCAAAGATTCTATAATGGATGCCAATTATAGAATATCCAAAGAAGAGGATTCCATTTTTCAAATAAACATGTTTGGGAACTCAAAATAATATTTTAACAAAACATGTTATACATTTTCAAATGATGGAAATAAATATTTTTAAGCAATGGAATTTCAAATGATTGAATATTTATAAAAAAATGCCCTAAGAAAAAAATTTATATAAAATAGTTTATATAAATTCAGTAGGCATGTAAAGTAGTTCAAAAGCATTTGCATACATTTATATCTCAAATATAAATAAACAAGCAAGCAACATGGTCATCTACCAAAAGGTGCAATAGTATTAACCAGTTATAGGATTCAACAATCTCTATGTGAACTCAGCAAGATGTGTATACACACATCCCTATGACAGTTTCCAATGGAGACTCTTACCAACCTGTTAGAAATGTGACCCGCCGAAAGTATGTTTTAGAACGTTTTCATAGTATATAGTGTATCCAAATAAATCACTAACTACCTAAGGCTTGAATGTGCTCTTAAATGATGAGTGAACTATATTAAGAATGCTTAAAATATGATAAATCCCATTCTATAATTTCCAAAGCTCCAAATTCATTCCATTTAAAACAAAAACAGGTTTTATTCAAAACATTCCTCTTTCAAAAGATAAAACCAATGGGTTTCTATAAAATCATTTCAAACCATTTTTATAAGTTTGAAATCCATTCAAAACCAATTCCATCATTACACATATCATTTCCACAATTAAATTCAACAATCTAATTAAAAACATTTCTATCAAAACCACAATTTAAATTAAAAAATTTAAATCGACCAATTTTCCATAAACACGCCCAATTCAATGGAATTGGGGTTTTCCAAATTTTCCCACCAAATCCATTTCAAATATCTCAATTCAATGGAATCGAGTTTTTATCAATTTAATTAAATGAAACTTGAGCAATTGAATATAAATAAATAATTTAAATTAATTGAGAAAATACAATGATAATCAATTTGGAAAGACGGGACAGAACCACCTACCTTCAAGGTTTTGACCAAGACCACAACGGTCAAGAACGCTCAAGAAAACAGGGTTACTTCTTCAAGAACCCACCATAGATCTCTTCTCTTAAAAAGATCGAGACCAAATCTCATCAAAATTGGTACCACACACTTAGATCTACCAATAATGGGCATAGATCTAAGAAACCGAGAGAAAAAGAGAAGTACATCTAAGTAGATCTAAGGAATCTACCAAGAATGATGAAGAACGATCACATACCTCAACAGTCTGACTTCGATTCACCAAGAGGATCCTTTGTATCTCCTCCAGAACGATGGGAGAACCTTCTCTGACCATTGGAGAAGACAAATCCCGTGTCAAGGCTGCATTGGAGGAAAAACGAAGCATTTTGAGGCTAAAAGGCTGAGATCCACAATTTAAGGATCTAATTTTAAGTGACTGTACGGTTTGTCCACACGGTTTGTCAAACCGTGCGCACACTGTGCGGATCTCACTATCCAGGGTTGTTGGTCCACACGGTTTATTCACATGGTTTACCAAATCGTGCACACACCGTGCATACCCCACTGTCCAGTGCTTCTAGGTTAGCACGGTTTGATCGCACAGTTTATCAAACAGTGCGCTAACTGTGCACAAGCCCTTACCTTCTTTTTTTTCTAAAAAAGTTCACCCAAATGGAACCCAAGTCTTTACTCCAAAACAGGGGTACTTGGAAGCATCAAAAAGTGCATGAAAACGTAATGGGGTGTTACATGTAAAATATCAACTATAACTTTAAAAAAATTCGAACATAAATGTTATTTTTTATTGATTCTAGAAGGCTAAATTTGTTGTGATAAGTGAATGAAACAATTCCCTTTTATAATTGATGTGAGGGGAACTTTAAGAATATAATAAAATATTAGGTAAATATAAATCAAATTTAAAATAAAAATTACAATCAAAATATTATTTTAAAAATTAATATAATGGTATATTAAAATTCCCTAATAAAATAATACATAGATATGTTTTGAAAAAAATTTCTACCCTTATAATTTGGGATTAACCCTCACTTATCATCTTTAAATCTTAATGTGAAAACATAGAATTTTACTCTTAATGGTTAATTATAGAAATTATAAATTAAAAAAACCAATAAATGGATCATATGTGAAATTATAAACCTTATCCCAAACATTAGAGAAATTTATGTTCCTTTGGAATTTTATATCATATAATAAAATATTATTTACTATAAAATATTTATAACATTAATTTTAATAATTGTTCATTACATTAACATTAATAAAATATATACAATAATATATATTTTAAAAAAATATTTTAATACATACAAAATATGTACATGTGATATAAATAATATTTTTATGACCTTAATTATCTCAAATTATATTTATTTAAATATTTTTAATATCATTTATTTGATTTTTCCATTAGTTGAATAATTAATTCATCAAGGTTTTGTAATTAAATTAGATAAATACATATTCACTAAAAATCAAAAAAAAAATTACCTTGTTGAAGACAAAAAATTTATATTTTAAAATAATATGTATATTATAATACATCATCCAGATAACACCATATACAAAATAGTATAATTATAAATATCTTATATGTTATATCTCTGAATTTTCATTAAATAAAATATTATAAACATCACAACCTCATTAAAATGTCTATAAATGGTAATATAACTGAACCATAAATTATAATGGATGAAAATTAATTACTAAATAAAATGTTTGAATGTATTAGGGTCATGTTATATTCTTTATCATTTTATTTTTAACAAAAATTAATTGATTTACACTATACCGTTGTAAAAAAAATTAAAAGGTTTCTATTCATGTTGAAAAAATATAAAATGGACCAATATATTATTATTGGAACATCAAAATAAAAATATTTAATAAAACATTCAAAATTCATAACACATTATTTTTATAATTTAATTTAAAATTAATCCTAAAATCACAACAGAAATCATTTTCATAAAAAATGCATTTTTAAGCAGCAAAATGTAATTATACCAAAATAGGGTAAAAGGATGATTAAAATTAAATAAATTATATTATTTTTAGATGAAAATTACTAATGTAAAATCGAGGAAAAACTTATATCCTAAATTTACTATTAATATATAGAAATTAATAGTTTTACAAAAACAGGAATCATCGCTATTCATTGAAAAATTAATCATTTTCGAAAATTCCCTATAGTCCCCATAACATAATTTTAATATGATGATTTAAAAACAATATTAGTGTTTTAAAATAAAATTTATAGATTTTACTATAATTCGTTATTATATTTACTCAAAAAAAATAAAGAAAATCATTTTTATAGAAACCATAATTTTTTAAGAATAAAATGAGTTTCATAAAAGTTATGTTCTTATTTACCAATAATTAATTACTAAATTAACTGTGAGTTGGAAAATTATATATTTCATAATTTGGTTAATAATATTCATTTCCAACAATTTAACATCTTGGTTATAATTATAATATAACAATATTTAATTTTTTCGTTAAGCTAGATTTTGTGTGGAAAATAAGTTATCGAAGAGGTTAAATTTAAAAAGAGACATATTGTAACTTATTAGGAAGTAACATTCTCCTCTACATAAAAAATTTCATCCTCACAATTTTAATTTTAACATTGAATATTAAAGGTTTATATTTGAAAATTACCATGTGGAAGCCCCACATCATTAAAAGAGTTAATAAAACATCCACTTAATAACAGGAAAAGGGAAATGAGATGGTCTCCAAAAATTTTATATTTATAATATCAGAACATTATTGGTATGTGAAAACATGAACTTAAAATAAAAATATCACAATCATATTCTTATGGAGAGTGATAGAAAACACATTCATTAAAATTTTAACCCTCACAAGATTATAATATTTTTTTGGGTTAAAAGACAATGTATTTCATAGCGTGAAATGTAAATGGACAACTTTTTTTATTCCAAATAATTTTCCTAGAGTTGAGATATTAAATTACTATCAAAAAAGACCATGATAAAATAATATTACATGATTTATTTTTATGTGATAATCATAACATCATCTATTTTTTATGCTTGAGTCTATTTTCACATCATCTCTTACATGAAAAAATTGATGTTCTATATGACTTTTTCATGCATAAAGTTCATTAATGAATCATAAGTTCAAAAATTATTTTCTTCATTTTATGAAAGGTTATATAAATGAAAATGGTTATCACATGTTATCAAATATGATTAATCATACTTTAATCTCAAATTATAATATCTAAAGATCAACTTATTTCATCCCATATGTTGTTAATCATATGACCCATTGAAAATACATTTATCCAAATTAAAAATCACAAAATTTATAAGGAAGGTCACTCAATTTCTAAAATAATGATAACATTATACTCCAAAAGTATCATAATATAGATATTACGAATAATGTGATCATCATTAAACCTTTATGAAAACATACACGCTCCCAAATAATTAATGAAGAGGTACAGTAGTACAAACATTATATATCTCATGATTTTCATAATCATAATATCATAAATAATATAATTTTACAAGATAGTTCTTGAATAAAAAAATACTTTATTTATTCTACTTTGACTTTATTAACATCATAATCTTGACCTGGATACATTTTTTTCTTAAAATATTGTTCCCTTGATTCTTAAAAAATTCATTTGTGTAGATCCCCATCTCTTTATAGTTGAATAATTACACATTAGAATCTTCTTTGATTCCCATAAAATCATGATCATTATGGAATTTCTCCCCACATTTATAGAAAACTTCTATTACCATCAATAAATTATCATGGTTTTTCTATAATTACCACAGATAAAAAAATCTGTATTTATTTTCCTTCTATTTTCCATTTTTTGATCTTCCGTACTATTCATCTATTTTTTTCTCTTAGGGACATAATAAATGGTGATTTATTTCTATTTAATTATATCACAATATACTATGCATTCATTGATGAAAATGAGTTGAAAACTAATGCATTCTAATGGATTTATTTAATCCCATCAATGAAAGAATAAATCTTACTATATAGATTATGTGCATAGTGTGCATCATGCTTGGAAAACCATTTATAGTTGGATTCAAAATTTAAAATTTTTTGTTCTTTCATTTGTCTCAGACCCATGAATTTTATCTCTATATATTCCCATTATTCTAGAGGAAAATATTTTTTGATGAAAATATCCCTAAAATATTGTCATTCCTTGATTGTTATTCCATTGAAATCCTTAGTGTTTTGAATTGATGAATACCATTGATCTGCATCCCTAGAGAGATGATAAAATTATATAATAACTATATTCTTTCATTACATCGCAAAGAAATAAATATCTTCTATATGGATCTGATCCATTTCTCAAATACAAATGGATTTGTAGTTCTATTTAATTATGGAGGTTGATTAGACATAAAGTGGTATAATATCGTCACATCAAATTATCGATCAGGAGGATTCTTCTCAAGTGAATTTTTTTCTCATAATCAGATATTGTTTTTCCAATATATTTATAAATTTTTAATCTATTGTTGTAGTTCCAAATCTAACTCTAACTCCAGTTCTAATTCTATTGTCTTTCCACATGGGCAAATCCCAACATTTATTTCATGCATTTATATGGTTCAGACTCCTTATTCTTGGTGCCATTTATAAACCATTATATGCACTATATTATATAATTATATTATCAATCATAGTAAATAATCTCTCCTCTAGTGAAACACATAGTATAAATTTTAAATATTTCTATAACTAATCTCTAAATCATAATAATTTATTTTTTGGGTATATTTCAAAAAAAAAATCATAGGATTTCATTATGTAATCTATATTTGTGTAAATCTGGTTCCCAATATTTCTATTAAATTTGTTATGATACCAAAATTAATGACCATGACCATAGTATCCTAGAGATTTTTGTCACTATTAAATTTTCATAAGATACAAGTAATATAATCCCAAAGGGAAAAATCTTTTAATAGTCTGGGTAAACTAGATACAAACAAGATTCCCATATTGCATTTGAAAACACAAAGTTTAATATAGTTTTTCCCAAAATAAAATTATTACCTCTATAATATCCATACATAATAAATCATAGTATACATCATGGATTCTTGGGTAAAGGAAACAAAATAATGGTGATCTCAAATGATCAGTAAAGATAAAGTATAGTGTAAGATATCATGAATCAATAAGCATAATAAACATCGAATGGTAATGAAATAAATACACATTCCATTTAAATAACTTAACTATAATTTTAATTTAATTCATAATCATTATGAAAAGTTAAATAACTAAAAATTCATGACATTTAATCATGGTTCTAGAGATAATATCATAGTGAAAATCTCATGGAAAATAATAACTTAAATTTTAATGAAGGAAATTTTTAATTATTGGACACAATGATATCATTCATCATTCTGACTCTACCATATAGACTATTCACAATATATTCTAAAACCACTAGGTAAAAACTGATTAGGGTTGGCTAAATTCATCTCTACTGTCAATACAATTCGTAGGATTGTTTCAAAATACTAGGTGCATACCGATTGGGTTTGGCCAACTGATTTGTCTCGTGATACCTAGCGATCTGTCTTAGGGATTTCTATGTATCGTCCCCACCCATTATTTCATTTCAAAATAATTCCTCATTGATCTAATAATATATTTAATTAATAAAAAATGTTCCTTATCATCATGTGCCTATATTAAGTAAAAGATATGGGTTTATCAATATTATAACAATTAAAATAATCACAAATCATCCAAAAAGATATGATTAATGGTATAATTAAAAATAAAAATGAATTAATAATTCAAAAAATTCCGTTCTAGTTGAGGAAAATAATTAAATGGTATTACCATAATATGTCATGACTAAAATACCCTGAAGAATTTGAAAATAATTTTTAAATTATAATAAAAACTCAGCACATAAAAAATAAATAATGTTAGTTTAAAGGAACCCTTTAAACTTGTAATGTCAATTTTAAATCATTAAGGCATCAATATAGAATAAAATTCAGTTCATGTCCCATAAGTTAAAAAACATTCCATTAATACTTTTTTAAGGAAAATCCTAAAATAACATTTTTGAAATTGAATAGAATATTCTTATTAAAAAAATTATATTGTAAAAAAGTGATGAAAATAACATCAAAAAATATTTGAAGTATAGTAAATATATTTTTGGAAAAATTTTAAGAAAAAATGGGAATGGAAAAGAAATTTTACTCAGTAGAATAATAAACTTAATAAATCCTGAATAGTGAAGAGATTATGAAATAAACCATTACCTTGTTGTAATCATTTGAATTGTATAGAAAATTAATGGAATTACACAAAATGAAACATCAGATACCATGAAAGAAAATATATTCATCATATAATTTACTAAAGGGGTATTATATACACAACACTAAAAAAATAGGTGGTGAATACGACATATATCTCATGTTAGTAAAAGTGAGTCGAGAATCCCATACCTTGTGATTTCTTTTAACATAACATGCTTTGACCTGACATATAATTGTTTTAAGAATGTCAATAATTTATAATAGAACCATATTTATAGTTATGATATCATATATAATCTTCTCATATCATCTTATCACTCATTTGTTTATAATATTTCGTTATTACCCTTATTTCAGTAATCACCTCATTCATTTATCTAACCATTTTTTGTATTGGAAGTATATGTTATTATGTATAATTAATAGTTCAATAAATATGTGAATTATATTAAGGTTAAATTGTAACATTCTAGGTAAATAAAAAATATAATATTTTCATATTTATTAATATTTGTGAATTAAATATTAATTATACTTTAAAGGGGATGCTATGATTGATGGCTTACCTGATATGCAATAATGGGTTTATTTGAAATCTTACGTTGCACACTAATAATATAAAATTATTATTTTAAATGGTAGTAAAATCCTAGTCGTTGTGTTGGAGGGAACAAATAGAAATTTCTAAAATTGGAATATACATGTTTGTTAAATGTTTTTACATTTATCCAGTAAAAGTTAGAGGCTTAATACACTACGGAAAAAAAGACATTTAGAGGCGGTTTGATTTTATGTTTCACGGCGGTTGAAACCGCAGGAAAATAGATTGGCGGCGGTTTTGAAAAACCGCCGAGAAATCGTGTGTCAGGAAAGTATTCACGACGGTTTTCAAAACCGTCGAAGAACGTTTCGTGGTAGTCTTTTAGCGGCGGTTTTCTTGTTTTTTTATTTGTTTTTATTATTTTATT